>OX411749.1:31632909-33049159 GCA_948252205.1 Orthosia incerta
ACTTAAATAAATACATAACTCTAAAATATATAGATACTAAATATAAGTAATATAGTGTTGTTATTATTTTACTCAGGGATCATAACTATTGGTTGTAAACCATGACCCGTCGATCACCATCTCCCACGCAATATGGATCACTGTCTAGAATTTGTGAAATTATATATAACAGCCTTTTTTCTGGATATTTGCATGTTATTACTTATTTTGTTGGAGCAACTTTTGTTATTAAAATATTTATGAAAGTCGTGCGTATGAAAATAAGGCCGTCTAAGGTTGTGGGGTGATTGATATGGAATAAATACTTAGGGAAAAAACAACAAGCCTTATTGTTTATTTCAGTATGTCTTAGTTCCACCTATCGATTTCTTGTCTAGTTAAAAGGTTTTTAACAATTATTTGCACTGGATTTGTTGTTTGCATAATATGACTAAATTATTGCAGGTTTCATGAGGGTTTTTTGCGTATTATGTCTAATTAATTGCAGGTTGCATGGGGTTTTTTGAATATTATGTCAAAAATATTGCATGTTTTTTTAGCATATTATGTGTAAATTATTGCAGGTTGCATGAGGGTTTTTTGAATATTATGTCTAAATTATTGCATGTTGCATGATTTTTTTTTTTCATATTATGTGTAAATTATTGCAGGTTGTATGAGGGTTTTTTTGCATATTATTTCTTAATTATTGCAGGTTGCATGAGGGTTTCATGCATATTATGTATAAATTTTTGCAGGTTGCATGAGGATTTTTGCATATTATGTCTAATTTATTGCAGGTTGCATGAGAGTTTTTTGCATAGTATGTATAATTTATTGTAGGTTGCATGAGGGTTTTTTTGTGTATTATGACTAAATTATTGCAGGTCGTATGAAGATTTTTCTGGGGTTCTAGAAAATGTGTCATTCTATCAGCGATGGCGATTGACAAAATGGCAGTATGAAAGGATTTGTGGGACATTTGAACCGCTTGACAACTCATCAATTACATTTTACATATCACTTTCGCACTTTCTTTTATACAATGTCATTTGTCTTGAGCCTCAGGCTTGTAATTGGTGTTTTGAATCAAACATTCCTCATTCCCCAGACCCCGGCTTTCTACCCATTCGATGTTTTTAATAAGCTCACCCCAATTATACATGACTGATGAAAGAGCATGAACTATAGGTTCACCCCTGTCTAACCTTTTGAGAAATACAAGCGTGCATGTGCTTAATAGATGATGCTATAAATGTTTAGTTTCCGTCAACTATAACAAGCTATTAAATAAAGCCATTAAGTAGCTTGCATGTTAATTGCTTCCATGGCATTTCCTGCAATTAATTTCAAAGGTAGTGCATAATTTACAGCTAGCTAAAACTAAATTACTAACGTCATATTTATACTAATGATATGATTTTATGTTAGTGTATTCATTAATAAGAGTAGACTACACACACAGTTGATTCCGAAACGTTTTCCTGGAAACCGCTTGCAATTTCACAGTATCTTCTTGTTCAGTTTCTCAGTAACACTGTGAATCATATCTAGTTCATTCATTAAGCATGACCATTGTGACGGTACCTTTTGACCAATCATTGAAAGGCTATGTTATTTTTGTTCGTGAATTCAATAGCACCACTGATCAGAAAAACTTTACAGAGAGAACTGAAATGAGTCCTGTTCATAATAAAACAATAGTCATGTCACATGTAACTAGTTTAACCAGCCACTCACTAATTTGCCTAGCTGTTTGATTGGAAGGCTGAATACCATTGAGGCCGCCACGCCAGTTGAACGGCGCCCTTTAGTAAAAAGGCGGCCTTAACTGAATGGCTAATTAAGCTAGCTGGCTGCGACACATACATAATCAAAAAAAACTTTCTCGTTTATCGCTCTTTCTATTAGTTAAAACTGTATCAAAATCGGTTGCGTGTTTTAGTCTAAGTAAGTGGAAAAACAGACTGTGGTAGACAGAGTCTTTGTATTAAACTATTTAGAGTAGGTCATACACCACTTATACTCGTACCAAACATGACAAGAAACCCTAACTAAAAACTTCTCCCTACAAATTACCGTTATATAAAATAAATCAGTTCTGAGTATTACCAAAAGCGTTCTATGCCAAGTTTCTGCAGTTTACCTCAGCGCAAAGATAGTTTTGAATTTATTGATGTCAGTGGTGGCAGTAGTTACCTCTCTGCCGACCCCCAGAGCCCGGCTCCTATCATTTGTGGTTTTCTAGCGCATCTCGCATCGCGCTACGGAGATAGCTGAAGCGCTCTCCACAAAATTTTGCCTTCCTTCCGTATTTTAGTTCGGGAATATCATTTAATTTTCTGTTCGTATAGGTATGTAGGTACTTGGTAGTGAAAGAGTTTCAATTTTGTTTCAAGAACCTTCATAATCAGGCGTTGTTTTGCATGTAGTGGTAGTACCAGCAGTGTGCGTCACACGGTTAAAAAAACACGCATTAGATATTCAGTAATAAACATTATTTTATGACCCATTATATATTCAACTGGATATACACTAAACTTATATAATTTCGAAATTATATAATTTCGCTGGATGCGAGACGCTCGGGACCGGTCAATGTGGCGACGCTTGGGGGAAGCTTATGTCCAGCAGTGGACGTCTTTCGGCTGATATGATGACGATGATAATGTTATATCCAACTGTTGTGGATCTATATTTGCAGAAAATATAACTCGGATAACCGAAGAACTTTCTGGTGCCCAAGGTCCTACCTTTTAAAGAATTTTTTCAGATGTATGTTTGTCGAAGATCAGAATTACTTTGCCTGTACGATTTTAAATGAAGCAGATGGGTATTTCAATTAATATGGATATGAAATGTATGCCAAAAGGCGATTCTGACTGTGAAATTTCTGAAATATGATGGTTCTGCCATTTAATGACTATCGATTTAAATTTATGGCTAAAGATGATTATGACTTACAAAATTATGAGTTTTGAATGAGTGTATGATGCCAAACGATTTTCTGCGAAATTAAGTTAATGCTATCCGTTGTTATGCATAGTAATATTATGACATAAAAAGTTCTACTATAAAAGGTAGACTCCAATCAAATAGCAGGCAGTGAAGCACAATGAACTTGCACACTTTTTTTTACATACACACATACACTGTAACAGGTGAACTAAATAAAATCTTGTAATCAGTTTTTTCCGACATAAAATATGACACATTACGCCCCTTTATGAGTTCACAACGAGCAGAATTTCTCATATATAGTGTACACAACACACAGACCAAGATCGTAGTCCCAAAGGAGAAGTTTATTACTGAAATTATTAGGATTCTGTCACAAAATACCGTTCCAGTGGAATTATTCCAGTGGCTCCCAGACACGTTGTAAAATTGCCCAAGATGGGTGTAGTCAAATGCAATTATTGCTCCGTTGTAGTCCCATAGGTGTGGCGTGTTAATGGGAATTAGTCATTCGATTGTGGACTGGGAATCGATGAAAGGCGAGTGCATTATTACTTGTCTTGCTTTTCCATGAAAATAAGTATATTTCTTAAACTGTTCAGTGTAATTACCAAAGGTATAAATGGATTATCTAGATGCTAAAATTACTTTATCACATTTCATTTTTGTGTTTCTGTCTGTTCTAAGTTGCTTATTCCATCTAACGGCTCATTTACATTAGACCGTTTTGACTGATTCGGTTGTAACCCGTATTTGGTCACCGACTAGTGAAAACGGGTTTTCGGTTAGCCGTATCCGACCGCAGACCGTATTCGGTCACCGACTAGTATAAACAGGTTTTCGTTTAGCCGTATTCGGCAGCAGACCGAAAACTGATAACAAAGCCGATAATATTATTATTGTCTAATATGTATATTGTCTATGTAACAATCCTCCATCCTGCATCCAGGAGGTAAATTGGACATAATAACTTACCAAGTCTTAGGAATGAGAACATAAACACCCCAGTGCTATGTATAAATATGCGATTTACCTTCATCAATTACCTCCGTCAACATCTTAGCCTCCATCCTCACAGCTCTACGCACCAGATTGGTAGCACGGTCGCGTAGTCGCCGACAAACGTCACGTCGCCGCACCGTTGTCGTCACGTATGTTGGAGATACACAACACGCTGTGACACCTCGCCAGTAATCATGCTGATTTAGACCACTGAATTGGTTGTCATTACGTTTCTGAAAGATTGATAATTGAACAAGTTTCTGATCAGGTAATTAAAGTTAATTGAATGTGTTGGAAGTGACTAAGCTATATAGATGAAAAAAAAATCTTTGTTTGTTTGCAGGGTACTCTTGGGCAGTAATTTCTGATCCCATTTCTTAGTGCCACTAAATATATTTTTAACCGACCAACAAAAAGGAGGAGTTTATCAATTTGCCTAGCCTAGCATAATACCAATTTTGAGGCCAGTTATGATCCAGTGATCTGCATCAATTACTTACTTCGTCAACATCTTAGCCTCCATCCACACACCCCAAGCATCAGATTGTCAGCACGATCGCGTCGTCGCGCCGTTGTCGTCACTTGTGTTTGAGACACAAGTCAACACGCTGCCACACCTCACAACGAATCAAGCTGGATCACTGTGAATAGCTGGTTAGCGATCAGTTTCTGAGAGGCTGATCAAGACTGATAATGTTACTTTAATGTGTTGGAATGAAGTCTCCCGATTTGAATATTTGGAAACCTCTAATTTAGCCTGAAAACCTGACGAAATTTTACATTATACTCGTAGTAAGGTTTGTTTGGTTATAAATTCTCAATTTAAAAAACGGCTCCTAACTATTTTGATTGGCCATCGAAACTATAAGAGCAAATATAATAAGTAGGTATTTGTTTTGTACGAGCTAATCATTAGGAGACCTTCTAATTCCTATTACCGTTCACAATGCTATTCCTGACTACCATGGGCAATGATGTAATATATCATCCCATTTTTTACCACGTTTTACCGCCGTCTGCGCGGCAATACAAACACAAGCTGACCAGCTTGAATGAACTCAGCCCGTCCTGCGTCTGGCCGCGATACGAACGTACGTTTGAATAGTATTTTTATGTCGGACAACGGGGTCCTATTTTTATATATATGTGATCTTTTAACCTATTCAGTGATAGAAATAAAGTTCCAAGGTAGCTAAAGTAAAATATCGCCATGTTTTTATTTCATTATGAGTATGACGACTCTATTGGTAAAATCTGATTGGCCATGGGATGTTATGTTTTTGTGGTAGGTATTGTTGACTTGCACGCGGACGAAGTCGCTGCCACAGGCTAGTCTTATTCTTCGTCGTATCGATGATTCCAAAATTAAATATATTTTGACCAGAATTCAGCCACGCCAACAGCGTTGTCATTTGCCTCACAAAGGTCTTTTAAGGTGCAGGTGTTTTTGCACAGAGAGCAGAACAAAAGGTGAGACATTGTTTGGGACGTGGCTCCGCAATCGCACTGTAGGTCATTGGAGAGGCTAGTACAAAATAAATAATTGATAACCTCCTTTAGTATGAAGTCGGTTAAAAAAACTTACCAAACTTGACACAAAAGGTCATTTTTTTCTGAGTTTTTGTTCAAATTGTGGGTAAGTTGTCTGTGGCAAACAACGGTTTATTAGCTCTTTCTTTGTGGTCTGGTTTCTTTTAAGCGTAAATTAATAAAAGTCCTTCAACTCTTTTATTGCCAGTGCAGAGCGGGTTATAAAATCAAAGGATTGAACTATGTAGGCGGTCATCCCATTGGCTAGCAGTTTTATAAAGAGTCTCTTTAAGTCTGGCTCATTGAACATGTAAGTGCCTAAGTAGCAATAAACTTTGTGACTGGCCTCTCATTTAGTAGACAGACACTGACTTCAACTATGCCGCGGTTTTTTTTATTTCTATGAACTACGAAAGATTTCTCCGTCCCTCTTATTTGTACCAAAAAATAAGAGAACATCTCATTCTATGGTAAAGATATTTTTAACCGACTTTGCAATAAATAGGAGGTTCTATGTTCGACTATGTGTATTTTTTTTTAAATATATTTTCAGCGATTAATTCGTCAATTATCTTTTCTGAAATATTTGTAAAAAGTCCAAAATGTGGTTTCACATAATATAACATTACGTCTGTATGAAGGGCTGGTCTGAGGTGCACCTTACTGTAGGTGCACCTCAGACCAGCCCTTACTACTAGCCCTACATTTTTCCAGTTATATTTAAGACCCATCAATGTAAAATATTGATTCATCGAAACAACGACTGACCACGGCCTCGGATTTAGACTTTTTGACCGTGCTTTTCGTTGATAGAAATGTCACTTTGTCTATAATCTGTAGATATGTTTCAGACTGTAAGCTATTTAATACAAAAGACAATCACATATGAAGTCTAGCTCCATTCCCGATATGTGACCTTTGACCTAGACTAGAGTCAAGAGCAAACCCATCACAAATAAAAAAAAAAAAAAAAAAAAATGTCAAAACTTAGCAAATCAGTTGCATGCCTCGGGCTAACGTACGTGTTACGTAGGTGGCGACGTGACCGCCTCGCTGCTTCGCTGCCTCGTTGTCCTGTTGCAGATGCAGCGTGACACGTGTCTCGCGGTGACGTGACACCCGAGTAGAGCTGATGCCTTTTGGGCTTGTTTTGTGGTTGATTGAGACCTTGTTTTAGCGTGTTTTGATGATTTTCGATACCGAAAGGCAAGAAATTGTTATTTATTAAATAATTCCGTTCGACGATTAAATCTGTTTCAGCATGATGAATAGAAACAACGAGAATAAACGATATTTGTTTGTTTCTTTTTTATGATTTAAATTGATAGTATAACCAACTGCCGCCTGGCTATACAACATGGCATGGCGTAATAAGTTCTTCTTTTTTTGAAGTCGGTTAATAATGAAGACTCGACTTGCATTTCAAATACTTAAGCTAAACATGTTCCCTGCCAACTTTTTAAAATTCTTCTTCAACTTTTACCGATGTTAGAAAATTCATATCGTGATGAAACCACTGAAGCAAGCTCCTGCATAACGAATCCATCGAACTTCCAAACACAAATAGAAACTAAATCAGGACTTTTTTAAAAGTCAAACTCTCGTGCTAAGCACACTGCAATATCCCTTGAGGGGTGACGAAGCAAATGTTGCATGCTAGACAAAATTTATTAGATTCTCAACCCGACCCAATCGAAAGTGAACCTAATAAAATTCGCAGTTAAGTCTAGATTCCTTTGTCGTAAAAGTGGAGTGACTAGGACTCAATGTTGGGGATTATTGCAAAAACTTTTGCATAGTGAGATTTTGACTCCAAATGGGCGATTTGGAGTCTCGCTCGGATACTTTGGAATATTCCAGTGGAAGTCCACATAAGTGGCAGTGCTGGCCATTACATTAGTTATGTGGTGTTGTGACCTTTGTCTGAGGCTTATCTGCTGGCTTGCGATGATTCTGTCTGCGAAGTAAAATACAGCTGAACTGTGATTGGTGTAATTTCACAGCTAGGCGGCGGCTAGCGGGTATCCGGTCTAGACTTTTATGCTTTCATCGTTTGATATTTAATATTTCCTAAAAGGTTTATTTTATACAGTAAAATACAAAATGTTTTGTGAAAACATGTAGCTTTTTATTTAATAAACAAAGCTTGTGGCTGACAAATAAACTGAACAATTATAACAGATTGAAATAATTTGTTACTAATTGGACGTGGTGTGATTGGCTTTTTTATTTTAGTAATAAATTGAAGTTGTATTTTACTGTTTTTCCATAGCATTGGATAAAAATGGAGACTAAAACATCTGTGTTACATAAATTGTGTAAGCACTACGTCTGCCTGTATTTTATTGTTTTCGAAAGCTACTTTGACTCCACTTAACGCCATTCAAAGAAGAATTTATTGTCTAAAACAACTTTGAATTACGAGTGTTTTGACCTTTTCTTTGAATAACCAGATGACAAGACACTCACTGTATTTTCAAATAAATGCTGGGATAGTAGCCGGAATACATTGTTTATTCAGAATCTTATTTTGAGACATAACCTAAAACTATGTAGTATACAACAAAGGGCTTGCAACTTCGAAAATTACCTATAGCCGTGTATCCGCTCTCAGTACGATAGTCGACAGAAATCCGACACAAGATGCACCGCGTGTGTATCGCATACCATTGCAAGACTAGTAGCTTGCTCTCATTGGACTCTTAAACCCTGTTAGGAGAGCCGATTTTTTGTGAGAATCGTACTACATGTTAAATATATTTATTATTATTATGAGCCTGTTATGTCCCACTGCAGAGCAAAGGCCTCCCTTCCGTCTTTCCACTTTTCCCTGTCTCTTGCTACATCTGGCCAATCCTTCAGATAGATGTTTAATTCGTCACGCCATCTCTTTCTGGGCCTACCACGTCGCCGGTTCCTGTTATTCGGCATCCAGTCAGTGGTTACTTTTGCCCAATTCTGTTGCGACATGCGGCAGATGTGGCCTACCCAATTCCACTTTAGTTTGGTGGCTGTTTTGCCTACGTCTGCGATTTGTGTTTTGGAACGAAGTATACTGTTTCGAATGCGATCTATGATTTTGACTCTGAGAATACTTCGTTCCACGAGTGCGGACTTTTGACGTTTCGTTAACGACCACGTTTGCGCTCCATAAGTGAGGATAGGAAGGATGCACATATACATGAGTTTTCTTTTTAGGGAAAGTGGAAGTAATCCCTTCATTAGGTGTTTCATCGACCAATAGCTCTTCCATGCGTTTTCGGTGCGTCGAGCAACTTCTTTTTCTTGCCGCGCCTGGAAAGAGACTATTTGGCCGAGGTATATGTACTCATGGACATATTCAACCTCCACACCCCCAATGTCTACTTTGCGTTTCGTGCTGTTCGTCATTAATTTCGTTTTCGTCATATTCATTTTGAGTCCGACCTCAAGGCTGGCGTAACTCAGCTGTTCCAGCATAAGGCTTAACTCAGCCACCGAAGACGGGAAAAGGACAATGTTGTCGGCGAAGCGTAGATTTGTCTGTCTCCAACGACAATACCGTTGTCCCGCCAGTGTACATCTAAATTTTGAAAGACTTCTTCAAGCGTTGCTGTGAAGAGTTTTGGTGACAGCGGATCCTATTGTTTGACACCTTTTCGGATTGGAAAGGATGGGCCAGTGGTATCTAAGCATATGGCAGCTGTACTATTAAGATAAATTCTTTTCAGTAATTTAACATAAGTTGGTTCTATTCCTGTTGTGAGTGTCGTCAAAATGGCTTTATGTGATAGACTCTCAAATGCTTTGGAATAATCCACGAACGCAAGGTACAACGGTGAGTTAAATTCTTCGTGCTTTTCTATCATCCGGTTCAAATAATGTAGGTGGTCGGTAGTGGACAAGCCGCGGCGGCAACCAGCTTGTTCAGGGGTTTGGTGGAGGTCTAGTTGGTAGGAAATGCGACCGGAATGCGATTGATGAAAGCTTTGTACAGATGTGAGACAAGGCTAATAGGACGATAATTGCTTATATCGGATTTGTCTCCCTTTTTATGAAGCAGAATTATGTTGGAAAGATAGAAGTTACTTGGAAATATGTATTTAAAATTGAGTTATAGTACATTACTGCAGAATCCAGTAAGTAAGCCTTCCTGGCCAAGTATGAGTTAACCGGACCGGTTATATACGAGGCCAGGATGGCTTTCTTACTGGTGGAGGCTTGTATAATTCTTTTCTCAAAAATGAATGAAAGTTTAACAACAAATTCGTTTAATTAATATTGAAGGTTACATTCATATTAAGGCAATTACTGATAGATATTGTGATCGATTTACCGGGGGCATTTATATTTGTTTGTTGTACGTCTTGATTAACGGACTCAAAAATATATCTATCTCATAAAATGTCATACCAAAAAGAGAGATAGATATATATTTGGAGCCTCCCTCCTATAACCAAGTTATAATGGCTAAACTCTAATCTGTGCCCGGCTGGTACTATTTTAACACGCTTTTATTAGCTTGGTATGTATGTATCTATGTATCAATGTAACAATGTATCAATGTAACGGAATCTTTGAACGTGATTTTCACCCACTTCAAAACGTTGGATTGATTTGAAACTTTGCACACTTATCAAGGACCGATGACAATGCAATAATTTAAACAGTTTGTCCCATTATCCTTACCATTAAAGCGTGTTTTTTAGTTTTTAGAACTACAATTTATTTTTTTCTAAGCAGATCTAAAGAGGATGACGTACTGTCTACAGATGGGCGTTATCAGTTTTTTGCACATACGGTTATGTAACCGATATACAGTTTTCATATCGATATCGAAAACGGATTTCAGATATCGATATCATTTAGTACAATTATAAAATGTTATTTGGATGAGAAAACTAACAACGAACGCGAAATAATACATAGAAAGAGAGTTAGCGCATATGGTTCCTATCGTTTGTGAAGTTTGCGGTTTGTTCGTAGTTCGTACGTTTTCGCATTGTTACGGTTTTAAGTTTTGACTAATTCGTTCTCGCACGCTAGTAAGGTTTTTATCAGATACAGTTTTTGTAATATCGGTTATTTTGATATAGATATCGATATAAAAAATAATAAAAAAATAAATAAATAAAAAGGTTTATTGCAGAAACTTGTACACTTTTACATTTAATCTTACATAGGGACCTCCTTTTAAGTAAAAGATATATCTGTGCTAGGAGGACCCGCTCTTCAATGACAAATTATGAAATGGTGATGTACAAAAGGAATCTAAACAAAAAATTACAAGCAAAATCTCAAATTAAAATTAGATATCATATCATATCATGATATGATATCTAACACATATCTGATATAAGTTACGTTTTGATATATCGGACCGATCCCTACTACTGTCCAGTAAGTAAATTACATACTTACTTACTGGACAGTAGGAGATTCCAAATTTAAAATCTCGCTTACTGGACAGTTGTGAATAAGTCTCTGGTAGAGTTCACTTTCTTGATACTTTTTAGAGATGTTATGACAACATTACATACCATTTTTGAGAAAAATATATTACAAATGTGTGGTAATAAAAAATTCTCTCCGATTCGCAGTGCATCTGTTGTAAAACCATCTTCTCCTGGGCTTTTATTGTACTTCATGATACTGAGAGCTTTATGAACTTCTAAGCCAGTTATCATTGGGACATCATCAGAGCATGCTTCCATAATTTAAATACACGCAGTAAGCACGAAATTGTACTACCCAAATTCAGATTAACGAAAACTAGCAAGTCTTTTCTTATAAACAGTATACGCTTTTATAACATGTTGCCTATGTCAGTTATAGAACTGACCGATGGAAAGTTCAACAAATACATCAAACGTATCCTTGTTAAAAAAGCATATTATAAAATCAAGGACTACGTTGAAGATAAAAATTTTGGCTTTGACACCCTCTGCGCATGCGGCTTCCCTGGTAACTCATAAACGGCACAAATATATGGATATCTCTAACTATTCTCAATCTCATTTTTTTTCTCTTTTAATTAAACTTTTTACAATATTTTTCAATCATCATTATTTATTTATTTATTAAAACTTCATGCAACATACAGGTACATAGGCGGACTTAATGCCTGAGGCATTCTCTACCAGTCAACCAAGGATGGTGGAGAGATAACATGGCAGGTGCATAAAAAATAGAAATAATTATTAATGTAAAAATTAAAGAATATATAGTTAAAATAAACATATATATATATATCCTACAATAAATATATATTATAAGCAGAACTTATTGTTGGTAGTGGTGGTACCTACCGACTAATATAAAAGCGTGCGCTCGGGCGAGTATCGCCCTTTTTATCCTGAGTCGTCGCACGGTAATGTTATCGGTACCTTCGCTACTTTGCAGTAAGTTCGTTCCATATTGTGCTATTCGGGTTTTTGTGTTATTGGTACTCGTTTTGAATATAAACGGTTGTTTGTGATTGCTCGAATTTTAATGATTACTTGAACTATTGTTAAAATTAAGTCTATCCTGAAATAAATTCGTTTTAGTTTGTTCAAATTGTTATTTTTATTTGTTCTTCCATCCTGGTCGCTAAAATCAGAAGTTGGATTCAGCTCATTTGCTCATAATTATTAGCCTTGTTACCTACACAAACAGCCGTTGATTTCAAATAAAAATGCCACTTGAAGAGCTAGTTAGAACGCCACTTCGTTTTGAGGGTAGGCGTAGCCGTCGCAGTGAATCGCGAGACCATAAGCATGACGATCACCACACGGTAGGACTCGTTCGCACCGTGATAGGACTCCAATCACGGTCACGCCATAGTAGAAATCGCTCGCATTCGCGTCGTGATAGGACTCACTCGCGTTCACGTAATGACAGAAGTCGTTTACGATCACATCGCAGTCGCTCACGTAATGGTGACAATCATAGTTTGCGAGAAAAGTCTAGGTCACGTACACATCGTCGTTAACACAAGCACCGCTAGTGCGTGTTATGCCGTCAATTCGTGACAGCACACCCCCTTATAAAAAATAATGTTCTACGACCCAAGCGCTTGTTGATGCGTTGGGGGTATTAACAAAAAATAAATCTAACAACTACGTGCCAAATTTTGTTCCCGCTAAAAACAATTTTGAGGTGTGTAACGAAGTAGATAGGGCTAGGCATGTGAATCATTAGAACGATCTTGAGTGTTTCTCGCGTGTGACTCGTTGTTTGAAAGGTGATGCAAAAACCTGGTTAAACGAGTGGGCTACAAATGATCGTTCATGGACCAATTTCGTTAAGGAATCGTAAATATTTGTGTCCGCAAAAGATTAATAATGCCCAAACTCTTCATGAAGTCATAAACACCACGTCCGACAAGTTTTCGTCCTACGCAGAGAATGCGCGTCGTTCAGAAGGGTTAAGTGAAGAACTTGGGGTTCAAATAGTGGTTCACGGTATCAGTGATGCACAGGTACGTACAGCCGCTATCAATGCTGACCTAACGTCAGAATGCCGGGTTTCCTTTTTAGCTAATTGTGTAAAGCCTATTCGTAAGTCTAATAATCGTAACCCAGATAAATCAGCGTCATTCAGTAATATGACTAAAAGGCATAATACTAACGGCCCTAGTAAATCCGAAAACAAACGTTTTAATTGCGGCCGAACGGGGCATTAAAAGAAAAATGCACCAAGAGTCAGTAATGTCAATTATAAAGACTGTAGAAGTATTAATGCTAGACCGATTGGTTCTTTCTGTAAGAAGGTAGGGCTAACAAAGATTTGAATTTTGAATTTGAATCGGCGGTAGTAAATTACTTTTCCGGTTCGCGTAAACAAATCAAGTGTTCTTTGAAAGGATTAAGTGATAAAGAGTTTGTTGCTCGCGAATACATCAGTTTGAATGAGTTAGTAATATCGCGCTTGAAATAGATTTTGTCATAGTACCCGCGTCGTGTATGAATAAACCCATTATCATAGGGACTGCCGTACTAAATCGCGATGGTGTCACGTTTATTCGCACAAAACATGGACAGTACTTGACTCATGTATCGGATAAGGTACTAAAAGTAAACGCTGTGAGTGTTGTGTTGTTGTTGTGCGTGTGAACCTGACAATAATAAATACACCTAGCATAGTAATATTAGTCGTGGTCAGGTAAGACCGAGCTGTAATAAAGAAACAGTGTTAGATCCTCTATCTATGAGATGAGTCGACAAAGAGCTTCGGGGCGGCGGTAAGCCTCTTCGTACTTTTAACCTTGATCTAAGTTTTTGCAGAAAACAAGCCCAGTCGACCGGCAAGTACTAGCTTGCGGGGCCCACCCGTATGGCTACTTCACTGCGCATTGAAGAGATGTGCTGCGTATGAGCTGCTCCTCCTGGCTGGCACCTGTGAACTGCTGCCGCACCTGTGAACTGCTGCCGCACCTGGTTGGTGCCTGTGCACTGCTGCAGCTGGTTGGTGCCTGTGCACTGCTGCACCTGCATGGTGCCTAAACGCCGCTGCCCTTGCAAGGTGCCTGTGCACTGCCGCACCTGGTCGGTGCCTGTGCACTGCCGCACCTGGTCGGTGCCTGTGCACTGCCGCACCTGGTCGGTGACGTGCACTGTTGCACCTGGTCGGTGACGTGCACTGTTACGCCTGGTCGGTGCCGTGCACTGTTGCGCCTGGTCGATGCCGTGCACTGTTGCGCCTGGTCGGTGCCGTGCACTGTTGCGCCTGGTCGGTGCGTGTGCGCTGTTGCACCTGATCGGTGCCAGTGCGCTGCCGCACCTGGTCGGTGCGTGTGCGCTATTGCACCTGGTCGGTGCCTGTGCGCTGTTGCACCTGATCAGTGCCTGTGCGCTGTTGCACCTGGTCGGTGCCAGTGCGCTGCCGCACCTGTTCGGTGCGTGTGCGCTGTTGCACCTGATCGGTGCATGTGCGCTGCCGCAACTGGTCGGTGCCTGTGCGCTGCCGCATCTGGTCGGTGCCTGTGCGCTGCCGCACCTGGTCGGTGCCTGTGCGCTGCCGCACCTGGTCGGTGCCTGTGCGCTGCCGCACCTGGTCGGTGCCTGTGCGCTGTTGCACCTGATCAGTGCCTGTGCGCTGTTGCACCTGATCAGTGCCTGTGCGCTGTTGCACCTGGTCGGTGCCAGTGCGCTGCCGCACCTGGTCGGTGCGTGTGCGCTGTTGCACCTGGTCGGTGCCAGTGCGCTGCCGCACCTGATCGGTGCATGTGCGCTGTTGCACCTGATCAGTGCCTATGCGCTGTTGCACTTGGTCGGTGCCTGTGTGTAAGTGTAAGTGCTAGTCGCTGTGGTACTAGTCACTCAGGCGTTCGTCGCTTGGCGTTTGTCGCTACACTTGATCCTTTTGTCCTTTTGTCATGTATGGGCATGGCCTGCATGTTGGACAGGCTTGCACGTATGAATACGGTCTGCGTGTCAAGCATTTGCTTAAGTGTAAGTGCTAGTCGCTGTGGTACTAGTCACTCGGGCGTTCGTCGCTTGGCGTTTATCGCTGCACTTGATCAAAGTTGTCCTTTTGTCATGTATGGACCATGGCCTGCATGTTGGACAGGCTTGCACGTATGAATACGGTCTGCGTGTCAAGCAGCTTGACTTATGAATACGGTCTGCGTCAAGCATTGTTTCAGATAACTAAGACTGGTCGTCAAGGACAGTCGGCACGAGGTGCAGGGAGCTGCCCCGAGGACAACGGAGACCTTCAAAATAAAGGGCTCAGTCGGGTTTGAATTTTTAAGAGATGAATGTGAGGTTGCTGTGTGAATCTTTTGATAGATGATATGTGAATTAGTTGAAAGATGACGTAGTGAAAGTTGTGAATGGTGAAATGACGTGTTTATTTAGTCTTGTTGAATTGTCTTCTTAATGTAATTTTGTATCCAGGTGAGCATGCGGAATCGGATGAGACGGTGCCCGCAGCCGGATCACAGCGTGTGGCGTGGCTGACCAGTCTATGCCTCTGCTGGATGACGACTCTGGACGATGTGGGTGAGCCTTCAGGTGCATCTGCTGGTTCTACTGGTGCTTCGACAACGGACGGGACAAAGTCTGACGAAAGCGGCGATCAAGCTCTCGCTGTACCTGGCAGTGCTTCCGAAGAAGTACATGGTGCAGCCGAGGACGGTGCAAGATCAGGAGAGGCCGTATAAGCAGAACTTATTGTTGGTAGTGGTGGTACCTACCGACTAATATAAAAGCGTGCGCTCGGGCGAGTATCGCCCTTTTTATCCTGAGTCGTCGCACGGTAATGTTATCGGTACCTTCGCTACTTTGCAGTAAGTTCGTTCCATATTGTGCTATTCGGGTTTTTGTGTTATTGGTACTCGTTTTGAATATAAACGGTTGTTTTTTTTTTTTTTTTTTTTAATTTATTTATTTTAGGTCGCTTTTTAACATCAAAGGTCATTAGCGACCACAGTAAACATTATAGTAGAATAGGTTACATTAGTTTATATATATTAGAATAGGTTACACATATTTATATTAGTTTATACATATTTATCAATTTCAAAAACGTTAAGGTTCTTGTATAACCGTCCTTATTTAGACAATCTTTTAGACTAGAAGGTACATTGCAAATTTGTCTTTCTTGACTGTAAGCCGTGCATTCAACTAGAAGATGTATAACTGTCAAGTCCACTCCACATTTGCATTTGTTTTTATTAGCTTTAGTTATAAGATGAATGTGAGTTAAGTTTGTGTGTCCTATACGTAATCTGGTAATTACCACTTGATCCCTTCTGAATCTGAATGAAATAGATTTGTCAAAAATTGAATTTCTTATACCAACTAATTTAGTTGTATTTTCTATTTTCCAGTAATGATCCCAAAGAATTTTGACTTTATGTTTGAAGTATTTTTTTATTTCGGTTGGAGTAGATTTTATTGTTTTGCAAATCTCATTTTCATTGGTCGAATTTTTAGCTTCAGTATCCGCTCTTTCGTTGCCAACTATTCCTTGATGACTTGGAATCCATATAATTTGAAATTTGTAATTATTATTAAGAAGATTTATCATTTTTTGTTTAATATCAACAATAAGCGGAACTGTATTGGTTAAATTTTGTAATGCTGTTAGACATGATTTCGAGTCGGTATAAATAATATATTTTTCTGAATTAGATTTAGTATGTATTATTTCTAAAGCTTTAAGTATAGCTATTGCTTCGCAACTAAAAATTGAATGAAAATCCCAAAGTCTATATCGATAACAACTATCATCAGACACTACTGCACATCCTGATCTTCCATCCATAACTGATCCATCGGTAAAGAAAGTTTTACAATCATGATATCTGTTCGTAATTTCATTATACAAGTTTTTGTATATACGTTGAGTTGTATTATACTTTAAATTTTTGGCTAGTTCTAAGTTAATAGGGAATTCAATGGTTTCCCATGGACCGCAGGTAAGTAATTTTTTTGTAAAAACCGGGGGAATCTTAAGTTTTAATTCTTTCAAATATTTAGCTGCTCTAATTCGTAAGGGTTGCGGTAAATTAGGTCGAAATTCATATTCTATATCTGTAGAAGTTGATTTACCATAGTAATTATAAGTTGGATTTTCAGGACAGGATAGTATATTTATAGCGTATACAATTACAAGTTCCTTTCTTCTAAATTCTAATGGCATTTCTCCAGCTTCAGCTAAAATGCTTTTAATAGGGCTTGTTTTAAACGCACCAATACTAAGACGAAGAGCAGTATTTTGAATGCTTTCTAAGGAATTTAAGGTACGACTTTTGGCAGAATCATATATAACAGAGCCGTAATCCAGCTTTTGCCTAATTAAAGCACGATATGTATTAATCAGGCATTTTCTATCAGAACCCCAAGTTGTTGATGATAGTACCTTAATTATATTTAACCTTTTATGGCATTCAGATTTTAGTATATTTACGTGTGTATTCCAAGTCATTTTTTTATCAAAAGTTAATCCTAAAATTCTTAATTTATTTACTTCTTTTAGACTATGTTCATTTAAGGTTAATTGTATGTTTCTAGTTTTACTATTCTTTTTAGACAATATTATGAATTGGGTTTTAGTTTTAGAAAATTTGAATCCTGATTTTGTGGACCAATCTTGAAGATTATTAAGAGTGTTTTGTATTAATTTTAACGTAGGATTCAGTGTCCTGCCACTACAAGTTAAGGTCAGGTCATCAGCAAACAAAAATCCTTTAACTGGTTTTTCCATACAAGACAAAACATCATTTATAGCTACTAAAAACAAAATTACACTAAGCACCGCTCCTTGAGGTAGGCCATTTTCTATGGAAACAGAGTTAGATAAAGTATTATTTATTCTTACTTTAATTGATCTTCCTGACATGAAGTTTCTGACGAACGCTAGGACATTCCCTTTGATATTAATATCTTGTAACAATTTTAGAACCCTGTGTTTCCAAACCATTTCATAAGCTTTTTCTATATCCATAGCTACAATAACTGTATAATTATCATTTGCAAAACTGTCAAGAACTTCACTTTCAATGTTCATTAAATGATCTATTGTTGATCGAAATTGACGAAATCCATATTGAAAAGGAGAAAAACATTTATTAGTTTCTAAATACCATCGAATTCTTTTACTTATTATTTTTTCAAGAATTTTGCAAAGATTACATGTTAAAGATATGGGTCTGTAACTAGAGTCTAGACTTGGTATTTTTTCAGGTTTTAATATGGGAATAACTAAGGCTTCTTTCCAGTTATCTGGAAATACCTGCTTTTGCCATATAAAGTTGTATAATTTAAGTAAGTAATTTAGTCCACTGCTGGGCAAATGTTTAATTATAATATTAGATATATTGTCAGGTCCTGGACTAGAATTTCCTATCTGAGACAACACCGATAGCAATTCATGCATAGATATTTCCTTATTAATTGGGTTAGAATTATCAAAGGTATCGAAATTACATTCAATTTCCTGACTATTTTTGTATTGTACAAAATCATTATTATAATTATTCGAGCTAGAGTTGGTTGCAAAGGTTTTAGCTAATAAGTAGGAAGTTCCATTTGGTTCAGATGTAAAAGTACCGTCAGATTTTTCGAGAACAATGTTGTTGAATCTATTGATGCGGTGGTTAAGTTTTTGTATCTTTTTCCACATGTCCCCAATAAGGGTTTTGCTGTTAATAGATGATACCCAATTTTCCCAATACTTTTTTCTTCTTTCTTTGAGAAGCCTTCTATAGAATGCTCTTTTTTTTTTATATTCAATTTTATATATCGAATTAGGGTCATGTCTAGCAAATTTTTTAAACAGTTTTAAAGCCTTTTTGGTTTCTCTTATTGCGGTTTGACATTCATCATTCCACCATGGCAAATTGTTTTTCCTGAATGAACCCGATGTTTTTGGTATTGACTTGTTGGCGGCTTCAATAATTAATTCGGTGAACTTTTCAACAATATCATTGACATGATAATCAAAGGTAGAACTTAAAGGTGATAATACAGGAATAATTTTATCGATCTCTTCTCTAAATATTAGCCAATCAGCTTTATCAAATATCCATTTTTTAGGCAATTGAATATTGTTTTGTATATCTTGCGTAATAAGAGATTTAATTGTTATTGGAAAATGGTCACTGTCATACAAATCATCTAAAGCATTCCATTCAAAATATGACGTAATATTTTGTGAAGCCAAAGTAAGATCAATATTGCTCGTTCGACCAGTATTACTGTCAAAATGTGTAGGTTGGCCGTTGTTTAATAATAGTATATCCTGGTGTTCATCAAGCCATTCAGCTATTATTCGACCTCTCATATCACATTTTTCAGAACCCCAATAAAAATGATGGCTGTTGAAATCCCCCAGAACTATGCAAGGGGTCGGAAGCTGATTAATTAAGTGATTGAATTCGTTTAAGGTAAGTGGAGTACTATTAGGTAGATAAACATTGCATATGGTCATAGCGAAGGGGAATTTAATTTTTATGGCTATTACTTCTAAGGATGTGTTTATTTGTATTTCCTCAGGAAAGGTATGTGGTTTGATAAACATAGCTACTCCACCACTAGCCCTGTTACTCTGCAACCGATTTTTATAAAAACTTTCGTACCCATTCATAGAAGCACAATAACTAGCAGTGAAATTAGTTTCTTGTAAACAAATGCAGGTTGGACTTAACCGACTGACTAAAAGTTTTATATTTTCTAATCTTTTAAAGTAACCGTTAACATTCCACTGTATAATGTCCATATTATTGTTATATGACAAGAAATATATATATATATATATATATATTATATGTGTTACTTACTTAAAGTTAAGACAAAAATAAGTTATAAGTAGTTAAATAGTATCCTTTTGTTCAGTAACAATGGAGGTAGTCAACATTTCATGTAATTTTCTTGATAGGCGCGAACATCTGTTTTTTAAACTCTTATTCATTTTACAATGTAAATTGTTACACATTTTAATTAGGTCTTTTACATTTTCTGTATAGGAATATACTAATTCTTTTATATTTTGTTTACCACGTGAATTATCTAATAGGCTTATAAATTGATCTAAGCTTATAGGAAATGTTTTATCACTGTTTAATTCTATCATACTGTCTTCAATATCTTTCCAAATTTCTTTTTCATTTCTGAGATCAGTCTTTTTTAATTTCTTCTTCGCCTTAGCTTTGACTTCCACATCTTCAATTGAAACATTGCTGCCTGTTTCATCTGTCTCAAATTCTATTATATCAGAATCATCATCTTTTGTATACACAATAGGTTGAGTTACATCAATTTTTGACGCATCACTGATAGTTGGAGAATGAATTCGTTTTTTTCCTTTAGGGGTAATTTCAGGTTGTGGGAATTCTTGTATCATTTGAGAATTGAATACGGGGTCTGGTATATAGCCATAATTTTTATCAGATATTTTATTTATTTCTTCCGCTGTTTGTTCATCTTTTTCTTGAGGGTAAGTCTTTGGTATGTTTTGCGGACAATTTTTGGCTAAGTGGCCCATTGTATTGCAAGAAAAACATTTTAGGGCATCAGTAGATATATAAATCCAGTAATTTGTACCTTCAAAGCTCAACTGGATCGATTCTGGAAGACGTGAGTCATCCTCTGGGCTAATATATAATTGTCTTCTAAAACTTAATACGTGAGAGAATCCAGGGTCAGTCACACCAATTTTCATAAATGTTATAGGCGACATTATTTTTATATTTAATTCTTCGAATTTTTGTTCAATGACATAATTTGGTATTACGGGACAAACATTTGACAATACTATTCTTTTGTTTCTCGTAATTAAAGGTTTTATTTCAAGAACATTTTGATGAATATTAATCTTTTTCTTTTCTTCAATAAGGTTGTCAGCTGTTTTTTTTGAATCTAGGTATATACATATACGTGCATTCGATATACGAGATATAAATCGAATAGATGACGTTGGTATAATAGACGATAGGGCAATAAGGTACTCCCTGAGTGTTATTCCATCGATTGAGTCCAGTATAATTGCTTGATCTTTCTTGGGAAAACATATTGATGACGTCACATTGGCATAACTTGAAGTATTGGGTGTTGGATGCAACTGTGTAGGTAGTTGAGACATTGGAGGAATTTGAGACATTGAGGGTATTTGAGACGTTGGGGTGAAAGACATTTTAGTATAAAGGGCCCCCTGTTACCAGGAGTAACCCCGTTTTCGTTATTCCAATATTCGTCGCGTAATTACTTATCGCGTAAATAATAAACACAAACAGGTCAAGCGGAGTGAGACACGCGCGTCCGCTGTGACTACCCGCGTGGAACTGAAACGGTTGTTTGTGATTGCTCGAATTTTAATGATTACTTGAACTATTGTTAAAATTAAGTCTATCCTGAAATAAATTCGTTTTAGTTTGTTCAAATTGTTATTTTTATTTGTTCTTCCATCCTGGTCGCTAAAAATATATATATGTATAAAAGTAATAGAAAGGTGATTGAGACTACTCTGCTATTGGTGTAGAAAGTAATGCCGTAACTTCCGCTTAAATGCATAATGACTGGTGGCCGTCCTGATATCGAGCGGTAGCGCATTCCAGAGAAGAATGGACTGAATATGAAAGGAAGAGTGAATAAAATCAGAAGTATGAGAGGGACAAAGCAAGAGAAGCATTATAGCCCTTTGCTAAGAATAGTTACAGCACTGATTACAGTATTTGTGCCACATGTTAAATTTAGTGTTGTTTTTGTTTTTTATTTTACCTTTGTATAGATTCTTTTACCGATTGTAAATGTGTGAACATTGTAGGCTTTCTAGATTTATAGATGATTGTTTTTTTTCAATTTCGTACGACTTATTGTCGGGCCTACGTTGTCCCCCCATATCCAAGTACTAATGCTGTAACATGGAAATATTGTAAACACAAAAAAAAAAAAAAGAGTAACCATGGAGTTTCTTGCCGGTTCTTCTCCATAGGAAACGACTAACCCGAACCGTGCACCTTTTGTCGACGTTTTATAAGTGCCCATGTAGGCCCATGTAAAATAAAAATATTTGATTTTGATTTTTGATTTTCATGAGTAGACATCATCTGCAAGCTGGAAAGCTGTGTCGTCATCTGAGTATAATGATTTGTAAAATTGAGTGCAAATTAGGATTAATTTTGTGCTATCGCCCTGTCTCACACCATTACTGTCCTTCAAGTGTGTTATAGAGGAAGTGGTACCAGGATAAGGAAACCAGGATATGATGATGGCATCCCAGAGAAATCGAGTGAACTCTTCAATATATATAGCGATTTTGGTATTTTTATCGACAATGCAATCATTTACACTCAGTAAGTGTCCTTAACGTAGGCAATAAACCTACTTTCAGGACTTCTGCGAGGACTGAAGTTATTGACCTGACGCTGGCTTCAAACAGAGCCAGCGCTCATATTGAAAATTGGCATGTATCGGACGAAATCTCTCTGTCTGACCATAATTATATATGCTTTAGGTTTAGGACGGCGACAGAAGCCGAAACTAGACGAAGGAGAAACCCAAGGCATACAAATTGGGACTCATACAGGAGGGGCCTCAAAGTAAATTTGGGGAGCCCTAGAGGTAAGCTTAATTCCATACTTGATATAGAATTTGAAGCGGACAGAATCAAGGCGGGCACCATCGGTGCATGGGAAGATAACTGCCCAGAGAAGGTACCATGGTAAAAGGTACCATGGTGGACTCCTGAACTAGCCAAAATACGACAGGAAACACGACAGGCCTTTAATGATGCAAAAGCCAGGAAGGATTTCTCTGGCTATCATAGCATGCTAACAAGGTATAATACGGCGGTCGCAAGGCCAGTAGGACGAATTGGCGGCAGCATTGCACCTCCATCGAAACTCTGCCAAATGGAATGAGGGTGTGCAAAGCAATGTCCATGACTAAGACAAACCCACTATCATCTGTAAAGGATGAGAATGGGTATCTCACGGAAACTGGACAGGACACTCTGGGCGTGATGTTTAGGACCCACTTCCCAGAATGTATACTGCGCGATAGCGATGAAGAGGAACCAGTCACAAGGGACGAGCTGACAAGGCACACGTCCAAAAATAACTGGCTCACGGCAAAGAAAGTGGTAGATGAAAACAAACTGAAACTGGCCATAGCAGGCTTCCAGCCTCTTAAATCCCCTGGTCCGGATGGCATCTTCCCAATACTATTGCAAGAAGGGGCATCTGTTTTGATACCCCATTTGAGTAAGCTCTACAGAGCCTGCATAGCCTTTGGGTATGTACCCAAGGCATGGAGGGAGGTCAAAGTCACCTTTATACCGAAAGTGGGTAGACCGACTTATGAAGAAGCTAAAGCTTACAGGCCCATTAGTCTATCATCCTTTCTCTTGAAAGCTCTGGAGAAACTGGTAGACAGGTACTTAAGAGAGGGACCACTGAAAGTATTCCTCTACATAAACTACAATGCGCCTACAGCCCTGGCAAATCTACGGAAACGGCATTGCACTATGTTGCGAGTCGAGCCGAGGCTGCGCTAGAGGGACAAGAAATCTGTGTTGGGGCTTTCCTCGATATAGAGGGAGCCTTCGACAAGACAACATTTGAGTCCATACGCACTGCTGCAAAGGAACATGGCATCGATGATACCACGTGCAACTGGATTGACTATATGCTGAGAAGCAGAATAGTCAGATCGGAACTAATGGGAGACAGACTTAGTGCAAAAACAACAAGAGGTTGTCCGCAAGGCGGTGTGCTGTCACCACTATTATGGTGCTTGGTAGTAGACTCGCTACTTACCAAACTCAATACCGGACCATTCTACACAGTAGGTTATGCAGATGACATAGCTATAATGGTCAATGGTAAATTCCCGAACATAGTGTCTGGATTATTAGAACAGGCATTGAGGATGACAGAGGAATGGTGTACAAAGAACCACCTCTCTATCAACCCAAGCAAAGCAGTCATTATTCCATTCACGAGGAAGAGACAACTAGGAAACCTAGGAGAGCTCTCCCTCAATGGAATAAAACTGCCCTGGTCCACGGAAGTTAAATATCTGGGTGTAACGCTTGATAAAGAACTGAGGTGGAAAACTCATGTGGAAAATATTACGACAAAGGCATTACGAGTGTTCGGCATGTGTCGTTCCACCTACGGTAAAACTTGGGGGCTAAAGCCCAAACTTTTACGATGGCTGTACCGGACAATCAAATCAAATCAAATCAAATCTTTATTTCTTTGCAAACATGGGTAATTTGTACATAGATGTTCTTTTTTACATAATAAAGTCCTCCATATTCTACCGTCACATGGGCATGCAAATATTATTCATTTTAAAATTAAATCAAATTAAAATACAATACGAATAAAAATAAATGCCAAATCACAAGAAATTATAAATGTCAAATTTAGTTAAATAAATGTTAAGTTTAAATGTCGTACTGGTTACGTTAGTAAAATTTATCACAATAATGTCAAAACAAAATAATAAGTATGTCAATCAGTATACTACAATGATAATACCTATTATCACATACGACAGCATAGTGTGGTGGCCAAGAACAAAGCTTGCCTCGTGCAAAGCGCCACTCACCAGGTTACAAAGAACAGTGTGTCTAGGCATCACGGGTGCTTTCAGGACAACACCTACGGCAGCGATTGAGAGATACCTCAATATCCCTCCTCTGCATATGATGGTTGAATTCGAGGCAAGGAAGACATTACATCGTCTCGCTGTTGCTGGACTATGGGATGCCTCTAAGCCAAAGACTAACCATACAAAGTTCGATGAGAATGAAGACCTGGATCGGGTAACAAGCATGTTATCCGATAAAATGCAACCTATGTTTGTGTTTGAAAGGTCTTTCATGGTCCAAATCCCTACAATAGAGGATTGGACGAAGGGACTCGATCCACCAGAACAAGATAGTCTGGTGTGGTACACTGATGGATCCAAAATGGAATCAGGTACAGGAGCGGGCATATACGCAAACTACAAATGTAGCAAAAGCTTAGGGAAGATGGCAACTGTATTCCAAGCAGAAACATATAACCTATGCTCAAGAGAATATAGATAGAGGAACCAGAGGTAAAGCCATATATATTCTTAGTGACAGTCAGACTGCAATCAAAGCCATGGCATCCTACAAAGTGGACTCCGGCCTTATTCTGGATGCTATCCAAACCCTAAACAGGCTTGGGAAGCACAACAGGGTAAAACTAATGTGGGTCCCTGGACACAAAGGATTCCATGGTAACGAAGCGGCTGATGGACTGGCAAGAGCAAATGACTTTGTGGGTCCAGAATCATGTGTAGGCATCTCGACGTGTTTCGTAAAAGCCGCATTCAGGGAGTTTGCAGACCACAGACAACAAACTTGTTGGCTGTCTAATACCGGTCTACAACACTCCAAGAAATTCCTAGGCTCTACGTTCAAAGCCCGGGAATGTATTTGGAATATGAGCGGGCGGCAAATCCGCTACCTGCTTGGGGCCTTTACTGGGCACTTTGGAACCAACGATATGCTCATGAAGATGGGTCTAACCGCGACACCCGTGTGTAGGTTGTGTGGGGAACATACGGAACGCATGGAGCACCTTCTGTGCACATGCGACGCACTGGCTGGTAAGCGAATGAGTCTCCTAGGGGTTGGATATCCAAAACCAGAAGACTATAGGCTCATATCTCCTGGTCTCGTTGTTAAACTCATGAAAACAGTTTTCAACGAGATTGAAGAGGAGTAAGTTATCTAGGGGACCACAATAGATCACAATGGGTCAAAGTGTCCGAGTTAATTCTCGGCCCCTCCATAAGATAAGATAAGATACGTGTAATTTGGTGAAACGGAACTGATGAAGAAGACCACAGATGGCCACTGGAACTGATCTGATGATGAAGCCGCAAGGTTGGCACTGGAACTCCGAAATAAAACAATGGATCCTGGTCGTGTTTGGGATTATTGGCATCGTCATGAGATTTACTATGGCTATAAATGATTTTCATGGTATTTGGAGGTACCTACCAAAACTAAAAAGAGATAAATAAAAACCTTTTAACAAAAAAATCAAACCGACTTCCAAAACAAAGCACTACAAAGTGAAAAATAACTTTCTTCTACGAAGGCGGTGTAGCAAACAATAGGTACCAAAGACACCGACTTCGGAAAAGAAAGTTTTTCTTTTTTCGTTCCGCACATAAAAAAGCCTATGTTTCAGTATTAAAACCAAATAATCTCCAAAAATTTTGTTACGTCAACATCACGTTGAACGTAGGAGTAGATTGACTTTTTTCGTGGCAAATCGCCCTTGTTTTTTTTTTCGTTGGCCACTACAAAGGGATCCTCTGACCCGGTCGGGTACGAAAGAGGTGAAGCTACGAAGTTATTTACTGCCGACGTGCAAATATGACTTGTACGCATTTTTACCCTTTACTGCACGTACAAAGTTTTTGTTTTTTTTTTTAATAAATAAGCTTTGGTTTTCAAATTAATTATAACTGTGCAAAAACATAGAGATGAAGGACCTCACACGATTTGGGATATTATATATTGAAAAATATAGTATTGTTACACGTTAAAAAAAATATAAAGCTGATATTCTTATATGATGTTTGTGGTTCAGTACAGTTATAAATTTACTAAAGCAACAACAAGTAACAAACAAGCGCAGTAGGATTAATGGAGTAGAAATTCGTTCCTTGTGAAGTATGTGTGTGTGTGTGATGTAACTTTAAATGATAGATTGAGGAATGATGTAATAAGACAACGTTGTGGTTTAAAAGAAGGTGTAGTGACTAAAATTGAAAAGAATATGCTAAGATGGTTTGGCCATGTTTTCTTTTTTGTACGAGGATGTGGCCACCTCTGGTGTTAGACTTAATTAAGCCGCCTCTGGGAATCCTACAGGCCTCTAACTTGACTTGGCAATTTCAGACTTACTTTAACTATATAAGTCCAGGTTTCCTCACGATGTTTTCCTTCACCGTTGCCTGTGATGTTGAAGATAGACTTAGAAAGTACATATGAATTTAAAAAGTCATCGTACATTGGTATTTGCCCGGTATTGAACCCAGGATACTCTAGCACAAGAGGCGAGATCTTCACCACTGGGCCACCACGACATTACCATGTTGAGAGGATGGATGAAAAGCGAATTACAAAAGGTACCACAAGGCAGACGTAAATGGAAACGTATTTTATTCGTATTATATTAAATGTATGGTATTTTACACCGAAATGTATTCATTCAGTTTCTTAACTCAATAACCAATTCAATACGAATTTTTCAAACATAAAGTATTAGATCTTTTCCTCCAAATCGTTGAACTATTTCCGAACCGCAGCTTCCAATAAAAATGCTCATGTTTCGCTTCCAAGCACGCCTTTGTTTATCCTCAAACAGATTTGCATGAACCAAACATTCGAACTAAACTGTTAGTACAATACATACAAAAATCAGCGGTTTTCGAGCAAATAGTAGACGTATAGTAACACTCCACGATATGCTATCAAATGGAACATCTGAGCATCGAAACATCTAAGCAAACACATGGCCGGACCCGATATTTGCATTTAGCCAACGCTAGCTGACTGGCAGCCTCAACAAATATGATTTTTATGCGGAACCCAACGGCAGGGATGGACAGCTCCACAATGCAGGAAATGTTATCGATGTTAAAGGTATTAAATAAATACCTTCTGGGCGATTTCCGAAAGTGTGTCATCGTAATAGAAAGCGATCTTATTCATATTCGAAGTATACCGTCCCACTGCTGGGCAAAGGCATCCCCATAGCCTTCTACTCTGCCCGATGTTTTGCCTTGCTTCTTTCTTGTTCCTCAGAAAACGATCATCAGGAGAATAGTTACGATGCATTTATTTGTATGCGCCGTCGCCGCGTCGTGCCGACAGATGGCGCTTTCCGGTTTTGCCGTACAAATGAATGCGCCGGTCGAGTAATCGTGTGATAACCGCTTTCTGTTATGACGTCTTATGTTTCGTATTTACTTTCGCTTAGAAAATCCCTTTGGCCTAAAATTAATTGACACAATTTCACTCTTGACCTTTATGCCAATTTTAATTAAAGAGTGTCATGAAAATCTTGCAGAATAATAAAATTTAAATCCCCATTTGTTGAAATTCGGAGATATTCTTCAGTTTTAAATGCCAGGTAGGTACTTGACTACCTGACATTTTCTCTTCTTTAATATTAGGTAAGTATTCAATTATGAATCTAATTTGTCCTGTCAGAAAAATCCGTAGAAATTAGATTCTAATAAGTAGCCTGTCTAAAGGCAAAGAGGCTAAGTTTTGAGCTATCGAGATGGTTTTTGAAGTTAAATTTCTGGCGGCGAATCGGTATTGGACGAGAATTTAGAGTGAAATTTCAAAGACGCGTCACATTTTGGCACATTTCGTTACATGAAACACAAGAAATATACTTCTTGATCTCACTCTAAATCTCTCTTATTCTTTGTTTTTTAAGAATTTTCACTTCTATCACGTGTGTTATATTAGTTAAAAATATTTGCTTTATTCCATACTAGCTGTTGCCCGCGGCTTCGCTCCCGTGGACCACACAGGTCCCATTTTCGGGATTAAAAAATAGCCTATGTCAGTCAGGAATAATGTAGCTTTCTATTGATGAAAGAATTTTTCAAATCGGTCCAGTAGTTTGGGAGCCTATTCGGTACAAACAAACAAACAAACAAATCTTTCCTCTGTATAATATTAGTATAGAAAAAACTAAACTTTATCATAATATTTCTTATTTAAAAAAATTAACGTCTCTTGTGACACTGTTCGTTTAAATGAAATTTTACGAGAAAAGTAATTATAGTTGTTGCTAAGAGCTCTTTATTATAAAGACGAATGCTAATGCTAGTACATCTCGCGTTTACTTAGACCTGACAGGTTTAGTTTATTTAATCTCAATTAGCAAATAAATCAAGTCATCTTTATTAATGACGAGAATTAATAAAGATTTTATGATTTGTTTGCCTCGCTAATGAGCCAATGAGGTGTTATTTGCTTCAAATTACGCAGACTACTAGATTTTGGTAGATACTAGATTGTTATAATGAGTCTGTAACTGGGATACCGGCTTACTCTCTGTGAGAGAGGGATTGGGCTGTAATCCCCCACGCGGGCCAGTGTGGGTTGGTGAATATCACCATATTCTTCGATTTTTTGAATCTAGGACTTGCTGGTTTCCTCACGATTTTTCTTTCACCGTTTTTAGAGCAGTGGTGATGAATTAATTTACACAAAGTAAAATACCTGCCTGGGTTCGAACCCACAACCTACGACCAGTAAGTCGGGGCCGTTGCTACTTTGCTACCACTGCTCTATTTTCTTATTATTTCGATAAAATCGCTTTTTTCGAATCTTTAACCAATTATTAGGCTACGGTTCTGATTCGTCTGAAATTCGTTTTATGATTTTAAGCTATACGAAAATATGAGTAGGTATGTACTTCTATCACCTCTTTTTGTAACGTCTAGACTCATGTTATCATTGAACTTTTTTTCTTTTCATAAATTTAAATTCTATTTGGATGTCTACTTCTTTCGTTCCCCTCCCTAGCAACATAACAACGTGCAAGAATCCACATGAACTCATGTAGGGAATTGTTCTTTAGTTCACTCAAATAGTTCCAGAGAAGAAAATATTTTTAACAATAAAACTGTAGCTTTTTTAAATATTAATAATTTTACTCAATGGGCCAACACCTGACCTCGATCTAGCCTGTTTGTAAGCGATGAATGAGGTCTGCGATGGAACATGTGAGCCCAGAAGAGGCCTGTTCACACTGGATTTGAATGCTGATGGGTTATAGGTAGTAAGGAACACAGACGTCGCAAAGAGTTTCAGATATTGTCCGTATTTGTAACAAAGGCAAATCGTTTATTTCAATTTGGCTATTTAACGGAACTTTTTAATATCTATATTTTAGTTCTCAAATCGCAATGGTACTTTGTTATGGAGTACAACGGACAAGAAACTCCATACTTCATCTTTAAAAAAAGTTTTACAATACTTGGTTTACATTAACTAACAGTAGATATATGATTTCATAAAACTATATGATACAAAATCATGCTTGGCTATGCAAATACTCTTATAATTCTACGGTTTCCATCCGCAATGAAAGCGCCTAGGTTATAAATAATAGAACATTAGCCGTTACATATTTTCAAAAAACTTAGTTTAAAAGCATTGGCTTTTAAGTGCATAAGTGTGTGAGAGAACCACTAACACAAGACATATTATATCAGTAACAAATGTAATTTAAATCCTCGTGACTAAGGTTTAAGGTTCAATTTTATGTGGCAAGACTTCGGCGGTGGGTTCTTTACAATTCTTTTAAACAAATTGCATTGCGAAGATGTTGTTTGGTAGTTTCCAAAAGAGGTTTTGTGCTTCCTGTATTACTTAGTTTCAGTGGAGTTTTGAAAGACATTGGACCGTTTAAGTTTTGATATATGGACACGAACATGACTTAAAGTGAGTTTGTTTCTACTTATTTGTGTGCTAACAGAAGAAGGAAATATTGAATAGGAATGATATTAGTAGAATTATTTTATGTGAAGCGATCCGATGGAAGGTTCGGTTTTTACAGCGTATCCTTAAATAAACTTGCCAATTTTAGCTTATTTCAAGAGGAAAAGTCGATGAAAATCGTATTAGAAGGTTAAAAGGCAAAGGAAGCACAAAGTTACTAAGGCAAAGGCCTTTGGGATGAAAACATAAAGTCAACCGAAATTAAATAAATAGAACGAATAAATAAACAAGTTTCACATTTCAGTTTAACTCATATTTATTCCCCTTTCTCTAGTTTATGTAACTCGGTCCACCCACACCAAATTAAAAAGCGATTCCGAAGTCCAAAACAAAAGTTGTTCCAGAAATTGTATTATAAAGTCTTGAAACAGTACTTACTACTTGAACCCAATCGACTTTCTAACGTATGAATCTACAAAGGCGATCGAAACGAAAGCAAAGTCATTAATTCTACGTAGAAGAAATTAAAATCCGATACGACACAAAATTTCCTCTTTTTATTCCAATCTGAAACTACCCTTATACTGTCCTTACTACATTAAATTTTCAACCCTATGTTTGTGTAACTAAAGTTGTTTTACAGTTGTAGTTTTCAAGTACTTAAGTTGAATTTAGTGGAAAACAAAGGAAAGTTTCCAATTTAATTTGCCGAACACTTCTTATCTTTTTTTTTTGTATTTATCTCCGTTTGATTACATTAAAGTGAAATGTTTTTTCTCGTTTACTTTGCGAACGTGCTAATTCTCAACTAATTATGGTCATTCGTGATTTTTCGTGAGATTTGGTAGGGTTTATTGAGTTATTAGGAGATTCTGAAAATATGGTCCGCAATGAGAGTCTTTTATCTAGATCCTAATGACATTTTATAAATTAAGGTGTATCCCGCAGTGAACTTCGAGACTTGGTGTCTGAATTAAGAATTAAAAGGTTGAGGTCTTGTCAAACTTTAAATTCTCAATTCATAACCGGTGTGAATCTCTGTAATAAAAGTGAAACATTATGTATACATAGAACAATAGTGGTGATGTGTAGAGTAATCGTAACAATAGCATAAAATTAATGAGATTTGAGGTGTAATTTAGAACACGTTTTGTTCTCTCCGCTTTCATTTTAGCTGACAAAGTGCCGATCATGACTTCATCATCTATCTAGCCGGGCTAGCCTCTTCTCTACGACTTTTGGATCAGCTGCCAGTGTAACGGCATTCAGGAGTACACCTGATTTTACATGGAGCAACTGCCTGTCGGTCCACCACAACCCAGTAGATAACTTGATAGCCTTTGGTAGGACTGGTTGCCATATTTTCGATCTTGTGACCTGTCGTAATTACTTTACTTTTAATCTAGCAAAATAGGTTACACGGTATCAAGCCTATCAGTCAGTACCCGTAACAACTATCAAATGACTGTTGGGACTGAATGTGTCAACCCAGACTTCACTACACTAAAACGTCATGGCGTCCGCGACTTAACCTTGTATCGCCGAGCGACTTCCTAACCAGGTCACACGAGGCAAGACTGATAGTAAGTCCGTAACGACTATCAAATGACAGCCGGGACCGACGGTCTAAGCGAAGGTCTAAGACTTCACTTTACTCAAACGTCCCAGCGTCCACACGACGTGACCTTGTCCCGTCGTCCTTCTGACGTTACATCAGTACGGCTCGCGCTTGACCGGCCTCATTTCCCTGCTTTTCAAATATTCAGCAGGCGGGCGCGGCCGGAAGTCACCGCATCGCTTGATTTCTCTGAGGTGCTCGCTTTGTTTAGCTGATCAGCCAAGTTTATTATATCTTGTTTGGGAAGTCAGGCCGTGGATTTGGATTAGATAAGTTTTAATTTTCAGATGATGTCAGATTGAAATGTGCTGTTCAGTATTTTTTGTTGGTTTATTTTCGTCTTAAAGATCGAATGAAAATTTATTTTATTAGAAATAAGCATTATCACATGGATCTGCTAGGGCCAGTAGTTTTATGAATGAAATAGTTTCCATCTTATTGAACTTTGAGCATTTCTGACCATACACCCCATGCTAAATAGTTTATCACATGACGAAAAGTGTGAAAGAATTTATTCAAATTCTTCATTCAGAAATTAGGGGATAGTCTTTAATAACATCCCTGTAAATAAAATAGCAGAATAGAATAGCAGCAGCAATAGATTATACCTAAATTTCACTTTACAGTGAGAAAATAGCCAAGATAAGAATAACAGTCTAAAGGTCGTAGCTCATTTATACGACTCCGCTCCAACACTGTTCGCTGTCTACGCACCGACAGGTTTCGCCTTCCTTTTACGACAAGCTAGCAACGTGTTTCAGCGTCATATGCATGCGTACAGCGCGCGGGCCGCCCACTTGAAGCACGTGGTAAGCATGCGGTAAGCGAGACGTCAACTATCGAGTGTTACGATGGCGGTAGCAGTAAGCTCGCTTACAGCGAGCTGTCTGCTAATTTGTGTTATCAATGTAAAGTATGTCTACAGAGGACGCCCTGAAGCTCACATTTCAATGAACATTATTTTGCCGGGTCGGAGAAATGTCGTATAAGTCTGCTACGACCTTTATTCTGTGCTTAAATCACAAGACTGTTTATGAACACGTAGGTAAATAAGCTCTTCAAGTAAGCACCTACTTAAGTAGGCTCTCAATCGATAAGTCGTACTTAGAAGCCAGGTAAACAACTTAATTCTAACTTAAGTAATTCTAAGGACTCATTCAGACAGATATGGCTCTAAACTTTAATGAAGAAGGATTGAATAAACATAATTGAAGATGAGATACAGCTCTAAGAAATTATTGTTTTGCAAGTATCTTAGAATAGTCCTAGTAATAAAAAGTTGAAATTGATGTTATTCAGTTTTATTAATAAGTCTTTAAATTAAGAAGTCTTTTTATGGTAAAGGTGCTTCGTTCTTTATTGAATTTAAAAAAGATTGTTAAATCTGCGGTGAAATGTAAAGATGACAAAAATTAATTGCTTCTTATTACAACATAATTTCCAACTTTAATCTATTCCAAATCTAGTAGGGACTTATTATGTTGTATGATCATAATAGTTTTGGTAATAATGTGCTACTTTTTTAATAAACATTACTTATCGCGTTCCCGTTTGTTAAAATAGATCTTAATTTCATTCTTTCTCTTTAAAAAGGTAACGAACCCCCCAAATGAAATACCATTGCCACCTTCTAATGAAACACAACCTTTTTGTAGCAACCTTCACTCACGAAAACTTTCGCGATTCCGATTCTTCCGGAAACTTTCCTCCTTACATTAATATGACGCGCATGTCCGCGCCATTTGCAACTAAACCTAACCTATCAAATGAGGAGTCACCGCACCGTCAGGCGTCAAATTGACGCCGTCACGTAAACCGGTTTGCGTTAATCTGACGGCACAGGACGCGGCGCGACTTACAACCAAGAGACAGGTGAGTAAAGAAGTACCAGTCCGAACGACAATTTAAAAAATTGAACGAATCAGCCAATCCACCAGAACAATCATGAATCCTTTGTGAAAAAGAGATAGTGCTATTCCTTTTATAATATAGCTCCGTCTCTCTCTTACAACGGAATCATGGCATAGGCAGCATGTTAGTTTCCTAAGTGCCAGTGTTAAATCTATGCGGCAAGTTGAAAGATACCTGAAACTCAAAGACATTTTTATCAAGGCGTATTTTTTGCGATCCCTTTACATTTTCCTGCTGGATGTGTCAGCGGACCATTTCCTGGCAGTAATCGACTGCCGGCCGGACTGATCGCGACGTAATCAAATATTAATGACCATGTCCGCTCGTTATGATGTACGGGACCCGCTTTCAGAAGGGATTCGTGTCGTGTTTACATTTTACTGATCATTCTGTAAAATATTTGCTTATAAACGGCATGTAGGGATGGATTTAAAGCAAAATGGCTTTCAATAATTTTCAAAAATTCTTTAGTTATTAGGTGCTGTTTGAAGCTAAGAAAGGTTTTTCCAGACCCTAGTTTATATAGGTACTAGCTTCTGCCAGCGGCTTTGCCCGCGTATATGTCGAAAATTATCCCAAGGGAACATATTCCCGGGATAAAAAGTATTCTATGTGATATTCCAGACTTTATTCAATCTTTGTGCTAAAGGACATGGCTAAACAACTGCCCTTAGCATGAATAGAAATTGTTCACTAGCTCGTAACATTCAATTATTACAGTTTTATTATTCTTCTAGAACTTTCGCGAATTAATCAAATAATTAAAAGTTTTTTCATGTTTTTGTTTGACACGTTTTACGAAAAATTGTAGTCAATAAACCTACTTTTAAAGACATTTGCGTAAAATGAAACGAACAGTATTTATTATTATTTATTTTTGTACCTTTCGCTATACATTTCAAAACCTTAATTATTGGCAGAAACTGGAAAGAAACGGCACTTCTAGATTACACTTGATTCGATTAGAACCAAATAAAAAAAATACATGTTGGGGGTGTCGTGGGAACTCACTTTGAATGAAGTTCATTTCACCGGGTATTATGTATTAATACATAGCCAACTAGTATGGCCTTAAGTTTCAATTGCGTATTTATTCATCATGAGATGCATAAACTGTGGTGTAGCCACAAATGACAGATCTTCAAATGACAGCCGGGACCAACGGCTTAACTAGCTTTCCAAGGAACGAAGGAATCACGGAATGACCTCGGCTAGCGTTGGTTAACCTTGAAGATCTACCTGTGCGGCTGTTATTATTAAACCACGAGCTCCTCTAAACGCCTCAATAAAGTATCATAGCAAAATCTTATAATTTTACAAGTTTGTATACCTATTAATGTAGGAGTTTCTACGATTATATTTTCAGGATTGTGACGATATAAAAAGTTCCAGTAACTTTATTTATACGAAATACTAATATTCAGCTATTCAGCATTACATATTACTAATTAAAATATTTATATATTGCTAGGGCAGTCGTCCATACTTTATTTAGCCATGTCCTTTCATCCAGATACGTTCAGTCGTTTTGGCGTGAAAACTTAACAATCAAACAAACACACACACACAAACTTTAGCCTTTTTAATATTATATTGTGATGAGTGATTAGGTAGACAACATTGCGAATATTAGTACAACCATTTGCGTAAATGTAGACGAATACAGGGTGCGGGTTAGTGCTGAGAAAATGATTATTGAAAAAACTAATAACAGTTTACTCGAACCGAAAATTTAAGCCAGGATCTCATGTTCAGCAGATGTCTTGCGAGCACTAGTACAACGAGGATGTGCATTATAAACCTTTATGATTTTGACTATAGATACCGTGAGTTGAGTTACTTCTTATGCAATACTTCTTATAACAAACACAGGCTCTTGAGTTACTAATACCTACTTACTTACAGTAGTTACCTCGTAAAAAGAAAAAGTAATATTAATAATGATAAAATAGATAGACTCTGCACTAGAATGTATAAAGGAGACCGTAATATCTAGCCTGCAATAAGAGTTTGGTTCGAGGCCAAATGCCCTAAACTGAATTGAGCAGAGCATTGTTACAACTCTGGATTAGTGCGCCATAATCTTTATTTTCAAATGTTTTTATTTGAGAAGGTTTTTGTGTTATTTTAAATCTAACTTGGCGATAGCACAGATATATACTACTAGCATACAGATGCCTCTTCCCATACAAAGAAACCGTGCCGGCGTAACTAGCGTTTTTCATCTGATTATACTGATTATTTTTTGTAAATCGATCGGGATCGAATCGATAAGGCTCATTTTAACGTTGATTGGTAATCATTTTTATGTCTATATATCCAGAAACCGCAAATTTATGTCCGATACATACATTCATACATTCCATCCATTCTAAAATGTTACCGTGCCGTAATAATAAGAATAGAAAAACATCCTTTGCATATTGTAATCATTATTCATATACATCCTATGAAACCCACATTCGTGGTTATACACATCTACTGATTAGATGACTATTCCCAACTTTGTTGTTCACTTGAAGTACCATAACGACAGATTTTATCGACCTGCAATTTAAAAAAAAACTAATACGTTTTACTTTTGTACTGCATCATTGCCCATGTTTAGCCGTGAAAATTTTATAGACCTCTTTTATTTTTAGAATACTTTTTATACACCAAATTACTACAGCAGTAAACTCAGCCCCGAAAAAATCTCCAAAACCAAATAACGTTATAAACAAAATTACTTAACAAAACACTTTTCATATAAATGTACTGTACATTGTTAAAGTGGCCTCGCCCAATAAACCTGTGCGCCGCTACATACGTAAATTCAAATAAATGAGAAAGACGTGGAGGCTTGTCGCAGCCGTTACTTACCATGTATTTATTCTTATAAATCGGACTTAATGCAAGTACCCTCGTAAAATAGACTTTTTGGTCGACGCCTTCAAAGTATTTGTCGCTGAAATATGGGAAATAGGGTAGCGTTGTAAACGGCCGAACGACGTCGCCGTGTTTGAATAAACTCGTGTATAAAATCCAGTGAGAAGTGTGTACATCCTATGTCACACATCTCGATTGAATGGCTCGGTATATATTCACAATTTTCTCGTAAAATCTACCAATTCTTTCTTATCTTTACTGGTCCAGACAGATCTTTAGGACGTTTGTACATCAGGTCCATCGCGGTTTCCATTTGCTTTTGGTTCAAAAGCCGCATAAACGTAGGACGATGAAGTTCATATCCGTAGCTAAATTCTAACTTTTGATTAAATCTGGTGAATCTGCTTTCAAGGTAATATCGTCTAGCTAAGCTGTAGTATTAGATAGTTTATTGTGATTAAAGTATGTGTGTAAGAGAATGTATGTAGGTATGAAGATAACTTGCTTCACTATTGATTTATGAATTAACGATTCGAAGTAGACTATGTTTCCAACTCTTTTTTGAGATTAATTTCGAATAATATGGGTTCTTAATTTAAAATACGCAAGGTCTTCATTCCTCAAAGTAATCATTCCAGTTTTTAAAAAGCAATCACCATTTCATACAAAAATATTCCCGCATTTACATGACCATATCGAAAAGAAACAAAACGCAATCAATATCCGTGCATATAGAAAAATTTAGATTATTTTACAACGTCCGACTTCGCACAATACCGCGACGGTCGGCTGAACACTGTCGAATTTTTACGATCACTGTACAACAATAAAATTTAATATCTGCGCGTGTTGAGAGGATTTACCAATTTATTGGCGTTCGTCGTGTTTATTGTGGCCATCCAATGTCAATTACAAGTTTAGTCCCAGCTATACATTTCATGATCAAAATGACAAGTATTTTTATTGAAAACGTGAGCCCTTATGTGGCCTCTGTAATAAGAGATAAGGGATCACAAAGCGTGGGTGGTCAGTGATACATCTTTAACCTCTTGAAACTACAGACATCGATACAATTATCAGGCTTGTTTAGCCAGACTTGCGTGGGCTGATCATCAAAATTCTATGGCACTCGTAAACCAAAGTTTATCTCGACTAAAGGGTAAGCAAAACTTCGATTAGTGTCGCAAAACGGCTTTACCTCATATTACCGCTTTATTAGCATAATAATAAATGCGGTGATTACAATAATGATTGGCTCTATGTTTCAAATAATTATGCTTTTAATCAATCGATTCTGTAATAAATGGTTACTAATGTTGAAAATATTTGCGTAACAATATTTACGTAAGTTATCTTAAAATTCGAGCTTATAGCACATTGAAATCATCCCTTGAAATACAATTCCTCTGTCGGCTTTTACGACTCCCGAGGGTAGTTAGGCTCAGACGTGTCCTTTCTTGGCTCCTAGGCAGCAAAATTCCTCTCAAATTCCCAAATTATCAAAAAATAACGTTATTAATATTGTAGAGTGTCTTGGGACTCTGATTTTAAATCTGGCTGGTGCAAATCTTGGTTCAGCGTCCCTTGGAAGGTGGCCAGACGAAATTAAATGTACCCTCCCCTTCTTCTTTCACCCCGAACACTTCGTCTTTGGTAAAACTATTTATAGGACTTCGATTATGGCTGCACATCGCCATTTTATTGTCAGATCCGACTATTATATGATTTTTATTACAGCACTATTTTTAACACCATTTACTGTCGTCTGCTTTGTTTTCAGATTGCTGTATTTTTCTGTTTCTGAGAGAATCGTTCGATAGGATTACTTTGAGCTTCGAATTCCATTGAAAGAATTCCTGGAGTATATTAAACCTGTAATTAAAGCACTTAATGAATTCGGCCAGAGAATCAGCATTGCCATCCAACGTGGCAATGCTGCCAGCGTTCTGGACACGTTTCCCGTTGACATCGATGTGGATGAATTTTTTGATGCACAATGAGCTCTTTTCCGTCTCCCTTTTATATTTGTATATAGGTTTGCTTTTTTTTACAATATTCAATTGTATGTATGTTAATAAATGAAAGTAAAAGTCTTAATGAATTCCCTTTCATGTGTTCTAGTTTGAGTGTAATGATTAGTAGAAATGAACAGTATCACTAACATTGAAATGCAGCAGTGCGGTATTTTCCAGAATTCCTTTCATACTGTGAATTACAGCGTACTGAGCGAAAATAGCTCCAAATATTCAACAAAACAAGGTAACGCACTACGCATAGCTGATATTCTCTAATCAAAAAATACAAATTTAATTTCGTGAAGCTTCCAAAACTTGATCTTCACCTTTTAATCACACGTCTTCGGAGTACACATAAAATAAAATTGTTCCGAAAAGCGAGGTGCCCCGTCAAAGTCGCTGTCTGCCTACATTTTTCTTTACTCTGTAATTATATACCGTAGGGAACGCCGCGTTGTGTTATCTACTTTATAGGGATCCGTAATGAAATGAAAAAATCCTGCCTCTTACGGGTTTAGGATGTTTACGCGCCGTAAATTACTGTTATCTGCTTAAGAAATATGCATCTAATATGGAGTTATTTTAATAACGCAGTATTTTTTCTCTGCTCGAGATTCTGTTGTTTTGAAACCGTTAATAAATCGTGGACTAAGCTTGTGAATAACTATATAACTGTTCGTGACCCAATAAACTATTGCTACTTATCTTCAAGAAGTATCGATTGACTTTGTGTTACTAGTTCGTAGCTCGGCGCTGTTTGTCGCTCGAGAGAGAACACGGATCACCTTGATCTCGCTTTAGAAATACCGACAATACGAGTACATTCCACGTTCAAGAATTGCCGCGCGAAACTGCGTCTTATTCTGACGTATAATCAGCCATCTTTTTTTAAGAAATTGTATGAAGAATATATTTTGGCACACTGTTAACTTAAATGTTTGCTCAACAGCGCACCGGAGCTACAAGAATAATTATAAAATAGAGCTTCAAAAGAAAATACGCGTTGAAGACAATATTCTAATAATTCTTGGTGGCGATAGCATCACCGGTAACAATGCACGTAAGTTAGTTTCGAAACAAAAACACCGGCTGGCTGCTGAAGTCGGGAAGTGGCAGGTCTCCTCACCTCGTTAAACCGAAGTTAAACGAAACTTTCTTACGGAGTTAAACTGAGGTTATCTTGCTTTCACGAACAATTTAATAATGGAATAAACTCGCTGAATTATATTTGAGTTTTCATTTCGTTACTCTCGTTATATCTTCTTTCTCTTTGTGTTTGATGTTGGTCCATTTCACTGGTAACATTAATTAGGGAGACTTCATTAAACCACGCGATTTCTTGCTGTTCGCACTTTCTGTTTTGTCCTACTGTTGGTGCAAAGCAAATAAAAGATTTTTGTGACAATAGATTTCTTTCAGAGCTTTTGAAATGGATTTCGCGCAAAGCTGTGTCACCTAGCAGTGGTCACGATTCTTCTGTCAATAACCTTTCGGGTACAACTTTTGTTTTGACCTATAAATTGGAAAGTGAACGGCTAATTGCTAATCAGACGTGGATTACTAAAGGGTTAATTGCTCGGATTTCGTAGATTGTTTTAGGATTGTTTAGGACTTTCTTGTTAGACGAGCGATTTATTTAAAAACTTGCTATTTTGATTGTTAAACTTCGATTAACATTTTGCGTATTTTCGGCGTTTATTGAAACTCAAAACCAAAATTAAATTATCTATTCACTGAAATTGGGAAAATCAATAAACAGCTTACTTATCGGCAAATTTTATTTATCAAAATCTGCTTGGTGTGACAGTGTTCTGAGTCGGAGACAAAAACAGAGCTATTTAGAAGCGAAGGGGGTCACGGAGGGGGGTGCGAAACCGAGCCAGTTCGTGATAAGCATCCATTTTTGCGATGTCCTTTCTGCCAATTTATTAGGCAGTTTGCCGTATTGGCCGCACTGGGGATGGGACGCGCTACGTGGAAAGGGACGATGCGACTCAGTCTCGCGAGAAATGAAAATACGACGATGTTTTAATATGAAGACAGGATAGAAAGGACCGATTTTTATATTGTTGGTGTCACGTTTTGTATTACTTTTAATATATTTTCCAAATAAATAACCAATTTACTTGAGTGAGCACCCTCCCGCACAGCAAACTGATGACTTTTTGGTAACAAGGTTTTGAAGAGGTAAAAAAGGACTGAATTAATATTAAATTAAAGTCTTTATAATTTTGATTGCAAGAAAGTATTGTGTTTAGATTACAAAACAAATGATTTAAAGATACGAAACCAAGTTGCATCAGGAGATTGGGATACCTTCAAAACATTGTCAGTTTCATTCTTTCAGTCCCTAAATCGCTTCAACTTCAGCTCCACTCCGAACAAACCCTAACTTTCGGATCAAAAGCCCCACGGGAGAGGCTCTGTCCTTTTTACGGCGTTCCCTTTAAAACAAGCCGCTGATACCTAGCGAACGGCTTCGATAGCTTTCACACGAAACCATATATTCTGTGACACTGACTATCGTCATTCGCAATGAATCTTGCAGCCATTCCGTTTAGTGCCTCTTAATCAAGGGTTCAGGGATTTCTGAGGGTTTTTGGGCCAATTTGAATGTGGCCATTGTTGGCAAAAGGGTGTTGAAATGATGATTGGTTGTTGTCTGTTAATTAAAGTTTTTAGCTGTAACCTCGTATTTTATGGACCACAACATATACACATACATCCATAATGCGTTTTGATCAATTTGAATGTGAATTTATGCATCCCGATACATATAGTAAGCTTTTTCTTTAAATACACTACGTCATTGCTTCTCTGGTATTATTTAGTTTCTAAGGAACATACACCAGTGTTTGTTACAAAAGCAACAAAATTCTGGTTTCTCAAAATTCGTCCGTTTGTGGTCTCTGGTCTCGTTAATACGGCCTCCTTGCTGCGAACATTGTGTTTTTCAACACAATTTCTAAATAATTTACCTAAGTAATTCTGGAAACTCTACGTAAAGTTCTAAATTAATTTAATTATTAGCTACTTCAAACTGTTTTTGAAGTTGGATACTGTATTATTTATTCTGATCAGTTGACTTTCAAAACAAAATGTTCTCCGAATTTGGAAAGGAAATGCTTTGCTATCGTTCTTCGTTTCATTGAAAATTTTTAGATTCTGAGAAAATACGTCGAAAGTCAATCGGGGTATCACAAATATCTTAATCACTCAGTTTAATAAATAGGAGGTGAAAATTAGCACGCAAATATACCTGTATTTATTTTTTATTCCTTCTAAATTATATGTAGTTTGCATAGTTTAAAAATTACATCTTACAACATAATAAGGTCTGTAGCGTCCTCTAGTGTTAAATGTTTGAATTTGATACTACCAGTTTACCTTACATCGGATAGATGGCGTTAATGTCTAATTGATCAAACAAAATTATTTAGATATATATTTATATGTGTGTAAATAATAAATACAATAAACATACAGTTCTATTTATAAAAAAATTAGAAACGTAATTCATGTCATTGATGAGCGGACTACCAAAATAAAGAAAAAAAATACACTCAAGGTTTATGCGGTTGGCAAGATGTAAGATGCTTTTTCATTGTGCGTCTAGGATCAGCAGCATCTAATTTATACATGAACTTAAATATTTTAATATTTCAACACATATTAAAGCAACCAGAGACGTGCTTCGCAAGCAATATCTTTGTCTATGTGCTCTGTATCAAAGAGGCAGAATCAAGCATGAGCATTATCCACCACCAGCGGTGACTGATGAGGTACACTTGTGGTCGGAACCTGTTGCTGAGCTGTGTCGTTTGAATAAAGAATTGACTTCGGCAGATAATATTACTAACATACGTATCTTACTTAGCTCGCTCTCAACATTACTTAATGAGAATTTCTCTAGTGATTAATAATACACCGACATACTTGTAACTTAAAAAAATCATTAATATTATAACCTCGTTACAAAATGATTCTGATGATGAGGAAATGCGATCTACGAATGAATCATCGCCAGAAATGGAATTAGTGGAAAAACCACAAGTAGTTTTTGTGAATGACAGGTCAATTAATTTACATACATTAAACTTAAAAAACGAACCTTACATTAGGTACTATTTTATCACACTTCTGCGCAAAGGCCTCCCCTTTATCATACAATTTTGTCATTTGCTAGTGCGGGCCAGTCCTTTCGGTAGGAGTCTAACTAGTCCCGCTATTTCGCCTTAGCTGCCGCGATGCCGTCTGGCGTTTAATGGGAACCATTTCAGTGCTTCTTTGTGCCATTTTCTCATCTGTCATACGACAGAGATGTCTGGCCCAATCCCTCTTAAGCTCAAGCTGATTATCATTTAAATAAGGACGTTTTTACAATGTTTTAAACACACTTGTGTGGTGACACAAGTGTGTTTAAAACGTTGTATTTTTTTTATAAAATACCTGATTTGAGTTTGCCCGTATATATTGGAAAATCCAATTCAATGTACTGAAACATATCTCAAAAAGCACCACTAAATGAAGACCACTAAACCTACTGATTTTTAAAATGACAGTGTAACGTGGGCGCGAGCAATCACATTCGATGGTCATGCAAATCGGTCCTAAATTGTGATCGCCACCGGACGCACGGGCTAAAACAATTTAAGTCTTTATGTTTCAATTTCAGACTTGATGTTAGGTTATTGGAGTTGAAACACTTTATGGTAACTAGATAAAATGAAGAAACTGAAATCGAGGAATTAAAATCTAGCTATTCACAATCATGATCCAGGTAATTATCCTAAGTTCGAATCCTAGGTCAGCCAAAGTATTACAACTGCCCATATAATCTCTCGACCTCTCTCAGAAGTTCCAGTTTGGCGGATACGACCCTGCCATCTTAGGTCTTCAGTTTCATGAGCTGGCTCTGCCGAATAGTCAGATCTCTTGCAAAGATCTTGGTATTCCGCTCAATCGCGTCTTTAATACTTTCGGCATTAAAGCGGTGGAGGTCGCTTTTCAAGAACTATGTGATCCGTCTATTTAGCTGCCGGTATTTTAAGTTGGTGATCGCAGTTTGTTGTTAAAGTGCACAGAGAAAACTGCTGCCCATTCTCTGGTGTGTCCCTCAGTCGCCTCTTTGGACACCCAAGGGCAGCTATGGGATGGTGAACTTCTTTACGTCCGACACCATACGGAAACTTTTTTTTTTTTTTTGAAGAATGCTCATGCATACTGCACTACCACGGGGAGATAGTGCAGTTATGTGGGGCTCCAAACCACCAGGGAACCTATTCACTCTTGACTTAAACACCTTTTTTTGCGTGGATAAATGCTCATGCATAAAACTGCGCTACCACGGGGAGATAGCGCAGTTTTGTGGAACTCCAACCCACTAAAACTACATGGTGGCCTTCTATGCCGCTGATGGCGGGAATACAGGCACGCGTTAGTACTCCTTGAACCCGCCGCGGCTGTCCGTCACCGGCGCACCAGAAAACATTGCACGCCGTGACCACCCCAGGGACCAAAAAAGTAAATGGGCGCCAGATGACCCGTGTATAGCACTCTTAGTACTCCTGTGACGTGTTAGGTCACTGGCCCCGCCACCTACCGCATTTCGACCGCATGGGATAGGGACCTCCCCTACAGCCCCACCACATCCGCTACCAGAAGGTGGCGACCCCGTCCAGGCCGCGGAAGGTAAGGAGAGTGGCGCACCGCAATAGCAACACTCCTCTCCCACCGCGGTCTCCAACCCTTAGCCGCGATATCGTATGGGTATGGGAGGCCCCATACGATGATGTTGTAACAATAATAAAACATACCACTATGTATGTTAGCTACATCTGGTTTCCTTTTGCCAAACGAGTTCGATTATTAGTACCACGACTTGATTGTTTGGTAATTTAGGTACTATATGGCGCTGACATATGTTTGGCATTGATAAACGTATAAATAAAAAATATCCTATTTGTGTGAAATCATTTAATTCAATAAACACACAAATTCAACATACAAAATAATAAATTATTAAATTCTTTTCAAATTAGTTACATAAAGGATACTTTAGTAAATGCGTCTATGGTTTAAAATAAAACGTTCAGGGTCTGTGGTTGACGTGACTGTCAATTCTTTTACAGACAGTTCACAGGTGCCAGTGACCTCAAGTGCACCCTGCACTTGAGGTCACTGGCACCTGTGAACATAGTAACCTGAAATAAAACCGAAAAAAACATCTTTGATGTCGGGAAGGACAAGGCTGGCTAGCGTCAAAATGAAAGGACTAATTATTTATTAGGCGCTGTGAGTATTAGCTTGAATTTGCCTGAATTTCCATATTGGTGACACGTGTCAGTTTGATTTTATCATGCAATTTTCTTTTCCTTGGCAGGGCTCCAAATGTCTCCTTAGGAGTATTTTAGATTTAACAATTATACCTTAAGAAATTTAAATAATGGTCAACTAGCCACAGCTACAGCAAGGTTTCGAACACTCCTGATGATATAATTTACCAAAGTTTGAAGACAGCTACACAGGATAACGGTACTGATTGAGAAATCATATCTCCAGTATTGTGAATTGATGGTAAAATGTGTTCCTTCTGAAAGTGAGTTGTTTATACCTATATTTAGAACATCTACAAGTGGTGATAACGGATTGTATGCTCGATGAATTAAATTAGTTGACCAAACTGTGTGCCTTTTACTTCAATCAACTTCATGTTAATTAATCCCTGCAATAGTCTCATGCAGAATACCTACCCCTGTGCACGCTGGTGAGAAAGGGAGAAAATTCGCCCTTACAATGTCGCCCAAGTGGCACCGCAATCTACTTGTTGGCCCCTCCCCGGGTTTCTCTTCGTTTCACCGTGTGTGACTAAGCCACGGATACTGAGTCCCCCCGCCTCGACAATGCGGGAACCCACAGGGGGAGAACTTAAGGACCTCTAGATTGTAGCTATTGGGAAACATTTATTTTTGGTGATGTTACTGAAGGTGTCTTTCTAGAAGACACATTATTTAAGAATTTCTTAAATCGGAGCAGTAGTTTCGGAGCCTATTCGGTACAAACAAACAAAAAAATCTTTCCTCTTTATAATATTAAGTGTAGATCTCCGACATTCAAAAAATCTTGTATTTTTAAAGTAGGTAGTGACCGTCGCCTATGACCTCTAAATTGGCACCGAGTTATCAATAATATTAACTTTCAGACATTTTGTCTCATAATCCTATTGAAGTACGTATGTACCCATCTCATCAAAGTAACCGTACAAGCTCCGACATGACGTGGGCGTTACTTATTACCTAGACATCTGAAGGTAATGAAGACTCAAAACCTCAATTTACTTAGTTTATTCATTGTATGTTTTATCGACGTACCTAAAGTAGACTCAGTAATTTCATCATCCCACACTCAAGGGAAATTGAAGTAAACGTAACAAAGTGGATAAAAATCAACGATTCAGAGAAAACTGATTATTATCGAAATACCCCGTTTTTATTGAAATATTTTAATCTCATACTCGTCTGGATAAATGTTTCTGAAAGAAGCCTTTGATGTGTCCGTTCAAGCAATCCGGGTTTGGATTGTAGAAAATATTTGGCAAGGTTCTAGGAAAGGCTTTATCTAATTTGTATGTTTGTAGGAACAAAGCCTGCCTCTTTCAGTTTGTCAAAGCAAGTGTTTTTTTCCTAGAAAAATGAAACAGAAAACGTAACGGACGAAATATTGTGAAATAATTGACGATGCTCGTTTTCGTTTTGTATGTACCACCATCGTTAATTGTTAAACAATATTTTAAGGTTCGTGAATTAAGTAGTGTTTGGTAAATTCTATGGCTTTGTACTTGTCTGAATAAAAGAGTCAAACAGTGTTTTCGCATATCTTTTGATTTGTCTATCCCATTCCAAAAGAATTGCACTACGTGTGCAAATCTTTGACAATCAGGTGATCATCAGAGAATCATGATAACATTCACCGTAATCATCATTTTAGCCGAAAGACGTCCACTGCTGCAAGTGTCAGAATATAAAAATTCCCACTGCATTTAGTGACTCTGTGGCAGTCCAGGCGTCCAGAAATGTGTCGGACAAATACTCCTGATACGAGCGTGGGGTGAAGGAAACAGTTTTGTTGTGGCGACCAGCCAAAACATGATTATGTTGGCAGCCTGCTGGTAATGCCATGTCTGGTAGGAGTCATATTTATGTGTTGGTATGCCTGTAATGTGATTTGTTTGGTAAATTAGAACGCTGGAGTTATTAATGAGACGGATTTTAAATTATAAGCTGTAAAATGTCGTAGGTCTTGTTGACTTGAGATAATTTTTCTTCAGGAATTAATCTACAAATCAAGACAATTTTATAGTTTTTTCTCCAAAAAAATATGTTAAGTTTCATGCATTTGACCAAGAATAATAACGATTACCAGACCATCGGCCCAACCAGTGGTAGGCTTTTCAATGCTGCGTTTATTGGTAGTACTGGTATAGCTCCACCAGAAGTTCGTCGTGAAGTAGCCAGCCGCATCGAGAAGGACAAACAGGAATGGGACAGTCGGCACCCCCTATATGAGCATCAACTCCAACCAGCGCGCCTGAAGAGTCGTAAGAGCTTCTTGAGACATAGGACCTCCTCGAAAGCCAGCGCAACTGACGAGAGATGTGAATTATGGAAACATACACAGATACACACCGTACTCCTCCACACTTCATCACTCCGGCAGAGACCTGCCCCCTGGAAACGAACTGCAGTGGCCAATCTGGAAATCCCTAAGCCGATTGCGGACCCAGGTTGGCCGCTGTAAAAACAACCTGGTCAAATGGAATATCATAGACCCATCCAAAACAGTGCCAGTGTGCCCCTTCGCAAGATATGGCCCACCTCCTTGTCTGCCCTTCATGCCCGACCACCTGCACCTTACGGGATTTGAAAGTGGCAAATGATAATAGAGCTGTCCGAGTGGCTGCATACTGGTCGGACAAAATCTGAATGGTTTTATAGTTTGAGTTGATCGATACGAAAGAAGAAGAAGAATACTGCGTTGACCAGTACTCGATTGAAATTTCAGAATTATTCGGTCTCATAAGTATTTTTCCCCACCATGTCCTGAGGAGGGCTGCGGGAGCCTGCTGGATGCGATAAGTGCACGATCGGTTGATTTGGTGAAGCTTTGGGGAGGTCTTTGTCCAGCACTGGCCTTTTTTTTCGGTCGAAGCTATAATGATGACAATCAGGATAATCAGAAACGACAAGTTCGTAGACAAATCAGTCAAATAAACACAGACCAGTTAAAACGGACTCAAAAAACATACTAAAAAATATAATCAACAAAAAAAAAACAATCAAATCAAATTCCAACAAGAGCATTTAATTTCCAATTCATCAATGCAATGCTGCAGCATTAATCTGTGCAATTGTTTGCAAAAACACAGTGTAGTGTATAATACAGAGGCGGCTGCCAATGCAATCACCGGCTGGCGAGGTTCCCACTCTAAAAGGATTGTATTTGATGCCGTGTGACGCTATATCACGTGTTTAGTGTGGCCGGGGGTGTCGGGGTGTTGGGCTGAGAATTTTGTCATGTTTTAGCTGTTTTGAATTTAGGAGAGTGGCTGTGGATATTGTGAAAGTTTAGGGTATTGCTATATGCCTTCAAATTTTACTTGGTCAGTGGAAGACTGCGGTCGATTTGAATCATGTCGGATTTTCAAACTGCGTCTGTGCCTATGGAGGTATTTTGCCATAGATGCTCTGTTTACACTATGGGGCTCATCTAATTTCATCCTTTTGATGACCAACTCCCAACAATTTAAAGATGCCTATAATTTAAATAAATGCTAAGAGTTTAAGTTTGAAATTTGTATTTTTTTATCATGATATTCATTCGGGCAAGCATACAATTACACATTAAGAATTACAAAAAGATGTAAAATCAACCACGTTCTCCACAGCTCATCATTATCATCAGCCTTTTTTAATGTTCCCACTGTTGGGACACAGGACTACTCTATGTAAGATGGAATTCGCCGTAATCCACCACGCGGGCCCAGTGCGGGTTGGTGGATGTCACATGTCTTCGATATATTTTCCACAGATACACAATGAGAAAATTTGGTAAATTTTAAGACTAGCGTCGTAAACAATAAACAAAAAAGGTGGAATATTAATAGTAAAGCATCAACAAAACTTTTGTACCTACAGCCGAAGAGAAAGAACTGTCATTATATTTTTGAATAAAAACACCAGCTCTTCCAAAAGAGGAAGACTAAAAGCTGTAAAGAAACACCCTAAAAATCATGAAACTATGTTTGTGTTATAACTATGTAGCTATCTTACTTACATTAAATCACTCTTTTAACACTCAACCGATAAAAAGGCCCGTCCATTATCTTATACTGAAAATTTCTAGCGAAAAAACGGTGCATTTTGCACTCTTTAAAGTCTCCCGGGCTTAATATTACACGGGCATACATAGTTACACAGAAAAATGCCCCTAACGGTTGTCACCTTGGGAAATTTTACACTCTACAGCATATTCTCACCTAGGAAGGAGCAATGGTATTTCATAGAGGGATGCCTAGCGTGGCCCGGTTTGAGACATAGGATGTAGCGAGAGCGGGTCATAAATACGCTTAGTATGAAACGGAACGTGAGCCAAGAAAATAATTTGAATTGATTCTATTAAGTTGCCCATTTCAAAAGCTGTGAAAAATGTCTAAAAATAAATTGAATTTTTTTTTTTATTGTTGTTAAGATTTGTCATAAAAAATAATATTTTTAAGGACCTACCTAAGTATTTTAAGAAATTATTCTTAAAATACTATTGCATTTTTTGCTTGGGTAGAATAATGAACCTAAAAATGTAATGTTTATTAATAAGAACTGAATGTACACAGTTATGCAATAAATATATCTTTATCTCTAGTGACAGGTTATTTACATCTTTTTGATAACACTTATTGTGTAGGATTATCTAATTTTAAAAATTATAAAAAGAAATCTCAAAGAAACGATCCGAAGATGTTTAAATTATTTCAAAGTGAAAGTAGAATTAAACACAGACCTATTTGAGTGCAAGATATTTTCACTTGTAGCAACACCGCAATGGAACCTATGGACTTAAATAATAACATGTAATTCCATCTCATTTTCATGTTAAGCACCAGTAGCACAAGACTTGAAAGCAGTTTACCATTACATAGTTAATGCGGGAATCGCATTAACGTGACGTGATTAGTCAACGGTCAGGACACCACATAATATCTGTGTATATTTTGGTTAGCGCATAGTCTAATTTAATTACAACAATTATTATTTATGAATATTCATAAAAATCTCTAAACTGCGTTAAGCAGATTTTCTATAGATCCATCATCATCATCAGCCTTTTAATGTTCCCACTGCTGGGATACAGGCCTCTTCTCTGAGAGAGAGGGAATGGGCCTTAATCCAATACGCGGGCCCAGTGCGTGTTGGTGGATGTCTTTGAATTTTTGGTTCTAGGACATGCCGGTTTCCTTACGATGTTTTCCTTTACCATTTTTAAAACAATGGTGATGAAATAATTTACACAAAGTAAAGCGCCTACCTGGGTTCAAACCCAAGACCTACGATACCTAGTCGGGGCCGTTATCACTGGGCCACCCCTGCTCTAAAGTTTAAAAACATATCAAAGATGTTTGTAATAATACTGAGACTACTTTAAACATTAACAAAAACCGGCTAAGTGCGAGTCGCATTCGCGCACGAAGGGTTCCGTACCATTATCGCAAAAAACGGCAAAAAAATCACGTTTATTGTATGGGAGATCCACTTAAATATGTATTATATTCTGTTTATTTATTTGTTTTATTTGTTATTATTTGTTGTTACAGCGGCAATAGAATTACATAATCTGTGAAAATTTCAACTTTCTAACTATCACGGTTCATGAGATACAGCCTGGTGATAGACGGACAGACAGACGGACCGCGGAGTCTTAGTAATAGGGTCCCGTTTTTATCCTTTGGGTACGGAACCCTAAAAAGGCATCTGAGTCAAATGTAGTGGCATTCGATAAACCAAATGTCCATTTAATAATATTATCCATAATAGTTAACGTTTTCAACCTTGAGCCCACCTCTCGAACCACACATCTATGCTACAATCGCAAACATTAAGTGTGTAAGCACTCCTCTAAATAACAGCAGAGCATTAATTACGGCGATAGTTAGGCGTGCCCCAGGGAGCCATTCTCAGCCCTACTCCGTTACATTAGCATTTTAACAACTCTGATATGATGCTAATGTGCCAGCTTTGATTTGTTTGTCTTGTTTTAGTTGGTTGGGTTCCTTCCTTTCATTTTGGCTTCTTGTATGCTATTCACTGGGTTGAGTAAGGGGTTTTACGCGTCAGTATAAATCTTTGTGATGTTGACAAATTGTAAAATGTTTTCGTATCATCGTTTAGTCGTCAAACCAAGTTGCCATTGACATGGCAGATGACTTTAGATTGCTAATACACGTCAGAATTCTGAAAACATATCTGTGAAATTCAAAATATGGTATTAAGCTGTATCTACGTCATCGCGGTCTGGACTGTTATCGTTTTGTTCGTACTAAAGTTTGCCCTCTCATTTTTTTAGCCTGCTGTGTGATGAAAATAACTTATCAATATCACCACAGACAGAAAGCGCTATTGCAAAGCAGCCCACGGTTAATCTTCGCACGTGCAGCTTTGCTTTGTATGAAAGTGTAAGTGGATTCGTCAACTGCGACTCACGGCCACGGAATACGTATGAATGCGTGGCTGGCGCCACTCTATGGTACTATAGCAGCGAACTTCTTCTACACTCGTAGCAGTGGACGGTGAGTTTGAAGTTACTTTCAATCCTCATTCAGTTCTTCCCTTGCACCCTCCACCGACATGTTCGCGCCAAAGGCGGGCGTTTTACGCTAGATTCTGATACGAGACTCCCCCGAGGCCTCTACAAAATAACTTCTAGTGTGGAATTTTTATTAACCACCCGCTTTGAGTGGTGCGCTGGTGATAAATCGCGGTCTATTTTATTTTGGACGTCTATCCGGGTCTAGATCTAGCGGGGTTAAGGATGTTTTGCTATCATGTACACGTCCAAATATACTCACGAAGCAGCCTAGGCATAGATTTTATTATGGTAATGTTGAAATGTGGAATGTTTTCTTGGAAGAGTATCTTAGTGCCGAGTGGCGGAGTGTGATTCATAGAATCAAAGCTTAGACGGGTTGATAAAATATGATATCTTTCTTCCGGTAGATCTTAATTTGAAAGTACGTAGAAACAGATGGATCTTATTTATACACCACTCTGACACAAAGTACGAAAGCGGCAGCGCGCCAACTCTGAACTGTTTAGATTTTTTAAATTCTAATACTCTATAGAAAAATTAAATATAGAACGTGCTAAGCAATCGCTAAATAGTTTCGAAGATTTTTATTAACTTGCAATGTATGTACATTCGGGTCAAATCTTACAACTGAATTTTAAAGCAGTTTTCCTCAACCGATTAAGATAAAATTTGCAAACACGTTTGGTTTGGATGACAATGCACAGTAAACTAAAACGTTAGTGTAAAAACATTTTTTTTATGGAAATAAAAAAATAAAAATAAGTTGAATAGTTTCTGGTATAAAAGTAGTTAACATTGAAATATATAGTGACAGTTTGTTAGACCCTCTCCATGTACACCCATGTACTGTAAATAAGAGTAACCCTTCCCCTCAATCGACTTTTACGATGGAGTTTTATGACTGGCGCGAAATGATAATTTTGTTGCCCTTCAGTTTTAGATTAGTTTCAAGGAGGTATATGAATTTGTAAGCTACATGTTGAGATGAATAAATTGAAATAGTAGATTTTCAACTATAATTAACTATATTTGCATTATCAACCAGATAGTTGGGACTGGTCATAACTTAGTTGCCTCACATCACACACACATCATCAGCCTATTAATGTTCCCACTGCTGGGACACAGGCCTCCTCTCTGTGAGAGGCAATGGGCCGTTATCCACCACGCGGGCCCAGTGCGGGTTGGTGGATGTCACATGTCTAGGAATTTTTGGTTCTAGGACATGCCGGTTGTTGGGTTAGTTGCCTCGGCCTGTTTTAATTATTGTGTTTTTGAATTATTTGATTTACTCTAGACGCTTCTAACGCGGACGTCTTTTAAGATTGTTCTCACATATGCATGTAGTTTTCCAACAAGAATTATGTAACCAAATACTTTAAAATTTAAAAGAGAGCCCGTGGAGTTCCTACGTAAGCTTGCGAAGGTGCAACTAGGTTACTAGGTTATTAGGTACTTTTGAACTGTCATGCAAAAGCATGACAGTTCAAAAGTACCTATAAATTATTAATATAAATGCGTTTAGTTCGAGTCGGTTAGTTTTGAGATTTAAACATACTCATTATTACTTAAAACGACAAAACCGTTTCCAGCTAAGTGTGTTAAGCACAAACATTTTAGCACGAAATTTACACTCTCAACGCAAGATGAAAGTAGCTTACCAGGAAATAAAACAAAATATATATTATGTAGAACATACTAATCTCCTTTCACCACCAGCAATAACATTTCAAATCTCGTGCTCCGACCGTGTACATACGTAGTATATGAAGTTAGGTGACCGTTATAAGTCACTTTGCAAATTCACTCAACGAAATGTCGCCAGGAAATGTAGAAAACGATGCTTCGCGACCGCACCCTGTGAAATTGTAAGAGGGAGCTGAGTGGAGGGAGCACAGAACCTCCACATGCCTTTCCTGAGGCTAAACTAAACTACTCTTCAAAAGGTAGCCGCAAAGGAAAGGATAATGAAGTCGGTGGAGTGTTTCAAAAGACGACTTTAAACAACTCAATGTTCTTAACTGTTTGTCCAAGTTTGTGAGTACCTGTTGTTGGCACGTTTGGGATTCTTGAAGGTTCTATGGCAATTGATTTTTTGGGTAGCGTCTTTGTTTGAATTCAGTTTAAATCTGGAACAATGTATTTTATCCATGCCATCGGATTTCACATGCCACAGGAATCACTTTCAGCAGTTATCATTCTTTGTAAAGATTTTGATCATGTTTTTCCAGAGAATATATTATGTTCCAGTAATTTGAAAAGTGTATCGTTCTGAAAAAATCTCCGCGGAAGCATGCGTTAATACAACATTAATTTTCACACTTTATTCAATCTTCATTTAAAGTCGTATAGTATCCACACTCTTGAAACTTATTTTAATAATAATTATGGTTTATTGCAGGCACAATATTCGTACACAGAAATCCATTCCTTAAATATGGGACTAGCTAAATTGCACGTGACAAACGCTGTTACTGGAATATCTTTAACTTTGCCAAAAAGACGCAACTTTCGACCTTATTGGTCACAAACATTAAACCTTAATCAACCTAGCTTATAGTTTCAATCCTTGCAGACACAAATCCCAACTATTACACATCAATAACCTTGTATAAACACATCGCTAGTCACGAAATACCTAACATAATTCACAAAGGCAATCAAAAGCCGAAACTGTCAGGCGTTGTAACGGCGACACTTAGTGAACTTGGCCCCTGTGGGACCCCGCATACGTTGACATTTGCATTGCTAATCCGACTCCTATTCATATTCGAGGCATCTACGCTGTGTTACAAATTGTATTTTGGTTGCTTTTTATGGCAGATCATGGGGCTGATAGCTACCCTATCTGATTGTGTTAGTTTTACTTAGTTGCCATGAATATGGAGATTTTCGTTAGTGTTAATAAGTGATAAGTGTTACGGCGGCTTGGTTACGATTTCCATTAATGTATCTTATTTGAAGTCTCTGTGCTTTACCACTGTCGTTCTTCTGTTGACGGTAAATGTTTCCAGTTTGTATGAAGTTTTAGGACATACTACACTTCAGATATACATCGTACGTTCTATGTAAAGATGGATGACCATCTTAACATAGCGAGATTCCTCCGTGCCTCGGAAAACATGTTAAGCTGTTTGTCGCAGCTGTTTTTTGTAGATCTTTGACAGTCGTTACGGATAGTCAGAAGCCAGGAAACGTGACACCAAATCTTGCCAAGTGGTATCATGTTACCCAGTTACTGGTTTATGGAAGTCAGATGGGCAGTCACTCTATGTAAAATACTAGTACTCAGCTCAGCGTTTAGGCTGGAAGTCGAGCCCAATAGATTTGGGAAAACGCTAGTCTAGATTGATTGACCCTTCAGAAATACCTCAAGCTATTAACTATACCTTCACGTATTTCTGACCCACACGAAAGTTAAAGTGGCTGACGAAAACCAAAAGAAAACTGGCTACTGCACTTAATACATAAAAAGCCAAACTTATAATGTTATCAAAACTGGTTTACCTATGCCAATTTACAGTTTACACCAAGAGAGCCAAACTTGCAGCAGCGAATTTTAAACACCGCAGAAGGAAGTTTACAGACACTGACGGTAGTTATACGAGGGTGTGTAATTGCTTGGCAATTCTTGTAAGTTCAGGCTTGAGACTGTGGGATTAACTTTAAGGGGTAACACTTTTAAGGCACCATTCTACTGATTTGCTGAAGCTCAATTTTTTTTACATTCCTATTTCAGGACAGGATCTTATTTAAACTAATTTTATAAAAGAACAAGAAGAAGAAGAGGGTGAAGTTTGCACCGTTGGTAAACCGTTACCATTTTGTGCCCATTGCCGTTGTGACCATGGGGGGTTGGGGCACTGAGGCCAAGAAGCTCATTAGCGAGATAGGGCACAACACATACAAGCTCTCTGACAAAACGGGTGACCCCCGCTCTGGCTCGTTCTTGGTGCAAAGGTTAGCCTTTGCCATCCAACGCGGCAATGCAGCAAGCGTTAAGGGCACCTTTGCGCCGAGAACAGTTAGAGGCAGGTTATTTGACTAGTCATAGGACGTGTCGTTGTAGTTATGAATTAATACATATTTAATCTCCTTTTGCCGTCGATTTATTTAAAAGATGTTTATGTATAAATAGCTTAAGATTATCTCTTCATGTATTGTAAAACTGATGTATAGATTCATAAGTGTTTTCTCTCGCTCGTGAATAAAAATACCATCGGAAATCACCTACTTACCGCACTTGTAGCATAAATTACTATTACAATGCATGTCCTCGAAAAGAGCGTTTTCCAAGCAGCCAAACTGAGCGGAATGTGTCACTTTTTTTTACTAGTGCTTTTTACTTTCCTGTACTTTTTTAATTTTTAACTCCAACGACAGCCCGCCGCATAGAGTTTTTATTATTTGAGTAAAGTTTTAAAAATACGTTAAGTACAGATTATCATTCATATAAAAGGTAAAACAAAACTAATACTTCATTTAAGGCGTTTTTAATTACTCTAGATTTAGATTTTGATCATTAAATTAATTTAAAATATTCATTAAATATGTTTGGCAGAATGAATATTTTGCTCGTGCCTTTATGCGTTACGACGTGACAGCTATTTGCACATGCGCAGTAGATATGCACGAGGAACTATGAACTATTAGTTATTCTGTGGATATGCTGAGCGCCCTTGAATAAGCGCCATTTTATTAATTTCTTGCTTGGTTCAGATATTTTTTTTTATTTCCTCGCACAATGCATAGTAAAATGTTGTATGATACACGTGCGTAAGATGATTTCCGACTCGTGCTGATTTATCCACCCACTCGCTTCGCTCGCTCGTGAATAAAAATACCACTCATCGGAAATTCCCTTCTTTCCGCACTTGTAGCATAAATAACTTTTACTTTTTAATTTATTGGCGCTTACGGGCTCATCGGCTTAATGTAGAAAAATTGTGTCATTGACTTTGGATGCGCGCGCTGCGCAGTCACGTGCAATGAGAATCTAAATTTCCCGCCATACCACATATTTTTTTCCGAGATTTTTCCGTTTTCATTTTTGTTTTATTTCAACCGTATGAGTGAAGATAAAATAGTGTATGCACACTCAGCTTCGCCTCATGTGATAAACCTACGCTCGTGTTTTAATAACCCCTATTATATGACTGTTGCAAAAACTACTATTTTTAATAATTTACAAAGACATAAAATTGTTTTTTTATTTTGTTTTTTTATTTGTATTGGGTTTGTAATCTTTGGAAGTCCTCGGATCGGATAAGTGCCACCGAGCATAAGCTAGTTTTATTAATTTCAAATTACAGTGAGATAGGCTAGCAAGTAAACAAAAAGAAAAACATGAACCCACATGATGTTATTAACATATTAATTTCTGACAACACCCACAGGATAAAAGTACGATCAATTATCCAAACCAGGAAAAATTCAGCAAAGATAAAATATATTTGCTTTGAAATTCAACAAGGAAACGAAAACAAATCTCTAAGGAACGATATAACATTTCTACCTGTGTGATGCCTCATGCCCGTCACAACTACCCACAAACATTTAAAATACGTCTCTCGTTGATAACAAAATCGATAAAACTCAAGCCATGAATGAAGATCTCAACGAATCAGATCTGAAGGAATCTTCGGCATATATTCGTGACCTCATTTTAAAACCATTAAGCATCGTAGACACACACTAGGATGTTTGTGGTAGCACGAATTTACACTAATGCCTATTTTCATTCATAATATTTACCTCCTCCTCAGACACATACAAACATCCATACATAGGTACATAATAAGGGGAACATCATAGCTGCATTAAGGTCTCAGCACACATATGGGATCGGAAAGGGATCGTCACCGTATCGCCTCGAGCCGTTCAGAATGGTTTGTATTAAACTCCCTACTGCAACGCACACTAATCGGAATAATAACCTAATCGCCTCGCCTCGGAACAGGCTCCGAACTTGAATTCCCGCGCTTACGGCTCATCGTCCCCGCGCTTACGTTTCTCCGTCCCCGCGCTTACGTCTCTCCGTACCCGAGCTCACATCTCTTCGTCCACCCAATATCTTTTTCTTTTTTTCTTGCTATTTTCTTTTTCCTCTTCATCAAGTGCTATGGCTATGATAGCCAACTCACGTATTGTAAACCAAGACATAACCGTGCGCTACACTTAACGTTTGGATTCAAACTGATCTGGTGCCAACCAGGTCAGCCAGGGGGCGGCGAGGCGTAAGCGCGGTGTCGCCTAGCCGTAGCCGAGTTGACGTACAGGCGCTGCTGATACGCTTTCGTTACGTGCATACGGTAGGTTGACGCCTGGTTGACAGCGAGGCGAAAGGCGTTACGGTTACGATACCTTTCCGATCCCATATGTGTGCTGAGACCCTTAGCTGGTTAATTTATTATAATTTAATAATGATAATTGTACTGTGTTCGTCTTACAACTGCTGTTACATGCTCAAATTATAGGCGAGGACGCTGGCACCCTAAACACAAGTTAAATCTTACATTGGGTGCCAGAGTTCATCGTAAACACTCTTTTCCCTAGTTGTAACGCAACGTGTTTAGATAAGTGTTTTCTTGTACAATTAAAGTAAATAAAACTTTTATTTTATTTATTTTATTTTATTTATTTTCAGTTACGTCAAGACAGCTTAGTTGGAGATCCCTAAAATAGAACTCTTTTTTTTTCCTTATGTAAGTGTGTTCGGGTCAAATCTTGCAACTGAATTTTATATCAGTTATCCTCAACCGATTATTTTGCATACACGTTTGGTTTGGATGGCTATGCAAGGTAAGCTAAAAAGCTTGTTTAAAAAACGTTTTATTTTATTTAATTTTTTTTTTTAATTTGTTAGGCATTACGCCTAATACGCAAATATTGATTGTCGAAAGGTTTTTTGTACTCTGAATTGCTTCATAGACGCTTCACATTAGTGAAAACGGTTATGCTCTACAGAGAGATGCTATTCGAAATATTTAATACCGCCACATGGATTTGCGCGAGAGATAAATGTCCTAGGCTTGCTTTCATATCCTAGGGGGGAAGCCAAGGGGGGCGAGAATAAACGTGTACTGGCATTCTTACAGTGAGGTGTTGCTGAGAAACAGGTTCAAAAATGATCCGGAATTATGTGCGCATTCAAGTGATTTTGAGATATGGAAGAAATATTTTATAGAAGGCAAGGTATAAAAGTATTGGTAAATACTTGTCTAGGAAATAAATAGTAATATTCATTACGCAACCTTTGGTGTAGTCTATAGCGTCACTTGGACCATTTTTGAGGACCAAAATAGTAGTAATTGGCAGTCACATTAATCCTACACATTCGGGCGTAAAGCTTGATCATCATATTTTCAGCTGAAAGACGATGGTCATAATATGTCCATGTCCATATGTCATGGTATATTTCCTGTGTTTTTGCTCAAGCGAACTTTCGCGACCTTCTCTAAGTAATTGGACAACCTTTTGCAGGTCCTTCCTATGCTGCGTCTACCAAACAAACCTTAAAAGTCAATAAAAAAAAACTGTAAAACCTTATCACAAAACAAACTTCTGCACGCAACCCACTACATCTTATTAACACACCAAATCAGTTCATGAATCAGAAGATAGTGCTATAAAATATATCCCTTGCAATACTTACAATGGCTGATACCATCTAGTGCCCTGATTTGAATCTAAACTCGCGCGCGCCGTGGTTCCGTTCATACTTCGAACGCACTTAAATGGTCTTAAGCGCTGGATGTTAGAAGTTGGATGAAGTGCAGTCCTCCCAAGGGGGCTTTGTGTGTATTAACTTTGGTCTTTTTCTGTGCTTGAGTGTAATTTGTTTGGAGAACTGTAATTTTAAATGTTTCCTGTAGGTTTTTTATAGGGTTAAACAAAATTGTGTTGGTATTGTTAGTAATATTGCCAGTTCTATCTCGTATTCCTTTTTAGGGTTCCGTACCCAAAGGGTAAAAACGAGACACTATTACTAAGACTCCACTGTCCGTCTCCACTATCTGACTGTCTGTCTGTCACCAGGCTGTATCTCATGAACCGTGATAGCTAGACAGTTGAAATTTTCACAGATTATGTTTTTTGTTGCCGCTATAACAACAAATACTGAAAACCGAATAAAATATATAATTAAGTGGGGATCCCATACAACAAAGCCAAGTGCGAGTCGGACCCGCGCACGCGGTGTTCCGTACCATTATCGCAAAATACGGCAAAAAATCCCGTTTGTTGTATGGGAGCCCCACATAAATAGTTATTTTATTCTGTTTTTAGTATTTGTTGTTATAGCGGCAACAGAAATACATAATTTGTGAAATTTTCAACTATCTAGCTCTCACGGTCCATGATATACAGCCTTGTGACAGACGGACAGACAGACAGACAGACGGATACCGGCGTCTTAGTATAGGGTCCTGTTTTTACCATTTAGGTACGGAACCCTAATTACATTTATTCACTAGGAATTTGCGCAGCTTCGACTTAAATTGATGTACAGGTAACTTTTTGACATCGTCAGGAAACTAATTGTTGTAAATCAATAGTGACATAACAAGAATACTTTTATTGATCAGTTTTCCCGTAAGGTGTTTCAATTTCTAATCTTTTTTTGTCACGTAATTATTAATTGATAATTAAAAATTGTTATTTGTCACGTATATAGTAGCTTTTAAAACCAGTCTTATAATAGGGTTTGATTTCACAAAAACAATTATATATATATGTATAACGAAGGATGTGTCAGTTTTTTTTTTAAATAGGGTTGCCAGCTGGTAGTGTTGTCTACACATTGCTCTAATGCATTTCTTTTGAGATAAATACAGATTCCTTATCGACTGAGTGACCTGAGTAAGATATAATATCACCGGTGACACAAGTCCACGATAAGCAGCTAATAATGCTTCTTTATTAACAATTTTTGAGAGTTTATACAGAGCAAATGAGGATTTATTAATTCTTTTGCAGACATTTTCTAAATGTGTTTTCCATGTTAGTCTATCATCAATATTAATTCCCAGAAACTTTGTATCTGTCACAGGATGTACTATTTCGCCTTGGTAACTAACGTTTATATTTATCAGTTGGGTTCTCTGGTGAAAGTGTATTATTTTCGTTAAGTCAATATTTATTCTAAGATTGTCAGTTAATCATTGAATTATCGTCTTTGATGTTTGGTTGACTACGTGTTCATAATCATTTTCTTTGTCACTTTTTCTTTAACTTTGGATACATTCAAATAATATGGTAATAAGCTGGTCTCATGGCGGAGCCGGAAGGTGGCCATAGCAACTCTTCAACCAGACAAGATAGTACTTACCATCGTTTTTGGGCTCCTAGGCCATGTAAGAATAAGAATGAGAATAAGAATAATTTATTAAAAGTTAGTACGCTCACAAGAATGTACATTAGGTGCAGTAGTATTATTTCTAAAACAATGGTATAAATAGTGCTTATAATAATATGTAAATTATAACTAAAATATTTTATTACAATTCCAAGATTTTAGACAAGAATTTCTATTTTTGGTAGGGACCTGCCCGATTTAGGTTCTTTCAAACCTGTGTTTCAGGCCATCACTTTACAAAAAATAACAATTGATCCACTTAAAATATTAAATAAAATTAGTCTATTAACAAACATAAAAATATATAATTTGGTACAAAACACAAAAAAGAAACAAAAAATAAAAACAAAATTAAGTAATTAAAGTATGTACAAGTAGATATGAGGGTATACCATAGTCAAACAACAATTTCTAGAAGTTTTTCTGTGTCACTGTAATTGAGTGTCCCTAAATAATCTTTTAAGGTAAAACAGAATTGTTTATATGTATTGTCAAGTTATATTACATTTTGTACCTTTTAGATAATAATGTTTGTTTATAGTACATTACGATATTAGTGCGTTAAGATGGTTATAACATGCGAGGCGGAATTTCAGCCCGAGCCGAAGGCGAGGGCGTAATTGAGCCGAGCATGTTATAACCAATACGCACGTATATCGTACGACGTTTTTTAACACATTTGCGAGGAAACAGAAAAAAAAAAATATATTTTGTTCATTTTTAATTATTGAAACAGTTAGTGAAGTTACAATTATTAAAATGATACGTAGTTGGTTTTTTAATTATGTTATTATTATTATTACTATTCATGTCATTGTTTTGTGTTAGGGTAAATGTTGGAGACGACTAAACTTCGTGAAAGGCAGCAGAAGAGCATTGTAATTCGTCATTAGTTGTAAATAAAAAAGTATCATCAGTAGAAGTAGAGGGGCGCGGCTCAGGGCAAAACTTCTTCGTTTGTGGCTCCAAATTTATTGCCTGAGTTATTTTGGCACTTATATTTGCTTTGTTTTGGATGGAATCTTCTACATAAGATTCTGCTACTGAGTTATAACGCCACCCGCCATGCCGCTTTAAAGTCAATATATCAGCTCCCGAATCAGCAAGTAATGTAGCTGACGTTCTTCTGAAACTGTGCCCTGTATAACAATCAGCATCCGGCAATCCTAAAAACTTGGCGACTTCCTTTGGCATGGCACCGAATTTATTTATGCCAATAGGTTGCGCAGTACATTTACCTTTTTGGTAATTCTGAAAGAAATGATTATTTTTTGTCTTAGTCGTACGCAGAGCTTCATATTTTTTGACCACGTCATAAAATGGGCCGTCGATAGTAAAAGATCGGGGTATTTTGTTTTTAGTGTTTGGGATTTTAACTAAAAGCATTTTGCCTTGATTTGCAATTTCTTTTGTGGTAATATTGTGAAGCTCTTGCCGTCTACATGCACCATGAATACCAAATATTAACGCAACCTGTAAAGAAATAAAAATGTGTTAGATACGGTATAGGTACTTAGCTTACAGACGGTCGTTAAAAAATATGTAAAAGAGTATGTATGTACAGTAGGTAGATCAATACATAAAATAAGGAGGCAAACTGACCTTTGTTGCCAGGTAATGGCTATCTGGAGCATCTTTTAGAAACTTTTCAACGTCATTTGATGACAGTACCTTAGATTTTTTCTTTATAAAACCATCAGAGCGTCTCTTTAAAAATGCAATGAGATTTGTATATAAATTAATATCGACACCATTTTTCATCTTGAGGGTACTTTTCAGCATAGAATATGTTGTCCACAACGAGCTAATCTTATATTTACTAGCTAGTTCATTAAAATACGCCAAAACTACATTTTCGGAAAATGACTTGGCATTTTTCATGTTTTTCCACTTCGAAAATTAAAATAAAAGAAATTTTCATACGTGGTTATGTATCTGTCCTTGGATATTGACGGCAGCAAGCTGTCGCATGCGGTTCGCGCTTCTGTTAGTATAATAATAATAAATCATTTATTTCAGATGTCAATCCATACACAAAATAAAACATAGAATTACAAATTAGATTGTTAAAAAATTAAATTAAATTACATACATTAAAACAACATTAAAATTAAAATGATTAACATACCGTCAAAAGGTGTTAGTACATTGCTTATAAACTATGTTAGTGAGCGCCCATAACAATGCGCATCCATTTATTCTGGATTGGGCAATCCGTTCGAGACGCAATCATCTGCAAGATGCCGTTGCTACTGCCTCGCACGCGCTGCCACAAGGAGGCTACCCTCTTGCGTATAACCGCACAGAAGCCGTCCGTCCGCGCCTCCGCAAACATGCCGGACGCACTACAATAGCGAGGCAGCCGCATCAGCACCCTGAACATATTATTGTATTGGACACGCAGAGCACTAGCAGCCCGTTGGGTGTAATTCACCCACAAGCCGCTCGAGTAAAAGGATTGGCATTACGCCTTAAAAAGAGTTATCTTAACTTCCCTCGAGCAGCGTGCAAACCGACGCGCAATCATATTCCCCCGGACTGCCAGCGCCCTGCGTTCCCTCTCTATGTCAGCATCATCCTGCAACTCGTCTGTCACAATGTGCCCCAGATATTTAAAGCTTGTCACTACACGCAGAGCCACACCATTAAGCATAATAGGCGGAACACGGACCGGACCACGCTTTCCACTCTTGAAGACAAGAACTTCGCTCTTCTTAGAGTTATACCTCAGTCCATGATCCGCCGCGAATGCCTCACAAATCGCAACCAGTTTACGAACAGCCCCCACCGATGGGCCCAGCAGCACCATGTCATCTGCATAACTGATGTTATTTACGCAAACCCCATCCACATAACAACCCGTATGGGTGCTGCTGAGCTCACCGATGAGGTCATTAACATATAGGTTGAAGAGCAGAGGAGAGGTGATGCCCCCCTGCCGCACACCACACTCCATGCTGTATATCCGGTGGAGTTGAAGTAATATATTGCTCATCTTCATTATTGAAAGTTGTCATTTTTAGATATTCACAGAACAAGTACAAAGAAAAGAAAATTTGCGAAAAATGGCGCGAGGATTATTTTCTGCCGTGGCTGCGTGAAAATGTTGGTCAAAGACGCTAGAGCATGCAGCCAAGTTTTTAAATTACCGAATAAACTGTTTTTTTTATTTTAAATAAACTTAATTTGTGAATGCACACTGTTGCTTTCCCGCCATTTCTCTTTCCTGCCTACTGACTGGCGCCGCGCGGCGATTAGTTTGAAATTTGAATAGCAACAGCGCACTGCTGACTAGCTGGAGTCGTGCGGCGGCGATCAGTTCCATATTTGAAATGGCAAATAATACTGTTATGGAATTTGTATGGACTATAACTTAACTATTTGCTTTGGTAACACACGCGTTTTTTATGACCCGCTTTACATATTTAAAACCGGTGGAATTACATCAGCTTTACGAGCAAGGAAGTCAAAAAAAAAAATAAAACAACTAATTATTATTTTCCATATACAGTTACACAGAAAAATATCTTCTTTTACTGTTGATGGACCATTCCATTTTGGAATTAATTTGTCGTTACATAATTAATATTTTTTTTAAACTCACTGGGAATTGTTCTATGTTGTCATGATAGCCTGGCAGGTCCCTTCTGGCGGTAATCGTCATAATGTAAACTAGGTCATGTTAGAGAATTGGTTGTTTGTTTGTTCATGTTTGCAAAGCGTAATATTTAAAAGGACGTACCTATTCCACATTGGGCACCCGTTTTAACGGGACCTGATTTGGAGGCACCTGAGGTATTCCACATACGGCACCTATTGGTAATTTTCGCAGGTGCCATAAGTGGAATGATTTATTATTTAAAATGTTATTTCACCTGTGAAAAATGAATCTCCTGTATCGTGGGTGCATTTACAATCATGTAAACTCACACACAAAAACAACCAGACCGTAGCTACTAGCTGTAGTCCATACCAATATTTAATCCGTGCAGGAATCGAACCCGTGACACGCAGCGCAGCAGCCGATTGCTCAACCATTGCGCCAACCGTGTCGTCATAATACCATTAGCAACTGTTCAGTTTAGTCGTTTGTCCCTCTAGATGGACCGATGACTTGATGCGACACACAGGTCTCCGATCGATGTGGTGACACTTGAAGGAGATCTATGTCCAGCATTGGAAGCCTTTCGGCTGAAATGATAATGAATGACTGTCCAGTTTTATTTGTAGCCTTTTGTCTATCATCTCAATATTCTCCAGTCACTAAATTGCAAGCAATGCTACCTGTATTCTACAAACTTCTGTCAGGTAATATCGGAGCAACGTCACGAGAGCGTGAATTTTTACTTACGTGAAAGGAGTGACGTCAGACGGGGGATTATTCTGCAGCGGCGTATTAGAATTTTTATTCACATTTATTATTGCTTCACTTTATTATATTTGGTTTCCGCGTCGAACAGGCACGATTACAAATATCGGAATATTATAAGGTCTTAAGGTACTGGCTGTAATTTTTGGTATTTTTCTTCTATTTATATTTTAAATAAACAAAGTCGGCGCTTTTCTGGTGGGCGCCAGTGTAGATTCTGGCTTTCAGGAGTTGCAGTGGTTTGGGAATAGTGCGGTGGGATTGTCCAAAACAAAGTAATCAGTTGTCGAATTTTCAGAAAAATGTTCAAAATGTTTTAAAAAACTACGTTTTATTCAGAAGTCCGTTAAATTTCACTATGCACAGGCAAGTAGGAACCAAAGCCTTTATCAAACTATAAGAAAATTCACATTCAAAGATAAGAAAGCCTCTTCCCTAGAAACAAACCCAAAATTCCAAGAACAACAGTAATAAAACGTCCGGAGCAAAGTCACAAGCTGCCACTAGTCCAATAAAATGCATCCCGTCATCCATCAGGCGAAGGCGGCGCAACTTCAGGAATTATCATTACATTAACGTTATTACACGGAGCGGAAAAAAGTAAAACTTCAACGCAGCCTTCACGTGAATTTTTCATTAAAAACAATTTCTCTGGCGAACGCCATTTCTGAGATGGTTGGCAATTAGTGGGCCCCCGTAATTGCCCAAATGAAATCCTCTCGGGTATTGTTAAGACGGGGCCGCACTGTTACAGAAGGAAAAGTTAAATAAATGACCTTAGAATGTCTTGTCTTTTGAATTTCAGCGATTATCGTGAATAATTTCAATGTCAAAGTTTTGATATCTCACTTTTTTAAGATGGTTCCAGCGATTAAGACTAATTTTGAAGTGGGATTACTTACAATAAACTCCTTGAAAGTGATTCATCATCATATCAGCTGAAATACATCCACTGCTGGACCCGTGCCTCCCGCATCCATCGGATCTCCGAAACCTTCACCAGGTCATCGATTCACCTGGTGGGAGGCCTACCATCGCAACATCTTCCGGTTCGCGGTCGCCACTCCAGTACTTTTCTGCCCCATCGGCCATCCGTTCTGCGAGCAATGTGCCATCCATTACTTTTCATTTCCGTAGCGTTATGACAAACATCAAAACAAAATGTGTAGCAACAAGCTAGCTAACAAAACAAGGGTAAACTTCGACGAGCTTTAAGGCAGAAAAAGTTTATATTGGAAGTTTGTTAGTTGGAGTGACAGAATATTAATTATTTAAAAATATACCGGACGAAAGAATAGCATTGACTTTACAAATAGAGTGCTACAAGGACCTTTTGGCCAAAATTAGGACTAATGCCGCCGCCATCTTGTTTTATCAAAAAAAAAAAATACAAATGTTTTACAGGTTGCAAGGAGAAACAAAGCAATTCATGAAAAGGGGCTATTAAACTCATCATTATGGTCTTTTTTTTTTTAGACTAATCTTGTAATTGCGACAACGAAAAAAAATCAACAGCTCACAAATTACGTTTGCATAACTCGTTAAAAGTTTACTGTTGTAAAATATGTTGCAAAGTCAAAGTCAAAAGTCAAAGCACTTTATTTCAAGTAGGCCAGTTACAGGCACTTTTGAATTGTCAAAAGACAAAATAAAATATTACAAAATTATGGTGCTACAGTCCCAGTCACAAGACATAATAACTGTGAAAGTACCGTAGATGCCCATTCCAAGGCGTAGATCTCTATGGAGAAGAACGGGCAAGAAATTCCATGGACACTCTTTTTCAATTAGGTAATTATTACAAATCATTTGTTACATCATTCATGTTGATATTACTCATTATGTGAGAACGATGTAGAACGTTAAAAGTGTCCATAGTAAATATAAAAAGACAATTCAGAAATAAAATTAGAATCAATTAAAATAAACCATGGCAGCTAAGAGATGACCAGTCCCAACCGACAGCGCCCGTTCACGAACATGACACATGTATCAGCACCATTCAGCTCAACCATTTTGAAGGGAGCTAAATGATCCGACACACGCGCCACCATCGGCGAGACATTTGAGTGGGCATGACATACTCTCAACCACCGGAGTCATTCAAGTCAATAGAAGACGTAGGTATCTAGACAATGATAGCTCTGAAGTACATGGTACTCACACAATGCTGGCTATGCTGCTATATAATACTAGAAAGATTAACTCTATATAATGCAAAGATAGTAGCAATCTTCATCAGCTCCGACAATAACAGTAAACGATACCTACGACAGTCTTACCAAAAAATAAAATTTAAAAAATACACATAAAAACGAAATTAAAAAATAATAATATTTAACCTGACAGCAAGCTAATTTTGGTAAAAGAACACGAACATTGTCTTGAGTTCAACACAGCGACCAACTATGCTTATCATCTAAATAATCATTAATAGAATAGTATGCCTTAGAACAGAGATTAGCTTTTACCTTTGCTTTAAATGCGTTAAATGGCAAATCTAGAAAAGAAGACGGTAACTTGTTGTAAAAAGTTATACCAACCCCAACGAATGAACTATGCACCTTATGAAGTCGATGAAAGGAAGCTCGTAATTTGTCCTTATTTCTGGTGTTAAAGTTGTGAATATCACTATTGTTACTGTACAAATGAATGTTCTGCCTAATATATAAAATGTTGGCGAATATGTACTGTGAAGCCGCTGTGAGAATACCAATCTCTTTAAAAAAATCTCTTAGAGAAACACGCGCACCTAATTGGTAAATGGCACGAACAGCTCGTTTTTGAAGCACAAATATATTTTGAATATCAGCGGCTCTGCCCCACAGTAGAATACCGTAGGACATGATACTGTGAAAATAACTAAAGTAGACCAACCTTGCTGTATCAACGTCAGTGTATTGTCTAACCTTTCTGACGGCGTAGGCGGCCGAGCTAAGCCTACCCGCTAGGCTTGATATATGTGGCCCCCATTGAATTTTTGAGTCTACTGTTATACCCAGAAACACAGCTGAATCAACAGTTTCGAGCTTCTCATTGCCGAGCACAATGTTGGGACCCAGATTTCTAACATTGGGCAAAGCGAACTTTATGCATTTAGTCTTCTTGGCATTAAGAACAAGATTATTTGTTGTGAACCAATCTGTGACCATTGATAGTGCGTTATTCACGTCATCAAAAACTTGTCTATTCCTATCTACTTTAAAGATCAGAGAAGTATCATCTGCAAACAGTACAACGTCGCAAACATCCTTTAAATAGAATGGCAGATCGTTAATATAAACCAGGAATAAAAACGGACCCAGTATTGAGCCTTGAGGTACACCCAGCTCAACAGGTAACCTGGAAGATTTAGCGCCATTAACGTCTACGCATTGGTATCTATTAAGTAAATATGACTCAATTACATTTAGGGCTTCGTTTTGAACACCGTAATGGCGTAGTTTACGCAAAAGCGTATCATGGTGAACGCAATCGAAGGCTTTAGAAAGATCGCAGAAAACACCAATTGCATTTCGCGACTTCTCCCATGCGTCAAATATGTGCTTCAACAAAGCAACACCCGCATCTGCAGTCGAGCGACCCTTCGTAAACCCATATTGGTCATTGTGAAGGAGACTATGTAAGTTAAAATGTCTGAGTAACTGCTTAAGAATTAACTTTTCAAATATTTTGCTGAATGCAGGCAAAATAGAGATTGGTCTGAAATTACCAATATCATTTTTGCTACCGGATTTAAATAGAGGGATGACTTTACTGCTCTTCATGAGATCAGGCAAAGTACCCAAATCAATGCATTTGTTAAACGTAACAGCAAGATAGGGGGCCACAATGTCTATTATATTGCCCAAAAGTTTGGTAGATATGCCCCAGTAATCACCCGTGTTTTTAGATTTAAGAGAATTAAAAACATTAACTACATCACGAGGCGCTACATGCTCGAATCTCAATACATAACTACATTTAGGGACGCTACTATGCAATAGGTTTTCAGCCTTAGACGGCGACGAACTTAAGGAGCAAGTCGTCGTTGCAGGTATGCTCGTAAAAAACTCATTAAACGCCTCAGCTACGTCAGCTGGTTTATTAACTAATTTGTTATCAACCATGATCTCGAGTTGATTTTCTTTTTTAACCGATTTACCCGTTTCGTTGTTTATGATTTTCCAAGTGGCTTTTACTTTGTTATTAGAATTTTTAATAGTCTCACTTAGAAATTTTGATTTTGCAACACGACAAATCTTTTTAAATAATTTTTAACATATTCTAAAAAATTGTTATCAAACTTGTACTGTCTCAGACCATACAACTCATACAATCTCGCTCGGCTTTTATAAATGCCTGGTGTAGCCCATTGGTTGAAACCAGCGGAAGTCCCAGTAATGTTGATAGTTTTAGTTTTAAAAACGGATTTGTACTCATTTTGCACAACATCAAAAAGGGCCTCGTACATTTCATTTGGGTTCTCGTACTCTATTATTGACGGTATAACTTTAAGAGCTATATTATTTTTAAACTTACTGCAACGACTAACAGTATAAGGCCTGCATTCTACTTTGCGCGGCTTTTTACTTAATGGCATAGGGAAGCTAGCCATTAATCCACAGTGATCTGATGATAAATCACTTAACACCAATTTATTGTCGGCATCAAAATCACAAAATATATTATCAAGGCAAGTCGACGAAGACGCCGTGATCCTAGTTGGTTCGAAAAACAAATTAACTAAATTAAAAGATTTAAATAAGTTCAGAAGCCTAGTACTTAGTGGAGTAACATCTAAAATATTAACATTAAAATCTCCACATAAAATTATATTTTTACTACTGCATTTAATCTTATTAAGTGCATCCTCCATTGCAGATTCGAAACTAGTAAAGTCCCCTGAAGGGGGTCTGTAGACACAAATTATTATGTACCGCTCAAGTTCAACACAAGACAACTCGATAGTGCGCTCAATGGAAAGATTAACTAGGTCTAACCGTTGTTTACATTTTAACTTGTTTGAAACAAGCATTAAAGATCCACCGCGAATAGCAGTTTTTCTCACAAATGCACTCTGTACAGAAAATAAATCATCATTGATAAACACTACTTCATGCTCTTTTAACCAATGTTCAGTTAAACATAACACATGAACATCATAATTCTCCATAAACAAGCTTAACTCTAATTCCTTGCCGGACAAACCCTGCATATTTTGATGTACAACATTCAACATATGCGACTCACCCGTTGTCGAACCTAACAGTTTAAACTACTAGGTGTGTGTATAGCAATGGTAGTATCACTACCAACAGAATCAAAAGTGATATTAGTATCTATACTAATAGTATCAATAGAGATGTTAGTGTCACCACTAACAGTAAACGTAGGTACAGTATAAGTACCGGTGTAAACGTGTAAAGTATATGCTAAAAGATTAGCAATCCGTCTCCTACAACTAGCTGGCAAAAACATGGAACAATCAGTGAGTCTGTAATCTGTAATAAAACTATTACAATCAAAATATATAATCGCGTCCCTGTGACGACAAGCACCTTGTTAAAGGTGCACCTTGTTAAAGGTGCGTTATTTCAGCTACACCTTGCAGAACTCTCCAAGATATAAGCATATTGTACTAGTCTTATAGATGATTTCAACATAATAGTGGTGACCGTCCGACTCGCATTCAAGTGGGCTATGGGCACGTCCTCCCTCGTTATGGTCGTTAGATTTAACCGCTTGAACTTGGCGTCAGATATCGTATTCGATATCGTATTTGGCCACAGAGTAGCTATGTTCTGTCTTAGAATTAAATATAGGTAATGAAGATGACGATAATGATCTCTATATACTTTTAATATTATACCCAGTAGCTTTGTCCAGCGGCTGCGTCTCCTATTATTCCACGGATAATTTTCCATGATTTAAAGTAGTTCTCTATGATATTAACGACAGTGACTACTTTTTGACTGACTGATTTCAGTGAAAGACTTTTCGTAATTGGAGTAACTTGCTATTGGAATACTTGAACTTCTAAAACCAAACAAATAATTTTAACTATTTAGAATATTACTCGTATTTTAGATGTGAAAGTTGGATGACGCAATCACACTCAATGACGGAACGGCTTTGATTAGAATACCACACGAAAGCCATTGCCTGAATTATGACATATATATTGTTTATCCCGTACCACACGTTCGAAAACTGTGACACGTATTTTTGTCCTGCATTGGGACAATATTTATATAGGGTAGTTAGATTAGTCAGGTAAAACCGCTAATAAAAGCTTGTTGAATATAGAAATAAAAACGACAATCACATCCAAAATATAAAAAACGAGATATAAAATTGTACTTCTTCTTACTCATTGTTCAATGTACTTTACCTTTAACTAAGGTGACCGTAAGCTTCTTGTAAAAGTTCAGTGTACCCCTAGCCTTATCCACTCTTCGTTCGTCCCTCAGTTAACCTATTTACGTTGTTATCCCTATGATACCGGGAAGGCTTTATTTTTAGAAGGCGTCGTTTAAAACACCAGAACAACCCGGTTACAGTACATTTGGGTAATACGTTTGAGAGACGGTATAAAATTCAGTGGCTTGTTTTCTTTTGCATTTGTTTTGGAACCGTCTTCATGGTGTCAGTAGCTTAGAAAGGGGATAAAGGACTGGGGTAACAGGGTGTCACCATAGTTACAAAATGAGTAAAGTATTATACCAATTGTTTCTAATAGCTTCTTTAGTATATAACTAACATCTGAGGGCTACCCATCAGAAACCGAAAGATTACAAAAATAAGTGTGGCCAAACCACAAGCATGTCTGCATATCGTAATCCGACCCTACAGCCCTATTAAAGACCTATTTCATAGCCCAAGTCCTAGTTTACTCCGAGCGTAGTCAGCTTTTTTAATATTCCTTCAGCACTACCACTGCTACTAATACCATAACAAAAAGATTCCAAATTCACAAATCCCCGTTAAAAAAAACAAACATTACTGTGGAACTACCGCCATATCTCATCAGAATAACCAAGACTGAGTCAGTCGGCTTAATGTCTTGACTGACATCAAATTCAATTTCAGTCAGTGTTCCAACAGTAATTTCAGTCAGTGTTTCAACAGTAACTCATAATCGCAAGATTTCGGCTTTTAATTGCGAATCACGCCTGAAATAGGTGAACGAGCTACTAAATGGATTTTATAATGGAATTGGGTACTAGGTTGTTGTGAAGGTTGGCTTTGTAGGATTTAATTTAGTTCCGTTTTTAATTTGAGGAAGGTTAACGTTTTAATTGGTAAATTAGTTTGTCCAGGAACAGATGTTTCATCAGAAATAAACAGTAGGAAAAAGGCAAAGCGGTAATTCTATGCATTATGGTAATTTCGAATCATATTTGTCATCAACATCGATTGACGGTCGAATTCGGTGTGTACCTTGAAATGGGATGTTGTAGAGAGTTAATTTAAAACGTTTTTTACTCCAATAGTTTCCAGAAAATCTGAAATAATATTGCGCGAAAAGAGAATAAGCACTAGAACCCTCAAAAATGCGCAAAATTGTGCATTCAACAGAGTCCTAGTGTACAAATTTGACAACTATAAATGAAAATAGAAAAACATATGTGCATAGTATATATCTTTCTTTTCCAGTTTATGGAATATCTTTTTAATTTGTAAAATATTAGAAGAGGAAATAGGGGAGAGCCAAACCTCGAATTATGACTTATTACTAAGTAAATGTAGTCGGATCGGATTCTCTTAGTAACATTTTACTTAATTAATGTTTTATTCTTTCTAACACACTCCTTAATACACAGCACCAATAAAAGTAAAACATGACCTCTACTCTAGGTTCTAAGTTGATGCTAACTCATAATTATTTTTATCTACACTCACAACGTAATGTTCCAAATATGAATTCAAAAAATATTGTATAAACACGTACTTTACATTCGTAGATAGGTAAAATTTAAAAAAAAAATAGTGCAACATTTTCCTTCGATTTTCAAACAACTGCATCATAAAATAACTTAATTTTTTATAGCATACTTTTACTTTTTAATTTATTGGCGCTTATAATTTTTTTTTATTCATTGACTTAATGTAGAAAAGTAGTGTCATTGTCTATGGAGGCGCGCGTTGCGCAGTCATACGCAATGAGAATCTAAATTGCTCGCCATACCACATACTTTTTCCGTTTCCACTTTCGTTTTATTTTAACTGTATGAGTGAAGATAAAATAGTGTATGCAACGGCATATAATTAGGTATTAAAACACTCGTGTGTTATTATTATTACATTCGGCTTCGACTCATGTGATAAACCCACGCTCGTATTTTAATAACCCCTATTATATGACCATTGCATAAATTACTATTATCCTCCAAAGTTGAAACCTTGCTTGTATACCTAATTTTTTAATACTTATGCACTGATTAAATATTTCGCTAAAGCTCCGAATAATATTCGGTCTCACATTAATAAAATTCTGAGGCTTCTGATCGAATAATAATGAATTGCGAGAGAAGCTGCTTTTACTTTGCCATTTATCTGATTGATGTCTCATTTTAAAAACCTATCTAAATTCTTTTAAAGTTAAATGCCTATTTAAGAGGTGGTTGCTCTCAAGGAGACGAATAAAGAAGCTTGAACGTAACTTAACTTAAAAAGGATAAAAAATAATTCTTAGTTTTCTCACGTTTTATTAGCAGAGTTTTGAACTAAATTAAATATTCAACGATTAATCAGATCAATTTAATTTTAATATGAAGCTAACAATTTTAGTTAAATGAAATGGTTGTTTTTTATTATTTAACTGTGATTTAAGGTCTGTTTTCGTTTTAAAACATGTACAAAACCAATTGCAGGCCTGCATGGGCATTTATAAAACTTCAGAAGCGAGTGAACGGTCCAAATTGATCGTTTCCTGAAAAGAGCATCGAGTACTCTTTTAAGCAAGCAAAAAGTTTAGTAAAAACTGTAACCCGACTAAGGTTTTTTTAGTCGATGTTAGCCGGATCATGATAACAAATCGATTGACATCTTATTCATCAACATTGGATGAATAGTTTAGACGCTACGGAGGAACATACGTAAAAACAAACATACATACATAGACTGCCAAAATCATAACCCTTCCTTTTGGCTTCGCCGTAGTCGGGTTAAAATTATTGATTTACTCGTAATTACAGTTAAAATAGGTATGAGAGGATAGTAATGTATAGAACTGTAGACGAGTCGCCAAAGTACTAAGTAAGTACCTACATACCTAACAAAATGTGGTTCGAAATAGAAAAGAATCTTTGAGTCTACGGAGTCTACAGTGTTCTCATATTCATATTATAGAACAGAAGCAATATAAAAAAAAAACTTATTTAAAACAAATTACATGGTTTTTTTGGTCACACACTTGTCGTTCGAGCAATACCGTTTTTTATTTGCTCCGTAGTTTTTTAATCATAAAAATAGTTTAAAGTGATTAGTTTTAGAAGTGAGTTATACCTGTGAAAAGCTGAAGAAAAGGACTTTCAAATACAAGTTGTACCAATTTAAAACTCCACGTAGATCGTGAGTAATTAGACAATAATTTTCAAAATATTCGCACAACGTCTACAATCCCTGACCTACGACAACCCGCGGTTGTCTCGCTGCTACGCACACAGACGCAGCGCTTGCTCACACGTACGTGCGGGAGGCGTGGGACGCACGCAGGTGCAGGCACAGGTGTTCCGAGTGACCGGCCGAAGCTTCGCTTGGAAGACGCACTTTTTTTTATTTTTATTATTACCTAATAATTTTATTTTAATATTGCTATTTGACTTGCTGGCTAACTCGTCGTAATAAGGGTCATTATGATTTGCTCTGCATGCAATATTGAATTGGTATCGGGTGATGCTTTTCTTGAATGCGCGATGTCAGACTGTACTAAAGTTTACCATTACCTATGTAATAATCGGCAGCTTACGCTAGAGGAAAGAGCCACTTGGGTTTGCCCAGAATGTTGCTGTGCTGCTAGAAAAGGTGCTCGGAACTATGAGCTGCCGATCTCAGTAAGCACGCCGATCATATTAAAAAACGTTTCGGCCCGGAATAAAAGTCACGCCCCACCGCCGTTATCTCCGCTATCTCCGGGAGACTCGCCCTTTGCTACGGGATTAGAAATGCAGCAACTCCGCGAACAAATAAATGTTCTAACAGAACAGCTTACTGAAGCTGTATCTACTATTGCACAGTATCATATCGCGCTCACTGATTGCACTAAAAAGATTGAAACTTGCAACGAAAAATTACATAAATTAGAGCAAACACGAGAATGTACCCGCTGCCTCATCATTTCTCCAGGCATACCTGCCCAACTAGATTCTGTAAATGTAAATGACAAACAGTTGTATAGTCACATTACTAAACCTAAGATACCTGACCTTCCTAAGATTAAGCACCATAGCTCACCGAAAAACAACCAAAAGTTATTACCACCGACCAGTACCATCTCTGTGCAAATAGAAAACGAGTTGTCAGATACACCCTCGCAACCCAATAACTCTACACAGCCTATCGGGCCTGTTACGGAAACTGTACACCTGGATGACCATGAAGAAATTCCACCACCAACAGCTGATGATAATGTTGCGAATGAGAAGTGGGTAGAAGTACGTAACCGTAAGTCTAAGCGGTACAACTCTGTTCGTGGTACCGCGGGACCCGAGATTACTCCACTTAAAGCCGTGGAATATCGCAAATTCGTTCATCTATGGAACATGATGTCAGGAGCCGCTGATATTCAATCTTACCTGCAAAAGCTGTGTTCAACAGGTAACTGCACGGTGGAAGAGCTTAAACCAAAAGGTGACTATAAGTCATTTAAGATTGGGGTTCCAGCAGAGTTCTTCGAAAAAGCTACGGCGGCAGATACCTGGCCTACTAACGCGAGAGTTAAGGAATGGTTTTTTCGAAGACTACCAAACAAACTTCAAGCCCGTTCATCCAGTGGTCAACAAGAAACAAAGCCGGCGAATTAATTTGACCTACCAAAATGTTAGAGGCTTGAATACTAAGCTGAATTTCTTTAGACATAATCTCTTATCTCACACCAGCGACGTCATAGCTGTGACGGAATCGTTCCTCTCGAGTTCCGTACTGGACACGGAGGTTGCGAGCCACGGGTGGAGTGTGTTACGTAGGGACCGCGCCACCGGTGTTGGTGGCGGCGTACTGCTTCCGGCGCAGCCCGGTATCACAATGACGCACTGTTGTGAACTGGAGACGCCAGCCGGAGAGGATTTGTGGGCACGTTTTACGACGAGTGACTCTACCTTCTACGTTTGTGTAGTGTATATTCATCCAAGAGCGTCCGACGAAATATATATGTGTTGGTTTCAGAAAGTTGAAAAAATAATCGATTCATTAAAAAGTGCAGTGATTATTGTTGGCGATTTAAATTTGAACGCTAACCGTACATCGAATAATATTTTAAGTTACTATTGTTACTTTTTAAGTGTGTGTGGCTTGACTGAGAGGAATGAGGTGATGAATGTGCATGGAAGTAAGTTGGATGTAGTGCTGGTGTCTGATTGCATTAGCTGTGTCGATGTGGTTGAAATTGATGGTGGAGGTCTTGTACCACAACGAGACGCATATCATCCGCCATTAGAAGTATGCCTTACACCTAGTAATACGACGCATCCGCAGGGTTCTGATAAAATTGATCCAAGTAACCTTGACACGCACAGAGACTGGAATTTCTCTAAGGGAAACTATGAATTGATGTACAAACTAATATCTGAGGAATCGTGGCAAGACGTGATTCTCGCTAGTGACGTTGACGCTGCTGTAGAGTTTTTTTTATAACATCTTGTACGGTATCTTTGACGAATGTTTACCAAAAAAACACAGGCCTAAGAAGCAATGTCGACGCTACCCGGTTTGGTTCACAGCAGAACTAATAAATGACATTAAACTTAAATCTGATCTGCATTGTAAGTGGAAATCAACTAAAAACCGTGATGATTATCTCAATTTTTCCATGCTTAGGGCAAGTATTAAAAAAAGAATGTCGGTCGCATATGATGAATACATCAAGCACATTCAAACCAAACTTAAGCGTGATCCTCGTGTCTTCTGGCAACATATACACAGCTTCAAAGCCAGAGGTGGCTTTGAGCCCAGGGTGAATTATAATGGGGAAGAATATGCTGGCAGTAATGCTGCACATGCTTTTTCCGAATTTTTTTCCAGTGTTTTTTTACCCGACGCCCCTCTTTTAGATTATAAAACAGACAGTAACAATCAGAAAAACCATTCGAACTTTGTACATATTGATGCAATTAAAACGAGTGATGTAGATACAGCTATAGGTAAACTCAAACCTAACTCTGCCGTAGGACCAGATAACATTCCCGCATACATTATTAAAGGATGTAAAGATCATCTAATATCACCTGTACTTCATATATTTAATCTGGCATTATCTACCGGAAAGTATCCACAGCGTTGGAAGGTATCGCGAGTCCAACCTATACCTAAATCTAATGTAATTTCTGACGTAGAAAACTATCGGCCCATAGCTATACTCTCTGCATTCCCAAAACTGTTCGAATCAATATTACACAGGCTTATTAGTTTCCAGATACAACCATTTCTATGCGATTCCCAACATGGCTTTCGATTTAACCGCTCCGTTAATACGAACCTTCTAACGCTTGTGGATCTTATATCGCAGCACTTAGATAAAGGCATACAGGTTGATGTTCTATATTTTGATTTCAAAAAAGCATTTGACCGGGTAGATAACGACGTATTGCTCACCAAGCTCAATAACTTAGGCTTTTCTCCGAAGTTACTAAAATTCTTCGCAAGTTACTTACGAGATCGTCAGCAGTATGTTCGACATGGTTGCTTTGTGTCCGCACCATATCATACTCGATCTGGAGTAAGTCAGGGTTCCATATTGGGACCCTTGCTATTTATCATTATGGTCAATGACCTTGAGAAGGTCCTCAAACATGCCAAATGTTTACTTTACGCTGATGATCTTAAGTTAATATTTGGCTTGGAAAAAGTAGCAGACTCAACTACTCTGCAAGAAGACATTGACGCGGTCTATCAGTGGAGCATGGATAATAAGTTACTCTTCAATATTGCTAAATGCAGCGTTATGACCTTCAGTCGCACGCGTAATCCCTGGCATGAAGAGTACTTTTTAGGCGGTGATCTGATAGCCCGCGTTAATTCTGTAAAGGATCTCGGAGTTCTGTTCGACACGAAGCTCACCTTTCATGAGCATATGAGGACACTTGCTGCTGAGTCATATCGAAGGCTAGGATTTGTCCTTCGAAATATGCGCGAGTTTACCAATCCACATGCCATTAAACTTGTATACATGGCCTTAGTCAGGAGTAAACTCGAATCAGCATCAGTGATCTGGAACCCATATGAAAGTACTTACGCCTTACTTCTTGAAAAAATCCAAAAAGCCTTTCTTCGTTTTCTATATAAAAAACTCTTCGGATATTACCCCTTCTTATACCCTACCAAATTTCTACTTGGTGTTTTAAATTTTAATTCTCTCGAAGTAAGGCGTAAGTACTTCTTGCTTATCTCTGCCTGCCGTATTATGCGGGGAGAGTCCGATTGTCAGGAGCTCGTGGCGCAGTTGTTGAGGCTGTTTGTTCCTGTGGTGCCCAAACAACAGCTTAGACCACGAAGTCACCGGCTTTTGGACGTACCTTCGGCACGTACGGTGTCCCGAGCTAACTCGCCTCTAGTTCGGGGGCTCACATTGCTAAATGCCCTTCTGACATCAGCACCGGAGTGTGACCTGTTTGCTGGGAGGTGGATAGATGTGTGTCGTGAATGTTTAAGTTTTTGTGAGAAGATGGATGAAAGTTAGATTAGTGAATAATTGTTTATGTATTCTTTGTACATTTTTTACTTATGTTTGATATACTTATTTTTTTTTCTCCGTTATTTTTTTTTTTTATTCCGTTTTTGAATCTGTTTTTTTTTGTCTATGTTTTTTGGTATCGTGTTTTTTTTTCATTATATAAATTAGTTTTTATTTGTTTATATTTAATTTTGCCTAATTCTTTTATGTTTCGTTTGTGTGTATTTTTTTTTTTCTCTTTTCTCGCATTGTATAACGCCTTAGGTATGACCTGTAAAGTTATACATGTATACTTAAATAAATAAATAAATGTAAATGATTGTAATATACTAATGAATCTAAATTATATTTTGTTGATGTTGATATGTGTGGTTTGTAATTTATTAATATCTAATGTTGTAATTATACATTATTTACTCTCTGCAGGTGTTGGATCACACGTTTAGTGCACAGAGTAATTGTAATAATTGATCCCAAAAGTCAGTTAAAGGAGAAAACAAAGATGGAGCAGTTAATAGACGTATTATACACGATAATGTGTAAAATGGAGTAATTTTTTTGACATATCGATACTGGAAATATGAAATAACGTAAGGGACATATTGTCGAAAATGAGTTATATACATCGTTGGATTCAGAATTTCTTGCTCTGTCGATTGGTGTACTTAAAATCTCGATATGTCAAAAAAAGTCCCTTACATCACATATTTTCCGTAGGCCTAGACCATTTCTTATCTAGAAACTAGCCGTATATGACATTTCAAATTAATATTTGGATAAAAACTAATGTAAATCTCTTTACTCACAGTACTTGGTATTTACATTTAAACAAAATCGAGTACATCTTACAACAAGTCACATAAGTTATTCCATAATTTGAGATGTTTTAGTATTGTCTTATACATTAGTGTTCCCTAGGAAGGTAAAAAATATCATGTCCCTTACATTAAATTGTGACTCAAATTATCATTATCATATTGACACTTACGTTAATTTGTCAGCATCGAAAATATATTGACATGTCCTTTACATCACACTGGACTGTGTGATCCGTACAATTTTTCAAAACTTATCGAAACGAATATTATTATGCGTCTCTGTCACACACGCAAAACGGTGCAACTTGTCTGAGCTAGATAACAAAACGGATTTTGTGTGTGATTTTGCTTGATGCACGTGCGTCGATAACGTAATTTACGTGCGTGTAAATGTAACAATAACGTGGTTTGTGACACTAAAAATCTTCATTTAAGTAATCAATCTGTCGGGGTACTTAGCGAGGTGTCGGTGTTTTCGAGGTGAAACAAGGTTTACATTAAACACTATTTATTTCTAAACTCAAATGTTCTTAATGACTAAAATGTTACAAAATGTTAAGGAATGTTTGAATACACCCGGCTAACGCGGTAGACAAAAGTGCACTGATTATAATATAATGAAATTAGGTTAACGCGTCAGGCCGATATTGCAAGGTAAGCTGTTCGGTGAAAATACCGAACATATTCCGGGGCACGAAAGATACGGATGCTGAGATGATACAATGTTATGTTAGTAATATAATGAAATGATCACGGTTATTACGAGTATGTTTACAAGGTGAAAACAATCAAACTTGAAATGTTAGTTGACATAAAGTAAAGTTTATACAATATCAAATCACGATCTTACAACCTAAAGGGACAACCCTAAAGGATTCCTAGGTACGCTAGGACACGCTCTATTCACCACTGTACTGTTTAATTTTTCATACGTATGAGTTTCACTGGCTTGGTCCATGTTTTGACGCGCACTGAGACTAACTCTATTCACATTCACATCACTAACACTTCGGGTAGGTTGAAGCTCCATGTCCGACGTGATGTGAGCACGGCGCGCTCGCCGCCGCAGCCACCTGTACAGCAGCGCTGCCGCCACCAGCGCCAGCGCGACGACCAGGATGTAGCATACAGCATACTGATGGATATCATGGGTGGATAATACATCTCCCACTTCCACTTGGCTGTTTTTCATATGATCGATGCGTTTGTGAAATTTTTCTAATGCGAACTTCATCTCGCCTGAGTCTGTTTCGTCTTCATAGTTTTCTAAAGGCATAGTGCTGTTAATTATTAAGTTTAATTGATCCATCTCAGGTATAAAAATGTCCGGACTCATCTCAATTTCATTTTTCTTTTGCCTCTGAATGTTCAGGGTAAAATCGTGACCCTTCAGCAGGCAACCTGGCTCTAAGTAAATTACACCCGCCTTGCTGAGCTGTATTTTGATTACATGTTCCCCGCAGATTAATTTGACGACATAAATATTGCAGCAATGGTATAAGAAAAGTGACGGGTTGGTTAGAGATGTCAACTTGTTTTCACATCTGGACTTTCGTACCTTAAATTTGTTTGTGTCTCGGTCGCGGTCACAGAAGTTGTTCTCGTTGTTTAGGTGGTATATTGGTTTCTTCCAATCGCACAGAAATATATCACCTTCTTGTTTGCAAAGGGATAATTCTTCTGGCGCAATCGTTAGGTATGCGTCTCTTTTTAGATCCGTAGCGACGTATTCCGACGACGGGATGAACTCTATCATGGTGTTATTCATCTGATGTGGTATCGGATGGATTTTGAACACTTTATATCGGTCTCTACTGATAAGTGGGAATGTTATTTGGAAGAGGAAGTATTCCTCAGTTATCCGTGCTTTAATGCTTATCAGTGAATATAACTTTCGGATATCGTGGGGTTCAATAGGTAATGTTAGATCTTCTGATAAATGTCCAGAGATAATGTTAAGTTCTTTTTGGAGCTGTTCTGGCGTGAGCAGATGAATGTTAACCTGTCCATGGTGGACATTGGTAAGTATATCCAGTAAGATGTCTTGAGTTCTTTTCAAGTTATGTAACAAATTACTGCCAGTTAACGCTGTCATAGTAAATTCTTGCAATAAGGATATGTTGTTAATTTCTTTTTGTAACTTATTTGAGATGTTGTCTAGCGTAATCAGGTGTTTGTTGATAATTTTGTGTTGTTTAGCCATAATTTCTTCCGTTCTTTTCAACAAATTGTACTCTGATTCGACAATCGACGTCTGATTCTTCCATAAGTCGGCTAAATGTTTTTCGTTTTGTTGGATCATGTTGATGTCTCGACTGTACTTTTCCGCGAATTGTTCGTCCAATACGCCGAATAGGGAATTTGCTATGTTGCCAACTGCATTGATAAGTCCCCGCCGCCGTCTGGAGTGTCCGCTTACGTGTTGCGTCATCAGAAGTTCATTGTAGTATTTCAGTTCATTACACTCATGGATCAGCTGAGGGACTATCATGTTCATCACACTGTTCACTGCCTGTTGTTTTGCATGTTTTGTCCAGATATGTTGATACTTTTTCAAATGCCTGCATACCTTCCCAATACGGAGACATGTTATAAAATACGACTAGGACCCAGCTGTCTTTTACGAGACTGATTTTAGATATCGGGTCAAAGTAAAAAGATTGGTTGTTATTTATTGATGTTATGTTGTAGCTGCAGTTTGCAACGCTGCAGAGTGACATAAAGAAAGTCAATGCCATGGCGACATACGATAATGCACCTGGTGTCACCTTTCTAGGTCGTTTATTGTTATTCCGGGTTCCAGAGCCCTGTTCCGCTGACTTATCAGTTTCAGTTGAATTGTTTTGTTTATTTGTCTCTATTTCTACTGGTAATAAAGATAGTTTGACTACTGGTCGCTTTATGATGCCATTTTTCGTCTTCAGTGACACCACTATGACATAGCCATAGTTACCGGGATGCAGATCTATCACTCGGCCCATAATCCATCGTCCAGATGGAATGTTATCTTCATGCACTACCACCATGTTACCTATTTTCAAGTTTTGTTGAGGTTTAGACCACTTTTCTCTTGCTGTTAATTGACTTAAATATTCACTCTTCCATTTTCTCCAAATCTGTTTAAAAATGTTAGTTGTTAAGTGCCATCTTGTTCTCGCGTCCTCCTTTGTCTCGATCACTGTTAAGTCGGATCTTCCTGTTAAAAATTGTGCTGGTGATAAATAATCCAAATCTTCAATGTTTTCTGTAAGCGAACGTAACGGTCTCGAGTTCAGACACGCCTCCAGTTGTGTCAGTACAGTGGTGAACTCTTCAAACGTTAGTCTTTGTTCACCAACCACTCTTTTTAGGTGGAACTTCAGACTGCGGACAGCTCTTTCCCACAGCCCTCCAGCGCTCGGCCAAGATGGAGCGTTGAAATGCCATTGTATATTCATTTCAGCGATCTCTGCTAGGCAACTATCCCCTAAAACTTGTTGTAATTGTTTGTACTCCTCTTGTAGTAACCTGTTAGCTCCGATAAAATTTGTTCCTTGGTCACTATATAAGTGATGTGGTGCTCCTCTTCGGGCTGTCAGTCTCCTTAATGCAGCCAAAAATGCGGAGCTGGTGAGGTCAGACACCAATTCCAAGTGAACGGCTTTCGTGACCATGCATATGAATACAGCCACATAGCCTTTCAGTGTTCTCACCCCTCTTCCCTTGTTTGCCTTGATGTTTACAAAACCTGTGTAGTCCACTCCAGTATGATAGAATGGAGGAGCGGGGTTAGTTCTAGCTGCAGGAAGGTCACCCATTAATTGATGTTGCTTCCTTGCTTCATATTTCCGGCAAGTTACACAATTTCTTAGCTGTTTCTTGGTCGTAGTGTATCCGTTTGTGATCCAGTATTGTTGTCTGAGAGTAGCTAATGTTAGTCGAGGACCCCCATGGAATGATAACTGATGTGCTTCTTCTATGAGCAGTTCGGCCAACCGACTCTTGTTAGGAATTATCTTCGGATGTTTCATTTCATCGTTTATAACCGCATTCCTTAAACGGCCTCCCACTCGGAGAAAGCCATTTTTATCGACAAAAGGTTTTAATTGTAATAATTTGCTGTTTGTTGCGACGTTACCATGTTTGTTTAGCATTTCAATGTCTGACGTAAATGTTGTACTTTGCACTCGTTTTATGATAACGGATTTGGCATTTCTCAATTCTAGTAATGTTAGGTACTGCGGTAAATGTTCACGTTGCGACTTTGGTTTCAATGCCCTCAGTACCCATGCCAAGACACGTGTTATTTTCATAAACGAGTTATGTTGTAATAATAAGTTATCTATTATGCTGTTATTGTTTAGGTCTTGCACAATGTTAACTAATTTTATTCGTTTCATTTCTTCCTCTGTTTGGTAGGTTGGTTGTTTTTGTTCTTTTTCTACATCATAGGATGCTAGCCATGCCGGTCCGTTCCACCACAATGGATGCTGTAATAGTTGTGGTGCTGTTAAACCTCGGCTGGCGCAGTCAGCTGGGTTATCCCCCGATTTTACGTAACGCCAGCAGTCTGCCGGCATTATCTGTTTTATAGCATTGACTCTATTAGCTACAAAAGGTTTCCAACGCGCTGAATCACCTTGTAGCCAACCTATGACCACCATGGAGTCACACCATCCGTAGATTTCTAACTGGCAACTTATGCCCTGTCTGATTTTGTCGATGAGCTTAGATAGTAGATAAGCGCCACAAAGCTCCATTCGTGGCAATGTTACACTCTTTTTGTTGGGTATAAGTTTCGATTTTGCTGCAACGATTACTGTTTTTTGTTGGTGTTTTGTTCGTGCATAAACCACGCATGCATATGCTTCGATGGACGCGTCGCAATAGCCGTGCAGTTCCACGACGTCATTCTCGTTGCATAGTATCCATCGTGGAATCTTACAATTGTTGATTTGGTCAATTTCCGTCATCAATTTAATCCATTCATTATGTATGTCATCTGACACCTTGTCATCCCACTGTAAGTCATGTTTCCATAACTTTTGAAATAGTAGTTTTAGTTTCGTGGATAGGGGCGTCAGCCAACCTAGAGGGTCATATAATTTCGATATTTCGGATAATAATCCTCTTTTGGTTGGTTTTGTGGTTGATTGTGTAAAGTTGCAACAGAATGTAAATTGATCTCCTTTTGGGTTCCAGCACAAACCTAAGGTTTTCAACATGTCATTGGTTTTGAAGCTATAAATGAATTCTTCTTGACTTGTTGATATGTTATCCAATAATTCCTGACTGTTGGATGACCACTTTCGAAGATTGAAGCCACCTGATTTCAATAGCTGTTTTAAATCCTTCATCAATTGTTTTCCCTGTTCAATGTTGTAGCACCCGTGTAGCAGGTCATCCATGTAAAAACTGTTTTCCAAAACAGTCGCTGCTTTTGGAAATTTGCATCGCTCATCCGCCGCCAACTGTTTCAAGGTCATTATTGCCAAGAACGGTGCGGCCTTTGTCCCGTATGTTACCGTGTTCAATTGATACACTTGTATAGGTTCCTTTGCTGACTCACGCCATACGATTTTTTGTAGATGTTGGTCAACAGGGTTAACTAAGATTTGGCGATACATCTTTTGGATGTCTGCTGAGAAGGCAAGGGGATATTGTCTCCATTGAAGTAGTAACGCCTGTAGATCTTTTTGTAGATTGGGCCCTTTTAGCATGACGTCATTCAAGCTATATTTGGTGGATGTTTTGGCGGATGCGTTGAATACTACGCGAAGCTTTGTTGTCGAAGAGTCTTCTCTCTGCACGCCATGGTGAGGCAAGAAGCATTCTAGTGTTATATCATCGGTTCTCTGTTCTGGTTTCATGTGGTTCAACTCGGCATATTCATTCATGAATTCCTTGTATTTTTCGGCTACAGCTGGTTGTTTTTCTAACCGGCGTTCCAAATTCTTTAGCTGAGCGATTGCCATTGGTTTTAAATACCCCAATTTCTGTTTGATTTCTTCTTTCATTGGAATTTTGACTTCGTAGCGACCCTGACTGTTTCTTGTTGTTGTATTTGTATAGAAATCCATACATTCCTGATCTTCTACCGTTAGATTTGAAGGTTCTGCAATCTCCTCCACTTCCCAAAATCTCTGTATCTCCTCTATGTTATTAAGAACCACATTACAGTGGTATGTTTTTACGTTACCACATAGTAACCATCCCAGCTGTGTTTGCTGTGCCATCGGCTGTTGGGCCTGTTCTCCTTTTATAATTCCACCTAGCATAATGTTAGCATAAATATCCGCCCCGAAAAGCAAGTCAACTGGTCGACTTTTGTAAAATTCCGGGTCGGCTAAATTTATGTTTTGTATGTAAGTCCAGTTTGGCTTAGTGAATGTTTGGTTGGGCAAACTTTTGATAAGTTCGTTCATGATGAGGACATCTGATTCGAATTCAAAATTGTTGTACGTAGAGGCACACTCTAAACTCATCATCCCCTTACATCTGTTTTCCTTTTGCCCCACTCCAAAGATGACTCCTTTACATCGCCGTCTCTGGATCCCTAACATCTGAGCAGCTGCCTCAGTTATTAAGGATATCTGGGACCCTTGGTCGATCAAGGCACGCATGGTTTGGTAAGTTCCATCCACACCTTTGACCTTCACCAGAGCCGTAGCTAGAAGTATCTCCCCTTTTTCATCTTGAAAAGTATTTACGATGCCCGTCACGGGTTCATTGCGCTTACCATTTTGTTTTGTATTGTCAGCGTTCGCTAATTTCGCAAATGCGTCATGTAGAATTGTGTTATGTTGATTTTGGCATTTTCGACATGTTAAGTTGGAATTGCATTGATTTCCGAAATGGCTAAATAGACAATTTGTGCAAAGTTTTAATGTGGTTGCAGTTTTTAGCCTTTCGTCGTCACTCATTTTTAAATATGTTTTGCAATTATAAATGCCGTGTTGGTTATTACAGAGTGGGCATTTTATGTTGGACACGTGCGATTTCGCAACTGCTCTATTTCCGTTGCTTTGGTTGTTTTTGGTTTGGTTGCTCGAGATGTTGTAATTATTTTTTCTATTGTAAGATGTTTGATGATGATTATTGTTTTGATGAGAACTTTTAGGGAGTACGCTGTCTTTTCGTCGAACCGTTTCCAGAGATGTAAATTTTGTTTCCAGAAATTCTAGGAACTCTGCCAGTACAGGGAGTTCTTTTGAATTCTTCAGCGACTCTATGTAGTCGGTGTATGTTTCTGTGTCGAGCTTTTGACCTAGAACGTGTACGATCATAGGGTCCCACGATGTAGTTTCAACTCCTAAGTTTTTGATGGCATTAAGACATTCCAGCGTGGTGTCATGCATCCGCTTAATCTGTTGTAAAGATTGTTGTTGTATGTTGGGCAAGCCTAGTAGTATGTTCATATGAGACGAGAATATTAATTTTTTGTTGTCATACCGATGGGTGAGGATATCCCAGCACGCCAAATAGTTATCAGTACTTATCGACAGATGTTGGATTAGTTTCTCGGCTTCTCCTCGAACCTTACCCTTTAGATACTGCATCTTTTGACCGCTAGATAACGAAGGATTGTTATGAATTACCTCCGTAAATAGGTCTCTAAAGGACACCCATTGGTTGTAGTTCCCGTTAAAGTTCGGTATCTCCAGTTGAGGTGTTGACTTTTCCCTGTGTGCGACGGACCACATTTTTTTGTTAATAGCCCTTTTCAGGTTGTTGAATATTTTCTCATACTTATCGTACATGTTGTTGTATTGATCGTTGTCTCCCTCTAGTTCGGTCTCGATCTCCCAATGTCGCTGGTCGATAGCTGACCATCTAGCCTGCAGTGACCTCAATGCGTCCTCAAATTCCCACTTATCGGTGATAGAGTCCACGTCCATGTTTGCTGTTGTCCGCACAAATGCTTTAAAATTAGCATACTGTTTTTTCAATAAATCGTCTAGCTTACAGTTAGGCTCCCTGTTCGATACCTGAGATGGACGGTCGCTCAGCTGCCTTGAGACAGTTGGTCCCGCCTCCTCACATGTTTCCTCCTTTGCACGCATACTCGGCGTCGCCGGAGATCTGTCTAGAGCTGTTGTTTGCTCACCTGTTGAAAGGCTTCCTGTCTTCATGAACCGTAGCTGATACTGTTGATTGATCAGGGCCTTAGTTGACTCATAAACCATCCTTGTTTTCTCATAGTCTCGGTAAATAAGGATCAGTCTTACTTACCTCCATGTTAATTCGCTCATGATTACCTTGGTAATCATTCCAAAAGTTGTCTAAAGTGTTAAGCTTACGCTTAAAATACTCTACTGTTTTTCTATCAGCACTATCCTTTTTCAAGTTAATGCCTAGTTTTACGATGTTATCATAGATCATTGATTGCGTTTCAATAAGGTCTGACATTGTTAATGGATGTTGAATACAGTCCTTTACTGACTATAAATAAGGAAATTTATTACTTGTATATCTCCGCTGTTGGTACTCAGCCTTTGCTGCTGCTCCACTGTTCTGCTCCAATGTTCTCTCCGCCCGCCTCACAGCGTACACACACTGTTATTTGTTACGATAGTTCAGGCCACGCACACCGAAATTCCGAATTGCCGAAATTACGCGACGCGTGATCCAGGTTCGAAGGACCAAAACTTATGTCGGGGTACTTAGCGAGGTGTCGGTGTTTTCGAGGTGAAACAAGGTTTACATTAAACACTATTTATTTCTAAACTCAAATGTTCTTAATGACTAAAATGTTACAAAATGTTAAGGAATGTTTGAATACACCCGGCTAACGCGGTAGACAAAAGTGCACTGATTATAATATAATGAAATTAGGTTAACGCGTCAGGCCGATATTGCAAGGTAAGCTGTTCGGTGAAAATACCGAACACAATCATCGTTTTCATTGATCTAACTGTAAATAGTGAAAGTTTTATCCGGATTCCAAACATGAGTGATGAAATGATATCTTCACTTCTAGCCCGTAGGCAAAAATTGATAAACATTAGGTTTTTGGTAAATTTTGGTTTAGTCATGAACGGAGTTCAGTAATTTAAAAATTGGTCTATTTTGATATAACAATTCAAATCCTAATAAAAACATACCTTCCATTAGGTATAATATTGGTTAGTATGATGTATAATTGTTAATAGTTTAGAAAAATTTAAAGACTGTATTAAAGAGCTCAAGTTTACCGAAGTGTTTGAATCAAAGGATGCAAATGAAGCTTTCAACTCTTTTTACGATACATTTAGGCTATTTTACGAATTATGCTTTCCAATACGTAAAATTAAAAATAAAACAACAGTTCGCCCAAAATGGATGTCACTTGGTATTAAGAAATGTAGTAAACGTAAACGTTCTCTTCTCTGGAAATATAGACTATCGAAAAATAACGTAGATAAATCCAACTTTAAAAAATATTCTTTGAGATATGGCAAAATCGTTAAGTTAACTCAAAAATCTCAGAATAATTATTATATTCTAAATTCTAAAAACAAATCTAAAGCCACCTGGAATATAATTAATGGCAGAAAACAAAATTTTCCTTCTGAGACTGTAAGCAAATTGGTAATAGATAAACATAAAATTACAGATCCCCAACGTATCGCTGAATTGTTTAATGACTATTTTGTAGATATGGTTAAACCGCAGACTAGAAATGCGGGTAATAATATCCCAAAAACATGCACGTATGATTCACCAAAATCGTTTTTTTCTGAGTCCCACTAGTCCTTTTGACATCTATACTATTATACAAAAATTAAATAACACTAAGAGCCCTGGTTTTGATGACATATGCGTGTTGGTAATTAAATCCGTATCTCACATAATTGCACCTATACTGAGCCATGTTATAAACATGTGCTTCGAACAAGGTATCTTTCCATCTGTGTTAAAAGCTACTATAATTAAACCACTCCATAAAAAGGATGCTAAATCGGATATAAAAAATTACAGGCCTATAGCCCTAACTTCAACATTATCTAAAATAATTGAAAAAGCGATATCCAATAACTTGTACGACTACTTTGAAAGGAATAATATCTTCACACCTGATCAGAAAGGCTTTCGTAAAAATATGTCCATAAATTTAGCAATTTATGATTTCTTAAGTTTAATATATCCTCGAGTTGATAAAAGACAGCCGGTCTATGCTTTGTATATGGATATTTCAAAGGCTTTCGACTGCGTGGATCATGATATACTACTGAGTAAGCTGGAAACGTACGGTGTTAGGGGCAACACTTTAGACTTGCTAAAATCTTACATCAGTAATAGAACTCAGACTACGAGTATTGTCAAAATTTGTCCTAATACAAAATGCGAAATTAATTATATGTCCAGGAGTAAAAAAATTGAATGTGGAGTTCCACAGGGTAGTGTTTTGGGCCCACCACTTTTTCTTATATATATCAATGACCTGCCAAAATCTACTACAGATCGTATGGTACTATTTGCTGATGACTGCACTGTTGTATACAATGATGAAAACATTATTAATAGTAGTTAAAATTCAATAATTCAATGGTTACAAAATAATAAGTTATTAATTAATATCGATAAAACTAAATTAATGCAATTTAAACAGAAAACAAAAAATACTTTACATAATCGTATAGAATTTAACGGTGATAAAGTTGAATTGACGTCTACAACAAAATTTCTCGGCGTTCACTTAAATGACAATTTGAAATGGCAAAGTCATATAGAGTTTGTTTGCAAAAAAGTGTCACAGTCATCTTATAGTTTATACATGCTAGCGAAAAAAGTGAATCTTAACACATTGCTCGTTGCTTATCATAGTAGTGTTGCTTCTAGACTCAGATATGCAATCATATTCTGGGGCAATACTACAAACTGGGATAAAGTTTTTAAATGTCAAAAAAGGTGCCTGCGAGCAATGTGTGCTCTCAACAGAACTGACAGCTGCAGGGAATACTTTAAGAAATTAAAAATACTTACCGTGCCATCTTTATATATCTTTGAAATGGCCTTGTTTATTAGATATCATCCATCACTATTTACATTAGAGCTCAGGGGGCCGATTCTACTAACCACATTGTGTGACCATCGCAGCGAAACCGCCGCTGAATCACAACTTTATAGCGTTTTCTCATTCTACTAATGAATAACGATCCAAAATAAGTTACGTTTTAGTCGAAACGCAACGATCGATCGAGACAACCGCAAGAACGTATTCTGCTAACAAAGTCGAACGTTAGCGTGACATTTACACGCATTCTACTAATGTTTTGACACATTGATAGAATCGCACCGGAACGACAATCGGACTGTACATCTGTCAAAATTCGCGGTTGGGTAAAAGTTGGTAAAGTATAACTTTTGTGGTATCGGTCTAGGACTCTTTTCATTTTTTATCTAAAAATAATGATGTTCTATATGGATTTTGTTGAACTTGCCCATGAGGTTGACAATGGAAGGGTAAGAAGAAAGAATGTGTCGTCAAGAATGTACAATGATGCTTTTGACTTGACGGATCAACAGTTCATTAAAACATATCGACTCTCCAAAGATCTTACAAGGGCTTTAACAGAGGAAATCAGTCCTCATATGCCCGTTAATCTTCGTTCTGATGGCATTGCTACGAAAACAAAGGTAAGTACCCAATAATTGTACAATTATGCGCTAGTATATGTTTTACAACTTGATAAAATATTTTCAATTGCTGTTTTTAGATCTTGGTTGCACTGGCTTTTTATGCGACTGGTTCGTACCAAACACTGGTAGGACAGTCGCAATGTCATGCCGTATCACAACCCTCAGTTTCTCGAGCAATAAAACAAGTGACTGAGGTGCTAAACAAGCCGAATATTTTTAAAAAATAATATGTTAAATTTCCGAGCTCCAGAGAAGATCGCGATGAAATCAAAAGAGGGCAAGTATTGCATTATATCCATTTCTGACTGTAGGAAGAGCCATAAGCTTATATCCTCATTAATATAAATAATGTTTTGTTTACAGATTCTATAGAAAGTTTGGTATTTCTGGAGTTCTGGGGTGCATTGACGGCACACATGTTGCTATAGTTCCACCAACGATTCATGAAGAGCGCTATTTTAACAGAAAGGGATATCATTCCTTAAATACTTTAATAGTGAGTTGTTTCTTCTTCAAAATCTTTATAAAGATAACAGTCGAAATAAATAAATATTATTATCTTAAACTTTTTCAGATTTGTGATTCAGATGCCCGAATTTTGTGTGTTGATCCAAGTAACCCGGGATCAACTCATGATAGTGCTGCATGGAATAATAATCCCTTAAAGTCAATCCTGGATGAATTGATAAACACTACTGGTGAAGATTTTTATTTATTAGGTATGGTAATTATTTCATCACAGTTTACTCAATAATATCTTTATATGTGGGATATAAAACTATCATACTATTTACATCTAGAATCTTAGATCACATTTGACTAGATATAGACATAATAGGAGTACTTTGTATTTAAAATATTTATTACATACACTTAAAGGATCTACTTGAAGGATCTAGGATTGGAGGACTTGATCCTAGATTTATAACAGTGTGACATCCCTTTTTGAATGCATGCTTCCAAATGATATTTATTTTGCAGGCGATTCAGGATATCCTTTAAGGCGAGCAATGATGACCCCTATACTCAATGCTACTCCAAACAGTCCTGAAGCATACTACACTGAGAAGCATATGAGTACAAGAAATGTTGTAGAACGATGTATAGGAATTTTAAAAGCTCGATTTAGGTATACATTTTATTTTACCTCTTAAATAAATTTATAATAAAATTAATATTGCAATTATTAAACATTACATTGCTATTGCAGATGCTTACTAGTTGATAGAAAGCTGCACTACAAGCCAGAAATTGCAGCAAAAATAACGAATGCTTGTTGTGTACTGCACAACATTTCCCTCAAGTCAGGTCTTGAGTTAGACGATGAGGACCTAGAAGATATGGGGCAGCAGCGTGGAGAAGTAAATGATGATGCTAGATTAATTTCTGGTAATCATGGACTTCGGCGGCACCCGAATTACCTTTTAGAGCAAGGACGGAATTACCAAGCAGCTTTGGTGCAACGCCTATGGTCTTCAAGGCAATAAATCAATAAAATATCTTTCTTAATTTTCTTAATGCCAACTGCAATACCAATCCAAGTCTATCTCAAATTTTAAAATTTAGTTTTAGTTTTTTTAGTTTTTTATGTTTATTTCTGTGCTCGTGGCTAAATAATAACAGCCGCACGGATCGATCATCAAGGTTAAGCAACGCTTGACGAGGTCGGTCAGTGGATGGGTTACCATTTCAACATACCGAGTTTCCTCCGTGCCTCGTAAAGCACGTTAAGCCGTTGGTCCCGGCTGTCATTTGAAGTTGTTTGACAGTCGTTACAGGTTGTTACAGCTTGCCAAGGGGTACCGTGTTACCCAGTTACTGGATTGTGGAGGTCAGATAGGCAGTCGCTCCATGTAAAACACTGGTATTTAGCTAAATCCGGTAAAACTGGAAGTCGACCCCAATATAGTTGGGAAAAAGGCTAGGCAGATGTTGATATATTTCTGGGCACTTTTCTCGTTGACATAGATGTGGACAAATTATTTGATGCACAATGAGCTCTTTTCCCTCTCCCTTTTGTATTTGTATATAGGTTTTTTTTTTTTTGAATTATCAATTGTATATATGTTAATAAATGATCAAGACATTCCCGGATATAAATAAATGATAATATACCTAGCTAAACCATTAAAACAAAATAATTATTTGGTGTGGTTTTAATGAAGCAATTGTTTTGAGCTTGATCATGGATAATACTATATACAGCAATAATCTTCTTCATCCATGCATCAGTCATCATCATTACTCATTCATCTGGAATAAAAAATATTTCCGTTATTATAAAATCTATAAATAGAACCTGGCTGCTTTATATAATGTTATTATTAGCCTACAACAATAACAAATGCGTACTATCGATTATTAAATAAATAATTCATAAAACTTTATCTAAGACTGGTGATAATACCACTGCACACAATGCAATCTCTATGTGACCATACTCAGGTACTTAATGTTAAAAAAATACTTGTAAGGCCCAAATCACTTAAGCTTTGCCGAATTACGCTTCATCCGAAAATAAACCTTATTAGAATAAGGTTAGGTTGCATATTCTTACAGAAATCTGTGATCAAGCTTATCATATGAAAAAGAACATTAAGTGTATGAAAATAAGATTCATTTTCGGATGAAGCGCAATTGAGCTCAGGTTAAAGTTAGACTTATATATTATCTATAGATCTGGGTCTAAGATACTTACGCCGAGATAAGTAGATGCGCAGACTCTCCGCCATGCTGGTCAAAGCAGTCGATATATTGAATGCTGCTGTGGCCAATGTTGCATCTGTTCGCGCACGCATCTCTTCTATGCGAGCTATAGTTGCCCTGGCCTCATCGAGAGCTGTCATGTTCCCTAGAATATGTAATTAATTATAGTTATAAAAAAGACTTAGTAAGTTACAATAATACAAATTGGGTTCTGATTGGCAGTTTTCTGTTAAACTAAATGACACTTACTCTGATGTACTCGGGGGCGGGCACCACCTGCGCGCGGGCGATTTTGTCTCGGCTGTCGGTTTCTAGGCCTTTCTGATAATTAAAGAAAATGTAAGCATCTATTATACACATTAAATATAGAGTTATTGTTTCATTTTGGTTTGCGTGGACGTGAAAGTGTTGCTCGCCTTAGTACCTGCATGTTGGTTATTTATTAGTGAGCCAAGGGTCGTCAAGTGGAAAGACCCTTGAGAGCGCTTTTTATAGATTGGAGTTTTTTCTATGTCAAATAGATGATACTAATAGGTCCATAAGCATTTGAACTTTGAGTTAAGATTTTTTTGTTGAGTTTGTTATTGTATAGTTTTTATGAAATAAAAAGTGACTGTGACAAAAACTTAACTTGCTGTTTTTCATTAATTCATGTTTTAAAATATAATCTTATGTCAGAAAATCAATAAGATAAGTTATTAAATAATGAGGACCTATTGGTGGTGGTGTGGAGCCTTGACTGGCTGGCTGAACATCTACTGCTTCCACCGCTTCCACAGGTGCATCTCTCTGCTGAGATTCTGTTGTAACTGTTGGTGATTCCAGTGTTGCTGTTCTGCTGGAATCCGCTGGTGACATATTTCCATGAGCGCCAGAACTCTCTTGAATATAATATGTATCTCTGAAAGAAAGAATTTATAAATAATGATTAGTAAGTAAATTGCTAATATCAATTCTCAAAAACCTACTTGGTTACTCACAAAACAGGTGAGTTTGACGCTGGCAGTGCCACTTCCTGTTCCACTTCTATCTCTTCTGTATTATTGAGGTACTGTTTGAACAAAAAAATAATAAAAATATGTAAGATAAATGATTGAATTTCTGGAATTTAATTATCATGATCAACAAATATCTAATCACCTCAATTTGAATGTCTGGATCTTGACGGACTCCAGTAAGGGGGCCAACATCTCTACCTAGAAGGGCAGCCACCCTTTCCTCTAGAGGAGTTAACTGAGGTAGCCTGCTCGGTCCACCCCCTGTAGCCCTAAAACCTCTATTTATTTCAGAAAGCTTGGTCCGCACTCTACATTTGTAATCATTCCAAAACTAAAAGAGATAGAAAATTATTGTTATTGTCATGTCAAATTAGTATTTCTAATGATGTCAATAATATCAACTTGAAAACATACCTTTGACCAATCCTTAGGGGTCCTTGTTACGCCTTCGGAATTTAACATTTCAGCGCACCGTTCCCACAAGCGTGCTGATACAGCTCGTCCTTCTTTGGACCGCACTTGTCCCACGGCAAAATTCGTATGTCCCTCCATGAAACTCAGCAAGAGTTCGAGTTGTCGAACTGATGTTGTTTTTCGCCTGGTATCTTCCATTGAAAATATTTTACGTATTAATAGACGAATTGTTGCAGCGAGACTAAATCTTTTGCCAGAAAATGAAAGTACCAATCTTCAAGTTGTCACATAATTTTACATTTTATTTATACTTAGCTAATTCAAGTGTGACTTGGGTCGTGTGTGTGTAACCCTCAAGGCCTCAAGTGGGTCGTCAATATTTACATACTTATCAATTTGTCGTATAGCACTGGATACAGTACAAAACTACAATAACGGTCTATGGTGCGATATTTGACTTGATAAATAAATAAGCAATAATATAATAAAACAAATACTCACAGTAAATCAATAATTTTGATGAACTTCCAGCAAAAATTTTTGCTTCCCGCTGTTTGTTTACATTTACATAGGAATAACTTTGAGTTTTGACATAACCAAAACGTTTCGTTTCACATCTCTGGCTTGCGAGAGTCGTATAATGAAACGTTATTCCAAGTTTTTATTATTTTACCATAAAAAAATTCTATTTTTGAATCAATAAAATATTGATTTATATGGTTTGCATAATGTATTGTATTAAATAACACGTTTGGTGACCGTTATTTATATTTAGTAACATTTATATTTTGTACTGTGGTAGCATCAGAACATACTATTTATCATGCTGGTATCACAGGTTAACGTGTTTTTATTCAATTACATTCCCGCTCCTATTCAGCAGTGGTTTGGTTCCCATTCTGACATAACAAATAGTAGAATGACTTTAAAGGTAACCGTCGCTCGGTGATAGGAATAGTACCGTTGCGTTATAGCGATAGGACGTGTAATTTTGAAAATTAGTAGAATCGGCCCCCAGATCTCGAAATAGAAGTCGTTTGTATAATAACCTAACCAGTCAATATAGAACTACCCTCTTTGGGAAAAGTGTCTTTGCTATGGCCACAAAGATCTACGATCAAATTCTCAATAACATAAAAGAATGTAGCAATATTAATGTCTTTAAAAATAAATTGTTCCAATTTCTTATGGAAAAGTGTTTTTACTCCGTAGATGAGTTCTTATCGACGAGAACTTTTTAAATGTTTTATTCCGCTTGACGATATTTTTTATTTTTGTTTATTGTGTTGTGTCTGTTATTTATGACTAATAGTAATAATATAATTTGTATTTAATCTGACATGGAATTAGAAATTTACACTCATATTTACATTATGTTATTTAATCATTTGTATGCCTAAGTGGCTGATCATGGCATGAACACTATTATTATATAGTTATGTAATGAACACCTGCATGTAACCCATGTATCACAAATAAAAAAAATTGATTTGATTTGATTTGATTTGAATAGTATTATGTAGGTCATGTAAAAATTACAACTTATTAAGCAGTTAACGCAGGATGAATGAGTGTAAAAAGTGTATTTATGATCGATCAAGGTTAAGTGACACTTGCCACAGTAGATCCGTGGATAGCATTTTTTTTTTTTACACTAATTATTAAATATCATACTTATAGCAAATTATTACTTAAAGACACATTTTTAAATAATATATTTATAAACGATTTTTAAAGCTGTTTTTATTAGTTTCACTCCTTATATCTGCCGGCAGACTGTTCAAAAGATATGGTATTCGTTTTTTTAGGGTTCTGTCACCAAAGTAATTAGTGACTCTGGGTACATTGAATCTGCCAGCAGCCATAGATCGTGTGTTATGGTTGTTGATTACGTAAGTTAAGTTATGCTCTTGGGTACCATGGTGGTTAACTGCTAAAAGATACTTATGTTTGTAACTGATCGGTAGAATTTTACATATTTTGAATAGTTTCCTATAATCTCCTTTACAACTGTTTTTAGTTTTTTGAGTTACAAGTAGTTTCAAGAATCGAATTTGAAGAGCTTCTAATTTATCCAAGTTGGTTTTGAATGTTAATCCTTAGCTATCAAAAGCATAACTCATAATAGAATCCACTAATGATGTGTATACACATCTTAATATATTTATAGGCACCTTAAAGCTTAGGTGGTACATTTTACTCAACAATATTCTTAATTTACTACAAATATAGTCTATGAAATAAATATAGTCCTACAAATATAGTCTAGAAAATAGTTCTCATCTTTTTTCATACCAAGGTAGGTTACACAGTCAACTCTTTCAATAGGATTACATTTACAGTCCAGTAAGTTATTATGGTGGCATACATAATCGTGAGCAAATAAAGGTGGAGTCGCACAAAGAGGTCGTAAATATGGCGAAAGAATTAACAATAATTGAGTTTTATCAGCGTTTAATATGATGCCATTGTCGTGCGACCATTTTACAACAGCGTCTATATCTTGTAGAACTAGCTTGTAGGTATCTTCTATGTTAGTGCCGGAGCGAAGTATACATAAGTCATCTGCAAACATATACGATGAACAATGCTTTAGCACTCGGCACAAGCTGTTAACATGCATGAGATAACAAATTGGCCCACATCCCGAGCCCTGCGCCACCCCACTCCGCACCTCGACTCTGTCACTAAGCACGTCCTCCACCTTCACACGGTAGGAGCACGCGTTGAGGTAATCACGGAACCATGGGTTCAGTGGTTCTCCCACCAAGAAATTATAAATACGTCAACTCTATCTCTATTTCGATCACATTCATTTTTCAAAGAAAATCGTAACAGTTTTGGATCTTTTTCTTCTCATGGAAAAAGCTATATACCAAATAGTTCCACGTGTGTCGCTGAAATACCCTTTCATACAAATCAGGTGTTAATACCATAATTGAAAAGGATTCTTTTAACGATAACATAATATTAGTGACACATTAGGAAGAAACCACCAAATAAATAACTTGGCTTTTATTAACTAAAGAAATCAAGTCGTAAATAAAATAATGTATGACAGAAGATTATAACATTTCAAGTGACGAGTGATGGTTGTCAATATCATAGATATTGATACGAGGCATGAAGGAGATTATATGTCATTCTCCCCCTCTATGGTTTCAGCATCAAGAAGATAGTCATTGAGATGTAAGGGTAATCTCTTTGGCCTTGTAGATCTTCTGACTTGTGGGGCCTCAACATTTTGCAGTGGAGTTCTAAAAACTTCTTCTTCATGTATTCCCCCATCATCAGCCCTGTCTTCCAGTACGGGCCTTTCAAAGTCTTCGTTTTCGACTGTCGGGTTTTCATCATCCGCTATTGCTGGAAGTGGGGCTAAGTGTCTGTTCGATACGGTTGTCTCTTGACCATTACGCCGTCTCACGTAAGAGTAGCTGGGGTTTGTTTGAAGCAACTCAACTTCCTCAACGTAAGGTTCAGTTTTCGAACGAACAAACTTTTTTAAAAGTATCGGACCGGGAACAAGCCACGACGGTAGCGATTCGCCGACTGGCGTTCTCCGAGGAAAGTTGAATAACTTCTCGTGGGGAGTGGCATTTATTGAAGTGCATAGTAGAGAACGCACACAGTGAAGGGAGGGCTTTAAAACATGTTCCCAATGTTCTATTGGCAAATTCTTGGACTTGATACTCAGCTGTATCGTCCGCCAGAGCGTTCCATTAAGCCTCTCCACCTGGCCGTTCCCCTGCGGATTATAAGGTGTCGTGCGAGAAGTGGCAATATTACAGTTTTTGAGAAAGGTCTGTATTTCTTCCGACATGAAAGAGGATCCTCTGTCGCTGTGTATGTACAAAGGCTGACTGTATTCGTAAAAAAGATCTCTTAGACTCTTAATAACAGTAGCCGAAGTAGTATCAGGACATGCGTAAGCGAATGGATATCTTGAAAATTCATCGATAATTGTCAGGATGTACTTGTTTTTTGTATTCGATGGCAGAGGACCTTTGAAGTCTATATATAATAGTAATATGCTTTCGTGAAATAAAGACGAAATTGCGTTTTCTGAAATAACAAAATTTATTTTATTCACAACACAATTGAATACAAAGGTTAGCACAGTTTACACATTTTAAACAGAGTAACTTACCTGAAATAACAAAAAACAACATTTAAAGCCTTTACTTCTAGTTTAGTTTATATACTACTTATTTATTGTTCCACGTTTTTCCAATTAACATAACTTAGCTTTAGCTTATTAAAATTACATCAAATTTGACAGTTGGTGTCACTGACATTACAATGACATCTATTAGAGATCTATAGATAATAAATCCCTAAAGAATAGGAATGACACTAGTGTAGTCATATTCTTTACATCTCCCACCCTCGGAGAGAATCAATCAAAATGATTGTTCAATTAAGAGCTAACCCTTACTGGAGATAATTTTGTAACATGGTAGAAGTTTGACTCCACCTTCTTATGTCCAGCATCAACTTCATAGATCGAATTTGACATCTTTCTTAGAATTTTGTATGGTCCGATCCTTAATTCATCCATTTTCTTCCTATTTAGCCGGTTTCCGTTTTCTACATATACTCTATCGCCCACTTCGAATTCATATTCTTGTCTATGTAGATCATATATTTTTTATTATAGTTGTGAGATTTCATTGAATTTTCAAATGCTAGTTCTCTGTCTCTTTTGAGATCTTCTATTGTGCATCTTGATTTCAATTCCGGTGGCAAAATATCCATTTTCTCTCCTTCCAAAAGATATTTTGGGGTGAACTTAGTGACTGTATGTTCCGTGTTGTTATATTTTTCTACACATTTTTGTGCAATAGTTGTCCAAGCTGTTTTCTTGTCCCCTTCGTTTATTTTGCACCTTATCCTATTTACTAAAGTTTGGTTTAGCCTTTCATTAAGGCCATTTGAAAATGGTGCATCCACAGCAGTGAATACAATTGTTATGTTTTTCTTTTTCAGAAAGTCTTTAAATTCTTTGGAATTTATGCCAGGGTATTGGTCTGTTAATACCATATCAATATGATTGCTTTGTGTCACATTTTTTATCAACTTGATAAAATCATTGGAGTTTTGATTTTTTGATGTCAAAATATAAGCATATCGTGTAAAATGATCAACCAGGAGATGTAAGTATTTTTTTGTAGACCGTGATCCTCCGAAGCCTCCAATTGTGTCAATTGATATAATTTCAAATGGGCGTGTTGCTGGGCCTAAATGGGACATCAAACCAAATTTTGAATTCCTTCTTGATTTGTTTTTTATACAAATGTCACATTCATCACAAATTTTATTAATATTTGTGATGATATTCTTTGCTGTATAGAAAGGGGTTATTTTATTTATCATCTGGGTTCTCCCAATGTGGCAGTAGGTATTGTGGACATTTCTAATTAGTGTTTTGCTAAATGCTTCTGATAGTATAATTTTTTTTTTCTTTTATTCTTTTTGTAATAAATGTTATTCTCCAGTAGTAACTTTGATTGTCCATCTTGTAGATTTAGATTTGTGTGTTGGTCCTTTTTAATATCTTCCATGTTTATTAAGTTTACAACTTTTAAAAAATCTTCAGTATTGTCATGAGGTTCTAAGACTGGATTTCTGCTTAAGCAGTCTGCTTCTTGATTTTACTGTCCCGGATTATATTTTATCTTAAAATTGTATTGGGATAAATAATATGTCAAATCACCCAGTTCCTCATCAGTTCTAGACTTGATGTTCAGATTTTCCAGTGGTTTATGATCTGAATATACTATAAATTCTTTATTCATAAGCCAATGTTGCCAATATTTTATAGCTTCCTTAATTGCCAGGCATTCTAAATATATTGCCTTCTTTTTCTTTTGAGTGTCTTTCAATTTCTTTGAAAAGTAGGCTACAGGTTTATTTACTCCGTTTTCATCTTCCTGTTTTAACACTGCTCCCACTCCTTTAATACTGGCATCAGTGTAAATTTTTATTGGTTGTTCTGGGTCAAATATTTTTAGAATTGGTTTCGAGCATAGTAATTCCTTTATTTTATCCAATGATTCCTGACATTCTTTGGTCCATATAAATTTTACATCTTTCCGTAATAAATTGTGTAATGGTTCCAGAATAATTGCATTGTGTGGTACAAACTTATGATAAAAGTTTACTTTCCCAAGGAACTGGCGTATATTTTTCCTTGTTTCTGGAATGGGGAAGTTTCGGACAGCTGTTAAATAATCTTTAAGAGGTCTAACTGAATTATTTTCTATTATGTGTCCCAAATACTTGGCATGATTGTTTGCAAAAGTGAATTTCGAGAATTTCAGTCTAAATCCTTCTGTTTGTATTGCGTCAAGTAGTTTTGAGATATGTATTATGTGTTCCTCGAAACTTTTAGAAAAAACTAGGATATCGTCGATGAAATTCACTGCAAAATCTGTGAGTTTATGTTTTCTTATTATGTTTCTCAATATTCTTTGGAAAATAGCCGGCGCTGTCTTTAAACCAAATGGGAGGCATGTCCACTGGAAATGGCCTTCTTGTGTGACGAATGCTGTCTTATATCTATCTTGAATTTGCAACGGAATGGACCAAAATGCTGAATTTATATCAAAGGTCACAGGTAATACTCACAGTTTACAGTCTTTACCATCAAGTCTTCAATCAAGGGGAATGGCTGTGATTGAGGGACAACAATTTTATTCAACTCCCGGAAATCAATACACAGTCTTGATCTTTTCCCATCTTCTTTCTTATACGCCAGGGTAACCGGAGCAGCAAAAGGGCTATATGATTCCTCAATTAAGTTGTTCTTCAATAGTTTTGATATTTGATTTTCAATTTCTTTTCTATCTTCAACTGTGCATCTGTATGGGCGTTTGTAGCAATATTTATCTACTATTAAGTCTATGTGTGCTTCATAATCTCGTACCATACCAACGTCATATTTGTCCTTAGCAAAGACTGGTTTGTATTTTTTTATTAATTTATCAATTTCAGTTTGTTTACATAAATCTAGGTGGTTTACTGAAATTTCAAATTCACTGAAATTAATATTTTCATTGAAATTTACTTCACATCCGTTTATATGGTTCATTTCTTGTTTCCGAACCTCAGAGTATAGAAAAACATCTTGTTCATATTTGTCACCTAGTACATCAGGAATGTCGACATTCATTAAATTGAAAATATTAGTTTCGGAGTCTTTATTTTTGTTATCCTCTTCATTTTGAATTTTATTCTCTTTTTCTGGACATTGCATGATATTCAATTTTTCATTTTGGATTAATTTAAATTTTTTTATACAATCCAAACCAATGAGAAAATCATAGTGAAAATTTTCACTATCTACCACAAAAATATTCATTTTTCTTTCAATGTTATAAATTTTTATTTTCAATGTTACCATACCTTTTGTTTCCTTTTCACCATTAATAGTTTTCAAGTTTGCTGTTTGTTTATTAAGTGTGTTTTCTTCTTTTTCACGTATTTTCAATAATTTTGCATTAATTAATGACACATTTGAACCAGAATCATAAATTGCGGTAACTTTTAAACTGTCGTTTAATAATATGTTTACTTTTATTAATGGTGATACTTCTAGTTTTTTGGATTCTCCTTATTTAGTTCAATTTCTAATTCAGAGTTATTCACACTTTTTACAACAGATTTTTGATTTTTCCCATTAAACCAGCAGGTTTCCTCAGGATGAAAACGTTTCCCTTTTTTCTCAGTGAAACAAATTTGGCATGGTTTCTTTTCTTCATTTTTTTTAGTTTTTATGTCAGAGTATGTGTAGTTTTTCTTTTCATATTTGTTCCTCCCAACAAGATGTTCTAATTTGCCTATCTCATTGTAAAGATCTTCAGTTTCTTGTAATGTCTCTCGGTAAATTTTGTCACTTAGGTAATTAGGCAGGCCTGCGGCTATAAGGTCTATAAGAGTACCAGTATCAATTGTCTTTCTAACCTCTAATAGCAATTTTTCTTTTTTCAGTGCATATTCAAGCAATGAACCCGTTTGATATTTAAATCCAAGAGCATATCTGATCGGCGACCAACCCTTGTTCCCAAATGTTTCACAGAAGTTTTTTTGGATTCTCCTTATTTAGTTCAATTTCTAATTCAGAGTTATTCACACTTTTTACAACAGATTTTTGATTTTTCCCATTAAACCAGCAGGTTTCCTCAGGATGAAAACGTTTCCCTTTTTTCTCAGTGAAACAAATTTGGCATGGTTTCTTTTCTTCATTTTTTTTAGTTTTTATGTCAGAGTATGTGTAGTTTTTCTTTTCATATTTGTTCCTCCCAACAAGATGTTCTAATTTGCCTATCTCATTGTAAAGATCTTCAGTTTCTTGTAATGTCTCTCGGTAAATTTTGTCACTTAGGTAATTAGGCAGGCCTGCGGCTATAAGGTCTATAAGAGTACCAGTATCAATTGTCTTTCTAACCTCTAATAGCAATTTTTCTTTTTTCAGTGCATATTCAAGCAATGAACCCGTTTGATATTTAAATCCAAGAGCATATCTGATCGGCGACCAACCCTTGTTCCCAAATGTTTCACAGAAGTTTTTTTCCCATTTAATCCACTCTGATTCTACTGTAAATTTAATTAACATACAACTGTACCAATTCACACTTGAATATTCTAAAAATTGTTTTAAAATTTCAATCTTTTTCCTGTCTTCATCAATATGGAAACGTTCACATTCTTTGTTGAAGTCCTTAATCCATTGGTGAGCGTTTGCATTTTTACCAGTGAATTTTTCAATCACAAAATCTTTTGAAATTTGCCCCAAATTTTGAGTTTCAGATTTTTTTTGCTTATCTTCGAGTAATTTCTCTAATAGTTTCTCCAATGTTTCATTTGAGCTTCTAGTCAAAGATTTTTGATCATTTATGTTTTCCATAATCTCTTCAAGGTAAAAATCATTAAACTGTATATTTTGTTCTTCATCTAAATATGTCTTTGATATCTCATCAGTTAAAGTTATCCATATTTTTCTTGTCTGGTGTCTTTTATTCAATGTTTTTCTTATCTTGGCATAGTTAGATGTATTTATTATTAAATGATGTAAACTTGCAGGTTGATATTCGGTCGGTATGCCAAAAGTTTGACCATCAGGTGTTCCTATTGAGGTTATGCAAATAATGTTTGATTTTCCATCTGATGCTGTTTTCACACAAAAATCGAATCTTAACTTCTCCATACTTCTTGAAATATTCGCAGAAAATGTTGTTTTATAATAGTAATATGCTTTCGTGAAATAAAGACGAAATTGCGTTTTCTGAAATAACAAAATTTATTTTATTCACAACACAATTGAATACAAAGGTTAGCACAGTTTACACATTTTAAACAGAGTAACTTACCTGAAATAACAAAAAACAACATTTAAAGCCTTTACTTCTAGTTTAGTTTATATACTACTTATTTATTGTTCCACGTTTTTCCAATTAACATAACTTAGCTTTAGCTTATTAAAATTACATCAAATTTGACAGTTGGTGTCACTGACATTACAATGACATCTATTAGAGATCTATAGATAATAAATCCCTAAAGAATAGGAATGACACTAGTGTAGTCATATTCTTTACATATATTTAATCTTTCGAACGGCGATACAGCTTTAATTAGTGTCCCCTTTGATTTGGCAAAGCGAGGTTTGACTTCCGCACATACACGACAAGAAGCGGTCATCTGTTTAATATCGTCTAGGGAGTAAGGAAGATTCTTTAATTTAATCCAGTGATACATTCTGGTTATTTATTTATATACACTTTATTGTACACCATAATAAACAAGAAAAAAATAAACTTAATACTAAAAACATACAATGGGCGGCCTTATCGCTTTCCGCGATCTCTTTCAGGCAACCTGGAATGGACAGAGATTACCTGGACATGACATGGGGTTGTCAGTGGTGCGACAATACCAACTATGAACATAAAATTTATACAATAATACTTACTAAAAATAAAAATACATACATATGCTAAATAATAGATACATAAATACATACATACTTAATATATAAGCAATGAAAATAAATGATGTACAACAGTCATAGGACATTACGTCAAAAAACCAAGAGCACAATCACAGCGACAGGTAATATTCTTTGACAAGTTTTTTAAAAACAGGCAACGACTGAGAACGTTTTATTGAGTCAGGCAATGCATTCCACAGACGAGCAGCTTGGACAGTAAAAGATTTATCCATGAAAGTTGTGGAATGCACTGGCATTTTAAGTCGCAAGTTATCAGATGACCTTAGAGATTTTGTGTGGGAATCGCAGATAAATTGAAAACGATCCTTCAGGTAAAGAGGGGTGGAAGGAGTAAAGAGCACATTAAACAAAAGAGAAAGAATATGAGCATTCCGGCGAAGGCGAATTGGCAACCACTTGAGCTTTACACGAAATTCGGAAACATGGTCATATTTGCGCAATCCAAATATGAACCTTATACAAAAATTTTGAAGCCGCTCAAGTTTATCGAGTTGTTCTTGAGTAAGGTCAAGATAGCTGGCATCAGCATAATCAAGGATGGGAAGAAGAAGAGATTGTGCAAGTGCAATCTTAGTGGCAGTCGGAAGAAAGTTACGCAGTCTCCTCAAAGTTGCAGCAGATGAAAACAACTTGCGGCTGACTTCTTGCAGTTGAGCAGTCCAAGAGAAGCTCTTGTCGATGAGTATCCCCAAGTTTTTAACTTTCTCACTGAAGGGAATTACTGAATTGTCAAAAAGAACTTGGGGAACACACGTCCAGTCAATCCTAGAAACCATTCTAGAACTGCCCACTACAATTACCTGCGTCTTTACAGGATTGACCATAAGCCCATACCTCTTGCTCCAATCGCAAATGCGAGCCAGATCAAGATTAATGGTAGCAATAGCCTCAGACAGCTTTCCGAGAGGAGCTCGCGAGTATAATTGTAGATCGTCTGCATAAAGATGGTAGGCAGAAATTAGTTCATTGGAGATTGAGTTTATAAATACTGCGAAAAGTAAAGGGGATAAAACGCCACCCTGTGGTACCCCGGCAGAAGTGCTACACCAGGAAGACAACTTCTCTCCGATGTTAATACGTTGCCGGCGCCCGAACAGGTAACTACGAAACCAGTCAACCACCGATGGAGATATATTAAGAGAGCATAGAATGCCAAGCAAAACATCGAAATCAACAGTATTAAAAGCATTACTGAAATCCAGCAATGCCAAGACCGTGAGATTACTGCTTTCCATGGCTGACCGAATATCATCCGTAATGTTGAGAAGAGCTGTGGAGGTGCTGTGACCAGGACGGAAGCCGGACTGGAAGGGATTAAGGAGATTATTTTTGGATAGGAAAGTGCTTATTTGATTATGGATTAACCGTTCTAGGACTTTGGACAGGAATGGTAAGACAGATATTGGACGGTATTCAGAAAAGGATGTGGGATTGGACTTTTTTGGTAAAGGAATTATCTGTGCATCTTTCCATGACAATGGAAAGACACCACTAGACGCAGAAAAGTTAAGGATGTGGCAAATAACAGGAAGGATAACGTCCAGCACCGGGAGTAACATTTTACGGCTGATACAATCACTTCCTATCGCATTGGAAGTAATTGATAGTATGCTCTTCTTAACATCACTTGCGGTGAATTGACTAAAAACAAATGGAGCATAACTGGGAGTCGGAAGAGATGAAAGATAATCCAATGTATTCAGTTTTACTGTCCTATCGAAATTGGACGAAGCTGTGAAATGATTATTCAATGCATCGATATCTAAATCTTTAGGGATTGACTCTTGTCGCGTTTTACCGACCCCCAATGATCTTAGAAAATTCCAAACTTTGAATGCGTCTCCGTTTTGGACAGAGTTGTGAATGTGTTGGCGATTAGCATTCCTACACACCTTGTTGCAGAGTTTGCGGATAGAGGCATATTTGTCCCAATTAGCATCAGTAGGTCGTCGCTTATATTTGGCCTTCGCCGCAACTTTTTTGTGCATTAACTGGTTATTCCAGGATGAGAGAGTGCATCGTGCAATTCGTATAATTTAGAGTTACTCATGAGTGCACACACCCTTGACAGTGCATCCGCGGCAACATTTTCGATTCCTGGTCTGTAGATTATGTCATATTTGTAACATGACAGTTCTAGCCTCCATCTTTCGATTTTATCGTTTTTTATTTTACTGGTATGGTTTTGATTGAATATATAGCTGACGGATTTCGGATCCGTGATAAGGAGAAAATGTCTGTTAATGAGATAGTGGCGCCATTTTCTGAGACTCTCGACGATAGCGCAAGCCTCTTTCTCAACGGAAGCATGTTTACGTTCGCTGTCCGACAATGTTCTAGAAAAGAAAGCGACAGGGCGTCCATTCTGGGCTAGCGTCGCGGCTATGGCAAACTCAGATGCGTCAGTCTCTACAGTTAAAGTTTCTTTGTCGTCTATGGCGACTAATGCAGCCGTCACAATATCCGATTTTAATAGATCAAAACTACGCCGTCCGCTTTCGCTTAATGGGAAGTTTACGTTGCCGACGAGAGGATGTACTTTTTCGGAGAATTTGTGTACCCATTTGGCGTAGTGAGCAAAGAGACCAAGAGCTCGTTTGAGTTCAGCGGCGTTATGTGGTGGTGGCAGTTTTAACAGTGGATCAAGTCTGTCTTTATCAGGCTCTATTATATTGTTTTGAATAGTATAGCCCAAGAGGCTAATAGACGTTTTGCCAAAATTACATTTTTGTTCGTTTAGTGTTAGTTTGTACTTCTCTGCTGCAGCCATGAACTGTCGTAAGTTTTTGTCATGTTCCTCCTTATCTTTACCACAAATTGTAACATCATCAAGATATGCAAATGTTCCATGTAATACTTCTTGCCCGATAATGTGTTCAAGTGTACGTTGAAAGGCAGCAACTCCGTTAGTTACGCCGAATGGAATTCTTTTGAATTGGTATAATTTGCCACAGGCTTCAAACGCCGTATAAATTTTTTCCCGTTCTACAATAGGAACTTGGTGGTAAGCGCTTTTTAAATCTATTTGGCTAAAATAATTAAACTTAGCCACTTTCGTCACGATTGTTTCAATATTTGGAAGTGGGTAGGCGTCCAAGTACGTAAATTTATTGATTGTTCTTGAATAGTCGACTACCATCCTCCTTCGATGAGTTCCACCTCCCGTGACAAGGACCTGAGCACGCCATGGCGATACGCTTGGTTCAATTATTCCATCTTCTAAAAGATTTGATATCTCGGCTTGGATAAATTCTTCTTCATCTTTATTATGACGTCGAGATTTAATGGCAATAGGCGTGATGTCGGCAGATAAGTGCGTAAAGACAGATGCTGGTGGCACTGAAGCTTCCATAACGCACACTTGTAGAGGCTCCCTGGTACCTCCGAATTGAAATTCTAGCTTGGCGTGATCTTTAAGAATGTCGTGTCCAATGATGACATCTGCACACAAGTTGTTAATTACGAGAAGAGGTCGCTGTTTGTATATGTGTTTGTTAATTTCTAGCGTTACGAAACATAGTCCGTCGACATGTGATGTATGGTTTAGCGAAGCCAGATTTATTGTTTGTTTACAAGGTCGTTGCTTGAGGTTCATCATTCGCGCTATGTTGCGATCAATAAAGCTGACGGAGCTCCCAGTATCTATCAACGCATCAGCACGAGTATGATTAACGGTGATGGAAATCGTAGCTTTTACCAAACTGGACGGAGATGCAGCTGAGTAAACGGTGCTTATCGCTTGAAAAGAACTTGGTGACTGCATATATTCGACGGGAACAGTGGGACTCGGACAAGAAATAGCATTGCTAGTTGAAGAGTTGTTGCGAGAACGGCAAACTGAAGCGAAATGTCCCTTCTTAGAACAAAGTTGACAATAGGCGTGGAATGCTGGGCATTTAACCCTTTGATGCACTTTTCCACCGCAAAAGAAGCAGCGTCTTGCAGTTGGAGGAGGTGAGGACGAGACCGCTGCATTGTTTGAACTCGGTATTAGGAGTTTAAGTTGTTCTTGTTGTGGGACATTCACTGGTAAAGCATTCAAAGCATTTGGTACACCAACGCCCATTATTGCGGAGTATTTTTCAGCTGTTTCAAGGACGACGGCTTGGTTGAAGGCTTCATCCATCGAAAGCGTTGAGTTTTCGAGTAACCGCTCTCTTATTTTCGCCGAAATAATTCCTGCGATGAAAGCGCTCCTTATTGCTTGGTTTCTATGTTCGTCGGCGGAGACAGATTTGAAATTACAATTTTGCGCTAGAAGTTGTAAAGCGCGACAATATTCAGCAATTGTTTCGACATGTTTTTGTTTTCGCGCGCCGAGGACATATCGAGCTAAGATTTCGTTCTGAGGCTTGAGATACGTTTTATTCAGAACCGAAACAGCGTCATCATAAGTTTGACAATCTTTTATATGTATGTAAATGTTTGCAGTTAAATGGTTTGCTAGTAATTTTAGTTTTATTGAATCCGTGACGTCACCAGGTATTTCTTCAATCAAGAAGTTTGAAAAGGTGTGTTGCCAATGAGCCCACTGTTCACCCGCTGCGGGAGCATTATTTAATTCTTTATTGTACACCAAAAACAATATTCAATATAATGTGATAATAAAGTACATGTACAAAGGCGAGCTTAACTCAATGTTGAGTTCTCTTACAGCAAACCCTAGAGTGACAGAGAATGATGACAAAAGAGGGTAGGATCCTGTGTACAATTTTAAAATAACCTAATTATAATCTTAAATTAAATCATAAATATATACATACATACATAAATACAAATATATATAACTACTAACATTGCGTTAAAAGGAAATGTTCTTTAATTTTCCTCTTGAAGACTTCGAGAGAAGGGCTATCGCGTAGGGAGTGTGGGAGAGAGTTCCAGAGGTGCACTGCAGTTACAGAGAAGGAGCCATCATAACGGCTGGAAGTGTGACGTGGAGTACGAAGGAGAAGTGAAGTGGCCGTGCGACAAGGTTTGCCCCTCGGGACGAGGTACTCAAACCGTTCGCGAAGGTATTGGGGAGAAGTAGGGTTGTGCAGGATATTATAGAGAAGGGATAGTATATGGGTATCTCGTCGACGCCGAATCGGCAGCCACTTCAATCTGGTCCGAAATTCCGACACATGGTCGTACTTGCGGAGGCCAAAAATAAAGCGGATGCACAAGTTCTGCAATCGCTCGAGTTTGTTTAGGAGTACCTCCGTTGCATCTAGAAAACAGACATCCGCATAGTCTATGAGCGGTAGAAGAAGAGATTGAGCAAGAGTGACCTTCGTGTGAAATGGTAAGAATTTTTGGAGACGTTTAAGAGACTGAAAAGAGTAGAAGACCTTCTTACTCACATCAGCAATATGAACCTCCCAAGAGAGGTTAGTGTCTATATGGACGCCCAAGTTTTTCGCGCTTTTGGAGTAGTATATGGGCACTGAGTTATACATTACTGGTGGAAGAGACTGGGGATCCAATAGATTGAGCATGTATCTGCCACCAATAATGAGCGCTTGAGATTTAGTAGGGTTCAGGAGGAGTCCAAAGGACTGAGTCCACTTGTTGATATTTTCAAGGTCATCATTGATGGCAGCCACAGTCTCGGCGAGTTCACCCACCTTAAAGTGGCGATATAACTGCAAGTCGTCTGCATAGAGATGAAAGTTTGCATAGAGATGAAAGTTTTTAATTCATTAGGTTCAACGTCGAATCGATCAGGTCGAAGATACCTGGCTAAAGAATATGTTTTCTCCGGTTCTTTCTTCTTATCAGACATAGTTGTATTTAGTTAATAAAATTGACACATTAGGAAGAAACCACCAAATAAATAACTTGGCTTTTATTAACTAAAGAAATCAAGTCGTAAATAAAATAATGTATGACAGAAGATTATAACATTTCAAGTGACGAGTGATGTTTGTCAATATCATAGATATTGATACGAGGCATGAAGGAGATTATATGTCACCAGGTAACTAACATCACTGCCGATACTTTTTCAAATCCAATCGTTCCAAGCAATGTACATCAACAGGATAAAGCAGATGTTAATACCATTATCTTCCACCCCTTCTTCTTATCTCATCCCTCACTTTCAATATCTTTGTACTTCACACGCTAGGAATCTGCGTTCCTCTGACAATCTTCTCTTGCTCTGTCCTTTACATACTTTTGATTTTATTAATTCTGCCTTTCATATTCAGTCCATTCTTCTCTGGAATGCGCTTCCCCTCGATATCAGGACGGCCACTAGTCAATATGCATTTAAGCGGAATTATTTTATACACCATTAAATTAGTCGTCTCAATCACCTTTCTATTTATTTATATATGTGTGTATATATAAAGGTATGAATTATAGTAAATATATTTATGTATGTTTATTTTAACTATAATTTATATGTTTTAATTTAATTTAAAGTCAAAGTCAAAACGTTTATTGCGAACTAAGTGTATAGTTGGTGTTTTGTTATATTAGTGCAAGACTTAGCAGCCTTTTACAAGCATTGCAATTATCATTCTCCTGTCCATATCATCCAAAATTAGCATACATTTTACATTATTATTAAATAATTATTTTATTTAACATTATTATCATTAAATTAAGAAAAATATTGTTATGTCAAAAAATTAAATGTCAAAAATAGTGAATCTAATACAAATAATCAGCAATATTAATGTCATCTTTTACAGGTACCTAGTACAAATTATAATTATAATTTTGTATAAAGTTAAATAGGATAGACTTAATCTTATTGTTTGTATAGGACAGATCGCCACTTGAGATAAATTCGTCATTTTAAGCTAGACTCTAAATATTCTTTTACTGAGTAGAAACACTTTTGGATTAGGTATAGTTTTAGCCTTTTTTGGAAAATAATTACTGATTTTTCAGTTTCAAATGTGTTGGGCAACTTATTATATATTTTTATTGCCATATAATATGGGCTATCACATAACATTTTGATTCTTGAGGATGGAGCGCATAACCTCTTTTTATGGCGAGTGTTTACGTTGTGCGTATCTTCTACTTTAGTGAACTTGTCGATATTTTTAAAAACAAACACGCAAATATCAAGTATGTATATTGACGGCAGAGTTAGGATCTGATATTTTATAAAGTATAGTTTGCAGCTCTCCGTACTATCTATTTGGGCTAGAATTCTTATACACTTCTTTTGCATTATGAATAGTTCATTTACGTTAACACTATAATTAACTTCAATAATTATTTAAAAAAATATGCACCTGCCATTTTATTTCTCCACTACACTACTTACTGAGTAATTAAGTCCGCCTATGTACCTGTATGTTGCATTAGGTTTTAAATAAATAAATTATTGAAAAGGAACCTGACATCACAGCCGATACTTTTTCAAATCATATAATTCCAAGCGATGTACATCAATATGATAAAGACGCGACTCATAGCGTTAGCACTGATATTGCTTGAGAATCATTTTCCATTTACACTACCACACAATACAAAAATCTGCAATTTACAAAATCATGCATGGATTTTAAATTTGACGAAAGACAAAACGATTTTTCTTCAGGAAGCTCAGCCTGTTGGTAAGAAAAAGAAGAATTTTCGAAAAGTTCAGTAGATAATGAGAAAAAAAAACCAAGAAGGTAGAGAAAGAAAGCTATAAAAACAAATAGTAACAATAGTCAAGAAGATGTAGTCATCATCATCATCATTCATATGACACTGGACATAGGCCTCCCCCAGGCGCTGAAGATGAAAGAAGAAAAGAAAGAAGAATGATGAAGTACCGAAGAAGATAACAGAACCAGAAAACAGTCATAACTATAAACGAATCATATAAAGGTCACGAATGTTTAAAATTAGATTTTATAATTTACTTACAGCATAAGCAATATATGGTACAACATTAAGAGACCTTTACTTTGAAAAACTCTAAATGTTTATTTCCTTAATGTCTCATATATCAAAGCTGTTCATTTACGTCAAAAATTTTGTTAAAGTATATCAGCCGTGTTCATTATTATTTAACGTAAGGGACATGCTATCTTTAAAATATAGGCTTTATTGATTGTTATCAATTTTAGCTTCAAAGAATGAAGAAATCTAAGAAAATAAAACATATATGTAGTTAAAAAAATGGTGTCAGTTTTGTGAGAAAAATATCTTGTTTTTGCTCTCCTGAAAACCTTAGTTTTCAGGAGAGTCCCTTACGTTATTTCATATTTCCAGTATCGATATTTCGACTGAGATTAGAATGCAAACGTTGTTAAAAATAAGGGAATTGTCCCTATGCTGCGAAGATGACATTGTAAAATTAATTTCGACATTAAGGTTACACTAGTCGACGGCACGAACTATTTTGTGCGCGGGCTTGAAATGCATTTTATATCAACCGACAACACGTGCGGAAGAGATAGATGCTGTGATGACCAGTAGGAAGCTAGTTCGCGTACGAATACACACTTCTGCAAATTTGTAGCGAAATGGATAATGATTTAGGACGAAACCGAGTGCGCAAAATTTTATAAACAGACCTTTGGGAATCTGGATATCATTACAAAACGACTAAACGTATCTGCTCTTAATAAAATGATTTGAATTGTTGAACTAATAATCTATCCCTGTATGGTGGCCGTTTTGTAATTTTCCGTCTTCTTATGGTATTTATTTGCGCCCAAAAATGCGTTAAAATTAGTGTCGAAATGTGGAACTTACGACGCTCATAACTTTCAAATATATATTTTTTTGAAATTTTTGGCTCCATACAGGGCTAGATAATGATGAGACATATTGATATCATGTTTTATTTTGAACGTACATCGTCAAACAGTGGAGTAATCCCTAGACTACGTTTGTCTGGAAGAATTATCAACTAGTGTAACCTTAAAAGTATTTTTTTTTGTTATCGGTTACCAAAGGTTTGATTGCTGTTTAATAAATTTTTGGGGCTTGGGAAATTTGTCACACTAGCAATCATACAGAGTTCTGATATTTGTTAATCAGTTTTGTATTATTTTATTATGGTTCATTTTCCAATAACAAAAGTTACAAAACTTGTTTGGTCTTTTTTCTTCTTCTCAGTGTATTCCATTTATTTTTACATTTCCCAGATGTGCTAATGTGCCTACAAAACTATCTTATCCAAGTGAATTCCTAGTGTTATTGTTTTTGGCAGGGCAGCTGCATCACTGTAGCAGTTCTCTATGCTTATGTGTGGAATATTTCATTCCTTAACGTTCATTACGTTTTACCGCGGTGCCTTGGCTTGGTAACAAGAGCTGGTAGATCACTAACGATTCTTTGGTCGCGTTTTTTGACTGTGTGGAATAATATATTGTGTGGTATTTAATGAAAAAGATGCCATTTTGTCTCCATTTTTGTTTTGTTTGAAATGACCTGAGGAAATTTTGACCGTCGTCATAGCTAGTAGTATTACATAACATTTATCTTGCTTCTCCTCCACTTTTACTATCCGCACAGCTCAAATGTGCAACTTTCTGCCAGCATCTGTGTTCCTTACCGAGCCGTCAGTTTTAAAACATGGCTGAACATGCATATTCTGGGCTGCCTTTCTTCATCGTAAACCTCACCGATCTACGATGAGGTTTCAGGTTTCAGGTAAGATTGAGATCAACAATGGGTTCAACAGAAATAAAAAAAGAGAACTTTTCCGGTTCTCTTAGAACTTCTTGGACTTCTTGAACACAAATGCTAACTTAACAAATGAGCTTGACAGTGATTGAATGGAACTAAAGACGGATAAAAACCTTTTATTCTATATTAAAAAAAATGGCTAATAATTTATTTCAATAAAAATAACAGTAACATTATTACGCTTCCTGAACTGGAAAACAAACCAAGAAGCATCGCACATCAGTCTCTCTGATGAAGGTCTGGCTAAACACGTCCTTCGTGGTAGGTAAATGTAATTTTGATACGAAATACACAATTACGGCATTTTGTTGCAAAAGTAATTAGTTTTCTTGTCAGCCTTTATGTTATCCATCATGCCACTGATTTTCCGGTTTGTTTATTTTGTCCGTATTTTACTTCTTTTTACAAAAAACAAAACAAGTCCGGTTTATTAGTTTCTTTACTTACCTACTGAAAAGGAGCTCATGGCTATAACGCTCAGGACCCATCAGTGTGGCGACGCTTGGGGGAGGCCTATGTCTATCATTGGTAGTCCTTGGGCTAAAATGATGATGATGACTCCTTCGTGTCTCGAAAATCACTATACACCGGGGAGTGTACGTTGGCATTGCATGAACTAATTCCTCCAGTCCCGTTCCATCGGACTACAAGACGTACGGCGATGCCTCATCGGTACATGGTGGACAACCCACCCATAACAACCAAACGTTTTGGAAAAGCTTTTATTGAGTGTACAGCTAAGGAGTAGAATTCTACTCCTTAGCTGTCTATAGCAAGTCGGATAGCAACCTGGGAGTCTTTAAGTCAAGACCTCTTGACTGAAGGTTACTTCTAGGCAAGCGTGCTTCATCGTCGACCATATCATTGCTAACTGTTTCCTAGATAAAACCAGTCTAGGAAATTACTGTGTTTAAAAACAAAAATAAAACCAGTAGTACTAGTACCCTCAATTAGATTTTGTCACTTTAATTTTGTTATTTATCCTATTTATTTAGTAAAGTAGTGATATCAACTAAGATAAAACTACTAATATATCTTTCATAACTTTTATTCCTTTTTTTTTCTCTGTAAATAATTACCTTAAATCTAATTAGTTTTCACTCTTTTTAAACTTATTCATTCTGTCCCTCACTCCTATTATTTTCACATACTTAGCTGTTTCTTCTCTAATTCCAGGGTGCCTCTGAGGTTGTCTTCATCATGTTGACTCGCAGAGCTGCATCCTTAGAGGAAAAACTTAGGGCTACTTTGAAGGAGCTAGAATCTAGCCAAACCACGGTCCGTCAGCTGTTAAAGGAAAGGGAAGAAAGTGAGGTGGAAATAGGTTTAGTTATTAAGAAGAACACTGAGCTCAAAAACCAGTTGGCTGAACTGCATATGCAGCATGTGGACATACTGGACCAGCATCAACACCTCCGTCAACTTGTTGGTAACTTTGAACAGTGCAGTGACACCTACGATCAGGCCTTAAAACGTATTTCAGAACTGGAGCTGGAATTAAGCAAGGCACACAACACCGTAACACGCCTGGAAAAGCTTAAGGCCAGTGAAGAGTCTGCGAACACCTGCAATCTTTATCATGAGTTGGTTGATAGCCGGTCCGGACCCACATGTGTTGAACCAATAGTGACCATAGACTTAACTAATGACACTCTTAATAAATGCAGTTTATTTACTAGTCATAAAAAAATTAAAAAATATATTAAGATTAACAAGTTAATTAGAAAAATTAAAAAGTCACTGAAGGGACAAAAACTGAACAAATTAAATTTAAAACTAAGACAAAAAAATGTAAATATAATGCAAGAATTAAAAAAATGTAATACTGATTTAGAATTATGTAGGATCAGGTATGATGCTGATTGTCAGAACCTTCAGGATGAGTTGTTTGTGAGGGAATGTGCTCTAAAAGATATCTTTAGCAAATATGAGGCTTCTCAACAAGATCTGAGTAAGCGCATGCTGGAGGCCAACGAGCTGGTAGACTTGGTCAGGTGCAATGCAGAGAGGTATGAGTCCCTGACCAATAACTTCTCTTGTAGCTGTGCCTGCTCTCAGACACCAGATCCTCAGCATGTCACACCCTTAATGGCTCAACCAGTAGTTAATAATAATAATATTTTAAATAATTCAGCTTATGTTTTTTCAGATAAATTTGGTCAAGGTTTTGGTAGTATTCTTAGTCAGTGTTCTCAACAGTATATTGTAAATCATTTTTTACCCGGTGCCAGTTTTAGCCAGTTAATTAATAGTCTTAAATTGACTAAAATAAATCCCAATTCAACTGTAATATTGTTATTTGGGGAGAGCTTAGCTGTAACAAAAAGGATTTAGTTGCATGTTTTAATTTAATGCTAAAGCTCCATGAGTCTTATAATTGTAAATTTATTTTTTCTGCTTTGCCTTACTCTGATTGTTTGTCGGATGAGCAAAATAGGCATATTTATAATCTGAATCTGCTGATGTATAACAGGACTTGTCGTCACAGGGACGCGATTATATATTTTGATTGTAATAGTTTTATTACAGATTACAGACTCACTGATTGTTCCATGTTTTTGCCAGCTAGTTGTAGGAGACGGATTGCTAATCTTTTAGCATATACTTTACATGTTTACACCGGTACTTATACTGTACCTACGTTTACTGTTAGTGGTGACACTAACATCTCTATTGATACTATTAGTATAGATACTAATATCACTTTTGATTCTGTTGGTAGTGATACTAACATTGCTATACACACACCTAGTAGTTTAAACTGTTAGGTTCGACAACGGGTGAGTCGCATATGTTGAATGTTGTACATCAAAATATGCAGGGTTTGTCCGGCAAGGAATTAGAGTTAAGCTTGTTTATGGAGAATTATGATGTTCATGTGTTATGTTTAACTGAACATTGGTTGAAAGAGCATGAAGTAGTGTTTATCAACGATGATTTATTTTCTGTACAGAGTGCATTTGTGAGAAAAACTGCTATTCGCGGTGGATCTTTAATTCTTGTTTCAAACAAGTTAAAATGTAAACAACGGTTAGACCTAGTTAATCTTTCCATTGAGCGCACTATCGAGTTGTCTTGTGTTGAACTTGAGCGGTACATAATAATTTGTGTCTACAGACCCCCTTCAGGGGACTTTACTAGTTTCGAATCTGCAATGGAGGATGCACTTAATAAGATTAAATGCAGTAGTAAAAATATAATTTTATGTGGAGATTTTAATGTTAATATTTTAGATGTTACTCCACTAAGTACTAGGCTTCTGAACTTATTTAAATCTTTTAATTTAGTTAATTTGTTTTTCGAACCAACTAGGATCACGGCGTCTTCGTCGACTTGCCTTGATAATATATTTTGTGATTTTGATGCCGACAATAAATTGGTGTTAAGTGATTTATCATCAGATCACTGTGGATTAATGGCTAGCTTCCCTATGCCATTAAGTAAAAAGCCGCGCAAAGTAGAATGCAGGCCTTATACTGTTAGTCGTTGCAGTAAGTTTAAAAATAATATAGCTCTTAAAGTTATACCGTCAATAATAGAGTACGAGAACCCAAATGAAATGTACGAGGCCCTTTTTGATGTTGTGCAAAATGAGTACAAATCCGTTTTTAAAACTAAAACTATCAACATTACTGGGACTTCCGCTGGTTTCAACCAATGGGCTACACCAGGCATTTATAAAAGCCGAGCGAGATTGTATGAGTTGTATGGTCTGAGACAGTACAAGTTTGATAACAATTTTTTAGAATATGTTAAAAATTATTCAAAATTATTTAAAAAGATTTGTCGTGTTGCAAAATCAAAATTTCTAAGTGAGACTATTAAAAATTCTAATAACAAAGTAAAAGCCACTTGGAAAATCATAAACAACGAAACGGGTAAATCGGTTAAAAAAGAAAATCAACTCGAGATCATGGTTGATAACAAATTAGTTAATAAACCAGCTGACGTAGCTGAGGCGTTTAATGAGTTTTTTACGAGCATACCTGCAACGACGACTTGCTCCTTAAGTTCGTCGCCGTCTAAGGCTGAAAACCTATTCAGTCGACCACAACACACTGATCTGTAAATTACAACACTACGGAATTCGAGGACAAGCTGCTGATCTTGTGCTTTCCTATTTATCAAACAGACAGCAAAAAGTAAATGTTAATGGGGCGACGTCCTCCGGGTCTCTAGTCAAAATGGGCGTGCCCCAAGGTTCAATTCTCGGCCCTTTCCTTTTTCTTGTTTACATTAATGATCTCCCTTTTATGATGGCCAAATTATCGGATATAATTCTATTTGCTGATGATACTTCGCTAATTTTTAAAATAGATAGGAAAGATACGGATGTCTTACATGTCAATGAAAGTCTAGTTGTTCTCTCGGAATGGTTCGCAGCTAACAATCTTTTACTGAATGCGAAAAAAACAAAATGTCTAAAGTTCTCTTTACCAAATGTACCTCAACGTGACCTAAATCTAAATCTTGACGGCAAAAATCTTGAAATAATAGCGGAAACTGTATTCTTGGGGATTACTATCGATTCAAAATTGCAGTGGGGCGCGCACATTAGAACTCTTTCGGGCAGGTTAAGTTCGGCTGCCTATGCAGTAAGGAAGATAAGGCAGTTAACCGATGTAGCCACAGCTAGACTAGTATACTATGCTTATTTCCACAGTATTATGTCTTATGGCATTCTGCTGTGGGGGTCAGCAGCAGACGTTGACTCAATTTTTATCTTGCAAAAGAGGGCAATCCGCGCGATCTATAAAATGGGTCCTCGCGAGTCCCTCAGAGAAAAATTTAAAGAGATCGATATACTGACTCTACCTTCACTTTATATTTTGGAATGTATTTTGTATGTCCGCAAAAATCGAGGGCTTTTCAAAACTAGAAGTGACTTCCATAATTTAAATACACGCAGTAAGCACGAAATTGTAATACCCAAATTTAGATTAACGAAAACTAGCAAGTCTTTTCTTATAAACAGTATACGCTTTTATAACAAGTTGCCTAAGTCAGTTATAGAACTGACCGATGGAAAGTTCAAAAACTACATCAAACGTGTCCTTGTTAAAAAAGCATATTATAAAATCAAGGACTACGTTGAAGATAAAAAAATTGGCTTTGACACCCTCTGCGCATGCGGCTTCCCTGGTAACTCATAAACGGCACAAATATATGGATATCTCTAACTATTCTCAATCTCTTTTTTTTTTCTCTTTTAATTAGACTTTTTACAATATTTTTCAATCATCATTATAGCCCTTAGCTAAGAATAGTTACAGCACTGATTACAGTATTTGTGCCACATGTTAAATTTAGTGTTGTGGAGTTTTTTTTTTTTTTTTTTTTACCTTTGTATAGATTCTTTTACCTATTGTGAATGTGTGAACATTGTAGGCTTTCTAGTTTTCTAGATGATTGTTAACATTTGTTAACTTTTTATTTCGTGCATTATTTTTTTTTTTTTCAATTTCGTACGACTTATTGTCGGGCCTACGTTGTCCCCCCATATCCAAGTACTAATGCTGTAACATGGAAATATTGTAAACAAAACAATTTAAAAGAGTAACCATGGAGTTTCTTGCCGGTTCTTCTCCATAGGAAACGACTAACCCGAACCGTGCACCTTTTGTCGACGTTTTATAAGTGCCCATGTAGGCCTATGTAAAATAAAAATATTTGATTTTGATTTTGATTTTATTGCATAGTAGCGTCCCTAAATGTAGTTATGTATTGAGATTCGAGCATGTAGCGCCTCGTGATGTAGTTAATGTTTTTAATTCTCTTAAATCTAAAAACACGGGTGATTACTGGGGCATATCTACCAAACTTTTGGGCAATATAATAGACATTGTGGCCCCCTATCTTGCTGTTACGTTTAACAAATGCATTGATTTGGGTACTTTTCCTGATCTCATGAAGAGCAGTAAAGTCATCCCTCTATTTAAATCCGGTAGCAGAAATGAAATTGGTAATTTCAGACCAATCTCTATTTTGCCTGCATTCAGCAAAATATTTGAAAAGTTAATTCTTAAGCAGTTACTCAGACATTTTAACTTACATAGTCTCCTTCACAATGACCAATATGGGTTTACGAAGGGTCGCTCGACTGCAGATGCGGGTGTTGCTTTGTTGAAGCACATATTTGACGCATGGGAGAAGTCGCGAAATGCAATTGGTGTTTTCTGCGATCTTTCTAAAGCCTTCGATTGCGTTCACCATGATACGCTTTTGCGTAAACTACGCCATTACGGTGTTCAAAACGAAGCCCTAAATGTAATTGAGTCATATTTACTTAATAGATACCAGTGCGTAGACGTTAATGGCGCTAAATCTTCCAGGTTACCTGTTGAGCTGGGTGTACCTCAAGGCTCAATACTGGGTCCGTTTTTATTCCTGGTTTATATTAACGATCTGCCATTCTATTTAAAGGATATTTGCGACGTTGTACTGTTTGCAGATGATACTTCTCTGATCTTTAAAGTAGATAGGAATAGACAAGTTTTTGATGACGTGAATAACGCACTATCAATGGTCACAGATTGGTTCACAACAAATAATCTTGTTCTTAATGCCAAGAAGACTAAATGCATAAAGTTCGCTTTGCCCAATGTTAGAAATCTGGGTCCCAACATTGTGCTCGGCAATGAGAAGCTCGAAACTGTTGATTCAGCTGTGTTTCTGGGTATAACAGTAGACTCAAAAATTCAATGGGGGCCACATATATCAAGCCTAGCGGGTAGGCTTAGCTCGGCCGCCTACGCCGTCAGAAAGGTTAGACAATACACTGACGTTGATACAGCAAGGTTGGTCTACTTTAGTTATTTTCACAGTATCATGTCCTACGGTATTCTACTGTGGGGCAGAGCCGCTGATATTCAAAATATATTTGTGCTTCAAAAACGAGCTGTTCGTGCCATTTACCAATTAGGTGCGCGTGTTTCTCTAAGAGATTTTTTTAAAGAGTTTGGTATTCTCACAGCGGCTTCACAGTACATATTCGCCAACATTTTATATATTAGGCAGAACATTCATTTGTACAGTAACAATAGTGATATTCACAACTTTAACACCAGAAATAAGGACAAATTACGAGCTCCCTTTCATCGACTTCATAAGGTGCATAGTTCATTCGTTGGGGTTGGTATAACTTTTTACAACAAGTTACCGTCTTCTTTTCTAGATTTGCCATTTAGCGCATTTAAAGCAAAGGTAAAAGCTAATCTCTGTTCTAAGGCATACTATTCTATTAATGATTATTTAGATGATAAGCATAGTTGGTCGCTGTGTTGAACTCAAGACAATGTTCGTGTTCTTTTAGCAAAATTAGCTTGCTGTCAGGTTAAATATTATTATTTTTTAATTTCGTTTTTATGTGTATTTTTTAAATTTTATTTTTTGGTAAGACTGTCGTAGGTATCGTTTACTGTTATTGTCGGAGCTGATGAAGATTGCTACTATCTTTGCATTATATAGAGTTAATCTTTCTAGTATTATATAGCAGCATAGCCAGCATTGTGTGAGTACCATGTACTTCAGAGCTATCATTGTCTAGATACCTACGTCTTCTATTGACTTGAATGACTCCGGTGGTTGAGAGTATGTCATGCCCACTCAAATGTCTCGCCGATGGTGGCGCGTGTGTCGGATCATTTAGCTCCCTTCAAAATGGTTGAGCTGAATGGTGCTGATACATGTGTCATGTTCGTGAACGGGCGCTGTCGGTTGGGACTGGTCATCTCTTAGCTGCCATGGTTTATTTTAATTGATTCTAATTTTATTTCTGAATTGTCTTTTTATATTTACTATGGACACTTTTAACTTTCTACATCGTTCTCACATAATGTGTAATCTCAACATGAATGATGTAACAAATGATTTGTAATAATTACCTAATTGAAAAAGAGTGTCCATGGAGTTTCTTGCCCGTTCTTCTCCATAGAGATCTACGCCTTGGAATGGGCATCTACGGTACTTTCACAGTTATTATGTCTTGTGACTGGGACTGTAGCACCATAATTTTGTAATATTTTATTTTGTCTTTTGACAATTCAAAAGTGCCTGTAACTGGCCTACTTGAAATAAAGTGCTTTGACTTTGACTTTGACTTTGAACTATTAGGTCAGATAGTGATCATGCGCAAGCCTACCAATAGCAAACAAAAAATGCCGTCGGTCCCGGCTGATATTAGACGATTTTTGGCAGTCGTTACGCTAGTTAGAAGCCAATGAAAACAATACCAGTCGTGTTATGCAGTCACTGGGTTGTGGAGGGCAGATAAGCACTCACTCCGAGTAAAATACTGGTATTCACCTCCAGCTGATTAGACTGGAAGCTGACCCCTATAGATTTGGAAATAGGCGGCAGATAACATCCAATAATTTTTTGAGTTATAGCCGACACAAGATCGTCAAAATCTCGCGTCATCTTATAAAATTAGTAATACCAATCAAATTTAACCTTTCAGGATACAAAATATCTTACATAACGTGATCTTTATAAAATGTTCGTGCTCTAGAAGTAATGTTGACCTTTGAATTTAGTCGTGTATTTATTTTTTAAGTCTTTAGTAAGAACTTTGGCCAAAGAAAATTGGGCATCAGCCTATGAATGTTCCCACTGTTGGAACTCAGGTCTCCTCTCATGCTCAAGCACAGGCGTTACATTACCCCATTCTATAATTTCCATTCTATAATGGGGTAACATAACGCCTGTGCGGGTAGCACAGTTTTCCAAAACGTTTAGTAGGTATGGGTGGGTTGTCCACCATGTACCGATGAGGCATCGCCGTACGTCTTGTAGTCCGATGGAACGGGACTGGAGGAATTAGTTCATGCAATGCCAACGTACACTCCCCGGTGTATAGTGATTTTCGAGACACGAAGGAGTCATCATCATCATTTTAGCCCAAGGACGTCCACTGATAGACATAGGCCTCCCCCAAGCATCGCCACACTGATGGGTCCTGAGCGTTATAGCCATGAGCTCCTTTTTCAGTAGGTAAGTAAAGAAGCTAATAAACCGGACTGGTTTTCTTTTTTGTAAAAAGAAGTAAAATACGGACAAAATAAACAAACCGGAAAATCAGTGGCATGATGGATAACATAAAGGCTGACAAGAAAACTAATTACTTTTGGAACAAAATGCCGTAATTGTGTATTTCGTATCAAAATTACATTTTCCTACCACGAAGGACGTGTTTAGCCAGACCTTCATCAGAGAGACTGATGTGCGATGCTTCTTGGTTTGTTTTCCAGTTCAGGAAGCGTAGTAATGTTACTGTTATTTTTATTGAAATAAATTATTAGCCATTTTTTTTAATATAGAATAAAAGGTTTTTATCCGTCTTTAGTTCCATTCAATCATTGTCAAGCTCATTTTTTAAGTTAGCATTTGTGTTCAAGAAGTCCAAGAAGTTCTAAGAGAACCGGAAAAGTTCTCTTTTTATATTTCTGTTGAACCCATTGTTGACCTCAATCTTACCTGAAACCTGAAACCTCATCGTAGATCGGTGAGGTTTACGATGAAGAAAGGCAGCCCAGAATATGCATGTTCAGTCATGTTTTAAAACTGACGGCTCGGTAAGGAACACAGATGCTGGCAGAAAGTTGCACATTTGAGCTGTGCGGATAGTAAAAGTGGAGGAGAAGCAACATAAATGTTATGTAATACTACTAGCTATGACGACGGTCAAAATTTCCTCAGGTCATTTCAAACAAAACAAAAATGGAGACAAAATGGCATCTTTTTCATTAAATACCACACAATATATTATTGATATATTATATTGATCTTTATAAAATGTTCGTGCTCTAGAAGTAATGTTGACCTTTGAATTTAGTCGTGTATTTATTTTTTAAGTCTTTAGTAAGAACTTTGGCCAAAGAAAATTGGGCATCAGCCTATTAATGTTCCCACTGTTGGAACTCAGGTCTCCTCTCATGCTCAAGCACAGGCGTTACATTACCCCATTCTATAATTTCCATTCTATAATGGGGTAACATAACGCCTGTGCGGGTAGCACAGGCGTTATGTTACAGAGGCACACCTACATTTTCGCCAGTATGTTTGGAAGCCCCAATGTAATGAGGGACGAGCCTATAGCCATCGACTGGACACAAGTCCACTCCGGGCTGCTACTGAGAAATTACAGCAAGAAAAACTCAACAATAACTAGCCCAACCTAGGAATTGAACCTAGGACCTCATGCTCAGCAGTCTGTAGCACTTGCGACTAACGCGGCCAAAGGACATCAACCACTTTCTTTGGAGCTTTGGGACCGACCTTAAGTTCTTTGTACAGAAATTGTACAACAATTAAACTAGTTTAATATAAAACTTAGTGTACATGAATACTCACAGAATTAACTTGCTTGCTTAAATGTTGGAGAAAAGATAATAATTATTACTTTATTACTCATTCTCCATATCTTCCCGTACATGTCGTATAAAAATCTTGCCTTAGCGATTACAGTTCGGTGCCGTGCCCACCCCATAGACCAAACTACTGAATAATACAACGCGTTACCAATTTGGTTGATCGCCTATGTATTAGTAATACTATGAACTATCATCATGAAATTCGAAAGAAAACTACCAATACCATTTCGTTTATTCGCTCACCTAACTCATTACAAAACAAAGCCTTCTCAAGACACCCTCGATAACTCAACCCTTACCTACAACACTTGTACCCCAACAACACCTACCATTAAATCACAATTACAATTTCATTAAGTAATCGCAGCGATGTACCCCTGCCGTGCCCGACTTAGGGATGAAACGATACCACTGAGGTATCGATACTTTTACTCGATATAGATACTATATCGATTAAAAGTATCGATACCTCAGTCGGTCAGGTCGTAAAGTATTGAATCTTACTAGGTATCCATTGAAAAATATTAATAGGTACTCTGCTCGTATCGATCCACGAACGAAAACAATGAGTCAACGACGAGGAAATAAAAAAGGCTATCGGCGAATAGACTTTTATAATCAATAAGAGTATATCTGATCAATAAGTACTTCTGACCGATACGATTATGAACAATATGAGTACTTTTGACCAATACCTCCTTGGTAATTAGATTCAAAGTATCGATACGAAAAGTACATTGGTATCGGATAAAAGGTATCGAGTAAGTACGAGTATTTACTCATATCGTTTCATCTCTAACCCGACTGTAACTCGAGCGTGCCCAGAACGTGCCCAGAGTGTGCCCAGTTTGCCCACAGTGTGCCCGGGCTACAATCAACTCGGACGGGATCAACTTGATTAAAAGCCCTTTGTGACGTCAGATAGATAGATGTACCTACAAACATTGCGGACGATATCTGTAAAGGGATTCTGGAATCCTCAAAGTTTAGATGCCTGAGAGTTTCTTAGATCTTTGGAGACAATATAGCAGGGAAAGTAAACTTTATAACGACATTATTGAAATAACTACAAATCAAAATCAAAATTTCTTTATTCAATAAGGCCATTAAGCGACACTTTTGAACGTCAAAATAAATAAATTTAAAAGTAATAATAATAGATTCTACCGTCCATTCAGAAATATAGCTTGTCATGGAGAAGAACGGACAAGAAACTGCACACTTACTCTTTTAAAATAAAAAGTGTTTTACAAGTATTTGGTTACATTATTCTTGTGGGAAAAATACATATAACTGAGAACGATGTAAAGAGACGTGCACGTAAAGGCGTCTAGAGCAAAAGAAACAATTAAAAAATACAATAAATAGGTAATTAAATACAGGCCGAGGCGGCTAAGTTATGACCAATCCCAACTGATGGCGGCCGTTCATGAACATGACACATGGATCGGCACCATTCAGCTCAACCATCATGAAGGGAACCGATTGACCCAACACATGTGCCACCATCAGAGAGACATCGGAGAGAGCATGACACACTATCAACTGCCAGGGCACACTGAAGACAACGAACGACATATGGGTACATATGAGCTGTGCAGTTATATAAAACTAAAATAAATTGAGTTTATACAGTCTTGCGAGCAGTGGTGGCCCAGTGGTATCAGCCGCGACTTACAAGTTGTAGGTCGCGGTTTCGAGCCCAGGCAGGCGCTTTGCTCTGTGTAAATTATTTCATCACCACTGCTCTCAAAACGGTAAAGGAAAACATCGTGAGAAAACCGGCATGTCCTAGAACCAAAAATTCCAAGACATGTGACATGCACCAACCCGCACTGGGCCCGCGTGGTGGTTTACGGCTCATTCCCTCTCACAGAGAGGAGGCCTGTGTCCTAGCAGTGGGAACATTAATAGGCTGCTGATGTTGTTGATGATACAATCTTCAGCAGGTCCAACAATACTTCAGAACTGAATAAGTCCTTAGAAAAAAAAATTATGCTCATTTTTAACATACCTAGAGAGAGATTCTTAATTGATTGATTGTGTTGTAATCTGTGGTAAATATCATACTCTTGATTTAGTAATGTTCCATGGTAATGCTACACACAGCGCCACCTACAGTCTCTTCATGTTCACTAATCTGTACTTACTGTCATGGCCTCCGCTTACAATATAAATTCGTTAAAAAGTTTCTTTTTTACCTAACAAATATGCTTAATATTACTACTGGCCTAGTTTATTAACATCGCCTAAAACTCCAACAATGTGAAGGATAAACATTGATGTACACAATTACACATAATCGTTCCGAAAAAAATATCTAAATTAAAGCATATAAAGGTACCATATCAAAATCCGTTGCGTAGTTTGAAGAACAACGCGGCCCACAGACAGACACGAAGAACATCCAATTTTTATGAGGCATAATGTAGATCATATTATATTGATTAATTTTGGAAATCAACTTATTGTGACAGTACAGAAATTACTCTGACTTATAGTCAAGGTTCAAATTAATTTTTACATACTTATGCAAAACATATAAATACAAATTTTAATAATTATGTACCGAGTACCGAGGCCCATTTCTAAGGTATTTCTCCAAACATTAATAATATCACCACATAATAGCACCAAGGTACATAAACTACATTATCTCATCTAATTACAGTCTCGCTTTATTGATTATGTTTCCAATTCAATTGAAGTCGTATCGAGATTGATTTAATTAATTATAACTAAATTATTGTGACTAATAAATTGACTGATTGACTGGTAATAATATAATGTACCTAGAAAAATTATTTTAGTTTCTCTAGTAGCATCTATTACTGTGGCTAAATATAAAAAAATACCAATCAATCAGCCTAGCCTATTTCCAACGAGTACACTAGCACTATGTATATATAGTAGATTGGTAATTTTTATTATTTTAAATTATATACTTTCTATTCATTTTACATTATCTGTTTTACGTATTTTTTTTATTCATTAGTTCAGCACCTACATGTTAAGATTATAATTAGTATCTATTTTATTTACCCGTGCGTCTGTGAGACACTTACGGGGTGCCAACTGAAAATCAGCGCTGGGTGTCTGACGCCCAGCAAATGCTGAGTTGGTAACCCTTTTGGTATGGGCACGCCCGGCGCAGCTCTTATTGAACCTTGTTTTTACTTTTTAGGGTTCCGAAGTCAAGAAGGAACCCTTATAGTTTCGCTCTGTCCGTCTGTCCGTCCGCAGCTTAGCTCAGAGAATCTAAGTACCAGAAAGCTATAATTTGGCAAGGATATACATATTAATAATTCCAACAAAGTGGTAAAATATTTTTTTTTAATGTTCTTCCCTGTTTTTTTGTAATTGTTGCTATTGTGTCTGTGTCGAATGAATGTTTTCTATTCTATTCAATATTTTACTTGAAGCGACTGCCTACCTGACCTTCACAATCCAGTAACTGGGTAACACGATACCCCTTTGGAAGACTTGTGTCAGATTTTGTGACTTCTGACTACCTGTAATGACTGTCAAAGATCTTCAAATGACAGCCCGGACCAGTAGCTTATCGTACTTTGTGAGACACGGGAGTCTCGGTATGTAATGGATGGTTAGTGACCATTGGTCACCCATCTACGGACTGACCTCGGCAAACGTTGCTTACCCTTGAAGATTGATCCTTGATGATTTTATCACTTAGCCAGGAGCTTCAAGCACGAGTTAAACAAACAAAATTTTAAAATTTGGAAATCCCCGACTCATTTTTATTGCTTGCAACATAATTTATTGGCTTGGATCTAGTATCGGTTGGCAGGAGGAGGACTCAAGTGGTTAAATCTGGTGTGGGTTGGGTCCCTGATTAAAACGCTACCACTCTTATTACAAGGGGATGCATATTTTTCGAGAAAATAACAAAAATTGTTTCTAAACTCAATCAGATAAAAAATTAAAACGAAACGTTAAAATGGGATATTGACAACCAAATCAGCACCGGTATAATATTGTCTGTGGTGTAATATTTCGAGCAAAATTGTTGAAACGGAACGTAATTAACTTATTTTTTTATTTTTTTTAAATTGACTCACACAATGTTCCGTTGTTGTTGAATTAGGTATTTTACCTATGTTTGCAATATTTGTAAGTATGTGAGAACCGTGTTCCTATTTAGCAATTTAATTAATTTACCTGTTAATGCTTTTATTACTTTATACCTGTACGTAGTATTATTTTTGGGAGCATCGTCCTCACATATATGAATTTATTAATGTATGTACTAAATATTGTAAAACACCTATTTTTAAAAAGAGTAAGTATGGAGTTTCTTGTGCGTTCTTCTCCATAACAAGCTACTTTTCCGAATGCACGGTAGAATCAATTTTATTACTTGTTATATGTATGACGTTCAAAAGTGCCGCCTACTGGCCCAATTGAAATATATTTGGCGCACGGTTGGCGCAGTGGTCGAGCGATTGACTGCTGCGCTGCGTGTCGCGGGTTCGATTCCCGCACGGAACAAATATTTGTATGATCTACAAATAGTTGTTCCGGCTCTGGGTGTTTGTGTATGTGAGTTTATATGTTTGTAAACGCACCCACGATACAGGAGAAATTCCTAGTGTGGGGCAAAGTTTAAAAAAAAAAAAATATATATATATTTGACTTTGACTTTGACTTAATAAAGGATGAAATCGGGAACAATAACGATAGGGACAACATAGAAAATATTCCACTTGATAACACAGTACTTTCAGATCCTGTAGAAATAGCAACAGCTTTCAATAACCACTATACTAATATGGCACAATCTTTGAGTAAGGGAACAAAAATAAACAGTAACGAATGTATAATAGTTCATTCGATGTTCCTTAAACCTGTGTCCGAAAATGAAGTTAAAACAGAGATTATGTCATTAAATAACACAAACGCCGAAGGTGATGACGAAATTAACACGCAAATCATTAAAGCTAATGAACTTATTGAAATTATGACATATTTAAGTAGTTTATCATTCTCACTTGGCATTTTTCCTGAAGCACTAAAGCAGTCAATTGTTAAACCACTTTATAAAACCGGTAAAAATCAGACGTAAACAACTATCGCCCAATAAAACTTCTATTCTTAGTATATACTTATGCCTATTAATATTACACACACTCAAACATAAAACAAGACATATATTTAAAAATCAAATATGGTTAACTCACCAAACGTTCTGCATCGCCTTGGCGTCCGTATGTCGCCACAAGGATCCAGCAGAATATCAGCGTCAGGTATATTGCCTGGCACATGCTGAGCTGGACTCCCATTCAGTGCAACTTGGAGACGCGCACCGCACAAGTATAGGTGATCAAGCTTCAAGATGCAAATCTTGAAGTTTGAATATTTTTTACTATATTTTTTTTTTTTAAGAAGATAGGTAGTTCGGCATTCCCACCGAGGATTGCCATAAACAATTTATTTTCCTTGTGTTGTTTTCTTCTTCTTTTTTTAATGTTGTTCTTTTATTGTGCGTTGCTTGTAATTATTATTTGTTTTTATTTGTCGTGTAAATTTGTCGTTTCTGTGCTGTGTCTTCTATTGTGTTTGTACTGAATAAATGTTTTATCTATTTATCTATCTATCTATCAATAACTTTGATACCTATTCTATCTAAAATCTTCGAAAAGTGTATGTATATAAGATTGATTGAATTCTGTAATAAATTTAACTTTATTAGGAAAGAACAGTTTGAATTCCAAAAAAATAAATCCACAACGTTTGCTATCTACAGTCTTATAAAAATTGTATTAACGAATATTTACCATACCTATCTTACTACAGAACTGTTCTTCGATCTATCTAAGGTCTTTGATCTAGTCTCTCATGACCTGTTATTAGAAAAATTGGAGGCAACCGGGATAAGACGCATAACACTTTTCTTTTTTTTTAACTATGGGCTTGCGCTTGACCACTATCTCACCTGATCTCTTGACCACTATCTCTTTTAGAATGCGCCCACGCTGAGGCCCTAAAAGAGTCTGCCTACCAAGCCTGGGTCGGGGCTCGCGACCGCAAAGTTAGAGCGCGTAGGGTTCGCGCGAGGAAAAGAGCTTTTAATTCTGCCGCCAAGTTCTGCAAGCGGGTTTTGCGTCGGGCATGTTTTGACCATATCGGACGTATTGGTTGGGCCAAGCTAGCATCGCACCCTCCGGGAAGCAAACAGTTTTGGTCCCTGTCTAAAGGGGTTGAATCGAATTTCTGTCGTCCCACTTTACCTTCAATGCTGAAACCTAATGGGTCGCTGGCTCACTCTGCGAGTGAGAAAGCAAATTTATTTGCATCTCTCTTCGCTAGCAATTCACGTCTAGACGCTGGCTCCAAGCAACCACCTACTGTACCTCATTACGGCTCTTCGATGTCGCGATGTCGGAGATCGCTGTGCACACTAAAGAGGTCCGGAGAGTATTGTGCAGTCTAGACGTGAACAAGGCCAGCGGGCCTGATGGCATTCCAGCACGAGTGCTGAGGCTGTGTGCGCCTGAACTGTCTCCTGTGTTGACGCGCTTGTTCCGCCTCTCTCTTGTTAAAAGAACGGTTCCAAAATCCTGGAAGCTTGCAAATGTGCAACCAGTGCCAAAAAAGGCAACCGTGCAGACCCTGCCCATTACCGTCCGATCGCCACTACCTCCATTCTGTGCATAGTTATGGAAAGGGTACTGAACAGTAAGTTGCTGACCTACCTCGAAGACAATAATCTCCTCAGTGACCGTTAATATGGCTTTCGCCGGGGACGGTCAACTGGCGATCTTCTTGTGTACGTCACGCACTGCTGGGGCGAAGCCATCGAGAGACACGGCGAAGCACTTGCTGTATCGCTTGATATCTCGAAGGCCTTCGACAGGGTCTGGCACGCGAGTCTGCTCAGTAAGCTTCCTGCTTTTGGCATCCCCACTGGTTTTTGCAGCTGGATATCAGACTTCCTTAATGAACGGTCGATCCGAGTAGTCATTGACGGCTGCTCCTCAGACCTTATGGCTATTGATGCCGGAGTTCCTCAGGGGTCTGTTCTCTCTGCAACTCTTTTTCTGCTGCACATCAATGACCTACTTCAGCTTGGTATTGTTGGGTACGCAGATGACAGTACTGTTTCAGAGAGATACTTGTCCAGCGCAAAAACCAGCGTGGATGAAGTTCGTTCCTTGAGAGAGGCTATGGTTGAGCGGACAGATTTGACCTTAAGCCTTGTATCCCAGTGGGGTAATGACAATCTGGTCTCTTTTAACGCCACCAAAACACAGGCGTGTCTTTTTACCGCTAAAAGGAGTCTGTTCGATCAAACGCCTACATTTCGGGGTGCGTCTGTTCCTGTGACTGATCGGCTCGAGCTCCTAGGCATGGAGTTGACATCCTGTCTCAACTTCGGCTCCTCCATTGAGTACAAAGCCCAAATCGCGGCAAAAAAACTGGGCATCCTAAATAGAGTGTAGCGATACTTTACGCCTGGACAGCTTTTAACCCTATACAAAGCGCAAGTCCGATCCTGCATGGAGAATTGCAGCCACCTTTGGGATGGTTCAGCTAAGTTTCAGCTTGCCGCGCTTGACTCAGTGGAACGCAGAGCCAAGGGGCTCATTGGCGACGTTGAACTGGTGGACGCCAAGCTTCACAGCTTGGCTCATCGCCGCAAAGTTGCCTGCTTGTCGGTCTTTTACAGACTGTACTTCGGTGAGTGTGCTCAAGAACTCCACGACCTCATCCCACCAGCCCCCTTCTACCATCGGACATCTAGACGCACTGCAAGTTATCATCCTTACCTTGTTGCCATTCCACCAATTCGAACCAAGCGCTTCCAAACATCCTTTATAATGCGCACAGCGAATGAATGGAACTCACTACCTGCGTCTGTGTTTCCGAACGCATTCAACCCAAATCGCTTCAAAGTTAGAGTGAACAGGCTTCTTCTGGGTAAGCTCACTCCATCGTAGACTCTGTCTCTGTCACCTATGACCTAGACTAGAGTCAAGAGCAAACCCATTACAAATAAAAAAAAAATCTTAAGCGATGATGTGGTCGACGGTGAAGCACGCTTGCCTAGAAAAATCCCATTTACTGTACCCCCCTAGATTGTAGCTATCGGGAAATACAGACTCCGACAGGGAATTGCACTCCTTAGCTGTACGCATAATAAAAGTGTCTCCAAAACGTTTTGTACGTATTGGGTATGGTTATCATCATATCTAAGTAATAGACAACAACGCGTTACTATTACTAAAATGGATATAAGTAACAGTATGACATCTCACTATTCTGCTTTCAAATCCAATAAATAAGGCGTCCCACAAGGAAGTGTACTAGGCCATATTGTATTGCTATTGTATATAAATTCTATCACTACTATAACTAATCATAAATGTATACTACTCACTGATGTCATCTTTATTATTGTGGCATCTAATAAGTAATACAATTAAAGACCACGAGACAGAAATTAATAATGTGATTGAAAGATTGATAAAATGGCTAAAGGAAAATAACTTATCCATTAATCTAAAAAAAACAGTTTATGTACAATTTAATAAATCAAATAATGCAAAAAACAATATTAAAATGAATATACATAGAATTCACGAAGGTTACTTCGTGCAAACCAAATTTTTAGGAGTTACCTTGGATAAAGACATCACATGGAAAGTACATGTTGATAAAGTATGGTGTAGTTGTAGTGTAGTAATCGTGTAGTGTAGTTTCCCGAGTTGCTTTGTTGTTTTATTTTTTTCGGGTTCCGTACCCAAAGGGTAAAAGCGGGACCCTATTACTAAGACTCCGCGGTTCGTCTGTCTGTCTGTCACCAGGCTGTACCTCATGAACCGTGAGAGAAATACATCATCTGTAAAAATTTCAACTTTCTAGCACAGTTGAAATTTTCACAGATGATGTATTTCTGTTGCCACTATAACAACAAATACTAAAAAAATAAAAAATCCGCCTGCTTAAGAAGCAAGCTCAAAAGCTGTAAACAAGAAAAAAACATGCTGTGCAGTCGGCAGATCAGGGGGTCAGCCAGTTTACGAATATGTATCTTCCGACTGCACAGCATGAATTTTTCTTGTTTAAAGCTTTTTAGTTCGCTTCTTAAGCAGGCGGGTTTTTAATTTTTTAAATTAACTTTTTTTATTTACAACTTTTAAGTTATCATTTTTTTTCGAATGGCTTTTAAACATATAAGTAGTTTATATTTTTGTGATCTCCTCTAAAGAAAAACATAACCCTTTCCTTGCAGCCGGGTAAAAACAGAATAAAATAAATAACTATTTAAGTGGGGCTCCCATACAACAAACGTGATTTTATTGTCGTTTTTTTTCGATAATCCAAAACCGAATCAGGGCACCCCGACCTAGAGTGTATATAAAAACCGGAGGCGCGAAGGGAGAGCAACCCCCGTCCGCTGTAACAAAGCATAGGCTAGGCCCGCTGCGGCTCACTGTTCCCGTCTTCTTCTTCATCGTGTCGATGATTTCATTTTTAAATTTTAATTTAGATGTTGTGCTTCGACCAAAACTCAGCCACGTCCACAGCCCTAGCGTTGGCCTCGCACAGGTCCCTCATGGTGCAGGTGTTTGTGCACATAGAACAGGACAAAAGATGGGGTGTGGTTCTACAATCACATTGTGGCTGATCAGAGTACCCCCATCTGACCAGGTTGTACTTACAGCAGCCCACTTGGCTTCGCAGCCTATTTAGGGATTTCCAGGTGGGCCATGGCAGTTTATTCCCAGCTGGGAGCTTTTCTGCAGATTGTTGACTGCTGATGATTCCCCAAAGGCTGTACCCGTGCAAGCCGAAGCTGCGGAGGTGAGCATGCGTGCCTTTTGTTAGGTACGTAACGCGAAGGGGTTGCACCTGCCGCAGCGCTGGAGACGATGCGGAAGCAACTTTAAAGTGTTCTGAGGCTAGGTTACAATAATTTGTTTTTCTCAAGAACGGTGCTTTACCTTTTCATGGGAGTGGTGCCAGGAGGGACGGGGCATCATTTTCCGTCGGGGTATAATATTTTACCAATTCTCAAAATTGTGTTCTGTAGGTAGGTACTTAGGAATTTTGCCAAAACACTCACCTCATACACAAAATCTAATCTATTTTCCTTACCCGCAACAACACAATCAAATTCATAAAGCGATCAGCCGTCGTACAATAATTCGGAAAATACGCAGCATTTGCGAAACGGAGCGCGTCCCATATTCCGGACTCATAAAAATATACATATATAATACATAACACTGAAGGTTTCAGATATCTGATTATAGTATTGGGTCCCCATCACATTATGATAATGGATACTTGGGCGACGCCTGGTTATAGAAATAGATTGATTTCCAATTTTTCTCCGTAGCCCGTGGCTGCCTGGCTCCGTGGAGTCGTGGTGGAGACATCTGATTGATTTTTAGGTTATTGCGTCGGATATTACTATAGGTTTTCGATAATTATACGATAATGTCCGCCCCTTCTGTTTCGTGCCGTTATCGGGGACCGCGGCATTATCGGGGCTGCCCTACCTCCGTACGTACTCGCCGCTAGTTATAATTGTGTTTAACTGCCGGCTTTTATTCCAGTTCCACGAATGGAATTAATATTGCTGGATTTTGGGGGATAGTTAGAGTTTTAGGTGATTCAAAATCAATTTTGCCGTTACTACAGCATCTCGTGGAGTTCAGCATCTCATGGTGTCTGTGAAAATGTTGACCGCATTTTGAATCACTATAAATCCTTTTCGTAGGTCTCTTGCATTAGCTTGCCTTGAAAGCTATCCTTGCTTATACTTATTATATTATAGCCAATTAATTCTTTTTTTTTTGCCAGCTTTACTGTCTGTGTCTGGCTGTCATGAAATTTATATAAATCAAAATCTATACTAATATTATAAAGAGGACAGATTTTTTTGTTTGTTTGTTTATACCGAATAGGCTCCGAAACTACTAGACCGATTTAAAAAAATATTTCACCAATAGAAAGCTACATTATTCCTGAGTGACAAAGGCTATTTTTTAATCCCGAAATCGGGTCCCGTGGGGTGGTCCACGGGAGCGAAGCCGCGGGCAACAGGTAGTTATTTATAAAGAAACTCATACCCATGCATACAAAATTCCAATTTATTTGTGATTCATCGCTCTAAGCAATATTTTCTCACATAGTAGGGGCAAAAGACTTAATAATTTGACAGCTAAGTAAAGTGTCCGTACATCACTAATATATCACACTACTCCTAAACTTAGTATAGCGTAGTCGAGATGCTCGGCATTACAAGTAATTACTCGCTTTTAATTAAACGACTGAATCAAGCTGTCTCCTGCACTAGCTCCTCTGACGGAGCTAATGAACTAAATAAAGATATGTTGCTTTTTATTCTTAGCTTTTGCTTCGTGATGTTTTATTTTAGTACTTTTATTTACTTTGAAGAAAATCTGGAGTTAATGGTCTGTTTTTGCCTTGACCAATACTTTCCAGTCGGTGTAATTAACGTTTTTTTGACATAAAAACTTACAAGCATCAAAACTCAGAAGTTAAAAAAGCCAAGTATTTCCACATACAAAAATACGTGAACCTGAAAATAAAACCAAAAATACGTGAACATACCCAAACATGAAACCTCACTATCCAAACTAAATAAACTTGTAACCCTAAAAAGATTACCTCCGAAGATTTTCCAAGATAACCGAACACCTTAACCCTCGCTCGCCGCGACGTCAATCGCTACCCTTCAGCAATTACGGTCCAACAGGCCCCATCAGACTGTAATTTTCCACGCCACTTGGCTTAATTAGGTCAAACGTCCGTCCCTTGGGCTCTCGGACACAGTTTAAGACGGTCGCCCTGGGTTTAAACTGGGCCTTAAATCGTCTTACATCAACAAATGCCTTGTTTTGATAAAGGCTTTCAAGATTATTATAAGGAGATTATTTTGAGGATTTCTTTTTGTTTACGGGGTTTTAATTGAAATGGAAATAGACTTGACAAATTCTTTTAGAAGAAAAGACACGTTTTTTTGGGTTATCCATAATTATCAGTATTTTTTCGTAAAGACAAAATAAATCCAAACAGTACAAATAGTTCTTCTATTAAACAGTTCTTCTCAGATTATAAAGGATTCTTTTAAAATAAGCGAGGGATTAATGGATTATTGTACAAGGTAAAAAGTCACGGTATATCCCCGAGGGTACACCCAAAGGAACATTTCTAAATTGCCGGAAAAAGAGGTTAAATCTAAAAAAAAGATTAACGCAAATAACAATAAACGACGAATCAACGATTTAATTCCCTGAACTTATGTAATCTAAATAGTATCAAAGGACCATTAAAACAACATAATGGAATAGCGACGGAACCATGATAGTATGCAAATGTCTTCCGAACGCGTCCAGCCGTAAGGCTTGCATCTAACCAACGCCACCAAAGCCTTTTACCATACCAACAATTTGGTATGACTCATACAGAAATCAACAGCAAATAATCTGAATTAAAAAACATGGGCTCTATTTATTTAATATAACTGTCAATGAGGCCTATTTTTTTAATATTACCTATATTCGTGAGGTAATTACATGCAGCTAGTGGTGAAAAACAAATTCGCATTTTGAATACACATTAATGTCTTGCAAACGCGTCCTGCCTAATGCCAACCTTTTGGATGGCCAATTACAAGCCCATATCATCATCATCATTTCAGCCGAAGGAAGTCCATACGCCTCCCCCACGTGTCGCCATAGGCCATTATGGATTATTCTAAACTGTGTTATAGTGTAGGATTCAGTTCTATCAAAAAGTTACAATGAGTGAGATTGGCCAATACATACCTACAGGTCAAAGCACTCCCTTTACCCATGGGGGTAGGTAGAAACTACAGAATACCATCTGCTACGATCCTTACTTAGCTTCGTTTACACTTCGGGTCATACACGCACATACATATTTGAAGTGGTTAATCACTCCGGTAATAATTTTAAATAATGATTTTTAAATAAATATTAAAACATGGCCTAAACCGAAAACCTAAAAGTACAAAAAGGACAAGGTCTGACTTTTTTAGGCATATTTAGTATCAAAAAGATAACCCTAGACTTAAATCCTATTCAATAACCGGACAATATTTCAAACCACTGCCAAAAGTGCCAACATTATCGTAACATTAGGAAGCAATGTAGAATCTATAATCCAGGGCTATGCAAATGTCCCCGTCGTGAGAAGTCACCCAGCACCAGTAGCGCACTAGCCCCAGCAGTAGCAGTAGTTAACACCAAGAGTTGTAATTCACGCGATAAATAACACATTTCGTTCTATTTGCATTCGTCGCTAAGGCGGAAATTGCTTGCAAAATCTCGACCCCGACGTATAATGGCATTAACGAGTTTCCGTTTCGGTGGATGTGGTACTTTAGTTAGGATTTAGAGTCCGGTTCTGTGTGTTCTAATTTAAACTTGCTCGTAAGTATCCGCTTAAAGCCATAAAATGAAAAAAAAAAAATGAAGTGAAATGTAGATACTGTGTATGTTGGGAACCGATCATAATTCCGAATTTATTTGTTCGAATTTGATTTTACCGAAAACCGCGTTTTTTTTACTGTATGCATTATTTGACATCTTTTCAAGTCATCAAAATATCATGTGGCATATGTATTATTTTACCGAACTACATTTCGCCGATTTACAAAATAACTTTTTGCTTTTGGCCGAAGTCTCTTTTGAACTTTTTTCATTTGCCATATTTTCATCACACCGAAACAATATTTTAAGGAATATTATTTGGTCTAAAACATATAGCCGGTTACTTGGTAGCATTTTAAACTTAAAATTCAAATAGTGTCATGAAAAGTCAATATGTTTTGCTACAAAATTTAGTGACAGAAATGAATCGCTGCAAAACCGACTTCACGCAGTCTGTGTTTGAATTTTCATGCAAATGATTTAATAATAACTTTTTTTTATTGGGACAATCTCACCTCACTATTCCCAAACCACTGCAACTTGAGGTGTAGTAAGTACACTATCCATATATGTAATCTGGATCCTAATAATATATAACACTCATGTACTCTTTAGTCAGTAATAAAAGGTAATCGCTTGAGAACAGTTGTTTGCCTAACACAACATCCCCACATGGCGACCCTTGCCATTTTTGGGGCGCGTGACGCGATTGATATCTCGGCGTAGTGTTACGGCTCCAAAGCAAAATAAAATAAACTGAACTAAGTACGTGAAAAATAAGCCAAAATTCGTGAAAATGAATCGAGATCATTGAAAGCCAGAATCAACAGTGGCGACCACCAGAAAAGCGCCGAGGCAATGAAGCTCGACGAAGTCCCGGAAAATAAATTTAACTGTCTTGGATCCCGCAACGAAATTAATCAGAAAAGAATAACGGAGGAGTACGAAAAAGTACAAATTTCCACTTCCCTCCATATCAAGCAGGAGACAGAACAAACAAGGCCAATAGTCACAAAGGGTCGTTTACAACTGGGATAAGTCCAGTTGCCTAGCACCACGGATAAAAAATAGCATTAATATTAATGGGTCCTACATTGTGATATTTGTTTCCAATAATAGGTATGACAAAAACGCTTGAACGCACGGAAATTTGTTCTAGTTTCCGTATAGTAAACAACTCCTGATGCAGCCTGTACATTATTCAACATAATATTGCGTTCATTCTGCCAAAGAATAAACTCCCATAAGATATGATGTGCAGATTGTACATATTTGCAGTCAGATATAGAATACTGCCATGCTATTCTCTAAGAGACAGTTTCTTGGCTGTGCTCGTTGACGAGCTCGTCTTCGAGACAGTCTCGAGATCGACCGATCGTGCAGCGCTGATTCAAACGGTATTCTCTAGCGCGGTTATGGTCGTCGACGAACTGTAGACTGACATCTCCCGTCATAATTTCGTAGACGAATTAGGGCTTGAAACAAATTCTTTAAATTACAATCGATAAATCTCGACTGAGAGTTTTATGGCCTTAAAACATATAATATAGGTATATCTTTAAGTATTTTAAGTAATAGAGTGAAACTACAAACGATTTCATAGTTATAATAGTTTAACTAATGTATTTTTATTATTGCATCTTAAGGCTGAATGACAATTTCTTTGCCTATTTCGTTAGTAAAAGCAACGCGCTGTGTGACGCTGCCACAAAACGCAAAATCGCAACCGACTCTTTTTGTTTGATAATTTGTTGTTTGTTTTTATTTAAAACTATTTACTTAAATGATTATAACATAGTTGTGTGACTGTGTGAAATGTAAGTATTTTAATATACTTAGGTTTAGTGACAATATTATTGTTCTCCAAAAAAGTGAAGTGAAGTAGGTATAATATGTTTATCTCTAGATCAAATATGATAGTACTGCGTTGAAATAAATTTGCAGGATGTAAAACCAGGGCTATCTTGGCGTAAGAACAATATGACAATGGAAAACCAGCCGAACACAAAACAAGTGATGAAGTTTTTTAGAAAAGTCTTACTAGGTATGTTATAATTTGTTTATATTTCGTATTACACTTTGAGGCTAGATGGGGCTAGATCACTTGCAGTGCCTCAAAGCAGAGATGCCTCAATTGCCTCTTCATGCATTGTTGGTTGGTGCAGTGTAAGAAGCTCTAGATAATTAAATAGTGTTCTCACTTTTCATTCCCAGGTAGGACCAAGTTGTTGGTGTTTTTAAAAGTAGCCAAAAAATCAATTAACCAGCAATACTATGTGTCTCCCTATAATATCTGTTCCTTCAGAAAGAGAGAGTGATGCTGTTATACATAGTATCCTGCATATTTTTTTACCTCTAATAGTAATTTATTGCATTTTTATGTTCACAGCTCCTCGCAGGTGTTGTTTGCTAACGGTATGAGGCCATCTAATCCAATGCTCATTTCACAACAACCTTCACAAAGGCAAATGGAGATACACTGAAGATATTTATAGAATAAAATTCTAATACTGGAAAATAGTTCAATAAATAAATCTGAGTTTTATCGTTTTGAGTTTTTTTTATTAGTCAATATGTATATTATGTCTGTTTATTTTCCATAATAAACATATTAATCTGTTTTGCAGTCTTAATGCACAATTTTGCTTGTACAAACAAGAATTTGGCTTATTAAGATTGAGTATCTAGCCGGAAGGAACCTGTGAAGGTTGCAGTGTTCCGCTGGATGTGAGATGCACGCGACCGGTCAATGTGGCGACGCTTGGTGGAGGCCTATGTCCAGTGGTGGACGTCATTAGACGTATATGATGATGATGAAGCCGGACCAATAAACATGATTCACATCACAACAAATATTATTTAAATATATTTATGACATATAATTTTAATTAAAGATCCTACTAATTAACCTATGCAATCCATGCAAAAGTAACTGTCTGTTATCTTTTCACGCTTAAACCGCTGATGGTACCTATGGAAACAGTTTGAGACCGTAGGTAACTATCCTATGTCCTTCATAGTATAATTTTTATCATGGAAATCTTCCTTAAGTTTGTATGATGAATTAATAATATCTCTAGTAAGGCGGCCCACAAACCTACAATATTTTTTCTTGAAATAAAAAAAATGGCTATTCGAAATACTAATGCTACGCAGACGTAGTTGCAGGCAACAGCTAGTTACATAATATATAAATTAAAATTCACATTAAACATTTAAAACGCCTGTACGCTAAGAGCTAAGTCGTTTTCCAATACTTAGGTAAGTTAACTATGGATAAAGTGTCTCTATCCCAGGATATTGTTATCAACGTTGCTAATTCTCTCGCCTGTCGAGCTAAAATCATTAATTTTCTCAGCTTCTTCTAATATATGTAGCTTTAGTTAACCAAGCTAACAAACTGGCAAGCTGGTAAAAAAATATTTTAATACAATATTTTATTAGCTTCTGCCAGTGGCTTCAAACACGTGAAAAGTGTTTTCTTATCCCAAGGGTACATTATATTGGGAAGAAAAGTATCCCTTATGCTATTCCTTTACCTAGCTATAATCTATCTCTATGCAGAATTTCACCCAGTGCCGTTCTGGCGTGATTCAAAGAGTATGTAACACTGGCGTGATTGAGTAACAAACATACATCCACAAACATTTAAACCAACAAAACTGCCCATCCAAACTTTCACATTTACCTATAATATTAGTTAGATTAAAATCCAAGAAGAATTACGTTACGCGCAAAAATAGTGGCTTTTGGATTTGACAGATAAAAACGAGGCTGTAAGCCAGGCTGCGAGCGTCTTCGACGCTGTTTTTTCTTACGGAATACCAAAATGTATGAAGAACTGTCAACTTGCTCGACATTGAGTAGTTCTAACTCACGGCCGTCACAGCTTAGAGCGCTAGTGTCGCTATTCGCGGCTTAGCGAATACCAAACTTAGATTCGTCGCTGGCACCAGCACTGCGCTAAAGGCTGTATCCTTAGAGAATAGCACTGCTGACATAACGGTGAGGCAACAAAATTTAATAATAACTGTCATGCATTATACATTTTTATCTATTGATTAATTCAACTAATTAGTCCAAGAGCGAGCGAAGCGAGCTCGAGAATTTAGGGCACCCCGACACGGATAGGTTAGGTTTGAAGGGAGCAAAGCGAGCAAACTCAGCTCCCGTCATCTCCTTCATGTTAGGTTACTTTAGACCCTGCGACAGAAATTCGTCAACTATTTTATTCAATTAGCTGTTTATACATTTGTATTCGCCCACTGTTTCATATAAGGCGTATTCAGTGATTTAGTATTTAGCATTTTAGGATGTTCGGGAACATAATAAAAATACTTCGAACAAATATTATTTCGTCTAAATGTAACTTCGGTAAAAAGTTTTTGGACCAAATGAAACGTCGGTGTAACGAAACTGAGACAGTGGCTGAGAAAGTGGAGACTTAACTTCATCATCATCTGCCTAGCCTTTTTCCCAACTATATTGGGGCCGGCTTCCAGTCTTACCGGATTCAGCTAAATAGAGACAGACTAAATTTAACTTCGATGAAGTAAAAAAAGTTTTAGGTGAAATGAAATTCGGTCAAATATTAATCGAACTTATGATAAGCAACCGTGTATGTTGTGTTTAGTATGGTTATTAAGAAGAAGAAATTATTAATATTGTTATGAGCCTGTAGTGACCACAGCAGAGCAAAGGACTAACTTCCATCTTTCCGTTTTTCTTTGCTACGTCTGACCAATCCTTTAGATATTAGTATATGGTAGTTTGAGTTTACTCAAATATCTTGAAGGTCTGTGTCTGGTTTTAATTGTTTACTTTTCTTACGAAAAACCTAGCAAAACTAGTTTATAATCATGTGAGATTTGTAAAGAACCTTGTCACCACCTTGGGAACAGCCCAAACCGATGACAACTATCGTATATTGCTACACAATTCTAACAAATCTTCCCAACAAAACGTAACAAAATATTACCGTATCTGCGGTGCAGCGCATCGCATCAGCTACATCCAGCGGTTGCATTCCAATGAGATGCAAATGCAAGAAGCGGCTGCGGTAGGGAGGCGCTCCCGTAGAAATTTGCGGAACACTGTTTGTCGAAATTTCACTGTGCAGGTAGCTGTGACCGTGGTACGATCGATAGGTACAAAGCCTAATGTTCCTAGTTCAACACCTGGAATGGAGCAAAAACATACACTGCCGAAGATACGAAGTCTGGTTATAGAAAGGAACCAAAACAAATATTAGGTGTACTGTGTATTGCGTTTAATAACAATGTGTTATATCCAACTCAAAATGCAGTTTGACTGTCGGGCCTAAAGTTTAAATAAAATCTCAGTTCGACCAATTAGCCTAAATAATTACGAAGTATATACTTGTTACAGTTCAGCCAATACAATACTTACGTTCAAAGATAACTTTTGTTTCGTAGATCGCATATTGTTGTTGGCTGTACATTTAAAAAAATTGTAAATGGTCCTGTATTGTTAGTTTACTTAATTTTTTTTATGGCTACATTAGATTTGCACATAACTTGTGTGTGACTAAAATATAATATCCAAGTAAAGATTCTAAAAACTAAATTTTCCTTTTCAGGTAAAATTGAGGTCAAATAGTAGGAACCACCTAACATTACACAATGCTAGAACAATCATTTAATTTGATAGGTTCCATAATTCATAATAAAATGCGAAAGTAACTCTGCCTGTTTGTCCGTTACCATGTTCATGTCATAACGGCTGAACGGTTTTGGATGAAACTTGGCACACCGATATACCATGTCCTAGATTAGGACTGAGGATACGTTTTATCACGGGAGTATGTGCCTTGAGATAGTTTTCGAATTTCACTCTGTTAGTTTACAAAACTAAACGAGCTATTTTTATAATCCTAGTCGATTTTTTAAATCGAGGCTGAAATTTTCAGAGTTCTTTTCAGAGTTCAGGTGAGTGTGACGCTATAACGACTCTAAAGCGATCGATATAAGCGCGAAGTTAATGCTGCGTGCTGTACGATAAACTGACTACGTTTGTGTTTTAGTTTAGTTTCGAATAAAGTTTGTTAGGTCCTTTGATATACGCCGTATACGCAGTATAACTATAAGTACTAATTTTATGATATAAAGACCACTTTTCAACCTTCAAATAAAAGTGACTCAGTTAGATCGTAGAGCTTAATTTTATAGCCTATTGACATTATTTATTAACTCTTTACTTTACCAAACCGAAGTTTTAATAGTAGAAAACTTGAATAAGGTGTACACCTTATTCAAGTAACCGTCTATATACAGACGGTTACGTACACCAAATGTAGAAGTTTCTGCCGGCGCGGCGTCCGTGTTCAATGTCAACTATAAGAACAGGCATCTTTTGTGTTCACTCTTTTTCGTAGTAAACCTCCTCCATTGCGTGCCATCAGGTGAGATAGAACTGAAGATCTGGCTCATTACGAATTAAAAAATAATTAGGTACTATTATTATTAAGTACTGAAAAAACCACTTTCAATCATCAATTATGATTAAGTACTAGCCTTCTAATAATAAACATTCATCTCAATAGTTTTTACACTACCCTATTTTCTAGTGGAAACATTTTCCCTTCAATCGTTTTTCCCGGAACCTGACCATAACGTAAGAGATCGCACTAATTTGCAATCTTCTGTGAACTAATGCAAATTAATTAAAATGTAATTCGACACGTGTTTTGCCTTTAAACGAGGCTCCCAGGGCGGTCGTCTGACGGAGATGGTAAACTTGCTTATATTGTAGGTAGAAAATAAATTGCTGGGTCTAGGAAAGTAAGACATTGTGTTGTAGAACTAGGCGCTTACTTTGACAGTCGAAAATTAAAATATCACAAAGGTTGAACGCCGAAAATTTTGATCCGTTCGATGGATCTATAGCGTCGTTTATTAATCAGAAGGATCTTTTATGGTCATGTTTCTTTTTATATTACTATCCAAACTTTTTTTATTTCTTTTTAGAATGATTTAGTCTTGTAATTCAAGTGGACTCTGAAGAGTTCATTTGAATTCCATGTGCATTTTGTTGCGTGAATTTTTCAATGTTATAATTGCTTAAAATGGGTATCTATTCAAAATGTCTTAAAATAATGTTATTCTTGAAAGTTAACTCCAAATCAGTATGCATGGATGGATTGCAAAATCTATATTGCGAGGTTACTTTTCATGACGTCATCGAATGTTAACCTTTCATAATGAACCGGGGTCAATCATAAACATCATCAGCCTTTTATCGTACCCACTGCTGGGACAACGGCCTCCTCTCTGTATGACCACGCGAGCCTAGTGAGGGTTGGTGGATGTCACATGTCTTCGAATTATTGGTTCTAGGACATACCAGTTTCCTTACGATGTTTTCCTTCACCGTTTTTAGAGCAGTGGTAATGAAATAATTTGCACAAAGCGCCTGCTTAGGTTTGAACCCACGACTTACAACTTGTAAGTCGCGGCCGTTACTACTGGTCCACCACTGCTCACCAGGGTCAACATGAAAATCAAACTCAGAATGATAAACTTTCAATTGTAAAGCAAAATAAAAATAAAAAAACCTGTATTCCAGAGATTCATATGAATACAAACAATTAAAACCGAGTTTACACAAACCCTAATGAAACAGAATCCATAAACCTTTTTATCCCGGTATCAATTAAAATAGTATACCCGACTGTTTTTAATTTTAAGGTTTTTATACCGGTATACACAACTCAATCGAATAGAAAATGGGAAGTGAAAAGAGTGGAGTTTCTTGCTCGTTCTTCTCCATAGAGACCTACTGACGCTTGCGAATGTGCAACTAGCTTCGTTTTAGTTTTTTTTTGTTGACAATTCAAAAGTACCTTTACCTTTAAATGGTTTAGTTAACCTAAAATAGTAGTTTATACAACGGTCATATAACTAATAGGGGTTATTAAAACACGACTGTGATAATAGTATCACACGAGTGTTTTAATATCCAATTATATGCCGTTGCATACACTATTTTATCTTCACTGATACAGTTGAAATAAAACAATATGTGATAAATATGTGGTATGACGGGAAATTTAGATTTTCATTGCGCATGACTGCGCAGCAGGTGTATCTATAGACAATGACACTATTTTCTACATAAAGTCGATGAGCCCATACGCGCCAATAAATTAAAAGGTAAAAGTGTGCTATAAAATTATATCGGGTGGAGTCAAATTTTCTTCACATTCACTGATATCAGATATTTTTAAGCAAGAATTAAAAACCTCATGAAATTCATTAAAGCAAAACGTATGAATAGCGCGCAAATATTTCCGAAATAAACATCAAGAAGTTATCTCACGCCGCCGCCCGTGCGATAAAGCCATTTCTCATATATGATACCAAACTGTGATAAAAAGTGTGGCTTAAACCATGTCACAGTAGGCCGTGCTCGCCGGGCTGTATCGTAATAGAAAAAAAAATATTTTATAGAATTATTTTGCTAGATAAAAGTGTTAATATATTTTGATTTAAATCTGCCTAGCCTTTTTCCCAACTATGTTGGGGTTGGCTTCCGGTCTAACCAGATGCATTTGAGCAAACTATACAACCCAGTAACTGGGTAATACAATACCCCTTGGCAAGACTGGTGTCAGATTACCTGGCTTCTGATTATCCGTAACAATCCGTAACAAACAAGTGTCTAAGGTGTACAAATGACAGCCAGGACCAACAGCTTAACTTGCATGCTAACCCAGTATGTTAAGATGGTCACCAATCAATGTATCGACCTCGGCAAGCGTTGATTAACCTTGAAAATAAACCCGTGTGGCTGTTACTATTTAGCTTCAAGCTGCTACAAACAATTAAAATAGAATTCATACAAACCCAAATGAAACAAATGACTTTTTCCCTCCCGGTATCAAAAACGGCTGTTATTACTGGTATACCCAACTACCGTAACTATTATATATACTTTAATGGCGTGTTCTCTTACAATATTATAGCCCAGCTGCAGATTGCAAGATTACTTTGCGATTGGAAATAAATAAAAACGACGGACGCGCCGCTCTCGCTCGGCGCTGGGTTCCGCGGTATTGTCGAATAAAACTTTCGTTTTATGATTTTAATATTGCTCTTTTTGTGGAAGTATTTTGTGTAATTTTATTTTTAATGGCGTCCAACTGTATAGACTTAAAATGGCTTCACTTAATCCATACTAATATTACAAATGCGAAAGTAACTCTTCCGTCTGTTGGTATGTCTTACTGCCTGAATAGATGTGGATGAAACTTGGCACACGGGTAGCCTATGCCCTGAATTAGGACATAGACATTGACTTGAACTTCCGGGAGTACGTTTCATACCGCTGGCAGAAGCTTTAAATAAAGGTAGATTCTCTGTCCAATTGTTTTTGGAGAGTAAAAAATTATCTATAACGTTTGAAATACCTGCAAATACGTTCTTAACGCCTGAATACTTCTTGAAGATTCAAGATTCAAGAAGTCAAGTCTGTCTTGCTTAGTAGTTAGCATTATCTCAAAAGTGAAAATGAATATTGTAGTTAATTTTTCTTTTATCTTTTTCCCTTACAAAAACATTTAGAATATGTTTGTATTTTTTTGTTGGTTGGTACATGGTCGAACAAAATTGATTGGATTAATCGAACTAAACCAGCATTAATAAGTGAGTTTTCATTTGTATTTGTGTATCGGATTTATGTTACAATAAAATGTATTTATTTAACAATCTATCTAAATAAGTAAAATCTGTTTTATTCTTTTTTCCACTCCTATGTTTAATGCATGCCGTGGCAGCCTTTAACTAAGGCTACATTATAAAATGTAAAAATATGACTATTTTAACTTGTATTTTTTTGTATGCTTTGTTGGTAGTCCATAATTAAATAAAATCAGTTAAATTTTAGGTTAAATACAATAGTGACTCGAGAAATTGTAAGAAAACATAGGTATTCTCTAAAATTTACTTCAGTAAAATCATAATTATTCCGCTCGCCCGTCATCGCAGGAAGTTCGTCAAAGATTTATAGTTGGCAATTACACAAACGTCTACTCATAATGAGAGACAATGGACCACAACACAAAGGATGTGCCTAAGAATTACATTCTGATGTTATAAGTTTTGTTTAATTCTAGTTTTAGCAACCTGTGGGATATTGTCGTTTTGAAATTTAATCTTACTAGTAACACAAATGAGAAAGTTTGAATAGATATTGTGTGTGTGAATGTATGTTTGTTACTCAATCACGGGAGAACGGTTGGACGGATCTGGATGAAATTTGGCACAGATATAGATTATAGTCTGGAATAGCACATAGGCATACTTTTTATCCCGATATAATGTTCCCTTGGGATGATAAAACCCTTTTCACGCAGGCAATGCCGTTTGCAGAAGCTAGTTATAATAATATGACTCAAAATTTGCAACTGAGGTTTGCTGTTAGAGAACCCAATTATGGGTTACGCTCGCCTTTGTACATAAACTGTCCTATTGTATTTGTATGTTTTGTGTACCTACAAGAATAAGAATTTTATTTTTGTCTTCATCATCATTGTTCCGGCCGAAAGACGTTCAATGCTGAACGTAGGACTCACCCAAATGTCTCCACATCGACCAGTTCTGCACGTTTTGCATCCAGTAGATTCCTAAAGCTTTAACCAGGTTATCGGTCCACCTAATGGGAGGCCTTCCAACGCTGAGTCTTTCGGTACGCGATGGTGGGATCTTCCTAACTATTTAAACATATTTTTGAAATCGTTAAAAAAACCGTCGTTTTACTAATTTTCAGCCTGATTTCAAAAACATGAACGGAATTCTTTGAAAAATCCCTCTTTTTACATCATTATTATGAGAGAGATGTATTTATTCTAGTAAAAGGCTACTTAGTACTTTTACCAAAAATAAATCCTCTGTTCCTAGAACGCTTAGGAAATATACGAAAACTCGAGTTTGTTAAGAAGTTTACTTACTATTTCTGTTTAACAGATACCAGTAAATTTTAGCTCCTGCGAAATATTACATTATGAAGGTTCTCGATAACCGAGCCACAACTGTTCTTTAAACTAAACCATGAAACCATTATAGTAAGAATTAATTATACTCTTTGAACGAAGCCTTTCAAAGACTTTGAGACAAAACCTGAAACAAAGAAGCAGGATGAACTTCCAAAGACGTATTGTAGTCACAATGAATATTGAAACTGAAGGAATGCACAATACATAAGTGGAACCTTGTCGCAGTCTTTTATGCCTGAAACTGACTTTAGTGATTGTCTTCAGTATATCAATTGATGCTAAGACTGTAATTATCTTTAAAAATTATAATTATATTTTCTGAACAAGAATATTCTTGCTTTTACCTACTATCTTTAAAAAGTGTATTATGTGCAAAAGTCAAAAATATTTATTTCAACTGGACCTTTAGACCGTCAACAATTAAAATTCACAAGTAATAATAATTGATTCCGCGGTCCATTCGGAAAAGTAGGTTATTATAGAGAACAAAAGATTATAAAAAAAAAGTGTTTTACAATATTTACATATTTATTTTATGAGGACGATGCACCCAGAACAGCTCTACGTATAGGTTTAAAGCATTAAAAGCATTAACAAGTAAATCCATTAATGTGATAAATAGGAACATGGTTCTCACATACTTACAAATATTGAAAACATAGGTAAAATACATAATTAAACAACAACGGAACAGTGTGTGAGTAAATTTCTTAAACAATAAAAGGAATACAGTAACTATGAAAAGGTATATAAATGAACAAATTTGATTTTGTCTACACTAAAGATTGCCCTATGGAGCAGGACCAGCATGTTTCCAAACTGAAGTTTATATTTTCTACTTAGATAAGAGATAAATAGAGATAAATCTCTAGATTTACTCCTGGTTTCTGAATGAAGAATTTGAAGTTAAGAAATTGACAAATTCTAGATAGGTACTTTATTGTGAAAGCGTGTCGAACTTTAATATTTAATGGTCTTTATTTCAAATACTCAATTTAGAAACCAGGTGTTAGTATGAGTTTCAAAAAATATAAAAAGGATTTTATTAGTTCTATTGCGGAACCCTGATAAACCAGCACGGGTGCACTCCAAGGACAACCTCTAATACAATACTGACAAATGCATAACAATCAATCCACAACATTTTACGCATAAAAAGATCAAGAAAATCTCTCTTTCCACTTAAAAATGTACTCGTAGTTCAAACATATAAATATATTGTATGAACGACTTAGCACTATTCAGGAAAGTATTAACCGACAAAAATAAGAGTGATTTATGTAGTACGACCATGTTTGTAGTGTTGTAGCTTCGTAAATTTTGTGGGTATGTGCCTGGCCTGCAAACGCTGGTGAAATGGCTTGTATTGATCAATGGCCCTCCTGTGCGTTGAAGTCGACATTCTTGGGATTTAGTGGTTCACATGAATGCATGGATTTTATAGGAATTACTACTAGCATTGGGGGAAATGTAAAGAGGTTTGGGAATGTTTTTGAATGCTTAAGAAATCGTGATAATAGGTTTGTGAATTTTTTGAGTTATACATAACATCACACCGGTATTTTCTTAAAGGTTAGACAGAGGTGCACTTATACACCCACATTGCACCAGCTGTGTTTTACGTTCCACGTATTAGGGAGTGAGCCTATTGCAATCGTCAATTTCCAGTTTTATAAATCCAACAACACTTGGACGTCATGCTCCTTGTAGCGTTAGTTATAGATTTGTCAATTCAGCATGCGGAAGGCAAAGGATAAGTATCAACGAAGGCAATAGTTTCGGCCCCTGTTACGTGGGAATTTCAACATGACTGGACAAGTACATAACAGGTGTACTTATTAACTTCACCTATTCTTTTTTAGGTTACGTTCACACAGAACATGCGTATTTCCAGGATCGTTTTTAACGGAGCCGTCGCTACTAGAGGTGATGTTTACACCGCATTTACAGTACCGTTTTAACGGATCTGCCGCTACTGGGGGCTAATGTTCACACCAACCAACTTTCTACAAGGATGGACGTCCGATAAAACAGATCAGTAATTTAATACTGTTGTGTGTGTGATCACGCACATACAACTACGCCATTGCCGAATAAAAACGTATACGATAAAGCGGACCTGTAAAAGGGACTGCTGTATATTTTGCGGATCGATATTTTTTACTGGATTCGAAATACGGTCATGTGTGTGAACTTGCTGAGAAAACTAAATACGAATAAAAACGAATACGATAAAGTGGGCCTGTAAAACGGACCTCTGTGTGAACGAGCACTTAGTAGGTATACTGTCACGAAGTCCACCTAGTATAACTTAACGTCAAACATGATTGCCTCATCAGTTCCAAATATAGATATTTCCATCTATGTCTTACAACCGTTAACTTGGACAGTCTTAAATTAATTCCGTGGCACTAAAATTATTCAGTTCTTAATAACTAATTACTTGACCCGGGACACGCTATTGTGAAGAATTTCTCAAGAACTTCCATTTCCTTTGTTTTCGTTCACAGACGCCGTAAGACGACTGTAGTTTAATTTCAAAAGGATTACTTAAAAGATTTTTGATGAACTAATGCAAAGATGAAAAGATGACTAATGTGGGTGAATTTCTGAATTGAGTATTTTGAATTAAGAACATCTGAAATCCTACTTTACTGCCATGGCAGGTCTTCAGAGTAAAGTAGAGTTTGACATAATATACTCAACTACAAATTGTTTGAAAAAGTTCTTCAAAATGAAAGTACTTCAAAAATATTAAAAACAAGAAAATATTTCGGCAAAATAAACACCATAAAATTTTCATACCATAAAAATACATTAAAATTTTAACCTTTTTAATGCCCGTAAAAATGCTGTCTGCCATTTTGGTGACGTAATACTGGTATGTAAACAAAACAGACCGGCACTCATTCAATATTAACCACTATTCGTATTTGGTGATTTTCGGAGAAATTAACATATAGTTCATAGCTGTTGAGACTGAACTGATACATGACAACTACTAGTTTTTGCCTGTATGACGACACGCCATGGCGACTCGTGTTTTAATTCACGTGATAAATAGATTAAAATATATATTTTTTTTTTTTTTTTATTATATTAAAAGAATAATGTGGTTATATGACTCAAAACCAGAATATCAAAGTATATCAATATCAATCATCAATACATATAATAAATCTGTAGAAAAGTAATTTTTGTACATCGAAAATATTTCCAAAAAAAATAGCCAAGGTGTTAAAGGATAACTAACATAACCTATTTCCGGCATTTTTGGATTTTTTGTCTGTTTATCTGCTTGTCTGTTTATTTGTGCAAGCATCACGTGAAATGTACGAAACCAATGTAAATAACTTTTATACCTAAAAATTGTGCGTAACTTGAAGAATTACTTAGTTTTTGTTTTATCGCAATCGGTTAACTCTATCAAAAGTTAGATGAATTTAAAGTGTTCAAGAAGTAAAATTATCACAACACACGCAATTCAGATATTCGGACAGTTGAACTCAATATTCGATAGATGGTGTTGTGCACTTGAAGAAATTTTCTGAATTTTGTTCGCGGAGAATCTTAACACCGCCAGTTAAGATTCTCCGCGAACAAAAATGGTAGGTAGGTAAGTAGGGTAGGCAGGAAGGTAAGTAGTAGGGTAGGGTTTGCAGACAGATGACGGGAGCGAAGTCGCGGGCACAGCTAGTTTCTAAATAAATTTTAAATTTTATTACATTTCATAATTTATTTTTCAGCACCGAAAGTAATCTATTCAAAAAATCGGGGGTTAGTACCTTCTTTATTTAAAAGATGTACTATTTGGGACTATTACATACATCTTTTTATTTGTAGTCAGGGGGATATTCTATCAATTAAACAAAACTCCAAAATTATATGTGACTAGTTGTTGCCCGCGGCTTCGCTCCCGTGGACCACCCCACACGACCCGTTTTCAGGATTAAAAAATAGCCTATGTCACTCAGGAATAATGTAGCTTCCTATTGGTGAAAGAATTTTTCAAATCGGTCCTGTAGTTTCGGAGCCTATTCGGTACAAACAAACACACAAACAAACAAAAAAATCTTTCCTCTTTATAATATTATATTAGTATAGATGAACTACGTACGTGAACGGACTTGTCTACAATCGATCTTGATTAACATGCTGCTTTGACGTTGAAAACTTCCATTAAATTGTCAATTGTTTTGGTAGAGTTGACCTCGTAATAAGTCCACTACTTTTATTTATTTATTTATTTTTTATTTATTTATATACACTTTATTGTACACCATAATAAACAAGAAAAAAAAGAAACTTAATACAAAAATCATACAATGGGCGGCCTTATCGCATTCCGCGATCTCTTCCAGGCAACCTGGAATGGACAGAGATTACCTGGACATGACATGGGGTTGTCAGTGGTGCGACAATACCAACAATGAACATAATATAGAAATAAAAATACATGCATATGCTAAATAATAGATACATACATACTTAATATGTAAGCAATGAAAATAAATGATGTACAACAATCATAGCACATTATGTCAAAAAACCAAGAGCACAATCACAGCGACAGGTAATATTCTTTGACTAGTTTTTTAAATACAGGCAACGACTGAGCACGCTTTATTGAGTCGCTCCACTACTTTTACAACACTACCTCAAGAAATTAAAACTTCACTGTGGTTAAATTATTTTTTCATAATTATACATAAGCCAATGAACCTTGTCGCTAGAGACTTTCAACCCTGATAAAGCAATTTACAGAGCTACTATATTTAATTTTGCCTCTTTATTATATTAAAGTTAGTACAGGAAGTAGAACATTCACTAATATGGCACCATTTAATTCGGCAAATTACCATTGGCCACTCGGGCCGCGGGAAATTCCTCTCTTCCGGAGCGCTCGGGGCTTTTCATGAGAAACGCCTGAAGATACTAATTTCCGGTTCGTGAAAAGCCTACGGAGAGGTTTTTGTTACTTTGTTAAATTTATATTTTTTTACCTTTTTTGCTGATAAGATAGCGAAGAGATTTGATATGTAAATTCAAGTTTCATAGAGTGTGTTTTACACTCGCATGGAATAAGTTTATAGCTCTAAAGTTTGCTAGCTCTTCATGATATTCCTCTAAAAATGTGTGAGTGTGAGCAGGGGTGTTTATTATTATTTAATGCAAAAACTACTGAATGAATTTTGATGAAACTTTACAGTAATCTATATCATACATCACAATAACATATTATGCTATCAATACTAATTTTATAAAGAGGAAAGATTTTTTTGTTTGTTTGTTTGTACCGAACAGGCTCCGAAACTACTGGACCGATTTGAAAAATTCTTTCACCAATAGAAAGCTATATTATTCCTGAGTGACAAAGGCTATTTTTTTAATCCCAAAATTGTTTCCTGTGGGGTGGTCCATGGGAGCGAAGCCGCGGGAAACAGCTAGTAATTTATAAAGACATTGGGGGAAGTACTAAACTAATCCAGAACAAAACCTATTTTGACAAAATATTTTTTTGTCCAGTACTGTGCTACGATCCAGCTACGGCGTAGCTAGATACAGGGCTTAGCATTCTCGTATCACATACGTAGCAATTAAATGCACTTTTAATATTTCTTATGCATAGCAATATTTTAGCAAAAAAATTTAAAAATAAAGAAAATATTTGAGCTTCTAAAAGCTTTAACCCATTTTAATCGAAATCACCACACTTCATTATGCTGTGGGCCAAAAGTTTTACTCAGTTTCACTTAAGAACAAAAACAATGCCTTCTCAAATTAACACGATTGTTTCTGCACAAACCTCTTTATTCTACAAAACTGCATATTCCAACACCATTAACTGAACGGCTGTACCCAACACTCCACACTCCACACAGCACAGTACTGGGCACCTCGGCAAAGAATCACGTTTTCTATGCGGCCCAGCCGTGAACAGGAAATTAGAGCCTGCGGCCTCAACGAATGGATTTCCGGGGCCAAGTGCCCGCCAGGCCTTTGTTTAACTTTTATTGTAGTGGCGCGAGCAATTGTTGTTCTGCCTTATTTTAACAGACAATTTAAGTGGAAGAGTGCGGATTTATATTGCTTTTATTGGACAGATGTTCCCGTGAGCCGAGGAGGTTTGTTCGCTGAAAGTAAAACATGTGCAGAAACTGCTGGACTGGACTGGACTGGAGTTTGTTTTCTGTTCGGATAAAGCAGAGTTTGTTTGATTTTGTTAATTAACAAGAGAACCAAAGTAAACGTTGTATCAATGATATAGACTGTCATAATGATAAAAATGAACACGAAAGATATGTGCCACTTAAATATCGCCTAGTCTCTTCCAAAACTAAGGACTAAATTGACAATATTAATTTATTTAAACTTTATGCACAACAATACAATGGCGGACTTAATGCTTTAGGAATGCGCTATCAATCAACAAAGGGCGATCATCGTCTTCCTGCCCTTGTCCCATGTTACTTGTGGTCGGCGCAACACGTTTTCTTCTTCCATACCGTCCTGTCCCCCGTCACGCTATCACTGACTCCCTTTTCTTTCATATTACTCCTCAGACAGTCCATTCATCTTTTCTTTGGCCGTCCCCTCACACTCCATAATATGACAGTGCATTGACGATCATTTTCGCTTTTATAAAATAATATTGTCTGGAACTCAAGGTACATAAACAATATTACACAAAATGATTATCTTTCTTCAATTTACAAAACCCTTAGTTTGTGCTGCCTTTGTCTAATTTAATCTTTTTAAGCCCCAACGGAAAAAGAGGGGTGTTTGACGTGTGTAACTGTGTGTTTGTGTATATGTGTATGTGTCTGTGGCATCATAGGTCCTAAACGGATGAACCGATTATGATTTCGTATTTTTTTTTTGAAAGGCTGTTTTATCAAAAGTGTTTTTAGCAATGTTTGATGAAAATTGGTTCAGCCGTTCTATAGTTATGGGAGTTTTACTGTTTGAATCGGGGTTTTTGCAAGATATCGTGCCATTACGTAGTCAATAGATTGTCGATCGAAGCGTGTCTACTATTAGATAAATTATGTAGCGTATAATAAATAATACTTGTAATTATAGTTTTTCTAAGTAAATTGTTGAGATAGACGTACACACATCTCACAAGTTAAACACACTTTATTAACAATAGTAATAAGTTATTGTAAATGAAAGCAGTAAACAAATAATAAGAGAGCTGGATATAAATGAGCTCATGAGTATATTTATAGCAGGATTTGACGGTCCAACCCGCGGGTGACGTACGACCCATAGTTTGGGGAGGAGTGAAGCGGCGGCCGGTGGTGAGGTTTCGTATATTAAAATGTACGTCCATAGGTACATTTTCTGGTTTTGGAAATTGATCTGATTCAGTATTTAATTAAAGGCTCTAGATCTGCAGCAATGTCCTTCTATCAGCGATGGCGATTATCGAAATGCCAAAACGTAAGGGATTATTAGCGCTTGGCATCCTTTACATTTTACCAACTGCTATCAGAACGCTTCCGATGATAGGATGTCACTTGTCAAGACTCGCTTTGTCCAGAGAGACAGATCGACCAAAAAATTGTCGTTCTAAAACCACGAGAAATTGCGGAGTGTATGTCAGTCTACCATTTACTGTACCTATTATGTCGTTCGTTGACTTGGATGTGCCCTGGCAGTTGAGAGTGTGTCATACTCTCTCAAATGTCTCTCTGATGGTGGCACATGTGTTGGGTCATTCGGTTCCCTTCATGATGGTAGAGCTGAGTGGTGCCAATCCATGCGTCATGTTCGCAAACGGCCGCCATCACAGTTGGGATGGGTCATAACTTGGTTGCGTCGGCCTATTTTTAAATAATTATTGTATTTTGAGGTTGTTTATTTTACTGTAGACCCGTTTTTCGTGCACGTCTTTTTACATCGTTCTCACATAAATGTAATTTGCCAGCAATAATGATATAACCAAATACTTGTAATTTAAACTTATTGATGGAAAAGAGTGTCCGTGGAGTTTCTTGCACGTTCTTCTCTATAGAGACCTATACTTACACTTGCGAATGTTCTACTAGCTTCATTTTTGTTTTTTTTGTTGGTTATAATTCAAAAGTACCGTACTTGAAATGAAATATTTTGAATTTATTTGATTTAATTCAATCACAAAATTTTAGGACTTTTCGGCAAACGTTATCAATAAATTACCACTCTGACTAGACTCGCAGTATATCTCTAATTTAGGTAGGTAGATAATTAATTAATTTCTCGCAGGGTCTTACCACGCTTTACCGTGGTCTTACTCTTAAGATCTTAACCTTACCTTAGGGCCTCACCCTTTGGGGAATATATACGTGATATTGTGTATGATAGTTTTGTAATAATGTTATCGCATAACCTAAGCATAATTTTTTGGCTGGCTATTTTTAAAGCTGCTTCTGATATGACAGAAATAGGTACCTTGAGTGACATTTGGATGGTAATATATTAAGTTTGTGTGAGTATTTTGTGTAGTGAAGCAGCAAGCAATTTTTATATAGCCAGATATAACGGCTTAATAATCTTGATATTTCGAAAGCTTTTCATTTTAAAAGATGTCGTTACATCGAAATTATTCGGTATGTATTATATTTGACAGTTGCAAAACCAATACTAGCAATGAATTCTGATCACAATTTGAAAAGTCTACCTCAGAATTAAACATCACGATTTCATTCACCACCGCCACACACCATACGGAACCCCGATACTACGCAGCATACAAATTACGCAGTCCCTCCGCGTCCACTGAAAAATCTTCGTGAATTTATTTCTGCACATCCCTAGCATTAAAATCCAGGCCAAAGCCTTTTTGTTATTATTTGCCCCAGAAAATGTTTCTAGCATCAAACTTCGCTGATGAATTTTAAGTGGGCAATCACCGTTTTTTCGTTAAACACTATTTGTTCTTTTGAAAGCATTTGAAGAGGATTGATTGTTTCTATTTCCATCTATCGTTGTTACCAGTTTCTATTACCTTTTATTTTGTTGTATTTTTTATCAGCCGCAGGCGTATTTAAGTATTCATGAAAGACGAAACTTGTGTCGTTTCTTTGGCAAGATTTTCTGCAATATTTTTGCTGTTGGTCGAAGCATGAGTAGAAGCGAACAGAAACAAGATAAAAACAGTATTCAGATGAATCACCTAAACAGTAAAATTTAAATATTTATATCTTGACTTTCGTAAATTATATTGTCAAGAAATTAAGCATAATATTCAAAATCAAAATCAAATATTTTTATTTTACATAGTCCTACATGGGCACTTATAAAACGTCGACAAAAGGTGCACGGTTCGGGTTAGTCGTTTCCTATGGAGAAGAACTGGCAAGAAACTCCATGGTTACTCTTTTAATTTTTTTTGTGTTTACAAAAATATATTAATAAATATTCATACAAATATTCATTTTTTAATAAATATTCATACAAGGTATCTATTTTATTACATGTTTGAATAATGAATACGTAAGTTAACAGATAAGAATGTCTTAAATGTGCGATGGAATTGCATGATCTAATTCTGCCTAGCCCCTTTCATCATCGGACTACAAGACGTTAGGCGAAGTGCCATCGGTACATGGTGGACATCCCACCCATACGCACTTAATGTTTTGGAAATACTTTCATTATGCCTACAGCTAAGGAGTGGAATTCCCTGCTGGAGTCTGTGTTTCCCGATAGCTACAATCTAGGGGTCTTTAAGTCAAGAGTGAATAGGTTAGTTCAAGGCAAGCGTGCTACATCGTCGACCACATTATCGCTTTACCATCAGGTGAGATTGTGGTCAAGCGCGAACCTATGTATAGTAAAAAAAACATCAACATAGGATTCTCTATATGACATCATTCACTAATGCTCTATACCACCTTATTTGGGGTCGGCACAACATTTCTTCTACTGCCATATTTTTTTTGGCAGTAGGTGAAATGTTGTGTTGTGTGTTGTATTTCTCTATAATTCGTCATCTTCATCTAAGTAACAAATCTCTTTCTGTCCATATTATCTTTCATGCCATCCGTTTATCGTTACTTTGATCTTTCCTTATAGCAATCCACATTGTAGTAATTATGGTCATGTAGTAGTGGCGAACTTAGATATGCCTGCCTGTATTATCAATTTTACTATAATTGAAAGCCTATTAAAGTAATGTAAATCTTCATTGAGAAAATTTTTATATTGGAAAAGTAAAATAAATAATAAATCATTGGATAATGAAAGATGTGTTAGCTGTTGTGTAAGTTGTTTTACCTGTGAAAACAGTTAACATATTTAATGTATAATTGTAAAAATTAAAATCATTGAATTAATGATAATTGTACCTAAAATATTTGCACGCCATGAGAAAGTACAGTCATGTCGTGAGCCACTCTTAGTTAAGATCTTGCATGCATGTATTATCTTAATTCAGTATGTATACATAATTATGTTTGAGCAAATAAAATGTCTAATTATTATTCTTAATAAAAAAAAATCTTCAAATTTCTCATTTAACAACAACAAAAATAATAAGGCAGACTAAATTTAAAACAACCAGATCAAAATCCAGAATCCCATAAACAGAGCATAAAAGAGTTTCACGGAGACACCGCGTATATAAACACATTTGGGTTGGCAATAAAGGAGAATGCCGAAGTATTCGCGAGGCAAGCGTGCGTGTGTGTCTATGAATAATATATAGTGAATCTTACGGAGCATAATATTAGCCTACCAACACCAGTTTTAAACAGTTTTTTCTGGATGTTCTGATATGATATTGTATAGTAATGTCTGGCAACTGAATTGAATACCTAGTCTGTTTCAACAATTTAACAATCTCTCTTCTTATTCGTTGTCTTCTTTACTGAAGGTCGTGTCCGTCTTGGAAAGCTTTGACGGAGTCACTGGCGAGCTGCTTCCAAGCCACTCTCTCTTCAGCTCTTCTCAGGGCAGTGGTCTCTATTTTACATAAAGCGGCTGTCTATCTGACCCCCACAACCCAGATACTGGGTAACAGGGCACTCATTGGTAATACTGGCTGTCAGAATTTCGGACCCGTAACGACTGTCAAAAATTTACAAATGACATACTTAATCAACGAATTTACCTACTTGCCGAGGTATGATGGAGTCGTTATATGTAGTGTATGGTCACCCATCCACGAACCAAACTCAGCAAGCGTTCCTTAACATTGAAGATAAGCTACGAGCCTCAACGACGAGACACGAGTTCCAGAAATCAATATAATTCAGGAGAACTCTTCTCCTGCGCCTTCGATGAGCTCCCCCTTTATTCACCAGTTTTAGTAAATCCATATCTATTTTTAGCTACAAAAATGGATAATCAAGTACTCAAACGTCAAAAATGCTACCGGAATTTCGATAAAAATTGCTAAAATGAATTAAAATTTTACCGAAACTAACACTATTCATAAAAGTTCAAGGAAATATGCTACGAGGAAAAAGAACCTTTTTCTAAGAAAAATATTAAATTGCACAGTGACAAAGATAAATAAACCAATATGGGGCACATTTATTCCATGTGCGGTGTAATAAAAGCACTATGACATATCTTCGCCCCACGGGTCCCTTTGTTTCGTGTAATGCGATTTAAAATACGAACATACAGCCCTGTGTTCCAAAGGTACTGGCTGCATTGGAGGTGTTATTTGTGAAGTAGAGTTGTTTAAATTTGGATGTTCACGTTCGAATGATATGTTTGAAACAATTCCTTTTCTGTATTACCACAAAGGATCTCTTTTTGGGTGCTCATTTTTATATCTTTTAGCTTTAACGCTGAGTCTTTAAATGCTTATTTATACAATGGCGATATTCTTTTTATTTCTTTTAATTCTGCGAGCCGAGAATACAGTTTTTGTGTTATTCAATTCGACAGAGCAGCACACTTGGCCAGTTAGTGTTTGACCATTCGGTTTTTACACCCAAACCTGTCAAGATTGCCGAATTTTTAACTTTTATTTTGTGCTTTTCATTTATGTTTATATAACACTCAGGATTAATGAGAAGATAGATAAATATATTTTACTAGCTTCTGCCAGTGATTTCGTCCACGTGAAGGAAATCTATCTCTGTGCCAAATTTCATCCAGATCCGTCCAGCCGTTTCAGCGTGAAGAAGTAACAAACATACAAACATACACACACACACACACACACTTTCGCCTTAATACTATTAGTGTGATGATTAGTGTGATTGTACACCTAAATTGTATGTAACACAACTCTTAGAATAAATAGAGAAATATTCTGCATTGTGAATCAGATTTACGATTCTTCTTAAACTTCAACTGTGTTACATTGTTGCCCTTGTGGTGCATTACCTTGCAGCTTGTTTTATTGAGGGCCAATTCCTTGACCTCTTTAAATAGCACGACTTTCATTCTCTTCTGCAACTGCGCCATGTACTTTGTCTCATTGTTTTATTAGGTACATTGTGTCATTTTCTATCTGTGTTTTATTACATTTCGTTTCAAGGGAATAATGCCCTTGGTTTGTTGAATAGCTTTATCACTTTATGTTGTACTGGAAGCAGGGTTGTTGTTGATGAACATTTTATTCACATCTGTTGATGCTAATGCTGATTTTAATTATTTCCTTTAAAAACAGGGCAAAAGTACTGATTATTATGAATTTATGTTCAAAAGTTGCACAGTTTTCCTTGGTTTTGAAATATGAGATTATTTTAATAATTTTTTGACAAAATATATTGGTTAAAAGTCGCTACCGAAAAGAACTCATGTCATAAGCCCCACCCCCTCTAGTCTGCAGTCATGTCACGACTCGAACTTCAGCATTAATATCAGCGTCGATGAATGCTTATTCTGATGCTGATGCTGATATTGCATATGATGCTGAAATGCCGCGGTAGTAAGGCTTGTATCGCTTTGACGACAGTAATTCGAATTTGACGGCACGGTTGCCGTAGTGGTTGAGCGAGCGGCTGCTACGCTGGGTGTCGCGCGTTCGATTCCGGCACGGAACAAAAATTTGGTATGGCCTACAGATAATGTTGCTGGATCTGGGTGTCTTGTGTATGTGAATTTAAATGTTTGTAAACGCTCCCACCACACAGGAAGAAAATCCTAAATAAAAAAAAAGGTTTTTTTTACGCAAAACGTTATATGTTGCTGACTGGACTTTTGGAGCACAGAGGGCAGGATAGGAGATGGAGCATGCTTTTCGGCTCGACTGCTCATCCATACTCTGCTGCTATTCCGTCAAGGTATGTGGGATCTGAAATGATTCATGAAGCAAGGTAATAGTAGGTAAGCCAATCAGTTAGACAAATAAAATATCTTTTCTCAAACATGCATGGAAATATTGTCATTATTTTAGAAAAAGAACACGCAAAGTACCGAATTCACGGACAATGAAAATCAAATTCATTGCTGGAGCGTTTTTTGAATTTGGAACATTTCAACGCTCCAGCAATGTTGTATGAAACGGCGTGCTGGGGTTATTAGATACTCTTTGATTGGATCTCTTTTATCATTCTTGGCATACCAAAGTAAGTCTCTTTGCTTAGTACAAATTGCGTTCACGTGGCTGTATAGCCATAAATGCGTTTGCGGCACAGAGGATAAATAGAAAATCGGCGGCAAAGCTGAAAATTCGTCTTGATTTGTTATTTAAATATTTAATAAATATAAATTTAATAATTAAAATGAGTTCCAACGATTCACGGTCCACCAGATTTAAGATCTGAAGCCAAATTGGCAATGGAAAACCTGCTTCCAGCGAAGTCAAAAGAAAAATACATGAAAGTATATGAACATTTTATAATTTGGTAAAACGATAAAAAAATGAACATTTTCTCCGAAACAGTATTTTTGGCGTATTTTAATGAGATTTCTAAAACTAAAAAGCCATCTACATTATGGGCAATTTATTCCATGCTGAAATGTACAGTTCATGTTAAAAATGCCATTTAATTTAAAAATTAAGGAAATTTAACTACTTTTTTATTTCCCTGCATTCTTTTGAGAAAAGCATTATAGTAGTATCTCGTATTAGTGAAGTCCTCGCCTACGGCTCGGCCTTCAAACTCATACTCGACCTGCAATTGTCTATTTCCCGGCCTTTGCAATAATGTACTATTTCTCAAACATGCATGGAAATATTGTCATTATTTTAGAAAAAAGAACACGCGAAGTACCGAATTTACGGACAATGAAAATCAAATTCATTGCTGGAGCGTTTTTTGAATTTGGAACATTTCAACGCTCCAGCAATGTTGTATGTAATGGCGTGCTGGGGTTATTAGATACTCTTTGATTGGATCTCTTTTATCATTCTTGGCATACCAAAGTAAGTCTCCTTGCTTATTCATATTGCGTTCACGTGGCTGTATAGCCACAAATGCGTTTGCCTTTCGGCACAGTTAGAAAGCAATAGAAAAATGTGCGGCAAAGCTGAAAATTCGTCTTGATTTGTTATTTAAATTTTTAATAAATATAAATTTAATAATTAAAATGAGTTCCAACGGTTCACGGTCCATCCGATTTAAGATCAGAAGCCAAATTGCAAAACCTGCTTCCAGCGAAGTCAAAAGAAAAATACATGAAAGTAGGTATATGAACATTTTATGATTTGGAAAAACGATAAAAATATGAAAATTTTCTCCGAAACAGTATTTTTGGCGTATTTTAATAAGATTTCTAAAACTAAAAAGCCATCTACATTATGGGCAATTTATTCCATGCCGATTTGTACAGTTTGTGCCTTTGCAATAATGTACTATTAATTACATACGAAATGCCAAACAGTGCACATTGCTCGCAGTACGGATGGATGATGAGGGCCAAAAAGTTTGGAGTGGCGACCGCGAACAGGAAGACGCTGCGTTAGAAGGCCTATCACCAGGTGGACAGCTAACCTGGTAAGGGTGGCGGGAGTCCGCTGGATGCGAGACGCACGGGATCGGTCAATGTGGCGACGCTTGGGGGATGCTTATGTCAAGCAGTGGACGTCTTTCTGCTGATATGATGATGATGATGAATTACCTAAAATAGTTAAAACCCTAACTCCAAAGCTAGGTTAGAATACATTTATTTCAGGAGCCAGTACCCTATAAATAGCACCTAACTAACCAACCTAAAAATAAGCCAACTAACTGAACAAAATCCCTTTTTAACCAGTCAAAAAATAATTCAAACGCAACTCCATTTACAGCGAGTCACCTCCATTTCTCAAGCAGCATTCCATTCACTACAACGTCTAAAAAAACGGCTGTAAGTAGAACGGGACGTTTCTTGGTTCGTTTAAAACCCCGCGAACTTAAGGCTTGCACTGTGCACTACAGTAAAAAGTAGTTGCAACTTTGGTACAATCCATGCCTAACGAGCTCTCTAGGTAATTAACTATTTGTTTCCAAGTCAAAGAGTGGAGTTTTGCTTCGTTGCCACGGCGCGAGTTACAGGAGGATCTAGTTTGTTTGTGGGGTTTCTGATACGTGTGTGTTTGTTTGTTTTAATTCAAATTTAGTTAATTATTTGTTTTTGATTCGTGGTTGGAGTAATGGTTGGTTGTTTTATGGCTAGTATTAATTTAGTATTATAATTTAAAATGTAGGTTCATTTAATGTTTTGCTAGAATAATTCTAAAATAAATATCAAAAAGAATTTAAAAGTCTAATAAGGCTCACTTGCGCCAAAAACACACGTATCGTAAAACGAGGTTATATAAGAAATATGTCATAGATGATTGGCCGTGTTAGCATAACTTGGAGTTAGTGAAATAGCCCAGGGTGGTGCAAGCGGGCCTTAATAGTATAGTATTATCAATGTATGTATCGCTTGCCCAAATGCCTTTAAGGAGTTAGTAAATACAATACTTACAAAGCCATGCTTACCTACTGACCAACAGAACGAACCAAGGAAAACTCATGAACTTTCCGAACAAGGATAAAATTACCATAATTGTTTTCCTAATCAATACTTCTCGCTTTCCTCTCCCCCCTCATACCGTGTGTTAATATTTCGGCGTCGAACACGACTAGAGTTTTAACTTGATAAAAACACAAATGAGGTTTTAAATTGAATTTTTTGTCCTGGCCGCAGAGCGGGAAAAGCTTTTTGTTGACAAGTATAAATACTTAGGTGATAATTTTATGACGGCTTTTTTTTCGCTTGACTTTTTTGGGTGATGCTGTAACATATTTTTTTTTTTTGGAGTGGGACATGGATAATCCTATTCTCGTTATCGATTGAAAGGCGCACGTGGAATTTACCTAAAATACTTATATTTTTGTGTTAGCCGGTATGTGCTTGGGTAAGAGGGCCTTAAGATCTAGACAAGTAACATTTTATCAATGAATGAAGTGATGCGTCAACGATGGGTAAAATGTCGAATATGTATGGGATTTATTGTCCAGTGGTATCGAAACAGAAATAGAGAGCAGTGGTGGCCCAGTGGTAACGGCGGCGGCTTACAAGTTGTAGGTCGTGGGTTCGATCCCAGGCAGACGCATTACTTTGTGTAAATTATTTCATCACGGTGAAGGAAAACAGCGTCTTCGAATTTGTGGTTCTAGGACATGCCGGTTTGGCATGTCCTAGAACCACAAATTCGAAGACTTGTGGCGTCTACCAATTTATACTGAGTTGTAGGTTACGGCTCATTCCCTCTCACAGAGAGGAGGACTGTGTCCCAGCAGTGGGAATATGGCTGATGATGATGATGGTATCGAAATGTCACGTCGTGATCAACCTCTTACATTTCAGCATTTTGACAATCACCTTCGCTGGTAAATGACACTTTTTTGGAGCCTCTTAACACAGTGTCATTCTAACAGCAAAAACGATTGTCAAAAATCAAAATGATTTGGATTGACATCCATTCATACACATACCTATAATTTTTGCACCTTAGGCCCTGTAAAAGTGCGGTGGGTTCACGGATGACTGCTAACGCGTGCCCGTGTTACCACCATTAAGTGGCACACGAAGATACCGCAGAGTACACGTTTAGTGTCATTTGACGTCAGCAATGGCAAAGGTTGATATGCCAAAATGTTAGGTATTGGTCACGTAACAATTCGATAGCGTACATACATACACATACATACATACATTTTTGACGTTTTTCTATCGCTCTCGCCACGCTTTCGATGGTAAAATGTCACTAGTAATTTTTTTATAAATAAAATATATAATCGTTTTCTATAATATTCTCCGAATTCTTATCTGCCTAAATTTAGCCCGGTAGTATTAGATAAAGCTAGGGAATATAAAAAAAATATAATTCCTACATTACAAGTGAAAAGTTCTTGGTACCACGACGAACAAGCAAAATATGCATTTTTCGAAGTAAGTTATTTTTCTAACGGAACTTATTCAGTTTCAAACAGACACACCACTTTATTTGCGTCTACATTAACACCAAGAACAGAAATGTGAAGAATATTTACGTTTCTCATACATTTAATGCCAGTTTTGTTTCGTCACACATTTTCTCTCACATTTCTTTATACAAACAACGTTTCTATGTCGTCTATGTTACTATATGATATTAAAACGATAGTAAATAAATAAATAAACATGACATCATGCCTGTGCGCCCCGAAGAGTTATGCAGAGTTGCACAAAAATGTAATATGTGGCGTGCCTATTGCCATCAACGGCATAGAGCCAGAAATTCCAGATGGTTTAACCCAATAACACTTTGCTTGGCCTTGGAATTGAACCCGGCACCCTCAGCAGTAGCATTTGCGATCACTAGACAAACGAGAGACAATAAAAATGAGTTAGAAATTTTATTACTGTGTAATATGTAGGTGCCAACATAAAGTAGTACCCACCCTTTGACGCTGGTCGGTCCGTTCCCGCTTGGCATTTGTTTAGTTAACGAATAAAAATAAAAAGTGAAAAATACCGCCAACATTTTAGAGGCGACTTTTTCGAGTGTAGAGAAGTTACATCTAACTAAACTAATTCGACCATGCCGTTTTTAACGCTCAAATATTTAGGCTGTTTTTTTTTTTGTAGAACGAATAGCGTTGCTTTTTATTATCATTCGTTTGCTTTAAAATGTTACAAAGCAAAGACCTTTTTACAGTAAAAAAGTCAACAATGCAGTGTTCATTAAAATAAACAAACAACTTAAAATGAGAACAGCGAAAAGCCACAAACATCCCCATGAAAAGTAATGTCATTTAAAATTTTATCATTGAAAAATCAAATCCATCCGAAATGGATCGCTCTTGGAGCGTATTTACATTGGGCTATAAAAGGCGAGCGTCGCGCCGGTTCGTTTCAATTCATACACGGGCGTGCGTGTCGGCGTCATGAATAATGCACGCAGAACTGGGGGCGAACCGGCCCGATCTGGCCCGAACCAGCCAAAATCGGGCAGAACGAAGGACCTTTTATTAATTTGATTTTTGTATTTTTGCAGGTGGTAATGCTGCTTTTAAGGAATTATTCACTTTGCTCAATTAAGGGTACACTAGTCGAAAATTCTTCCATACAAACGTAGTCTGGGGATTATTCCACTGTTTGACAATGTACGTTCAAAATGAAAAGTGATATCAACTTGTCTCATCATTATCTAGCCCTGTATGGAAGCAAAAAAGTAAAAAAAGAAAATATTTGAAAGTTATGAGCGTCGAAAGTTCCACATTTCGACACAAATTTTAACGCATTTTTGGGCGCGAATAAATACCATAAGAAGACGCAAAATTGCAAAACGGCCTCCATACAGGGATAGATTAGTAGTTCAACAATGCAAATAATTTTATTTTGAACAGATAGATTTAGTTGTTTTTTCATGAAGCCTAGACTGCCAAAGGTCTGTTTATAAAATTTCGCGCGCTCGGTTTCGTCCTAAATCATTATCGATTTCGCTACAAATTTGCAAAAGTGTGTATTCATACGTGAACTAGCTTCCTACTGCTCATCACAGCATCATAACCCCGCGCACAAAATAGTTCGTGCCGTTGACTAGTGTAACCTTAAGGGCTGATTTTTCAATCGTCAGAAAACTTTTACTCTAAGTTATATCGGTCTATGTCCAAGACTTTCGCTTCAGTGTTTGTGTTTCATGGCATACGTTTTTATTTTCTACCAAGATTTTTTATAATCGTAGATCAGGTATTTCAGATATTACGTACTAAACACAATTTTATCTCTCTATAATATTAATTTAAATGTTGATAGGCGGGCAAAAATCCCCTCAAGCTATTGATCGTGTGAAAATGTAAACATGACCGGTTTGTTTGTTGTTCTATGGAAATCGGGCAGATCTTTGCCTTATAATCCGGAACACGCTTGATTTTATTATTAATTACTGATACTTTAATGACGTTATGATTAAAACTTCTGTCCCTTTTTGTTCCTTTATAAGTCTTCAACCATTCTGCCTGTCTATCCTCCAAAACCCAGTAACAGGGTAACACATTGTCTTGGCAAGACTGCTATATTTTTTCTGGTTTCTGACCACCTTAACGACTGTCAAAGATCTTCAATTTGCGGCACGGGGAAATCTTGTTATTTAATGGACGAATTATCCACGGACTCAGCAGCTTTTGCTTAACCTTGAAAATCGACCCGTGCTCCTGTCATTACTTAACCACTTTGTGAGAGGGAAAATAAACCTTTGATTAGCTAGTTCTCAGCATCGTTAAATTGCAGACTATAGTTAAAGTGTAACTAACGCACATAAATAGCAGATAATCTCCAGCCAGCTTTATTAGGGTAGCTAATGAAATGGTTCCTCCTACGCTTAGACTCATTATTAATGTATTAGCATTGGCATTGAACACGATGTTTCTCTCCCGATCCTTAAGTTTTCATGTTGCTGCTACAATATGTACGGGGGAACAACCGCACTGATATACAGTAGTGTATCACTAAGTGTTTTAGTAGAATGGTTAATCAAAACATAACGTATTTAAGCTTCCCTCACTCACGTTTTGACAGACCATCGCTGTGTTTTTGCTTTTAATCGGGCACAGTTCCAGATTCCATTCCAAGCTGCTACTAATTATGCCATCGAGATTTTAGATATATCTCATTTATACAGCACAACAAGAAAAGAATACACAACACTCAAAAGCACGGATGCTTCAATCATAAAAAAAACGTATAAAACAAGTTTAACACTACGCTAAGTCTACACCTTGCCTGTCTCTATTTTTCAGAAAACACTTTTAGTAGTTGGTGCCGGCTATCTTACAGATACTCAGAAGCCCAAAAAATGGACATTCAGTCTTACTAAGGTGTATTGAATTACGCAGTAACTAAGTTGTGGAGGTCAGATAGACAGACTCCACTTAAAATATTGAAATTCAGCTGTATCCAGTTCGACTAGAAGCTAACCTCAAAACTGCTTGAGAAAAGGCAAAGCAGATGATGAGGCTGCTACTAAGAAACTGATGGTAAAACCCAAAGACAATTTTCCAAAACAAGCGATCGAACCCAACACCCGCAGAACAACAAGACAGTCAACCAACTCACAACAAGTGTAACTCTCATCCGTTAAACACTGTAAAGCCGTAAAACCCAGAATGAAAAGCAGCATAACACAAAAATGTCCGTGTGTCCGGCTGCGATTAAGAGCTGGTGTGGGGAATTAGCCGAAATTGTTATGCATAAGGCGAAAGAAGTCGCCGCACTCGCCCAACTCGTCCCTTTGTAAACGTGGTACATTTGCATAGACCGTGTCACCGGGACTCGGCCAGAGCACTGACCGCATTTTTGATGCAGGTCCGCTAAGAAAAGTTAGTTTTTTGCGAAATTGTCCACTTTTTTTCGGTGTGCACTTTTAACTTTTTCTCAGTAATTTCGCTCGCTATGTTAAAGTTGTTCTTGCGAGGTGTTTTATGATATGAGGTGAATTTCAGCAAGTGTGAATGTTTTGAGGTGGAATTTTAATTCAGAACAAGGAAGTGTTTTATTTATGTAACGAATAATTAAATTTAAAAGCCTTTCAGAGCATCATCATCATCATCAGCCTATTAATGTTCCTATTGCTGGGACACAGGCCTCCTCTCTGTGAGAGGGGATGGGCCGTAATCTACCACGCGGGCCCAGTACGGGTTGGTGGATATCACATGTCTTCGAGTTTTTTGGTTCTAGGACATGCCGGTTTCCTCACGATGTTTTCCTTCACCGTTTTTAAGAGCAGTGGTGATGAAATAATTTACACAAAGTTTGGCTCCTACCTGGGTTCGAACCATCGACCTACAACTTGTAAGTCGCGGCCAATACCACTGCGCCACCACTGCTCACACTGTTCAGAGCATAGCTGGAAACATTGAGGCTGAGTCAATTATTTGCTATCAAGACGCACTAATTATAAATGACCTATCACTCTAAATATTTTATGCAAAAATGTTCATAATAACCTTGAAAGATTCCAATTTAAATTAAAAATATAATATACAAAACGTTGAACTTCATCAAGGTCGTCCCTAATGTAAAGTATATAGCTACAAAATTTTCAGCCCATCGCAAAGTTAATATGAATTTCAATATAACTGATATGTCTATTTGCAATAGATGTCGAAAAAGGTACGCACAAACGGTCAATATGATCGAACGTCAAAAGGTATGCCAAAGGGCAGCGTCTGATGCTAATCAGAAAACCGGAACGTGGTCCAAGTTATAGGCAGGCGTTCATTGCTGCAATATTTATATCCCATGGTATTTTTTAAAATCTCAAAGATTAGAGAAAGCTGTCTTTGCTTGCACTTCTATGTGAATTTTGATGCTATAAGTCACCTGCCAGTCATCTGTTCATTACGCAAAGACTTTTTACTTTATTAATTGCGTCAAACTAGGACTTTTTCCTGTTTCGTGGGTGTGTTTACAAACATTTTAATATTCGATTTTAATGTTCTAACATCCGACCGCTCAACCACTCCGGCAACGGTGGCGTCATTGATACACCAACATATATCTAAAATCGCAAAGTATACCGATTGGACAGAAGTTTACTTATCATTTTGGTATCATTTTAATCCAAGCCTTGTTAACAATCAGCGTGAATTTGTAGCTCTCAATAACATTTTCACGAGCAATAACCTTTCTCCACAAAACCAACCCAAATTCGTTTTTTTTCCATGAATTTGTCCAACAATACAAAAAACATTCTCCTTTGCCGACGCACAGGAAGCAAAACGAAAACAATTCGTTTGTCCGTATGTCCGTACGGCACACCACGTCCGTATGGAATTTACTTTTTGTACGACACCTGCAATACGCTATACGGGTTATTTGATGAGTCGATCCAAAAAGTTTTAATTTCGCACTGAATTTTTCATTCACTTTGGATCCGGGGAAAAAGGTTGGGATAACGAGGTGGGTTTATAAAAACAGCTCCTCTATTCACGCTGAAACTGTACGGTAACTATGGAATTATGTCAAGAGAATGCTTGGGCGACTGCACCCTTTTTAATGCTGCTACTTTGTCCTGCTACGTTGATATTCTTTCAGGTTTCACTGCCATGATGCATGTATTAATTGCGCACAAGAAATATGTGGCATTAAGAGGTGTCTTCCTTATTACAATAACTTATTCAATTACCAATTCTTTATCAAAGTCAGATTATTTATTTATTTTCAGCTTGAATTGTCCCACTGCAGGGCAAAGACTGCCCTTACTTCTTTCCATTTCTCCCGGCTTTGGGCAAGTGTAGACCAAAGCAAAATACAATGCAAAGACCGATTGCAGTGGAAATATTTGCTCAAACTCTATAAACAATCCAATCTATAACACCTGCTGCTACGATCACATTTGACTTGTATCTGCAGCCCAGATAAAGCCACAACAAGGCGGCAGGTGTACTAAATCTACTCGATTCGTATCTGCATACATTGTACGTCGGAAGACATAGATCGTGGAATAAAGGACATCACTATAAACACAACAATTTAGGATGTCGATACCATAAATTAGTGGTGTGACTAGTAGGCTATGTCCGGTTGTGATATCTACATAATCACCTCCGTCAGTAATGGGTATTGATGCGATTGTTATACAAATGATTACTGATGACTTCTGGTTAATTGTTCGAATCGATGTTGATGTTATGTTGATAAGAATGATTGAGATATTTTGAGGTCTTTTTGAAGGGCTGTTTTAATTACATTTGTTATTAATAGTAGACTCTGTATCTATAATATTATTAAGATGTAGAACAAGATTACTATAATAACGATTGTTTGTTACTTTTACACGGAAAAACTTCACATGGCTATAATTAAAAAATATAGATGTACTAATACCACGAAGACGGAAACGCGGGCGGCAGCTCATCATCATGTGGGTCTCGCATCCAGCGGATCCCCGCAACCTTCACCAGGTCATCGTTCCACCTGGTGGGGGGCCTTCCAACGCAGCGTCTTCCGGTTCACGGTCCCCATTCCAGAACCTTTCTGCCCCATCGGCCATCCGTTCTCTCTTGCGTATCTCTACATTTCTGATTCGATCACGCAGGGACACTCCGAGCATAGGCCTCTCCATTGGGCAGCAGCTAGTCATTAATAATTATGATTTCTCGTTTCATCTATTGTCAGTATTAACCGAGATCCACTCAATATTGGGTAGTCCCTCACGTGAAAGAAGGATCAAAACCGCTGGTGATACAAAACCCCACTCAATCTACGTCCTCTCATGTCTTGAGCCAATGTTATGGTAGATTGAGGGTCCCGTGGTCACTCCGGGATAATATCGTACGGTGTTCGCAGGCCCGATTCCCGGGAGCCTTATTGTCGGAGCAAATTTAACGGAAGGTGCGCACAATTCGCTAGCGTCACGCGCTGCCGCGGTCCCGAGGACCCCACACTATTACATTAGAGACCATTTTGTTTAGGCTCTTAACATTTTTGGCTATTCTAGGGGCGATCGATTACTTGAATTTGAGACGTGTTCATGTAGATTTTTTGTGGCTTCTGAAGTCACAGCATATCTTAGGACTCGTTGCTTTAGTCACATCGCTTAATCTTTGGATAGAGCACTTCAAAGTTGCTTCATTCAAAAACTTCGCGGAACCAGATGCAAATATCTTACTGTGAACGTTTCAAATCTTCATGCAATGAATTCCATCCAAATGGGAAACACGTAGTTAGAGAAACATCATAACTTCAGCAGCTAGAAACAGCAGGTTTTCTCTGTTTCTGACATGACCTGAATTTGACGACAACACAGTCATTTGCACCTCCGCAGCTTCGCACAGGGATTGAATTCACAAAGCCAACATACGTCGTGCATAGAATACAAACACTGTCATACATACAAATATGTCGGATTTTCGGAAATTAAGCTCTCTCTGTGAGCCTTTGTTAGCAAAAAGTAGAGGATGCTACTAGAAGCTACTAGTTTGTTGTACCTTCAGCATCCTTTGTGGTTGTGTGCGATATTACGGCGAACTGACATCTGTCGGAGTTTAATTGTTTTGCTGCCAGGCATTGAACATCTATGAACAAGGTTACCTGTTTTTATTTCGAAATATTCAATTGCAATACTGCACACAGTGCTGTAGAAAAATCATGCAGTAAAAAAAACCCAGAATCTACCTAATTCATATTAGGTAAGTAGAATTAATTTGAAATAATTATAAAATAGAGCTTATTAAACTCCAGTCAAGTGCATTTTTTTCAAATAACCCTCGGGAATAATATTCGAAATCCTGGCACAAAAAAACAACCGCCTGCAGTGTTGCTACGGCGTCGCACACCGTCCGACACAGTCGCCTGTTGAGTTAGCAGTTTTGCAATTTGAATCAACTCACTTATTAAGTCTACGTCATGAATACAGGATTAAACTCGCTACAGCCACGCTAATTAATTGAGATATAAAATAAACATCCCATTGCCCTCTACTGTACTTTCCTCTGACTTTTTGACTTTAAGTATAAAAGAGTTTCAGCGAAATGTACTCGCAGAGATGCCGTCTTAAAACTGTTTTGTTGTTCAACAGCTAATGAATAAGAACTGTTTTTGAACTTTTTTGACAGACGTTTTTTAATAAGTCTCCATTTAAGTTAGTGTTCGCTCCTTACTTTATAATATAGATTTAATTATTCATATTTTGAGAGCAACTTTTCATATTTGCTGACGAAATTAAACTAGTCTAGAGTTATGTGTCTCAGGTTTGTCTCTGAGGTATTATAGTAGAAGATAAGCTATGATAAATATTAATTTATGCATAATACAGTTAACTGGATGCTACTTTGTTTATATTAAAAAAAGCAAATATTTTATGTCCAAGCTACTTGATTTTATTTTCACTGGAGTCTTTTTAGAAATACTTTAGGTAGACAGTGGGGATATTTCGGCGGTTCAATTCCGATTCCGAAAAGTCGGAACTTCCGATTGTTTTTAAACCACCGATTTCGCTTTCGGTGCCGAAACTTTTAAAACGGAGGTTATCGGAGGTCGATGCGCAATCAACGCGTTCAAACCTGTTTATTATTTTTTTCAACGCCTAGTTAGGTGTTTTGTTTTTGAGCTGAAATTAAAAAGGCTGATTAACAATGTCTGTAATTTTTTTATCAAACCTACTTTCTCTTAACACATCTTTCTTCAGCCTCCACCTCTGATTCCGATTTCAGTTCCGGTTCCGATTCCGATAAATCAAATTTAAAACCTCCGATTCCGACTTCGGTTCCGATATCATCACTGCCGTAACATTCCTAGTAGAAAGGCATACTATAAGTGATACTCTGACCAACCCTTCGTTCCTACAAGCGTGATGTTATGTCTTCTAGAGATACCAATAACATTAAGCATGGTTGAAATCTAAACATCTTCAATAATTACTTACAGAGTAAACAATACTCAAAATACATACGAGGCCCAAAAAGATTACAACAGCAGCTGGCAAAGTTAAACAAGGCTCAAATAAATGGCCTGAAGGCTTTCACATTTATTATAATTAGTTGACTCTTAACTAAAGGAGACACATTTCCCTTAAAACCTCTGAAGTCAAACTCATCAGCTCCAAGTACCAAAATATACTCGTACATTACTGTATTTCATTAAAACCCGGAATAATTTCCCCAACTGATATTAACAGGGAAGATAGCACCTTCTTTATGGAAAACCAATTTTCCCAAAAGATCAAATCGGCTTTTGGAGTCAATTATATGCCGTGCCGTGTACAGTCGCTGGCGTAAATACCTTACACTTACAATCAAAAATTCACAATTTTCTTTTGAAACTATTATTACTAAACCTATTGTCAACCGAGCACAAGTCCATACACGGGGCTGCTACTAAAAAAATTCAGATGGCAACATCCAATAACATTTTGCCCGACCCCGGCATAGAATTCAGAATCTCATGTTCAACAGAAGTGAACACTAGAGCAACGAATTCGTCAAACCTATATCGTAATACTTTGGTTTTGAGATTGCTATACATAATACGCAATATAATAAAAATCTGATCAACAAAAACATGAACAAAACAAAATTGGTTTAGTAATTGTCACATATTTACCGTCGTGACTGTACGTTGAACGAAGGGCAAATACTAACAAAGTTATTTGACTTTCAACCTTTTGTGGACATTATTTTTGGATTTGTATATTTTAAACACGTATTTCGTTTTAAATGACTTTCATAATAAAATGCTGTCTTTGATTTTACTGGGTTGTTAAATATAATTTAAAATGGGGCGTTATTATATTATGTCAACGAATGTAGAAACCGAATATTGATAGTTCATTGTGAATATATAGATTTCAAATGGACTGCAAATAATTGGTATTGATAGAGCTCATTACTAGGAAATCATTTCATGTAATATTTATTGATCCATGAAGCGTTTCAGGGAAAGCATGTAAGCAAAATATGCGGCACCGTTCATGTTTAAGACCATATTTTATGCAAATAATGATATACTATTCTATCCATCTTTAGGATAAGGCTAACAGACCGTGATCGAAACGTCAAACTGTGTTAGGATACAAAGATGAACGAAGGTTTCCGAAATCGGAAAACTAATTGTGGAATTCAAATGGAGTAAGGCAGGATACCTGGCATGGGACGGTGATGACAGGTGGAGCAGGACAGTGACAGGACTTGGCAGAATGTTTGGTCATCCATCAGTGAAATGGGCAGACGTCGTGTTGCATCACGGTTATAACCAGGATGTGGTTGGCACAGGAGCGTGGGGATCGGCATAAGAAAAAAGTGGTCTATAGTCAGTAGTGGGCAAAGACCAGCTGTGAATGACGATAAATACATTGAAAAGGCTAAACTAAATTATTGTCATAGTTAAGTTGCTTATAATCTACTACATTATAACTCATGAAAACCAACCTATCAACGCAACGATATTAAATAAATCGTCACATCATTATTGATCGTTGCAAAACTATAAATTGCAATGTACTAAATTAAAAATTACAATCAAAATATTCATTGAGGGAATGAACATGACAATGTGATGATGCCTCACTCAGCACAGTTTGGAACAATGGAACTAATGATGGTACACCGATTTGCAAATTAATTATACTACGAGTATGTGTCAACTACAAATTTAATGGACTAAATTGATAACATAACAGTTCTCAATCCTGATAAGGTTAACAAAATATGTCTCAGACAAAATCAAATAAAATATCAAATAAAATAAACGATTGTTTTTTTTAATTAGCTTTTAAGCTTACCGTGCATTGATATCCAAACCAAATGTCTACTTATGAAAAATTTCAAGTCAATGGTTTGGGAAAACTGTTTTAAAATTTAGTTGCAAGGTCTGACCCATATATATATTAACTAACCAACTAACTAAACTAAAAGGTCGTGAAATAGCAGTCAAACACAACATAACATCAAATTAGAAACAGTTATATCAACTAAACCATTGAGAAGCACTTTTGAATTGTCAAGGAATTGGTTCGTTAGTCAATAAGTTGAAGCACGCGCAAGGAACTTGCCACGACTGTATCTTTTCCATGATGGGTTTAGTAGAAGTGTACGTTTAGAACACCCACATAATGTTTGTTATGTTTGAGTCACATGTAGGTTAGGGGGCAAGCGTAGAAACAACCGCGAAATAGGCAAAACTCCTGAGGCCAGCCTGCTTCATGAGAAATTCCAAACAAAAAATCTATAAGAAAATGTACTCTTTGATAAGAATTCCCTATTAAACCAGAATTTATGAAACAGCCTTATTTCAGGACTTTGGAGTTGCTCCATACCGAAAGCTATTTATATTCATAGGTGCTTTCACTCCCTAAAGTATTATTTAATCTTCTTTACCTGTGGTGAGACGCTATATTTTCTTAAAGTTTTGTAGGTACTCAGTTTTATTACACAAGTTAAAAAAATTGTAAAATCAGTTTGCTTGATTTTGTACTGATTTTTAGGGTGCCGTAGTCAACAAGGAACTCTTATAGTTTCGTCATGTCCGTCTGTCCGTCCATCCGCAGATTAGCTCAGAGATTCTTATTTTTTTTATTTGTGATGGGTTTGCTCTTGACTCTAGTCTAGGTCATAGGTGACAGAGACCAAGTCAACGATGGAGTGAGCTTACCCAGAAGAAGCCTGTTCACTCTAACTTTGAAGAGCTTCGGGTTGTATGCGTTCGGAAACACAGACGCAGGCAGTGAGTTCCACTCTTTTTAGTACTAGAAAGCTATAATTTGGCATGGATATACATATTAATCACGCCGACAAAGTGGTACAATAATATTTATTTTAGGTTACTTCCAGTAAACGTAAGTTGGGATGTTTTTTTTCTCGTCTGCCGTTAGATAGGCCATTTTAAAATGTTACGGGTCTGTGAAAACCATTTTTTGATTCAGGGATCCGTTTGGACACTGCCAGCTAAATGGTTGCTTTTGGATATGTAAAAAAATAAACGGAAATAATATATATAACGAAATTAATAGGAAAACTATCACAGCTAAGTAGGGTTTACAAGTTTACGAGTAATAGTCGACCAACATATAAAATGTACTTGGAAAAGTAAACATTTTGTACATTGATGTATGGGGGAAATGTTTTTGGGACAGCAAAGTTAATTTTGTCCCTTGGTTAGAACAATGTTTTTGTTAGCAATGTTACCTAATTATTTTGGTGAATGTAGGTGTTTTTAAGAATCCTTCTGTGCGCGAGTCAGACTTGCACTTAGCCTTGGCAAATGAGTGGCAAACTAGTAGAAAAGGCTATGACCGCTTAGAGAAATCTGCAATAGTGACCTACCAGCAGCAACGTAGTTGTAATGTCAATAAGTACACCACGATTCAAACTTAATGGCAGATCTGAAGTTTGCTAGTCGCTGGGCAGTACCCCATCCCTCATCCCCACAATCACATGAAATCGCTATTGTATAGCGACTTCCGGAGTGTTCCAAGCCGTCATTAAGTTTGAATCTATCGGTACTTAATTATTTATTAAACAAAAATTATATATACAATTGAATATTTATAATCTTATGACTAATAACAAAACAAACTTACATACAAAGCCGAGAGGGAAAAGGGCTCAATGCGCATCAAAAAATTCGTCCACATCGATGTCAATGGGAAAAGTGCCCAAAGCGCTGGCAGCATTGCCACGTGGAATGGCAATGCTGATTCTCTGGCTGAAGAAAAGGCCAGCCCTCTGGTCACGCAAACATTCGACTAACCGTCTACTTCTTATGTCTCGAAACACTCGATGAGCACTCGCACCTCATGGACCTAATGTCTCAACCCCAAACGGCTCAAACATATAACTGCCTATAATAATATATATAATATAACAACCTTATTATATAATAATAAATATAATAAGGTTGTTATATTTGCGCCGTTTGAGGTTTTCTGCACCAGCTGCAGCCGTCCCAGCACAGCCCATCGTGCTAAGAAGATAGGATGGCGCAAGGGTATCGACACATGTTGCATCCCACACCAAAGGCCTACCCAACTTCCAAGGCATTATGGTCATCCCGTCCGGTCTCTTCCCATCGTCGCGTGGCAAGCCATTGGGTTCTAAAACAGCTGGCACCCCGGCAGTGACTGTCCTGAGCTCGACGTATGATGTCATTAATGCTAGCGTGCCGTACTTTGCGACCAGCGCTCCTACTGCAGGATAGGCCATGGTGTCCGAGGTGGTTGACTGCTATACCACATTGACAACGATGTGGAGCTCCGCTGGGAGTACCTAGGCGCAGACATGTAGCGATCCGGAAGGTAGTGTCACTCAACATTGTACCTATGTTGGGTGACGGTAATGCCTGTAGCCAGAGGTCCAAATTGCCCATTGTACTTAATTATTAATGAGTGATTAATTTTCCAAAAACTAAAAAATATGTCAGCTTAGTTCACAGGTCAGTGTCGTATATGATTCTGGCCTTGGTTTTGCCACATTATAATAATTTGCGTATTTTTCACGTGTGTATTAATTGCAGTCGTTACTTGAAGCTCGCGGTGGCTCGATAAGGCGCGGGGCACATTACTCATCGCGTGGTTGTACGGCTCCCTTCAGATTGCCGCGATTTATTGCGAGCCAGCGATGTGTGCCCACGCTTTTATAAATTGAGCCGGTTACGTCACTTATAACGCTAAAATTCATTAATAGGAAGGAAGTCATAGTTATTTCAATCTAATTGGCATTAATTAAGTTGCCAAAAAAGGCCTATACAGAGAAACAGTAATAACTTCTATGAAAAAAAAGATCCCCAGGCAAATGGAAAAACGATTGTTGAGTACACGCAAGTAGGGTAGAATTGGGGGTTCTGGATCACTTGCTCTCGCTTTGCTCGAGCGCATGATCCAGAAGCCCCAATTCTCCACACATGATTAATACAATGCGTTTAGTAATCTGATTGCATCGACGCAGATGCGCGATGATGTTATGATTATTTACACTTGCTCTCGCTTTGCTCGAGCGCATGATCCAGAACACCCAATTCTCCACACATAAACAAATATCATCGCACATCTGAATCTGATTGCATCGACTCAGATGTGCGATGATGATTAAATTAATTATTATTTAATTGTTAGCAGTTATAGTTCAAAGCGTGTCTGCTTACAACGACTGATCATAATAAATGTCGCATCGAGACAATTGTCGAACGTGTCTTATTCGTTTGATGTCTGTTATATAAAATTAGCTCACTTTATACAAAATTATGTGATATTATCTGCTTAAAATTATTGGTCATATTATACTTTTTATTATTCATCACAGTACGAATAAAAATAAGATTATAATTACTCTCTTAATTTCTTGTTAATTATTACACGTAAAAGAATGTCAAGAATTCTCATACCATTTACAACCAATTTATAAAACTGCGAGAAGTCCCGATTCTAAACATATTCCTCCCTTTCTCCACACAAATTTACCAAGTGATAGGTATCAATCTTATTGTTCTGAGAGAGTACATAGCACTTCCTTTTTAGAAAATCATCTCAGGTATACGCGACAGAGCGGCGCCGTCGACAAATAGGGAAAGTAAGGATGCGATCATATTGAGTAAGTAACAATCAATGAATTTTAGACCCTATTTGCTGATGACATAGAACTAATCTTTTAGCACACATGTCGAAAACGCTTTCTCACTTTGCTAGCGATTTGTAACTGTAATCACTGCTTTAAATCGTGTAATCTATAAATATGACTGCATTCAATAATTTCATTTTAATTAGCACTCATCCCGAGTACTCGTGGTTTTTGCTTTTTTCAATATTATTGTGATCAATAGAACTTCAAGTATGTGCGTATAACTCAAATAATATTAATATCGAATAATAAATTCGATATATTATAATATGTAATAGTTAATTGAATTTATGAGTGACTTTATTTATGGTGTTCTTAATTTTAGGTCGACAAATCCCTTCGATTCTGACTGTGAAATACCAGCATCTCAGCCAGCACCATCGGTAGAGAAAAAGAAGTCAAGGAAAAAGATTTCCGGCAAAACAAATAAACCTGCAATAAAGAAGATTTCCAGTGCTCCAGTGGTAAAATCTAGCTTTTTTGGGTCCGACACGGAGTCGGATGTTGATTTGCCGGCGCCATCGACATCGGCCAAAAAAAGGAAGCTGTCGGATTCAGAGGTATGCTAAAGTTTATTTATTTTTTAAGGAACCTCCCACTGCAGGGCAAACCATTCTTCTCATACAGAGAAGGCCCGAGCATTGATCACCGCGCTTGCTCAAGACGGGTTTGCGATTTCAAACTTATAGGTATTAACTATAAAGTCCCGGTTTTCCTCACGATGTTTTCCTTCACCGTTGTCAGGGCCATCCAAGATAAACTTAGAAAATACAAATGAATTTGATAAATTCGCATAGGAACTTGCCCGTTTTTGAAACCACGACCTCAAGCATGAGAATCAAGGTCTTTGCCACTAGGTCACTAATGATAATCATTTTTAATTTCAGAACGAACAAGAACTTGGTGGTGAACCCATCCGCGCGGCTGCACTGCGGAGCTTCTTGTCAAGACGTAGCGGTTCTGGTTATACACTCCAGCGGGATCCCACCCGGCAGGGCAACTACTACGTGGAACTGCGTGTTTACAACGCTCGGGAAGCGGAGGCGCTCGGCACCGACCGCTGGAAACGAGCACTAGTTACCTTCAAATCGGCTGTTGATGACAGCAGTTCGGTATGGAAAGCAGTCACAAAACTTGTGAATTCTGCTAAAGAAGATTATCGGAAGATACAACCGATAGTCTATCAGTCTAACTTATTTTAAAAAATAGGTAGGTAAGCGTCTCTTACCACAATTTTTTAAAGACAGAAAAAGTTGTAACGATCACTTTATCAGTCTAATATTAAACAGTAATAAACAGTCTAAACTTACAATTTAAGTAAGTACATATCCATGAAGTCTATAATTGATATTTCTTTTTAATGTTTTTTTTTGCCGTAGATTAAGTAGATTAGTATAAGTACTTACTTGTATATCATTATTTGTATGTTTTCTTTCAGTAAACCAAAAAACTAAAAACCAAAAGCCAAAAAACTAAAAACCAAAAGCCAATAAACTCGAAATAATGAATCTCAAAGCTTAAAATACTAGACCAGTAATTATGGCCTTGAAATCTGATGCTTTAAGTACTTACTTGTATATAATTATATGTATGTTTTCTTTCAGTAAACCAAAAAACTAAAAACCAAAAGCCAAAAAACTAAAAACCAAAAGCCAATATACTCGAAATAATTAATCTCAAAGCTTAAAATACTAGACCAGTAATTATGGCCTTGAATCTGATGCTTTAAATATTTAAAAAAACCAGATCAGTAATTGTGACCTTGAAACTTAATTTTGAAGAAGTTATAAATTCTAGACTAGTAATGTTGACCTTGAAGAACAAAACTTGAAACAACTTTAATTTTGGTGAATATAGTTAAGGTTAAATTAATGGACTATTGTTTTACTGTTTTTTATTCAATATAATCAAACATGAAGTTTTGCCCAGATTGTAAGGTTTATACCCAAAAATATTCATCACATAAGAAAAGTAATATACATAAATCAAACTGTTTGTTGAGTACTGATTTTGATAATGTACAAATAATAGCTACTGCTTTCAAAAACAGAATTGCTAGTTACAGATTTAATCCAATAAGTTTAGATAACATATCACCAGAGATATTTTTATCAGATATTTCTAGCATGATTTACAAGATTATTGATACATTGAGATTAAAACATCGAGCGATTAAAATACAATTTGAGCTTTTTGTATTATACAAGTTACCTAAAAACGACGAATTGTCTTTGAAATCTTTCAATACAAAGTATTATGTGATAATTCAGAATACTAATATAAAATTAGTTTTTGAAGAATGTGTACAAAAAATACTGTGTAAGTGCACAGAATTTGAATTATCAGAATCTGGTTGGGCTATAGAGTTGATTAATCATTTGGAAATGAATATTGTAAAGTATAATCCCTTAAAAGCTGGCAGTTACATATCTTTACCGATAAAAATTATTAAAACAAAGTCATGTCTTAATATTTGCAATAAAGATAGACATTGCTTTCTCTGGTGTATTGTAGCTCATATGTATCCAGCACACTATAACAGTAATAGAGTTTCATCATATCCACATTACTCTAAATTATTAAATATAAATGGTATATCTTTCCCACCATCATTTGATGACATAAAACAATTCGAAAAAATAAATCCTCATATAAGTGTAAATGTTTATGGTTTAGAAAAAAAAAACACTATTACTGGACCATTATACAAAACTTTACAGCGGAAACTTGCTCACGTAAATTTATTATTGATTCAAAGAGGAGACAAAAATCATTTCTGTTTAATAAAGAATTTTGCGCGACTAGTTCATCATCAATTAACAAAACACAAATCTAAAATTCACTTATGTGACGAATGTTTTATATACTTTGATTCAGAGGCAAAATTAGATAATCATAATTGTGCACGAATGCAAACAGTGCTCCCAGAAGAGAATAGCAAGCTTCGGTTTTCTAATTATATAAGGACTCAAAGAATTCCTATTGTTATTTATGGAGACTTTGAAAGCTTACTTCGAGAATATTCAGATAAAAATAAAAGTCAGTTTGTTGAAAACATACAAATTCATGAAGCAACATGTTTTGCCTATTATATATGCTGCGAGACTAATCCAGAACTTAATAATTTAGTATCTTATCGAGGTCCAAATTGTTCAAAAAAATTTGTAGAATCTATTGCTAAGGATTTAGAAAGTTTATATGATATTTTATCTTTGCCTAGAGACATGTCCCCGCTGAATGATGAAGAGCTTCAATCATTTAAGACTGCTGCAGTTTGTCATATTTGTAAAGAAAAATTTTCTAGTAATGATCTTATCGTTCATGACCATGATCATTTCACCGGTAAATATCGTGGTCCAGCTCATAATTCATGCAACTTAAATAATAAGTCTGTAAAGTTTATTCCCATAATATTTCATAATCTTTCAGGATATGACTGCCATTTATTTATAAAAGAACTTTCAAGTGTTTGCGGTCGAATCAATTTAATTCCAAGAACCAAGGAAAAATATATTTCTTTTACTAAATTTTTCCCATTTAATCCTCAGAAAGTAGTCCAATTAAAATTTATAGATTCTTTTAATTTCTTAAGTTCGAGTTTAGACAACTTAGTAAAGACGCTGGACTCCAATGATTTAAAGCATTTACGATCATTTTTCACTAATGAAAATTTATTTCGACTATGCCTCAGGAAAGGTGTGTATTGCTATGATTATATAGACTCCTGGGAACGATATGCGGAAACTCGGTTACCAGATCGCTCAAATTTTTTCAATAAACTCACATCCGATACAGTGTCTACTGACGATTACAATCACGCTTTAAATGTGTGGTCTAAATTTGGTATTAAGAATTTAGGTGAATATACTGATTTATATTTGAAATGTGATGTCTTACTATTGTGTGACATATTTGAGAAATTCCGATCTATGAGTTTACGTCATTATGAGCTTGACCCTTGCCATTATGTTTCATCACCATCATTAAGCTGGGACGCCATGCTCTTGTTAACTAAAGTAGAATTAGATTTAATATCTGATATAGAAATATATCAAATGCTAGAAAAAGGTATCAGAGGAGGTCTTGCTCAATGCTCACTGCGGTATGCAAAGGCTAATAATAAATATTTGTCAGACTATAACGAAAAAGAATCAAGCACTTTTTTAGTTTACTTAGATTGTGTCAATTTATATGGGCATGCTATGAAACAAAGACTTCCCACTGGCAATTTTAGATTTTTAACAAAATCTGAAATAGCTTTATTTGAAATTGCATCCGTTTCTGCTGATAGTGACGAAGGGTACATACTTGAAGTTGATATTCATTATCCTCCTGATTTACATGACACGCATTCTGATTTGCCATTTGCGCCAGAAAAATTATCCGTTCCTATTCCATCTGGTAGCAAAAACACAAAACTAATTGCTAATCTGTATGATAAATATAGATATGTCATCCACTATGCTCACTTACAAGAATGTTTAAAGAATGGTCTTATATTATTAAATATCCACAAAATTCTAGCATTTACTCAAAAAAATATCTTAGAACCATACATAAATCTTAATACAGTACTCAGACAAAAAGCTAACTCAGATTTCGAAAGAGATTTTTTCAAGAAGCAAAATAATTCAATATTTGGTAAAACAATTGAAAACAAAAGGAAACAAGTAGATGTTAAATTAGTTAATGTGTGGAAAGATAGCTTTAATAAGACCAATAAAATAAAGGGAGCAGAAAAATATGTAAGTGCCCCTAATTTTAAAAATATGGCTATTATTTCAGAGAACCTTGTTGCTATTCAATTAGAGCCTGCTAAAGTTGTTTTAGATAGACCAATATACATTGGTTTTACAATACTGGAATTAGCAAAGTGTCATTTATATAAATTTCACTATTCTGTTATGAAGAAAATATATAAAGATGGCATAAAACTTTGTTATACTGATACTGATAGTCTCTTGTATTTAATACATACAGAAGATTTTTATAAAGACATGATACAAAATATAAAATATTTTGATACTAGCAACTTTGAAGAAAATAATATTTATGGTATTCCGAAAGTGAATAAACAAATACCTGGCTATTTTAAGGATGAGATGGGTGGAGATGTCATTACTGAGTTTATTGGTTTGAGGGCTAAACTATATTGTATAAATAGTTTAAACAACACAATTAAAAAAGCTAAAGGAGTTAAAAAATCTGTTTCTAATAAACTCACAATTGAGAAATATAAAAAAACTTTGAATAATGACATAAATCTCAGAGATACTATGTATGTCATTCGATCTAAAAATCATAAGTTGTATACACAGAAAATTAATAAATTAGTACTTAATGGAAATGATGACAAACGTCAAATAAGAAAAAATAAAAATGATACTGTACCTTGGGGTCATCATCGTACTATGTTCTAAGATGTTTATTTTGGACTATGTACCTGCTTAATTTTATTATCTTCTATTTACTTTATTTTATTTTATAATGTTACAATAATATATCATTGTATGAACAATAAAATCTCATGTATTATAATATTTCTTGTTTTATTTCTCATTTTATGTAATAAATATACTCATTTGTCTAAAGTACCTTTAACCTGAGTCTGAGTTCAATTCTCAGTTCAAATAAATGTTTTAAACTTTACTCTGAAATCCTTAGTAAAGTTATTATTTTATCAGAGGAAATGACAATAGGCTAGACTTTTATTATAATGTGATAATGTTTTACTGTAGTGAGCCATCTAGTTACTAAGTGATGAACTTGATAGTTAGTCAAGTCCAACTTAATTTCACGTTTAAATTATAGATGGCATGCATTATGAGGCTCGTTCTCATCGATTAATGTATTTTTCAATTTGCATCCAAAACTTCAAAATATGGGCGCAATGCGAATGACATTTACAAAGGATGAATGAATATGAATGTACGAATGAACTCTAGGAATGAATGAGTATTGTGTGATGTGTTTTATTATGTTATTTTACTACCCATGCAGTCTAACACAAAATGAAACTAGTTAAGTTGGAAATCATAATATTTATTAAACTTTCAGATTCATATATTTACATGAGACAAAAAGAAAGACTTAAATATTACAAAAACAAAATACATAATTTAACATAGTCAAATAATCAAAACACGCACTTAGGTAAATGTTCACAACCACAAAACAAACTCTTTATATTACACACATTTAAAACTGCTTATTACTTAATTTTTTCACTACTTTGCCGACTAGATGTTCAGTTTCATCTAAAATGTCATCATAATCATCTTTTACAAGGTATTGGATGTTTACGTCAGCGCTGTCACCCACATCATAGTCAATTTCACAATTTTGTTTATTGTCTTTAACACATCTGGTAAGATCATATATAAGTATTTTAATCAAATGATGAGGTATTCCTGACTCCTTCCGAATAACGTAAGATGAAGTCTGTGTAGGATACTTTTTCATGACCTTCTTGTTAATATTTGATTTCTTTCTTTTATGGTCTTTAGTTTCCACAGATTTCTGTTCTTCTTTTTTTTCATTTAGATACTCTTGATGTGCTAGTTCTGCTTCTGTGTTATAAAAAGTTTCCCTGTCTTGCGCAAAAAGAAACGGATTTCCAAGAGAGTAGGTGTCGTCTGGACAAAGATTATTCGTTTCCTGTAATAACATAAAATAATTATAACATAAGTAAATTACAAATGGCTCAAATAACGATAAATTAAATACCCACCGCAAGAAAATCACTCTCCACAGGAATACGATGGGGAGACAGACATAATTCTGTAAAAACGAAAAAAAAAGGTTAGACATAAATTCTAATAATTAATTATTGAGATATCATAATTATAAGAAATATAGAATTATAGAAATACTTGCCTTGAAGATTTAATTCTGAATAGGTCCTACTTATTGGAAGAATAGTAATAAACTGAATTATGAGCTTTGTTGCTTCACTATATTGAAACTGGTACAGGAATTAAGTTACACTTACCATATTTAATATTATCTTTTACGATGCAAATAATCAAGTCTAAACTTGTTGTAGGATTGGGATAAAGTTACTTACCATGTCGTGTATATAAATATGAAGGTCTGTAAAGAATTGAAGTAATTAGCAAGATGAAGTTGATTAAACAACCCATATCTCTGAACGTTAATAATAATATAAATTTTAGTGACTCTGCTCACCAAATCAAACACAGCATTTTACTGCCTAATACGATTCGTTGTATAATATGCGGCCCTTCGAACTGTGGTAAAACAAACGTGATGATCAGTTTGCTTCTGCATGAAAATGGACTAAAATTTCAGAATCTTTATCTTTACTCAAAAACAAGTTTTCAGCCAAAATATCGTTTTTTAAGCGAAGTATTAAGAAGAGTACCTCAAATAAAGTTCTACGAGTTTAATGATGACAAAGATGTAATATCTCCGAGTGAAGCTTTAACTAACTCGGTATTTATTTTTGATGATGTAGCATGTGAAAATCAAATTAATATCCGCAATTATTTTTCTATGGGTAGACATAAGCAAATCGATTGCTTCTACCTATCACAAACCTATTCCAAAATTCCGAAACAATTGTTACGTGATAATGTAAATTTTCTTATAATATTTAAACAAGACGATGTAAATTTAAAGCATATTTATGAAGAGCATGTAAGTTCTGATTTAGAATGGAAAGAGTTTAAAAATATTTGTCAAACTGTTTGGAGTAAACCTTATAATTTTCTACTTATTAACAAAGAATCGTCATTAAATAATGGAAGGTACAGGCAGAACTTCGATACTTTTTTTAAATTTGATTGATTGTTCCTATATACTTCATGTCTGTAATCCTCGAAGGGTTATGCAGAGGCATACCCTAATAGTACACCCACATATAGCCAGTTATGTTTAAGCCCCATGTTATTGTTTATACATATAAGTAATTAACATGCGAAAACAAATTCAGTATGATTTGTTCACTAGCTGAACGCAGTTGATAATTAAATATGGAGAAAAATATTAGGATAGAATTAATAAAGTCCGTAGACTCCATAAAGAATAAAATAAAACATATGAAGAACCAGGAACACACAATGAACTTGTCACTCGATAAAATGCTTAAACCTGTCACAGATCCTCTTAAAACGCTAGCTGATTCCAACACAAATATGGAAAAAATATTTTTGTTACAAAATACAACCCCCACATGTTCTGGAGATATTAAATTGGATGAAATTAATAGTAGGTCGACTACAAAATTTGAGGATTGTTACGAACCAAATCAAAATTCCACACACTTGGTTAAAAAGTCTCCTAAAATGGAAGATGATTTAGAGATTTCATTAGAGGATTATGATATTTATGATGGTGTAAATATACCGTTTGGAATAAGAAGTGAAAACAAAACTTTATTTATGGGTAATTCGATAGTATCATTTTCTAAAATTGATAGTTTGAACAACGATAGCGTCATTTTGATTAAAATCGGTGATAAATCTTACAATTTAACTCCTGGCCTGAAAGAACTTTTACTTCGAAAAAAACCTGATTTACAATTAGTATCCCCTAAAGATAAACTTGTCTACAAGGATATATTGCATTACACAAATGCTCACAAAAGAGACTTTAATCCTAAAGGCCAAATAAAAGGTGATAAAGGAATAAAATATCGTGAAATAATCAGACCATTTTTTACTGACACGTTAAATGATAACATTCACGCCAAACTTGGAGGCAACTTGCCAAAGTTAAAGAAGTACAAAAACAATACCGACTTGGTATATTGGGATGATCCCAATGAATTGGTTGAGAGATTAAAGTTATTAGTCGCTTCAAGAGATGCTGGCAATACAAATCATGATAATGAAATTTTATCGATAATTGAAGAATTAAAAGAAGCTGATATAATTAGAGAATAAATAGTGGAGATAGTATGCTTTTCATTCAGTATTATTGGTGGGTTCAAGACAAATGTTGATATACTGAATTAAAAATATGAGTAAAGCCGACGTAGTCAACGAAATACATAAAAATGCAAGACTAAACTTTCCACGAAGACACGTTATTATGAAAGATATAGATGACCTTTGGCAAGCAGACTTAATTGATATGCAATCAATTTCCAAAGAAAATAAAAATTTCAAGTTTATTCTTGCTGTTATTGACACATTTTCGAAATACGCCTGGGCCTTTCCTTTGAAAAGTAAGACAAAGGATAGTGTATGCAATTCTTTCAAGATTTTGTTGGTTAGTGGGCGTGTTCCCAAAAATCTGCAAACGGATAATGGAACAGAATTTTATAATAACATATTTCAAAACCTTATGAAATCTTATAACATAAACCATTATTCAACCTTCTCAACAAAAAAGGCGTCAATAGTCGAGCGATTTATTAGAACATTGAAATCGAAACTGTACAAGGAATTTAGTTTAAAAGGTAACTATAATTGGATAGACAGTACTCTTAATAATGTTATTTATGAATACAATCACACCTATCATCGTACAATTGATGAAATCCCAGCAAACGTGGATAACACTAATAAAAAACACATATTACAAAGATATTTCAGTCTAGTAAAAACTATTAGCCTAAAAAGCAAGTTTAAAGAGGGTGATTATGTACGCATTAGTAAGTATAAGGGGACATTTGAAAAAGGATATACTCCCAACTGGTCGACAGAAATATTTAAAGTTCGAAAAAAACAAAATACAACTCCTATCACCTACTTAATTGAAGATGCAATCAGAGGCCAACCCATTTTAGGAGCATTTTATGTACAAGAGCTTCAAAAGACAAAAAATCCTCACATGTATCTGGTTGAAAAAGTTCTTAGAAGGAAGGGAAACAGGGTTTTGGTAAAATGGTTAGGTTTGCCTTCTTCTGAAAACAGTTGGATTGATAAATCGAATATTTATTAAGTGTTCAGTCCAAATGTGTCAGTCTTATGATGTGTATTGAAGAGAGTAGTCTTCTCAATTGGATTATAAATCATTTACCATTTGAATTACATTTACCGGGATACAATTATTGTGGGCCTGGCACTAAATTAATTAAAAGGCTTACACGTGGAGATAAAGGTGTTAACAAGTTAGATGAATATTGCAAACAACACGACATTGCTTATCACGAGTCTTCAAACTTAAAGGATCGTCACAAGGCAGATTTAGTTTTGTTAAATATGGCTAAAGAGCGCGCACTTGCCTCAGATGCGAGTGTAGGGGAAAAACTGGCAGCACGCTTAGTAAGCAGTGCTATGACAGCAAAAATTAAAACTGGATTTGGTCTAAAAAAAGACGACAAAAAGAGTTCTCCTAAAATTAAATGTGGAAAAGGATTAAAAAATAAATTTAAAAATGTTATTAGAAAAACGGGGAAACATATAAAAAAATTAAAACCGAAATGCAAGAAAGTGGCAATAGAATTAGCTATGGCCGCTGCCAGAGAATTAGCTGGTGATTCATCCATTAAACTTCCTCGTGTTATTCCTATACCAAAAACTGGTGGAGTATTGCCGTTGATTCCGATTTTTGCGGGATTATCTGCGGCGGGAGCTTTAGCAGGCGGTGCAGCTGGTATTGCTAAAACCATAAATGAATTCAAGATGGCGAAAAAGTTATGGGCTGAATCGAAGAGACACAATGAAAAGATGGAAGCTCTCTGCATCGGAAAAGGAATACACCTTAAACCGCATAAAGATGGACTCGGTATTTTTGTATCAAAAGAAAAAAACTAAGATATTGGCTACCCAAACGAGCCTTGAGTAATTTAGACATTTTGAAGTATGGAAATAATATTCCCTATTTCAGAGGTGTCTTTATGAGAGATAAGCTCCCTAAACATCCTTTTAAAAAAGAATGTGGAGTAATAAATTTAGATAGCTCTAAAAATCCTGGTTCTCATTGGGTAGCCTATGCAAAATACAACGATTATATTGAGTATTTTGATAGTTACGGAAATCTCAAGCCTCCTAAGGAATTTATAAAATACTTGGGATCCAAAGTTCACTATAATTATGATAATATTCAGCGTGATCACCCTTTTAATTGTGGACATCTTTGTTTAAACTTTTTGAAGAATTTTTGGTGCAGTGAAGGAATAAAATAAGCAGGATCAGCCGAAAGTTGTCAGTATAGAAGTATGTCTACTACGATTACCATCTCTGGGAAAAAATCGGAACTAGTTTCATACTTTCAACCACCATTGCATTTGTCAGATCAATATGAGTGCGGTTTGATATACTTTTTTTCAGTATTAAAATCAAGACCAAATATTCCCATTATTAACAAAGGTCTGTCTGTAATCAGAATCGAATGTGATCTTGTTCAGGGTTCGTACTGCAACGGATTACCAACTCATTTTATTCATGAATTTGTGTCTGATACTACTCCAGGTCAACAGTGCATGGAAATACCGCAAAATGTTATTTACTTTCCAGTAAATAAAAATATAATTTCATCGGTATCTGTTAAGATTGTAGATCAATTTGGACACTGTATTAATTTTGGAGAGGAACAAGTTCAGTTACGTCTTCACTTAAGGAAAACAAAATGATAGTACATTATAAAAACACTCAAGCGAATGAAAAACGTCTTAGTTCTTCTGCGATTGTTAAGGTGCAAAGACGCAAGGAAAAAGTTAAAAAATTGACTAAAGCAAATAAGGATTTTCTAAAAGCGCTAGGATTTAAAGTATGAATATACTACAGATTACTGAATTACCACACTTCGACACTTCGATCGAAAGTTATGAAGTCCATTCATACAATCCCTACAATAACAGCTTTAGAGAAAACGATGAAATCAGAATTCCCATCCACCAGCAAGACATATACGTGCTACCATCAGCCAGTTCAATTTACATCGAAGGAAAAGCGAAGCTCTTCGGTAAAGATGGGAATCCAATCAAGAAAAATGTTACGTTCACTAATAACTCTGTTATGTTTTTGTTTCAAGACATCAGATACGAAATGAATGGTATTGAAATAGACCGCATAAAAAATTCTGGAATAACATCAACAATAAAATCATACATTTCATTAAATGAAGCAGAAAATAAAGTTGCTGCCCTATGGGGTTGGAGTTTAGAGGGATTTGAAAGTGATGGGCATTTTAGTGCGGTGATACCATTAAATAAGGTATTAGGATTTGCAGAGGATTATAATAAAATTGTGATAAATTGTAAACATGAACTTATATTGAACAGAAGTAACACTAATTTAAATAGCGTTATCCTTACTGATGATATTGTTAATTTTCAAATAGATGTACAAAGAGTTCAGTGGAGGGTGCCGCATATAAAAGTATCAGACCGAGAACGACTGTCACTTTTAAAACATTTAGAAAGAGATAAACCTATTCAGTTGGCGTTTAGAAATTGGGATTTATATGAGTATCCGTTACTACCTAAAACAACAAAGCATTCTTGGTCAGTTAAAACTGCTTCACAATTGGAAAAACCTAGATATGTAATTTTTTGTTTACAAACTAATCGAAAAAATAATAAAACTAAAGACGGTTCAGTATTCGATCATTGTGAAGTAACAAACGTTACGCTCTTTTTGAATTCTCAATATTATCCATATGAACCTTTAGGTTTAAAGTTTTCTGAGAACAAATATAGTATATTATACGAAATGTTTGTGAAATTTCGTCAGTCGTATTACAACTGTCCAATAGACCCGTTGCTTGATCTAAAGGAGTTCAAAGAAAAAGCTCCTCTCTTTATCTTAGACTGCTCAAGACAAAACGATAGCCTGAAAACAGGTCCAGTGGACGTGAGGTTGGAAATTGAATGTTCTACGGCAATACCAGATAAGACGGCTGCATATTGTTTGATTATAAACGATCGACTTGTGGAATACAAACCTCTCAGCAACATTGTGCGCAGGTTATCATGATTGCTATTGTGGATATTCAAGGCTTTAAAACAGAGACAAATGAATTTATAATAAAAGAAATCGCTATATTGTATGATAAAAAATTACAAGTGTTTTTAATAAAGCCACCATTTCCATTTTCAAAATTAACGAAACTAGAAAAAAAACAAGTTTGTTGGATTGAACGTAACAGAAAGATACACTGGTGTGAAGGATTTTTACCCTATTCTAATTATCAGAATTTGGTTATAGATATTTTAAGAGATAAATGTATCTACGTTAAAGGTTCAGAAAAAGTGTTGTGGTTAAAGCATATTTTAGAAAATAGTAATTGTAATATATTTAATTTAGAAGATAAAGGTTGTTCTAGTTTGATAAGTTTATACGATCTTTATAAACATTCTCAAGATTTATATAACTGTATTTATCATGACTCTGTATGTGCTTTAAAAAATGTATTATGTTTAAATAAGTGGTGCTTTGATAATAAAATTCTAAAATAAATATTGTTTTTGTTTTATTTTTATAGTTAGGTAAAACGCATCTTAGTTTTCTACCCCCCCCTCCACATACCGCTGTCCGGTCTTTATAAGTTGTTGACAAAAGGTAGATGATATCATTATACGTTTATAATTGAATTAGAAAGTGAATAGAACATGTCTCAAAATGAATACAAACCTCGATATGACATGTATAACAAGTTTAAAATGCGTGAATTTTCATTTAATTATTACTGGGGGGTGTTTAATAAAAAGAAAAGATTAGTGATGGAAATGGCTGACGCGGGATTCTTTTACTATGGAAATAGTATAAATGATATTGCAGCATGTTTCTCATGCGGAGGTGTTATCGAAGATTGGGAGATTTATGACGATCCTTGGATGCAACATGCTATACATTATCCTGATTGTGTTTATTTGAACGCTGTGAAAGGGAGAGAATATATAATGAAATATGCATATCTCCACACAGCATTAAACTCTTAGCATTGTAATGTGATGGTTCCATCTTATCAAGAAAAATAATAAATTAATATTATTCACAATATGTTTCATTCATCGAAATTTGATTTGGAAGGCATTTCTAAAGTTATTTTCAAGAATACTAGTGGTGAGATTCTATTTACTCAAGACATGAGTGACCAAAAAATAATGAACACCAGTTCATCAAAACTTCAGGACAATACAAGCAAGACAGAGCAAAACTCAGTAAAATCCACCATTGAAAATACGACATATCTAACACTCAAGAGAGGTCGCAATGAGCTCCTTACATTTGGTCGAGTTGGCAACATACATCCTGGTCCTGAAAAACTGGCTGCAAGGTCACCAAATGCTGTGCCTGACACTAAATTAATAACAAGAAGTATAGTGCGTGATATAGTGTTTCCTGATTCAGAAGACATTCTATGCTACCAGATACTGCCAGAAGATGAAATACCTTCTTTAATTAATAATATAAATAACTGTCCTATAACTACTAAAAATGTTTAAGGTTAAAATGATATTGTGTTTATGTGTGGAGAATTGGGGGTTCTGGATCATGCGCTCGAGCAAAGCGAGAGCAAGTGATCCAGAACCCCCAATTCTACCCTACTCACGCACAGGTTGTTTATTTTAAACGCAAAAATAATTAAAAAGTCTCTTTGAAAATTTTTACGCTGATACGAAAATTTTAATACTTGCCGTAGCGCTTTATGTTATTCAGTGGTCTTGCCAATCTAGTCCAACCCATTCCTCCAACGACACCAATATAAAAACTCCATTTTCCAGTAACAATTTTGAGGTAGAAGCCGATAGGCACACGTGTCGCCCACAAAAATTACGTCGCGTCCATAGCGCACTGATTTGCGGTGACAGTGTCCGTTAGGATCGCTGCCCACGTATAAATGTATGTAATAGCGTTGCGGTGCGGTGGCCGCGGTGTTTGCTCGCGACTCGTGACGTCGCCGGGTGTGGACATAGCTTTAAGTGGCCACAGATTATGGGATGAGGGTGGTAGATGCGATGAGATTTTTGGATTTTTGGATCTATCGTTTCGCATGAACCGGATACCGGCAGCCTTTACCAGGTCATCGGTCAAGCAGAAAGATAGAATAATTTTTTTGTGAATCGCACAGAAAATACGGTCCTATCTAAGTAGCATTTCTTAGACTGGATAGGAGAGAAAATCTGTTCAAGAACGTGTTCATAAATAAAATACCTCAACGCTTTTTTGTATCCTGAATTTCACATATATTGGTTAGATTGGCAGCAACCCCAACATAGCTGGGTAGACTAGGCAGGTTGTTTAAAAAAGCAAATAGACCTTGTTGTTCTGACGTGCTAGTGATATACAACTGTAGCGTGATAAAGCCAAAATAGGTCAACTATAAGAACTTGTTTTGGCAGTTCATGCTCATAGCAATATCTTATCTTTTCGAACTTTTGCTCTTGGTTAATATAGAATTAATAAGACGGTAAAACTTTATTTATTTCAGTTCTTAAGCAACTACACAGTTGAATCTCACATAAAACAAAAATTCGTACTGAGAGTAGTCATTAACATTCTAGTCCTTCTTTCATTCACTTGCCTTCATTTTCCTCTCAGAAGCTTGACAGAACTATCCACAAACCCTCCCTGATGGCGACCACAGACTAATCCCTCATTATTTTATAGTCGTTAAACAAACAATCACGGACTGTAACGGTTATAGTTCGCACAAACAACAGACTATTATTAACTTTTAGCTTTACCAACCTGTCCTGTCCTATATGGAATGTAGTTAAGTTGAATTTTAGCTCTTTGCATGCTAACTACTGTTAGGAGGATATAAACGATGGTTCATAATAATCAGTTGGTAAATAGCACAGTCATTTGTATAGCAGAGACTATTATGTACCCGGCACCACAATTGCGTAATATATAAAATCTATCCTCTCGAATAAGTAAAACACGCAATGAAAACTGTTGAACTGTCAAAATGAAAGTGTACGCTTGTGTTTTGAGCTTTCAATAAAGTTACAAAATTAGGGTACACAAATTTCAAAAAAAAGAATAACGACCTATAAAATAGGATTCAAGAAGACAAATCCGTGGAACAAGATGTTAAGAAATTTAAAATTCAAATTTAGTTATGCAGGTTTATTCTATACAAAAACAACTTGCCAGTTCACAAACAAATTGCATATAATTATAATTATGTTCTTATATAATTCGCTGCCACAGACCGCCTTCGCTCGCGTGAAAAGTAGACATTATCCCAAAGAAGGCAATATACTCCCGGCATAAAAAGATATCCCATGTTCTTCTCCAAAATCTTAATCTAAAACAAATATGTCTTATCATAATTTGTAATATGTATTATTATGCATATGCATAGCATGGATTCAACATTAGGAAGTAAATAATACTGATGTAAACTCTACCAAATATTTACGAAGGTATTTGCGACTTACCAGCAAAGCATTTTCGCAATACCGATTTAGCCTTGGCCAGTATGCTAGCAATACCAGTTATATCCATTAGTACATTGTTTCTATTCCTCTTCATAATTTTAATGCTCACATACTCCTTTACAGAAAATCCTGAAAACATTTCACGTATTCTGTGTACAACTTTGCTCAACAATGAACTTATGCAGGCTTCATACTAACAAGCAGGCACAAGCGGGCCAACCGCAGAAAAATATGAAAGCTCCGTTACGTTGGTACTCCTGCTGATGGGAATTATTCAATGGTATTCCGTATAAGTTAGGGATTGAGCACCGCGCACCGGTGCACTAGGAGCTGGGAGATGGTAGTTAGTGAACAATGTTGGAGGATTATTGGGTTATTGGCTTGTATGAGGGTCGGTCAGGTAAACTCATTGCTTTTTATTTTGGTCTATAATACTGATTTGTGACTAGTTAGACCTGTGGTAGGCCGGTGAATATTTATATAATATAATACTCGCGTCTGCCAGCGGCTTCGTCCACGGAAAACTTGAAATACATCCCAAGATCACATACCGCCGGGGATAAAGGACAGAACATGGTCCGTACACTAATCTTCTATCGTGTTTCATCTGCATTCGTTCAGCCGTTAAAATGAGAAAAGATAACAATTAGACAGACAGAGAGAGTTATTTTCGCATTTATAATATAAAGTATGGATTGCTTCAATATTTTCTTCTTTGGAATACTTAGTGACCTGACAGAGGTTATGAAAGTAAACACGACTGATTTCGCAGCATATAATCATAATATTTGTACCAATTATATTTATATAAAGTACCATAGGATCAGACTAATTATTACCATTTGATTCTTTACATAACTTATTGTTTTCAATCTTGCTTTGTTGTTTACCGCTATGTAAAAAGCTCAAATAATTGATTTTCTTTGATCCAATTACATTGATAAATTTTCGAGATCTTCCACTTCCCGAAGATAATGAATTATTTAATCAAATTAAATGTTTATTTGCGAAAAATACATTGTCATATGGAAATATCTCACAGCGCAATAGTCATCTTTATTTGATGGTAAATAAGACTGAGTTTTTACATTGCCATGAATAAAATTGGTTTCGATAGTATTTCATAAAGGTAAACTAAAGGAAGTCATGGGGAAACTTGCATATATTAGAACCAAGAATTCGAAGACTGTGTGATCTGCCACCTCCTCCCTCTCACAGAGCGGGGGTCTGTTTGATGTGTACCAGCAGTGAAGAAATTAAAGGCAGATTAAGCTTTTAAAGTTGGGTGGACATAGGTAATGCCCACTTGGTGGGTTCCCGTATTGTCGAGGCGGGTGGGGGGCTCAGTAGCCGTGGCTTGGACCCCCACGGTGAAGCAAAGAGGAACCTGAGGATAGTTCAACGCTCGTCAGAGCGTTTGCCGATAAGCCCACGACGTAGAACAGGGGGACCAAGGGTGCCATACAAAGCGTCGTCTGGCGTCATTTGTTGGTTTGGTCCCTGGGGTGGTCACGGCGGGCGTGCAACGTGTTCTGGTGCGCCGGTGATGGGTGGTACTCACCAGACAGGATCCGGTGACGGACAGCAGCGGCGGATTCGCGGATGTATGTTTACGCGTGCCCGTGTACCCGCCATAAGCGGCACAGGAACACACCGTGGTGTTTTGGTGGGTTAGAGTTCCACATAACTGCGCTATCTCCCCGTGGTAGCGTGGTAATATGCATGAGCATATCTCGAGACAAAAAAAGGCAGTGCAGAAACTGCAATGGCGGTTCTCCGAAGTCTGTTATTGCAGCCACAATACATGTCAGAAATGTGAATTCTCATCATCTAATCAGCAATATTATTGTTTTAATTTATTTAACTCTCGTGACAGCATATTGAGAAAAGGAATTAACTTTTCTGAAATGACTTATAATTAAATGATTCTCAAACCATTTTCGATGACAGAGATATTATGGTAAAAAGTTAGTCTATCATGGAAATGGGCCTTAAAAAAAAATTACAGTTTACTGGTTTTATAAGTAGGTAATAGAGTCATCCAATATTATCATTTTACGACTATGAGAACCTTGTTGACATTAAAGCCACTGGATCTTAGAGGTAAATGAGACGTTTCCGATAAGTACCCGGTATAAGGCGAGTTCGTGCAAAACTTCCTTATTAAAAATCAATACCGTTTGCAGGTGGGAACATGGCGGCGATTGGATGAATTTCATAGAAATATTGAGAAGACGTACAAAGCACGTTAAGGCGTTTGTCTCGGATGTTATTAGTAGAAATTTGACAGCCGTTACGTGTAACTCGACGAAACAGCAGCAGGATGTGCATGACGAACCAAGTTACATGCTCCAACTGCTTTCCTGTCCTCTATGGCCCAAAAATGCAGCCAAAGTGGTCTATGTCGTGGACCACCCACAATGCCGTGGAAATCGTCGAAGTTTTGACCCGAACAAGTTTGAATGACTGTCTTGCCAGCGACACAGAGTAACGACTGTCATGAGTCAGGCAATCTTACATCAGTGTTGCCAAGGGGTATTGAGTTAACCAGTTACAGGGTTGTGGAGGTCAGATAGGCAGTCGCTCCATGAAAGTACTAAATAAGTGTTTTTGTAAGTGAAGGTACATTGATTTATAGATTTTTTTGATATGCAGAAAGTTTTTAACAGACTATCGTTGACAAATAGCAATAAAGTGACACAAATTTCTGATTTGTGCCAAATTAACTGTTATTTGGCACGAATTGGTAAGTGTGTACCAATCAGAATGTGTGTATGATAGCGCAGTAAGTCTATCTGAACCACGCGGCAATTGCGTCACACACATTGCTGTCTTTCATCTGTAAAATTCAACAACATTCATTGCAGTCGAGAGATGAATTTTATGATGTCTAGCCTTTTTTCCAACTATATTGGGGTCGGCTTACAGTCTTACCGGATTCAGCTAAGTACCAGTGCTTTTTATGATGAAATAAATGAGATGCAATATTTCTATTATGATAGAGAGTGTGTTACTTCTTCCAAAAAGAAAAGAATCGCGTTACTGTATACCCCGACCCTATTGCTTTAACAATTAAATAAAATTTGACTAAGATTAAGCGCATCAAAATTAAGGAGTGAGGGCTTGTGACGTCACTTTGTCAGTATAAAGTATTGCTATACTACCATGACGTCACACGTTATTTCAACGCACTGTATCGTTGTAATTTTTTGTTTACTCGACAAAAGAAAATATGTGTCCAATATTTTTAGGTTATCTATATGGTGTATTCCCGTTGTCCCCGTAGGTCATGTACCAGTTAAATAATCTAATTGACGGACTAAATAGATATTTTTTGTCAAAAACCATACTGAAAAAAATTAAACAAATGGGGAATAACCGGACTAGTGCGAGTCGGACTCGCGCACGAAGGGGTCCGGACCATTATCGCAAAAAACGGCAAAAACATCACGTTTGTTGTATGGGAGCCCTACTGAAATATTTATTTTATTCTGTTTTTAGTATTTTTTATAGCGGCTACAGAAATACATCATCTGTGAAAATTTCAACTGTCTAGCTATCACGATTCATGAGATACAGCCTGGTGACAGACAGACAAACGGGCCGCGGAGTCTTAGTAATAGGGCCCCGTTTTTACCATTTGGGTACGGAACCCTAAAAAAGACAAGATCCATGTATATCTTTTTTTTTTTTTTTTGCCATTGGCGTGCTGTACTCTACTTTAACTTATTCTGGTATCTTTTCACATGATCATCACGTGTCGAAAAAGTCTAACTATTCAACACCAAAACTCCTGAGTTTAATCCCTTTCAGTGCTTGGTACAGTACTGCTGATTTTATCATACTGTCTTATCTCAGCTCATTAGAGCTAAGCTGCTAAGTGCATCCTGTGAGGTGGTGAGTGCTGAAAGTTGTTGGTGATTTTTTTGTGTCTTATTTTTAAGTGGGCTGAGGTTTAATTATTTTTCAGGTAGTTTGTAGTTAGACAAATTCTTTTTTTTGTGATTTATTACAAGTTCTATCTTCATCAATTCTAGTCTTCATATATATCCCTCAAACTGTCCAGCGACATCACGCAGACACAGGGTAAGATGGCGAGACAAGCTTGACGTCTGCACAGAGCTGGTGCACATTTGCCCAGAACTAGGAGGAATGAAGACAGCAGGCCGTACAGTGGGACACAGATTATTTATTTATTTATTTATCATGGAAGACTTACAGCTAAAGCAAACAGATCAGAAACAGTAGATTTGACAATCAGCCAATAACAAGTCTTTAATTATAGATATTGAATAATACTTAATTTCTATGGAAATTTCTGCACACATCGATAAAAATAGACCAGCAAGTGAAAACCGGCCAAGTGCGGGTCGAACTCGCGCACGAAATGTTCCGTAACATTATCGCAAAACACAACAAAAAAATCACGTTTGTTGTATGGGAGCCCCAATTAAATATTTATTTTATTCTGTTAAAAATAATAACAACAATAAACGTTGTATTTAAAGTTAGAAAATAAAAGATTATTTTTGTTTAGTGGGTTAATCCGAATTCCACAGACTTCATCATTATCTTCCTGCCCTTGTCCCATGTTACTTGGGGTACGGCGCAACACGTTCTCCTCTTCAATACCGTCCTGTCCTCCATCACGCTATCCCCGACTCCCTTGTCTTGCATAGCACTCCTCAAACAGTCCATCCATCTTTACTTTGGCCGTCCCCTCCTTCTCCATCCATCCACATTTATATTCATAACTATTCTAGTAACATGCGTTTCATCTCTTCTCATCACATGACGACACCAGGACAAACGGTTTCCTTTAAACTTTTCTGTCACTTTCGCCACTTTCAAACTTCCTTTAATATACTCATTTCTCACTTTATCCATTTTCGTGACTCCGCATACTGACATCCATCTCGACATACTCATTTCTTCTACATGCAATCTCTTTTCATCTCTCTTTTTCAGAGCCGAACATTCTGATCTATACTGGACAACCGATCTAATCATGTACTTTAACTTGAGCATACAGGGCATCCGTAGATCGCAAGTTGTTCCAGTGACCTTTCGCCATTTCATCCATGCTGAGTTGATACTGGATCAACTAGCATTACATCTTAGTCTACTTCACCATCTCCTTGGACAAGTGTCCCTAAGTACCGGACTTCCACAGAATGATCTTCTGAATTTTCAAGTAAAAGTCTTACTTAGGAACCTACTTAATGGATAGCTGAAGCGCTTATATTCCGTTCAAATTGTATCATTATTTAATCAGTTGCCCTATTTAACCCACAATGAAGAAGACGGAATATTTCAAAGCCAACTTTGCAGCCAACAAAACGAATAAGAAATTACGAGCCCCGGCAATACTTCTAAACGTTAAAAGACAGAACTAGACCAAGTTAGACTAGCAACTGTACTACTTAGTACTGATAGCTATCTGCTGAACAATGGGCACCGAACACGCTACCCCACCACTGCTATCTAACGGAATCTCATCTTTTAAACTACTAAACACGTTTCCCCTTTATTGTCAGGATTATGTTTTGCTGCAATATCTGGGAGATTTTAATCGGTTAGTTTTTGGCTTGTGAAATGGTATATTTAGCGAATGAAATTCGAACTGCATTGTTCTTTGAAAATCTATCTGTCGTAAAACAATTTATTTGATTTTTTTTTTGTTATTTTCTAGGCAAAGTTATAAAGGTGCATAATCAAAGTTAAACTGTGGCACAATTGTCACTAGCATAGGTACTAAATTGGTGCAGATATTTGACTAATGTGCCATTGACGAAAACTATTATGGAGTATATTAGTGAAATAATGAAAAATGATGAAATGTCCATAAAAATGAAAAGAACTGTATATAACACTTGCATCCTCCCGTGCTTAACTATGTCAAACGTGGGCTTTAACGGATCCGCTATCGAATAAAATAAAAGTGTGCCAGAACAGCATCGAACGAAGTGTAATAGGGGTAAGAAGAAGTGACATAGTGAAATTGGAAACAATAAAAACCAAAATGCGCATATCGTTAGTAGAAAGTTAAAATGGCGTTGGGCAGGACACATGTTAAGGGATACGAAAGAAAAGTGGGCCAAAATAATAACAGAGTGGTACCCTAGGGGTGATAAAAGAAATAAAGGGAGACAATGTAAGCGTTGGGAAGACGACTTCAGGCAAGTGGCGGGCCCTAAGTGGATCCGAATAGCTAGAGGTCGAGCTGCATGGAAGTCTTTGGAGGAGGCCTTTGTCGAGAGACAAGCTGCTACAGAAAACTAAACCGATTTTCGATATACTATAAAGACCATAATTAGATGTAACAAGTATTAATGTAAATAGTGATTAGTATTACATGTAAGAATAAGATTGTGAAGAGTAACAGTAATATAGGCTTATTTTATTTATTTTATTTTATATTATGGAGTATTAAATAGAATAGCAGAAACACACGTACGTGCAAAAGCATTCAAAACGTAATACCATTAACTGAACAAAATGCGAGAAACACATCCTGCAACATTATTCCACTTCTAAAATAAGAACGACACGTTCCTGGCATGCGGTCAAATCTCAGTAATTTAGGTAGTAAAAACAATCAAACATGGCTGCAGTAAAATTGCCTGTCGGCAGCACGACGTTATGGCCATGTCTGCGAGGCAATTACAGTGAGCGGTCACGCGATCACCGCACCACTTAGGGCAACACTGCTCAGGTGCCACGCCGGCGCCGATCAACGGACGAACCCGGGCAATATCCACGAGCAACCAAAAACCAGGGATGTTGAGGTGTTCCGTAACCGTATACGTGATTTGAATGCAGAGTTCTATTCGAATTGAAAATATTCTTAATTATGACTGATAGAGTTCGGATGAGTTTGGATGTATAATTGCGTCAGCTTCCCTACAAGAAGTACTACGGCTACTTTGAAACCGAAATTTCTCGGATTCGGATCGGATGCAGAAACTATCAGATATCCGAAATAAAATCGATCTGTAACCGTAACCGAATACGGTATAAAAGTTTCGGCTTATTTCGGATAGGGGCGGAATCTAAATGAGACACGTTATGGCAGGTTTTTTATGCATAACCGACACAATCCGAAACTATGGATAATCCGAAATAATTTTATTTCCGTAACCGTATCCGAAACCTGTATATATTATTTCTATATCCGTATCCGTATCAAGATCTGAAATATTATATCCATGACATCGCTGTCGAGAACAGAGAAACTGAACGTTTAGATGACGAAGTTTCAGACAAACACCAATTAAGATTAAGGAATTATTCAATCCAACATTTAAATGTAACGAAATTAAAAATAAATCTTCCAGAAAATAAGCCGCGCTCCTTTTTTATTGAAATTGATCTCAAAGTGAAAGCAAAAAGATCTTTATAGAAACATCTCAGACGGGAATTTAATAGCCAGCAATAATAACCGGATGAGGTCTAAAAATTATCATAAACCTAACACTGAAGTCGTCCTTAGGGAAAATATGAACCACGCCAGATATGCATCCAAAATCCTTTGGATTCAACCTTATCCCAATGGAATAAAGTCTATCCCAAATGCAGCAAGAATTTTGTAACTGAAAATGTGAACTCAACTATGCTGCATTCAGGTTTTACAAATTTAAACTCTAATGCCAAAGCTTAAGGTTCTCATCAAGTGCAGCAGCTAAGATGGCCTTTCCCAGCCTGCGTATATCGATACGCAGTGAAAGGATCGAAGGACTCCTTTATGTATTATTCATGGCCCGAATTGGTGTTTGTTTAAATTTGATGTACAATATCTTACACGGATTGAAATTTTGTTCAAACTCCTTACATTTGACATGTAAATATTGGAGTCTATTACAAGTTTGTCGATTTATCTTTGGATTTTGATAGAACTTCTAGCTTTATCAACATTTATAAAGTTGGAAGCGATCAATGTTTCTGTGCGGGTAGATAGCTACTTTGCTTGTTCAATTCAAACATACTTTTTAGGGTTCTGTACCCAAAGGGTAAAAACGGGACCCTATTACTAAGACTCCACTGTCCGTCTGTCTGTCTGTCACCAGGCTGTATCTCATGAACCGTGATAGCTAGACAGTTGAAATGTTCACAGATGATGTATTTTTGTTGAATATTTAATTGAGGCTCTCATACAACAAACGTATTTTTTTTTGCAGTTTTTTGCGATAATGGTACAGAACCCTTTGTGCGCGAGTCCGAATCGCACTTGGCCGGTTTAATTTATTATTTACATATTTCGGTAATTATGTTTAAGTCTTATGTAATGATGGAAAAACCCAATAACACTTTGCCTGACCCGGGAATCGAACCCGGCACCACATGTTCAGAAGTAGCACTTGCAACCACTACACCTACGAGGTATAATTGCTTCGATATAATGATTTACAATAGCTGGAACTGCTTTTTGTGATCACAACCCTGATCAAACGTTAGTATAAATATGTACTTTGATTTCTTAGAATAAAACGGTTGGTAGCAACCGTTTTATTCTAAGAAATCAAAGTACATTACGAATTGAGAATATCTCTACTCTGTCACGTCGACTGACAGTGACGTGAACGACACTTAGTTGGTTGCTCAGTAGGAATCAAAAGACAACACACACTTACATATTTTCTTGGAAACCTAAAACCAATAGGGACTTACTTCCCATCAAACTAGTTAGAAAAGTGAAATTTTATTAAGTGAACAAGTTTTCTTCGAAATACATAATAAAAACACATTTAAAATGTACATTTTATATTTGATATGTCCTGCTGTTAACCAGATTGAAAGATGTAAATTACTCGATCTTACAATTTTATTTCATAATAAAAAAACTTTTTTACAAAAAAATACTACCGACTTCCAAATAAGAAAACTACAAAGTGAAAAATAACTTTATTTTTGGAAGTCGGTGTCTTTCGTAGGTACCATTTTTTTTGCGTTATGGACACCGACTTCCAAAAATAAAGTTATTTTTCACTTTGTAGTTTTCTTATTTGGAAGTCGGTAGTATTTTTTTGTAAAAAAGTTTTTTTATTTTTCACTTTTTAGTTGTACCTACCTAATAGGCAAGTTGTTTAGTTAGTTTCCTATAACGCCAGAATAGATTACCCAAATATCATGTAACTTGAACAAAACCGATCAAATGAGAGATCTGCTTACCCCTTAAGAGCGTACTGGCGTGATGTTATGTTATGAAATGGTCTAAACAATAAACAGACATGCGATTGCAGCAGTCCCGAGAGTTTTGCCGCTATTTATTGAAGAGTTCTGTTGTATATCTTCGAAGTTCTTCATCAGATCTTCACCAAATTAAAATGGGACCAATTTCGGAACAAACTCTTTCAAACAAAAAAAGATTTTTTTAAATCGGTCCACAATTGACGGAGATATCGGTGAACATACACAAAAAAAAAAAAAAACATACAAGAAGTCGAACATAGAACCTCCTCCTTTTTCGAAAGTCGGTTAAAAAACCATATCAGCCCGAAAGTAAAACAGAAATAATAAAGTTGGAATAAATAAACAAAATAAATTCGCTATCATAAGTCTTATTTCATTACTCTGATGAATTATTTAAAAAGTTTCCAAAACTTTCATTGTAAGAATAAATTTTAAATCTTTTGATCTCTCAAACAAGTCCAAGTTTATCACATTGTTTGCATTAGTCGGCAAACAAATATCGTTTACAAACTCTATAGGACAACAATAGCTTACTCAGGATCCCCAAGATACTGCTTCAAAACCCTTGAAGCCGTCCTATCTAAAAAATCCTCGACACGACTGACAATAGCTGCAAGAAAACGTCCTTCTTTATTCCATTGCTCTTCTTCTTAAAAAGTTTTTTTACTATCTAGCTCTAAACCAGCAATGGTATCAAACCAGTACGGATTATCGAAGTTGGAGTCATGGTAGAGATTGCCCTGATCAGATTGACGGGCATTTATTTTATTTATCACAAGCTGAGCGCGCGGCAGTTCCCGTCCTCCGACTTTTATTGCGCCTCCCCGCGCGCAAAGTGAATTTTGATGTGGGCCTTTATGTATTTCAATGAAACGTTTACAGTTTTTTTTTGTTTTCTTTTTCTGCCCCTTGTTTCGTGTGCTCTTCCTTAGCCTGTTAATTTGGAGATCTATTCACTGGTGGTAATGTTGTGAAGATTTGGAGTTAGGGGATTGGCTGTCCCATGATGGGAATCTTGGCGGGGTGTTTTAGTATGATTGGCTTGTCTGGGATTTTTTTTCTGAGGGTTGAAATTTTTCTGAATTTTTGATTCAACAGTTGAGTTTTATGGAAAATTCATTGAATTAAAGATGAATTTTGCATGTTGAATTTATTTACGTGATGAATAATCTTAGTGTTAGTTTTTAACCGACTTTCGAAAAAGAAGGAGGTTCTATGAGGAGGTTTTTTTTTTTTTTTATGTATGTTCACCGATATCTCCGTCAATTGTTTGTTTGAAAGAATATGTTCTGAAATTGGTCCCATTTTAATTTGGTGGAGATCTGATCAAGAACTTCGAAGATATACAACAGAACTCTTCAATAAATAACGGCAAATCTGTCGGGTCTGCTGCAATCGCATGTCTGTTTATTGTTTATACCATTTCATAACATAACATCACGCCAGTACGGTCTTAAGGGGTTAGCAAATCTCTCATTTGATCGGTTTTGTTCAAGTTTCATGATATTCGGGTAATCTATTCTGGCGTTATAGGAAACTTACTAAACAACTTGCCTATTAGGTAGGTACAACTAAAAAGTAAAAAATAAATTTTATAAAAAAATACCACCGACTTCCAAATAAGAAAACTACAAAGTGAAAAATAACTTTATTTTTGGAAGTCGGTGTCCATAACGCAAAAAAATTATGCCTATGAAAGATACCGACTTCCAAAAATAAAGTTATTTTTCACTTTGTAGTTTTCTTATTTGGAAGTCGGTGGTATTTTTTTGTAAAACTGTTTTTAGCCCTCCACGTTAGGTAACTATAGATACGATTGCAGAATCCTTTTAGGTAGGATTGCACTTAGCATTTACTTTAATACCAATACAAAATTTGTAACAAACTATAGCTCTAATATTCAAATACGCCCCACTACTAACTAGTGAACCCGGAACGACAAAAACTTTTACCGTACCGTATTACCTAGTGACTAGTGACTGACATATGCCATACCTTTCGTGTGGAATTTAATTTCAATATGTTTTTGTACTGAATTCATACCATCATCAGAATTTGGGTCACGTTAGCCTAACAGGAAAAGCAAGGATGTCGCGTGGGATGAAAAGTTCCTTTAATAATATTTATTCACGTTCATTTCATATTTTTTTAATCAATATTATCGCACGACATTTAACGATAAAGAAGGAATTTTAGATATGAGTTATATTTTCAAGCTGCTATTTTTGTATAAAGAAGTTAATGTGTGATAAGATTCCCTCCACTACAGCTTCACTATTTTAAGCCAGTATTTTCCTAATTTCAGGGTAAGATATCTCTTTCTCCTGTCCACTCATCTTAATCTTCTGTTAATACGAACTATTTCTGCCCGTAGAAATCATGCTTGGCCCGCCATCTTTGTTTTGACCAGCCACGTTTCTATCCAGCACCCACATTATTCTGAATATAAACTAGCATTAATAATAATTGAGTTAAAACTTACTTAGAACACCTTGAGTTCCGCGGTTAATTTTAGATTCAAATTCAGATTCAGATATTTATTTGCATTAACATGCGTATACATACAACAAATAATAATAATAAGTGCATGTAGGATTACTAAAAAAATAAAGGTTCAAACATGTTTGCCACATACTATGGCATGCTATCTTGAATAAATTTAATTAATACAATAATAATAGTAAATGAAATAAAGAATGATTAAAAACAATGAATGAAATGAATCTAAAGGCAATTATAACAAATGTCAATAAACCAAAATAAAACATTGAAGATAATTAAAATTAGAAATATCAATCAAATGTCAAACAACAATATTTTTGTCAAATTAGTGTCAAAATCAATAATGTAGGTATGTCAAATCCATTTATGGGCCACCGCTATTGTGCCGTAAAATGGTTACTTTCCAAAGCATACTCCTTAGTAAAGGCTAGGATAAGAGGGTTGTAAAAAATATATATTTATTATTGATTCATGTAAAAAAAACACGTTTGTTGTATGGGAGCCCCACTTAAATATTTATTTTATTCGGTTTTTAGTAATAAAATATAAAAAATAAACAGAAATACATCATCTGTGAACATTTCAACTGTCTAGCTATCACGGTTCATGAGATACAGCCTGGTGACAGACGGACAGACAGACAGACAGATGGATAGGGACCCGTTTTTACCCTTTGGGTACGGAAACCTAAAAAGTGCTGATGCTCTTCAACTGAAATAGCATATGTAAATCAAAGAATATTTTGCGAACAAAACTGTCCAAAAGGAGGTTCAAGTCAGCCCGGCCAGTACTGCGTTAACATTGGGGAATATATACTCGTATATGCCTTAAGTGGGAATGTAAAACGGGGCCGAGGACGAGCCTATTTAACAGTAGATTGATATAAGGGTAAACGTTAAAATAATATCAGCCAATGGACCATTTCATAGTTACAAATAACTTCACATCAAAGTGTTCACAGTCAATTGCCTATGTACACGTGCAGCAATTTTCCTCTCAGTCAAATGTTACGAGTTTCCGAGAGATGATAATAATATATTCTGTTTCCTTTTATTTCCAAATCTGCTCGGAATGTAATCTTTACCTCACGGTGCTCGCTAACCAAAACGTGGAAGCTTTCAAAACACGCGTTCAGATTAATTTTATGTTATTTTTGTCTGATTATCCAAGATTATTGTGGTCCAATTTGTGTGTGTTTACTTGGTTAAGTGTTTTGTGGGAAAGTATTCTCCTTTTGTGGATCAAGCTAAATCTTTTTAAGTCGGTCAGGTGCTTCAAAATAATAACTGGTAACACACAAAAAACATTCTTTTAAATCATTAAAACAAGCCGAAACATATTTAGACATATATATTCATACAATCGTGTGGAGTTTTTAACAAAAGTGCTACTAATTCTTACCCCAAAGTTTTGATGCCTTGGCCTGGAACACAGAAACCGCGCATGTCCGTTATTTCAAACGCTATAGTGAAATTTAATTGTAGAACATTCACAACCCGATTAGTTCTACTTGATTCCTACAAAAAAAAACTATATACGATTTCTTCTTAAAAACGTATCTTCCAAAAGAAACACAGCGGACAACCCTAACTACAGTTCGGGTGGCCGGTCACTGGCCTGCATCACCCAACTACAAGGACATTTTTCTCCATCACGACAAAGCTCCTAAACGGGAGGCACTTTTTTCAATAAACATACATACACATATATATTTTGTATTTTAGTGTGTCGGACAGCACTGCGGTAGAAACAGGTCAGACGTGCAAATTTATTTCAAGGATTTATGGTAATATCAAATGTATATTTATTAGGTACAAATCATACTATCTATGAAATTATGACACACTTTCGTATTTTTCATGTAAGCTTTCAGATGATTCTCCTTGTATTTTTCTGTCTAAACTTATGATTTCTTATGGTAAGGTTATAATATTGTATCGCAGATGTATTATTTATGTTGCTCACGATATTTTTTTTCAATAGGCAGATATTTTTTTACTGAAGAAGGCTGTTTGATATATTTTTATACTAAAGCGGACAAACCGCCACTTTTATTCCTCAGGTAAATGCTATCTCAATAATAATAATAACATACAATATATTTTATTGAAAAATAAAATGCAAAATCTGGAGCCAAATTAAAACACTCAGATCACGATAAAGCAGCGATTGATGATTCAAAGAATACAAAAATAAAACTATAATTGAATCTGTGTCATCATCAATTGAACTCAACGACATCTCAACACCACAACGTTTAGACAAACGCTCAACATAACAAAGAGAGCAGGCCGAGAGATGGGCAGCAATCTGCCCGTCTCTCGGCCTGCTCTACGAGCTCTCGATCTAGAGGTCCTCCATAGTAGAATAGGACATTAGTCTTCATTGCGTCGAGCTTCACGTTATTGAGCGTCACTTTCTAACAGATACGCGGATATTGCCAGTTTATTTCCATAAGTTCAGGAGTTGAAGGTATTGTGCTAGATGCTCGAAAAAAGTAAACACTTGTTTTCAAATCGGTGAGAGTTTGTAATGTCCAAAATAAAAATTATTGCTTGAAAATGAAAGTTAGTGAGATCAAGGTGACACGTATAATGTCGCAAAATGAGCAATATTATCTAGTGTATGATATATAATATTATGTAATGTACTGCAAGTCCAAGATCCCCCACGATGTATATTGAATCCTTATAATTTCAAAACTCGACAATTCAAAGACATAATCAAACACAAACGGAACGGAACGGAACCAATGATAGTAAAAAAATATACTATGACAATTAACCGACCAAATTCGAAACAGTTCCAGTTTCAGAGCAACGTAATTAAACACACAAGCAATGTTAACGACTCGTACAATATCAACATAACGTGTAGTCAAATCGCTCATATAAACTGGTCAACAAATGAGAAATTATTTAAATTGCAATGGCCCGTGATTCGTGGAAACGGTAACGGGTACAACGGAGACAATGCTGCTGCAATTTTCATAGAACAGAACGGTAAAAGCCGAATCTAATATTTCTATGGTTTTACATTTCGTGAATACACTTTATCGATTAAATATTTGCATGCCATAACTAACATTTGGTAAATGAATTAAGAATTTAAAGTCGTGTGTTAGCTGAAATCGGGTGTAATGAGTGTCGTAGCACTGAATTTGTTAATGTGTGTAGTTATATTACTTATGCCACATTTTGATAGAATATTCCGTAAAACAATGGCTGTGAAAAATCATTGTCGCATCATTTTCGTATTTTATGGGAGTCTTTACCCTATTACCGAGTGAATGACTGAAACTGTCGGATTAATACGATGGCGTCGACTTTTCATTAAACTTTATTTACTAACGGTGCAGTGGGTAGGTAGACTTTGTTGGAATTTTGAACGTTCGCATGTTTAGATATGAGTAGCGTTATTAACATATTAGTTTTCAGTATAGAGTTACTGTTGACATTTATTTAACGTTGTGTTTATTGTGAATTAACGGTCAAATGTTGACTGTTGGATGAAAGTCAACTTATTTACATGAGTCAGTGTCATGTCTATTCATAGGTACTGATTTGGCAGACCATTCTAAAAGCTATAATTGATTGAGGTTTCAATTGAATATACGAGGAAAAAACTACTGTGTCTTTGATTTCCTAATCTATTAAGATCTTTGATGTCCCACTGCTGCCAAAAGGCACAAAAAATCCTTTGGAGAATACTGGCGTAATGTTATTTTTTGCAATCGCTTAAAAAAGATGTCACCAACCTCGTTATCTGCACACAAAGTAACCAACACCCACACAAACAAACGTCCATATGTTTTAGATAGAGTGTGGTCGCGGAGAATTCTCCGTATTTTTGCATACAACTAACGAGTGACGCGCAGAAGTGGTTCGTAACGAACAGACCGGAACGGACACTGTTTGTTCGAGCTGTAGAGACCAGGAGCTGGGATGAGGCAATGAATAATGTTTTAGTTTGCTTGGAATTTTAAGTAGTTTTACCAGTAATAAAATACTGTAAAAGATACTGTGTAGTAGTAAATATTTCTGCCGGATTTCGCTGGATGCGACACCCACAGGACCGATCGAACTGGCGATGCTTGGGGGAGGCCTATGTTCAGCAGTGGACGTCTTTCGGCTGAAATGATGATACTGATGTTACATTAACTTTTAATATGGAGACCTTCTCTTGAAAAATTGGACCAAGTGACATTCTATAACCAGCCGGTCTATTCTGTAAAAACTTAAGTGAAGTAACTGATCTTGTGATACTTCATTTAATGTTAGGATATTTACAGAATAGCACTGTTGATAAATGTTTAAATAACTGTTCTCATTAAACTGCAAAATATCAATGAAATTATTTCCACATCGGTATATCAAATTCTCTTTATAATTCATGACATTGAATACCTATCATTAAAAAAACTAATTTAAATAACTACCTGTTTTAAATTATATTTTGAAGCCCCTTAAAAATACCTTCACTTTTTTAGGGTTCCGTACCCAAAGGGTAAAACGGAACCCTATTACTAAGACTCCACGATCCGTCTCACTGTCACGAGGCTGTATCTCATGAACCGTGATAGCTAGACAGTTGAAATTTTCACAGATGATGTATTTCTGTTGCCGCTATAACAACAAATAATAAAAACAAAATAAAATAAATATTTAAGTAGGGCTCCGATACAACAAACGTGATTTTTTTGCCGTTTTCGCGATAATGGTACGGAACCCTTCGTGCGCGAGTCTGACTCGCACTTGGCCGGTTTTTGCTTTTGATTAAAAGGTGATATACTGTATTAAAGGTGTAATTGAAATAGGGTTATCTGGGAGGTAATCATGTCATGTAAGTAGTAAAAGTTAATTGATGGACCAGGGGTTTATGGCGTGGTGGAGGATGACCCTTTATAGGCTTCACTAGGGTCGTTAAACGAACACATTAAGACTGGAAGTGGCTTTAAATGACGCCGTCACTACACCTTTGAAGTTTTAATCAAATTGAAGTGGAAAGTTCTGGATGATGATATAACTGTAGTAGGTATTAGCTTGCGTGGGATGTAGAATATGGTTAACAAAAGTTATTGATTAGTTATTATGGAAAACTAATGACGTCATAGAAAATATCGCACTAGGTAACGGGTGATACAACAAAAAGCTCTAAACAAGGTTTTCGTTTTCTCAGCAATAACAATTGAGATTTCAAAGCAGTATTATGCCGAAGGTATATTTCGTCGAAATAGAGATCCACCACCAAAGGCATATCGAAGAAGGGTTATGTCGAAATAGTGTTTTTTCAAGGTGTGTGTTGTCGAAGTATGTTCTGTCGGAATAATGCTAGTCGAATATATGTTCTGTCAAAGCAATGAGCAGTCGAACTATTGTTTTACGAAATTAGGATCGTGTCGAAATAATTAACTGTCGAAATTCAGTATGACACTCTTATTCTTATTCTTTATTGTACACAAAACATAAAAACATACAAATACAAAAAGAAAGTTTATGTACAAAGGCGAGCTTAACCCATAGTTGGGTTCTCTTACAGCAAACCTCAGTTGCGTAAAGGAATCTGCATATGAGGATAGTACATCCATGTGCACAACAAAAGCTTATTAAAAATATAAAACAATTTTAAATACTTACTCATTCATAAACTAAACAAATACGTGTGCAATACACAATGCATAAACATAATACATACATCATACTATAATTACACAACTAAAATATTACACTCAATTTTTATTTCAAAAATACCGGCTCTATGAGATACCTTCGCGAGTCCTGTGCTATCGACGTGGCTAAGTATTGGTCGAAGAAAATATAAATCAAAGAAAAGAATCATCGACACGAAGATTACAGAATATCGCTTCAGCTAGACCAACTACTATTTGTGTTTACTGCTACAAAACAACATTGTCTCAACAAAATACTATGTATTTTGTACAATATAGGTCACCGGAAAAACAATAGTTCGAACAAATTAAAAATGGCATCGATTTCCGCTGAACTCCCGGCTCCCGGTCTATCTAAGACAAGATATACACGACGAGGGCACAAAGAATCAATCGGACAGCGGCGAAGCTGTTTTCTTTTTCAATCAGTGGACGTCCTTTGAGAATTCGTGCGTACATTTGTAATGCAAGCCACATCCCCTACCACAGCCTAAAAAACACTCCACAGAAAATCCTCCTACTGATTTTTCTGAGAAGATATTGGAAGAACTTTTCTACTCTGTGGTCTTAGGTACGCGTATACTGAACGTGTACACAGTGTAGTTGTTAGAAAATAAATTGAATATTGGAGTGCCTGAGATCCCTTCGTATTTCGCTCCCAGATTGAGTGTGGCTTTATTTTAACTCGGCACATCGTAAATGTTAAAGTAAGGTGAAATTATGGGCAGCGAGCAATAAATACGTACGGGATAATGGAAGGCTGGCAACATTGATGTGGTTTACGACTGGCCCTGAGTATATTGTGCAAACGGCCTATTAATGTCCTATTATAGCTGGCAGGTTTGAGGGGTAATTGAGAGTTAGTGAATAATGAGATTTAAAAAGAAAAAAGGTGGTTTTTTTTTCATTTTAGCTGGGCTTACACGGTCATTATCACACGATACGTCTCTTTATGTTCACAAAATTATTTAAAAAATATGCAATAAATTCCAGGTAAATATACCTAGATAGTTCGATTCATCTGTGCGCGTGACGCTATGTGTGCGTGCGCTTGTAATTATACATTTATACATTTGTGTGGCAGTGACGTGGTAGTCGTCGTCCGAGCAAACAACCATCCACACATAGCACCGCGCGTAAAGATGACTTAAACTATCTATACAAATGTTACTTTTCCAATGCATACGTACTTGCCAAGTTTATCTTGGACATCGCTGACAACGGTGAACTAAAACTCAAAAACTACTTCACCGATTCTGAAAATTCTTTCACCTACATTATGATATAGGCTAGCTACAACCTGGGAGTCTTCAAGTTATGAGTGAATAGGTTACTTCTAGGCAAGCGTGCCTCATCGTCAACCACCTCATCGCTTCGCTTCTTCATCAGGTGAAATCGTGGTGAAACGCGAGCCTATCAACACTAGAATTAAAAAGAGTATCAGATAACGGGTCATGTGGCGGGAGCCACGGGAGCGTATAGTTAATATAAGTTCGAAATCGCCAAAGAAGAGGCCGTTGCCCTGTCATCAGCATCATCCTTTTAATTTTCCCACGGCTGGGACACAGGCCTCCTCTCTGCGAGGGAATGGACCGTAATCCACCACGCAAGCCCAACGTGGGTTGGTGGACCACATGTCTTCGATGTTTTGGATCTAATACATGCCGGTTTCCTCACGATGTTTTCCTTCACCGTTTGCCCTGTTGTAGAACAGTAATAAGCTGGTATTATATTGTATTATATCCTTTATTCCATTTGTGAACATACTTTATACATTTTTAAATATTACATTATAAAAAATAAAAAAGATATTTAAAAATATAAAAATGTACATATATATATTATGTATTATATTACTATTATTTAATCAATTAAATCATGTCTTAACATTGAACTTTTCCAAAATCTGCCGCAACAATCAAATTCAATGACCCAGTTTCCACCACATCCCACAATAAACAACATAACACATATTTACCTACACAGACTACCAAACATATAGACGCGTCCATCTATACTAATATAATAAAGAGGAAATATTTGTGTTTTTATATTTTTGTATGTAACGAATAAACTTAAAAACTACTGGAGCGATTTCAAAAATTCTTTCACCGTTGGGAATCTACCCTCTCCCCGGGTGACATAGGCTACTATTTATCCTTTTATTACCACGGAAACGGGAACCACGCAGGTGAAACCGCGAGGCGTCCGCTAGTCATCAATAAACCTGTTCCACTGAAGAGCCACAATATTTTATTCATGTCTATCCGCTCCTAGCTGATACAGATTTTGTTTGCCAACGACTAGTGTTTGTCCAAGATTTGCTCGCGTTTTCCAATGTTTATTTAAAGAGTAAGCTTTGCATAGGGAAGGACGGCAATATATAGGACTGGGAAAGGCATGGGTTTAGTTTCTATTCAGATTAGAAATACGGAGTGTTTTTACGATAATATTATTTGTTTAGGTATTGTTGGTGAAACGTTATGTTTGTTGAGAGTATACTTTGGTTTAAGAAACGGTGGATGGATTGAGTGAAAAATTATATGCCTAGGTATGAGGTGACTATTGAAATAAACGGAAAGGAAGAAAAATATGTTGCACTAACCCTATATAAATCAGGATAGGCCTCCCCTATCCTCATATCAACCAACTGTCGTCATTTTTATCAACCTAGATGATGATGACGTCTTTGGTTGAATTGTATTAATGAACGATTGATTGTTTTCTAAATAAAGCGAATGACACGAATTAGTAGGCGTTTTTTTTGTTCTGTGACACGAATAGATCAATCAGTTACAAGCTTGGTGTTCTTTTTATTTGGTCTCTTGTACTAAGCATATAATCCTATTCGCATTGTTTGTCTTACTAGTTGAAATACATCCTCTAGGCAAGAAAGAAAAAGTATTCACAAATAAATACTTTTTCTTCCTTTCTTAGGAAGAGCGACGTCCAGCGGGGTGACCATAAGCTCTTGGAGTAAGGTTATTTTGAGATCGCGTAAGTGACAGATGTATACAAGTCATATACATCTGTCCCTTACACACACTCAAAATAACCTTACTCTAAGAGCTTATGGTCACCACCCTGGTCAAGACTGCGGGCGTTGGTGGATGTGAAACGCACAGGACCGATTAATGTGGCGACGTTTGGGGGAGGCGTATGTCCAGCAGTGTCTTTCGGCTGAAATGATGATGATGATGAGGGCATCAAAAATTTATAAGGCTGTCTTTTGGTGTAAGCCAAGTATGTACGTCTATCTGTTTATCAACTAGTCTCCTTATCAAATACTGATGTCGGACACAGGCCTCTCTATAAAAATGCTATAATTTATTTCTTGTTTTACTTCAACAAAATATCCGACTTTCGGTACCTTGGGTTGCTTGTCCGATGAGATGGCGAGGTCAACCAAGACATAACGCACTGGATCAACTCAGGATGGTTAAAATGGCGACAGGTCACTGGAACAACTTGCGCCCCACGGATGCCCCTCAAATAAAAGGGCAAAATCTATAAGTCCGTGATTAGACCTGTCGTACTGTATGGATCAGAATGTTGGGCTGAGCTAAGTAGTATTTCGCTTAAGCACCTAGTTCTAGTTCGTTTCTGTTTTCCTGGTGGTTTGTTTACTATGGGTCAGGACGGTGTGGCAGAATAAAACGTGTTACACTGACCCCAAGTAACATGGGATAAAGACAGGAAGAAGAAGGAGTTTAAGAATATACACAAAATAATTACACACTCTTCTCACAGAACTCCAGACATACTGACATGATCGTCTTCCATTGTCTGCGAACTAATCAGTCAGTATTATTTATTTATTTAAACTTCATGCACAAAGGTACAATGGCGGACTTAATTCCATAGGCATTCTCTAACAGTCAACCAAGGGTGGTGAAGAGAAACAATGGCAGGTGCATTGTTTAAATCGTGGCAACAACAGATTAAAAATTATTTTTTTTGTTTTCGCGTCCATGAGATTATTGAGCGCACAGAAAGCAACTGTATGACATGCAAGCAAAGCGGATAGGCTGTGTATCTCGGGCTCTTGATAAAACATCATGCTGCTATTGCCGAAATGCCAAAATGTATGGCATTGATCACGTGACATTCGATAGCGCTAGGAAATCCCATACGTTTTTGGCATTTTACCAATCACTATCGTGACGCTATCGCTATAGACTGTCTAGAGCCTCTAATGCGGCTACATTTAACCGGGTCACAAAGTTGAGACAGCTCGTCAAGCAGTTCAGGAGCATTAGTTTTCAATAAAGGACTTTGCACATGGTTATCAATTGGTCATGATGCGTTTGCCGATTGGAATACTGGTCTACTTCTGCATTCACTGTCACTTTGGATTACAAAACCGTACTACATTCTAGCCACAACCTATAGAGTAGGTTTATTAATATTAGCCAGTGATAACACTTCCCGTGGGATATATTATTCCTCTCCCGAACGTGATCAGAATGGCCGCTTCTTTGTTACAAATAGTTATGTGAGCGTTCAGCTCGCACTCTATTACGGCTTTGAATATAATTTGAATATTATTGTGCACACAATGTTTTAAAGGATTTATACTTGCGTATTTTGTTGGTACTTTGTTTGGTAAGTTTGCTTTTAGTTTCAATTCAATACATCTTTCGACGTTTGTTTAAGTTAAGTGGACTGCTTGTACACTGAGTTAAATAACACATAAACAGAGTTATAGAGCAACATACTTGTTACCTCATGACAGGACTAGTTGTTTATCTACCACATAGAGGTTGAAAACCGCTGAGAAACTTCAACATCGCCCTACTAACCGGGACGTATCGGAGCTGTTTACCGCACTGAATTATTAGAGTAAATAAACAACATTTAAAACGTACATTCAGCTGGATACGTTGGTAACACAGTAATCTAGCAATGTATCCCGCAAACTTGCACAAACATTATCAAACGAAACTGTTTACAGCGCGAGCTTCCGCAACAATTAAAAATGTAATAAATCTTTCAAAGTGAAACAGAGACGAGCGAGGACCGAAAGTCGAAATAAAGCGCGCCATGCACGAGACATAATAAACACGGCTATAAAACCGCGACCGTGGCCCCGACAAAAGTAAACAGGACATCCGTTTAAAAAACAATGCAAAGTGCTGTACACAGAGCACGCCGAAAAAAATGAATATTTGTTCAGCAAACGAATTTCGCACAGTCCAAACAAACTTTTTAAACAGAAACCGCGCGGAAACGTGGCCGGAGGAGCGCAACGTGAACGGATGGGTTTTCGAACGAAATTTTTTACGAAACAGTTTAGACGAACTTTTTTTGCGAGATAATTCGGTTTAAAATTCGACGCGTCGCGTTGACTGTTTCCCCCGATACCAGAAGAGTGCGATGAAAAATTGTTTTTTATAAAAATGTGTGGCGCAGCGCCATTGGCACATGCTGACGGTGCGAGCGTGCACTAAAATAATTTCATAGTTTTTATGTGGTAACACAAAAAATATTAACATGGCTGAACAATCGGAGAACTGGGCTTAGCGTGAAATAACCATAAGAGGATTATGCTTCCAGGTACAATTAAATGAAAGTTATTTAATGGAAATTGTTAGCTTATATTAAATAATAGAGCATTTTAGGCTAGCATCATCATGTAAAAAAAACATGAAGCATAAACTAAATTACCATTAAAGTAACATTTTTTTTGCGTTATGGACACCGACTTCCAAAAATAAAGTTATTTTTCACTTTGTAGTTTTCTTATTTGGAAGTCGGTAGTATTTTTTTGTAAAAAAGTTTTTTTATTTTTCACTTTTTAGTTGTACCTACCTAATAGGCAAGTTGTTTAGTTAGTTTCCTATAACGCCAGAATAGATTACCCAAATATCATGTAACTTGAACAAAACCGATCAAATGAGAGATCTGCTTACCCCTTAAGAGCGTACTGGCGTGAAGTTATGTTATGAAATGGTCTAAACAATAAACAGACATGCGATTGCAGCAGTCCCGAGAGTTTTGCCGCTATTTATTGAAGAGTTCTGTTGTATATCTTCGAAGTTCTTCATCAGATCTTCACCAAATTAAAATGGGACCAATTTCGGAACAAACTCTTTCAAACAAAAAAAGATTTTTTTAAATCGGTCCACAATTGACGGAGATATCGGTGAACATACACAAAAAAAAAAAAAAAAAAAAAAAAACATACAAGAAGTCGAACATAGAACCTCCTCCTTTTTCGAAAGTCGGTTAAAAATGTGATTTACTATCGTAGACCGCACTTTAAATTTTATTGACATACAAAACCTAATGCTTATTTTCAGAAGAAACTTCATTAAATCGAAAATTCCAGAAAATATCCTCGAATTTGGAAACTCAAAACGAAATAGAAGTGAGTGGTGAGAAAAACGTGGCATCGTGTTAGAGTAACTTCAACCGTAGCAATGACGTGACGTTTCTAATGCAACTTAACATCGCGCGCCGCCTGGATGGGAGCCAGCCGACACTGGTTATAAAGCGGGAGTAGGGACTGAAAACGGTTGTGGACACTTGATTTGTTTATCAATGTTTGGCGTTTGCTACAACCTGGAGGTCTTTAAGTCAAGAGTTAATAGGTTACTTCTATACAAGCGTGCTTCACCGTCAAGCACTTCGTCGCTTACCACCAGGTGATATAGTGGCCATACGCGAGCCTATCAATAATAAAAATGTATTATTTGGGAAAATACTGTATAATCTAAGCTGCATAGGGTAAGTCTGTAAGCTGATCCTAAAGACAATGTAATAGAGCCATTTGCGATAAATGATGATGGTACATCAAACTTTAACATATTTGATCAAGGCCGACTAAAAAGCTTGTCTATTTTTCTCAAATTGTAATTTCTACACGTGCCCACGTCATATACATGGGCACGTGTCGTGAAAAATATTAAGGTCATGTCAAAATTGTCCTTAAACTTATGACCGTCGTCACCGAAATAAGAACAAAGGTGTTTTGTGAAACGGGAAACTCTCAAAATATAGTTATTTCCCCCGATACCTGATGGAATAAGTATATTTTTTTTATCAAATAATTAAGAATTCATACAGTAATAGTTATAAATACTGTACTTTTTTATCTAGATGTTACTGTAAAATTTCAAAAGGTAGAGTAAGAATTTGTTCGTAAAAGTAGAGTAAGAATTTGTTCGTAAAAGTGAGGCTATATGGGACAATCATACTTATGACACAACGTACAAACATTGCTAAGTTTTCGCAAAAATTTACTGGTGCACCAGTCTCATCCACGCTCCCAGGCTGCGCTCTCCAGTCCGCAGACAGGAGCGTTCCGTCAACGTCGCTGCTTCTCGAATTTAATAACATTTCCTGCACAAACTTTATTAGCTACCCATAAAACTGAATGCAGACGCCACTGGCTCGCCACATCACTGGGAAGAAGTATACTGTGGGGATAACCATCGCAAACTGGTCCGAGAGACACCTCTTTCATATTACGCAACTACTTGCATCGTTTTGTTGGTCTATTTACTTTGATTTTATTGTGTGCGTATATTATGGAATATGCCTGTTCGGTAGTGATACATTTTTGGGTTTTTATCCTGTGGTCTTGATTAGAGGTAGGTGATATTATAAACAAATTCCAACCATAGATGACCTTAGCAGTAATTGGCTTCGGACATTAATACTTGTCTCAAATTGATATATATATATATACATATATATAATTATCTACCTATATTGATATTTATTTTATTGAGTGGTTGTCAAATTGTGGTAGCCAAGATAGGCTAGAATACAATTTGACAAGCACTGGATATTTAATTCTGTACTCATTTTTATAAGGTTTTGCCAAATAGCGATGGTAGTAGCTTAGAGACAGCCGAATAAATAAAATACACCCAAAAATCTTTTGAAATTGTTTTTAAATCCCAACAATTGTCACACCAATCACAAAGCGCCAGAAACATTCAATACAATCTCAGCTTACTTTTAAACTGTGCTAAAATAAAATGGGCCACAACTTCAGCTAAATTCCACATATACTGTCGGCATACTGTATGGGAAAATACCAATAACAAGTTTACAGCATGCCTATGAATGCTAAGAACGCAGTATACTCGACAAGGCGTGGCGAGGGGAGTGGTCTCCGCTGCACTGAGGCGAGCTACCGCGGGACACAATAGTAATAATAACAGTATAAGTAATCTTTTTACCCTTTATTCAAGAGAAGTAGCTATATAGCACAGTGGAACTATGTGACTTTGTAAGGAACTAAAGAGTTCGGTGGATGTAATATAATTCTTGCAGTCCACCTCATCGATTTGGGAGTTGAACAAGTGGCGGGACGCGATAATTCAAGTAGTAAAATGTGTCGAGTTTTCCGAGAAATGTCTGTAACTAAATTAAATAGGCCTGAAGATTGGAAAGGGATGTTTTTGCCCTGCAGTGAGACAATATAAGCTAGTTAAATAAAGTAAGCCTTTGAACAAAAATTAGCTTGAAGAAAAAGTTTGCAATGATCTTTATTTTCTGTATGAGTTTCTTCTTAACACTTGTTATACTTTTATCAACACGCGCACGCTGAACAATTTGCTTACTTACAGTAATTCGATTTTCACTTTTAACCAGTCCTTTAGAAACTACAGCCATGAATATAACGAGTAGTCAAGTAAAACTTCCTTTACTTACTTTTTAAGTTTAAAAGCAAATAAACATGAAACACTTTTTTGCTCTGACTCAACAGTTTACTGGTAAGTAAAACTTCAAGGAGAAGTACTTTGGAAACAGTCAAGAAATAAACTTTCAGTTAAAGAAGTCGTATTGGATTTAATAAAGTACCTAGTGTAGTATTTCTTGCCAGCAAGAAATAAAGACTAGTTTAAACTCTATATAATAATGAGACAAGTTTATGTACAGTAATGTATCATCATTCATCGTTTCAGCCAAAAGATATCAAAATAACTGCTGGTCATAATCGTTCTCAAGTTTCACCACTTCAGCCGTCAGTTTTAAGGACTCCACTGTCCAATGACATCATGATAACGGGAAAAACAACTTGAATAATATAAATAAATAACGAGCTAGGTACTACTGTCAATTTTATGATTCGAGGTGGAGTTGGTGAACATGACTTGAACCTGAAATAAGTGCAAAAAGGCCCATGCCTACTTTTGTGGTTCTCTCAGCTAGCAGATTACGCGGGTGTATGTATTTGGCATAATATAGGATGAATCCCAATAAAAAACATTAGAATATTTTTTTATTATAATTATTTTGAATTGTTCCGTATGGTGCCGGACGTAAAGAATTTCACCATCCCATGTCTTCCCGTGGGTGTCGTAAGAGGCGACTAAGGGACAAACCAGAGAATGGGCAGCAGCGTTCTCTGTGCTTCTACAACAACCATACTGCGATCGCCAACCCGCCTGCCAAGCGTGGCGATTATGGCAAAAACCCCCCCATGAAAAGCACAAATAAAAAATGGCCCCTAGTGCCCGGCAGCCTGCCTACCCTCGACTACGGTAGCGGTCGAGGTTACGGCATGGCAAGGGGTGCCAAGAATCTCCGGACGAGATCCGGCTACCCAAAGAATTACCGACGACTGTACCTGGCAACGTACAACACGCGCACACTTCGGACCGACGAGAAGATCACCGAACTCGAAGAGGAATTAAGCAGGTTGCGATGGAGTATTATAGGGTTATCGGAAGTCCGAAGAGAGGGTGAGGACTCGATAATCCTTGAATCCGGTAACCTGCTCTATTTCCGAGAGGGTGACCGGCAGTCCCAGGGTAGTGTCGGGTTTATCGTCCACAAGTCCCTTGTGAACAACGTGGTGAAGATCGAGAGTGTGTCGACCAGGGTGGCGTGCCTTATACTCAGAATATCCTCAAGATATTCGCTGAAGGTCATACAGGTCTACGCCCGAACCTCGGCACACCCCGACGACGAGGTAGAGACCATGTATGAGGATATCTCCAGAGCCATGCATGGTTTCAAAACTCACTTCACCGTTGTCATGGGGGACTTCAACGCGAAACTGGGCAAACGAGACGAGGATGAGCTGCAAGTGGGGCAATTTGGAGTTGGACGACGGAACCACCGGGGTCACCTACTGGCCAGTTTTATGGAGAAGGAGGGCCTCTTTTTGATGAACTCCTTCTTCAAAAAGCGTGAACACAGGAAGTGGACCTGGCAGAGCCCTCCTTCTCATTTTTTGTTGCACCATCGGTGCAACAAAAAATGAGATCGACTTCATCATGTCAACCAAGAAGCAAATGTTCAATGATGTCTCTGTGATCAATTCGGTAAAAACCGGGAGCGATCACCGCATGGTAAGAGGCACATTGAACATTAATATTAAGCTTGAAAGGTCTCGACTGATGAAGTCCACGCTCCGTCCAGCACAGATCCAGGTCCAAAACCCCGAAAGCTTTCAGCTCGATCTCCAGAATCGTTTCGAGTGCCTAGGGAGCTCCGTGGACGACTACGCCGACGGGTTCGTGGAAGCTGTCCATACGGTCGGGTCTAAGTTTTTCAAGACCCGTCGTACAGATAAAAAGAAAAAGATCTCTAATCATACCCTCAAGCTTATGAAGGAGAGGCGTGAGATGATCCTGCAGTCTTCAGATGAGGCGTGCAAATACCGGCAGCTCAATAGACAGATCTCTAAATCCTTGAAAAGAGACCTCCGCCGCTTTAGTACCGAGCGTATTAAAGACGCGATTGAGCAAAATAAAGGCTCCAAGGTTTTTTCAAGGGATCTGGCTATTGGGCAGAGCCAGCTCACGAAACTGAAGACCGACGATGGCAGGATCGTATCCGCCAAACCGGAGATTCTGGGGGAGATCGAGACATTCTATTGGCAGTTGTACACATCAATCAGCAAGCCCGTTGTAAGTCTAGCAAACGACCCAAGAGCTAGATTGACCCGACACTATACCGAAGATATTCCGGACGTCAGCTTGTACGAGATTAGGATGGCTCTGAGACAGCTTAAAAACAACAAGGCGCCAGGTGATGACGGAATCACGGCTGAACTCCTGAAGGCGGGTGGAAAACCGGTCCTTAAGGCCCTTCAGAAGCTGTTTGATTCCGTCATACTCGAGGGCAAAACGCCACAGGCATGGTGCAGGGGTGTGGTGGTACTCTTCTTCAAGAAGGGCGACAATGCCCGGCTGAAGAACTATAGGCCCATCTCACTTCTTAGCCATGTCTACAAGTTGTTTTCAAGAGTCATCACGAATCGTCTCGCGCGCAGGTTCGACGATTTCCAGCCTCCCGAACAAGCCGGATTCCGAAAAGGCTTTAGCACGGTAGACCACATACATACGCTGCGGCAGGTTATACAGAAGACCGAAGAGTATAACCTGCCTCTCTGTTTAGCGTTTGTGGACTACGAGAAAGCCTTCGATTCGATCGAGACTTGGGCTGTACTGCAGTCTCTCCAACGGTGCCAGATCGACTACCGGTACATTGAAGTGTTGAAATGTTTGTACAAGAACGCCACTATGTCAGTCCGTCTTCAGGATCAGACCTCGAAACCAATTCTTCTCCGGCGCGGCGTGAGACAGGGAGACGTCATTTCTCCGAAACTGTTCACTGCTGCGCTGGAGGATGTCTTCAAGGTTCTGGATTGGAAAGGGCTTGGCATCAACGTTAATGGCGAGTACATCACTCACCTTCGGTTTGCCGACGACATAGTGGTCATGGCTGAGACCATGGAGAGCCTCAGTAAAATGCTCGATGACCTCAGTAGAGCTTCCGAAAGAGTGGGTCTTAAAATGAACATGGACAAAACCAAGGTCATGGTGAATGCCCATGTTACACCCACTCCTATCAAGGTCGGAGACTCTACACTCGAAGTTGTGGGCGACTATGTCTACCTGGGACAAACGATCCAATTGGGTAGGGCCAACTTCGAGAAAGAGGTCAACCGTCGAATCCGACTCGGCTGGGCAGCGTTCGGGAAGTTGCGCGGTAATTTCTCGTCCAACTTACCACAGTGTCTCAAGACGAAAGTCTATGACCAGTGTGTGTTGCCAGTGATGACATATGACTCTGAGACGTGGTCGCTTACAATGGGCCTTATCAGGAAGCTTACAGTCACTCAAAGGGCAATGGAGAGGGCTATGCTCGGAGTTTCCTTGCGTGATCGAATCAGAAATGTGGAGATCCGCAAGAGAACCAGGGTTACCGACATAGCCCGAAGAATTGCCAAACTTAAGTGGCAGTGGGCAGGGCACATTGCTCGCAGAACGGATGGCCGATGGGGCCGAAAAGTTCTGGAATGGCGACCGCGAACCGGAAGACGATACGTTGGAAGGCCTCCCACTAGGTGGACCGATGACCTGGTTTAGGTTGCGGGAAGGCGCTGGATGCGAGACGCACGGGATCGGTCAATGTGGTGGCGCCTGGGGGAGGCCTATGTCCAGCAGTGGACATCTTTCGGCTGAAATGATGATGATGATGTTCGCTCTTTTCTATCCATATTTTATTTCAATTACACAAGCGTTATTCTCTTTGTTACAATTGTTTTTGACCATCACAAGGCTAAAATAACCAGGAGCTCATTAATTTAAGTTTTTTCATAGCAGGAGCAAAAAATAACGTTCATACATACTTATTGTTTATATATTCGCACGCCTTGTCCCCATTTATAGGAACTATAGAACTTTACCTGCTACTATGCTTACAATCATACTCCTTTTGCTTATTTACGTTTAAGTTTAGTGCCGGTTTTAATTACATCATTAATTTTCAGACGTTATGTAGTGCACAACATTATTTATATTATAGATTAAAAATTTGTCCATTTCCAATTAAAATTTCCAAATCAAAATAAATTTGCATTAATAAACATTAAATAAAAAAAACTGAACCATTTGAAATTAAATTGTCAGCAACATTATCATAAAAATAATTGAACATGTGAAAAAATAATAATAAAAGTATAAATCAATTGTAGTTCTAAAAACTAAAAAACACGCTTTAATGGTAAACTGAACTAAAAATTCGCTAATTCTGAAGTTTTTGGTAAGGCTAATGGGACAAACTATTTAAACGCGCAAGGTAGAATCAACTTTTATTACTTGTAAATTAATTTAAATTTTTGTTAGACGTTCAAAAGTGCCGCTTATTGGCCTAGTTGAATAAATATATTTGACTTTGACTAAATTATTGCATTGTCATCGGTCCTTGATAAGTGTGTAAAGTTTCAAATCAATCCCACGTTTTGAAGGGGGTGAAAATCACGTTCAAAGACTCCGTTACATTGATACATAGATTCATACATACCAAGTTAATAAAAAAAAAAGAAGTCGTGTTAAAATGAAGTTGTTTTGTACTGACTCACTTAACGTCATCGTTCGCTTACGTCAATTTGTACGTGAAAAAGAGGTTTTCCATTAGTGCTACCAGGCGGCACTTATCCAGTTTTAATACAAATTGACGTTTACGTTAACGTGACCGAGTACGTTAAAAAACTCGCTCTAATCTCACTGTTCATACACGCACGTCACACGGTTATGAGTAATACGTACCTGACGATTTATAATAGCAGATTTTAATTTTGTTTATTTTGGACTCAAATGACATAAAACATTTCAAAATGATTCCATGAAAATCGAACCGTTTTCTTTTGCCCCAAGTACAGTACATCGAGAATGCAAGTAAATAATATTAACATAAAATTTACGAGCAATCATTCCGTTGTCAAAGTTTTACTTCCATTCAAGTATATGTACCAGCTCTGCCAAGATATTTGAATAACAACATGTCGTAAAAACAAGTAAATAGGAACTGTTGCAAACGAGGAAAAGTTCAAAACTCATCTCTCATTGTTTATCAAATGATAACTACTTTGCTGTTGTAATAATACAAATTGTTTGAGGAACAAAAAATTGTGTTAGCGGCTTATTTTCGAAATTATTAATAATTCAATTTGAATTTCCTGTTATTACCTAGTTTACAAAAACGAATGCTCTCATTAAGTGGATGCTGTTGTTCGTACGTTTATATATTCAAGAGGAACAAAATAGCGTACTTGCTACGGCTACACATTTGCTACGCCGTAGCAGTTTGCTACGCGGTCGTAGCAAATCATCTTGTTTAATATTAAAGTCAGATTTTTTGTACTTTTCAAACGCTTAGAACATGTTTTTCGTTTATTAAGGGAAAAAGCTACTTTAACAGTAGCTTTTTCCCTTGGATTATTCCACAAGAAACGTGTTTTTTTTTCCGGAATTGTGGCTTATTGCTCTCATATTTATTGTAGTTTCCCAAGAATTTTTTAAATCGTATCAAAATTAAAACCTACAAAAAACTAAGAAACAGTTTACGTCTATCTATACTAATATTATAAAGAGGAAAGATTTTTTTGTTTGTTTGTTTGTTTGTACCGAATACGGATAGGCTCCGAAACTACTGAAATCATTAAAAAAATATTTTACCAATAGAAAGCTACATTATTCCTGAGTGACATAGGCTATTTTTTTATCCCTATTACGGGTCCTGTGGGGTGGCCACCCCACAGGACCCGGGACGACCTCGGGAGGACGACCTCGGGAGCGAAGCCGCGAGCAACAGCTTGTATAATATTAGTTTAGACAAGTTAAATTTAAAAACCATTGCTCATATGCGCAAATACCCCGATTCAGACTGTAAAACGACCATATATTTTGAACGGCTGTACCGATTTACACCAAACATAGCCGAGAACACTCCCGATAATATCACCTTTTAAACAAAAAAACTAAATCAAAATAGGTTCAAATATTGAGGAGCTATAATGCCACAGACAGATAGATAAACAAATAGGTACACACTTCAAACTTATAACAGCACTCTTTTTCCGTCGGAGGTTAATAACTACTTCTCTAGTGCATATTACACAACAAAAAACTACATGAAAACACACATATTTACCGTCTGAATAAATAAAGCATTTTAGAGAAAGTTGTTGATTCGCCTAGGTTCCTAAATTAGTTAGCTAATGGTCCTACGGGCGGGTAGTCTTAGGCATTATTAAGTGCCTGCCTCCTGCCCGGTGCCCAACACAGGTAGGGACATGAAATACTGCGGTGCTCGAGCCGATTAGTTTGTAGGTTCACGGTATTTATTGCCTATTTTCTGTGGAGTCGATAAATAACTATCGATATTAGTGGTCTCTACTATTATCGCTCACAAAGTGGATTACCTATCGGGCTTTTGGTTTCCACAATTAGTGCTTGAAGTGGACCACTGTGTGACCAGTGAGCCATGGTTGCTGTCAATCCTACCAGCCCAACACTCTCCAGAAGGCTTCCCAGTTTCTTCAGTGTGTCTGTAAAGGAACTTGGTGATCCAAGGGTTTTGTCCGTATTTGGGTGTATTTTGTGCACTGGAGGAGCATGTGTGGGACTTTTTCCTTTGCTTACACGCATGCCCTGCACTCCAACACCAGTGGACTCTCGGTTATGCCACAAAGTGGGTTAATTCTCTATGGTTTCCAACATTGACATTGTTACATCACTATTTCCTGTAACTGGTTATTGGATATGCTGGATCTGTGTATCAGTCATGTTAAAAAAAATCGTTTGTTCCATAGTTAAATAAATAAATAAAATTACTAGAGGCTGTATTGTTGCAATATAATATTACGATAAATACTATGAACTGTACTATACGAATATTACAGAAAATTCCTGAAACTACAAATCGCCTGCAGCAAAATTTTGCATTTTGTTAAAAATATGAACATGAACGGAAGTATCTGAAGTATATAATATAGTACATAACAAGTTAGTAGAACAGTCTCTTACTTGTAAACATTCTCTTCATTTTATTACTCCCCGTAAACAAGTGTTGGTAGACCTTGAATAGTTTGAGTAAGACGAAAACAATTCTCAATTGGTATGAATATAGCTTGCGAAATATGTCGATACCGAAAATGTCGTGAAACTAAGAAACTTCGGCATTACTTTTTATTTCTATCACTTAAATTTGACGTTTTCTTATGTCTTTATTTTTAGTTTATTTTTGAAGAAAACTGCCCCACTCCAACCGACTCAGTCGTCATGACAACGGAAAATACCTTCGATTAATATCACGAAGTAATTGTCAATTCGATTAAGTTGAGTAGAGGAAATTAATTCGAAAATAAGGGTAAGTTTATAAATGTAAGACCTAGAAAACGAACCCGAAAATGCATATAAGGTAAGGAGACTTTAAAAAGGCAACCCACATTTTTTTCGATTGTTTGGTCAAACAATTTAGATTTCTTTAAATTATGTTTCATATAATCTAGAACTGACTATAGCAAGACATCTACCACATGTCCAGTTTTTCTAGACATCAAGCTCAGAGCAGAAGCCACATAAAGTGATTCTCACAGCACTTCGCTTCTCCAGGGGCTCATAACACCTCCTTAAGACCACCTCTCCTCATTTTTACGATCCAAGGCGGACAGTTTTATTCCTCTTTACCCCAATTATGAGCCTGCAGTGCCTCACAGAGGCTCTACTACAATGATTTTGATTTGATTGAAATGCTTACATTGCGAAAAGATTACTGAAAGTCGGCAGTAAACGATTTTATGGACGACAGAAGATTTGTTCGCTTAAAGATAGATGAGCGTCGGGACTTTCTAAGGTTTAGGTCTAAAATTGAAATAGGAATGAAATCCGGTTGAAGGATTGGTGTTTATGGTGATGGCAGTGACGACAAATTTGTGGATTTGTTAACATATTCTTTGAATAAAGTTTTTCAGCTATTCAAAGCTGGTGTTTTTTTATTAGGTATTATTGATAGGCTCGCATTTGACAATTATCTCAGCTGATGGTAAGCGATGGTGTGGTCGACGATGAGGCACGCTTGCTTAGAAGCAACCTATTCACTCGTTACTTCAATCCTTATGTTCCTAACAAAACAAATTATGTGGGTACCTTGTTGACTACTCATTAGCCAGCTGTGTTAGATGTACACTTTTTCTTTGTTTATGATTGATTATTGTAATTTTACCTTTGTATGCTTCGTCATTAGACGACGATTGATTTATGCCAAATCTTATGTGAGAGAACTATATATAATTTTTCTTGTGAAAAATAAACCTAAATCTAGCCATGCATTATTTGGATAACATGACAGAAATAAATACAGTACACAATATTATTAGATTTAGTCATGTACGTTTCTCAGTAAATAAGAACAGTGCGGAAAAATCACATTCGGCATTCGCACAGTTTCTAAGAATACTATTTTACTGTTAAAAGAGGGAATCTAACATTCAGGTTGAAAACAGGATATTCATATTTATTTCTCTTTCATGTTTAAACTAACAAAGAAAACTGAATGTATAATCCGTTCACCGGTGCATGAAAGCTCCAAGAATCGAAAAGAATTGGAACACATAAAATATATTATTTTCTGGAATTCTAGCTAGCAAGCTATTTGCAGTTAGTATTAAAATAATAAACAGTAGTAGTCTCTTATTATTGAATTACTTAATTAAACCATTATTTCGAGAATTTAAAGAAAGAAGATAAAACTACACTATGAGCCAAAGTTGTTTAAAACCATACCAAATTACCAACCAAAGATACAAATGCTACGAATCTATTTGATGCAAAAGCAACACTTTCAGAGCCAAGGCTATTTATTTCCGTTTCATAAACTTCATTTTTCAACGTCTCGTAACGCATAATTTTATATAGAAGCAAGAAACCCGAGACCCTTTAGAATACCTTAACATCTCCGCGAACATAAATCGCGATTTAAAAAAATAAAACAGCAAGCAGAACTCTGCCAAGAAAGCTTTCGCCACAAGCATTTCTGAACATGGCTTAAATCGCTCCTTTGAGATACACAACACTGCATCACCTAAATTTTACTTTATGTTACGAAAAATAGAGTCTAATTTTGTTTGAAAAGGAGTTCTGTGCTTCATATGATATACGCAAAGAAATCCCAACTTTATACAAAACGCAGAATGTGTATTTTCGTGAGCCTCGCGCTCCGCCCGGGCGCGCCTGTCACTACCGCAGCGGGACTCGCCTGGTAGAACATGTCTTATAGTCAAGTTGTTTATTGTCAAGAATTGGTTAAAGTAGTGACGTTTCCCGCATTCCTTTGATTTCCTTATATTTTATATGGAGCTTTGTAAATTTAGTTTTTGAAGAGTAGTAAGGAAAATGTTAGTATTAGAGGCTTGTGTCTGTTTATTTCAGTTACTGTCCTGCATTATATTTAATAAAACTAGTGCTTAGTGTTACAAGAATTATGATTTGTTTTGAGATAACATGTTATGTTGAAATTATTTTTATTCGCAACGCCTGTCTTGTTTATTTGTTAGTGGCGTTATAATAATATGTTTGTCTCTATTTTCAGCAGCGAGTTTATTTTGTTCTTAATACGAGTATATTATCTAGTCTATATCAGCTGAGCCTTTTCCCTGGTAAATTGGGGTTCGTTTCTAGCTTAATATGCTGGTCCTGCTTTATAGTAATAATAAAATAGCTCAACCTAAACCTGCTTACCCTCAACTGTAACAAGACATCATATATTCCATTCGCTATCCGTCAGAGCACCGCACCAGACCACACCCTCTCGATAATAGCGCACACTTGCTCACAACTGACATCCTCATGCCAATGTCCAACACTCACGCGTACCGATCACGTCAAATACCTTGGTGTTCAAATAGATGCCGGTTTACGCTGTAATAAACACATTGATGCCCTAACCTCGAGAACGCTGAGACTAATATATACTTTCAAATTTCTTAGAGTTTCTGCAAACCCTGTTACTCTAAAAATGGTGTTATATGCCCTGTGTCAGTCCGTTCTAGAGTACTGCATCACTGTATGGGGCGGTTTAGCTAAAACTAATTTTCTTAGAGTGGATAGAGCCCAGAGAGCAATACTGAAAGTGATGCTACGAAAACCTTATCGTTATCCAACAACTCAACTATACTCAGATTGTAAGGTACTGACAGTTCGTCAGTTCTTCGTGTTGCAATCCGTTCTCAGAAGACACTCCAGCGTACCACCATCTGATCCCAACAAACGAACCAATATTATTCCAGGTACACGACACATAACCGCCTTTGCCAGACACCAATACTTCACATTAAGTACACTAATCTACAAGAAAAATTAAAAAGAACTAAATATACTCGATTGCAATAAATTTAAATTAAAAGCTAAGGTGATGGAATGGCTACTTCTACAGGACTATGCACAAACTGAATGCATTTCCTGATATTGCATTATTCGAGTATTTTATTTCTTCACATAATAAAACCTCACACTCACTACTCTCAAACAAAAACTCACCACACATACGTCATAAACACATCCTCACATACATTCACCTATTCACTACGCGTATTTAATAGTTATCAATGTGATTATTCCTTTTTATTAGAATATAATAATACTATGTTTGAAAGTAAATCTGACTGTTAACACGAACAATAAGTCGGCACAGTCCGCAGTTGTATAAACCCCATTTTTAAGTAACTCACAGCTGAACACTGTCTCTTAAGGTTACACTATATAGTCGAAAATTCTTCCATACAAACGTAGTCTAGGGATTACTCCACTGTTTGACGATGTACATTCAAAATAAAAAGTGATATCAACACAAATTTTAACGCATCTTTGGGCGGCAATAAATACCATTAGAAGAAGGAAAATTGCAAAACGGCCACCATACAGGGATAGATTAGTAGTTCAACAATGCAAATAATTTTATTTTGAAAATATACATTTAGTCGTTTTTTCATGATATCTAGACTCCCGAAGGTCTGTTTATAAAATTTCACGCACTCGTTTTCGGCCTAAATCATCATCCATTTCGCTACAAACTTGCAAAAGTGCTAATTCGTACGCGAACTAGCTTCTTACTGCTCATCATAGCATCTATCTCTTTCGCACGAGTTGTCGGATGAGATAGCAGGCATTTTAACCCCGCGCACAATACAGTTCGGGCCGTCGACTAGTGTAACCTTAAGATACAGGTTATCCTAGTTTGAGAAGCAGGCCTTACAATATCTATATACAGACTTCTGCAGCGTAGTAAGAATCTTGTTAATCAGTGTATACTAATGTATTTTACTTTGTGACAATAAACTTTTTATTATTATTATTTTTTACAGTTTGTTTTAACGGGTACATATTTTAATATCAAACATTAAAATAACTACGGTTAAAATGTTACTGTTCAAAACATCGAAAATTAAAATAACGATTGTATTGAAATATCGAAAATTGTTATACCTAAGCATAAAATGTATAAGATTAGAATGCCGACTGTTTAAAATATCGACTGATTCAAAATGTATATGTATAAATAACGATGTCGATATTTGGGGCATTCGATACTCTGTACTTTCGATATTTAGGTCTTTCGATCTCACTTTTGTAGATAATTTGATTTTAGATATGTTGGACGTAGGTTATCTAACCATTCGACATTATAAACTTACGATATTTAAATTTTCGGTTAAACGGTCATTTGATATTTAAATTTTCGATGTTTTGAACAGGGACATTTTAACCGTAGCTATTATAATTTTCAATGTTCAAACATGTAACCGTTTTAACATGCTGCTCTGTATACAAAATCAAATTCGCAAATAATATACTTATTTATATTTATTGTATTTTTCCGTTTTTGTTGAATTAAGTATTTTACCTATGTTTGCAATATTTGTAAGGATGTATGAACCATGTTTCTATTTATCAAATTAATAAATTTACCTGTTAATTCTTTATACCTATATATCTATACTATATACTATAATATAATAATATTATAAAGAGGCAAGATTTTTTTGTTTGTTTGTATGTACCGAATAGGTTTCGAAACTACTGGACCGATTTGAAAAATTCTTTCACCAATAGAAAGCTACATTATTCCTGAGTGACATAGGCTATTTTTTAATTCCGAAATTGGGTCCTGTGGGGTGGTCCACGGGAGCGAAGCCGAGGGCAACAGCTAGTATAGTATGTAGTGCTATTCTGGGTGCATCGTGCTCACGTATATGAATTAATGTAACTATGTATGTAAATATTGTAAAACACTTTATTTTTAAAGAACGGACAAGAAACTCCACACATACGTAGAACGTACGTACGTTCTTCTCCATAAAAAGCTACTTTTCCGAATGGACGGTAGGATCAATTATTATTATTTGTTAAAATTAATTGTTGACATTCAAAAGTCCCGCTTAGTGGCCTAATTGAAATAAATAATTTTGACTTTGACTTTGAATTGAATTCATGCGAATACCAGTAGTCAGTATTTTACTTGGCGTGACTGCCTATCTGACGTTCACATCCCATGTATCATTTACTTTACCTAACAACCAGCATTGTGTGAGCAGCAGTTCCAAACCGACCGATGCACCACATCCTAAAACCTCTCTGCGGGTTCCTACCATATTATTATTAGGACAAGCCCACCATACTATTACCAACCACTGCAACTCCTGAGAGCCAGAATCAACAGTGGTGACCACTTGATAAGTTCTTAATCAATAAAGCTTGATAAGACGCGAAACGTTATAGCGGCTACCTACTAGCCACTAACTAAAATGCACACACGATCAACTCAAACGATGTTTTATTTTGCACTTGAAGCTAATGTCGCAGTTAAATTTTATCCTTTGCCCCTTTGCGTTTCGCCCCCCGGGCCGATATGAAAGGTGGGCAGGTTTTAATGGGCCATTCTCCACTTAGAACGGCCAATGCCGCGGGCTTGCTCGCGTTATGCCTGCTTTGCCTGGATAGTGTTGTAAGTTTTGATAATTTTGTACTTAGTTAGTTGCAGTTTTGTTGCGGAACGAAGAATGTTTCTTGGAGAGCTGAAAAAATGTGTTTTTATTTTTCTCTTAAGTAAGTTTTCATGATTTTTTTGTATAAAAGTGTGCTTTGTGGTCTTTATGGTAACTGTTATAATGAGTTTTGAGTAAAACCATCTCTTTTCGCAGACAGGTGCGACGCGACAATGCTGTTCTACGTATAATAATATTATTATTATTTTACACCTGTCTACAAATACTGTCTGAATTTGGAACGTAATGAATAATTTAATAATGAGTGATTTACGTTCCACAATGTAAATGAAAGAATAAAACATAAAACATGGTGGTAACAAAAGGCTATACAGCAATGAATCATTGATGATGTTTTCCTACCTATAGCTGTCAGTCCGGACATTGGTGTAAAGTGAGCTCGCCCAACTCCCGTTTCCTAAATTGAGAATTTGAAGTTATGAACTTTCAATGCTTAACTTTGACAAGCTCCCATGCTAATGTTGAATTTGACAAGTTCTCAACTTCGAGTTCTCAACTCACAAACTATTACTACTAAATGGTTAGACAATGGATTAAACAAGAAGCACCTTTGCAGTGGCTTGCTCACAGCACAAAAAATACATAATCAATATCCTGTATCTAAAAAAAAAACTTACCAAGCTTAAAAATCTAAGTACACTTAACTGCTGTCTGTATAAAGACATCGAAAAAACATCACAAAAGACAGCAGGACAAGCTCGGCAGGGTCCTGTAAGTACCAGGACAGCAGAATCCTTGAGAGCCATACAACAAAACGCTCTCGTGTCCAGAGGCACATAAATCACGCGCGCCATACATCACCCGCTCAAAAGAAGCGCTTCACTAATGGTCCGGGGATATGGGGCAGTGGACGCTCAACTGTTATTTTTATGTGTTATTCTTATTGGGTGAGTATGAGTTATTAGCTAGTAGAAGAAAGGGATGATTCACATTTTTGATAGCCTCCCATAGACAGGTGCGAAATAGTTATTAATATACGTAGAACAGCATTGTCGCATCGCACCTTTCTGCGAAAAGAGATGGTTTTAATATAGCTTTTTACTCAAAATTCATAATACCGGTTACCATAAAGACCACAAAGCACAATTTCTTAAAGTAGTATGTTCAGCTGATGTTCAGTTCTTTAAACATATTTGTAAATTAAAAATCTAAGTTTGGTTATGGATTGTTCAAATATTCAATGTACTTATAATCTCTTCTTATTATTGAAGAATTGCATGTAAATTGTCTTTGCTATAAATTTCAGCTTTGTATTTCTAAAACAATAAACATTTCTAAATTGTATATACATTTATTCACCATGAAAATACTCCTATAAATAAATTCGCGAGTTGCATTTGCGCTTCTGTCGTCCATTCTAACCATTTACCAGGTTCTGTGTCACATAAAATATAATAATTAACATTGTTTTTTATCATATATAACGAGTGGCTACATATAAAAAATTTAGTTAAAATATACTTGCCAGATTTGTAAAAGGCTCTGGCACCTTCTAATTCGACACGACGACACGGTTGGTGCAGTGGTTAAACGATCGGCTGCTGCGTTGCGTGCCGTGGGTTCGATTTCCGCACGGAACAAATATTTGTATGGCCTACAGATAGTTGTTCCGGATCTGGGTGTCTTGTATATGTTAGTTTAAACGTTTGTTAACGCACCCGATACAGGAAGAAATGTCTAGTGTGGGGTAAAGACGCACCAAAAAAAAAACGGAGCAGTTGTGTAACTTCTCATCTATGATCAAGCCAGTTTCTTATTTCAGTTTTTTTATTGATTTTAAGCTCTTCAAATACAGACAACATTTGCATTTATAATCATTGCAAGATGAAAGTTGGTTTACTCTTTGTCAAAGAAGTTGTTTTGTTAAAGCTAATCAACAATAAACCGATGCCGGTATTAAGCCCTGACTAGATAAGGGACGAGCCTATCCTCGTTAATCAGGAGCGTTCTAATCTCAGGACACAGCCGGCATTGTGCCGTGTTGCATTGCAATATTGTCCTTACATAGGACTGGATACCTGATGTTGTCAGTATTTAGAAAATAGTAGTTTATTCAACTACTATTTTCTAAATTCCAGGTAATATTTTGCATAATAAAATCACTAGCTGTTTACCTCGGCTTCGTTGCCCTGGGATTTTTTTCCGAAAAACCGTATAACTTTTTAACCCGCATACAAAGTAGAGGCAAGCCTCAGCGATAAAGTAGATTCTTATCAGTGAAATTTTTTTTTCAACTGATCTCTACTTTCAGAAGTCATACACCGTGGCATTTAAGTCGTCTTACAAAAGCGGCCCAAGTCTTCTGACCATGTAATGGAAGCCATAGCAAATTCTCAAAAAAATTGCTTCTCCCATACAAATTTTGATCAGCTAACGTCACCTTTGTATGGAAAATCCATTTTGTTTTGTGTGTTACCTACTACTTCCATGGAGAAAGTTGTTCATTTACCTACATGATCAGAAGAAGAAGTGGGCTGCTTTTGTAAGACGTCTAAAATGCCACGGTGTATACAAACAAACAGTTTTACCTCCGTACAATATTAGTTTAGATTTTTTTATTTCTCTTTTGTTCTTTATTAGTAATTCTTAATAACTAATTACAATCTAGCCTAAAATACTAATAAGCAATTTAACTCTAACTTAATATGTTACGTCGTGATAGATTATGTCAAAACCAAGAACAGTGTCCAGTTCTTATAAACAAGTCCGTAGCACTTTCTTAGAGTCTGGTAAAATTTAGAAAAGCACGTGTTATATATATGGCACAACATTGTTACTATTATTCATTCACTTTGTACACAGTGTATAAAATACTTAAATAACTTAATAAACTACAAACATAAAATTAAATTATATATTATGTCCTTGATTTAATTTCTTCCTTATTTCTTACATTTTAAAATATTTTTACAAAATACATACAAAAAAGAAAAACATTTAAAAATATAAAAAATAGTAGCCCACCGGTATCGGGAACAGGGTCCAAGCTACCGGTGGTCAGGGCTCCTGAGAGAGGAACCTCCTAACGATACGCGCCGTGTCCAGGAATACCGCTTTCTGGATCAAGCCCTTGATCCTGCTGCCCAACGAGAGCCTCCTCAGATGTTCGTCGAGGCTCTTGGCTATTATGCCATTGGCCGTAACGACTATCGGCACAATGATTGCTGTATTCACATCCCACATGTCGACAACCTCGCGAGCCAGATCAAGATACTTGCTTTTCTTATCTCTCTCAGCCTTCACGAGGTTCTCGTCATGGGGGACCGCTATATCAACAATCATTGCGCGATGCTCTAGTCGGTCTATCACCAAGAAAGAGTACATCAAGACCGGCATGAGCCAGCCGTTGAAGGCGCGCACCTTGTTCCCGCCTGATAAAAGACTATTTAGTACTTTTTTCAGGCGGCCAAAGAAGCGTTCCTTTAACGATTGTTTCACGTCAGTAACATTGATGCCTAGTGCTTCCGACATACCCAAATACTTGTAAGTCTCAGTTGAGGAAAGGGATCTAAGGTGTATGGAGTCCGAGAGTTGTATTCCCATGGATTCCATAAATATATTATTATATTTTGATTTTGAAATAAGTGAGTAATTTTTTTTGTTTTTGTTTATCTCTCGTGTCTCCTGTGCGGATCACAAATAAATATTCTTTGTACACTACACTAATTCAAAAGGTTTAGTCATTTTTAGCCTATGAACTAAGTCTGTACTGTCTAGCCGCTGGATAGCCTCAACATTCACGTGTCGATGAAGTCTGTGTTCGTGGGCTTCAGCAAATATTTGAATAATGGTGGTGACGAATGCCATTTTAAGGTCAAGGTGGAGGTTGTCGGTTTAGATTATGAATATCCTGGTCCTTGTATCACCATTTAGACATTTATTGTGGTCTCCTCAACGAATGGCACCAGAATATGTAAAAATTGTCTGTATTTTCTACACACTGTTTTTTTTTCAACTCTTGTCGCGTACTACAATACACTAAAGCAGGTAATATATCACCCCTTACAAGCAGGGAGTCCTCACGCCCACATTTCCGTAAGAATATTTAAAAGTAGTGTCGATAAAACTCGCGGAAACGCTCTCTCATAGAACGCGCTAGTGCCAGAAACTGGCGAGTGGGGTGGCGTGCCAGAACACGCTAGCGCCATCTAGTGCCAATAAAACTACATCTTTTTTAGGGTTCCGTGCCTCAAGGATGCCAATTGACGCAGTCGGTCTCTCTGTCACAGCACTGTATTTTTAAAACCGTGATGTCCACTCAATTAACATTTCCTTTTAATACACATTATTTTATTTATTTTTATTTATTAGGTCTACCAACAACTGCTTACACTAAATTACAAACATAAATAAAACATGCGTACAAACTATACACAGTGCAACAATTACTTATAGGTAAACACCACATGAACAAAAAACAATACTAAGTAATTACGTTAGCTGTAAGCTACATATTCCACGAGAAAACTTAGTAATATAACTCCAAAATAGTAACATACGCGAAACATTAAAGAATAATTTCCTCAAAAGGGTACTGTTATATCTCCCCAATGTACCCTATTGTACTTACCCAACACCTAACCAGCATCGTCAGCTCCTCATCATCATTTCCTCACACTTCCCGTATCCAGACCTCAGTCCCGCAGTCAGTCGTCATCCATCCGTCAGACCATGCACACGTATCTGTGCCGCGCATCCTCGATTATTGTAAATTACTAATTAAATAAATCCCTTAATTCCAGCAGTAATAATTTCCTTTTTTAAAAAGTGGTTTTAAATACCCATTCTAACATTGGTGGCAGCGTAAAAGGGATATTAAAAATCCGGGAAAACGTCTCGCGAAATACCAAACCAAGAGGATTGCAGTGTTGTGCAGTGCATATAACCCTAGTGACACTCATCATCATCATCATCATCCGGGTCAAAAGTAGCCCAAGAATCCAACAAAAGCGTCTCATCACCAGTCCACTGTGCTGTAGTGGTACAGGCAGCAGCACTATCTGTGCATCCTACGGGTCTGCCTACACCCAGCATCGACGGCGATCCAGGCGTGTTCCAGTGTTCCAGTGTTCCAGATTTCCAGTGTTCCAGTGTTCCAGATTTCCAGTCCAGTTCCAGCATCCAGAAAATGCAGTGTTTTTGGACCCTGTGAGTGACAACATAAAGTGCAAATTACCTAACCGCATTCCAATCAGTCTGCAACAAAATAACGGTCCCCAGACGGCGACGACTCTAGCCTAAACATCCGCTGTTATCAGATACTGATAAACCGTTGCAGACTGGTTAACAAACTAATTCATTTGGGTTTGCTTGTATACTTTTAATATTAATTTATCCTTTAAGTGACTTATTTTAACAAACTAAAATGGCTAAAACCGATTCAAAGAAGGACTTTAGAGAAGTTAAAGACGAAGAAATTCCCCTTAATGTCATTTTAAAGTTTATTAAACCTTTTAGTGGTAGCAGAGAAAAGCTAAATGCATTTATCCAAAATTGCGACAATGCAATTTCTCTAGCGTCCTCCTCACAAGAGCACATTGTCTTCAAATTCATTATAAGTCAACTCGAAGACAAAGCTTAAAGTGCATGCTCAATAAAAGAGTTCGACACCTGGTGCTCACTTAAAGAATTCCTAAAAGCACAGTTCGGTGAACGCAAACATTACGCTCACCTATTAACCGAACTCCAAGAATGTAGGCAAGGTAGCCAAGAGACTGTAAGTCAATTCCACCTACGGATTGAAACATGTTTGTCCCAACTTTTAACAGAAGTCACAATATCCAACTCCAAAAAGAGCGAACTTTCCGGTAGGGTGGCTGCAATGGAAGATCTCGCGTTGCACACATTTAACATAGGCTTACAACCTCGCTTAGCAAACATCGTTAGATGTAGAGACCCTAAGAACTTGAACGAAGCCGTTAACTATGCAATCTCGGAAGAGAAAATCCAACAATTTACCTATAAACAAAACGCGCTTCATAAAGTCAATCAATATAGTGACCGCCGTAATAGCTTGAACATTTCCAGCAACAAAATCCAAAGGCCTCAATTCCCTCCGTCCTCGTCCGTTTGCCGGTATTGCAAAAAACCAGGGCACAGCCTAGAAAATTGCAAACTTAGGGAATATAATAACAATAAAAACAAGTTCTTCAACCAAAATGCCCAATATAATAAATCCTATAATTTTAAACCCAAAACAGAATTTAAACCCCAAATCAACTATGTAAATGAGGAAGAAGGCTATGACACAGTGGATAACACTGATTTAAACTAGCCAATGTCCCGCATAGGTGTCGCACGGGACAGCCTTATCTAATAAAAGACGACACCAATACTCCTTTAAAGACCCATGGACGCGGTAACCAGCCCGAAACTCGTGGTCTATCGTCTAACCCTATGACCCATGGACACGGTAAACAGCCCGAAACTCGAGGTCATCCAATCACTCCTTTAAAGACCCATGGACGCGGTAACCAGCCCGAAACTCGTGGTCTATCGATGAAAGTCAAGCAGCAGGGTAACCAGCCCCAAACCGTAGACTCTTCATTACCAATCACTCCTTTAAAGACCCATGGACGCGGTAACCAGCCCGAAACTCGTGGTCTATCTCCTAATCCTATGACCCATGGACACGGTAACCAGCCCGAAACTCGCGGTCTTCCGATGAAAGTCAAGCAGCAGGGTAACCAGCCCCAAACCGTAGACTCTTCATTATCTAATATCCAAAAACCTGAAAAGGAAAATATAATTAACCATAAAATATACGAATTTACATCCAATACAAGAAGTAGATACTTACCCTATGTAAAAGTAAAATCTCCTATTTCAGCCAGTCATTTATCTCTCCTTATTGACACTGGTGCATCCATAAGTCTAATAAAAAAATCAGTGATCGATGATATGACAAAAATCAACGAATCAATCAAATATAAAATAAAAGGAATTGATTCTAGTGACAACAACACTTTATCTACTTTAGGACAAATCCCTGTATCCATTACGACATATGACGATAGTAATATTCGCAAACACTCAACCCACACATTCAACGTAATAGACAAAATCAGTCTTCCTTACGATGGTGTTATCGGTAACGATATATTCAATGATTGCTCAAGTCAAATCGATTATGTTAAAAGTACACTAAACCTAAAAACCCTAAAACTTAAAATGTACTTTAATGAACCAGTCTATACTATTACACCACGTAGTGAAACAGTAATAGAATGTACAGTTGCGAATCCAGAAATTAAAGAAGGTTTAATTTTAAACCAACACTTATCCGAAAACCTATTAGTAGCAAATTGCATTGTCCAAGTAAAAAATAATAATCGTGTAAATATATCCGTTGTCAATACTTCCAATGAACCAATAACAATTGATTCTGACCTTCAATTAAACCTAGAACCCTTCGAAATAAACTCATCGACTCTAATAGCTACAATGTCTGAATTCCATACTCTTGAACGCACAGAGAAAGTCTTAGAACTACTCCGTGTATCCCATCTTAACTCAGAAGAGACTGAAGCATTGTACTCAGTCTGTTCTCAATTCTCCGACGTATTCCATTTACCCGATGATCAACTAACTTCTACTGATGCTATACAACATTCAATCAAAACCACTTCCGATAATCCTATACATGTCAAGACATACAGATTTCCTGAATGTCATAAGTCGGAAGTCGAAACCCAAGTTAACAAAATGTTACAACAAAGCATCATAAAACCCTCTATGTCCCCATGGTCATCACCAATTTGGGTGGTACCCAAGAAGCTCGATGCTTCTGGCCAAAGAAAATGGCGTGTGGTAATCGACTATCGAAAGCTCAATGATATAACCATTGGCGATTCCTATCCTATTCCTAATATATCCGAAATCCTAGACCAATTAGGCAAGTGCAAGTACTTCAGTACCCTAGATTTAGCTTCCGGTTTTCACCAAATTAATATGGATCCTAATGATTCCGCTAAAACCGCATTTTCCGTACCTACAGGACATTACGAATTTACGCGTATGCCCTTTGGACTTAAAAACGCCCCATCTACTTTTCAGAGACTTATGAATACAGCATTATCCGGCCTACAAGGTATCCAATGCTTTGTATATTTAGATGACATTGTAATTTATTCCTATGATATCCCATCTCACATTAATAACCTATCTAATGTATTCTATAGACTCCGTCAATTTCAGTTAAAATTACAACCAGATAAGTGCAAGTTCTTGAGAAAAGAAGTCTCGTATCTGGGTCATGTTATTACAGATAAAGGCGTAAAACCAAATCCTGACAAACTAAAAGCAGTTCATGAATTTCCTATACCTACATCTCCTAAAGACATTAAATCATTCCTTGGTTTTGTTTCTTATTATCGTAGGTTTATCCCCGACTTTTCAAACATTGCTAAACCCTTAACAAACTTATTAAAAAAGAACGTTGAATTCTTATGGTCAAATGAACACCAATTAGCCTTTGAAATCTTAAAAAATAAATTAACTTCAGCCCCATTATTAATATATCCAGATTTTTCAAAATCGTTTCTCCTAACTTGTGACGCATCCAATTACGCGATTAGCGCTATCCTGTCTCAAGGTGACATAGGCAAAGACAAGCCTATCGCTTATGCTTCCCGTACTCTAAATAAGAGCGAGTGCAATTCTAGCACAACAGAGAAAGAATTGCTTGCAATACTCTTCGGCTGCAAAACATTTCGCCCTTATTTATATGGCAGAAAATTCCTGATCATTACTGATCACCGTCCTCTACGATGGCTTTTCAACCATTCTGATCCTAGCAGTAAACTCCAAAGATGGAGACTTAAGTTAGAAGAATACGAGTATGAGATAATTTACCGCAAAGGAAAATTAAATAACGCTGCAGATGCATTATCTCGTTATCCTCCTACTAAACTCGTAAATCCTATTAATCCTATACCTGAACCCTCTAATCAGGATATGAACTTACCTGATCCCAATGAGTTGTCCAACCCAAATAACTCTCCAATGATCCCTTCTGATGATCTTGTCCAACTTGAAGATCTAATAGATCCTCTTGTTCAACCTGAAAGTTTACCAGAATTAGGTAACCTAGATGACCTAGAAGTAACAAATCGAAATGATAACTCACCTTTATCTTCCGCTGATACTTCAGACCTTCCAACACCTCCAAATGTCCCAAGTCCTAGTAGTTTCGGTACCTTAGATGGTAACTACTCAGATTTCCTTAAAATTGCTTCTAAAGATTTTAACCCAAATGTAACTATCATAGAACATAACCAAAGCTTACCTAAAACTGATAAGAAAATAATTATTATCCCTACATCTATAGACATGGACGAATCTGTCCCCTATATACAAGAAGTAATATGTAATTTTCCTAACCAAGACGAATTTGCATTATTAGAAAGGTCACTACATTCCTTCTTGAAGTATGATTTCGATAATAAAACATATTATTTCCTTTTTACTAAAGTTAATCACTTTGATACCTGTACTTATGAAGACATCTATAAATGTCTTAAATCCATTCGAAATGAATTAATAATTACACTATTAGGCCAAGAAAATTCCGAAATAGCTATATCTGATTTTAATAACCCCTTCGATAACCATCAGTACCTCAAATTATATAATATGCTCCTGTATCTATTTCACAATTCAGAAATAACAATACATATTTATAAAAATACCATCATATACCCATCGTTAAGCGAAATTCCTAAAATCATGAAAGAAAACCACGATTTACCTATAGCCGGTCATTTAGGCCTTTCCAGAATGTTAAAACGCATACAAGAAAAATATTACTGGAAAAATATGCGATCAGACATCGAAAATTATGTTAAAAGGTGTTCACAATGCCAAACAAATAAAGCACTTAGAAAAGTAAATCGTGCCCCTATGCAGATAACTTCCCTCTCTACGCAACCCTTTGAGCGTGTAGCCTTTGATATAGTAGGACCATTACCCGAAGCTGGTAATGACAAATATAAATATATCCTTACACTTCAAGATGACCTTACTAAGTTTTCAGCTGCTTATCCAATTACCAACACTACGGCAGAAGAAACCTGCGAGTGTTTAGTTCATTTTATCACATTGTTCGGTATACCTAAAACTATACTCACCGATCAAGGTACCAATTTTACAGCTGAACTCTTTAAACAAACCTGTAATCTCCTGAAAATAAAACAACTCTGGTCCACCCCTTATCATCCTCAAACTCAGGGTGCTCTAGAAAGAAGCCACTCCACACTAAAAGAATACTTAAAATCTTATATAAATAATGAACAAAACAATTGGCCTCGTTTCGTTTACACAGCTATGTTGGCCTATAACACGGCAGTCCATTCTACTACCCATTATTCCCCGTATGAACTCCTATTTGGTAATAAACCTTATATACCAGACTCTATATATGAAGAAACGTCAAATGCTACTTACCCCGAATATGTCCGCATACTTCAAAATAGATTAAAATATTCGCGAATGAAAGCAGTAGAACATATACAAAGATCTAAAACAAACTCTAAAAACTATTATGACACGCGTACACGTCCAATCCAATATAAAGTTGGCGATTATGCATATTTAAAAAACCATGTGCGTCTCAGAAAAGCTCTTTCCCCAATATGGAAAGGTCCTTACAAAATTGTAAAAATACACGGCAATAACACCGCATCATTATTAATAAACCGGCGTCAAGTCAAACATCACTTTGACGAAATGAAACCAGCTACACTAATAACAAATAGTTAATCTACATTAATTCTTATTCCAGAATCGTTTACATTTATCCCATCTTGGCGTCAACTGATCAAGAATATATACAACCAGCATCAAACGACGCAGGTATATATTTCGACCCAATTGGGTCCTTAAAGATAACTGACGACACGTTAGACATTATCATACCGATAGACATTTCCTTCATTCAGCCACACCTTGAAAATATTAAAGACATTTTAGGAACTTCCACATTTCTTTGTAAACAAAGTAACGCTTTTTATGAAGATGAATGTCATTACATGTTTCAACCGCTATCATCTCGTTATTCTGATATTGTTAGAGATTTTAACTCCATATCTTACCTTATGTCAAAGAAATATAAAAGGTCAGCCTGGTTTGGTGGTATTGGTACAGTTATTAAACATCTATTTGGAAATATGGACGAAGATGATGCTATTAAATACAGCAATGCTATTCAAGCTGTAGAAAATGATCAAACCAAACTGGCATCTCTAATGAAAGAAAATATAATGATTACAACATCAACATCGTCCTCACTTAAAGAAATCATTGATAAAATTGATGCTAATGAAGCAAATTTAAGTTATGCTATTGAAGCATTAAATCAGGATGTTAAAAACTTAACATTAATTTCTGATAAGTTACTATTAAGATCTAGAATATCTGAATTATTAAATATCCTAGAAAGTAGTTTGTTAACATTATCATTTAAGTTAGAAGATATTATTAGTGCTATAATGTTTAGTAAGTCTAATATTTTATACCCATCTATTATTACTCCAGAACAATTGTTTTCTGATCTTGTAAACAACTATAGATTCCTTCCTAGCTCTAAACAATTACCAACCCCTTTAGTTTTAGAAAATATCCACATTTTAGAAAACATATCCGATGTGTTCAGTTATTATGCAAATAACAAAATTATTTTTGTATTACAAATACCGTTAGTAAATACCGAAGAATTTGACCTGTATCATACTATACCTTATCCTGTTGCTATTAAACCTGTTAACAATTCATTATATAACACTATTGTTCCATCTACCAAATATCTTGGCATAACCAGAGATAAATCAACTTATTGTAAAACAAACAGTCTTAGCCACTGCAAGGTCATTAACACACAATACTATGTATGTGAAATACCTAATGTATATTCCACATCAGCCGCACCTATATGTGAAACTGAGGTTATTTCTAAAGCATTGAGTTCTGTCCCACATCTATGTAATACTAAATTTGTAAATGGTAACTTTGAAGCTTTCCACAAATTACATAACAACCAATGGATTTACCTGATAAGCCAAAATTCTAAACTCACCATAGAATGTCTTAAACAAGATCTATATGAAACTTCTATTTTTGGAACTGGTATACTAACCTTACCAGACAATTGTGTTGCTTACTGTAAAAACAATAAATTGATACATAAACATAGCATCGAAATTAAAATAAAACCCATAGTATTACATTTTGAACTAATTAACGACACTTGTTGTAATTCTGATGCTTACTTGAAAGATACTTATAAAACTCCCTTTGTAGAACTAAAAAACATAGATAATTTAGAGACACTCTTATCAGACTATAATAAAGTAACAGATCACATTAAAACAGACCTCAGTGATATTGTGATGAAACCTCACATAGTACTTTATGGCGATTATTATTCTTACGCCACTATAGTAATAATTTTAATCATTTTATTATTAGTCATGTATAAGATATATAAACATTGTAAATTAGTTAAGACATCTAAAAATGTTCCCAATCCTGAAGTATCCATAGAAATGACATCTCCAGATCCTGACTCTGACGAAATCCCTGCTCCAAGACTCCGCATGACTTAGTCCCAGGAAACTCAGCTTTCCGTCAACTTACCCTTAACCCGTAAGTTTCCTCCTAATCGGGGGGCTGTTATATCTCCCCAATGTACCCTATTGTACTTACCCAACACCTAACCAGCATCGTCAGCTCCTCATCATCATTTCCTCACACTTCCCGTATCCAGACCTCAGTCCCGCAGTCAGTCGTCATCCATCCGTCAGACCATGCACACGTATCTGTGCCGCGCATCCTCGATTATTGTAAATTACTAATTAAATAAATCCCTTAATTCCAGCAGTAATAATTTCCTTTTTTAAAAAGTGGTTTTAAATACCCATTCTAACAGTACGTACACACAGTCCAAAAACATTTACAACAAATCTGATAGACAGTTCTGAAATTTAAACTTTTGCTTATTGAGAGAATCAAAGTGAAAATCAACTTTATCACTACAACTATTCAAAACCCTACAAAACCTAGCACATGGAGAGTTAGATCCCAATACCGTTCTTCTCATTGGAGGACTAAGCGGAGTAATAGGTTTACGCGGAATCCTCGATGGAGCACGAAAGTTAATTAGTGCGAGCAGCGGCGGTGAGTCGATATTTCCCTTCAAGAGCTTGCTAGCAAACATTGCATCGTTCAAACATCTTCGTTCTTCCAAGGAGTGCATGTTGAAGAATTTCAATCTCTTTGTGTAAGAACGCACTTTTCTGGTTATTCCCACAGAAAAAGCCAGATGCCAAACGAAGCGTTTTTGAACTCGTTCTAGACGCAAACTACTTGTAGCGTAGTGTGGCCGCCACACAACACTGCAATACTCTAATATGCTACGTACTAAACTCTGATAAAGTAAGATTTTAGTTTTAATTTGACGAAAACCTTTACATTGTCTTATGACAAAACCTATCATCCTAGATGCTTTTTTAGAAATGTGATCCAAGTGTGGTGCAAAGGTTAGCTTTTGATCAAACATAACTCCAAGGTCACGAATAGTATCCACTTCACTAACTTTGTCCTCATTTATGTAATACACTGTATTTATTGGATTATTCTTTCTTGTATATTTAACGTGATAACATTTTTTCGAATTCAAATACATTTCATTATTTTTACACCATTGAATAATACTATTAAGGTCCATCTGAAAGAGTGAGGCGTCTTTGTTAGATTCAACAATTCTAAAAAACTTTAAATCGTCTGCATACATAAAAATTTTAGAGTGCCGAAGACAGTTGGGGATGTCGTTAATAAAATAGTTGAATAATATTGGACCCAGATGAGAGCCTTGCGGGACTCCAGATGAGATATTATATACGTTAGATTGATAACCATTAACTACAACAAAAAAAGATCTACCTCTCAAGTATGAAATCACCCATTCAAGCAAGCCACCAGTGATACCATAAGCACGCAACTTACAATATAAGATTTTGTGGGAAACTTTATCAAAAGCCTTGCTGAAGTCGGTATAAATGACGTCAGCTTGGTGACCAGAGTCAACGGCTTCAATTAAAAGTTCCGTGAAAGAGACCAGATTAGAGCTTGTGGATCGTGATCCAACAAAACCGTGCTGATGATCGCTAATGAATAATTTTAGATGGTTTTGGAAATACGGGCAGAGCAGTGACTCAAACACTTTAGCAAACGTTGAAAGGATTGAGATAGGCCTATAGTTAGTTATGTCATCGTTACTATCAGATTTATGTATAGGCACCACCTTAGCCATTTTCCATTTTAGAGGGAAAACGCCAGAAGATAATGATTTGCTGTATATAAGAATAAGAGGGCACACTAACTCCTCCGCACAAGAAGTAATAAAAATCGGCAGTATGCCATCAGGGCCAGCTCCTTTATTAATGTTCAAACTCTTAAGTTTTTTAAGCAATGCCTCACTGCTAATTGTTGGACTTGTTAAACATAAACTACTATTTTCGAAAGATTTTAATAATATTTTAGTATCAAGCTCCTTGCTCCATTCTTGCTCGGGGCTATACACAGACGCGAAATTGGTAGCGAACATTTCACATATTATTGTACCATCAGATGTGGACATTGATCCATTTTTCATGGTCATAGGGTAGGTACTAGACCCTCCTCGTTTATTTTTTACGTGCGTCCAAAATAATTTAGGGTTGTTTTTTAGCTCGTTTTCAAGACCTTCCATATAAGCCTTGTAACAAGAAGTGGCCAATCCATCGCAACGCTTACTTATTAATTTTAACTCAATCAAATCCATTGGGTTTTTATATCTATTGTATCGCCTTCTAATATTATTTTTATAATTTAACATTTTAATAAGTTTATGGTCAAACCACTGAGGATATTTACGTTTCTTTGGGACCCGTGAGGGAATAAACTGTTGTATAGCGTTGTTAAGCGTCTCATAAAAAACATCCAACATCTCATTCACACTATCGCTACTCTCAAATATTTTAACCCAATCAACTTGTTTTAAGAAATTACGAACTGTTTCATAATTCGCGGTACGAAAATTAAGTCTAATCTTGTCACTGTTGTATGGGAGATTCGCATCCCTACTCAAGGAAACAACTATGTCAAGAGGCGGATGCTGTTTATCGATATTACTTATAGGACTAATACTTTTGCTCACGCTACACAAGGAATGGGTTGACAAAACTAGATCCAAAATGCGACCAGCGTCGTTTGCTACTAAATTAAGCTGACTAAGTCTGTTAACATGAGTAAAATCAATCAATAATTCGCTAGTACTAGGCAAACTTAGTTTATTATCCGATTTTCCTACTAGAGTCCAATCAATGCTGCTCAAATTGAAGTCACCCACAATAAAAACACTTGAATCTGAACATTGCTCAAAAACAGCATTACATTGATCCAAATAGTGCTCCAGAGAAGAACGGCGTATAGGAGGAGGCAGGTATACTGCGCAGAGAACCATTCGGCGAACAGTACATGATATCGGCAAGTCAATACTTACCCATAAGTCTTCACAGCCACTTTCCCAATTCTTAATACGTTTAGACTTGATTTGTTTATTAATGGCTATTAATACAGGGATGTTATTATGCTAATAACATCCCTGTATTATTTGAAGAGTTAGGCAGAGATGTACCTGTAGTACACCAACGTGCTATCATTTTAAATCATAACAAATTTCTATGTTCTTACGAACCCAAGACATAAATATCCCTCCCTATACAAGTAGCCTTCCGAATTCTGCATTTATACACCGTTTTATTTCATAGATTTATTATATCTGGAGCACGGTCCAACTCGTACTGGACCTCTTTTTACGACAACCGTTCTTTACGTCATCAAGGTTCCGTTGATGTTCAGTAATTTCATATACAAGACTTAGTGTATCGTGGCCCGTAAAATATTTACGACTTTAGGAGCATTTGCTTTATTTGTCAACGCGATCAAGCTGCTCCGTATAGGTATTCAATTATGGGCGTTATTTGCATCATGTAAGATCGTTAATGGCTTGTGAATATTGTATCGATCATTTAGGTCAAAGCTGATTGATCTGTCAATAGGTACTTACAGATTAATCAGCTTTCAGTCAGTATGTGAATGTATTGATGAACTGCATTACCAAATCATCACAAAATATATGCAGAAGGCCGGATTCATACAACGTGCTAAAACGCACGCACGCATAGACAAGCTTCACGTAGTGAGTGCAAGCGCACTTGCGATCGGCATCTGTTTGAGTTCTGATGAGGTTAATACAGCGCGAGCTATTGACAAGACAGTCAGCTGCTCGCCTTGTGTACTCGTATGTCAGTAGCTCAGCTAGCCTTTGCTGTTTACTTGACAGTAGCTGTATAGTCTATTGGGCTCATAAAAAGCTTAAATAAAAAAATAAGAACCTACAGAATCCCCTCACGACTGACTAGTGAGCTAATGCTGAATGCGTCCAAAAGAATTAACATTAAATTATTATTGACATTGAATTATTATTATTTTATTGAATTGCTCAGAAAAGCTCAAAAGGCGTCCTAAACAGAGTGAAGCGATACTTTATGCCTGGACAGCTATTAACTCTTTACAAAGCGCAAGTCCGATCCAGCATGGAGTATTACAGCCACCTCTGGGATGGCTCAGCTAAATATCAGCTTGCCGCGCTTGACTCGGTGGAACGCAGAGCTAAGAGACTAATTGGCGACGTCAAACTGGTGGATGCCAAGCTTCACAGCTTAGCTCATCGCCGTAAGGTTGCCTGCTTGTCGGTATTCTACAGACTGTATTTTGGCGAGTGTGCTCATTTACTCCACGACCTCATCCCACCGGCCCCCTTCTACCATCGGACATCTAGACGCACTGCAAGTTACCATCCTCACCTAGTTGCTATTCCACCAATTCGCACCAAGCGCTTCCAAACATCCTTCATAATGCGCACTGCAAAAGAGTGGAACTCACTGCCTGCGTCTGTGTTTCCGAACGCATACAACCCGAATCTCTTCAAAGTTAGAGTGAACAGGCTACTTCTGGGTAAGCTCACTCCATCGTCGACTTTGTCTCTGTCACCTCTGACCTAGACTAGAGTCAAGAGCAAACCCATCTCAAATAAAAAAAAAAAAAAAAGAAAGGCGAGCAGGCAAGTAAAAACAAAAAAAAATTAGTTACTAGGATGCAAGCTTTTCAACTTGCAAGTATGTATGAGTAACTTGTATGTTAACTCGAATCGAGTAACTACATTTTTACTCTTACGCAAATCGAGTAAATGCAGTTACTCGACTCGCACTGTTTAAACCATAAGCATCTATATTTGCGTACACCTGTTTTCGCTCGGTGCATGGAGTTGGCGTTCTGTATACTATCTATTCTGTGGTACTGAGTTAACTGGGTACTGTACATTATAGAGTTGCATCAAGGATTAGAGAGATACATACAATGTATTGTTATTTTCAGCTAATGAGCTTAGCTTCAAGCCAACTGATATATAATTGGCTTACGTTGCCCTAAGGAGATCGCCACATTGTTCTACGTTATTAGTCAATATTGTTTTGAAATGGGATTGTTACAAATTGACGCATTTTCCTTTATGTTGAGAGTTGTTACAAGTAAGAATGCATTTTATTCATTTAGCTTATCAAAATAACATCCTCGAATGACCTTTCTTTGGTATTGTTCGTCGAATCGTAGAGCTCCTTAAATTCTGAGTTGAGCTGCACGGTTATTGACAATTGCGTGCACTGACTGGACAGGCCCACTCTATTTGGCTGGTTCTTTCCTCAAAAGACCGTTTCAGACACCAATCTACATGGTCTTCACATGATCTTATCAAGATTTTGTCTGGACTTTAAAAGAGACTGTGACCTCTGAGTTTGTTTTGGCCTTTCTTCTCAGAGTAGTCAGATAGGAAACGCCGACATCATCTAGTTTAAAAAAATATGATAGACATGTAAAAGTGTTTATAAAAACCAACTTTTAGAAATAAAATCTTTTATTTTTATAATTTTTTTAACCTCACGACTGTATACCTCGCAGGGTTAGGCAGAGACTGGTGACATAGTGGTGTACCTGTAGTACACTAATATGTCAACAGTTATGTTGAACTTGCATATAATAGGGGGTGAGCCGGGCAAAAAACTTGATTCTGCCGTTCGTCTTCTGAAAAAAAAAATCGATGGAAAATCTCAATGATACTACAGCATCGAATCGAATCAAAACTTCATCTTTACCAGTAGCAAGCGCAACCCCCAGATGAAACAGTCATTCTATCGGGTGAAAAATTATGACATGGGCTGTATCGTATTAAACAGGAACAAATATCCTTCTTTTGTGCAGCCACTTGCGTAAAATGTATCGCAAAGTACCTGAAGTTAAGGTAAATGGTGCAAGTAAAAAACAATGTATGAAGCTTTCAAGTTTAATATTACCCTCTCCTCAGATTGTAACATCCAAAAGATTGCCGAAAATCCCCAGAATATTATGAATTGTTTCATATAAAAGATTAATCATTGAACTTTTCGATATGAAATTAGAAGGGCGGTCTGTCAAAGGGCGCAGGGAAACTCTGATGTTATCACGGAAAGTTAAATTGATACATTTTTAACAAGTTCGCCGGCATGTCCCGCTGGCCCGGCTTAAGTCACGGATTTGTATGCCCCGACTGTAAAGTTATTGTTGATTTGCTTCTTTATTTGGCGAATTTTAGATTTGGGAAGAAAGTTTACCTGGTGCATGCTGGAGTTAGTACAATCAAACGGTAGGCATACATATATTGGGACTTGAAAATTCTTCTACAGGAAAAAACAGGTCATTTAGATTTTTAGCAAATAAACATGCTACAATTTTGATTGCCCAGCTTGACCCCGTAAAGCCAAATCTGCCCAAAATAATTTACACATTTTCAAGCCAAAAATTGACCCACATTCACGCACTCAAAATCCTCGTACTCTATAAACAGCTCCATCCAATTACAATAATCGCACGTCCGGCGCCCAACGAGTGTAACCCTTCAATAACTTTGATAATATTTTCATATCTCGGCGCCCCCGCTCTCACCCGTCTCTTAGGCCGGGCGCCCAAAGAGTTTTTTCATAAGTTTTAATCAAAATATTCGTCCCGTCATTCACCCCGTGACGAGGTGCCTGTTTATATTAACATAATACTGCCTTATTTCCCTTATTTCTATTGTTTATACATTATTCGTGTTCTGTATTGCGGAGTTTTTCATTTATTAGAAATGAAAAGTTGCGCTCGTTGCTTATTAATTTTTTATTTTGTGGTTGACAAAATTTTTAAGACATTTGCGAAACGATTTCGAGAATCTCTTACCTCTAAGTCATGTGGAATAAATTCTAACCGAATTGTATGGAATTTATTAAGTTAATAATAATGAATTCTATCATAACCTCAAGAAAATAGGTGGCTCGTTTAGATGTCAATGTGTGCGCTTTTATAATAAGCTTCCAAGCCACGTACAAGTTCTAAGTCTTAATAAATTCAAATCATTCATTAAACGTAAGTTGTGCCAGAAAGCGATTTATACCATTAAAGATTACGTTGAGGACAAAAAGGCTTGGGATTAAAAATTAATTTTGATTTTTTATATTTTCCACCGTGAATTTTGTTTTTTTTTTTTTTTTTGGTTTTCTAAAATATGATCGACATGTAAAAGTTTTTGTACAAACCAACTTACAGAAATAAAATCATTTGTCATTTATCAGATACTAAAAGAATATATCAGTCGTTCTACAAGTGTTCAAAAAACTCAACAAATTTGAATTTAATTTTAATTCCACATAAGACAACCCTCTAACTAGTCCTTATTGGCGCCAAAGCCCAGAAAAATGACTAATACTCCTCTCAACTTTAAAAAAAGCATTTTAAAATGGGCGTCCATTTAGACGGCTGGCAAAAGTCAGGCGGCGGCACAAAGCAGCCTGGATCAAAGGATAGGAGGACGCTTTCAGTCTGTGATTGCTATTTGATGTGAGATAAAAACCTGTTATCATTCGATGGCTCTGTTGTTGATCTTTACATTTTTGTAATGAGGTTCTACATTTTTGTATTGCGTTTGAATTGTGTGATGTTGTTTAGGGGAAATAGGTCAACATAGTCACTCACCTTAATGTTTTCTTAAGGCCTGATTTTTCCATCGTTAGATAACATTTGTCTGAGATTTTTTTATATATTTATAATGCTAATTCTTGTGATAGATGGATCGACACCGTAAAACAAAAACAATGGTTTCTTTCTGTAAACAAAAGAAATTCTTTATTTCGAAACTATATCTAACAAACAATAGATAAATAAAAGTAAGTATGTGTTAATTAACAAACCTGTAAACAAAAGAAACGACATTCAAAGTTTATTATTGATGTCGATTCCTGAATCACTATAATTTAAATCCTTTTCACAATCTTTATAATGTATGCAATACGCGTAGCCATTAACAAAAAACACTCGCTTTAAACTCTCTTCTTATTCGTTTTCTTCATTCCTGAAGGTCGTGCCCGTCTTGAAAAGCTTTGACGGAGTCAACGACGAACTGCATCCAAGCCACCCTTGTGAATCTAGAGTTCGTGAGTGAATTTGTGTACCTGGGCTCCATGATCAGTGATCAGGGAGGCTGCGAGGGGGAGATCCGGAGGCGCACGCAGATGGCCAAGGCTGCTATGAGCAAGTTGTCGAGGATATGGCAGAACAGAAATGTCTCCAATAACACTAAGAAGAGACTCGTGAGAACTCTGGTATTCTCGATATTTCTTTACGGCTCCGAGTCTTGGGCAATTCGCTCGGTGGATCGGAAAAAGATAAAGGCGTTTGAAATGTGGTGCTAAAGAAGGATGTTGCGCATACCATGGACAGCCAAGCGCACGAATAAGTCCATTCTCGACCAGTTGAACATCAAAACCAGACTCTCCACGATCTGCTACCAACGAGTCCTAAGTTACTTTGGTCACATCGCCCGGAGACAGCCAGACAACCTGGAAAAACTGGTTGTAGTGGGAAAGGTGGACGGAAAAAGTACACGCATACGTTCACCTACTCGCTGGTCTGACCAGATCAGGGCCATTACGGGACTCACGGTGACCACTGCTATGAGAAGAGCCGCTTTAAACTACAGATAACAAAATCAGTCTGCTAGCGCTTCATGCGCGGGAAATTGAAATAAAGAGTGTTTTTTTTTCTTTACATATTTTAAAGGCCTTGACCACTATCTCACCTGTTGGTAAGCGATGATGAGGTCGACGGTGAGATACGCTTGCTTAGAAATAACCTATTCACTCTTGACTTAAAGACTCCTAGATCGTAGCTGCTATATACCTACATGGTCGTTAGAAAGGTTTTGTATAAAAATATGTGAAGCTGCCATTTATATACTTTAGAATTAAGATAATACTTATTCGGTCATTGAGAAATCAGCTCTAAATGGAGTCGTTCTCTTCTCGACCGTTAGTAAAATTAAAAAACCTTAACGTACTAAATGGACAAGGTATTACTGACATAGCTAATAGAATAAGCAAGCCGAAGTGGCTATGGGCAGATCATATTAGCGGTAGAACCGTTGAGGTAGACGTATTCGTCAGTGGAGACATGTCAGATAACAAAACGTAAGGACCCACTCGGGCTAGGTGGAGCGACGATCTTTTGAGGGTGACTAAGAATTACTGTAAGAAACAGAAAGAAGTCAATAACTAAATGAAACAATAATTTAATCTGTTTTCATTACTTTCCTCAAAGTCAAATCATAACAACAAACTTACATTTCTAACATCTAAACCTTCCAACATTAAACAAACAACACACGGCAAACTTCACGTTGTCAATCAAAAGTTGTACTCAGGTAATTATCGGTACCCGGGTAGCCGTCCCAAATAACAACGTATTCGAAAATGGCAACAACTCTGTGTTTATAACAAGCAGCAAACTTTTCGATACAACTCGCGTTTATCGGGACAGGAGACAACAGTGCTGAGTGAGTGAAATCGAAAGATAACTTCGTACTGTCGACGCGAGACAAAAATTGGTTGGTTGTACTGAAACTGCGGACTTAAGAGCATGTTGTGTCAGTGAATGGAATGGTGTGAACAGGTAACGTAATGTGACTGATGAGTTTTGTAGATGGTGCAAGATTTGAAGTTAAAGCAATTTTCAGTAACTTAATGGTGATTTTGTACAGCAATAACGTAAGTAAATATTGATTGTCAATATTTTGCCGCTTATCCACTTTTGTACGCTAAACCAATTACATAATTTTCGTCTTGTTTACCTGCCGAAGCTCTGTCGTTGGGATCGTTCAAGTCGTATATTATTCTCATATTTGACATTTTAACAATGGCTATATCCGTCCAGCCTTTAATTACCAATTAGGTGCGCGTGTTTCTCTAAGAGATTTTTTTAAAGAGATTGGTATTCTCACAGCGGCTTCACAGTACATATTCGCCAACATTTTATATATTAGGCAGAACATTCATTTGTACAGTAACAATAGTGATATTCACAACTTTAACACCAGAAATAAGGACAAATTACGAGCTCCCTTTCATCGACTTCATAAGGTGCATAGTTCATTCGTTGGGGTTGGTATAACTTTTTACAACAAGTTACCGTCTTCTTTTCTAGATTTGCCATTTAACGCATTTAAAGCAAAGGTAAAAGCTAATCTCTGTTCTAAGGCATACTATTCTATTAATGATTATTTAGATGATAAGCATAGTTGGTCGCTGTGTTGAACTCAAGACAATGTTCGTGTTCTTTTACCAAAATTAGCTTGCTGTCAGGTTAAATATTATTATTTTTTAATTTCGTTTTTATGTGTATTTTTTAAATTTTATTTTTTGGTAAGACTGTCGTAGGTATCGTTTACTGTTATTGTCAGAGCTGATGAGGATTGCTACTATCTTTGCATTATATAGAGTTAATCTTTCTAGTATTATATAGCAGCATAGCCAGCATTGTGTGAGTACCATGTACTTCAGAGCTATCATTGTCTAGATACCTACGTCTTCTATTGACTTGAATGACTCCGGTGGTTGAGAGTATGTCATGCCCACTCAAATGTCTCGCCGATGGTGGCGCGTGTGTCGGATCATTTAGCTCCCTTCAAAATGGTTGAGCTGAATGGTGCTGATACATGTGTCATGTTCGTGAACGGGCGCTGTCGGTTGGGACTGGTCATCTCTTAACTGCCATGGTTTATTTTAATTGATTCTAATTTTATTTCTGAATTGTCTTTTTATATTTACTATGGACACTTTTAACTTGCTACATCGTTCTCACATAATGTGTAATCTCAACATGAATGATGTAACAAATGATTTGTAATAATTACCTAATTGAAAAAGAGTGTCCATGGAGTTTCTTGCCCGTTCTTCTCCATAGAGATCTACGCCTTGGAATGGGCATCTACGGTACTTTCACAGTTATTATGTCTTGTGACTGGGACTGTAGCACCATAATTTTGTAATATTTTATTTTGTCTTTTGACAATTCAAAAGTGCCTGTAACTGGCCTACTTGAAATAAAGTGCTTTGACTTTGACTTTGACTTTGAAATTTTACATTTGACATAAGCACAAATGCGATGTTCCCTATTCATTAACAGGCAACCATAGACAATAAAATTCAATACTTCATGGAAGCATACAATAGTGAAGCGACGTGCTCTTTAGTCCCGATATTCCCATGAATTAAAATTCACATATGAATCGAATTATGTATCAGTAAATAAAGGAGTAAAAATTTAATATTATCTTAAACCATAATAATAAGCTATTTAAGTTAGGTTAAATATTGAAAAATTGCATCCGATAAAAGAAATATGAAGTACACACATAATGAAGTTATACAAAATGTAACAGTCCATTTTTGTATATAAATCATTTAAAAGCGTGGGTATGTTTATAAAATAATACATAATATTGACCAAAAATAAAATGCTAATGTGTTAAATCGATTAAAAATTCTTCTTCAATTAAATCGATTGTTATAAGGAATCGACTCGGTAATGCATTAGGATATCACTAAATAATAAGTTATTATTTTATTTTTTTTACATTTTAGGCAAGCTTTCAGATTAATAAAAATTATTAAAAGAAAAATTATAACTTCCCTATTATAGTCTAAGCTACGATTACTTTCTCAAAGTTGGCTCATTTTATTGTTAGTACCTGGGCGACCTAGCTCTGCTCGGGTGAAAATAGAGAAAACGACGTTTTCTAAAAATGCAACCTAGCTAGATCGATTTATCGCCACCGAAAATATACAAAATTTAATGAAAATCGTTGGAGCCGTTTCCGAGATTCAGATTATAAAACCAAGAAGTCAAAGTCAAAAAGTCAAAAGTCAAAGCACTTTATTTCAAGTAGGCCAGTTACAAGCACTTTTGAATTGTCAAAAGACAAAATAAAATATTACAAAATTATGGTGCTACAGTCCCAGTCACAAGACATAATAACTGTGAAAGTACCGTAGATGCCCATTCCAAGGCGTAGATCTCTATGGAGAAGAACGGGCAAGAAACTCCATGGACACTCTTTTTCAATTAGGTAATTATTACAAATCATTTGTTACATCATTCATGTTGAGATTACACATTATGTGAGAACGATGTAGAAAGTTAAAAGTGTCCAAGAATTGCTCATTTAAAGGTATTTTATTAATTTGAGCTGTCAAATGCAAAATCAAAGGCTGGATGGAATATAATGCGTGTTGCTTGCATTGTTAAAACTATTTTAAGATAAATTAATACTTTTTATTTACTGTACTATATTAATGGTAACTTCAAACTTTTAAATTTTATTTTATCTTTTGAGAAACTAAGCCGTTTATGAACTCTCGTATTTTAATCGCAAAATCAGCAGTCAAAGATAACTCGTGCAGGCAAAAGTTATAAATTATCCTGTAAACCACTCTAATGCGTAAAAGGACACATAATTTTGATGAAAGATAAACGCTTGTCTGTCAAATATTTTTGATATTCACTCGCGCATTTACAGGGTTTATCTGAGAAAATATTATTCTTTTTATATTCTAAAAATGTAATTTTAGATAAGCAGCGTCGTAACTCCTAATGTAAGGATTTTTGAGAATTTTCTGCCACATTTTCATGCTTCAGAAAATGAAAAAATATCTGCACTTAAGACTATTGCATATATTATTCAGGCATTTTAAGTTAAATCACAGTTTACTGCTGAATTGAACTTATAAATAAACCTCGCATTTTTCAGATTTACCTATATGCCATATCTCGCCAATCGCAGGCCACTTATGCTTATTACGTATTGCTGACACTTCCCATGACCTAAGGGCTGGCTTTTACCTGGACCAGAGGATAGGCATTGCCACACAACGTGGCCTGTGGCCAGGCTACCAGGCTTTTGGGCACATTGTGGACAGTGATGTAGAGGGTTTATTGACGCCATATTTTAACTGGTTTTTAGGTTGGGTGTGTTTTTTTGTATGTTCATAGTTATAGCTGATTAATTATTTTCTATATTGCACCCGTTATGGTTATTTTAATCTTTAATTTCAGAATTTGCAATTTTAGTTTTGTAGTAGACCTGAAATCTAAAAATCTGATCTTTTAACAGGAACAAGATAAAAGGTTCCAAGTTTCCCTCTGTCCGTAGTTCCCCTAGTCAGCCGTCAGATAGCCCTATAAACCTCTCGGCTGCCAATAAAAACTTGCTCGTGACGTCACATCGCCATCACACCAGTCACCAGTTATACGTCATCTCTATGTGTTAGTCAAGCGCTTTTGTTTATCTTCCAGCCGCTGCCTACTTATTTGATGGCCGGAGTCAGAGCTATAAAATAAAGCGCTGAAAAGCGGTTTTTCATCATAGTGGGAACTTGGAATAAGTTTATTTTCTTTTTATTTCTACTGATGCGTCTATGTGTGTTTGTAGATTCCTTGGCTAAGCTGAATATATTATGTCAGCAAACACCTACTTATATAGAGCTTTTGTTGTTGTTTACCCAAAAATCTGATTAAAAATTTAACCAATCCGCCTCAAAGTCGTCCAAACTTTTTCTCATCTGGAGGTGTTTTGATGATTAAGCCCGAAGACTTCCACAACTGTAAATACTATGCATAGGTCATCGTCATCTTCAGCCCGGTTACATCCATTTTTAGGCATAGGCCATTTCTTGAGCCAATCCTCGCGCCAATTATACCAACGTCATCCAGAAACTCCATAGACCCTAGACGCAGTGACGATTATCAGCGTATAGATAAAAAAACCGGCCAAGTACGTGTCGTTTCGGTTCGGTTCGAACATTTAGGTTTCCATACCAATTAAAGAATATATTGCTCTTTGTTAGTAAAATATGCGTAATAATCATTATCAATAAATTTCAAGTTCATAAGGTCAATGGGAAGTAAAAAAATTCTTCGGAACAAAATTTTGTGACTGATGACGGGCAGATGGACAGACAGACGGACACGTGAGTGACAGCAATGGGGCTCCGTTTGGACACTTCGGGTACGGACTCTAAAATTGAAAGCCCAAAATGTATGAAATAGCCATGCCTGAAACTTCACGTGGTGTGGTGTGGATACTCATTATCCCTATCAAATGTCGTTTTGAATGGGGCCTCAAGGTTCTACATACGTCGCGGCAATGCCGTCTAGCCGTATAGGTTGTTAAACAAAAGCTACTAAAAGCAAGTTAACATAGAAACAAAATTCTCACCACTAAAGTCTAGATATTGGTCATACATCAGCGTGGCTATTCGCTGAACAATCTCTGCCGCGCGGTAAATCTTACCGCTGCCATACCGCGCCGCGCCCGCACCTGCCAAGCGGTACATTACCGACATTCTATACCGCTATACTGCGCCGGTAAGTGCAGGGGTAGATGTATGCTTTTTCTTGATATATAAAAAGCATATTAGGTGCAAATGTAATGTTTTTCTGTTACAGTTTTAGATATTGATTTATCATTTTAACAGTACGCCATACATGTTATTAACGTGAAATCAAAATACCTACCTAGTAATTATTGACAATTATTTTGGGGCTAAGGGTACCGATTTTGGTGGTTTTGTAATATTTTTGGCTGCATCGAAACACATTAAGTTAGCATTTTTTCTTTAACTGATCCATTTTGTCTCAACACTGAGCAAAGCTCATCGCTATAAACTCAAATCATTTTTTTAAATATAATTTTACAAATTGCCCCACACTAGGAATTTCTTCTCTCTATCTGGGTGCGTTTACAAACCTTGAAACTCATACAACACAAGACACTCAGAACCGGAACACCTATCTGTAGCCCGTAAAAATATTTTTTCCGTGAGGGAATCGAACCCGCAAACGCAGCGCACAACCACTACGCCAATCGTGTCTCATTAAATAATTTTACCATTTTAAAGTAAAAATGAACCTAGTTGTACATTCCAAAGCGTAGCTGTATTGAGAAGTATGTTAACTCTACGGACACTTTTTTCAGTTAGTATTTTAAGACTTAGTACTGGTTTCATCATTCATACTTTTACAAGGGCAAATTTTACGAAAAAGGCAATATAATACAGTACTGCCTTTTCTGGCCCCTTTAAAAGAAACATCGATATATATTCAAACTCATTTTACTTGCTTATCTAATTTATGTTGCTTCCATTATGATTTCTTTTGTGATACAAACACATAGCCTCATATACAATCTCACAAAATAATAAAACAAGCAGTACCTTTGTGTTCTTGGATTTTTATTAAACGTTTTGAGTGTTCATAATAATTAAATGATAAAAAAATAAGCTTATCATATCAAAGATACAATAAAGATTTCCTTTATTTACATAGGCACGTATCAAACCGGGCCTTAGCAAATAACGTGAGCATAAAACCTCATAGCCTGTATAAGCTGTAGTAGTAAGTTCATGGTATGTCCACATAAGTGAGAACAGGCGACAATGGACATCAGGGACACGTTTATAGTGTACGTGGTAAGTGTTATAGTAGCGAAGGAAAATAGACTGAAGTTACATGGAAACTATGTAGGAAATGTACGAAAATGCCGCAGTTATATTTATACACTTACACAGTTTGATATGTTAAAGAATATTTAATTGAGTGCAACGATTTACTTGCTGTTTTTTGTATTATCTAATTAAAGGACATGACGTATGTCATAAATCTTTCACGCACACTATTTTTTTTGAAGGTTCCGTACCAATAGGATCCAAACGGAGCCCTATTGCTGTCACCCACGTGTCCGCCTGTCTGTCCGTCGTCTGTCACAAAATTTTGGTCCGACGGTTCCGTACCCAAAGGGTAAAAATGGGAGCCTATTACCACAGATAATATAATACTAGCATACAGATGCCTCATCCCATACAAAGAAACCGTGCCGACGTAACTAGCGTTTTTCATCTGATTAATCTTGTTATTTTTGTAAGTACATCAATCGCGTTCGATCCCGTTTCACGGCAATAGATGGTGTTAGCAGCGACTTGCAAGTAAAAGGGTTTACTAGGTTTGTGAATATTGAATTATTTTAATACAGTGAAGGTTCGTTTTATAGTATTTTTTGCACGTTTTTACAGTCTTTTTGCACCAAAATGTGTTACAATGCAAATTTAAAAAATCGGGCCTCAGAAATTAAAAAATGCGCCATCTACTGGCATTAATTTTAAATGATTCGTTAAAACAATCTTTGAAATGTGAATTAAGAGCCCAATATTCCATAATTTTGTACTTAGGAGAGTTGATTAAACAAGAACATACAATTTTTATGCTCAATTCCAGAAAATTTGAATTTTACACACAATTATCATATTCTATTGAATTGTGTGTACATGTCGCGCCATCTAGTGAGATTTATTTGAACCAAAATTTATTTATGAGCAATGAGACCCCGTGCTATTACTAAGACTCCGCGGTCCGTCTGTCTGTCTGTTTGTCTGTCCGTCTGTCACCAGGCTGTATCTCATGAACTGTGATAGCTATGCAGTTGAAATTTTCACAGATGATGTATTTTTGTTGCCGCTATAACAACAAAAACAGAATAAAATCAATATTTAAGTGGGGCTCCCATACAGCAAACGTGTTTTTTTTCCGTTTTTTGCGATAATGCTACGGAACACTTCGTGCGCGAGTCCAACTCGCACTTGTTCGGTTTTTTTTTAACTGCCTATTGACTTATGTACTTGAAATTTGGGGCTAATGTTTATTATTACTTATATTTTACTAGCGAGAGTAGTATTCAGTAGAGCTTCCAAGAAAGCAGGTCTAAAAATGAACATGGACAAAACCAAGGCGATGTTGAATGCCCATGATGCACCCACTCTTATCTACACGATTTGTCTAAAGTCTGGGACAAACGGTCCAGTTAGGTAGGTCCAACTTCAAGAAAGAGGCCAACCGTCGAATCCGACTCGGCTAGGCTGGGTTCCTACGAGACGGCTTGAGGACCTGGAGGCGAAAGTACCCGCGTCACTATATCGGTGGCGCGAGGAAGCGCGGGCGCGGGGCGAAGGGCCCATGCATCGACATATGGAGTTGCGTCGGTCTCAGCTTCACGAGGTCCTGGTGGCGGAATGGCGGGACAGGCTTTTACACCCTACAGCCGGCCTCGTCACCATTGAGGCGGTCCGGCCGGTGCTCGAGAGCTGGCTCGGGAGGAAGCACGGCTCCCTGTCGTTGCGGGTGACGCAGGTGCTATCGGGGCATGGTTGCTTCGGGAAGTACCTGTGTCGCATAAACAGGGAGCCAAACGCCCGGTGTCACCACTGCGTCGACTGCCGGGAGGACACGGCGCGGCATACGCTGGCAGAGTATGCCACTTGGGAGGAGCCACGCCGTGCTCTCATCTCAGAAGTAGGCAGTGACCTGTCGCTGCCGGCCGTAGTCGAGTCTATGGTCGGCAGTGAAGAGTTCTGGGACGCGGTGGTATCCTTCTGCAAAACGGTCGTCTCGCAGAAGGAGGCTGCGGAGAGGGAGAGGGAGATTTCATCCGCTCACCCGATCCGCAGCAGACGCGCCGGGCGTCGGCGGAGGGCGGACAAAGCCCTCTTCTGGCCCCCCTAAATGGGTCCTAGGGCGGGTTTTTAGTCAGTACGAGTCTGTCAGACCCCTCCGCCCCCCCAGGGCGGAGGACATCCAATGAGGATTTTCCACCCCGGAACAAAAAAAAAAAGTAGGTCCCAACTTCAAGAAAGAGGTCAACCGTCGAATCCGACTCGGCTGGGCAGCGTTCGGGAAGTTGCCCAGTATCTTCTCGTCCAACTTACCACAGTATCTCAAGACGAAAGTGTGTGTTGCCAGCGATTACCTATGGGACAGAGACGTGATCGGTCACAATGGGCCTCATCAGAAGGCTTAAATTCACCCAAAGGCCATGGAGAGAGTTACATTTTGGAGTTTCCTTGCGTGATCGAATCAGAAATGAAGACATCCGCAAGAGAACCGAGGTTACCGATATAGCCTGAAGAATTGCCAAACTTAAGTGGCACTGGGCAGGGCACATTGTATGCAGAACGGTTGGCCGTTGGGGCAGAAAGTTCTGGAGTGGCGACCGCGTACCGGAAGACGCAGCTTTGGGAGGCCTCCCTCTAGGTGGAGCGACAATCTGGTCAAGACCGCGGGAGTCCGGTGGATACGAAACGCACAAGACCGATCAAGATAAATCAGATTTTTGTGGATTCTTCGCACTTGGCCGGATTTTTATTTTTTTATTATTAAATAGAAGTAAAATTTTTAGTTATTTCTGGAACTGCTCATCCGACTGCAATAATTATTTCTCTTATAGTAACCTAAACTAGCACTAAATGTCTTGAGTTACCATATTAGTCCAAAAAAATGCACTTTTCTGAGGAACAGAAAAATGCGAAAATAAGATATCTAAAAATGTCCACAGTTTAACAAGTTTACTTTAACCTGTCGATACATGTGCGTCAGAACTAAAAGTTAGCAAAATTATCAACTTAATCGGATTAAGGAAAATGGGTGAAATACCGATGACAAGATTCAGCTAAGTAATTGTAACTTAAAGGTGAATGATAAACATATTCATCTTCCTAAACTTGGCCCTGGTAATGACCCAAGAAACCCGTAAGACAAGGAAGGAATGGATGAAAACTATGAAAAACAGTTTGTTTATATACACCGTTCCACGTGAAAAATATTTAGTGATTTCCTGTAAATCTACCCCGTCAGCACCCCTGTTCGTTATAAATCACTTTTAGCATCACCCTGTAAACGAACTACATAAATATTTAACACCATCACTTGTTATTCAGATCGGCCGATAAAGAAATTATGATTGGTGCATTACATTTGATATGCCATAATCATCTTTATGTTATATACCTTTAAGGGCGCTTATGTGATTTACTGTAATCGCCGTGGTTGTGATTATGTGTTCGGGGGTGTATACGATGCTTTTTATTGGTTTTTAAAGGCATTGCGTGGTGTTTATGACGAATCAATTTTTGTTTGTAAAGATGATTTTATGTTCGACGGATAATAATGTGTATGGAGGCGTTAAATTAAGCTGTCGAAAGATTATTTCGATTGCTTTTTATGAGGCATTTTCATGACGAAAAGAATAATTTAGTAGCGTGTTGGTCCCGGCAATAAATAGGAATTTCTTTCGTTACTTATGGGTAAAAGGAAACTAAAAGGCAATTAAGTGCCCAAAGGCAACGTTTAGCTGTCTACTATTAACAATCGTATGTTACACAATTAACAAGAATATGTGACAGACATCCTCCTACCGTGCACCTTCTCAATTCCTCACTCCTTATCACATATTAGCAAAACACCCAAGCCAATGAACTTACAACACGATAGATAAATCAACGAAAATCATTGAAGTGACGCTGATCAAGCTTAATTATGACCTTTGACATTCCTAACATTAACTCCCAATGGCCAAATCAGAAATAGTTTCCCTCGAATAGTTCCAAATTCCCCCGAATACCGTGGCACTTTACCCCCAGCTCCGAATAATCGTAAGTGTTGGTGTCAGGAGCGATAGCCGTCAGCTGTCGGTTATAATTAGGCAGCAGAACAATGGCTGGACAAGATGGTTGGATCGCGTGACTGGAAGCCGACAAATGCGATCGCGGGCTAAGGTGTTTCAGACGGGCGGTGACGTGCGTAGGATTTGAGACGTTTATCGACTGTTTTTTGGGAACTGGCCCTCAGCCTTTCTGGTTTAAATAGTGATTGATAAGACTATAATTTCTGAGGTTTATTTTGTAATTCTTATCTATCAAAACAACGCACGCCTTGAAACCGGCAAAACACGTTGTTAATTCAAATTGATTACGGGTACAGTTAAATCAAGAAAACGATCAGCAGGAATCTTAATCTCATATTGCGATAACCTATTCGCTTGCTTAGTACTATCACAAAGTTCTTGACAATATTTTCAAATAACTTGTAGTCTCTATGGAAGCTCATATACAGGAATAACCATGTATTTGATAATATTGCGTTGATTTTCGTGGAAACGCCAACATACATAGACAGACGGATCATATTGGTAATGTTCTTCAGAAAAAGCCAGTTACTAAGTACTCATAACCAAAGTTTATGTCTGTATACGTCATGGACCAATTGATTCATCAGGACACTATGTATCGGCATTATGAATCTAACATTAACATTAGAAGTGGGATATTTACCATGTCTACTGTTTGTTGCGAGTTTCGAACAAGAAAGAGGGTAGACCGATTTGTCTCCTCATAAACACCCACCCGCAATGACTTCAGTTTATCATGGTGCTTGCAACAGCACCGAAATATCGGAAACTCGCAACAAACAGTAAACATGGTAAATATCCCGCTTCTAATGTTAATGTTAGTGACCATGACAGTTTAAAAACTTATATTATGAATCTAGTCAAGTCAAATCGGGTAATGTAATGAATACTGACTGCGGGTCAGATCACCAACTTCTGATCGGCAAATTCAAACTTAAATTAACGGCTGCCAGAGTCCTCGGAAATCAGAGAGGAAGAAAAGACGTGACAGATGTTCCAAAATTCAAGTCTATAGTGGAACACAACTGGGCTAAATGGACAAACACAGATTTTGATAGCGAACCACCGGAAAAGCTTTGGAACACGGCTCTATAAGAGTATAGAGCTGGCAATCTCAGGATCCAAAACACCAACTGCGACATCCAAGCCACAGCACTGGATGTCGGACGGCACCTTTGCGCTTGTTGAGGAACTTCGAAAACTGAAAGCAGCCGGTGCAAGCGTTAAAGCCCTGAATGAAAAGTCTGCAGAGATCCAGAGGAAATGCAGACAGGACCATAATGCCTAACTGCGCCATATATGTGAGGAGATAGAAGCTCATGCAGGTAGATATGAGTCGAGAGACCTCCATCACAAAATTCGGCTTATAACTAGAACGCTACCGTCCAAAACCTGGGCCATTGAAGACGGAAATGGTCAAGTGGTCAGTGAATTGGAGCAAATTGCCGAGACTTGGAGATGTTACCGTGGGTCGCTGTTTGAAGATCCACAGTCGGAAGCCCTTACACCTACAGAACCTGAGAATGATTCACTAGAACCAGACATTCTAGAGTCCGAGATCAGAGCTGCCACTAAGCATTTTAAGAATGGAAGGGCTACGGGTTCTGATGCCATCCCCATTGAGACCATTCGCGCATTGGGGGAACGCGGCGTCCAAATCTTTCACATCATCTGCAATAAGATATGGTTGGCAGGAAAATGGCCGTCGGAATGGGCTCACACGGTTTTCATACCTCTCCACAAAAAGGGCTCGACCAAAAAGTGTAGCAATTACCGTCTGATTGCACTGATCAGCCATGCAAGAAAAATACTGTTACACATCCTTAACAAACGACTGAAGGCGCACCTGTCGAAAGAAATTGCACAGGAGCAAGCAGGGTTTGTGAAGGGAAAAGGAACTCGGGAGCAGATTTTCATTTGTTCGTCAGATCATCGAGAAGGCACGAGAATTCAATAAGCCGACCTACATATGCTTTGTTGATTTCTCAAAAGCGATTGACTCTGTGAAATGGCCAACCTTGTGGAAGACGCTACTGGAAATGGGTACACCAGGGCTACCAAAACATCTTGTGCACCTTCTTAGAGAACTCTACGAAGGAGGAACTGCATCAGTGCGGGCAGATAACCACGTCTCGGACAGGTTCCATCCCAGTGCAGGCGTCCGCCAGGGATGATTCGTATCGCCACTGTTATTTAACATCTACACAGAGCTCATTATGCGGATCACCGTCGACGACTGGACTGATGGTGTTGCAATTGGTGGCTACAAAATTGCGAACCTTCGCTACGCTGATGACACAACATTGTTTGCGACTAGTGCTGACCAAATGGAGGAACTACTTCTTAAGGTGGAGCGCGTGAGTCTTGCATTTGGGTTGAAGATCAATCGGAGCAAGACCAAAATAATGATTGTGGACCGTAGCAACAACAACTCGCCGGGTGTGGCACAGATCGCCAACTGTGACGTAGTGCAGTCCTACATATATCTTGGCGCTATGATTGTAGGCAATGGCAGTTGCATGGATGAGAAATTGTTGCATGAAAATGCTTGGTATTTCGTGGACAGAATTCCGTACAAACGTCTCCATACTCCAAGAACTCGGCATCAAAGAGCGTCTATCAGCAGTAGTACAGTCTCGAATACTGAAATTCTTTGGCCATGTCTCGAGGCGGAATAACGATTCCATTGAGCGCCTAGTGGTGCAGGGCACAGTGGACGGTAACAGGCCACGCGGGAGATCACCGATGAGGTGGACCGATCTAATTAAGTCCGCCGTTGATGGTCCTGTAAATGAGTGTGCCAAACTTCTATGTAACCGAGCTAAATGGAGAGAGATCGTGCGGCGAGTTAACACACCAGCTATTGGACAAAATTAATCGTGACCACGCTCTGTCAAGAGCGAAACGAAGAAGAAGAAGAATGAATACTGATTTATACTTCTATATTTATCACATTGTCTGGTTACTATGAACTTTTTTTTTGGGACTATCCAACCGCACTATTCCCTAATCACTGCAGCTCCTGAAAGCCAGAATCAACAGTGGCGACCACCAGAAAAGCGCCGAGGCAATGAAGCTCGACGAAGTCCCGAAGAATGAATTTAACTGTCTTGGATCCCGCAACGAAATTAATCAGAAAAGAATGAAGGAGGAGTAGGAAAACAATCATTATGAGTATTGATACGGAACGGTTGGGCATTTTGATAATTATGGTAAATGATAAATTATTTCATTCCTGTAAGTTGGTTTGTACAAACACTTTTACATGTCGATCATATTTTTAAAACTAGATGAGGTCGGCGTTTCCTATCTGACTACTCTGAGAAGAAAGGCCGAAACAAACTCAGAGGTCATAGTCTCTTTTAAAGTACAGACAAAAATCTTAGTTGGATCATGTGAAGACCATGTAGATTGATGTCTGAAATGGTCTTTTGAGGAAAAAACCAGCCAGATCGAGTGGACCTGTCCAGTCAGTGCACGCATTTGTCAATAACCGAGCAGCTCAACACAGAATTTAAGGAGCTCAATGATTCGACGAACAATACCAAAGAAAGGACATTCGGGTAGGCCACATAAACTACTCAAACTGCCAGACCACAATTAAAAACTAAGATAAATTAAAGATACTGAGATAAATTAAAAATAAAAATAAAATAAAGAATGGTCCACATAGTCTTCACATTCACAATAATTAAAATAAAATAATATAATACTTTTAAAAGTAAATATTCTTGTAAATGCAAGAAAACCAAAAAAAAAACAGAATTCACGGAGGAAAATATAAAAAATCAAAATTAATTTTTAATTGGAGCAGCAAGATTACGTTGAGGACAAAAAGGCTTGGGACTCCAAGCCTTTTTGTCCTCAACGTAATCTTTAATGGTATAAAACGCTTTCTGGCACAACTTACGTTTAATGAATGATTTGAATTTATTAAGTCTTAGAACTTGTACATGGCTTGGAAACTTGTTATAAAAACGCACACATTGACATCTAAACGAGCCACATATGTCAATGAATTTGTCCAAGAGCAAGCGAAATGAACTCGGGAGTTTAGGGCACCCCGACACGGATAAGTCAGTTTCGAAGGAGATAACGAGAGCTAAAATGAGCGAGCAAAGCGAGCGAACTCAGCTCTCGACTTTGTTGCTGAAATAGTAATCATACTTACCTATTCTATATTAAAACTACAGTCAAGATTAAAAAAATAAAAGAAACATATTATTATTACTCGGCCGCATTATTCAGAAAGCCCTATAGTTTTTATCATATTACTCACTCATATTGGGAATTTTTCAATAATGCCGAATTAATTACTTAGTCCATAACATATATAAAGATCGTAGCAGGTGGCGTTCTCAACTTTCTGGCTATCCCTTAAGATAGAGTCGTGAGCGTATGTAGTATCGTATTTATACGAACATCTCTACAAAAAATTATGATCTCTAATGTACCGTTGGAGCAAAAAACATCCACCCACTTACCGTCTCGACCTTGGCTGTGATCTTGGCTAAGTGACCTTTTTGTCCTCGGCTCCGGGCTGGTCAGCTTGATTACATTTCCGCAGCGGACTCCGATACGCCACTATGTAGGGTAATCGAATATCTTTGCGAATTAGGAAGGAAGATGCTTTCATGTGTTATCGGAATAATCACGCGGAAGATTCTGTGTTGTATAATTTTATTGGTTGCTGTATATACTGGTTTATTTTGAATACGATTTAATCACCTTGATTTTTTACAAATTATTAAACCTATAGATAAAATAATTGTCTATTATTTTAATGTGTTCGCCTGCCGTTCTTGAAGTCGTGTGTTGAAATCCGTACAGGTACCAGTGTGACTTTTTCAAATTCATATATACTTTCTAAGTTTATCTTGAACATCTCAGGCAATGGTGAATGAAAACATCGTGAGGAAATCTGGAATTAAATAGTTAATATAAGTCTGAAATAGCCAAGTCAGACACCAGAGTTAGCTACATCCCCACACGAAAAGAAGAAGACTCTGATGTCGATTTCTGCCGCTTAAAATACTCTCCAATTATTTTTAAGTATTTCTTTCTATCTTCTGCTTCTTAGTCTTACACTTCTGGCAGAGTGGTCGTGGTCATAGATCGTCTGATAGCTTGTGTGCGGCTTTTGCTAGACTTTTCTGTCTTTTTCTATTCGTGGTGTTGCGCAAACAAAACAAACACAAAGAAAGACTTTAAACCAAATCAATTCTCAATTTCAACATCATTCACTTGCATCTCTACGTTCGATCGTTTTCGATTTATTTTCGCACAAGTCAATTGACGCAAAATCGACGCGTAATCGACACGTTCGGAGCGACGCAGCATTGGACACTAATCCATCAAGTGTCCATGTTGAAAAACTTCCACCGATATATGCTGAAACAAAGTGCAAAACTGCCTACCGTTTGACATTAATCCTGTATCGGGTATATTTTTAACGTGCTTCCTGGTTTTTGCATGTAATTTGCAGCGTTTGTAAAGACTACTGCCAGCGGCTTTCCACGCGTGAATGTCGGAAAATATTACAGAAAAAGTATTTTATTTCGAAATCCAGGATATGGTCTACATGAGTGCCAAGTTTCATCTTAATCCATTTAGCTATTAAGACGCGAAATGGTAACAAACAAAGTTATGTTCGCATTAATAATATTAGTATGGATTAAATTAAAAATTCCGTAACTGCCATTAAGTAAAAAGCCTTGAAAAGCAGAATGAGAGTTAGCCAACGGCTTTTAAGAACAAATTCCGGGAATGAAATCCTTAATTTAATAATCATTTAATTGATGCCAATTAAAAGAATTAAATAATTTCAAAGTTGAAGATCCTCTCTTGAACATTAGGCTTTTGGCTATATTTTCATATTGTTTAGTTTCAGATTTGAAGCGACTTTTGTCCGCTTATTTTTAATATAAGTATCTGTTTTATTACACTCATGTACGTAAATAAGTTGGCTTAAAATAGTTATACAAAAATATTATAAAAAGCCTAAAAAGCAACACTTAAGGGGCCTTATTTATTAAAATCTCGACATGATTGATTGATGGTGTGCAGGTGTTTTATTCAATTGATAATCAGCTAATTAGTCACTAAAGAGCACATATTTTTTTATAATAAGGGTGATAGTCTGTCGCAGCGTGACGCTCGCCCCCGTGTGTAGCGCCCCTAACCGTAGTGTCGGTCTTATAATAACGGGTATTTTGGGTAATTCACCAAATTACAACATGAAGTATAGGGATAATGTGAATGAGCCCACTGTTCTGTGATTTTCAGTGCTAATGGCGACCGCACGTTTTTTATCCGACATAATAATCCTTATTTACAGACCAACCACTGTTATGTTACTCTATTTATATTTTTATAAGAATCCGGAATGTGCGTGTTATGTGCGCTCTTTATTTCTTAGTTTCTTTATTCCTTTTGGTTTAGCAAAGATAAAGAAATACTGCGCTTATTATTTTTAAAAAAAAAAAAGGCTTTGTACTTTTTTTGTGGTCATTATATCAAGCTTAGAGCTACCTGGATTACACAACCGAAATTATTTGATTACTTGAGGTAAAAATGTCGTTCTTATTTTTATGTGATTCTGATAGACGCCAATTACGCCAAATGATTCAAAAATAAGTCTGAAATGCGAATTTATAGGTAGTGACCGATAAGAATAACTGTGGTCTTGAAGTTTATGCCAAAGTACATAAATTGTGTATGTATTCCTATCTTGTTTGCAACTTACATAATAATATTACCTAGGTAATATTTGCATGTAATATGTATACACACGTGGTGTATCTTTGAACCCATTTCTGCTGTTCATAATTTAAACAATATCACAAAACAATATTTCCATGATACTGTCAGTAAGTGGCTCAGCGACACATTTGCTATCAAAACGCGTCCCACACTGGGACAACACCACAAAAAATTAAAATGTTCCCCGCGACAACCACGCACAGATTTATTAAAATTTAACCCGTTAAGTAGAAAATTAAATCGCCCTTTTTCGAAATGATTACATTTGTGTGGACTGGCAAAAAAAGGCAAAACTTTTTCGTTTGGCATTCTGCGAAGTCCGGTAGTGTAGCGGGCAGTGGGCAAAGCGGACACAATTTAGAGAGTTGGGCACACTCGCGGGCAGAAAGCCGCGGCATCCGGGCTGCTTTTGTGCTTTTTGTTTGTGCCCCCTGCCCTCGTGTTGTACGTAGCTTCATCGAATTATGGATGTATCTCTTCATTATGTTTTAGCTCGTTTGCTGGGGTCAGTAGACTGAACAGTTTAAAACGGGACGGTTTTAAGGATTAACATGAGCTCGGTTCTCTGCTGTTGTAGGGTTAATCATTGCTTTGTTCTAACTTAGGCTTATGTTAGACTGATGAGTGCTGGTTGCCAATTTCATGTTGATGCCAAATTGACGCAGAGTCGAAGCGTCAATTTAAACATAGCATACGACCCTTATATCCACAACTAAATGCCTACATCGAGATAAAAGGTGTGTTTTAATGTCTCAAAAAAGTAGCTTTAAAAAGTAGGTTCTAATACATAAAATGAAATTACTTTAACAGAATAATATAAGTATTACGAAATAGCAAAGACTAAATCTATTGATCCGTGAGTGACATTTGCCTTAAAAAAATAACCCCTACTTGTATTTATATAAAAAGGTTACTTCAATACCTAGAAATCTGATTGTCTTTGATCTTATTCGCCGAAAAGTAGCGCCTGGAGCGCTGACAGAGCCGAAATATCGCAAATTCGTATATTTGTAGGAAAAATCCTCGAAACCTCGTTACGAACGTCTGCAGGAGGAAATGGAAACTCCTCGCAGTTGATTGATGACGTTTATTTTAAGTTGTTACATCGATCAGCTGACGAGACTTAACGGTTTCGAAGGCTTTTTTGAAATACTTCTGCTGAGTCGATTTTTTTAAGTTTGGTTTTAAGAAACTAACCGAAGTTATCTCGTTAAATACGAGTTCATGATGTACTTATCTACGGATTATAAAAATCGTAAATAAATTTCTTACAAAATAGAATGAAACCTGACTTATGCTTGGCAACATTTCGAGGTTTTCTTTTCGAATTTGGAAAATACTTTTTATAAGAGTTTATACGAAGTGTAATAAACAAAGCAATTTCTGAAAAAGAGTGCTTTTATCTACAACTATTAATAAAGGACCAACGCTAAAATCACGAAAAAAAAACAACTAACGATGCAAACATAATGTATTTGTTCGCATAACTCGTTAAAATATATGGGCAATTTGTTTTTTTTCCCGATACTAAATGTAAATGATAAGAAATGTCCTTTTTAGGGTTCCGTACCTCAAAAGATAAAAATGAACCCTTATAATATCACTTTCTTGTCCATCTGTCCGTCTATCCGTCTGTCCGTGTGCCACCACCGATTTTATCAGGAACGGGTGGACCTAGCAAGTTGAAAAATCAAGGTTTTGAGTCAACACTATAAAATGATATAAGCAAATTTAGATTTTCGTGAAAACTTTTAAGTAAATTTCTTAACTTTTAAGTTTAATATCTTTAAACTTAACCACCAATAAAAATTATACTAATTTTATTGTGGCGCTATAATGGGTAGCTACGGAACCCTAGACCGGTTTTTTTTTCAGGAATTAGTTGTTTCTGTTACATATCGGGTATGGCACCTAAGAGACTCACATAATACAAACAGGTAAGTTTCTGAATCAGAAGATTTAATATAGCACCATTTGTCCAATCTACATTTTCTTGAACCCTTTGAAGTGCGTCCAATCGTCTGTGAACATCGCCAATAGCCCACATACTACCACAGTCTATCTACATCGGCAGTGTGCCCATTGAATCTATATGTAAATAGTGAGTGTTTATGTCCGCTAATCTGTTTGTGCAGAGACTCCTGGCAGTCTGTGGCCGAGTCGATTGAACCCGGCTTTATTAGTGGTCACAGGAAATAAACAGAGGACTTTAGATGCTCGTGTGGTATTGTTAGAAGGTCTTTAGTCATTTAACGGAGAGGGAATTAGTTTATTTTATACGACATTTTATGATGGCTGGTTGAAGAATATCTGGGAGGACTTGGGGGAGGCCTTTGTCCAGCAGTGGACCAGCCACGGCAGGATAAAAAAGTTAGGTAGGTACTCGTTTAAATTTTACTTAGAGTTGTAATTGTGTAAAGTGAAAAAAAACTAAAATCTAAACTGTACACAGTTGGCCTGACACTTCTCCCATTATATTATTTTATGAAGACCACTAAGTCATTAACAATGTGATTCCATCTCGTTAGTGACCACCATAGCCTACAGCAAATTGCCTACTTTCTAGTCATCAGTCACGACCGGCCTTGCCCTACGTTCCGCTAACAATCAAGTCAGCTAGATGACATCTAATTCATGTTCAACTCTTTGAGTTGAACATTTATTTTAAGTGTCCGTGGTTAAGCGCAAGCACAAAGAGTAAATTATTTACATACAATTTTAACAATTGCCCAGGACTTGGTATGTTACTCAGAAAGTTTCCACAAAAGAAAGTACAAGAAACTGCATGATCGAAACCTGGTCTTATCACTCGTTCCACTAAAATCCCCTAGATCAGTCCCCCAGGGGATTACACAGCACTCAATGTTCTACTGCGATCCCTTATATTCCAATAAAAACACAAATTTATTTTTTGTTTGCAAATCCCCCATCTTAACATAATCAGTCAAACAACTATCAACCAATCCAAACATACTTGACGTCACACATCACATATGACGTCCTTATACCTACACCTATATCGCTACGTCATCAGCTAAATCTTCCCCGCGGCTGATTACCTCGCCTCGCCTCGCCTCGAGAGGCAGAGACGCGGCGGCAAACACTCCGCCAACCGCTTTAGGGATTGTTGTATAACGCGGTTATATTTCTGGTTAGCCTGTTTGTTCTCCGATCGTATTTGAGGGAGTAAATAATCATAGCTGGTGGGGTGTGGCGTGCTTTTTGTTCTTTAGAAATGACTAAGCAGCGGTAGGTCCCGAAGGCAATTTTTATTTTTATTTTAACTTCGTATATCCGGCAACTAGTAATCCATTTTTCAAGCACTATCTGGCATCCGATTAAGTTGAAACTTGACGGACTAATGTAACATAGGAAACGCTGAAATAATAGGGTACTATGAAGTTGGTCTCATGATGGAGCCATAGCATCTCCTCGATCAGACAAGATAGCATCATCGTGTTTGGATGTGTATTGACATGTTATATTACATTTAGTACCTACCCATCAGTTCAAAAAGCTTGTTTATAAAACAATTCTTATTGTTCTTTTGAAATGACTAAGCGTGTTAGTTCCCGAAAGCAACCTTTTTATTAAGTCGTTTGGGACATAGATATACGTAGCAAAAAAAAAACTATATCTATCTATCTAGGTTTGGGATGTTTATAGAAAGGTCACTTGGTTGGTATTTTCTGGCCGATTATATGTCTAGACAGATATTTACTGTCTGTATTCGGTAAATAAGTTGTTTATGTCTGGAAAAGATATAACAGTCAAACCTAATACCTACTTTCCATGGCGTGTTCTATTATGCGCTCATCATCATTAAATAACTCAGAATATAAAGTAGCAAATGTATCTGCTTCTTTCGAGTTTTAACCAATCTTTGATTTAATTTGCAAAGATCGAAACTTTGAAATACCAAGTGTGTTATGCTAGTATTAATTACTTGTATAGTAAGTACCTACGATCAACAGTAAGTACCTGTTACATACTCGGAATATCTAATAGCCAAACCACTCTGATAATATTAAAATTTCAGCGAGGGCTATCCGTAGGTCTATTCCAGAATTCAAGTTTCCACAGACTATGTAAACAATATTACACAAGTGGCTACATCGTAGTTAAGACTGAAGATAGAAGTAAAATAAGCCACAATTTACGTAGAAATGGTAAATGTTATAACATAGCCCAGGAGCTGAAGTTATGATATTGTACGGCAAGTTTAGCAGGCTGCGCTAAACCGCGCAGGTTGCAACCAAAGTTAGGATCATGTTATACCCTAGTATTTTTCACAGTGAAATATCTGGTGAAATGTATTAACTTCAGCGGTGTAGTGTAGCGAAAACATGATGGTGGAATAGCGTTGATTTAGTTATGGAAGATATAGGGATTATCTATCTACATTGATACTGATTTATAGCTTGAAGAAAAAGCGACTTTTTGTAGAAAAAAAAATGGAGGATTTCAGTTCACTTATTTTGTAAATTTGAAGCGTAGTTACAAATCTCAGAAAAATACAATTATTTAGGTATTCTATCCAGTGCACGTATGGCACGTTAGGCTTCGCACAAACTAGCCATCAGTGGCCACTGGTGGCTAGCGACAATCAATTTATAAGATTTATCATACAATTTGCATGGACACGCGTAGCGAGTGGCGGCCACTCGCGACTTGTGTCAACCACACGCGACTCATTGGCCGCAGCTTGCCACCGGCGACCACTCGTAGCTCACACTCGCATTCACAGTAGGAGAGTAACAAATTGGAGCGGCAACCCACTACTAATGGTGGCCACCGAACACCTTCGTTTTCGCGGTACCAAAAGACGTGGCGTGCGGCAGCCACTGGTGGCTGTAGTCGGTGGCCCGTTTGTGCAGAGCCAGACTCTCGATTACTTCAAGCAGAATAAAACAAATGAATTGCAGACGTCTGTCAAGATGAAGAAATCTTTGATTAATTACTACAATACTAATGTAGGTAAGTTTTTCTTTGATCGATGACTTAAAAGAAACCGATCATCAAAGAAAAACTTACGAAACGAAACGTTCAATATCTAATTGAACGTCGCTTGAAAGGCCGTCTTCATACGTAGTATAATGAAATCACTATACTACGTATGAAAAACTAAACCTCTGCGATGGTACCTTGCTTTAGGTAATGGTGAGAGCAGTGGTAACAGCCGCGACTTACAAGTTGTAGGTCGTGAGTTCAAACCCAGGCAGGCGCTTTATTTTGTGTAAGTTATTTCATCACCAATGCTCTCAAAACGGTGAAAGAAAATATCATGAGGGCACATGTCTTAGAACCGAAAAATCGAAGACTTGTGACATCCACCAACCCAAACTGGGCCTGCGTGGTGGATTACGGCCCATTTCATATCACAGAGAGGAGACCAGGCCGGCGAGCACTGCCTACTGTGACAGGCTTAAGTTACACATTTTTATCACAGATTGCGAGCAAAAACCGTGATAAAATGCTTGACTCAAGCTTATCACAGAGGCCGTGCTTGCGCAGCTGCACCCACAACGGACCAAATGGGAGTCTTATGGCGGAAAAGGGGGTCCAATCCTATCCTAGGTAATGGTGTACAAAGTAGTGGACAACTAAATACCTGCTAAGCACAATAGCCGAACGTTGCATCAATCGCACCGGCCGCACTTCTCTGTAGTTCCGAGCTTGCACAGACAAACACTGAGAGTATGAAGACTAGAGCTACTACTAGAGCGCTACTTTATTTACGCCATTGCTGCATAGTACAGTAAGTACCCGAATAAACTGGTTTTTTTTTTATAAGAAACGTTTTGATAAGTGAGCACATACGGGTATGCTGCTGTACTATACTGCCACAATATTATTATTTCGAGTAGTGAGAAGTGTATGTGTGAGAAGAGGCTTTTGCCCTACAGTGGGACATTAACACGTAGGTATTACTGTAAGTACTTTTAATTAGTAATTTTGTTGTGCTTGTCTCATTCATACTGCAGGTGGTGAGTCTTTGTGCGCCGCCCGGAGTCTTGTGCAATCTTGTGGGAACAAGCCATGTTTATTCGGTCGAACATTCCGATAGCGGCCCCAGCCGGAATTATTTGTACGTTTGTCTATTGCTGTCCGCTCGTGGGGATAAATCAGTGTGGAGCTACGAGTACTGGCTGGACACTGGATTTGATTTAGAAAAGAGGTTCGTTCTTGGACTTTGTTGGTTAGTGTACCTAAATTAAATTATTTGTAGTATATTAACTATGATTGTTTGCAGTTTATCGCTATCGTCATAACAGGCTTATTTCTTCTATTCTTTCTTTTCTTTTTTTAAAAAAACGTTGCCCCACACTAGGAATTTCTCGTGTGGGGCAACGGTTCGTGTATCGTGAGTGCGTTTACAAACATATAAACTCACATACACAACACCCAGAGCCGGAACAACTATCTGTAGATCATACAAATAATTGTTCCGTGCGGGAATCGAACCCGCGACACGCAGCGCAGTAGTCAATCGCACAACCACTGCGCCAACCGTGCGCATAGATATCTATGGCTAGAACAGCTGCTTTATTGCGTAATGAATTCGGCATGGCAAAGGGTAAAGAGTATGAAAAATAGACCAATCACATGCGAGATGATAGACGCGGTGTGGATATCCTTCTATGTGTGTATTTTTCATAATCTTTGCCCTTTGCCTTGGCGAATTCATTACGCAATAAGGCTATATGAAAATTAATTCAGAACTATGGAAAATGGATACAAGTTCTGCCGACACAAAATAGGTAAAATAGGAGACGGGCAAGAAGATGATGGTGATTAATATCTACAGCCAGAAATGTATAGGTGTGAAACAATGTTATAAGGTACGAGTATATATCCCGCGCTCAATAATATCACACCACAACAGAACACCGTAAATCACCAATTTAAATCCCGGCACAAAAAGCCCGTGTGGCGCGCTTACGAGACTCTTATAAAAATTTCAACAAAGTAATATAAAGCATGGTGCAGACTTGCGGAGTCGCGGTTAATCCGTCGCGCGGCCCAAATATACGAGCGTGTGTCATCACATCGAGCCGAAGGCTTAAAAAGGTACCCGTTAATACACCCCTCGATTTTCTTCCTCCCAAAGAAAATATTGTACTTAGCAAGATTATGAAACGAAGAAAATATAATTTCCGAGATTGGCACTCCACTTCAAAAGAGTAAAGATATATTTTCGCTTATTCTCGTACTAAATCGCTTTTCCTGAGTTGGTTTTAATGCGATTTTATTATGAGAACGCAAATAAGATGATCACGTGAGTGTATTTGATTTCATTTTGCGTTAACATACTCAGACATTTTCGTTTGAATGCAAAAATAATAATATAATATCCTTTTCACCTGATATGATGTAACCGATATGGCAACCCCACATTTCATTATTTTGCATTTCGAAACATCAATTTGGATCATCCATAATTTTGTTTACAGATATTTATTTTCATTCGGTTTGGTATCCCGTTGCTAATGGTTTCATGATATTGGATGAAATAAAATGCGTAATTTTTAATAATATTTATTAATACTCCCTTTTTTCTTATTACAATTTATGTACAAGATACAAAAGAAACAAAATGAACCCTTCAGTAATCAGTTGCCGGGTACTCACACGAGTGCCCACTATTAAAAACGTCCTTTCATTTCAACCGTACAAATAAGTCGTCGAATTACATTTAATAACATCATACTACGCTTTATTTAAAGGAACATAGCTAGGTATATTTCTGCTACCGTACTATCGCAATATTTCAGTATTAACTACTTTACAAGTATACAAGAAGATGGAAATAGTCAACAAATGGCGTCGCTCGAGAGAGAGAGTGCTCTAGAGTAGAGAGCTCAATGCACGCGTGAGTAACGAGCTTCGGCGGGATCAATTAGACACTTCTTACTCCGCCTTAAATAACCCCAAATTTACTCCGCGCCGTAAACCTAATAAGTCTCGTGTTACGCAGCGTAAATTGACTCAGTACGGATCTAGATTAACATGGAAATTAAATTCTAGTACCTGCGTTGGAAATTCAGTTAATACATAACAATTTTAGTGGAAAACAGTCAATAGATTCTTAGTAATTATTTGTCGTTATGCCCTAGTAATTACAGTTTGAAGCCTCTTGTCATCAGAAATTTGGATTCCTTGTGTTACATGAAAAAGTTTGGTACAAAGGTCTCGGGTTTGGAGTCTGTACTGCTTGCGTAAGCCTGTAAAGGCGAAGTTTCACCGTAGGCTTGTTGGCCAAGTTACCTGTTTGGAATTCTCAACACAAACTTATTTGACACTGCAACACCCACAGGTGAATCACGTATTAGTCGACGAACGGACGGGGAGGGGCGAAGTTTGCATGGTTTTGTTTGCGTCAAACATAGTCTTTACTTTACGGAACACGCTGCATGCTTTAAACAATCAGTGTACATTCTGCTTAAGGATAAACACTCCGATAATTTATGTTCATGTACGTACAGAATTGTACAGAATTAAAAGTGTTATTTGAATAAAATTAATCATTTTAAAAGTTAAAATGTAAAAGTATTTTAATTTAATTTGTTGTGGTACGGAAACATTGATGTGAATTGCAAAACATTAATATCATTAAGTAAATAATGAGGACCAATTTGTTATTGATATCCACACTTTAAAATTAACGAATCACGTAAGCTCAAAACATAGAAATAATTTTCAGTAATCACGCTTGAAATATAACCACATTACGCGAAACTCCTCCAAAACACTAAATGAACAGAAAAAAATTCTTTAATAATAATATTTCAGCGGAAAATTTCCTATTTCAGACGAAAAGAGGCTTAAGTTTATTTTAAACAGGTTGTTCTAAGAACAAAATAAGGAAAAACAGTTTTTCACCACTCGAATGGTAGAACGACTAGTACTATAATATCCAACCTTACGTATTAAACTCGTTTATTTTGTATTTACAACAATACGAAATATTTACAATGCAATCTGATATAAACTTTATTTATTCTACATTATTACGTATAGTTTTACTTTTAATTTATTTACAAAAAATGTTTTACATTCACTTGTTCCTTAAATAATAATTCGTCAACAAAATGATATATTATTTTTCGTAAATAATAATACAATAAAATGAGCAATATTAAACGAGTTTAACGAAATTATATTTCATTTATTTAAAATCAATTATACAATAATACTGCCGAGTAACATTACAATCACGAATTGAAATTTTGCAAAAATGACAATTATTTTTATAACAATTCCTAATTTAAGACTATTATTTAATTTAATCTTAACTCTACAACGTTAGTGGGGGTGGAGCTTTGTTGTTACTTCTAATAAAATGTAAACGTATCACAATTTATTCCGCTGTAATAATATTAACGTTCAAAAGAGTATTTTGGCTTGTTACTAAATGAAGTAACCCAATTTGTCCGTCTACATAAACTGATATTTGTGCCAACAGTAAAAGAGAACTGAGGGCAACATCCGAGTCCTGTTTCAATATTGAAACTGTATTACATGCCAAAAGGATTTGTACATTTAATTATACTAATCAAATAACTTCAGTTACTAAATTAGATTTACGACTTTATAAAGGAAACGTTGCAAAAATTACGAAGAAGGAATAAATACTCCATTTACGTGAATGGAATGTAGTGTTTCAAAAAATTGGAATGGTTCGTTGACGCACTTACACGAGCAACTCAATTGCGCAGTTTTTGACAATTAGCTGTCTCAGAATTACCGGGCAATTCACTGCAGATTCAATGTCAACATTTTACAGCAGTTGCCAACAATTGCGCAACATTAGTTCCCCATGTGCTCGCATATTTAAATAAATAACGCTCCGTGCCCCCGTACCGGCTGGCGGTTAAGCCGATCATCTACAGACGGCTGACGACAGCAGATAGGTGACGATGGCACAGCTCAGCTGTGACGTGAGGTAGGACGACGCTCGGTTGCTCGTCTGCATCGCTGCCGGATGCTCGCCTGGACGGAAGGGAAATAAACTTTAATCTGGCAAATATGTTCGTGTCAGAGACGTAAAGTGGCAAATTGATCTAAAGTGAGCATTAAGTCAAACACATAAACTTTGAGGAAACAGTTGAATATATTATAAGGCTCTGAATAAATTGACATTTTATTTAATTTGTTAAATAAACAAAAAAAAAATCAGAAGCGTATGTCAATCACATACATTTTGTATTGATTGACATACGCTTTGTGTCCAGTTGATCCGTCCACCGACGCAAACCGATATTAGTCAGATCCAAATTCAGGGTGAATTCTAACTAGCCTTTTTAGCCTATTGTCCTACTTACCATTAAGCACATGCACAGACACAGACGCAGGATGAGCATTGTTGGGCACACAGGTGTAGTTGCCGGAGTCTGTGAGGGCAGCCTTGGTCACCAGGAGCTTGCTGGTGGTGCCACCTTCAGTCTTCTCCGTCTCCAGACTGATGCCCCCGCGGGGTGAATCGAAGTCTACTACAGAGTTCCCGTGATACCTGGGGGAACATAAGTGTCCTTAGGAAGAATTTATACTCATGGTACATTTTGTTGGGGATTGTTTCGCGATTTACTTCATTGCAGACGGCAGTTTTATCGGTTCTTGTAAAGATCTTATTTAAAATTAGTCTTTACTCATTCTGTTTCATTGTTAACACAATTCTAAATCTCTCTACATAAATTCAGGATATTTTGGCAACACTCAAGGGAACAGTTCAAGATAAGAAACCCAAAAGGCTCTTCAAAGGCTATGAGTAAAACTCGGCCAAACAGAAACTTAGCTATTCTTACCGTCCACGTAAATATAACAAACAATAAGACTTACCATAAAATGGAGGCGGTGGAAGGCGGCGACGAGTGCACATTCACTGAACACGTCAGCGATATTGTGCTGCCTTTCTTCACGTACACGTCCTGAGAACCCCATATGGTCGCCGCAGCAGCTGCAACAAATGAAACAGAACCTTCACTACATAACATTAAAGTACACAATTCAGCCAAAGTCACGGTACAAGCACGAGAAAATACTTGCATATTTACAAATCGTATGCAAATGGGATTTCAGGGCTGATAGGTAAGGTTTCAAATCTCAGGTAATGAAACTAGTAACATTTAGGAGCTACGCAGGATTTCGGAGTTAGCAACAAATGGTATTCAGGTTGTTAAAAGTCAACAAAGGTCCTCGATTAATGAGTTTTAATTCTCGGTTACTGCAAAATAACTTGAACCATAATCTCATAAGACCATTGACGTAAAGTGCTCTCTGTTCTGTACGTATACAATTTTCCAGACAATTACACTCGTATGAAGATAAATTGAAGTTTGAATGTAAATAAATCACTAGTACCCAAGCTCAGCTGAAATCCTTTATAACTCTTTCAAGAGCCTACACGAACAAGACAGTAATGATGATGCAAGTTTAAAAGCCAAGCCGAGCCAATCCCACTTCGACTAAACCTAATTTGACTTTAAAAAGTGTTTAACTTAGCATTATGGCTTTCTCTAACTTACTCAATTCCCAACACTGGTTGACGTAACGACTAAAACGTTTATTTTTATTATGGCAACCCACCGATTTGGATGTTGGCAATAAAATTTTATTCTACCTTCTGCGGCACAGTTTTTGACAGTAATAGCTCGTCGGCCAAGTTTCGAGTTAATTTTGTTACGGCAATATTTCTTTTCTCCTTCGCTGAACTGAAACTTAGGCTTTTGTAACTTTGGTATCTTTAGCGACAACCATGCATCTGTTTATTCTGTACTCTATCCGATGGAGGTCAACCAACATGAACCACAGAAAACTGTATCTACTGCATGGACCATCGCGTCGAGTTCATGCAAATTCAAAAAGCGCTAAGCCGCACGCCAACCAAACGCCATCTAATAACATCCAACAAAACATGTCGTGCTGTCAACGAAAACACGAAAATTAAGCCGCTACGAACAGATGAAAGTATAATGAAATACTAATGAATAAACAAATGAAAAATGTAATTAAAAATGAAGAGAAGGATACGAAACCGGTACCTGAGGAGCGGGGCGGGGCCGAGGTCGCGGGGATGAGGGACTCATCTGGAATTCACAAGACAACAGCTTAGGAGAGGGCGAGGAATACAAAACAGCATGTGACCCTAACAGAGATGCATCGAAAGAGTTGAACATAGTATTAGATTTGGTGGAATAAGCGATAGAGATGGCGATGGAATGGAAATTAGTGAACTAGGGACAGACTGGCAAGCTGAAGGCAGGCGACCTTGATGCGGTGTTTATTATTCAAATCACAGAAGTCTAGGGACTAGAAAATGGGAGATGACATGATATAATTAAAACTGTGTCTTAGATGAATTAAACTTGGGAGTAATTGTGAGAATAAACAATTAGAGTAATTTAGACCCCGCCGTGAATAGTAATACATAGAGGATAGTATTTAAAGAGTGATTGCTACGTGTGCACTTACCATTGTCTTTGCATACCTAGATTGCAGAAACTGTATAATAATTATGGCACTTTTACGTAAGTATAAATTAAATTAACGTTAACTTCCTAAAACATCAATTTTCATTAGTGTAATGCAATTTGTTTATATTCCTACTCCTACTTCTCAAGTTTTGACACTTTGCTAAGAAATAAAGTAACTTGTTTCAACTCCAAAATAGACTGGTTGCCACCCCAAGTCTACCAGCTCCATGGCAACATCAGCGTGGGTGTCTTTTCTTTCGATTTCCTTCGCTCCCCAAGTAAACACGTTAAATCCTATTATGGCAACAAAGAAACTGTTAATTGGTAGACGACCAATTGTTACTATCTAAATTCAACAGAAATTACTTTAAATAATTGTATTAAATTACCAAATTAACCTGTACAAGATGGTAAAACAGCCGTCCTTTAAAAATAAAAGAAAAACATCGCCAGACTAATTTATACTAAAAAAAACTAACCATAAATTAAATTCAAACTCTATAGAATGTTTGAACTAAGAATCTACTAATCGGTGCATAAACTAATCATGGTTAGATTAACTTACTAATATTATAAATGCGAAAGTTTGGAAAGTTTGAGTTTGTTACTCAATCACGCCAGAATGGCTGAACGTATCTGGATGAAATTTGGCACAGGGATAGATCATAGTCTGGAATAGCACGTAGGTTATATTTCATCCCGTTATAATGGTGCTTTGGGATAAGAAAATAAGTATCTTATATATATAGTACAGTTTTTTTTTAATAAATAATGCTCCACATGTATAGTATGGATTGAAGTAATAAAAGTATACAACAACAACTACACGTACAACTATACGTATAGTTTTATTACTACAAAAATACTGCCATATGCTTTGCTATCGGAGAACTCTTATCCAATTTAATACTCCAGACAATCTGCTATCCATAAAACTATGCGAAACAGTCTGCGTGAGGTATTGTCGGACATTTTTCAGTAATAACAAGCGCAGTAATTGGCTGTGAGGTGAATTTGAGAGTCTCGCATGATGTACCCACCCCAGCAGCGAAGCGAGCGCTAACAAATAGGCCACTATGAAAACGAGTCGGGTAAAAAATTGTGCTCATTTAGGCAACAGCGGTTTCGGTAACGAAACGGATTTGTTCCGGCACATCACTCACGTAATCGATAATGGACCTTGAGTCCTAGACTTTAGATTTTCTAAAATAGATGGACTGAATTTTTCTTCTAGAAATCCGGAAGGAATAAGTATGTCATCTAGATAAAGCTGTGACACGGATACTTCGTTACAGTCACAGATACTTTGTGTGTTATAAATATGAATTCAATGTATCTAGGTTTGTTAGTCTTAGGTATTTATTTAATTGTATATTGTCAGGAATTCCTTTCACGCGGTGATTATAATCTAGCTTTCGAAACTTATGACTTTGACACAAACAAATTTTATTCATTTCAGATTTCTTGAATCATTTATTGTAAAGTTTACCTGATTTAGAACGTTTCACAGCTTTATAAAATGTTTTCAAGGTTTGAGCAACAAATTCCTGAATAAATGTTGAGGGTTTTTTAAAAATCTATGATAATTTCATGGAGTACAAAGGTTGTTTTCTTATATAAAAAGTATGAAGAGGTAAGGCTTAGATTTTTACAAGTACTTTAATATTCACGACACTAAAAAATAAACCAGGCATAATATTCTGGAAACTAAAACAGATAAATAATTCAAAATCGGTGAAGGCCTGACTGGTAAATAGATCTATCGCTAAAAATAGAACATCCTCTGGCTTTATAGATTTTCGTTCTCGGCAAGTGTCAGCATAACTCAGTTACATAATTATTTAGCTTTGCAAAAACATACTGGGCTTAGTAAGCTAGCTAGCTTAAGCCTAATCTAAAATTAGTTTAATATTAGGAGTTTTAACAATGTTAACTTGTATGATTCTTAAAGATATTCTTTGGAAATTCTATTAACATCTTCGTTTTCTTGTTGTGCTCCATTGAATAGCTGTAAAGTGTTCCAGTGCGAGGATAAACAAATAAATAAATAAGAAGCAATTTATTTATGGCCGGGGCAACATGTATGTTTTCGTCCATACAAGACTTCACTATTCATCATTATCTCAGTCTGTAGTCCTATATATATATCTTCAATCTCTAGAAATTACTAATCCGATTCAAAAAATATATCACTGATAGAACATAACATTATTTCTATGTGATATGGGGTCATTTATGTTATAGAAAAATATATGGATCCCGAGAAAATATACATTCAGGACGCTACTGTAAATTTTACTATACATAAGTGGTTGTCAGACTTGCACTTAAACAAATCTATTCAAAAAACATTAATGGGAAGCGCTCATTATCCTCGTTTTATAATTTAAAAAATAAGCTGTGAGGAGTGGAACGATGCAAACAATCACAAAATAGAGTTATTTGGTAGGGGCGACTTTTTAATGCTTCATAACAATGAAATAAAATTTAAGTGAAACAACAGCGTCTGCTAAACTTTCCGAGTGCGTTTAGCTTGAAAAGGTTATACTTTTTATTTTATAATCTGGGTGAGTGGCAGTCTGTTGTAATGGATAACTATCTCTATATTACAAAAGCTGGTTCTGTAATGGTTAACTATCTCATCTGGATTATAAAAGCTAGTGGGGCTGTACTTTAATAGCATTAGGAGTAACAGCCAATAGTTTGTTTGGTTTCACTCTTATTTTCCATCAGCCATTTTGAAATGTGTGTATTGCAGAAAATATTTGTGACCTTATCATTGTTAGTAGTTTACTTTAAATTTAAGGGAGTATACTTTCTGTGATTGTGTGATCATAAATTGTGTCTCCTACTAATAATAGTGCCTCTGTGAGCTGTAGACCTCGCGAGTCGTATCTTTAATTTTTTTCAGTATTTAGAAAACTGAATCGACAGTAAAATTCCATACAATTATCGAAACCGCTCACAATTTTTTTATTTAAAAATTAGCATTTTCGTCCAAGCTGAAACAGAGATATTTCGCTCGCGCTTCGCGCTCGCTCGGTCAATTATTAATTTGATAGTCTGTAAATATTTTGATATTATTTTATGAGTTAAGATCTTTATTAATCAATCAAATTAAACGGATTGGGATGAAACTTGGCACATGGGTAGACCGGATTAAGAAAAAGGGTTAAACCGACTATAGGTAAGTTTGTTCTTTTTGAATATAAACATTTTACGTGAGCGAAACCGCGGGCAGAAGCTAGTACCTAATTAATAATCAAAACTCTGTTCTTGTGATCAATATCAACCCTCAAAACTGACGAATCCCATTTCAAAGGGTTCCTTAACAGCTAATAATTCCTTAATTATTTCTACACCAATTTTGACTGAACGATTTGACGCCCGGCTAAAATTGGAACCGTTCATACCCATTTATGTATAGCATGATCTTTTTAACTAATGGTACTTTTTGAACTATTGACATGTGAAAAGATATATGATTAGTTAAGAAGATCATGCTAGAGTAGACACTGTCGTTATTTATTTTGAGGACACTTTGTAAGATTTGTATTTTTAATTTGTTTAAATCTTAGTACTAGTCACTTTTTTGATTTTTTGTTTTGTTTTAATAAAAAACATTGCCCCACACTAGGCATTTCTTCCTGTATCGTGGGTGCGTTTATACAAACATATAAACTCACATACACAACACCCAGAGCCGGAACAACTATCTGTAGGTCATAAAAATATTAGTTCCGTGCGGGGATCGAACCCGCGACACGCAGCACAGCAGTCAATCGCTCAACCACTGCACCAACCGTGCGCCCGAACTTTTATGGCGCTTATAATTATATTAGCGTTGTTTTGGGTTCATTTTGCACGTATCTTACTGTAATGGTTGCATACTGAAAACACCTTATCACAGCATGCAAAAAGTGAAAATAATCTTGCTGCTTTTGAAGCGTCATGCGAATTTGAAATTGCATTAAAAAATATAATACATTTGTCTGGCGGCCGGCAGTGTGGCACGTTGTTATAATTATGTCAATGTTTTTTTTCTCTTGATTCGCAAACAACCTAGTGCCATAGTACCTACCTACAAAATTATCTATTATTATGATGATAATAGTGATAAAGCAAAAATCTTTCAAAAAGATATTTACCAACTACTTTATAACAAAAATTCCTCAGTTGACATAGATAGTACCAAAACAAAAATGATAATACAGCAAATTCCCTGCCCATCAGTTTGTAGGACATAATAAATATCGCACATATTTGCAAGATAAAAGCATTTTCCTGGTATATGAACAAGGACAGAAGAATTTCTCAGTCTATTGGAAAAAATGGGAGAAATTCTCCCGTAGGTGTATTTTTTCCTGAATAATCTCTGAGAGTCCCAGTGGGTGTACTTTTAGACTGATGTTCCGTGTGCGGATTGATTTGAACGCCTATATGGGTTTTACTTTGACAAGTCATGTGAGTCGACTATGAATTGAATTGAATGATTCTTTAATTGGCGTTCTTTACGGTATTTTAAGGGAATATGTTTTACATATTTGTTGTTATTTATTTTTGATTTTTGTTGTGTAAAGAGGCAGTCTGTTCTGGGTTATAGTTATCAATCGAAAACGACTGAAATCTCACTGATATATGTACCTCGTCCCAACATTTGCTGATGACAAGATTTATATAAAAATTTTAGGGTCGTAAAGTTAAAAAATAATTATTTATTATTACCCTATTATAATAATTATTTTTTGGCCCTAAAAACGGGGTCTTGTTTATAATGGAGAGTAGAAAGGAAAATAGCAACATTACGTTTGTTTCCGGAAAGATAACATTTTTAAACACGGCCTTCGTGATTTCTCCAAGAATTAATGTCCAGCAATTAATAAAACCTGACACATTTTCTGAAAACCTTGACCTGTTTTGCAAAATTAAATTTTGAGAAAACACCGAAAAATAACATACTTTTTTGAACGTAGCAATTTGTTTAATTAACCCACTCAATTGTTTGGGCCTTGACCCTCTTTGTCACGAAGTTTTTATAAACTGGCCGCTTTCATCTAAAGATTCATAATCGGATGAAAAAATACCAGCGTTTTTGTCGTTAATGGTTTTTGCAGAGATATTTCCCTGAGTGTTAGTAATTGCCATGCTTTTAACAACATATTCAAAGGGTTTTGCTCAATTATGTATTTAATCATCGGTTCCTGTTCTAGGTTTGTAATGTGTAAAAAAAATCACTACCAAATTGAGTTGTTTTTGCTACGTCCCAAACAATGCCTCATTTTTGACGATCTCTCTGTGTGACAAGACCTGCACGCTGATATGCCTTTAAGATGTAAATGCTAACGCTGTCAACGTGGCCACGGGGTCCTAAGAAAGAAAATTTGGTTCAAATAAATCTCACAAGATGGCGCGACATACACGGAGTTGTTATTGAATTTTGAGTAAAATTAATATTTTCTGGAATTGAACATAAAAATTGTATCATCATCATCATTTCAGCCGAAAGACGTCCACTGCTGGACATAGGCCTCCCCCAGGCGTCGCCACATTGACCAATCCCGTGCGTCTCGCATCCAGCGCCTTCCCGCAACCTTAACCAGGTCATCGGTCCACCTAGTGGGAGGCCTTCCAACGTATCGTCTGTCGGTTCGCGGTCGCCATTCTAGAACTTTTCGGCCCCATCGGCCATCCGTTCTGCGAGCAATGTGCCCTGCCCACTTCCACTTGTAAAAATTGTATGTTCTTGTTTAATCAACTCTCCTAAGCACAAAATTATGGCAAATTGGGCTCTTAATTCACATTTCAAAGATAATTTTAACGGATCTTTTAAAATTGATGCCAATAGATGGCGCGAATTTAAAAGTCTGAGTCGTTCCACTCGATTGTATAAATTTGTATTTTAACACATTTTGGTGAAATGAAACTCTTAAAACGTGCGAAAAATACTATAAAACAAATCTTCACTGTATTTAAAGGAAAAAATCACCTTCACCGAGTAAACTCTTTTACTTACAAGTCGCTGCTAACACCATCTATTTAACGCTATAGAACGGAACCGAACGCGAACGAAAAAGAATCGGTTTAATTAGACGAAAAACGCTAGTTACCTCGGCGCAGTTTCTTTGTATGGGATGAGGCTTCTGTATGCTAGTATTATATTACCTGTGACGTGGCAGAGTTATAGTTTAGCAAATAATATAATTTCGATACGGCAAAGAAGAAGTAGTTGTTTTTCCGCACATTCTGATGTCTTAGTACAAAATTCGGTTAAAACTGCGGTTGCCAATCCTATTTGTTACTGAATTGTACGGGTACTAACCAGGATTTTTATAATTATTATCTGGATCGTGATCCTATGGAACAAATACCTATCGCCTAGTAGTGCCTCAATTTATTTACGATCTAACCAGGACCACATCAAACCAGAATAAATAACAACCTAATAAATATTCAAAATATTCCGTATCTCTTAAATAATAGAAAACATTGCACAATTTAGTTCCAAAGGCCCACTGAACCGAGCTATCATATCTAATTCACGTAAGTACACTGATTTTATAAATAATTCCTAGTGAATTGATGACGGAACGATTCCCCTTGAAAGATGACTGTAAATTATTCAGTGAAGGACCAGTCTCCATTTATATTGGATGCCTCTCTTTGATCGTTCATTAGTACTGGACAGAGATCTGATAGGAACTTGATCAATTTCTGTTGAATCAAAAGGTATAAGATAGTATTTGACTTTATTTCGTTTATGTTTTGTTTCTTTTGATAGTTTATATGAGAGTAGAAATTTCAAACAAACTTTTAACCCCCCATTAACGCTCTTAGGGGTAGAATTTCCAAAAATCTTTTCTTAGTGCGCACCTACGTCACTTGCGGAACCTCCTTGCCAAAATTCATCTTTATAAGTCAAGCGGTTTTTGATATTTCGTGATGTCTGAGTGAGTGACCTTTCGCTTTTTTATATATAGATTATCACTTAAAGTACTAATATTGATAGAAAGCTATAATATCCCTGAGTGCTATAAAAGGTATTTAAAACCAGAAAAAATACACGGTTACTAAGACAGAAGCCACGGGCGAGAAGCATATAATATGGCAAAAGGTAGGCACCATTTTTTTTCGTTATAGACACCGACTTCCAAAAAGAAAGTTATTATTCACTTTGTAGTGTTTTTATTTGGAAGTCGGTAGTATTTTTATATAAAAGTTTTTTTATTTTTCACTTTTTAGTTGAACTAGTTCTTTAGTACGGTACTTATCATCCCAGAATAGATTACTCGAATATCACGAAACTTGAACGTAACCGGTGAAATGACCAAGGTGAACTGTACACATTTGCGTACTCCTTTAGAGCGTACTGGCGTGATGTAAACAGGCATATGATTGCAGCAATAGTGAGAGAATTTTCAAAATCGGTCCACAATTTGCGACGAAACCGATCTACATATAAAAAAAATATATACAAATAACAAAAAAAGGAAGTTGATTATGATCTCATTTTATTTTGATCATAAATAACACTCATAATTATGGTGCGACAATAATAACGTTTCAAAATTTAATGAAAAATAAAGTGTCTCAGCAGCATTTATACATTTATTATGCCTTCATAATCTTGAGGGCTTTCCTCAGCACTAATATAGTTAATTAAATAGAATGATAAAGGACTGTTAATATAACCGTCACTATCATATGGCATTGCACCTAGAAGGTTAGATTACTTTTAGGGTATTTAACCCCTATGTCAAGCTTTGTCCTGACTTACAGCCATTGGGGTCTAGTGTTAATAGTTTTCTGTATCGTCTAAGCTGAAAGACCTCCACTGTTGGACACAAAGCCATATCAACCGTGCATGCCACTTTGATTCCGTTGTGAAAAAGTTACAATGCTATTCGTCCTGTGTAGGTCTGTCTATCTCTGAAATTCGACCCAAGATGGCTTTTCACTTCATAGAATGGCAGGCCATGGTTCATTAAAACAGTACAATGATTCATTATTTGTAGGAATTTCAGGCATCATATTGTAACCTACTGTTTCTTTTGTAACCTTCTGGTGTAAGATAGATCCCAATTTTTACACTTATCAAGAAAATAAATTCTCCGTAACACAAGTAATATCCTCTCAGTCACGTTCAATAACGTGTTGCGAATGCCTATCTTAAAATCTGAACCATTTATAAATAACCTATTATATTAACTTTAAATGGGGCTCTGAGCTATTCGAACAATGTTGAAATTAGATCATCATACTTAAGACGAAATTGAAATTGATAAAATACCTACTTACTTACATTAAGAGACAATTCCAAGGATTAACTGAAATATCTGAAAACAGCAGAAAGTACTGGGCAAGTTTATTAATGATCTAGATTTTCTTAATAAAATATAAAGTTAATTCACTTAGAGACAATGCGTAGATTTCAGATTCTCCAGAAAAACGAAATTTTGCACGAGAGTTATAGATGTAATGAAAGGAAGCACTAGGGATATTTGAAAATTCACACATACGAGATGACAGTTTCTATAGTCCGTTACTCGTATATTAGTCGCTGGCAAATCCCATCAAGCACACAGCTGGTCCACTACACATTAAATCAGATAAAACTTAAACCCAAAAATAACTGAACAAGTACGATACAAAAGCGAGCGTCTCATGTGACGGAGATAGATGTGCTCCACTTTGTACCGCGGCATTAGACCCACTACTAATATGACGAGAGATGAATGCCGGATTACGCCATCGTCACTTTTCATGCGTCGTATATCCCCTGAAGGTCCAAGGCTTTTTGTATTGTTTATCTTTGTTATACGGGGCTATATGGTATATGTTTCTTTTTAAACCTAGTCTTAGGGTACGATCTTTCTTTCTAAGCATTTTTGTCATTTGATTCTCAGAACTGAAGATTTTTATACTTATCTTGCGACAAAGGTTACGAAAAATAAAGAGTTTTGTAATGAAATTTGATTTCTAAGAAGGATGCCGATACGAAGATGGGATGACGACCTTGAAGGTGACAAGGATGATGTGGATAAAGGAAAGCCACGATCGGGAACTGTGTAAGAATTTGGGGAAGGCATATATGCTAAAGCAAAACAAAATGCCCGATGTTTGATAAAATGTAACAGACTACATTATAGTTTGTAATATTGATAATAATGGCTATTAATAGTAATTGTATACGTGTGCAATAAAAAAATGGTTTCTTCAAAAACACTCTATAGCTAGCACTTCATAAAGCGAATTGCTAAGAACGGTTTTTGTTAATTTTATTATACTTGTTACGATTGCAGGTAAGATAAGGGTCATTTTACCTCACAACAGGCACATGTAATTTCATCTAAGTACCGTCAATTTTACCCCTTTACTATTTTCGCTCATTTTATTTAGGTTTTCATTGCGGATATGATTACCCCGCTTGTAATTCGACGGTCGTCCTGAACCCTTCGTAAAATATGTAGGAACCATTTCAATGTGTCATTATACATTCCGTTTGGGTATGGAGGCTCTTTTTGTAACAAAATACGGTTTATTAAAATAAAAATATTTTTGATTTAAAATGAGGATTTTGAGTGATGTTTTATTTATTAATTCATATGCCTTATTTTGTTTATACGTTTTGACATGTAGAGATTTTATAACGATTTGAGTGTAGTAAGTATTGAGTGCTCCAAGAATTTAAGTAAAATTACCGCGAAAATTAATTTATTTTTGCGCAGAATTAGATAGCTCACTCTAATTATAATATAAAAAATAAAAATTCAAAACTGTTTACTATGTAATTTAATAATCTGAATTCAGATTTGTAAGCGTTTATTTTACTTAGTTTCAAAGGATATGAACAAAAAAAAATTATTTCCAAAGCTATGTACTTATGTATCATCATCATCTGCCTAGCCTTTTCCCAACTATATTGGGGTCGGCTTCCAGTCTTACCGGATTCAGCTAAGTACCAGTGTTTTACATGGAGCGACTGCCTATCTGACCTCCACAACCCAGTAACTGGGTAACACGGTACCCCTTGGCAAGACTGGTGTCAGATCTCAAGCTTCTGACTATCCGTAACGACTGTCAAAGATCTTCAAATGACAGCCGGGACCAACGGCTTAACGTGCTTTCCGAGGCACGGAGGAAACTCGGTATGTTGAAATGGTCACCCATCCACGGACCGACCTCGTCAAGCGTACTTCTTAGCTATGTACTTATGTATATTTTTGTAAAAAAAAACTATTTACGTTTGCCGCTGGCAAATTATTATATTGCCGTAAATTTAAGTAAAAATAATATAAAATATTTTCTTATTTTACCTAATTAAATTAGGTAAAAGTTTTCTTGAGTACCTACTTGGGTAAGTAGATTTTATTGTAATTTTGTTTTCTTTGAGAATTATTCAAAACTAATTGTAGTTTGTGTATAATTTTATTTAATGTCAAGGTGATGGATAGGTATTTTAATTAATTCTTAACTTCTTACTTCAAGTCTTTTATCAAATTCGTTTTGTTTAGCTTCAATTAACCTTGATACAATTTATAAAGCTTATTTTGTGGGCCTGTTTCTAGATTTTTTCATACTAAATATTCGCACGGGAACGCGCAATAACATTCAAAAATGAGGCTAAGTCAAAATAATGACTGGTGAATTATTTTAACATAGGGCGACGATTCTAAAACCACTAAAAAATAATAATCTTCTAATAGGCAGCTTTTCATTTTGGATAATTAACGTCAAAAATCGAAGGTCAAATCAAACCGGTCTTGCACATAAAATTAACAAAAGGCCAATTTAACATGACCTATTCAAAAAATATTGATAAAAAGTTACCTTCGACCGTTAAGATTACGGCCATGTTGATTTTGGGTTCCGTATTGATCTGGCACTCGTAGACGCCTGCGTCTCTTGGCTGGACGTAGTCTATCTTCAGGTCCCAGTCATCTGAGGGTTCCGGGTGTAGAACGCTGAACCTCGCGTCCCCCGTATATGTGAAGATGTGGGAAGTCAGGATATGGAGGTCCCTTTTTCTCATCCATGATACCTAAGTAGAGAGAGAAGAGGTTTTAGTTTTAGGTATTGTTTCAAATAATAAAATGGTGTGTCAGTATTTCTATCATTAATAAATATCTGTATGTTTTTAGATTGTGAATTTATATGTTTGTTGATCAACCACGAACCACGTCATGACCTAGATTAGGACAGATTTAATTTTAATGTAATACTTATCGGCAAACATTATTAATAGATATTAATTTAATTAATTATTCTCAATTTCAATAATAAGTTCAATAGCATGACGTTCCACCCTGATTAAATTCCACGGTAATTCAAAACTAATACCAACAATTTATTATAATTTTAACAGCCATATTAAATAACACAACTTACCTAACGTCAATAATAACTCAATTATCAAACGTCAAATGTAATTTGAAACGTCAAGTTTACCTACTAATAACTTGAATTACAAACTTAAGTCCCGAGGGCTCAAAAACCGGCCAACTCGGCTCAAACAGCAGAATTTTCGAGAGAACCTGGCCTTAAGTTTGAGTCCAACTTTACCTGACGAATATCAATTAGAAACCCCTCCATGTTGAGAAGGCTTTCTCGTGTCTGTGAAAATTAGGATGAAAGTCGTTTACTCCAATATTCAATATACCAAGGTTAATTTTGATCCCTTTTGATATTGATTTGTACCAGTTAATATTAATGGGATAAACCTCACGAACCTTATATCCTTGTGCCCGTAGAAACTCCTGCGAGAGAATCGTCCCGGCCAGTGAATCTGTAGGGACTCGCATACGTGCTCCGAAATAGTTATAGGCAAAACTAAAAAAGATCTTTACGAGTTATTGCTTGTGGTAGCGGTTTGGTAAATCGTATTATGATTTTAGGTATTTTCGTTTTTGAGATTTACGTTCAACTGATTAATCTAGATTCTGATTTATGCAAATAATAATATATGTAGTTCCTAAGTATCTAGAAGTTTACAGAATAATTTGTTTCGAAACTTTAAAGCCAGCCTTTGTCATAGTCAGTCATGTACATGTAATAACTCAAAACGATGCAACATTTTGTTCCGTTTCAATAAATTCAGTTATTCTGCCACAACGTTTTCGTGACAACTTAAAGATAAACGATACAAACCGTGTACCTCGTGCTCGCAGGCTGCGGCTGCGGCTGACTTATTTTTCCGCACCGCGCCGACGTCACAAAGAGATAGGCCCCTGCCCTTTGATTAAAATTACACCGACAATAAACGTTTGAATTATATTTTTAATTCGAGAGCTCTCCAGACTGAGAAATTAGAAAATAAATTCCCCTCCCTTTTGTTGGGTTTTTGTTTTTCTACGTAATTAGAGTAAGCTGGGGGTGAGCCCGTAAGCCCGCCCTGTAATTAAGCAAGATGGAACGTCCTTAGACTGTTTACAGCCTTTAAAATAATAAAATTAAGTAACGGCTAAGCGACCGAGAGGTTTTTTCTCAATTCCTCTTGAGCGCTCGCAGAAATTTGATGAATTAACCTCAGCATTGAAATGGGTCAGCCGGCGGCGTTTTATATTTCCGCAAAAGTGTGTAGGATATTTGTTTATTTTATTATCCTCGTCAAGGCTAAGGAAGATTTATTCTGTCCTGCTCACGTTACCCTGAGAGGAAATGTGTAGGATTTACTATGATCATCCGGCACTTTATGACGGAGGACGGCGCTAAATGTTTATTTTCGAGAAACGTCACAGTTTGTCTTAGAATTTAATTAAGTTTGTTGGAAGTGGGTGTCTTGGAATCTGATATTGAAGTACTAATTGACTAAGATGCTAAAGATGGAATAAAATCTAAAGGTTAAGCTGTATCTATTTATACGAAAAAATCTTTTCATGAAAAATATACCGACGTCCAAAACAAAACACTACAAAATGCAAAATAGCTTTAATTTCGAAAGTCAGTATTTCTGGTTTTGTTTTTTCAATGTTTGACTGCTACTTCCTTTTTTAGAAGTCGGTTCAAAAGAGCCTTTACAGCTTGAATCATCAATCCAATGAAAAAACAGCGCAATATTGCTCAAAACATTTCCACAGCTACTGTAAGAGGAAACACGGACAATACATTTTGTAGCGTTATTAAATAAAAATAAATAAAACTTTTTTTAACGCAACGATAACGTATAATTTTGAATTAAATACACAAACACCGAAAACATGAAAATAGTGAAAAAGCAAAACATACTATTTTCATGTTTTCGGTGTTTGTGTATTTAATTCAAAATTATACGTTATCGTTGCGTTAAAAAAAGTTTTATTTATTTTTATTTAATAACGCTACAAATGGCGCCCGAATTAAAAAGGTAAATACATTTTAAATATTTAATTAATACCAATTACTTATTTTTTTATTTATTTTTTTCCTTACTTCATGTGTGGTGTGCTCCTTATGAGCACAATTCTAATTTCTCAGAGATTTTCTTCTATGTTTCAGGAATAGGAGCACATCCCTACGAAACCGCGTAGAGACTTAGCGCAAGTGGGAGTTGGATAATCCCTAATAGCGGCAAGTTTACTAGGATCCGTACATATTCTATTAAAGAAATCGTGAATGGTTGAAGAGGTTCTACGGAAGACGGTTTGGTTCATCCAATAACAATTGTCACTTGTGTTACTTGTGTCATGTTACGGTATCGTACTTTAATTGAATGCTTAAGCCATCATTGGACTGGTTGCAACTATGTCTGAAGATTAGGCACGTGATTTCCGCTTTATTCTTTTATGCCTTGCCATAATTTCACTCATATGTTTATTTTACTAAATACTAAAAATAATTTAAACGATATTGACTATTGCGTCATTCCATTTTTTAAAATAACATGTTTACTTTTTTACTATTTTCATGTTTTCGGTGTTTGTGTGTTTAATTCAAAATTATACGTTATCGTTGCGTTAAAAAAGTTTTATTTATTTTTATTTAATAACGCTACAAATCCCTTTTCGTTAACGATGTAACCTAAATACTTCAGCTCGCTCTTACAGAACTCACATTTCTCCAGGTTAATGGATAAACCGGCTTCCTTGAGGCGATTTAGCACCTTCTTGAGTAGAGCGAGATGACTGTGGAAATCCTTAGATATCAAAATCAAATCGTCAACGTAGCCGAAAACGCAATCATCGCTAGTTGAGGTGAACTCGAAATTCACGATCATATCAGTGAGACGCTGCATCTCGGAAGCTGCGTTTGTGAGCCCAAACGGCATTCTAACGAACTCAAAAAGTCCGCGTTGGGGAATAACATAAGCTCGCTCGATCTTAGGAGTGCATTCTGGCAGATACCTCTCGCTGACAACGACAGTTGCCAGAACAGGTCCCTGTTCGGGCGCCATTTGTAGCGTTATTAAATAAAAATAAATAAAACTTTTTTAACGCAACGATAACGTATAATTTTGAATTAAACACACAAACACCGAAAACATGAAAATAGTAAAAAAGTAAACATGTTATTTAAAAAAATGGAATGACGCAATAGTCAATATCGTTTAAATTATTTTTAGTATTTAGTAAAATAAACATATGAGTGAAATTATGGCAAGGCATAAAAGAATAAAGCGGAAATCACGTGCCTAATCTTCAGACATAGTTGCAACCAGTCCAATGATGGCTTAAGCATTCAATTAAAGTACGATACCGTAACATGACACAAGTAAGGTAATAAAAGTTTTTAAGTACGCTAACTTAAAATGTAAGTTATCATAAATATAACCATGTCGCTGACAAGTGTTTATGCATCATGAATCAAAACTGATATCAGTTGAGCCGAATTTCGGCTCTTTACCCCGGGACAGAACGAACTACCTCAGGAGTACCTGCAGTCTTCGGGGTTCCGAACATCTTTCAACGGGTTCCGTACATATTCTATTAAAGAAATCGTGAATGGTTGAAGAGGTTCTACGGAAGACGGTTTGGTTCATCCAATAACAATTGTCTGCTTTCATATTTCTTTGAAATTTTCGTTTATATTTATGTAGCTTACATTTTAAGTTAGCGTACTTAAAAACTTTTATTACCTTACTTGTGTCATGTTACGGTATCGTACTTTAATTGAATGCTTAAGCCATCATTGGACTGGTTGCAACTATGTCTGAAGATTAGGCACGTGATTTCCGCTTTATTCTTTTATGCCTTGCCATAATTTCACTCATATGTTTATTTTACTAAATACTAAAAATAATTTAAACGATATTGACTATTGCGTCATTCCATTTTTTAAAATAACATGTTTACTTTTTTACTATTTTCATGTTTTCGGTGTTTGTGTGTTTAATTCAAAATTATACGTTATCGTTGCGTTAAAAAAGTTTTATTTATTTTTATTTAATAACGCTACAATTTATACATACGCCGTGCGCTGGCATCGCCTGCGGTGACCCAAATACTACATTTGTGCCAAATTGCCGCGAAAGCTATTTTAACGAGTATGATCATTATGACAATATCAGTACATTACAAGAGCCATTACAGGTGATTTCAGTAATTTTACGATCGAAAGAATGTTTATATGCAGGAAACATTTGGGTAAATTGTATCAATTTCAGTTTTCAGCTCGAGTTGCTTTTTAATGGCCGTGAAGTGTGTCAGTTATACAGTATCATTGTCATGCCTGTTTTTCCAAAAAGAGTAAGCAGAAGTGTTTATAAAACCAATAATTTGCCAAGTATACCTAAATTCTATGTAATCTCTATTGCCACCAATCAGGAACAAAATTGTTGTATAAGGATATTCTCTCAAGTTCGTTGAATGTTAATAATATAATTATATTATTTCCACTTAAACATTTCCATTTCCTTTAAGCAATATCCGCGGTTATCCAGTTAACCATAACAGCTCAAAGAACACCAATAACTTAACCCTCTCCCACTCAGCACACACTTCAACCCTACACCAAAACCCCATCAAAACGGGATAAAACAGAAAAAAACCCGAAAGGGTTCGTAATCCACGCGGCCTTTTTACAAGAAAATGACGGAAGATAATCCACGCCGAACAATATATTATAATGCATCGTAGGACATGTCAGATGGCTATTTATTTCTCGAATGGGTTAGGGATCCCTCAACCATTAATATGGCGGGCAGTGGAGCGGACCTGAGGAGGGATATCGAGCCAATGAGGACATCGACATTGAAAAATGATATTTCGAGAGGTTGCCAGGTGCTCCGAGTTTATGGGGCAGAGGTCATGTGAATTTTGATTTGTATGATTCAATCTGTGACTACGGATTGGGTGTAAGCGCTGGGTGAGCATATCTACGTTATGAGGATGTTATAATTTATTGGAACAAGAGTTTTGTTAGATTTAACTGAATCTCTGATTTTAGAGATTTTTGTAAAACATTTAATTAGCATTTCTTCACAAAAAAAAGGGATAACCGAACAGTTGTAAAACTTTTTAAACCAACTTTAGTTCATCATCATCATAAATCATAAGCCTTTTAATGTTCCCACTGCTGGGACACAGGCCACCCCTCTGTGAGAGGGTGATAACTTTAGTTATTAGAAAATAAACTTTAATAAAATAGTACAAAACTAATTAGTAGTTACCAAAACTCTCTTTTGTTGCTAGTAAGATAAAATTACAAGGTTCCAATCGTTTTGTAACCAGCAACCAAACCTTTGTAACTTCTTTTGCCTCGCATTTGTCAGTTACGCGGGATAGGTTTTTCCAAACATGCGACGCCATTTATTTCGGTCTTGTGCATCATCTTTCGTAAGGCCCATCGCCCTCATGTCCTTTTGGACTTCGTCATCCATGTGATTTAAGGTCTTCCTCTTCCCCTTTTCTTTGTAGCCATGGAAGGGCACTTTTTTACGACATGGTCACCTGTTTATCGAAGTATATGACCGTACCATCTCAGTCTGGACTCTTACACTTTATCCGCTATTTGAGCAAACTTGAAGTCTCCTCTAATATCTTCGTTGCGCACCTTGTCTCTGAGTGTGATTCCTCCTGCCCATCGTTAATGTTCGTTTTTTTTTTATCGCCCAGACTTTGCCACCTTTCATAAACGCTGGTCTAACAGTTGTTTTGTAGACTTTCGTTTATGGGCGTTTTTACATCACACAAGACTCCAGTCAACTTACGCTACTTGTTCCACCCCGACGTTATTCTTTGAGATATGCGGATATATAAGATATTCAATTGATCCATCCTCCAAAAGTACTGAGCCATTATATATAATACTGATATTTAAATGTTTTTACCCTTGGCACGGTTGTATTGTCAAGCTTGATATCTGCATTGGAGGTAGCATCGGGTTAAAGTTACATAACATATATTCAGTCTTGGTTCTTCTAATGCGCAAACCATTTTCTTCTAATGTCACTCTCCATAGCTTTAGGCTTTCTTGAATCTAATGACAGTTATCGGAAACGAGCGATCGAGTGTTGGTTGTTGAATTTTTGCTGTGAGGTAATTCATGACGAAAGAGTAAAGGACTAAGGGCACTACCTCGATGAACACCAACTTTGATATCAAAACTTTTAAATGATTCCGCAGGGGTTCTAACGCATGTGTGGACGTCGTTGAACCAAACCTTTGTAACTGTTTTTTTTTAATGTATTGGTCCAAAATAAGATTGAGGAAGTTACCACAAAATAATCTTCCAAAGTGAACAGTAGTCCATCAGATGTTAACTTTACACAAGAAAATCCATCTAGAAAGTTAGGAAACAGATTTGAAATTCCATTACCGAGAGTACTATACATAACTCAATAATTACAGTAACATCTTCCTTATCCGTCACTCATACATCTAAGTCCGCATACATTGCTAGTAGTACTATGTCTGCTATACAATGTATGTATAGAGCATAGTAATCAAGGTATTAATGACTAAGATAATAACCGCTTGGGTTAATATCTCGCTCGGCTGACCGAAGGGGATATGGCCGCAATCATTGCTCTAATAATAGTAATTTATGTTTCGGCTTATGTTGATGGAATACCCTGGACTTCTAACATGTCTTAAACGATCGTTGTAAATCTTGATTAAGGGATTCCAAGTTCTGATTTAGGAGTACTATCACTAGAAATAGTGGGAGGGCTTTGTAATTAATATAGTAGTAGATGTCTAAGGTTCAGTTTGTAATTGATATTAGAAGTTTGTTATTTCAACTGGACGGAGGCGATGGCACTGGAGTTGAGTGCTCAGGTTATTGTCGCTTAATAAACTGCTATTTATTGTAGGTAACTAGTTTACGGAATGTTATTCAGGAGTATACTTTATTGGCAACCTAACTGATTTATCCGAAGTTGAATCGACTCCCGTTTTTGTAATTTTTCGTCCACTCCCAAACGTGACTGTAAGTTGAGTTACTCATAGCTTGAACATATAAATTCTGTAATTGCCAATTTCCTTTCTGGTTCCCAAAAAATTGTAGTTATAAGTAAAATTGGTACTAAGTACAATAGTTTTACAATGAGTTGACTAACATAGTTTTAAGACCTTTGTTACTAACAACTATGGACATGTAATTTAGTCTGCAATAAATGGATTTTAATTTAATTTAATTTAATAGTAATTATATACTCACAGTCCTGTGTGCTCACAAGCACGGTGACCTTTCCGGCCACGGTAGACAGGTGCCACGTCGCACTTCGTCAACATGGTAAAATATACTCACAGTCCTGTTGCCGATGTGCTTGTCAGCACGGCGGCCTGTCCGACCACGGCGGACACGCTCCGTGCCACACGTCGTCAACACAGTACAATATACTCACAGTCCTGTTGCCTAAGTGCTTTTCAGCACGGCGGACACGCTCCGTGCCACACGTCGTCAACACAGTACAATATACTCACAGTCCTGTTGCCTATGTGCTTGTCAGCTCACCGACCTGTCCGACCACGGTGGACACGCTCCGCGCCACATGTCATCAACACAGTACAATATACTCATAGTTCTGTTGCCTATGTCCTTGTCAGCTCAGCGGCCTGTCCGACCACGGCGGACACGCTCCGTGCCACACGTCGTCAACACAGTACAATATACTCACAGTACTGTAGCCTATGTGCTTGTCAGCTCAGCGTCCTGTCCGACCACGGTGGATACGCTCCGCTCCACACGTCATCAACACAGTACAATATACTCACAGTCCTGTTGCCTATATGCTTGGCGCGACAGCGCAGAACGGCGGCCTGTCCGACCACGGCGGACACGTTCCGCGGCGACACGTCGTCGAAGTACGGCCGCTCCGGGCGCGTGCCGTCGCCGCCGCTCACGCCCGGCAGACCACCTGAGACAATGGAAACGGAATATAAGTATAAATAATTTCTAAATTTAAACCTTTTGATTACATATTTTTTTCAAAACCTTCTTGTAGACCGACGGCATCTGTTTTTGTCTAGGATCTATGCAATTATAAGCGACAAACTTGGTCTGCTTCAGATATTCATCGTAATGAATTCAGTAAACTGCAGCTATTTGCATCACGAAGTTTATTGCTTTTTCTTAAACTGTGGCAGTTAACTAGGGACTCTGAATAGAGAATAATGACTTTTATATCGTTGCATTCCACTTTATCACGGAGTAATGTCGCTCATAATAAACTTTAAACATAATTAATTAAAGAATTTGGTGACTGCAAACTTTAGAAGACGTCATAAATAATTAAAACTTTAAATGACACGATTCTGTGTTTGTTTTAATGGCTTTTTCATTTAATTAGTGGGATAGAAGCATCACGGGTTGTTTTAGCACTCGTAATTAAAACCATTTAGCAACCTTCCATAGTATGCATTCTATCAGCTATAATGATTTGTCCTGAGAGCCTCTAGGCAAATGTCATTTTATCAGCGATGGCAATGGTTGAAATGCCAGAATGTCCTTACGTTCTGGCATGATCACCTGACATTTAGATTTGTAATTTTTTCAATCGCTTTCGCCACGCTTACGATAATATTGGCCTCAAGTGACATTTCGTTACCGAATATCAATTACACACATTTTGAACTCTTTGACAACATTTAACACTGACTGTACCTCTTTAATTTCCATTTTCAACCCACAAAGGAATATAAATACAAAATCCTCCAAAACAAACGGAATGTCATCCCTTGACTATTGCAGACTACAGTGATACGATTAGTTGGGATACAAGCAATTACCTCGCACGACAAGTTGAATGAAATCTAAAATTAACAAATAGGAGTGACGGCTCGCCACCTGAGACCAACGAGATTTGCATAGTGTTTGTGTTAGCTACACATGTTGGAGCCAATGTTGGGTCGGGGCTGATCTGTATGTGTCTGTTGTAAGATAAAATGAAGAGTTTTACATAAAATAACATTACTAGTTTCTGCCAGCGGCTTCACTCGCGTGTAAAGTATATTCTTATCCAAAGGGAACATTATACCAGGATGAGAAGTGCTATTCCAGACTATAATCTATCTCTGTACCCTATAGTAAACGATAGTATAGTTGATGGCGACAGGATTATCGCCATCAACTGAACACAAGACCAGACTCCGGGCTGCTACTGAGATATTTTTTGTTTTCATGTTATTTACATTTTTTTATATAAAATAAATTAAAATAATATTTTCAAATTGAAATAGAATTGCATGTATTCTTGTATATTTGTACTGACATCTTATTAATGCTGATTATGTTAATGTTTCATGCAAGATTATTTTCGAACGCAATGTGAATTGTTACTGAATTGTTACTGAATAAACTGAATTGAATTGAATTGATCGAATATTCCAGATGGAAAAACACAATAACACTTTGCTTGATCCGGGAATCGAACCCAGGATCTCTTGTCAAGCGCGAATACTAGACCAACCAGGTCTTCAACTCCATCTGAAGTGTGACAATACAAAAAAAAAGTAATGGATAAGGCACAGTCAATAAGCCATATATAAGTTAATTTAAATGCCTAAATACCCGACTGCTTAAGAAGTGAACTAAGAAGACGCAAACAAGAAGAAAATTATGCTGTGCCGTCTTGGTTTTGGTAAGTCAGCTCACGAATATATGTCCTCCAACTTATTTAACTTTTATTTATAACTTTTTAGTTATAATTTTTTTCGAAGTACTTTTACGTGTAACACATTTTTGTAATCACCTCTTAAATCCCTTCATTTTGTTACCCCACACGATGGGTTTGAAAGAAAAACTCAATTCATTTCTCATTCTTCAATTTTAATGTAGTCAGTAACACTCGCAAGATATAAAGAAGAATCGATTGACGTAAGAATCATCAAAATCGGCTTACGCGTTTGGCTTAGAACACCACATAGAAACAAACACACATAGGCTTCTTTTTATTTTCGTGTGAGGATGTGGCCACCTCTGTTGTCAGAGTTTAAGCTGCCTATGGGAACCCCACAGGCCTCTGACTTAGCTATTTCAAACTTACATTAACTAAATAAGTCCAGGTTTTCTCACGATGATTTGCTTCACAGTTGCCTGTGATGTCCAAGATAAACTTAGAAAGTACATATGAATACATAGACTGATAAACACATTACCCTCCTTCGGCAGTCGGGTAAAAATACCTAAGGACCGCAAACTATATGGTAAACATCTTTTCACTTAGGAACTAGATGAAGCTGTTGGTAATATCTCTGAATGTGTTGGAACGGCGCTTGAACACACATGTCGCTAAAATAGTATCGGTAAAAGTTTAAAATTTTCACCTACGAGTCTTCAATTTAGACATCCCTAGCGATCTCAATTTGACTAACAAAACATTGGTTGAGCGTCTATCGTGGAGCGATATTGGCCAAACATTGGCGCCGTCAGCCAACGTACCCGTAATATGCCACACGCTGTTTACCCAACTAAGACATGTCGCGGGATATCTGACAGCACAAACATAACTTGATTATTTAAGTTGGCAACATTTATTGCTTTCGATTTTACAGAGATTTCGTACGCAAACATGCTGAGATGATTTTATGAGAAATTGACATTAAACTGGTTACTAAGCAGATATTTTTAGTTCAAGCTTTCGCAATGGAAAAATTTTGCTTAGCAACACGGCTTGTAATCTTTAAGAAAAGTTTTGGTTTTGATAATAAGAACCGGATAAAATACTTATAATTCTGAAGAAGGCATTCACCATTCCTAGAATTCCTTAGATAAGCATACTATTCTAGAAAACTAGGAAAGTAACATTGTGGCCAACTTGAAGTTTGGCGAGAACTATACTAGTTGCCGGACACACATGCGAAAGTAAGGATTTTTTTTTTAATAGACTTTTGCTTGACCACTATCTCACCTGATGGTAAGCGACCACATCGGTCGACGGTGAAGCACGCTTACCTAGAAGTAACCTATTCACTCTTGACTTAAAGATCTTAGTATTCAATACTAGTAAATTTTAATTTCAGTCTGGTATTTTTATTGTTTATTGAATAATTTAAATTGTAATTCGTATATTTATTGGATTAAGTTATTTATATTTTTTGTGTATTTTAGTAAAATGGTTTGGTCTATTGTTAATTCTGTATTTGAAACATAACGGAAGAGGTCACTGGTCCCTGAAACACAGGAACTGCTACATAGCTCAGAGGTCAGAGTTTAAATTTTAGTAAAAAAATAATGCTTATAAACAATTTATTTATTCTTTATTTATTATACTCAAGAACAAATTTAATGCAAATACGAACAAAACAGCGTTATTCTTAACAGAAAATAAGGTGTTTTGTTTTCCTTGAGAAAGCTCTTATTTTGTAAGAATTAGGCACTACACAGTTTTACAGGCTTAAAGTAATGAAAATATGAAACGTGCCTGTACTGCCTGTTTCCCTAAAAACGTTCAAGTTACACGTACTTTGTTATGCTCGAGCTAAATGAAATGTAAGTTCACGTTACGTAAGCTTCCTATTCATGATATAATAAACGAAAACGCCCTCATAAACACCTTTATGTCCGCCGGTCTAATAGCATTACTTGTGACCGGGTATTAAAGACCAAATTCGTTCTGGATAGCCATGTTATAGTGCTAGGAGATAATTTCTAGAACCCATAAAATATATTGAAATCGAAAAAGGAAGATTGTAATAATGTACTTTTATATCATCTGAAAAAAACAAAGGCCTGATTGTATGAAGTTATTTGTGTCATTAAAAAAAAGTTAGTTAGTTTTTTCTTAGTACACGGCAAAATTATTCAGCCTTATGTATAAAAAAAATTTTAACCATAATCATTCTGATAAGTTTAAACACTGATGGAGATTAAAAATTCAAATTATCTGTAATTCATTTTTATTTAGAATCTACTAATCCGTGTTTAAATTAACATTTAATAAGAACCACAGTCGCTACCTTTCAGAAACGAACGAATGAACGTATTCCATCTGAACCTTTGAACCTTTAGTTTAAACAAAACCTGCAAATTCTCAGCTTTCAAATAAACCAACTTTACCTTCCATTCAAATTCAAATCTTAAGAGAAGAGAAACACAACATATTATTATTGGAATGTGTCGGTGAGCGGCTTCCCCGGTTCCTTGTCGGTTACGTGCCGGTTACGTGCCGTCACACCACCGAACCGGAAATAAGAACGCAGCCTTTGCCCGCCCTCTTATAAAAGGAAACACGGTGGAGCACATAAAGTTGCGGTCGGGCCACTAGAACCGAGGTGGGCAATGTTGGACGCCATTATAGGAGGAAAAAGTGTTAGTGAACTATTTTTATTTGGAAATAAACGTAGAGACGGCTATTTGTTGTGGCCTGAGTGGTTTTTCTGTGAATTGTGACGGTTTCTCATTTTTTTTGTTCGTGATAGTAAATAAGTGAGATGTAATAATATCTAATGGTGGGATGGTTTAAAAAAATATGATGTGTTCTACGAGTATTAAATCATTTGAGTTAACATTAAATAAACATTCACCAATTACCAAGAATTTATTTAAGCTTTTAGTGCGAATAAGTACTTTTGATTATAAAACTTATAATTTTTCAGGTATGTCCCAACCTTTTAAGTTCTAAATTAATTATGGATATATTGCCTGATAGCTACAACTTGGGGGTCTTTGAGGCTTAGGTTACTACAAGGCAATCGTGCTTCACCGTCGTTCACATCATCACTTACCATCAGGTGAGATAGTGGCCAGACGCGACCCAAACAACAATAAAAAAACTTTGTCGTCTTGTCATGGATTACATCATAAACTCAAAAGATCGAAAATTATAAATGACTAGCTTCTGCCAGTGACTTCACGTGCGTGGAAAGTGTTTTATCATCCCAAGGGAACATTATACCGGGATTAAAAGTATAGGCATACGCTATTCCAGACTATAATCTATCTCTGTGCCATATTTTACCCAAATCCGTTCAGCCGTTCTCGCGTGATTGAGTAACATTCATACATCCACACACATACACCCATGCACACATTCATATTTATAATATTAGTAAGATAGACAAGTGCACCATTTACCCGCTGTTTTCGCAGCCACACACGATAGGTCTGTGGTGCAGCAAGAAAATGGAAATGACAGCGATGAAGTTCTTTTGTGACTTCAGCGCGGGTACCAAGGTTGAATCTTTTGTCTCGTAACGTGTCTCTTCCGGGGCGTATTGCTACACAGGTGAGGCTGCTCCTATTTAGGTATGTTTTAGAAAATAACTAGGTATCTTCCATGTACAGTCACAAACATACATTCGACTAAAAGCAACTTTCTCCTCAAGTATTAGTAGACATTTTATCGTGTCATGAACGTAGTGTTTCCGAAACGCATGCCCGAATATGGATTTTCTAAAAATAACTATAGTAATTTCCAGTGTTAATTTTCGTATAGATGATTTACCTTATTAGTAAAATACTATATTGATGGTAAATTACTTCGTAACTCAATCTATTTCAACGTCTCCTCGATATAATACCCTTAAAATTAATTAATTATAAAATCTTTTGTTAAAGCTGATTGAAAAAGGAAACGGGATATTCCATTAATAATCTACTAAGTAATCTTACACTTCCATCTCAACTCAAATAGATTATTTATCAATAACATAAATTCCATGAAAATTAATCTAACGCGAAAGTCATCAACGCCAAGCCTGAGATAATTAATGTTCTGAAAAGCTTAGAAAGATAATACCGTAACCAGTGAAATTACAAGTTCCTAGTAAGGATTTTACGGAGGTGCCACTCCGATTCCTTTTTTTTTGATATTACACCTCCGACTTCGACCCTTTCAATTGGAGGTCGATTGAAGCACAGCAAAGACGGCACAACGGTGATTCGACAATCGCATGGCCATATGAATGAGTTTATAATTGTCGCGCGGGGAGCCTCTCCATCCACGTGCTTTCTGTCGATTACTCTTTGACTTGCAGTTTTGCATATTCGGCCTTCCTCAAACCACCTTACGACATCTCTCTCCTGTCTCCGACTCCGCTTTCGATTCCGGTTCCGGAACGGTTCCGATTCCGACAAACCAAATTTATAAACTCCGAGTCCGACTTCGGTTCCGATAAAACCACCTCCGTCCTCCATCTCTAGTTCCTAGTATAATTTAAAGAAACCATCAACGATAAAGATTGTGTGTATAAGTTTTCCTGGAAGCTTTGGTTCTTAGAAAACCTTGTGTTTGAAGATTCAGACATTTCTTGGAAATACCCGTATCTTCTTAGTTTTAATGAGATGTGAAGGAAAAATAAATTATTAAGTGGTTTTTAAATTTTTATTATCAGATAATTATTCTGATTATCTAATTAAATTTCAGCTTACACTGAAAATTATGCAAAATTGTTAACATCGCCTAGTAATTTTATATGTAGCAGTATCGGTGCTATCGCGGCAAAAAAACTCTTTGCATCTTGTAAAATTAATAGATCTCAACTCAGAGCGAAATTAATTGTAATAATATTATTTACATAACTTTTACTCAATAAGTTTCAATCACAGCCAACGTTTACAGTGCACCATAAGTTTCTATCCACTCTGGAAAGTAAAAGAAAAGCTACCACTTTTCACAACACGACCAACCGTCCAAAAACATATGGCAAAAAAAGCTTTAAATAACTCGTCCCCAAGAACAGACCATCAAGAAAAAGAACTACCTACGACATTATATTAAAATACGAATATTCCCTCCGTCGGTAACAATGTCGTTCAGGGCAAGTCCTCGGGTGCCAAAAGAAATAAACCACATTTACAGAAGCATGCTTCGCTACCCTCCGCTTCGCTCCAGTGCGCTTCTCTTCAAAATTTCACCTGAAAAGATATATTCTAAATGGATTTAAACCGAGGTAGCAACACTTTATATCGCTGAAAGCTGAACAATTTTCGTGATACTAACCGTTTTCTGATAATGCATTGCGGAGTTATTGCTTAGCGTTCCGATTTGAAATGGGTGTTGGCGAAGCAAATGGATGATATTATTTTTATGCGATACGCTGTGAAATTCTTGCTGTTACTTTATGTTCGTGTAACTTTCAAGATTTTTCCTTTTATGGAATTATTTCGAAAAATCTAATCGATCTTTCATACGTTAATTCAGAATAAAAATCTCTTCTCTTTGAGAAAATCGAAACAGTTCCAATAAAAAAAAGAAACCTTAATTGTATTTTTCTGCAAAATCGGTTCTTGTTTACTAGGATGCACAATAGAATAACATAGACATTGATATTAAAACTAGAACCCGAAAAAAACTCGGTTAAATGACGCCTATTGGGTCATCTAATTCAAACAAAAGTAACGACAGCCACAATAAACAACAACAACGTTATCAGAAACATTCAATCCCCATCAATTTAGTAGCACATATTTCAGGCTGTACTCGTACAACACGATACAACATGGTGCATATCCAGTGCATATACAGAGTAATTCAGTGCATATTTTGAATGTTCACAGGCGATTGCAGAATGCTAGTCGTGTCAGTGGCACGCTATTCGGCAAAAAATGCAACACGCGGTGCAACGGGCTCATTGCATCGTTTTCAACAGTGGTATTGCTTGGGAATAATTTAGGACGAGTTCAGTGAAAAATCTATGTCGCTGTCGTGTCTGTAAACTAATGGAACATGGAATGCCTCGTTCGTTTAAGCTTTAGCTGTTAGTTGATCACGAAAGGAAATTTTGTTAATTCTTTAACGAGAACTTAAATAGAAGAGCCAAAGCTATTTATATTAATCTCTGCATTTATACAATACTGCTAGTCTCGTTATCGATATCTGATCTTTCAACGAACTATGTAAACGGGAAGCTCAATTTCTTGGTCATCCGGTAGCGAGCTGGGTAGATATCCATTCATTGTTGCCATCGCCGGTAGAACCTGGATGAGGGTAGAACAGGAACGGGGGGATTACTACAATAAAAGGCCCATGCCTAGCAGTGGGTGAAGTTTGGTGACACTATGATAACAAAGCACAACTTTTCATCATACTCTTTATATCTGAGTCAAAAAAAAAACCCGTCATAACAAACGGTGCATCACGCCAGCATTCCTATATCCTATCCTAACTAGTACACCAACGAATCCCCCAGTTATGTGTTCCCCAGTTACTCATTACTATGCCTCTAAAATCTTCAGGCTTTTATAAGCCAGTAAGTCAGTGGCGCTAATATCACTAATGGTATCAGTGCAGGCTGCCACGTTAATACACAGTAATACGCAGTAACTCGTCACTGCATAATTATTCCAGATATAACCGGTACTAATACGGCTGCATCTCTAATGTACTATTGACGTAGAACTAATTAGCTGCGGAAACTACTATTATCTGGATTCAAGTCAGGATGTTATTTCACGAATTAATGCATATCAACCAGATATATATTCTGAGAAACAGAAGGAAGGATACTTCATTATTTTTGCGTTGTTTTATTTTTATTTACGTATTCATTCACACATACATTTTTTTTACAGGTATGATCTAAGCTAAAAATTAAGTCACAAATGGCCACACTAAGAGATTGATGACAAACATGGTTGTGATCCTGGTGGAACATTATCCAGAAGGTCCTGGACCTAGTTAATGTAAGATTAAAAATCGCCAACGCCTTGAGCAAGCTTATTGATTAATGCTCGTGTCTTATCTGTGTGAGAAGAGTAATACTTTTGCCTTACAGTGGAACAGTATTCATCACCATCATATCAGCCGAAAGACGTCCAGTGCTGGACATAGGCCGCCCCCAAGCGTCGCCACATTGAACGGTCCCGTGCGTCCCGCATCCAGCAGATCCCAGCAACCTTCACCAGGTCATCGGTCCACCCGGTGGGAGGCTTTCCAACGCAATGTCTTCCGGTTTGCCGTCGCCACTACAGAACTTTTCTGCCCCATCGGCCATCCGTTCTGCGAGTAATGATCCCTGCCCACTGCCACTTAAGTTTGGCACTTCTTCAGGCCATGTCGGTAACCCTGGTTCTCTTGCGGATCTATACATTTCTGATTCGATCACTTAGGATACTCCGAGCATAGACCTCTCCATTGCCCTTTGGGTGACTGTAAGCTTTCTGATGAGGCCCATTGTGAGCGAACACGTCTCAGAGCCATAGGTCATCACTGGCAACACACACTGGTCATTGGCTTGGCGGAACAGTATTAGGCTGGTATTACTATTACTAAGTAGAGGAATGTGAAAAGGGTGAGGAAAATTTTGGGTGTAAATATGGATGGCTATAAAAGTAAGGGAAGACCAGAGAATCAACGGATGCACTGAGTGAAAGATAAAATGTCTAGAAGGGATGACTGAGTGTGTACTAAGATGACAAATTATAGAGAAGTAGTCCTATAGCAAAGTTAGTTGGTCGTAGTGGATCTTCTTCCTGTCTGTTCTAGCTTCCCACTTGAATTTAGGTATTGTGTTTCGATTTGAATTGCTATATCAGTGATATGACAGATGTTTGAGACATTTCCTTATGTATTAGATTGGCAACGGATAGGCATGGGAATATATCTACAAGCATGTGACGATCATTTTCTGTTTGAAATATCGCTCAGTTTGAATATCTTTTACATATAAATAAAAATATATTTAATAGAACCATCTTAGGCGGAAATTCGATAAATTGGACGAGAGTGAGTTTAGGTATATTACGTTACGTGAGAGAGAAGAAAGAAATAACTCCTTTCTACTCTCCTAAGAAACCTCTCATCGAATACTTCATACTCGTATTTTAAGAAGTCGTACTTCTATCACGTGTTTGGTTTTGCAAGCGAATTTTTTAAACTTGTGTTCCCACTCCAACATAAAGATCTCCCTTTCTTTCCAATTTTGTTTTTTTTTGCTTTTTATTAACCATTGCCCCAGACTAGGAATGTCTCGTGTATTGTGGGTGCGTTTACAAACATTTTAACTCAAATACACAAACACCCAGGTCCGGAATAACTATCTGTAGGCCATACAATTTTTTGTACGTAAATGTAAAAAAAGACATATCTACAAATATTTGTTCCCCGCGGGAATCGAACCCACGACACGCAGCGTAGCAGCCAATCGCTCAGGCAATGCGACAACCAGAGTCCTGTATGTAGGTGTTGAGCTCGTCTCATAATAACAATAATATTAGGTAATCCTGTAAAACTACATTTTTAATAGGCACGATACCTTCTTAATTCATGCAGTAAATTCGAAAAGTAAAGTCATTAACAAGTGTTGGTTGCATTTGTTTCCTAACCCAACGACACGCGAGCGGATTTGTTGCTCCACCATAGTTCTCATTTACAAAAATACTTTTTAAATTGATGTTTTAAGTAACATTTTAGTGTTTGGTGAAGTTCTACTTTATTAGTTTAATAAGAAGGTGAATGAGACTTGGATTTGAAACACACAAAAGTAACGTATCCAACTAAAAGTATAAATACACTACTAATCAACTCATCCCACTAATATTATAAATGTGAAAGTTTGTATGGATTTGGATGAAATTATGCACACAGACAGTTTATAGCCTGGATTACATATATGACACTTTTCTCCCGATAAACTCTGTATAAATAATGATGCCTTGGGAAGCCTCAGGCAGAAACTAGTTACTTATATTTTGAGAAAAAACTGGGCATTCTGTAAAGCAAAGCGATTACTCTAACTAAGCAAGTCACTCAACTTGCTAGAAACATTTTATAAACTTATTAACTAACATTTTACTTAAGTTTTATCCTTAAAGCTAAACAAACTAATCTGGTAGGCAAGATCACAAAAACCAACAAAGAAAACATCAAAATAAAATACTTGACAAGCCCTAAAAAAACACAAATTTTATCAAATTTAACGTTTTTAAAAAGATCATGAATTTTATTTAGGAAAAATTCATATCGGGCACTTCATAAATAATAAGTCACTTGACTCTGTAAAGTGGCTGAAATTCAGAGCTTCAGTGACAAAGAGGAGAGGGCGAGGGAGGGGCAGGTGGGGTTAGCAGAGCGGGAGGGGGGAGTAATTACACTAATGAATATTAACAGGATACTGTAGTGGTGTACTGAATCTAATGAAATAAGATAAAAAAGTGATCCTTTCCATTATAAAAATGGCAGTGGCACTTTTGTAAATTAATTTTGTCTCGAAGAAAATCTCTAAACAAAATCTTGCGTAGAAAATGCTAGAACTCATTCAGCTAAATGTTGACCCAAATGTTTATGTAACATTGTGAAGTATTTTTAACCGCTTAGCGAAATGGTTATGGCATTATTCCCTGTAGAGCTTTATCGTGGTTTTGTTTAGGGGGATAAAAATAGACTGTGGGTTTGTTGTGTTTTATGTTTTTGTTTTCATAAATATAAACGACTTTATAGTTCTTCTGAAAGCAACTAATTCCCTTGATTGCTATACATTTCTTCTTTTTACTATTATCATTTAGCTTCATCATCATCATCAGCCTATTATTTAGCCTTCGAGTTTTTGGTTCTAGGACATGCCGTGGTTTTCTTACTATGTTGTCCTTCACCGTTTTTGAGAGCAGTGGTGATGAAATAATACACAAAGTAACGTTCGAACCCACGACCTACAACTTGTAAGTCGCGGTCGATACCACTGGGCCACCACTGCTCTCATTTAGTTTATCTATCACTAAAGACATCAAACTGCAACCACGCTTGATGTCCTGAGTTTTATATGCATATTTTTTTAGTGCTCACAAACCTGATAACTTGTCATTACAGTTTTTCATGCCGCTGTAACACGAAAGTTAACAGTCAAGTGCTTTTTGATGATCATCATTCCACCACTATATTTCCCCCACGGGAAAGAAACAGTAAATTTCTGTAAAATTCTTTTCTCTTTACCTGTGACTTTATGTCTACCTCGGACAAACGGTCCGTTTAGGTAAGTTCAACTTCGATAAAGAGTTCAACCGTCGAATCCGACTTGGCTGGGTAGCGTTTGGGAAGTTGCACGGTATCTTCTCGTCCAACTTACCACAGTGTCTCAAGACGAAAGTCTGTGACCAGTGTGTGTTGCCAGTGATTACTTACGGGCAAGAGACGAGGTCGCTCACAATGGGCCTCATCAGAAGGCTTAAAGTCACACAAAGGGCAATGGAGAGGGTTATGCTCGGAGTTTCCTTGCGTGATCGAATTATAAATGAAGACATCCACAAGAGAACCCAGGTTACAGACATAGCCCGAAAAATCGCCAAACTTAAGTGGCAGTGAGCAGGGCACATTGCACGCATAACGGACGGCTGTTGTGGCTGAAAAGTTCTGGAGAGGCGACCGCGTACCGGAAGATGCAGCCCGCTCCACCTAGAGGCCTCCCTCAGCGCGACGACTTGGTCTAGGCTGCGGGAGTCCGGTGGATGCAAAACGCACAAGACCGACCAGTGTGGTGATGTTTGGGTACATGTCCATCAGTGGACATCTTTTGGCTGAAATTATGATGATGATGGTATTTCAAACAAACGTATTCACCCGCATAATTTCCAACGGAAACGGAAATTTTCGCGAGGGTACATACCCCATGATAAAAATAGCCGATGTCCTTCTCTACCAAAAATCATCAAAATTGGTTTAGCGGTTCAAAAAACAAAATACTGATAGATAGACAGAGTTACTTTCATATTTACAATATTTTTTTGAATTTCAAAAGCAAAGCTAGTGCTTTGCATCAATTTTTCAAAATCCACTTCACTTAAATAACTTACTAATTTTTACAAACCAACATAACTGAATTATAGAAAACTGCACCCTGTGAATAACCTAAGCTGGCCAAAATTTCTAGCAGTTGAGCACTGAAGCCAGTATTAATTTTCATAAAGCATGGCTGTTCACACAATGGTGTGAAATGGCTACTAATCACCCGTAGTGCCCGCTTGTTGTAATTATTTCTACTATTATGTTTGATGGTTTAATTTCATTTAGTTATTGTTTTAGGAGCATTTGTAACATTGTTCTTTGTTAATTATGAGTTATGAGAATCGCAATTTGATTATGTTAATGAATGTTGTAGAATTAGGTGTTTATGTAACATTTTGATATTGTTTTAACATTTTGATTAAGTTTTGTGTATGATAATAAATGATTTGATACTTACGGCCACCTGTGTGGAATTAATACTTCTACACAATACCTTTATAATTTATAGACTATCTTAATTGCAGTAATTTAGCTAGTGTGGTTTAACAATATTCATTTAATAGTTTTTGTCGTTTTATCACAAACTTTCGGGTTTTTATTAGAGGTAGGATAGAACTGTATCCATATATTTATGAGATAAGATTATTACCATGAATAAATGGATGTTACAATTTAGATATAGACATGACTGATCTAAAATCTATCGCAAATCATTTATAAAAAAATGTTAAGTCTTTTTCAGTGCGGTTTCCAAACACATGCTTGTCATATTAAACTCAAGATTTAACAAAATAAAAGAATTGATGATGATATAATGCCCCTAAAAGCCTTGTCCGACGAAAATTACAGGTCACCGTTCACAGATGACCTTTACGACGCACCATATATCACAGTATTACAAAAAATAACATCAACTTTCAATCTTTGAACCCTAAAAGTAAATAAAAGTAATAAAACGTGCTCCAAGGTACGGGACCGCGGGACGTTAGGGTTTTATTGTCGATACGCGAGCCCCTAAGCATGCGCGGCACATCTGAGAGACCCTTATCCTTATGTGACACGTTACGACTCACTTTTATATGATAGTTTAGAAAACGGTTAATTGCTGAACCGATACGTTTCTTTCGGTGACACTTTTTGTTATTTTTTATGTGGCCATGATCTGCGTGCCTTCAGCGCAAGCGTAGGTATGTTCTACTCTCTTTAAAAATCAGATCCCGTGTTTCGTCACGAAATTTGTACCTGACAGACATAATATCACATATTAATGCTACGAAAAGTATACTATTAGATGAAAAATTAATCACTGAACCATTTTTACATAAAAAAAGTAATTTTAATTGCATGATGCGTAGATGCTTAATAAAGTTCGTGTAGGGGTTATCACTATAACTTTAATAAAAATCTTTTTATATACCCTTTTTTTTAATCAATTCACTATTTTTGTATTTCGTGACAAAGTCAAGTGGTTCTATAATTTTTTAGTGATTTATTTGGTAGTATTTCTCTCCTTGCATTTTATGAAATAAAATATACAGGAAAAAAATGAAATGAAATGCTTAAACAATTATTATGTGAACCGAGATGTTTGCAACTACGTATTGTAAATCAGTAGTTCTTTAATGATGCGCCTATATTTGTTATTGAAATTCTTCTATTAAAATTCAACAGACATTTCAATATCTCGTTAAAATTTTATAGAGATCGATTCTATTCCTCAATTATCATTCTGCAGCACCACGTTTGGACGTCTGTAAAAACAATGATAAACACAGCGCTTTCAGCGTTACATCTAGGTTCGGAATGATATATCAAGTTGAAAACTTAAATTTATTTAGATAACAAATTAATATAAATGATTTAATTTAAGTAGTAGAGAACTAATCCCCAATTTCTAAATTAATATTTTTACAAGCTTCTTATCACCTTGCAATGTATGTGTGTTCGGATCAAATATTGCAACTGAATTTTAAAGCAATTATCCTCAACCGATTACGATGAAATTCTACATACACGTTTGGTTTGGATGACAATGCACGTTAATCTATTTAAGAAAAGTTTTTTAATTGGATTTTTTTTTATTCAAACTCTACTTTAACCTGAAAATCTGTCAAAATTGGGCATTAAGGCAGGGTTTGACAAGTTCTAATACAAAAACCGGTCCTAAAGCAGTGATCATACCCTGAACGAACAAAAGAAACTGCATCTCAATACAGCGGTACCAATGAAACCACGTTCCAATTATAAAAAGCAATTTCAATTTCTCGATATTTTCTTACAACAACAGTGACGTCACGGCAGAAAAATATTTCTCAATATCAGCATCAATTTCTTAGCGCATATATTACAACAAGGCTCTCAAAGGTTGCCATGGCGACGATTATTGCATCCGCTAGGCGGGTCAAAGAGAACCTACTTTATATGGAGACTTATATCTTCGTATGAGTATAAAGTCTTAGTTCCTGCGAGTTCTTTCAGCGACATTAGAAAGATGGAAGCGGTTTGAAAGAAGGTGTATTTATTTAAGACGGATTTTGTGGTGGTTTTTTACAAAAGTGGGCAATCTAGATAATAAAATCATGATATTTGACTTTCACTTATTACCAGTTGTAATATTCTGTAAAAATCATACCGTGTGGAGTGAATGAACTGTCAAACATTTGGTGCAATGATCACTTTAACATCACTTCGCCTCAGTTTTTATGGTGAGTTTTTACAGAAAAAATCGGCTCGAACGGGTCACCCATCCTGGTCATACATCATTTGAATTTTAATGATTCCTGAAGCCGTACTAAATGCTTAAAAGTTATCATTGTTCCAGCGCGGAACGTAGCTATACAAGACGCACTACGTGTTCCTTTTTCACAACTGATACATGATGGTATACATATACACCTAATAATGTTGGTTTTTCAAACTTAAGTGGCAGTGGGCAGGGCTCACTGAGTCCGAAACGTTCTGGAGCGACGACCTGGTCAAGACTGCGTGTGTCCGGTGGATGTGAATTGCACAGGACCGACCTGTGTGGCAGCTGAAATTATGATGACGATAATGATGATGAAGTTCAGCTCTCGATCTGACATCAATTAAAGTTATTGGTTTAATAATTTAAACGACAGAGGAATATATCAAAGATTTTGATATCACTCATGTTCATTCTAAAAAAAATCTGCTATGTATAGTAAAATATACGAACTATTCATGCCATTGCAGAAAAAGGTACCAAATTGATTCTAAGTAGCATTTCATTTGCAGTAAATGAATTCGAAGGACTTATCATTTCATTGCAAACAATAAGAAGATCACTTCTAGAAATATTTTAATGATTATCACACATCACATCATCAGCCTATTAATATTCCCACTGCTGAGACACAGGCCTCCTCTCTTGGAGAGGGATGATACATCTAAATTATTCACAGTAATCAATAGTAATAGCAACACTGGTATGCAGCGGCTTGTTTGTACTGATTGTTTGTACGATAATAATATGTATGAGGACATAATACAATGATTAATTAATCAGTCGTAAATAAACAAACTGATGTTATGATCAACTGCGGTTACTTGATACAATTATCGTTTTGTTTTGTGAAGTTGGTTTTAATGTACTGGGAATTTTAATTGGTCAGTTAATTGTTTCAGTATAAATCTCATTGTGGTATGTAATTTTAACTTCCGCCTTTTTCAGTATGTTTTTCTGAGTTATTCCAAAACTAAGCTAGCATCATTACGCCTGCATTCGCCGAAGACTTAATATACTTACTTACTTTGGCAGGGTTGCCCCTACAGTATCATTTTGCGGGGAATATCTAGTGCCATGTTACGGGTGGACAGATTTTTATCAAATAAACACAAATCCAGACTTAGGGCTACCACTGATAAGTTCCAGATGGAAAAACCTAGTAACAGTTTAACACACACCGAAACGGGAATCATACCGAGGACCTCATGCTCAGCAGTATCGCTTGTGACCATGAGACCAACGAGACAGGTGTGATAATGAATATTATGTAATACTGCCTCCTGCCAGCGGCTTCGCTCGCGTGAATGTCGAAAATTATCCCATGTGAACATATTCCCGGGATAAAAAATAACCTACGTGCTATTCCTGACTATATATTCCTGTACCAAATTTCTTCCAGATCCGTCCAGCCATTTAAATGAGAAGAAGTAACAAACATACAAACACACTCACAATTTTCGCTTTTATAATATTAATATATAGAATGTGCCCGCGTGGTGTTAGTACTTCACCCAATATCTTTATGAATTATCTTCAATAGCCTATGTGATATTCGGATGTATAAGGTATATTTCTGTAAAGTTTGGTCAAAATACGTTCAGTAGTTTTTACGTGAAAGAGTAACAAACATCTATCCATCCTCACAAACTTTCACGTTTACATTTGAAGTAGGATATTTGTTGTTAAATTTGTTAATTAAACACTTAAATATAAACAACTTTATTTGTACCTATTACAGTAAACAAGACTTAAATGATATTATTATATGAACATGTTTAAAATTAACGAGTGAGTGGAAAGCGAGCGAATGCGTGCTTATTGTAATGTATCACGCAGCGCTAATAAAATATTTATAATTACTCTTTATATTAATTGGCGCATTTTCCATACGTGAAACTGTTTTCAATAATTTCCAACAAGCTTCTGCCCGCGGATTCACCCGTGTGAAACTCGATATTAGCGCAAAGGAACCTAATCACCCTACCTACCGAACCTACTTTTGTATTTGCAGGAAATAATGTTTTACCGAATCATGCATTTTGTTGGAATTTTCTCATTTTCAACTTTTTCCTTTTCATGTTATGATTTCGTGAAATATGTTATGAAATTGTTATTGATCAATTAATTGCCGACACGAAAATCCAATTATTCTTAATTGTTTTCGTTCAAATAACGTCTGAAGAATTTTATGAAAACTCTTTTACTCAAGTGGATCACGAGTACTTATCCATTTCAGATTCTAAGATAAAATCTAAGCTAACGTCTTTATAATATGGGATAAAATTGTTTGTTACATTTCTGTAAATACTGGGCCGAATAAATAAATCTTTTACTGGTACTATACTTGGCGTATTTGTGCACAAGTTGGATCCGAATCTCTATTACAAAATGAACTGTGTTTTGCCTTGCCCAATTTTGGCAAATATGCCAAATTTGGAACAGGATAGTTCCAGGATATTACTGATAAGAAACTACACTATCACTGAGTGCCATAAGTTTTTATCCCGACTTTATGCACAGTTCCTGTGGGATTAGCCAGGAGAGCGAATCCGTAAGATAAAGCTAAAGTTCCACAAATTCATAATCTATCTTGGGCAAGACGTAGCCGGTCCTCCGAGTACATATCCCACAAACCTATATCATAGTTATATATAATAGTCATAAACTGACGAGAACGTAATAAGTTTTGATATCAAGCTAATAGTAACTTAGTGCCTACGAGCTACGCCGTAGCACCGAGCTACGCCGTAGTCTCGTAGCGCGTAGCACCGAGTTTCCTCGTAAACGTCAAGTATTATTTTGATCGTTCGTCGTTATTAAAGGGTAATGTTGTTTACTTAACATTGATTATTTACTTTGGAAATTGAAACAAAGTAAGTTAGCTTAGATAAATATAACTTGTACCTACGTACGAATGTGCTTGAGCGGAGTTGGAAAAGATGGGAAGTGGTTTTCGACTTAGTTTAAGTTCAAAGGTTATTTTATTCAGTGTTTATTTTAAATTCTGAATTTAACGTTTAAAAGAAACTAGTTAATGAAAACTAACTACTTCTGAAAGGACTCACTTAGAAGTCTTTTCATGAGAAGTCGATAAAGTTTATACAAAAACGTAAGTAATTCTTAGATATAATACTAGACATAGGCAATCTTATCAACTTTTAGCAGGATTTACTTTATAAATTACTAGCTGTTCCCCGCGGCTTCGCCCCCGTGGACCACCCCACAGGACCCGTTTTTGGGATAAAAGAATAGCCTACGTCACTCAGGAATAATGTAGCTTTTTATTGGTGAATGAATTTTTTAAATCGGTCCAGTGGTTTCGGAGCCTATTCAGTACAAACAAACATACAAACAAACAAACAAAAAAATCTTTACTCTTTATAATTTTAGAGTATAGATGATGGTTTTCTTCTTTACCTGTTCACAAAAGCACTATGTACAGTTAACAGAATCGATGAGTATCCTGGCTAACTGTACCTACATATTTTAAATCCATTTTATCTACACTCACAACGTAATGTTCCAATTATGAATTCAAAAAATATTGCATAAACACGTACTTTATATTCGTGGATAGGTAAAATTAAAAAAAAAACCATTATAGTTCAACATTTTCCTTCGTTTTTCAAACAACTGCATCATAAAATAACTTTTTTTCTATTACGATACAGGACAAATCCAAGAAGTTAATCACTAAGGAGATTCCATCAATTATTTAAATTTATTGAAATGCCATTTTTATAGTACCTTTTAAAAAAAAATTGATTCCAATTTTAACTTGTCTGTAACAGTGCCCTTACAGTAGTTGCTTTAGGCTTATTACGCACTGCCATTTTTATTTGCGCGAACTTTTGTCTCTTTCCACCTGTTCATAGAGCTCAAAATATTCGCGCGAATTATATTCGCGCTGCGATGCGGTGGATTCTGTTGCAAAACACGGATTTCATGCGGTATTATTGCCGCACGATTTTTTTACCGCAATTTTATGCGGTGATGTGCTGGGTTTTGGCGCCATTCATACGTTTTGCAGGTTTCGTTGTACTGAATTTCATGACTTTTTAAAATTCTTGCTTAAAATGTCTGATTTTAGTGAATGTGAAGAAAAATTGACGCCGCCAAATATTTTAAATGCGGTGTAGGAAATTATATTATATGATGCATTTATCACGACTTTATGGCATGGAAAATGCAAAAAATAAGATTAAGTAGGTTCAATCCCAAAATGTATGAGTGTAGATAAAGTAGTGCACATAACTAGGTATTAAAACATTCGTGTGAATACTATTAAAAACCTCGCCTACGGCTCGGTTTTTAAACTCACACTCATGTTTTAATACCCCTTATTATGCAACAGTATCATAAACTACTATTATTTTGAGAGTCAAGTCATCAAGGCTTATAATTGAGAATCAAACGAACTCACCTGGGTGAACTATGATGTCTAAAGTAGAAATATTTCTAAGCAGTTTTTTACTTTAAATTAGACCTCTGATTGGACAGCGTCAAAACTGTAATCATCTTCGGGGAAAGATACGAGGTACTTTCACCTTTACCACTACTTTAAAACTGATCACTTCAACTCAACTCGGGTCCTACCTACTACCCAAATCTTAACTCATCTTCACCCCTTCCCTCATCTCGTGTAAATCACAGCGAGTATTGAAGACGTAGGGCCGCGTCCGGCTGCCTCACACAATATCGGCCGCGGCAGAAGGCCGTAAATCTGCAGAATGGCCGCCGCAAGGATGGCCGCACTCGACTCACGGCCTCTTGGACGCACTGTGTCATGGTATTGTAAATTGAATCTGATGGTTTATTGATTTTGTGTGAAGATTCTGCTAGGTAATTTAGAATTGAAGATATTTGAATCGATCGAGTTTGATTCTGACCTAAAGAAATTATTTGAGTGATATAGTTGAAGAAATTTGCTTTGTCAGAGCAAACACACCGAACGTCATCGTCGATTATATTTAATACTGCGAATAAATTAATGAACTGTAGATTTGTTGCATAATACCATGTGTGCGAAGGTTTTTCACTTGGTAATCGATTGAGGAAAACTACTCCATACAAAGTTTAGAGTGACTCAACTTCATATGAACGCTTGCACTCTGGAATATAATAAACCGACTTTTATATGATCTTAAGCAGTAAACAAAGAGTATAAACTTAGATATTGTTCGAACAATAGTTAAGTTAATAAATTGCAATACAGCAAGTAATGAAAACTCCTTCCTTCCTCCCGGCATTAAGTTACGACTCGAGACTTGAAACTTAGCAGGAATATGGAAGTTAATGTTTATATGTTACTGTAAGAGCCTGAACCCGCGACAAAACCTAGGATTCACCAAGTCTAGAGCCTTCAGAAAGATAGCTAACCTTCCTGATGGGTACACGCGATAAAATTTATATCACACCGATATGCGACTACACATGGACAAAATATTTCCGTGATATCGTCTATTGACGCAATTTAAATCGCCTCGTGCTATAGGGAAAGTTCTTAACTGGAACGGACTTGTCTGTGATATCGATAATTTCGGTGTTAGTTAAAGCGATTACCAGAATCAGATTTCTTTTTATCACAGATAAGTTCCTATTTTTATCCGTAAGACTTGGTAAATCTAAGGTTTTACTGGGCAATCTTAGGATTTACCGTAGTTCGGGCTTTTACCGCAACATATTATGCACAACACTGCTAAAACACTGAAATATTGAAGACGGATTCCTTGTCTTAGCGTCAGTTGTCTTCAGGGTGTTTCGGAGAAGTTGTTAGTATTCTTTTTCATTCTCGTGTTGATCAGAAGTTTGCTACGTGAACGGTGTAGTTAGTGACTTTGGATCAGTGTTTGAGAGATCACGTTGCGGGTGATAGACATTTTCTGAAATGATAGGTCACCTCAAACTCATTTCTTTCTGAAATGAGTTTGAGGTGACCTATCATTTGATGCAGATAATATTTTAGTATGTGCACTATCAAACGGCCCATTCTTTCTCACAGAGAGAAGGCCTGTGTCCCAGCAGTGGGAATATTAAAAGTCTGATGATGATGATGAAGATGACTATCAAGTCTAGACATGCTTTTGCCTTGCCATTGATTGTCAAGCGCTACCGCTGAGAATAAAATCTTGGGGACGATGCCTGAATCGGAAAAAGTGTTATTGGCTTTTAAACCAGGCATTTTCAGTCGCAACCCAAAGTTTGGATGTGTGAAACGGAGGTGAACTACACTCTCTGACTAACCCTGCGTGGATTACATAAATGATGTTCTTTATATAAAAGCTACTTAAGAAGCTATTCTTATTTATTATACTTCATAGATAATTGACCTAATTATTAGCTGTCAGTTTCTGATTCACCTATTACCATCCTAAAATGTTCGTCTTCTAGTTTGTCCTAAAAATTGAACCACCAGGTTATAAAGGCCATGGTGTTAAACGCGGATAAGCTTGTGAAATTATTCACATTTTCACGTGTGCTGCCAGGGGGGCGCTGCTATGCCGACCGATCATTTTTCAAGGCCCCTCTCTGGTATAACGTGGTACGGAAGTTTTGATACTTTTCACAAGATTTAGTTTAGGATATTACGTTAGCTAATAAATAAAAATCCATACATAAATATAACAGTGGTACTCAGCTGAATCCGGTAAGACTGGAAGCCAACCCAACAATAATTGGGAAAAAAGGCTAGGGAGATGATGATGATATAAATATAACGTTTTTGTTTTTAAATAAACTAACGTACTGAAAATAAATCGCTTATTATTTTGTTACTTCATGCGATTAATATTGTTAGTGCAGTTAAATTTGCATTAATCAAGTGCCGCTTTGTGAAAATTATTATTTTAAACATAATGAGCAACGAACTCAGTATTTTATTAAATTCATCATGTACCAATTCAGTATTTAAGTTTCCAATTCAGTATATGGTTACGTAAATTGCAATAGGATTTTAATAATACGATACGAAACCGTTTATTCTACTTACTATAAAAATGTAAAAGAAAATTTAATTATTTTAATGTTTGTAATTAAATCACGTCAAAAAGGCTGATCAGATTTTGACGTAAATTCGCACACACTACAGTTAGGTCATGGTGTTTTAGGACATATTTTTACGTTGCCTTGAAATAAGTTGAGAAATTCACGAAGGAAGCCGTTGATACAAGCGAGTGATATAATAAAATCGATTTGCCTGTTCATTTATTTTTCATATAGTAACGCAATTAACTTCTAAACCTTTTTACCATTTACAAAATGTATTTTCCTCCAATATTCCAATGTTATCCTCGATTATTGTACCGCGTCACATTTCTCGTTAATGACAATCTGTCAGCTCGGGCCGACAGTCGAAACCTTCTATTTGGGGCGCAACGTTATTCTTGCGGCCTTCTGCCTGCTATGTACTCCTTATATGTACACGTGTAGGAACAATATGGAGGCACGAGTCGATTTGATAAGCTTTGAGGTGACAATATTTTGTAGGTATTTTCCTCTGGTGATAGGGAAAATTAAAATTATTTCTTATGGAGGCACGTGTCGATTTGATAAGCTTTGATGTGACTATGTTTTGTAGGTATTTTCTGCCGGCGATAGTAAAAATTAAAATTATTTTCCGTCATAACACATATCATAACATCACCTCTGTATTCAATAAAGGATTGGGTGGATTGTTTTCTTCATAGTAAATTAATGTTACTAAAATTTTAAATGAGAAAGTCTGGATGGATGGATAGATGTTTGTTTGTTACTCAATCACGCTACAACGGCTAAACGGATCTAGATGTAATTTGGCATAGACATAGATTATAGTCTGGAATTGCACAAAGGCTACTTTTTATCCCGGTTTACTGTTCCTTTGGAATAAGAAAATACTTTTCACGTGGGCGAACCGCGATCTATAAAATGGGTCCTCGCGAGTCCCTCAGAGACAAATTAAAAGAGATCGATATACTGACTCTACCTTCACTTTATATTTTGGAATGTATTTTGTATGTCCGCAAAAATCGAGGGCTTTACAAAACTAGAAGCGACTTCCATAATTTATATACACGCAGTAAGCACGAAATTGTAATACCCAAATTCAGATTAACGAAAACTAGCAAGTCTTTTCTAATAAACATATACGCTTTTATAACAAGTTGCCAAAGTCAGTTATAGAACTGACCGATAAAAAGTTCAAAAACTACATCAAACGTGTCCTTATTAAAAAAACATATTATAAGATCAAGGACTACGTTGAAGATAAAAGTTTTCCCCCCATATATACATACTAAAGCTGTAACATGTAAATATTGTAAACCAAACCATTTTTTTTAAAGAGTAACCGTGGAGTTTCTTGCCGGTTCTTCTCCATAGGAAACGACCAACCCAAACCGTGTACCTTTTATTGACGTTTTATAAATGCCCATGTAGGCCTATATGAAATAAAAAAATACAAAAAGATTTTGAAAAAATGGAAACCTAATAGAGCAATGGTGACTCAGTGGTAATGGTACCGACTTACGTGTCGTGGTCGTGGGTTCAAAACCAGACAGACGCTTTATTTTGTCTAAATTATTTCAGCACCACCCACGCGCGGCCCTCTTATATGTACTTCTTATACACGTGTAGGAACAATATGGGGGCACGTATCGATTTGATAAGCTTTTACTTTATGTGTGTTTTCTTTTGCCAATAGCGAAAATTAAAATTATTTTCTCATAACACATAACACAACATCACGCCTGTATTCCCAAATGGTAAGGCAGAGGTGCACCTACAGTAAACCCATATTTTGCTCCAATTAAATAATAAATTCTATAAGTTATGAGGATTTAAAAAAAATCCGATAAATAGTACTTCGGGGTATCTGTTTTTACCACCATCATCTTTTTACTCTGGTTTTATGTCACTTGGGGTCCGTACAATACGTTTGTTTTTACCAACACAAATTGGTAATTTATTCATAATAAATCTAGTTTTAATTTAGTTAAATAATGCTGTTAACAATTAAAATTTCCTTTTATTTCATACTTTTAAACTAAATGACTTATCTAGTAGTAGACATGCTTCGATCAACAATCTATCGAACACGTAATTATGACACGATATCTAGATATCGTTGCGAAAATACCCCGATTCAAACAGTAAAACGCCCATTACTTTTGAACGGCTGAACCGATTTGCTGAAACTAAATCAAAATCGGTTCATCCGTTTAGAAAGTATGATGCCACGAACGAAGATACACAGGTACACACTTCGAACTTATAACCCTCCTCTTTTACCGTCAGTGGTTATAAAGGGTTATTACCTTGATTGTATCTTACATAGAATTAATGCGACAATGTAATTTAGTTTACAACGTTTTCACATTTCAACAACTTACAAAATATCCATCACGACGCACCCTCTAAAATGCACAAGAACTTCACTCTGCCCCCATAAAACGCCGCCATATTTACAGGCCATTTAAATGGAACCCGTAAACAAAACACAGCTTTAATCAACACCTCGGGCTTATCCCGGCCCCCGGCCAGTGGCGTAAACAACGGCTATCTTTATGGGCAATAAACAGCTAAATAGTTTTATATCGATTGTGTGACGTCATTTGTCTCGCGCCCCGTCGCCTGCCAACAGATTAATGGCCAAATGTTTGTTTTTTTCTTCTTTTTTTTGGGATAAGAATTGGGCTGGGTTTAATTGAGTGTTTGGAGTGTAGTTTTTTCTGATTTTATTGCTGGTTTGCTGTAATATTTGCGTGACGGTTGACAGTACAGAGTGAAAGAAGAAAAAGTATTGAACCACCCTGAGTAACCTAAAGCAAGGACAAGAAGATCATGATGATGACTGCTAGTTTATCATTATCTTAGTATGGAGGAAGTTTTTTTACATACACAAGTATAAAGCTATGATCGCTACGGTTACACCTTAAAATTAAACATAATGAAACTTTCAAACGATCCACTTTAAGTCGAATCACGAGATTTATTTAAGTAAATAATGAGGCATTTAATATAATGACTCATTATCAGATGTTTAACTATAATTAAACATTTTAGTTTAAGCATAATTTATAGACATGTCGATTTCTGTGACATTAAATATTAATTTTTCTTCTTTTATTCATATTCTTTATTGTACAAAAAAAAATACATACACAAATACAGTAGGATAGCTTAACTTAACCCATAATTGGGTTCTCTTACAGCAAACCTCAGTATCATAGATATTTTTTATTAAATGAGGACAGTATACACAAGTACAGTAGTAGTTCTTTAAATGATCTTAAGAAAAACCATTGTACAAGAAAAACTCTCATAAAACTGTTACCCCATCCTCCTTCATAATAAAAATCAGTTAGAAAGCCATCAGCCATCAGGCCGCACTCAAGCCCCCATCAACTGCTCGAGTGTCAAATCGCATCAGCTCAATGAAACAGCGCTTAAGACCAGAATAAATCGCCTCCTGTTTTTAGCGTTACATTTGAGTGTAACTTAATTTTGAGGCCATTATTGTCGATGGGGTGGCACTTACCCGGAGCGATAAGCGCGAGTTTTGTGTGAATAGCTAAGATTGGTACGAGGGGAAAAGTAGTGTACTGTGTAGGTTTTTACATAATGTAGTCATCATCATCATCATCATTTCAGCCAAAAGACGTCCACTGCTGGACATAGGCCTCTCCCAGGCGTCGCCACATTGACCGATCCCGTGCGTCTCGCATCCAGCGCCTTCCCGCAACCCTAACGCCTGTCCACAACTTCGAGTGTAGAGTCCCCGACCTTGATAGGAGTGGGTGCAACATGGCCATTCAACATCACCTTGGTTTTTTCCATGTTCATCTTAAGACCCACTCTTTCGGAAGCTCTACTGAGGTCATCGAGCATCGCACTGAGGTCCTCCATGGTCTCAGCCATGACCACTATATCGTCGGCAAACCGAAGGTGAGTGATGTACTCGCCATTAACGTTGATGCCAAGCCCTCTCCAATCCAGAACCTTGAAGACATCCTCCAGCGCAGCAGTGAACAGTTTCGGAGAAATGACGTCTCCCTGTCTCACGCCACGCTGGAGAAGAATTGGTTTCGAGATCTGATCCTGAAGACGGACTGACATAGTGGCGTTCTTGTACAAACACTTTACTACCGTAGTCGTGGGTAGGCAGGCTGCCGGGCACTAGGGGCCATTTTTTATTTGTGCTATTCATGGGGGGTTTTTGCCATAATCGCCACGCTTGGCAGGCGGGTTGGCGATCGCAGTATGGTTGTTGTAGAAGTACAGAGAACGCTGCTGCCCATTCTCTGGTTTGTCCCTTAGTCGCCTCTTACGACACCCACGGGAAGACATGGGATGGTGAAATTCTTTACGTCCGGCACCAATGCGGCGGTTATAATGTAGTAGTACACATATATATTCGTATATGAGGTGACTATCGTGATGATGGCGAATACAGATGTATGGAAGAAGTTTTTTTTTTATTAATAATTCTTTACCCCACACTAGGAATTCTTTCTTCCTGTATCGTAGGTGCGTTTACAAACATATAAACTTACATACACAAACACCCAAGCCGGAACAACTATCTGTAGGTCATACAAATATTTGTTCCGTGCGGGAATGGAACCCGCGACACGCAGAGCAGCAGTGCTCAAACACTGCGCCAACTATGCGGACCAATTGAATAAGAGGAATAAAGAAAGTAGGTATCTTATTCAGCGTCGCAAAAGTAGATTAAGGCAGGAGGATAAGGAAGATGATGCCTTATAGCTGTGTGATCTACTTCACAAAAAGTAGCAATTGATTTTGAAATCCTGGAGTGTATAGTTTAAAACTCATCGTCAATGATGATTATAATTAATTCATTCCTAACATAAGCAGCAGGTCCTTGAAAGGGATAATGAAGCCTACTGAGGCCCTAGCCCTCAAGCTAGATGGAGCGACAATCTCCGCAGTGTGGCTGGTAGCAGCTGGATGACAGTTGCCGAAAATCGAAGCAAATGGCGTGCAATTGGAGAGGCCTGTAGGCTGCTATAGGCTGATGATGATGAAGGGATTGATCACGTGATATTTCGATAACGCTTGGCAATTCCACACATTTTTTACTTTTTTCAAATCGCTTTTTCAACGGGTTTGATGATAAATTTACATTTGTCTAGACCCTCAAAGTGGGCGAGTGGAATATAAGAGCAGGAGTAACTGTTTCTTTCATCATTTAATCATACTAACTGTATTACATTCTCAAACAGATGGATGGACGCATAAGACCCCCGATTCCAAACCGGCCACTTTTTCCTCAACTCACACTATGATACTGGCACTCTCGAGAGTGATCCCTCGAGTGCTATAAGAAACTAGCAATCGATCTACTTTTATGACTCAACTGGACCCAACATTTTATGACTAAGGCTTCTTCTTCTTGAAGAAGAAGATGACTAAGGCAAGTTACAAAGTAGTTCACTGAAGTCTTTGGATGCAAGTGTCGTGTTATTTTGTAGCTATGTGTACCCGTGTAGTTACCCGTGTACTTGGATGGGTGACCATTCAATACACGATAAGACCCTTCGTGCCTAAAAAAGTACTCCAAGAGTAGTACTAACGTAATAGACGAACCAACAGGGTTCGTCTATTTGTACATTTTTGGCAGTCGTCATGGGTTAGACAGTACGACTACTAGTATTGCCAATGGGTATCGTGTTGCCTAATTACTGGGTTTAAGAGGTCAGATGCAGCAGAATAACATTGTCTGCTTATCCATTTTACTAATGACTGCTTCTCCATCAGAAAAAACTGTTATTCTGCTGCATCCATTTAAATTGGAAGCCAACCCTAACATATTTGTGGGGCAGACTGAGTGTATTTTTGAATCCATACTAATAGGTAGGACAATCACGAAGTAGTAATTAAATAATTAGTGTCGAAAGTTCTCTTGGCAGATATTAAGAGAGCTTGCCATCAATCACAGGCGAGTTCTTACTGGCTTGTAATTAGCACGAGTTACACCCTCAGTTACAGCGATGACGCAGCAGTACGGTGACCATGGCTTTGAACGAATGGATAACTGTAGTGAAGAATACCTATCGAAAAGTTGTTTTCTTATAATCATAGGGCCTTGGTACTTGTTTCGGCAGAACATAATAAAATTGGTAAAAAGTGTAATCATTTTTAACTTTTATGAGCTGTTACTGACAAATCTGTTTATCTTACATAACAAACAGGAAAGGTCAACTGATCAATTTCGTTCAAAGTTTTTGTGAGGAAACAGTGGAAAAAAACAATTAGTATTTTGGGCAAACAACTAAAAGTGGGCATAGTAATTTTTGATGAGCCAAAATGTAATTGATTTACTACATTAGTATTTCGGTAGTACATGTAAATTTAAAGTCTTTGTTTAGAACTTGTGGGCAGAACTGCTGTCCTCTCGGCTTATTCGGCTGGCAGTTATTCTCTGTTCTAAGATTATTAATTTAAAAAACTCTTTAACAAAAAAAAAATACAACCGACTTCCAAATAAAAACACTACAAAGTGTTATAAGTTCAATTTCGTAAGTCGATTTTCCTGTTTTCGTTTCTTCGTTTTTTGTCACTGACTGCCGAAATTGAAGTTATTTTTCACTTTGTAGTGTTTTTATTTCAAAGTCTGTTGCATTTTTTTGTAAAAATGTTATTATTTTTCACTTTTTAGTGGTTCATAATGGATAAGTTCTATAGTAAGTCCACAGTGATACCAGAAAAGATTACCCGACTAACATGTAACTTGATCATAAACGGTGGAATGAGAGTGTAACAGGGTGAACTCTACACTTCTGCATACCCGTTTCGGGCCCAAATGGCGTGATGGTATGTTATGAAATGGTGTAAACAATTAACAGACATGCGACTGCAGCAATCAGGAGAGATTTGCCATAATTTACTGAAGAGTTATGTTGTTTATATCCGAAGTTATTCATCAGATCTTTACCAAATTTAAATGGGACCATTTCGGAATAAAGTTCTTTCGAAAAAAAAGAATTCGAAAAAAAAATACAAACAAATATTAAAAAAAAACATCCGAATTGAGAACCTCCTCCTTTTTTGGCAGCCGGTTAAAAAGACTTATTTATTAATAAAAGCAAGTTTTTATAAAAAAATTATATATGTATCGCGCATTGTCATCAAAACAAAAAGTACATAAATATGCAAAATTTCAGCTTAATCGGTTGCATGTAACTGTTTCATAATTCAGTTGCAAGACTTGACCCGTACCTACATACTTACTAACTAACAAGGCAGGTTAAATTAATGCTTATAGTGAAAAATGCATTGTGTCTGTATCACCGCAAATCCCTCTCCCATCAGTAACACTACTATCGTCAGTCCTGACGTACTTTAGAAGAGTACGAGTATAATACTCCCCCGTCACGCACACTTTAAGTGCTCCTAACGGGTACAATATTTTGTTGAGCGGACCGAACGAGTATTATAAATGAATGAAGTATTGTTTCATGGCATTTTAGTGGTGAACATAAAAATGAACAGTCACGTTTGTGTAGCGCTAATTGGGACTGAGTTTCTGTTTTTTGTTTAATGGTTACATTTATTTTGATTTATGGGAAATGAGTGACGTTTAACGTCTTGAATCGAATGATTTTCTGTATTTTTTTTTGTTCTTATTTAAAGCATTTTTAATTAATAACGTAGACACACGTAGATATATAGGTAACTAAAAAGTGGAACACCGCGTCGTGGTATTTGTTCCCTGATAACAATGATCTTATCTATAATCTAGGCGTATTCCATCGACCATCACCATCGATTATCTGCTGATATAGTGGCCAAACGTGATGTCACTATAAAAAGTCACCAAAATAAATCAAAATATATTAAAGGACTAAAATTGTACAGCTATCAAATTCACTATAAATAATAAAAAAAAACTATTAATTTATATATTACAATGCTTTTTTTCCATTTTTAATAATTATAAATTTACAAAAAGAAATTGGCGAACCAACAACCACAATATCTTACACAAACTTAAAATCCCTTTTCCTAATAGAGACTCTGTTGAGTTATAAAAGCTGGCAACCCCAGCTAATACACTTGTTGTGCTAATGCAATGAAACAGTCATTAGTCCGCGTCGACTCCACAACTTTTTGTTCGCTATCGACTCAACAACTTCTTGTTCGCCAACAGTTAATCGAACAGTGATTGCTCCTTGGCTTGTTAGCTCACAACTTATTAAAATCCTATATTAATAATACGTAGGTAACTACGCGCTGATGTTTTCCTAGTACATTATTTCTGGTTTGACTGCCTCATTGGTCTATACTGGTCGCCAGCGTTTCTGATGAGCTGGTCCTGAGTTCGAGTACCAGGTCAGGCATATTACATGGGACTTAAAAATAACTGGCGAAATGTAGGTGTACTACATTTGCGCCTCTGCCTAACCTTTCGAGGCATATAGGCGTGAAGTTGTGTTCAGTTTATCGAACAGTGATTGCTCCTTGACTCGTTTGCTAACAACTCATTAAAATCCTATAAACGAAGGTACCGTCGCGCTCATGTTTGCCTAGTACATCACGTTTGGATATGAGTGTCGGAAACTTTTTAATTAGGATTTATAATATTAAATTTGGCGCCCCTTTTTGTTGAGAACAAAAGGCTTAATGTTGAAATTATAATGAAAAGAATGTTTTTTATTAGTACCTACCTAAAAATTTGTACCTACTGGTTGCACCGGTTAAAACGCAACGCAGATACGCGAAATATTGGTTTCGATAGACAGGAAATGATAAGCGATTGGATAAAATGGACGGTGACTCACTTACTATAGGGTTTAGGGAAAGCAGACCGCTGTCAACAAGTTGCTGTGAAGGAAAGATGCCAGGCCGCAGGCAGGAGTCGCAGGCCAATATATAGCTGCTGGTTAACGTCTGTCAGCCTGTCACGGCTGTCACTTTCGGTAATACGGAGGTGAGGTGTGGCAGTCTCGCTCATACTTGGTACTATGGCATTGTGCGGGAGGAGACAAAAGAGGATAGGAGATGAGTCCAGCCTAACATCTCGCTTTTTCTCCTTACCCGAAAGTACGTCACAATTATGATCGACGTTAGGCACAAACACCTACATAATTTTGTCGTCTCTTTAGTTAAAGGTATTGGTCGTGTTGTTCTTTTTAAATTGTTGGTTGATACTGCTATATTTAGTCTCGTCTATAACTATCAATTTTAGCAAGACACTGAACTAATAAAAATAATATCATTCAAAGTCTCTAAAGGGAGCAACTAAAGCGATGTTTCTAATACAAAATCTGATATGATCTCATCTCAAATGTAGCGAAAGCTGATATCTAAAATATCCAATAAGCCATAACTCGATAGAGAACCACTCACCGAGATCATTGAAAATAACGTTCCGGTCATCCCTCTCATATTTGGCCATTAAATAAATCTAATATTTTATGGTAAACTAAGTATCAGCGCTTCCCCTGACCTTGCTATAAAAAACTTATATAATGAACAGGCCCTGGGCCAAATAAATAGGGTGTCGCAATAACAGGGGAAATATACCGCCATCACGGATAATGTGGCCATAATTTGATGCGTTCGAGGGACAATGGCCACTTTCAGCTCTTTGTTCTTCGCCCATCACAGAATTATTGACGAAGTTTCGATATTATAATTTTATTATGCCCGTTTTATAGGCGGTTTTAGTATAAATTATTGTCACCGTAGTTCTGTATTGCTGTACTTAATAATTTGTTTGTTCTATTGGGAAAACATGGCAATAATTTTGTTGATAGGCTCTGGCCGTCAGTAAGTCTACAATTTATGGCAATTTATTACTTTTTCCAAGAAAAAGAGTATTATTTTAGATTATTTTTTATCACAATTGTTGTTTATTATATTTTTGTAGGGTATACGTTTTTTTTTATATTAAATCAAGTTTTACAAAAAGAAATACTTTCTAAATTACTAATAATTTTTGTTTCAAAATTACTTTCCTCTAGGGACAATAAGTGTAAGCAATTTAAAACACGATTATTTCAGAGTGCGTGTTGAAAGCGAGCCCTCAGAGCAATCACGATAGTTTCACGAACAACTATTATTTAACCATTACTCGCTGTAGCTACAACACACAACAGCTAACACCACTCCACCATAAATAAAGATTGTAGTCCACCATAAATTAAGCACTCTATAGCATCGCTTGCCCAAAATTATTTAAGTGTAGCTAACATCGACGCTCGTTCCCCACTTTTTGGGGAATATATAGTTAACAGCGTTATTTACGCCCTGATTTATTTTATTTGTCCGACGTTAGTGTCGCTCTATACATTGTTGTTTATAGCTATTTTGGATTTCTATCTTGTGCTTTCGATGGAAATTGGGGCTAATGTTATAGGGATCTGTCGTTGGATTTATTGTTTGGATCTAAAGTTATTGGTTTGGCAATAAATGTTTACTATTGTTGATGGTTTTATCAATATGCGAGCCAACTATTAGGTAGTCAAATAATTGAGAACTTGAACTAAATAAACTTTCATGTGGCAGGACTGAACTCAAACTTAGTTTAAAAGCAAATAAATAAATACATATTTATTTCAGCAACAACACATTTAAAAAAATTATGTGTACGGAAATGGTTGCATTCGTTTTAAAATGTGTCGCAGCCATTAACGCCCACGCCCACCCAGCCAGAATCAAACAATCTTATAACATATCACAGATTATAACAACTAACTCTACCAACAATACAATGGACATATCGACTGTCCTCTCGTCTATTGTCCTCTGAACCTCTGTCCTCCTCTCAACCTTTAAACATACACTTTAGATAGTAAATAGAGACAGACAGCAAATAATACGAGTACTTTACGTATATACTTTACGAAAATAAGTCAAGCTTAAAGTGTCAAGTGTGGTTACAAGAGCGAAGAAGACAAATAAGAGACTATTTATCTTTTTCAAAGATTTTCAAGCAATAAAAATCTTTCAAATAAATAAAGCAGAAGACAATCTAATATCAATCAAATCGCAAAAACTCAATCTTATGTTAAACCAAATATAAAAAATAATATCCATCTAAAAAGGATTTACTCGTATCTCAAGTAAAAATTCTTTATAGCTATTCTCGGCAAGTTAAAAAGTTCATAAAGAAATGTTCTTCGGAGGCCCATAACCTGTAAAAAGGTATATATTGTAAAGTTACAGGCTGTCTGTGGAAGTTCAAAGAAAAACACAGCTCATTTCAAATATTAAAACGTAAGAACTCGGCTTGCTAGTCCCTCGGTGAATGGTAACGGTAAAATTGAGATTGTTTCAAAGAGTTTTTCAGGAGTCCTGTATGAAATATATTGATGAAGAGAAATGAATTTAGGTCATGAGACACAATACGGTATATTTTCAAAATAAAAATGAACTATTTTTACGCATATATGTATAGCTAAGCTCATGTCTGTTTCTAATGGGGTTAGACAGGAACTACAGAACACCACCTGCAACGATCCTTACATTTTCCATCTAATTTCAAACATCTTTCAGTCATACACGCACGCCATTTTTTAAACATCGGATTATGATCTGAGAGATAATTATCATGATCTGAATATTAAACTAGAGCATCCATTACTATATTTACCAGAAGATACCATATGCTTTAAATAGATCAAACTCTTTAACCTTCTCAAAAATCTACTACTGCTAGGTTCTTCTTTTAAAGAGAATCACCAAACTTAAGCCATAGTGTTAACGCTAAATAATATAACGCTCACCAAGTAAATGAAATAATTATGAAGACGAAGAAAGGTGTACCTTATTTTACTACGGACGCTAATAAACTTACATTTTCCTGTGCCCAACAGATCCCTGTAGAACGGAACATCTAAAAAATATCCCTCACGGGGTACAGTAAGGTAGGTATTATGCAAAACTTGAAATTTCTCCCCGGGAGCTAATGTCCATAATCTTGGCAACTTTTAATAGGACAGTCCCGAATTTGACGGCCGTTATTCAAGAAATATACTCAGGGGTGTCCCGCCATCTGTGAAACTTTATTTCTTTCGAATTATCTCGAGTTGAGTGTTCGAGGCACCCTTGTGTGTCAAACGGGAATGTTTTGGGATCTATAGAAACATATTTTAACATAATTTTATTTATTTTGTTAAGGTATGCTTTGAAAGTCGTGAATTCTCGCTAAGATGTTATAACCTCAGTTTCGTGAAATAACTTGGTTTTTTGGCATCATGAATACCTAGAAAGGTAATTTGCCTTTAATTGAATATTGAAAGCAAAGTTTTTAAAAGCATTTTGAAGTGCCATTATTTTTAGGATCAATTTCAATTCTAATAATTGAAATTTTTTACATTTAAATGGAGATGTTGTGTTACAAATAAAAACAGAAATAAATTGGCATATGCATGCGCTGCTTCTATTATTAAATTGATTACATATTGTTTAATAACAATGCTAAATTACGATTAAAAACATTGAGGTGGAAGATTTCGTGGAGGTTCTGGAATTGCCCAAAAATTATGCTTATTGGCAAAATATATTAAGTAGATACCTACCAATCACTTCACATTAACGGACATAATCAAGAATGTGTAATACGAGTAACCTAACCTAACCAGACATAATAAAATGGCCACAAGTATACATTTTTCGTTATTTAATAACGTCCAGTGGTTTAAGGTCGGAGATGGGTTATAAAACTTTCTGAATTAAATTATTTAGACAGTTCTATAAAACTTTTTTCAAATCCAAATGGATTCACAACAAGTAAAAAAACATTGTGTGAAATACACAGTTGACGTGCTTCACAAAATAATACAAAACTTCACAAAATAGTACTCAATCTACTTTCTTAAGGCCTAAAAATAAGTCTTTAGAAACAAACTGAAAGATAGACATTTCATTACAGAGACATTTCCATTTTTTTCGTATCCTAAAACAATAAAACTAGATCTGAGCATCAAAGACCTATTCTAGTTTTTGCTCAGCTGTCTCGAACGGTTACAGATAAAAATAACATTTTGATCGCGTCGACACTAACCTTTTTTAAACGAATGAAAAATATTGTGTCGACTGTCTACATGGACTGAGAAAGCTCTTGGATAAACAACAAACCGATCATTGTTCGATTTAAAATAAATAAGCAATGGAAATCTTCAATTGAAGTCTGTTCTTGAATAAAAGATCGTGTTTTCACAATGACGTCCTTTTTCTTACTAACAATGTTGACTCTTATTTCGTTGGCGATCTTTCAGAAGTATAAGTAGTTTTATGGTATCAATTGAGTTTTAACTTGTAAAAGTTAAAATTAACACCAAGCTATCGCATAGAGCATAAACCTGTAACGATAGCTGTAAGTAATAATTTTAATAAATAAATAACAATTCTGAAATGTGAAAAAAAAAACAAATATTTAAACATTAATGTTCGCATAACTGGACAAAATATTGTAGTTTTATTTTGTGATTTTAGGGTTGGTCCTTATAGTAAAATTGATCATGTCTATGTACATTGGTTATCAGCACCTGATGTATTTCTAATTGATTAAAAGGCGTCATGATGAGCTCATGGCTAAGTAATAACAGGCGCACGGGCCAATCTGCCAGGTTAAGCAACACTAGTCGAGGTTGGTCCGGGGATGGGTAACCAATCATCTTAACATACTGAGAATCCTCCGTGCTTCGGCAAGCACGTTAACCTTTTGGTCCCGGCTGCCATGACACTTGTAGATCTTCGACAGTCTTTACGGGTAGTCAGAAGCCTGAAATCTGACACAAGTTTTACTAAGGGATACCGTGTTTCCTGGTTACTGGGTTGTGGAGGTCTGAGAAAACTGGTATCCGGCTGAATCCGGTTATGGAATCTGATCCTAAAATATTTGGACAAAGTCTAGGTGATATGCTAAGACATCCTGTGGTTATCGTTAAACGAACAAATAACCACGGGTCAACTCCCTAAGCACGAAGTCCGTAGTTTCGGCCTTCGTTACTGGCGTTTCCTTCTTCGTATCACATACGGACGCATGATTCGTTCGGGTCGCGAATAACTAATGAATCGCATCATAAATTGACAGTTTTACATACTCCTGATGAGTTTTACTCGTCCGATAAATTGAATCATTACGGAGTAGGGTTCATTCTGAAGTTCTAGAGTACTTTTGGACCGGCCCGTATTTTCGTTGACGGAGTTAGGGAGTAGACCCCCTGGCAACTGCTATAATGTGAACTATCAGTATTATTATATTTTCAATAAGCTTTCTAAGCTATTGAAGGAAATCTTTTGTTAGGTTAGCAATATACCTAACTTTATTCTCAGGACTGATCCGAACTAAATTCTGAGTAAAAATAAAATAACGTCATAGAATTATTTGAAGTTCTTCTCCAAAGTAGATATTGATGAAATGGCTTATGAGACACCATGTAAATAAAAATCCAAAATTTAAAAAAGGAATCTGGAGGCCTTAGTCCAGGAGTTATTTATTTATTTATTTATTCGACACCAAAAATTATTACGTATATTATACAAACAAATACCAATATTGATAAATCAGTTCTTTTTTTGGTACGGAACCCTAAATGTGCGAAGTCCGACACGCACTTGGCAGGTTTTTAGTTTTTCCATCACACGTCACATTAGCATGTCGGTCAGGCGAACCCATAAGTTTCTCCCTACCAAAAATCACTGAACGCGGCTATAAAAGTTGCCACTTCAAGAAGTTATAAGTAGATACAATTAAACTCTTCCTAACTATACCAAAGTGGCTAAATCCCCAAAACATTATTAAAATTGTTCCTCTTAACAAATATCACAATAAAAAGCTATTTTGAATATAGGTCAGTGGTCCCGTAACTGTGCGACTTGGCGAGGAGTCAGCGAGGACAACTGATAGATGGCTTCCTCCACGAAATAAAGGGGCCTACATAATAGAATCACGAGTTGACATTGTGTACGAGACTAGAGGACCACTTCACCCGTGATCAGTTGTCGGGGATTGCGGCACTTGGGAGGCTGGACTACTTATCTTTTTATGTATAACTATGTATTACTTAAATACTACGCAGGAACTTAAATATGAAGATAAGTGGTTGTATTCGTAGCTCCTGTATTATCTGGGTAACAATCATCCTGCAAGGCTAGAAAATGTTTCAGTGAAGAGTAATATCATGCTAAGTATGATAACCATAACTTGCATCATAACCAAGGCATCAGCTATGATATTTTAATAGTATAGCTAGCATAGTGCTCTCGTCATAAAATGACAAGTTCTCTATTTGTCTATTCAACGATTAGATAGTTTCAACCTTAGAATGTTTGTACGCGTATGTAAGAAATAAAAGTGTAATGTTCCTGACTACTTTCCCTTGACTTAAAACCGAGAGGAACTAACACGTGCCAACAGGGTCTTTAGTCTTTCTCAGAACATGTCAATATCCTGTAGTATTTGTTTACCCGGGACAACCTTTTTTCCCTCTAAATATAGTATGAAGGAAACCCACGGATCATTCACTTGACACGTTCATTAGAGAACAATTTCTTTAACTGCTAACACGTGTAACATTTTGTTTAGTAATTAATACTTCGGTGTAATGGTACCGAAATTCTACGAATCCGTGTTAACAATTAATTGAATCTTTGACAGTCATTAAGGATAATTAGAATCCAGGGAATTGACACTAGTCTTGTTAGGGTTGTGTAAGCCAGATAGCAGTCTCTCCATGTTAGTCACAGCTGAATCCAGTTAGACTGATAATCCCAATTTATTTAGGCATTGGCTTGGTAGATTGATTGAATTTACTGAATTGTAGACACAAAGGTCACACACGAAGAGAAAACACAACAACAACCAACACTTGGAGAAATTATATTACGGACATATTTCTATGAAAATGTTGTTCCATTAAAATGGTTTGTTACATTTTTGTCGCATTGTCGCATCGCACCTGTCTGTGGGAAACTCACTTCTCTACCTAAGATTTCGGTTTCTGTCCACATTAAACCAAAAACTATTCCTAAGCTATTTCAAGCATGAAACGGACCCCTTTCTACTTATGTTTGGACCTAAATGCTCTAACTGAAGTTTGGCATACTTTCAGCTACTTACGAGCTCGTGTGTCTGCCAACTTTTACAATAACCCTTTATCATCACTTTACTACCTATTTGAGCCTTGTTTTTTACTTGAGTGAGTTATGTTACTGGAAGAAGGCTTGATAAGTTACTCGCATAACTGCAGCGCTTTTTAGGTTACGTGCATTAGTAGTTATTGCATTACTGTTTTTAACCTACTACACGGAAGCAAACTAACACAACCTGTTCTACCTATGCCTATTGGTTAAATTGGTTTACATGCTTATCATAACATAGATATCGTTAGATCATATTGCAATAGATTCTAACCCTGCCAATCGGAAAACCGCAATTTAAGGCTGAGGCCTCATTAGTGAGTTGCGTTGCGTCATCGTAACGGATCAACTCATTGTATGCCAAACCTGCGTATGACGCACGACGCTGCAACACAAGAACGCAATGCACGCCTTCGCAGCACAGCGTCTCAGTGTGGATTCCAGATTCGACAATGTTTCGGAACAAACACTGTCCGTCGTCGCACCGGAGCTCCGACAGCGCATCACCCCCACCCCGCCTCTCCTCTCGTCCGTCGATCCGTGCGGCAACGCAATGCATAATGTACCATGCCACTAAAAATACATGTAAAACGACGCAGCGTTGATGCTGCGACGACGAAACGCAACGCACTCATTAGGCCTCAACATTAAACCATGTTGCAATGTGGAATCTTCTTTAGAAGAAGTTTATCTCTTTATACTCGGTTCCAGATCCACCGTGTTTAAGTCCCGGCCACGGCTTGGCGCCAAGTATATCGGTCTTGCCATATATACTAAAGAACCTCTGGTTTGGTCGTTAACCTCTTGGTTTTTCCCTGGCTTCTTGTCTCTGACAAGGACTTTCTCCAAACCATCAATGAGTCTTCATATGACGTGACCAAAATAGCACACAGTTTTGTCACAAAATAGAAAGTATACAGAAGGGCCACTCCCGCCGTTTCGAAAATTGACAGCTTAACTTGACAGATTCACTAAGGTTGCTACTATATTGATTCCGAATTTTAAAAAAGAGTAGGTTGTATAAGTTACAAACATAAATACATCGATTCGTCTAAACATACATCATATATATGATGCTTACATTATTTAGAGGGTAGACAAAGCGTCAAATATCCATTAAAGATCACGACTCCACATACGACGAAGATTGGATGGTAACAAGATGTAAAAATAGTATAATAATGATCTCACTAAAAACATTACAATGTAAAGAAACACCTAGCTCGACAAAAATATAAATGTGAAAAAAAGTAAATAAAATAAAAAGACCCGACTGCTTAAGAAGCGAACTAAAAAGATGTACGTACTTTAACAACAAGAAAATTTTCTGTGTAGTCGGAGGAAACATATTTGTGAGCTGGATGGCTTAAACCATATTATTGTGACAAGTTTCATAGCCTATCCAATTTCGTCTATGGACTTAAAATAATTTACTATTTTTCAAGATATTGAATTTTTAACTTGTCATCTTGAAAAATTTATTGACCTTTAAAATTTAAAAATGAATGAATGAACGAATTTAAAGAATTAATTTAAAGTATATTCGGTCTGTAACAATGAATCAAGGTAACCCAGCCAATGCAACCTCGTTACAGTACTTTATGTATTTTTCTTGATCTATATAAATGATCTGCCAAAAGTGACGCGACATCAAATGGTGATGTTTGCAGACGACAGTACTGCAATAGTAAAATGTATTGATCGCAATATTTATCAAGATGACATAAATAATACACTATCGGACATAATTGATTGGCTTGACAAAAATAACTTAGTTATAAACTTAAAGAAAACCAAAATAATGCACTTTCACCAAAGAACTGAAGTACCAAAAGTAAATATCAGACATAGCAACTGTGACATTGAAGAAGTTAAAGAAGCTAAATTCTTAGGTTTATTTCTTGATAACCAGCTTAACTGGAAGGCCCACATGGATGACCTGACTAAGAAAATAAATAAATCAGCATAATTATGCACTTTTCCAAATTGCGAGAAAAATAAACATGGATTCGCTACTAGTAGCATATCACGGCTTAGTAGCTTCAATTTTGAGATATGGTATTATTTTTTGGGGCAATTCTACTGATAAAGACATCGTCTTTAGGGCACAAAAAAGATGCATAAGATCAATGTGTGGTCTTAAAATAGATGATAGCTGTGTGCTATTCTTTAAATCGCTGAAAATACTTACCTTACCTTCATTATATATTTTTGAAATTTGTGTTTTCGTCAAAACAAACATGAGGTTATTCGAAAAAGTGTCTACGTTACGAGATATTCCGAATCGTAGCCAATACGCAAACTCTTTAAGCAATCAGCGTTGTAAGACTGAGTAAGATTGTTTTAGGAATGGTACCGCGCATTTATAATAAATTACCAGATGCCATAAAAAAAATAATGTCACACTTTTCAAAAAAAAATTTAAACTGTTATTAATTGAAAAATGTTGTTATACAACTGATGAATTTCTGAATGATAAATTAATGTAGACCTATCTATTTATTTGACTGGAGGAACAATCTTTAATTGAATATTGTGACTAATTGTAATTTATGATTATTATTTATACTGTATATAATTAATTGAATCCTCTCAATTTAATGGTTTATAGAATAGAAGAAGAATCAATTTCACGCGCCATCTAGGTGTGAATTAGTTTCGCTCTAAAGAGTCGTTAATTTTCGCACAGGGATCCAATCTAGTTCTACTGCATCATTTTAGCGTTCTATTAGATATCTATTTTCATGAAAGTTTTTGATATTGTATTTTATTTGTGTGATAAAATTGGGGTAATAAATAATCCTGACACAAACATACACTTTTGGAATTAAATTGTGGAGTGTTAAAAGAGCTTCAAAGAATGAAGTTACCCATCGATATCCTGAACAACCATCACCGCTATCATCAATATCCTAATATAATAAAGAGGCCACATTATTTGTAAAGGACAATGGCAGAAACCCATACATTGTTTTAGCTGAGATTTAATTCCAACGACTCTAAATGAAAAATATATATATCTGGTTTAATTCAAGGTCTTTTGAATTAGTTTGTGCAAAAATGTCAAAAATAATAGATATTCAGCCATGAACTTTTGTACTTTATGTCTGGGTAACTTTTAATAATGTGTTTAATAGGTAATATTATTACATTTTCCTGGCAGTAAAAGGGCACATTAGAATTTCTCTTCCCTAGTTATTTCAGCATGAAATGTGAAATATACTCTTTGGAAAGAGTACGGTATATTTATTTATTAAGCGACTTTGACGTGTATCAAAAGTTCGTCGATTCGATACTAGTCTTTTTGCCTATCATTAATTGAAAGTAAGTAATTCATTTATTTCTACTACACTACAGTATTCTTACCTGCAAGGACGTAGGTGTCCTTGCAGGTAAGAATACTTAGACGGACTATAATTATTGTTAATTTATTTACTCTCTTTTATTATAATAACAAAAACAATAATGATATACTTACTACAGTCACTACTTGTTACTTGGCAGAATAAGTGTAAAATGGCAACACTAAGCTAATGAGAGTTAACGAAAAACCAAAATAACTATCATTTAGAATGTTTTTTTATCCGTGATGAATCAGTTGATGTGATACTATGAAAAAACGTGGTCAATTAATGGAATTTATTTCGTATATAACTCACTTTCAGACGCTCAAATTTAATTCAGCTAAGATTTTGCCATTTTTCTTTGTGGAAGTGCTGACACGATTCCGAAAATGTTTATACAAGAAAGCTATTTACTCTATTCTAACCTGTGATCGTAGCAAGTTCCTTCTTTTTTCAAGCAATAAACGTTGTTCCACAACTGGGAAAAGATCTCCCCCATGGCCGGAAGGGAAATGATGAGTGGAAACTGTTCCTGGTGTTTTACATTCTCTATCTTAAGCTTGCAAGTCACCCCGAGTAAAGTAACAACGGCAAGTTCTTGAAACTATATTTTTAAGTACGTGTCACACGACCGACTACCTGCCAAGTCTTATAAACTGGCGGACAAAATTACAAACCCACATAAATGTCACGTTGCTATTTTATAGGGTTTCGTACCCGAGGGTACCAATGGGACTGTTACTAAGACTATACGGAGTAATTCTGTGTTACTGAGCTCTTGTCTGAGGAAAATTTTCTAATATTATGTAGCTTGAATCTTCCGAAATAATTAGGAATGCTCGGCTAGACGATTTGATCATTTATAAAAGTTTGCCCTCTGAGTTTTTTTTGGTAATTTTTCACAGAGTAGTTTGCTAGGAAGCAATCTATACTAATATTATAAAGAGATAAAGTTTGTGAGTTTGTGACGTTGTAAGGGGTAATCTCTGGATCTACTGAACCGATTTTGAAAATTCTGTCACAAGTAGAAAGTCACATTATACCTGAGTGTGTACTGAGGCTATAATATATTTTGAAAAAAGTTAGAGATCCTTATGAAAATTGCAATAATGTAGCAAAATGTTGCCCATAAAATTCATTCTTTGGCGTGCGCTGAGAAAACTATTGATAATAGATAAAAATTATTAGGCAGGCAGGGCAGGCAGGGGCGGGGAGGGTAGGGTAAGTAGGCAGGTAGCCAGTAGACGCGAGCGAAGCCGCGGGGGTCAGCTAGTATCAGCTAGTTATACAGTAAAAAAATTACTGACCACTACAGTGTAATTTGGGACCAACTAGCTGCTGCCAGCGACTTCATCCGCGTCAAACTGATAAAAAATAACAAGGGTTTTAATTTTCTACACGGAATCCTAATTATTTTTCCGAAAATAAAAGCATAAGTTATTCCTTATAATATCAGCTATCAGCCAACCCTTTCGGAAATTAGCCGGACAAACAGACAGACAGACAAAAATAAATTACTTTTTGTTTAAAGTACTGTATACACCACAGATATTAATCTAACTAGATGACGCGATTGTATGTACTTCGCGTGACAAAAACGGAGTAAAATTACGATCAATGATCGTAATTTCAGCTTTCCATTTAGCATTATCGGCACCGGAAATCCTTCGAAATCTAGAAAAAATGCCTAATTATGTAAAGACTGTAAAGACTATAGAAAAAGTTGGCCGAGGCATTGGAAATGTTTTCTTTCATTGGTAAGTAAATTTGTTTTTAAATTGTGTGTGAAAAAGTGTCACGCTTGGTTTTCATACAGATGGAGGGACTTGCGTTATCTAGTTTGATTTAGGTCTGTGGTATACACTTTATATGCATTTAGTAAAACGCTGTTATTTTCACATAACGAACTGACACTTGAACGAATCGATGTGATTAATCAAGAAGCAAACGAGATGTACATACGTGCCAATGCGAAAAAAACATAAACTTTCTTTAAGCTGACTTTATCGCCTCTCAAGACAGCTTCTTAGTCAAAATAACTCTGCCTGTAAGAGCATCCCCGTGACAATAAATGCCCACATTATGACACAGGTGCCCTACAAGGGAACGCTTATTAAAATTAACACGGCGTAACGAAGGGAGCACGAATGTAATGGCGTGTTCCTACGTAAGTGTGACGTCATTCCTGTGCTTAATTTCTTGGATATGTTTTATTATTTGTTTTGGTTTGTGACACCTATTCGTTAAACAAGACGTAACATTGGTTCCCTTTAATGAAAATATGTAAATTAATTTACCTTAAGAAAGAATAGAATTATCAAAAAATGGTATGGTGTGAATTCCAACTGTGTCTGTAAGAACTGACACTAAACAATAACACACAATACAACTAATAACAGCAGATCACCGTTGCGGCAATCCATGTGAGATGGTACCAAAGCACAAAGCACAGGTATTTGTGTAGTCTATCGTGATTTTTTAAGGTGAAGCCTCCATAAAATAATAATATATCATTTATTTCAAGTTATAAGACTCAACGTGGACTTACAAAAGATTCTAACAAGTTTAAAGTTATAGAGCACAGAACTGCCAAAGCAAACTAAAATTCCTATACAATTTTTCGCCACCAGAGTAACTGTGTATGTCCTAAAAAACACCCTTGACGACATCGTCCAATTGAAAAAACAATCCTTTCCACCAAAACACTTCGGGCCACAAAAAAAGACGCGACGTCCAGTCCAATATTGTTGGAAAACTGAATTTTAACGATATCTTGTCACAACACTGTGTCACAAAATAAAAATAACAGAAAACCTACATTTTACAACGCACTGGGAAAACTTTAGGAAAGAAATATATTTTCTAGAATTTCTTTTGTAAACCTAAACTGCCATGGGCGCGGTAAGTTCAGGTTTTTTTATATAACTTACATTGTATTTAGTTAAAAAAGAGACTTGAACCTTTGAGTTACTTTCGGTATTTCTTATTAGGAATAATAGCCTCATCTTGTTAAAATTGTCAAAAAATAATTAAGTCACAAAATAAGTGACAAAATAAATATTATTTATCATTATTATTTAACCTTCTGTTCCTACTTATTTACACCTAAGTATATCGAAATTATTCTCACGTAACTACATTATACATTTACAAATACATAGATCTTCGCCTCTATGATTTGTAAATAGCAACGTGATTCGAATTGCGTTCGTTACCGTGTCCCGATGTGTAATAATGGGCTCACGTATGTACAAGTTGTAATTTAGTGGGTTATTATTTTATGATAATAATTATTTAGTTAGTTTCGAATAATTTGATTGTATAATTAGTTAATTTACAAAATTATTGCGTTTGGTGATGTAAGATTTAAGGCTCTCGTAGACAGGCATGAAGGGGTAATGCGTTATCAATAAAAATTGCAGCGGCTAAGAACAATTTCTATGAAAAATCGTATTGTCGCATCGCACCTGTGTGTAGAAAACCTTATTCCCGTCTTTAGTTTATAATGACGTAGAGTAACCCTACAACCCAATATATATATATTAAATACATAAGCTATGTAATTTTCTTCTTACTTCTTATTATTGGAAGTCCTTAATTTACATAAGAAACTATTTTAGTTGCGTATATATATATTCTTAGAAGTTGTCAAGACGTCTCGTATTCGCACGAACCAATAAATCTCGATATTTCTATAAAAGTAATAGGTATGTAAATTAAATAGAAATATGACGAAAATATCTGTAAAGATACTATTATTAGATATTACAAGATACTTAATTTACACATCCTCGTCACAAAAAGTATAGGGAACCAAAAGAAAATCAGTACTGATATAACGAAAATAGTATATTTTACCGCAAAGTTAGAGCGCGTAGGGTTCGCGCGAGGAAGAGAGCCTTTAATTCTGCCGCCAAGTTCTGCAAGCGGGTTCTGCGTCGGGCACGTTTTGACCATATTGGACGTATTGGGGCCAAGCTGGCATCGCACCCTCCGGGTAGTAAACAGTTTTGGTCCCTGTCTAAAGCGGTTGAAACGAATTTCTGTCGGCCCACTTTACCTCCGATGCTGAAACCTGATGGGTCGCTGGCTCACTCTGCAAGTGACAAAGCAAATTTATTTGCATCTCTTTTTGCTAGCAATTCACGTCTGGACGCTGGCTCCAAGCAACCACCTACTGTACCTCATTGTGACTCTTCGATGCCGGAGATCGCTGTGCACACTAAAGAGGTCCGGAGAGTATTGTGCAGTCTAGACGTGAACAAGGCCAGCGGACCTGACGGCATTCCAGCGAGAGTGCTGAGGCAGTGTGCGCCAGAACTGTCTCCTGTGTTGACTCGCTTGTTCCGCCTCTCTCTTGTAAAAGGGACGGTGCCGAAATCCTGGAAGCTTGCAAATGTGCAACCAGTGCCCAAAAAAGGCAACCGTGCAGACCCTGCCAATTACCGTCCGATCGCCATTACCTCTATTCTGTGCAAAGTTATGGAAAGGGTACTGAACAGAAAGTTGCTGACCTACCTTGAAGACAACAATCTCCTCAGTGACCGTCAATATGGCTTTCGCCGGGGACGGTCAACTGGCGATCTTCTTGTGTATGTCACGCACTGCTGGGGCGAAGCCATCGAGAGACACGGCGAAGCACTTGCTGTATCGCTTGATATCTCGAAGGCCTTCGACAGGGTCTGGCACGCGAGTCTGCTCAGTAAGCTTCCTGCTTATGGCATCCCCGCTGGTTTTTGTAGCTGGATATCAGACTTCCTTAGCGAACGGTCGATCCGAGTAGTCATTGACGGCTGCTCCTCAGACCTTATGGCTATTGATGCCGGAGTTCCTCAGGGGTCTGTTCTCTCTGCAACTCTTTTCCTGCTGCACATCAATGACCTACTTCAGCCTGGTATTGTTGGGTACGCAGATGACAGTACTGTTTCAGAGAGATACTTGTCCAGCGCAAAAACCAGCATGGATGAAGTTCGTTCCTTGAGGGAGGCTATGGTTGAGCGGACAGATTTGACCTTAAGCCTTGTCTCCCAGTGGGGTGATGACAATCTGGTCTCTTTTAACGCCACCAAAACACAGGCGTGTCTTTTTACCGCCAAAAGGAGTCTGTTCGATCAAACGCCTACTTTTCGGGGTGCGTCTGTTCCTGTGACTGATCGGCTCGAGCTCCTAGGCATGGAGTTGACATCCAGTCTCAACTTCGGCTCCTCCATTGAGAACAAAGCCCAAATCGCGGCCAAAAAACTGGGCATCCTAAATAAAGTGAAGCGATACTTTACGCCTGGACAGCTTTTAACCCTATACAAAGCACAAGTCCGATCCTGCATGGAGTATTGCAGCCACCTTTGGGATGGTTCAGCTAAGTATCAGCTTGCCGCGCTTGACTCAGTGGAACGCAGAGCCAAGAGGCTCATTGGCAACGTGGAACTGGTGGACGCCAAGCTTCACAGCTTGGCTCATCGCCGCAAAGTTGCCTGCTTGTCGGTCTTCTACAGACTGTACTTCGGTGAGTGTGCTCAGGAACTCCACGATCTCATCCCACCAGCCCCCTTCTACCATCGGACATCTAGACGCACTGCAAGTTATCATCCTTACCTTGTTGCCATTCCACCAATTCGAACCAAGCGCTTCCAAACATCCTTTATAATGCGCGCAGCGAATGAGTGGAACTCACTGCCTGCGTCTGTGTTTCCGAACGCATTCAACCCGAATCTCTTCAAAGTTAGAGTGAACAGGCTACTTCTGGGTAAGCTCACTCCATCGTAGACTCTGTCTCTGTCACCTATGACCTAGACTAGAGTCAAGAGCAAACCCATTACAAATAAAAAAAAAAAAAAAAAAAAAAAAAATTATTCCTCCATACTGTGACTGTTCCTAACCGACCCTAGACTGATAAAAATTTAGTTTTTCCTAAATGCCTAGATTTAGAGTTAAAGGGCGGCTACTTCTGAAGAAGTAGAATCTGTGCCCCAACCAGCCGCACAGATTTGTAAGGTTCGTCTTCCTGACTTGGGCACCTTTCCACCGTGTACACGTGAATTCCAAATTATGGTTTTGTTTTGTTTTGGAATTCACAGTTATAAAATTATAACTTGGAAGTGGTTTAGAAGGATAAAAATATAACTAAAGGGATATATACGCTAAATTGTTACAATTAACTAAAGCTTGTGAGAAACTCTTTACACTAATGTATAGAGTATTTAAATCAAAGACCGAATAAAGGTCGCATATAGTGAATATACATTCAAGTATTAATACAAATATAAGTAACTAATTTGGCAGAGAGTTTTAACTCTAGAAGTAACTGGTTGATCTAATCAACTCCCTTACAGACAGCCCATAGATCGCCCACCCGTCATCATTTCCTAGTGTAATTGCTGGTAAGAAGAAATGATGAAACAAACTTCCCAGCACATATTTCTGTCTGTTAGTCATAAGGACTATATTAGTAAAACAATAGTGATGTATGAAGTTACTTAGACAAAGGGATTGCAAAGTGCATTATATAATGACAGGGTTAGGGTAGGAACGTTACGCTCGCGCTTTTGTACATTAATTATTCACTTTACTCTACGTTATTTATTCAACGTTTGAATACCCCATTTAGTGACATGGACTGTTGCCTCGTCATACATGTATTGCTAAGCCTACTCGCACAGAACCACTACTTGGACACTGCAACGATTCTAGCAATTCATGTTCCCTAAACTCTTTACAACTGTCCCACACAATCCTAAGTCAGAGAACTCCGACGTTCATCTGAAATTGTGTAAGACCAGTTTAGTTTAAATAACTGAAACGCGTACAGCTCTGAATAGCACCCTTTACGGCATCCTATCCCATTACGACGACAACAAAAGATAGCGCAAGCGTTCCGTAGACTCAGTCTGTAGCAGAACTATTTGTGTTCGGTATTGCTGCACGCCGAAATGGATTAATTCGTCATTTCACATTTCATTTAATCTGCCCAATTCGTGGATATACGGGGCGGCTCGGAGCGGCTCCCATCCAATATCGTGTCTCGCTAAATAATGTCGATTCAGTATTGCCTACAATTGGCTTGGTGTGGTTTTAACGAGACACGTTCCCTAGCGTACTTAGACGATTTAGTTTGTGGTTCTTTGTGGAGCCTACCGTGTGAAGCCTACCCCTCTCCCGAAATGTGCGACAACAATCCCTACACAAGTTGTTCTGAGCTAGACCTTATAGGAAACAGTACTCATCAACTGCGTTTGGTCATCCTACTATTCCTTTCGGATCGGCCATAGCCTGTTTTACATTTGGTGAATATCAACGGGTCCGCTTTCCATGAGTGTGTTATGACAGTTAAAAGTTCATAGTCACTTAGTCCATAGTCAAATGAGTTGTTTGCATAGTGTAAGTAAGGCATGAGGGTGAGTATATTGTATCGGAAAGCTTCGCCGTGTCCCTATAACCAACTGCAATTGACAATTAACTGCCAAGATGAGGATTAGGAAGTAGTTACAAGGTCACGCCATATTAAACAAAAGGTAAATTAGTGATTGGCCCTACCTATGTAATAAAACAATTAAATTAAAACTTACCCATCCATACTGTCACGCACTCACCATCTATCACTCTCTAGCACTCTAACATCATCACTCGTACGCCCTCCTTCGATCCTCACAACACGTCCGTTCTATCTCTCTGCCTAGCGTCAAGTCCCCTCCGTCCAGTCCGCTCTCGCGCACCCAAAACACTACCCTCTCCCCGCGTCACTTCCCCGCTGTCCCAGCTCCACTTCCCACAGTTAGGTAACGCTACGAGAGTCAAATTTATGACCCTTTTTGTGTGCAATTTCTAAGTCTTGGGACGGTCGGCAAGGCTTATCGTTCCCATATGGCAACTTCTTAGAATTCTTATAGAATCTACACTATCGACATCCTTTCCCATGACTTTCTAACAATAATGAAAGAGTCAAGAGGTCCAATTATCCTTTTAAAGTGGATAGAATTTCATAGTTTATGAGGTTGCCTGTCAGACCCTAATTTAAACCCGAAGGTCCGTGTCTCAATGTCTTCTCCACATCTGGCTGGCAATGTGCAGTTTTAAATATTAAAATATTGAGATAAATGACGTGTAGTCACATTCCCCCCTCTGAAAATCAGACGCGTGACGTAGTCCAGCGGATGAGCTTTCACAATAGGATGATCTCTGTTCTCTCATAAAACATTCATAGATTATAACCTCGTACCCTAGTGCTAGGTTCAATTAGTTATAATGATTCTAGTTGGATCATCAATCCAATAAGATTCAATATCTGCTATTATTTTGTAGTATTACGCAGTAACATCTACGTTCGATTCACAATTGTTTTGCCTATTTCGAAAACTTGTTGTCATATTCGAATAACAAAATTCGTATAAATCTGTGCATGTTTATAGTTTAATTTCACATAACACAGCCTCTTATTACCTTCTATCAGCCGATACGTAATTGCTGTATCTGAATAATTCTTTTATAACGACGCTTATCCATATCATTATCAGATAACTAAAATCAATAGACCTGTAGATATGTTTCTTGCTTAGTTTTACACATCAGAGTCTACTTAGATTTAAGTCATTACAATACTTTTGTATTTTAATTTAGATTTCGCTGAAATATTTTAATCTCGTTAGAAAAGATCTTATAAGACCTGTGCATGCTTATTATTTAATTTCACATACCAGAGTCACTCCTACTAGTACTACCTACGGTACTCTCTCGTTCTGAACTCAGCCTATCGCAGTTGCGCTGGTCGGCGATCTGCGCTGTACACCGGTCTCTGCTTAAGCACCTTAATGCTGAGTCAGCCACTGAATTCATTTTCAGAAGTAGCTGAAATAGTTCGCACATGTGCTTATTAGAATTTTATACCAATAAGATGGAAAAAAACCCCCCTCTGACCTTAGAGGAAAGCATTACTGAAACCGAACAAGTATTACGAGGTTAGGTACATCAAACTTTAAAATTAAACAAAGTTTTTAGAATTCTAGCACGAGTTTGAGAGTTATATCAGACAGATTTTTAAGAAATCAGAGGCTTCTAATAATCCAACAAAGGTTTGAAAGTCATATGTAAACTGTAGCCACTTTAGATTTTCCACAATAAATATCAATCTATACACTATAAGTTTACCTTCCTAACGAGGACATGGATTGGAAAGTCAGAATCATGCCCCCCTCAGATTGTAAATAAGGGTCTTATTGGTAACTTGCCATAGTTCCAACTATCGGTTATGAGCTCATGGGTCATAATTAGGAAACAATTGTTTTTCTATTGTTTCACACCTGGTTCAGGTGTCACGGCCGTTGAGGCATCGCGTTATATTATAGCAGAACTTATCTTAGGGACTGGAACCACACTACAGCATCTGCAGGATTCAGCTGGTGTCAGTTGCCTGGGTGAAGCTCTGGGCCAAGAAGAACTCACACACCGTTGGTCTAGACATAGAGTAGTAGTAGCTATGTGATGACTTGAGTATCCTGGAATTTGAAATAAGGCCACACAAGTATCTATTCTCTTATAACGTGACATACTCTGTCGAGTCGGCAGTATTTAGTGAAGCTTTCTATAATTATGTTAACGTACCTTCTTGGTAATTTTATGGCCATCTTTACGTTTTGTATATCTCAGGAACCAGAAATATACTTACAACTAAGGAAATGTACTCAGCTTTCTACGTACATTCCAATACGCAAATACTATCTCCAAAATCTATATCTGATGATGCTTGCAAGGCTCGCTGGCTATTAGTAGCGCCGACTTATGATCATCAACCAAAAGCATCGCAACATTGGGTGACTGTTTTTTTCTAGTAACTGCCAGCCCCTTTGTGTCATAAAACGACAAATACAAACGAGTCATTTTAATTAATTCGTAACTTCGTTTAACTACAGATGTTTAGCTTTATGCTAATTATTGTTTCCTTACCCAATTAAATGAGCTAACTTGACCGGACTAATCTGTAGTGCGATTGCTTATAAAGTTAAATAATATTGAGCTTAAGAATATTGAGCAAGATTGTGTTCAAAAAATCTTTTGAAACCCTTGGTGTGCGAGGCTAACTCGCAATTAACACATTGTAATGTCTGAGTGACTCTTTTTTTTTTTCCTGTCCCGGTCAGTCAATTGTATTTGTAATAAACAAAAACAAAAAAAACAAAGGAGTCATTTGGCTAGGGTCGACGCAAAAAAGGCGGACGCAGATGTGGTCATTCTGTGCCCCGTGCACTTTGTTTTCAAAACTCACGTTTTTAGGGAATCGAACCCATGATTATTTATTAGCTTTTGGAACCAACAATCAATCTTTTCATTACTTAAAATACGCATGTACCTACGTACTATGTAACATTTGCACAACTTGTCAAACACAAAAATCACGTTTTAGGGAATCGAACCCTGATTATTTATTAGCTTTTGAAACCAACAATCATCTTGTACTTACATAAACATAAATAACATCGAACTCACATTAGCAGGGGATCGAACCCATTGACTACATTAGCTTTGGAACCGAATAAATGAAGCCACACTTAAATTATCAAAGTGTTTATGGGAGTCAAACCCACAGTAGTACAGACACTAGATTCTAATCACACGTCAACCAGTATTACAAGCGGGAATTGAACCCATATTCATGACAATAGAATCCATGTATATTCTTTAACTAAATAAATAATTCGGGTCTTGAACCCGCGACCTGTAGTTGACAAATTGCAACTAACATAATGAGACAATTAGCTATATAGCTATTGTGACTTTTATCGTCCTAAATAAATAATTCGGGTCTTGAACCCGCGACCTGTAGTTGACAAATTGCAACTAACATAATGAGACAATTAGCTATATAGCTATTGTGACTTTTATCGTCTAACTATTATAAGTAACCCTAACATCCGTTACCTATATAGCCGTTCTAACTTTTATCGTCTAACAATTATAAGTAACCCTAACATTACGTTGTGTTATTTTTTCGTAAAATACATTCCATCTATAGTATTTTTAACCGTAGTAACTCCTTTTGTGCCTAATAAATAATAGAAACTTAACTTACGTTGTGTTGTGTTTATAGTAACCCATTATTGTTCTTTCTCGTTGTACTGACGTTAGTCAGTACATTTAATGACGAGAATCCTGGTCACGGCACCACATGTGACTGTTCCTAACCGACCCTAGACTGATAAAAATTTAGTTTTTCCTAAATGCCTAGATTTAGAGTTAAAGGGCGGCTACTTCTGAAGAAGTAGAATCTGTGCCCCAACCAGCCGCACAGATTTGTAAGGTTCGTCTTCCTGACTTGGGCACCTTTCCACCGTGTACACGTGAATTCCAAATTATGGTTTTGTTTTGTTTTGGAATTCACAGTTATAAAATTATAACTTGGAAGTGGTTTAGAAGGATAAAAATATAACTAAAGGGATATATACGCTAAATTGTTACAATTAACTAAAGCTTGTGAGAAACTCTTTACACTAATGTATAGAGTATTTAAATCAAAGACCGAATAAAGGTCGCATATAGTGAATATACATTCAAGTATTAATACAAATATAAGTAACTAATTTGGCAGAGAGTTTTAACTCTAGAAGTAACTGGTTGATCTAATCAACTCCCTTACAGACAGCCCATAGATCGCCCACCCGTCATCATTTCCTAGTGTAATTGCTGGTAAGAAGAAATGATGAAACAAACTTCCCAGCACATATTTCTGTCTGTTAGTCATAAGGACTATATTAGTAAAACAATAGTGATGTATGAAGTTACTTAGACAAAGGGATTGCAAAGTGCATTATATAATGACAGGGTTAGGGTAGGAACGTTACGCTCGCGCTTTTGTACATTAATTATTCACTTTACTCTACGTTATTTATTCAACGTTTGAATACCCCATTTAGTGACATGGACTGTTGCCTCGTCATACATGTATTGCTAAGCCTACTCGCACAGAACCACTACTTGGACACTGCAACGATTCTAGCAATTCATGTTCCCTAAACTCTTTACAACTGTCCCACACAATCCTAAGTCAGAGAACTCCGACGTTCATCTGAAATTGTGTAAGACCAGTTTAGTTTAAATAACTGAAACGCGTACAGCTCTGAATAGCACCCTTTACGGCATCCTATCCCATTACGACGACAACAAAAGATAGCGCAAGCGTTCCGTAGACTCAGTCTGTAGCAGAACTATTTGTGTTCGGTATTGCTGCACGCCGAAATGGATTAATTCGTCATTTCACATTTCATTTAATCTGCCCAATTCGTGGATATACGGGGCGGCTCGGAGCGGCTCCCATCCAATATCGTGTCTCGCTAAATAATGTCGATTCAGTATTGCCTACAATTGGCTTGGTGTGGTTTTAACGAGACACGTTCCCTAGCGTACTTAGACGATTTAGTTTGTGGTTCTTTGTGGAGCCTACCGTGTGAAGCCTACCCCTCTCCCGAAATGTGCGACAACAATCCCTACACAAGTTGTTCTGAGCTAGACCTTATAGGAAACAGTACTCATCAACTGCGTTTGGTCATCCTACTATTCCTTTCGGATCGGCCATAGCCTGTTTTACATTTGGTGAATATCAACGGGTCCGCTTTCCATGAGTGTGTTATGACAGTTAAAAGTTCATAGTCACTTAGTCCATAGTCAAATGAGTTGTTTGCATAGTGTAAGTAAGGCATGAGGGTGAGTATATTGTATCGGAAAGCTTCGCCGTGTCCCTATAACCAACTGCAATTGACAATTAACTGCCAAGATGAGGATTAGGAAGTAGTTACAAGGTCACGCCATATTAAACAAAAGGTAAATTAGTGATTGGCCCTACCTATGTAATAAAACAATTAAATTAAAACTTACCCATCCATACTGTCACGCACTCACCATCTATCACTCTCTAGCACTCTAACATCATCACTCGTACGCCCTCCTTCGATCCTCACAACACGTCCGTTCTATCTCTCTGCCTAGCGTCAAGTCCCCTCCGTCCAGTCCGCTCTCGCGCACCCAAAACACTACCCTCTCCCCGCGTCACTTCCCCGCTGTCCCAGCTCCACTTCCCACAGTTAGGTAACGCTACGAGAGTCAAATTTATGACCCTTTTTGTGTGCAATTTCTAAGTCTTGGGACGGTCGGCAAGGCTTATCGTTCCCATATGGCAACTTCTTAGAATTCTTATAGAATCTACACTATCGACATCCTTTCCCATGACTTTCTAACAATAATGAAAGAGTCAAGAGGTCCAATTATCCTTTTAAAGTGGATAGAATTTCATAGTTTATGAGGTTGCCTGTCAGACCCTAATTTAAACCCGAAGGTCCGTGTCTCAATGTCTTCTCCACATCTGGCTGGCAATGTGCAGTTTTAAATATTAAAATATTGAGATAAATGACGTGTAGTCACAATACCATCTTTCATACCTTTCATGAATTTATTTTTAGTAAATTACTTTGAGACATAATCAGTTACTGTTGAAAAACTACAAAAAAAAAACTGCGTCATCTATGTACAGAACGCGTCAAAAAATGCGTTGCTACTATAAATTTTACGAACGTGCAAAAAGAAATGTGGCGTATAAAAATGTTCAATACCAGGAAACCAGCTGAAAAACATGTTGTCACTATTTTTGCTAGCAATTCTTTGGAACGACACATTTCACGTCACCGTGCACCGGTGAAAACTTAACGCATTTTGTGTATCCAGTCACGATAGACTCGCTGAGCGTTTTATTTCAGCGTAGTTTGGCGCCCATTCGATGGAATAATGCTCTGGTCAAACTGAGGCGAATCCGTCGCGTGATGCGGGACGCAATTCGCTCGCGGCTATTGTGACAATAACTTGCGAGGGGGTGTTACGAATAGCCTAACCATTAAAACAATCGACGAATGTGGTCGAGTCGTCCCACAACGCACACGAGATTCGCCTCAGTTTCACTAGTCCATCGCTCCCCTATCAAATTGTTATAAAATTGCCGCCTCAACTACTTCATTTACACCTTTCGTATTGTTATTCACACCTCGACTGTTTTTATTTAACTCAGTTTACGAACAAACTTACTGTTTGTTAAACAAAAGTTTTGATTGAATTTTGAAATTAATTTCAGGGAACAATGTAAACAGCCAGATTTTCATGTTTGTTTTAAAATATATTGGAAAGTAAATGAAGTAAAAATTGTACAAGTTTATCGGTGTTTAATAAAAGTAAATCGCGTATAGAATGGAGGCTGTGAAATCTTTTGTTTTTAGTATCATCGAATCTGGCAAAAGAGCTGGCTATTAATGTTTATTTGCCGGACAAGGACCTTTCAAGTTATAAGCCAAATAAAAACTATCTATGACCATAAAAACAATTTATTGTACTAACAGTCTTTTCGCAGAATGTGTTTTATCTAAAAAGAAATTATTTATAGTCTGTGAATACGTACTATTGTTTTAAAAAAAGAAATATGCAGTCAGAAAAACGTATGCCGACGATAAAAAATTTCACATAATTTCCCAGAGTTCAGATTTATTTTTCAGAAAATAAAATTTTCCAAGATATAAATAACATCAAAAACTGAGTTATTTCTAAAATTAATCAGAATAGCTGTCTGAACTCAGAACCAATTTACTAAAAAATAATAAAATTTACGTAGGTATATAATATTGTTTTTCTCCTCAAGCTTTTTATTAGAAAATAAGATGGGACATATTGCGAACGACTTTAAGCTCGTAACCCGACACGAGAGCGTTATAATATTAAATGACCTATGACAAGTTTATTGCCCTTTGAAAACCCCATTCAGCGATGCCAATGAAGGATAAAAATCCCCCTTTTCACACGTTCGCGGAGTCCATTACCTCGCTATTGTTTTGAAACTCATTCATCTTTTTTTAAATATTACAGTTTCCATTGTTCATTTTTTATTTATTATTTTTCACATTTTTGTTTCTATCTTTTTAGATTGGTGTTGCGCACAGGTAAAAGGTTATTTAGGTGTAATCGATCGGTGCACTTAAATGTGACCAACTTTTCTAATAAATTTGAATATGGAGCGGTATTTTTTGGTGTTTCTGTCTGTTATATTCATTAAATGAAACATTAAAACAACGCTGACGATAATACTTTACTTCAAATTACAAAACTCATTTACTCTTCATCTCAAACTCAAATTATAAACTAACTACCTCTAAAGACAGGGAATAACGGTATTCTCCCGTTTGTTATTCCAGCGAGCTCGGCAGAGGATCTTTACGTACCAATATAAATAGGCTTTTAGTAAGCAATGGGCTATTAATGTCCCATTGGCTTGCAAATGCGTCGATCGATGTTATCACTAAACGAGGCCTGTGATCACCACGGCCTGTAAATTTCGGAGGTCACTTGGTGAATAAATATCACTTTCATTGATAGCTATACTAGGGGTTACCTACTGGTTTGCTTACCTTGAATAGTGATAAGTGAGGAGTGTGTTTCGTTAGTAAGCGTTTTAATTATGAGTTGGAATGGTTATGGTTTGGTGATTGTAAGGCTTAATACACAATAGAGATCGTAGATTGTATAATACTACGAATTAGCGTTTGTTTGTGTACCTATATCGTTTTGGATTGCACGTCAAATTACAGCGTTTTTTGCTTCACTGTATTATGTTTATCATTATAGAGTTGGTTATTTATAAGTAAATATGTCTATTTTCATAATACTAAGTATTACTTAAATGTTGTATCGTTACGAAGTTTCGATATTCTTTAATAAATTGATGGAGCATTCTCAGTCTATTGGGAGTTTTGTGTATTATAGTTATTGAGTGGATATTTTCAATTCTTATGATTTTATTTCACCCTGAATCACATAAGTTCAATAAAAGGTGATTCAGAATATCAAAACTAAAATGATTGATTCTAGCATTTAGTACCTAATTGTAGGTACCTATAGTTTGAATGCAACTTGCCAAGGTTGACAGTCGTTACGGGTAGTCAGACACCTGAAATCTGACACTGTCTGCAGTCTGGCCAAGGGATATCGAGTTACCCATTTACTGGGTTACGGAGGCCAGATAGGCGGTCGCCCCATGTAAAACACTGGTACTCAACTGGATCCCAACATCGTTGGGGAAAGGCTAGGCAATTTGATTGAATGACCTAACACAGCCTTCCATGTAGGGTTTCAAAGTAAGTAACCCGTTCAAACTCATTACATAATTTCGACCCTATAAAATGATAAACTTTTCCCTTGAGCACCATAACATTAACCTGTACTGTACCAACGTTACCTTCCTAACGATACACAGCCATGCACACATAAGAGACAACGTTAATATCGCCGCCAAAAAAGCCGCGCCATAATTGATGGCAAGTGAGCTCCGGCCCTACATTGTACCTACATATCACGTTGAGCTGATGGGAATTCAATTACGACCTGAATTACTGCCAGTGTGCGCCGCGGTTTAAACTAATAGCTATACGAGTACCTACGTATCATGGTACACGGGATTTTTGAAAAAATTATGGAATTGTATGTGGATTGTGTTTGAAATTGGAACGGATTTGATTTTTTTATGGTTTTACTTGAATTCTGAATTTGAAATTTGAATGTTACTTTTTCATGTAAAAATAATGTTTACCAAAAAAGATTTTTCCTTGAATCATGGCTGTGAGAACTTGGTAGATACTAATTTTAAATATACAAATAATCACACAATAGTAATTGTATCTACAAGAGAATCTAGACACAAAAAGTCCAAAAGATGTGTACAACGCTTTAAATTTACAAATAACCAAATAATCTCAAACTTTTTATGACAAGGGTTATTGCTGTTTAAATATCCCTTTGTACAGAGCCTCTTGTAGAAAAGAAAGCTATTATTATTAGATTTATTAGGTTATTTATGTCATCGAAAGTCTAAAAGGTTAAGAAAGGTTATAAGATTTGAGACTTATTATCTTCAAATTTATTAGCCTCAAACCTTATATTCAACCACAAATTGCTAAACTTGCTCACAGCAACTTTAACACACTTCTATCATATCACAAACATAAAATTTAATGAAACACTCTCATAATATTACTAAAATCCGCGCCGTACTCATGAATATTCACGAAAATCCTGCAAAACAAGTAAATACAAGTCGCGGGTAGTTGGCAAAGAGGGCTCGTGACGTCATAACGACGGTAGTTGATAGTTGTAGTGCTACAGGCCCCCCGGGGGCTATCTAGGCGGGATTGCCGGGACAAAAACTGGGACATAGTTGAGCTATCAATAAAATATTACTGGCTTACTATTTTGTTTCTTTTTTTGGCAGAACGTTGAAAAGGTTTTCTATTCGGAAAGTTAGGACTTTTTTGTATTTTTGTTATAAAAGTTATTGAGGAGTCTTCAAAGTCAACAAAGTTCAGGAAGTTATTTTTACCTTTGATTATATGTAAGCATCTTTTGTAGTGATCTTTGTAAAAAATAATGCTGACAACGGTGAAGGAATACGTCGTGAGTTAACCTGCAGCCTTATTGCGTAAGTGAATTCGGCAAGGCAAAGGGTCCGATCGCCATGAATCGACCAATCACATAGACGGAAATTCACATCACGTATTTCATCTCGCATGTGATTGGTCGATTGATGGCGTCAAAACCTTTTGCCTTGCCGAATTCACTTACGCAATAAGGCTGCTGTACTTACTTAATATAAGTTAGAAATCGCCAGCTCGTTTCGAGCAAGCGTGGTGATTATTGCTTCTGCCTTCTCTGTATGAGAAGAGGCTTTTGCCCTGCAGTGAGACAGTTACAGACTTATATTGTTATGTTGTTGTCTGACTTACCTACGCACAATACTAAGATTTGTAAGTGTTTAATAGATTAAAAAGACATGAATTAGTAATTGAATTATGTTCATTGTTGAATAAAACATACAGTCATCAGATTGTGTGTTGTATAATGAAACATTATTTTACTAATGAAAGAAAGAATAGTACATTATGGTACAAGTGTGCAATGTTGGTGATTACCGCTGAGGCGCCATTGAGACCCGAGCCGTAGGTGAGGGTCTTAAGAGAGCCGAGGACGGTAATCATCAAGACACACGTGTACCATACGACGTTTTTCAACACACTTGTGAAGAAAATAATACAAAAAAATCATTTTCAACAGTGAAAACGAGTTGTGAAAAATTTTTCGCAATGGCGGGGTAAATTAATCAGTTATCCTATGCGCGCGCATCTAACAATGGCGATCGGCCATAGACTAAAACAATGCGTTTACTTTTTTTAGCTTTTCGCGGATAGCGCTTTAGCCACGTACAAAATGGGGAATTTCAAGTTTTCTTTATTGTAGAGAAACAAAAGTTATATTTGAGGGCAAGTTTTATTTATTAAACACGTACAAATTGAAATTATCTAGTTGAATACGAAGTTGCATGAAATGAGCAAGCAATATGTTAGGTTCTAGCATTTTGCTGAATTGTTTAACTAGAAGCTATGCCACATTTTATGTATTTAATGGATATCATGGAAATAGTAATTACTACCCATATCATGTTATGGATATAGTAAGTACTACTTCCATGACAGGAATAGAAAGGGATTAATGTCGAATGGGACACTTTTAATTGATTAACAGTGTTACATTTTATTATATTGAAAGTACTTCAATTTTAACTGGATTAGAATTAATGACTTATTTTATTAATTTTCATTGGATTGATTTGTGACACTTTTAAAATTAGTTTAATTTAAAAGTATTCAAAATGAAGGCAGGAAACCATAAAAAAAAAGTATAACTCACTTGTGAATAATAGCAATGAAAAAGTCACAGTTTGATTACAGGTATCATTATATGCCTCATTGCGGTGAAATTAGAGCCACTTTATGAGCAAGTGTGTTGAAAAACACATTTATTTGAAACAAGCCAGAGCACACAACACAAACATAAAAAAAAGAAAAACTTAGACTAAACAACAACAATAATAAAAATAAAAAAATAAAAAATACAATCAAACAATATAAAAGTAACATTGAGTGTCCCACGGCTGCGCCAAATAAGACCAGTTCAGCAAAATGTCTGGCAACTTGTGCCCGACGCTGGTTTTCAACTGGACCTGTGCCCGACGACGTGACGGACGTAAAGCAGTCTTATAGTAACAAAATGTGTATGTAAAACAAGTACTTACTTACATAAAAGATAAGAATAGATGTGTATATGTGTCAAACTAATATTATTTGTGTCAATTCACAATAATGACTGTGATCGTATTTTCATGAACTGATGGGTTCATATTATATTCAATGTGTCAATATCAAATATATTTTAATTTGAGAATTACTGGGTATTACACATACCTACACAAAAAGTAAATCTAGGATAAATAAAGTGGTAATTTTTACTCTAACAACCCTTTTGTTAGAGTAAAAATTACCACTTTATTTATCTTTGGCATCAATTAACTTAGCCGGCTACGGAAAAGATAACCGCTTCTTTATTTCAACCTTTCATGATGTACAACAGATTTACTGCACATCATGAAAGGTTAAAATATTTTCTTGATTCTGCAGCCGCTATGGACGTCGCCCTCAACACCACTCACACACAGCTACGCCACGCTATATTCCATCTCTATTCATGTAGCACAAACTTTACCGAAAATTTGGAGTGTCGAGAGAAAACGGTGGACCAATTTAAAGTTTATCTTCACGCCAACCCGTTTGGGAGCCCGGCTGTGTAAAACATTTAATGCGTTTGAAAAGTTGCTGCACTGTTCCGACTCTGAATTAAATGCATAAATATAACTGTGTCAAAATAATTAACACAAGGAATGAAGTTGTGTTTTAAATGAAAATATGTTTGTGGCTGATATTATTTTTGAACGTCATGCAATTTCGTAAAATCGCTTCCGTTTATTTTGTTGTATCAGAATCAAGTAGACTGTTAAAATATTTGAGTTATCAGGGCTATTTGGTTGACAGAGCCACGTCTAGTATCGTAAATGTTATCATAAATGCGTCGAATACTGGGTAAGAAAATAATTTGTCAAAATCATTGATTCCTCTCATCAAAAGTCGTAAGGCGCGAAAAAGTCAACATTTCAACGTATCAAATAAAAGCAAACAGACAGAAAGACTTAAAAGCGATCCCGTACGAATCGATATGAACATATAAAAGGTAATACAAAGACGTCAAAAGGTAAGGATGAATATTTGAAAGGTTCAAACGTAGGCAATGCTGGGCTCGGGACGTGTGCGGGCACTTTTATTTGATATTTTCATTTTTTCGCTGCGACTTTGTGAACGTAATTGACATAAATTGAGCGAAATGATACGAGAGTAGGGGAACCACGCGTTCTTGAGGCCCCGGGCCATTCCTTAATGGTGCTGTGATGGACCGGTTATTGGAGCTGATGGGATTAATGTGGCGAATCATGTTAGTGTACTGGGTTTTGGCAAGGGACTTAGTGAGTAGTCATTTGTTTTTTTTTGCAATTTTATCTTCAAGCAGTGAGCAATTAAATGATTAAGGATTGGCATTTGGTAAGCATAAGAAGTCAGAAATCCTGCTAATAAATATTATAAATGAAAAAAGGAAGAAAAAATGTAAGAAAAGGTTTTTGAGCATGGGCAGATGTTTGTTACTCTTTAAATTTCACGCAAAAACTACTGAACGGTTAGGGCCTATAACCTGGATTAACACAAATGTAGCATACTTTTTATCCAGACAGTGGGTTCCTTTGGGGCATTTTCTACTTTTACGTGGGGGAGCCTCGGGTGGCAGCTAGAACACTTCGTAATAGTCGTTTCGTTTAGTAGTAATAGTTTAGGTATAATAGACAAATTCGCCTCCAAAATTTTTGTATTTCTAAGGCAACCAATCAAAAGTCAGCAGACATTCATATAACATTTCCTTCCATTGTTAAGGATCATCAACATCCCACACAATTCCGTCATATCAAAATCAGCAGTTCTCTGAGACCTAAATCACTCAAAGCTTTACAAAGGCTTGGGGCTGTACGAATCCGTCTAATTCGGCCTTTATGAAGTACTCCATGTTTAGGACTGTTTTGTGTCCTAAGCTGAGCTCCGACACGAGTTAGTATTATGCTGTGACTGTTTCAGATTGTGTCGTAATTTGCATTTAGTTTGAAGATTATGTTTACTTCTGAGACATGTTTAAGTGGTTTGAGACGCTCAGGTTCACAGCTCAAGCTTTGTATGCTCTGTGATCATGCTGAGTAAGTGTTTTTTGTCTGACCGATGACCTTTTGCATTTAATGCTCGTCTGAATAGATTGGAAGAAACATTTAAGATTGAATAGGTATCAATTATTTGTGAGTACTTATTGGTGGTTAGAAGCATTTGCGATATCAAAGAAGAAAAAGTATTAGTGATGACAGCGTAAGATAAACGGTTCAACATTCTGATGATGTTTAACTTACGTTCACGATATAATATCACACTAGTATTAAAAAAGCAAAATTGTTTGAGTGTGTGTGTGTTTGTATATTTGTTACGTCTTTACGCTCAAACGGCTGAACGGATCTGGATGGAATTTGGCACAGAGATAGATTATAGTCTGGAATAGCTCATATGACACTTTTTATCCCCATGTTCCCTCGGGATAATATCGACATTCACGCGGGCGAAGCTGCTGGCAGAAGCTAATTAACAATAAAGGAGACTATTCACGGAGACAAGAAAAGAAAACACAGATAAAATACACAATACTATCCAATAAACTTTGAACGAAAATGTCAGCACGTAAAATTAAATACACTGCATGATTTCCTCGCAAAGATCAAATATGCCAGATATCCGCAACGCGTGGCTACCGTAATAATGTCAAAATGAAATATTTTTAATGAACGTGGCTTTGTCCGGCGAGGTGCGAACGTGTGGACACTGCGACCTGAATAAGTTGCGCTGTCTCAGCAATATTAACATTTTAGAAAGAGATATTGTGCGAGTGCGAAGGAATAAAATGCTACTGTGTCACACCACACCTCATCATTTCCCGGGAAAATGGAGAAATTGAGTTTATGTGAAAAGTTATTTTAATTGAACGATTGTAATATTTCTGACTATATTTTCTTTGCTTACATTATGTAAGTGTTCCAATATAATGAAACCATTAATCAATTAAGAAAATCTATATAATTGCCATCAAATACTTGGACACTTAGTAGAGTTTATGTAAAGCTACGGGCTCTGACGAAGGACATTTGGTCAGCGATAACAATAGTCAAATAGTCCAAAATGTATGTGATTGACATGAGCCACATAAATGACACGTGTTATACTACACGATTCAAATAAGTAAGTCTCCGATGCTGCGCCATATTGTTACGTCATAGTTGTCAAACCTAGCGATTTAGAAAGGGTGAGCAAAAAAATGTATTTTTGAAATACTTAATAAAGAATTATTATATTCTACGGTTTACAATTTCATTGTAATATACTATGTTTTAAACTTTAATGTATGCTAATGTAGTATAGCGGAATGTGTCCGGCACTAAAAATTCAATATACTTCATCAAACGAATAAATAAATAATACCTTAAATTAAAGAAAACAAACATAACTATGAACGGTAAAAAAAAACCGAGACTTAAACTTCAACTCCACTCAAATCAGCATCACTTTATGGGTACCTATAGTCATCATCATCTTCATCAACAGACAAACAGAAACAAAAGAGCACGACCACTTAATCGCAATACGAAGTGCATTGACAAAGAGAAAATGGCGTTCTATTTGTTTTCCGGTGAAATGTTACCAGAAAACAAATAGAACGCCATAAAAATTAAAACATTATAATAAAACGTGAAAAATCATCATCTATACTAATGTATTTTTGTATGTAACGAATAAACATAAAAACTACTGGACCGGTTTCAAAAATTCTTTCACCGTTGGGAAGCTACACCCGGGGATAATGTAGCTTCCCAACGGTGAAAGAATTTTTGAAATCGGTCCAGTAGTTTTTATGTTTATTCGTTTATTCATAGGTTACTTTACATCCCTTTATTCCTACTGGAACGGGAACTACGCGGGTGAAACCGCGAGGCTTCCGAGAGTTAGTAATAATTAATAACCTTTATAAGCAAATCGAACTTTTCAAGTGACAGTTGACAGTTCGAGGTCATTATCGTGGACTTTCTCATTTTGAAAACGCATAGTATATTGACTTTTCTATGATCGTTATCGCTAGTAAAATGTCACTTTAGCTAGATCAAAGTATTATTTTCTTCTTCCTCTCATAGTCTGCACGAGATCCTAGTATAGGTAGACATTTGCAATACTAAAATATATTCAAGTTCAATGGTAAGAAAAGGCAACCGCTTTCATCGCAGCTCTCAATTGTTAATGGAAAACGAGTTATAACGGTTCTCTTGAAAGATGACCGAGCTCAGCCGAGCATTAGGATTTAGAAGCCTTTCACTTCGCTGCTGCGTGACTTTCAGCAATAAGTATTATCGCTAACAGCCGCGTACATTTATGTACCTTGTGCTGATGTGGCAGATTCTTTTCAATACTTTTGCGGTGAGCTCGGGTGTTGACCGCCAATCAAAAGGATTCATTTTTTTTTTCTTGTTGTTAAATTACGTTTCACAGTGATATAAATCTGATTATGGAGTATCTTATGAATATTTATAAATTTTAGGTACCTACGATAAAAAAGACAGGCACCTGCGTGATTGATTTGATCCTTGTTAATCAATTTGTAACAAAATTTGTAACAACATTTAAACGAATAATAAGTGGATGGAACAAAAAAGGGTTCATTTAATTAAAAGTGTTTTACTCTGATTGTTTTTATTTCACTTAATTAGGACTAAAAGGGTCACTACGGGTAATTTTCAAATCGAGGGTAAATCTGCGAGTATTTCCGTGCTCGAACGACACCGTTGCTAGGCAGCGTGACGTCACAGGCGGGCTCTCGAGAGCCATAGGTCAACAATAACTGCGACCGTCAAACTCTAGTGATGTTTCAGTTCTCACAGTTTTTGCTAGAACTGCGGAGAGTTATAATAGTTCCAGCGAGGCTTGCTTTATATTAATTCAAGTTGTGCTTGTTGCATAAAGTTTTTATTTTCGAATATATCATTATTTATTCTCGATATATCGAAAGCCTTTGGCAGCATAGCAGCATTAATAATACATTTATTCCACTAATAGCTCGATGATCACACTTGTGTGTTCTTGGACATATATTTTTATTTGAAAACCCAATCTAAAATGCAATTATAAAACCTGTCTATTACGTCCAATCGCTTTATCTAATGACACATAAAAGTAATAAAGTTGGAGTACCCCAGGGTGCTATAATGTCCACAATACTATTTTATCGTTGTTATTACTTTTTATAGAATAATCTCTTTTGTGTTTTGGAACTAAATTACCTTCATAGGTCTAAATTTGTATTGTGAATGCTCTTCTCGTGTAATTTCAGTTTATCGTGGTATACATTATAGAATAGCTCTATATACTTACATTAATTTAACTTTCAAATTACTTTTCATTGTTGCATTTGCTCGCTCGTCTCGTCCCATTCGTGCACATTTAACGAGTCGTCTTCGTTCTAGAGTGGTTGGTACTGTCTGGAGTTTTTCATCCACGTCTCCTGTTCGAGTGCCCTTCGTTTAATGAACGCAGACAACTTTCGAGTACTCTTTAACTTACAGGACATGTTTCAAGTTGAGTTTTGATGTAATTTTAATAGAAATACTTATATTTGTATTAAGAAATGTAAGGTTTACTTGGAATAATAGCTTACTTACTGAGGACAGAAAAAAAAGAGTATTTTCGAATAATGTTGGAAGCCATTTTGTAAAAAGGTGAACAAAATGCAGCACTAGGACATAACGAGGTTAGTTACGCAACAAAACGAATCAAACCACTCTCAGCCAGTCCACTTAGGACTGGCATACTGTGGTTTTTAATTGGTAAACCAAATGTACCAGGTACCACAATTATTTTCAAAAACCTACATACAATTAGTTTGAAACTAAGCTTACTGAACTACCTGTACTATTTTTATGAAAATGTTTTATTTTGGAATATGGAAATCAGCAATAAAAAATAAAACAGATCAAGGACACCGAGAGCAAACAGAAGTAGACACAGTTGAACGTGAGCAATAAAATAAAGAGGTTACGTACTACTAGAGTTAGGTTAGCCTACTTGGTTAGCAAAGTAAATTATACTGATAAACAATATCCGATGCTATAACAATCCTGATTGCGACTGCACAGATTGTGAATACATATGAAGTACATAGAGTCATTAGAGTAGATTAAAATAGAGGTAGAAACTAAATTGGCATATTGTTCCAATGGAAATAACAGAGTTTGATATTTATTATGCTGGCTTTGTATTATCACAGATAATATAATTCTAGCATACAGATGCCTCATCCCATACAAAGAAACCGTGCCGACGTAACTTGCGTTTTTCACCTGATTATATCTATTATTTTTTTGTAAATCGATCGCGTTCGGTTCCGTTCCACGGCGATAGATAGATCACCATCAATATCCGTGGATCGGAACGGAACGGTACCGAATGTGATCGATGTACAAAAAATAATCAGAATAATCAGTATAGAACGTCGGCATGGTTTCTTTGTATGGGATGAGACACCACCAATGAAGACTAAAACGTGTTATTTAATAGGAAGGTATACTTACCTATATAAAATGTGAAAATAAAAAGTCATTTTTACAAAAAAATACTACCGACTTGCAAATAAAAAAACTACAAAGTGAAAAATAAATTTATTTTTGGAAGTCGGTGTCTTTCGTAGGTACCATTTTTTTTTGCGTTATGGACAGCGACTTCCAAAAATAAAGTTAATTTTCACTTTGTTGTTTTTTTATTTGGAAGTCGGTAGTATTTTTTTGTAAAAATGTTTTTTATTTTTCACTTTTTATATAGGTAAGTATACCTTAGTTATACTTGTACCTACCTAATAGGCAAGTTGTTTACCCGAATATCATGAGACTTGAACATAACCGGTGAAATGAGAGATCTGCGTACCCCTTGAGAGCGTACTAGCGTGATTTTATGTTATGAAATGGTATAAACAATAAACGGACATGCGATTGCAGCAATCCCGAGAGATTTACCGCCATTTATTGAAGAGTTCTGTTATACATCTCCGAAGTTCTTCATTAGATCTTCACCAAATTAAAATGGGACCAATTTCGGAACATACTCTTTCAAACAAAAAATAATTTTCACAATTGGCCTACAATTGACCGAGATATCGGTCAACATACAAAAAAAAACCTTTATCGAAAGTCGGTAAAAATGATTTACCAAATAAATAATAACTTTTAATCGTGCTAAGTCTAAAAGCAAAAGCGATTTCTTCACAGTAACAAAAATAGTAAAAAATAAGAAAGTTAGTTCATTTGGCAATACCTTGATTTCTCTCCTTTAAATCTGAATTCAGCGAAGTGTTAAATCACGTCGGTAGCGGTAAAAAGGTCAATAAAAGTATTCCAAGTTTTTCTATCACATCCACTGGCCCTTCAGTACATACAAAATTTGAAATCCAATTGATATTACGTATTATACAGTTCCCGAAGTCGGCAGAAGCCGTAAAATGTAATTCGAAAACTTGATCGGATCTCGAAAGTCATTTTTGTAAATCCCACAAGAACACGCTGTGAACCTTTTCAGAGGCGTTTACTAAAATAAATCGAATTCAGTTTAATTGGTAAAGTTGGCGGTTTTCTCAAGTTTCTCACGAAATTAGCGAAAATTTCGCCATCGTATAATAAATTAAGAGCTGAAACTCAAACAGAAGCTGCCGGCGATATCGAGTATCGCTTTGTGAACTCGCAAAAAATATTTAGCGTAATTATTTGAGCGCTCCGAGCACTGCGAGCGCATCTCTCTCTTCGTAAAATACGAATAATGGCTAGGGGTTTAAGTGTTTTAATAAAAGCGAAATGTCTGTGTAATGAAGGTAACGCGATAAAGGCATGCATGCAGAAAATAAAAAAATAATTAAACGATAAGGTTATTGTAAAATGCGAAATGAAATTTTGTGAACGTTAAAATTCAATAAATTGAATTGCCAGACTTTGCTTTTAATACCGGATTCATTTTATAATTCTTTGAAGCAAAAACTATTCATCGATTATGTATCGCTCGATCAAACATAAAATCTGCGACTGTGACGCGATCGTGTTTCCAACATTACTGTTATTATTTCAAAATTCAAACACAGTTCATAAACTTTACTCAACTGTCGTTATGTGTACATACAGTCCTGAACCTTGCTCAGTTGGAATCAAACAGTTTGCTTGATAGTACCCTCTAGCCCATACTACGAACCTAGTACCTAATTTTTTATTGATTTGACCTTTGCCTGCTCAACCTTGTTGGCAAATACAGCTAAGTCATCAGCATCCCTTCGCGGGGCAAAACATCCTCGTTCAATTCTGAAAACCCTCTACGTTTCGAGGTAACTTGTACTAGAAAATTCCATCAACTTATCTGTCATCTATACTAAACATTGTATGCCAAGTTGGTGTATACAGTTATCCACTGTTCACATCGCAGTTCATTGGTGACTCCATCAAAGTTGAGCAACGATAGCGACAAAAATATATATTCTATCAACGTTCATCTGATATTGTGATTCAGAACGGTTTTCATAACTCCATCTGTTTTATAAAAGGGGTTTGAAACTGATCAGCTATCTTGTTTCGCTCTTGTTTCAGGCAGGAACGTTGATGAGATTTATTTATGATAGAAGAGTTTCAACACTATTCCAACGCTGTGACGAAGATTTTATCAAAGTTAGAGTGACTGTATTGGTGTGTTCTATGTGATTAACGATCGTGTTTTAATAACAAGAAAATTTGCAAAAAATCCACAAATTTATCGAGGAAGAAATATCTAATAACTCAGATTGAGATTAGATTCAAACTGATAGCGAAATCTGAAATAAACAAATTTTGCATAAGCTCGTTACATTTTTGTCAAAGAAAACGAAAGTGGCCTGAATTTCTGCAAAATATCATCAAAACGATTTTCAATAAAGGAAATTTGTTAGTCGAGGTACGGACAGTCTGGACGATTAGGCATAATTTATTTCTTGTTACGTGAGTGCTCTTTAGAGATAAAGGTCAACAAGATTTCTGGCAATAACGACAAAATAAATTGTGCCAAAGGACCGGAGTGTGCCAAACTTCATATACACAGTAACATCATCCCTTTGCTGCTGCTTGATATAGATACATAAAACACAAGTAAGAAATTAATCGTAATCTACTCATGAAGAATGTGTCTTTATGTATCCTCGCAGTGTGTTATGAAACCCTTTTATACAATCAGACACAATTTATGTCGAAATAAATATAATGTAGTCCTCCTAAATGTTAACGCCCACTCTAAATTCAAGAGCCTTATAAATAAATTACAACATTAACACTTACCCTAAATTATTATTGAAATTTACACGATATTTCTTAAAGAATATTCTACAAAATCGCTGCGAAATATAAGCACCATTAGAGAGCAGCAAGTCCCCACTTAAACACAATCTTGAATTGTAAATCCTGTGTCGCGCTGTAACGACCACTACATAGTATTGGTGCACTGTTCACAATCGGATCTGAATACATTACTGCGTCTGCACCATTTTATATTGCGGACTTTTATGGACGGACGGAAATGTAAAGTGAAATCTAACCGGCTGGTGCCAGCTCGTAATTCGTTCGGCTAACTTGGTAGGGGACTTTTTCCCTCTTCATGAGTATGCATTGGCAAGAATAATGTGTGTAATTTTTATGCAAAATTGGTGGTGTGGGTGGGAATAGCCTTGTCTAGAATATTCATGTTTAACAGGAATTTTCTGATGTGATTGCTAGGAATAAACTCAATATGAGTATTCAAGTTTTCACTTTGCACCTTGCAGTGGGACAAAACAATTGAAAATAAAGAGATATTCGAATACAATAGTTATTTAGTCAAAATCAAAATATTTTTTTTTGATTTTACGTAGGCCTACACGGGCACTTATAAAACGTCGACAAAAGGTGCACAGTTCGGGTTAGTCGTTTCCTATGGAGAAGAACCGACAAGAAACTCCATGGTTACTCTTTTAAAAAATGTTGTGTTTACAATATTTCCATGTTACAGCATTAGTACTTGGATATGGGGCGACAACGTAGGCCCGACAATAAGTCGTACGAAATTAAAAAAAAAAAAACAAAAAAAAAAATGTAAAACGAAATAAAAAGTTAACTAATGTTAACAATCATCTAGAAATCTAGAAAGCCTACAATGTTCACACATTCACAATCGGTAAAAGAATCTATACAGAGGTTAAAAAAAAAAAAACACAACACTAAATTTAGTTGGAAGCTACCTAATAAGCAATAAAGAACAAGTACCTTTTTTAAGTAAAAATAATATTTTAAAATAAATGTGTGTAAAATGCTTTCTTTTCACTACTTTTTAGCTGCAAAATGTTTTTTTTTCAATACAATTTCAAACTGCCAAGAAAATAGTTTCATGTGCAAAATTTACGGCTTTCCAATATTTGTTTTCAACGTCTAAGTTAAATTAGTTGAGAAATCTGTGGGCAATAAAGCAATAATGAGGTTTGTCTAAATTATGTTATGTAAGCAAAGTAAATAAATATGAAAAACAGAAAACAAAGCTGACGGTAAACACTTATTAGATACAGTTTCACAAATTGGATGGACGATAAAACATTTAAGGATTTTTTTTCAAACAATTAATGGAGTCGCTACACAATCATGAAACTATATTATATTTAAGAAGAAAGTAAAGGCATAAGAAAAACAAGACTTTTTTTTTAAATGCATTATCACGAGGATCAAACGAGTGTGCAGATTTTCAGCTCAAAAGGGCACTGGTAAGTGGGTCTAATTGAAATTGCAAGATTATATTACAGACATCGTGACAGAAGTAAATAAAAGCTTGTAACATAAATAATTTCAGAAACAGTAACTAAATTCTAATTAAAATACTCAGGCGTGTAAATGACGCAATAACACCAAAAATTCGGACTTCAACAGTACCAAATACAGCATAATAATCCTCGCCTATCTAGTAGGACACCCATGAGAGAACACAATAGCACCGATATTCTATCATAGGCAGTAACCGCAGGAACGCACGCCATTACCGCGGGACGGCAGCGCGGCGGCCATTTGTCGCGACATTATCTCGCGCCACCCGCGCGGTACGCCGCGCGCCGCGCCGCGCCGGTGTGGCCCTCCTTTATCTCTAATAGTGCACATTATGCGACGTTTACTCAGCTATTTGTTAGGATTGCACTTGAGTGATGTTATTTGTGCCAAGTATGAGGGTGTGAGATTTGTGTTGAGTAGATGATGGTCTTATTTGCTTGATGGTTGAGTGTTTTTTTAGTAGTAGAATGTAGTTCAACCTGTGGTTCTTTAAGTCAAGAGTGAATACTGTGAATAGGTTTTCTTCTAGACGAGAGTCTAGATCACCGTTAACCATCACGTGAGATAGTGATCAAACGTAAGCCTATTAAAAAAAAACTTCATTAGTGCACGGCTAAAGCCTGTGCTACACGGTAATTGCCAACCAAGCCAAAAAACAAAGTCACTTTGGTCTGAAGCGGCCGTTTCAAACCGTGTAGACAGTGGTTTTAAACCAAATTTAGCATGACCTATAAACGCCCTTGGTAGAAAGGCGTGCGTTGCTAACCAGTTGGTTGGCAACTTGTATGAAACCGTGTAGCCGATTATATACGCATGGCGGTGGTTGACGGCTTGACGCGTATGACAGTCGCGCTTCCCTGTACCCGGCGAGCGCAGACGCACGCGTCGCTGCGCACAAAATGACTCAATAGAGCGAACGTAAAGTATTATTAGAACTTATCGATATATACGGAGACTTGCTCTGTTTTTTGGAATTTTACATCGGAGTCATATAAAGACTCAACTGAAAAAAAAAATACATGGGATATTTTTTTTAAAGTATATTCATTTACTTTAAAAAGTACCTATACTAAATATACTAGCTTCTGCCAGCGGCTTTACACGCGTGAAAAATGTTTTCTCATCCCAAGGAAACATTATATTGGGATAAAAAGATGCCTGTGTGCTATTCCAGACTATAACCTATCTCTGTGGCAAATTTCATCCTGATCCGTTCGGCTATTTTAGCTTGATTGAGCAACAAACAGACATTTGTAATATTAGTAAGAAGATATAGTCAGATTAGAGTTTAGTTTTTAAAGTTTATTAGTATATTCCTTATAAAGTTATGATAGGCAAGTCGCCATGACGTCGTTGTAATAATGTACGAACATAAATACGTCCTCTCTGCGCAGCGTTCTAAACATACTGAGGTAAGAGGTTTGGAGCTTGTTTTAAACCGTCTAGCTGGCATCGCCCCACCCGCTTCAAACCAAGGTGACCTTGGTTTTTAGCTTGGTTGGCAACCGTGTAGCACAGGCTTTAGGCTCTTGATTTGGAGATTTACCTACGTTTTTGGATGTGCAATTAGCTTCATGTTTTAGATTGTCCGATTTCTTGAAAATTTCAAACTGCCTGTGTACCTAATGATGAATTGAAATAAATGATTTGAGTTTGAGTTTTAACGAATTTGATTGAACATATCCTGAAAAGTTTCGACCTCGTTTTCGTTACTGTAAATTACGATATTTAAGAAATTGAGGAGTCGTTTTTAATAATGAAAACAATAACAACGTTACTTGCAATATACCTGATGCATCAGACATTTTTTCCTAATAATAATGACATATTGTGTTTACAGTAGAGTTATATTTCTTCGTATTTACGTAAAAATAAATCATACTTTTAGGCGCTATTATTCTGATACAAACTGTAAATCTGGAGTGAAATTCGTTAATTTATGTAAATAACTTGCCAAGGATTTCTGATATAACTTCGGATTATAAAGTAAGGTTAATTGCGAATGTTTCCTTAATTAAAAATTGAAAACTAATGGCTTTTCCCCTGTCATTATTTACTTATCATATTTTGAGAAGTAAAAACAACAAAGCAATTGTTTTTACTTTTCAGGGACACTTTGGCATGTTATATGGTCTGTAAGAATCGCTCATTCCTTACTAACTATTATTTTGTTCTACTGGCCCTTTTGAAAACTCACAAACAGGTATAATGCGACACTGACGGGACACTTTTCATAGAAAAAAACTCAACGAAAAATGACCGTCACACCAGCACTGCACATGGGTAGCTTATTTGGCAACTTTTTCATAAAGAGTTCGACCTATTACTTAGTCATCTCTAGCAGCATTTTTTTTATTAATGTTAGAAATAACAACCGACTTTTCAACTTAGGAAACTGGAATATGGGGAAACGAGGATACATAAAGCTAATTATGATGGTATGCAACCGAGTGGAAGCCGGTTTAAGCTTGTTACCTAGTTACTCTGTGCCCTTAAAATTATTTAAAACTAGATTCAGTCAGTAGCTTCGACCGCGAAAAAGTCGGCAATCCTAAGGGAATGTACTCCCGGTATAAAGAGTGTTCTATGTTATTTGCCAAGTCCTATCTACATATAACAAAAACCTTATTACAAAAAATACAACCGACTTCCAAATATAAAAACATAATAAAAAATAACTTCTTTGTCGCTAGTCGGTGTTCCTGTTTTTTTTCTTTGTTTATTTACACCGACTTCTGAAAAAAAAAGTTATTTTTGGCTTTCTAGTGTTTTTATTTGGAAGTCGGTTGTATTTTTTTGTAAAAATAGTTTTTTGTTTTCCACTTTTTGGTTGTGGTACCTAAAAGGCAAGTACCTATAATTTAATTAATTTAATTTAATGCTAGATTATATTATCCGAATATCATGAAACTTGAACATAACCGGTGAAATGAGAGTGTACCAAGGTGAACTTTACACATTTGCGTACCCCTTTAGAGCGTACTGACGTAATGCTATGTTATGAAATGGTATAAACAATAAATAGACATACTATTGCAGTAATACCGAGAGATTTACTATACGATTATTTTTTTTTATAGAAAATAAACATTTTATATTATATTATTATTATTTACTGTAAATTACGGAAGAGTTCTTTTGTTCATCTTCGAAGTTTTTCAGATCATTGCCAAATTTAAATGGGTGGTCCCATTTAAATTTGGCAATGATCTGAAAAACTTTTTTAGTTTTTGTTTGTTTTAGAACATACACTTTCAAACAAAAAAAAAAGAATTTTCAAAATCGGTCCACAATTGTCGGTGAAATGGATGAACATAAAAAAAACATGAAGTCGAACTTAGACTGCCTCCTTTTTGGAAAGTTGGTTAAAAATTCATCCAATTTGTTCAGCGGTTTAGGCGTGAAAACGTCACAAATAGACAGAGTTTCTTTCGCAATTTTTAATATTAGTACATATGGATCTAAGAATATACCCAAGTATACTTATTCTATGTATCTATACAAGTTTCTACGCTTATCACGAGGAGAACTCATATGTATAACACGCGTTCCAAACTCTTCATAGAAATTGTAATGACTGAAGACATTCCCTCCGTTTAAAGATAAATTTGAAATTCTAATCACATGTTTGTGTTGTTTTCAAGGTCTGAACATACATACGTACGAGAAATACGTTTGAGATTGTTTTACTTATGTGCTATTAACATAATATTATAGGAAACAACATTGTCTTGAGAATGTGTTACGATTCACATTTCAGAGGCAGTCATTGCTAGTAACTGGAATTCAGTGCTTTAAGAATGAGGTTTAAAAGTAGGAATATCGTTTTATGAAAAACGTAGGTATCTTGTCTTTGGTGTTCTTTTAGGTAGATCGATATACTCCGTTAAATTTTGGTCGTTACAGTCCCGTGGAAGGTCCATCCAGTACACGAAACAGTATCGATTAGTAAAAATAAAACACAACATAAAAAATGAAGTGACTACCAAAGCAAAACACTTCAAAGCGAAAAATAACTTTCTTTTCGGAAGTCGGTGTCAATAAAGAAAAAAAATGGTACCAAAGACACCGACTTCTGAAAATAAAGTTATTTTTCGCTTTGTATTGTTTTGGTTTGGAAGTCGGATATTTCAGAATCTAGGAAATTATCTACCAACCCGTATACCAAGTATCAGGCAAAAAGGTAACAAACAGGCAGACAGAGTTACTTACCCATTAATTCTATACTGAAAGTATGAGTTACTATGGCTGTATGCATCATGCCATGTTTTATGCAATCGAATGATTTGAATTTGAACAAATTCAGACCAGATATTTTTAAACAATAATACGGATAAAACGAACTTATTTTTATTATATTTGAGACCAAAAATTCAACTTTGTTAACACCCACTTATTACAAAACACTATTCAGCAAACCCTGCTCCGCCAACTAACATAAGCACACAAGCTTACAAAATGCTTACAGGATCGGGCGAAGTTACACCGTTGCCGTTGTATGGCCATTCGCGACGGCAGCCATAACACCGGGCGACCATGCTCCGCTCGCAAATAAGCTGTAGAATCTAGCCTCTTGCTTACACAGAGTGAGAATGAATGGAACGGACTTACGGTTTTGTTTTCTATTTATGTTATTTGAAACAAAATTATTGCATAAGCCTAATATGGGGCTTAAAGAATTCAAAATTACCCGGGTTCTCGAGGATCTCGTAAGAACATGATTATTTGAACATCAAGATAAGAGACAAGACCATCCTAAACCAAATACGAAGTACTAAATGCAATCCACCCGAACCGTTCAACTGACTATTCCAGTTAATACAGACATAAAAAGTCCACTTGATAAGTGATCACTATCGTCTATAACCTATGTAGATCTGCAAAACTAAAGGCATCGCATGTGATTCGACATCCCGGAACTGAAATGTCACATGGGCCTGTAATTACACCGGCACGGCATACCCTTCAAATCGGGACAAAGCAACACTGCATTGTAGCGTTTGCGGGTATTATCTAATAGAGAGAAATAATACGCAAAAACTATCTACAACAATTTAATTTTAGGGTCGCAGGTACAAAGGCCGTTTCTCATTTATTATTTATCTCGTTCTATGGAGGTAGGCGCTAGGTACTATCCTGGCCTGGCAGCAGAAGCGGTCACGATGACGTGGAAGGCCGAGGACTACGCGCCAGCAGGAAGACGTCCCGCATAGTTGACGAAGATCGAAGGTTGCCTGCAGGTTCTTCGATGAAGGTCCCAGGTTGAACCGGGACTTTGGACCCTGGAATTTTCCAAACGTCGTGTCAGTCTCTTTGTCTCCCGGCTTATCCTTGTCTGATTGTGACCGCAACAGCGTAAGCGTAGGGCAGAGGATGTACCACGGCGCTTAAGGCGAATATGTGTTTGTCACAATCAGAACCGGAGCTCTAGAGAGTTTTTATTAAATTGTAACGGTAAACATAAAAACATTTTAGGCAGGTAAGCGCTAAAGAAATAGCTTAACAATAGGTACCTAACTAAAACACCAACAGAGATTACAATAATGACCGTAACCAGCATGAATAAGCAAAGAATGATTGTCAACACTTACCCAATTCGGGGTTAAAATTGAATTTAGGTTTCTTTTATAATCGGCACACACGGTAACGATTTTTACTGTTTCCTTTTTTTAAAAAAAGGTACACGAATAAGGACACGCTAGATATGAGATAATGATACCATGGAGCGAGTATCCGTGCACACTCTTCAGATGTCCGAAAGTCAATCCCGTCCGGTGCCTTGATGAAAAGCCCGAGTTGTCATGACTCTTAATAATTTTTTTTTTTACATATATATGTGTGACTACCGCCACACGGGAAGTTTATTTTATTATTTATTTTTATTTGAACCAAAAACACACGTTACATAATTATTGTGATCGATAATAGACACATTAGTAGAAACTGTGTCGTGTCTATTAACGCCCACCTCCAAGACAGAGATGACATGTAGGTTCCAGATTACGAACAGTTTTATTTTTATATTTTTAAATAATTTGTTATAACTAAGTTTAAGGTCTAGTGTGTGTGTGTGTGTGAGTGAGTGTGTGTGTGTGTGTGTGTGTGAGTGAGTGGGTGAGTGTGTGTGAGTGAGTGTGTGTGTGTGTGTGTGAGTGAGTGTGTGTGTGTGTGTATGTGAGGAACAGAATAAGGTTTTTGCTTTTATTTTAGTTTTTTACTATGTTCTCCAATTCTTCGTACGTAAGAGTGGACAACCATTGGTCAGTGAGCCGTTTACACTCTCGAGAAGTGAGTGGATAAATTTTTAGAATCCTATTTACTTTGTTGTATAAAACAGGAGCCATGAACTCGAATTGTCGTCGTACTAATTGGAGTTTAGACGAGTAAGTTTGACAGACTCTATCAGCCCTACGTTTATGTTTGTGTAAATCAGGATCGAAGAAAAGCTCAGCATGCTTACGTAAAATTAATTTTAGAACGAAGGAGTGCCTCACCGATGGTACCTTACATTGGGCGTACAGTTCGTCGGTAGGGAAAAGTATAGGTTTATGCGTCATGACCTTGAGCACAGCTCTCTGCGCCCTCTCCAGACGTAATAGGAGACATTTCCCAGCGTTACCCCAGGCCGATACCACACACAGTTATCGAGTTGTAACGTAGTGCAATGACTAGTCGATTTTTTTTTATATCTCGTTAATAATGTGTAGGTAGATAGATATTAGGTTTAATTTATCCTATTAGTATTATCGCCTACAATGTGTTTGTTATCTGTTTGTTTATTATTTTAAATTATTAGGTTGTAAGATTCTTGTTATTATTTTTGTTGATCTGTGCGTATTTATAGCGCAGTTTGCTATGGTGATTTAGTCAGGAACGTTGACCGTTACTATTCAACGTTACAATACCCCCTCGCGCAGTCAAGGATTTTGTCATCTTTAAGGAATGGCAAAATCCGCATGAAGAACTAGTACTAAACTATTGTTTTACCTATCAAAATCATCTTTCATACTTCTCGCAATTATACCTAGCAGCAGCTACTGTATTTTACTTATACTCAAAATAGCTGTCGCGTAATAACATTCATTTTATATGGGTATCCTGTTTTCTTTAACCTGATACCCTATGAATAGTTTTCGTTCATATTATAGATGGTGGCTTTAAGCGAGAGAATATTTTTATCGTAATATTCCTTATTAATTAAGAATGTTATATTGCTATTAAATTAGTTACTAAAGTTACAGCTACGCTACTTTATCCTACCTAACCTAGGCACAGGTATTCCTAGGAGGATATTAAATGAAAAGTAGGTAGACAGTAAATTGGAACATTTAATATATTTATGAACAGCTCGGTAGGTGAGGGTCGATGAAAATTTGGGTTAGAGCCTATACAGCGATTAACCTCCTCACTGGTCTAGCACTCCCCTGACGTCACTGGCCGCCGCAGGAGACGAGTGCTCGCGCGTCGATCGCCAGGTCCAACAGCTGGAATAGGGTTCGCTGGTTGTCCCGCTACTGTCCACCACGGCACCACGGGGAAGCAGGGAATTAAGGTGTACGTGAAACCCTGTAATGCGCAATAAGCGAAAGCATTACACACTGGCCGTAGACGGTGAGCACCCACAGCAACGCTTAATAGGGAAGCACTAATATGTAGATGTGATGCTGTGGATGTTCACCATCAGATACGGAGATGACAATAATTTCGGTTACTTAGCCGTTAATTTAAACATTTGAAATTTACAAAGTAAACTAAATTTTCAAAAAGCAAGAATGATATCTTTCTGAAAATGTGGGGTAGAACTACAAGTAGCAAAACAAGTAATGAGCGTCTAATAGAAACCAAAGATAGGCAAAAATACAAATGAGAAGAACACTAGTTAAGCAAAGCGAAAGAAACCGTTACGGTTTGCTAAAATACTGGTTAATTTGAATTGTGCTACACTTACCCAATCGGAGTTTATTTCACACACACAGAATATGTTTGACGAGTATTACTCGGTATATTAAGTAATTCAATGTCGAGGGAACGGTAGGGACGCCTTCATAAAAAAACTTGATCGCGATTACGATATACTCGTATTAGGGACCGTGAAAAAGTCTGACGTGCGCTCGCCTCGACAACCAGAATCGTTCTGCCGGCGGCGACGTGGAAGTGTTCTCGCTATGGACCTTGCCCTCGCGCCGAGAACAAAGGAATTCGTTTCTGGGTGCCTAAAATGTCGCTTGTTTTAATACGTGCGTGGTGATAAACTGTAGCTGGCCAGAAATCTGATTTGATGCGTTCATTATTAGTTGATTTTAATATTTTAAATAGTTTTTATATAATTAATATTACTGTAAATAATTTTCCTTTGTTTATTTTTTTAAGTCTTAATTCACAATAATAATTGTGAATTAAGACATGTAACAATTAATGTTACATTACCCCCCTCGTCTCAGAAAGAGTTTTGTTCTCAAATAAAACTCGTCTATAGATTACCACTAGCACTACACATTCATACCATCTTCTTTCAAAAATCCTTTCATAATATCAAACAAACAACCTTACAAAATTGCTACAACAAAATAATTTATGTTGACGCGTCCTTACATAGACAAGTCATCTGTGATAGATCGCACAGAAGACCAATGCTAGACGTAAGATGTTACTTTAGGGGTGAGTTGACCCGATATATAAACTAGTGTTATTTAAAAAAAACATGTTATCTAATATCTAGTGTTTTTTAAATCTTTGATATGCCAAACGCCTATGTTTTTGCCTGACTCATCTTCCAAAACATAAACAAGCGGAGACCGTTTTCCAATTATACGACATTTTATAAATTTTGGTGCCAGCTTTTTACTGAAATATTTATCTTTGTTACTTAAAACAAAAGCGCGCTTATAAACTATGTCTCCTACATTAAATTCAGCCGGTTTTCTACGTAGGTTGTAGTGTGCGGTATTCTTTTCATGTGCATGCCACAATGAAGCTTGCACATTATTGAATATCGAGCGAAGACATCCTAAGTTTTCTGCGTATATGTCGCGAGGAAGGAACAAGACTTCATCGCCCAGGTCATTATCAGTATAGTGCGATCCGCATAAAACTAATTCCCTACCGTAAACTAAAAATGACGGTGTATAACCGGTGGCTTCATTGACGGAATTGTTTATCGCAAACTGAACCTTGGGGATGGAGATGTCCCAGGATCTGTGATCGTTTCCAACAAACGTAGACAAACTAGTGACAATAGTTTTGTTATATCGTTCTACCGTGTTGACTTGTGGCGTGTATTTTGGCGTAAAAAACACGTTAGGGATTTTATATCTCTTAAATAGTGCGACAGTAGCAGAACTTGTAAACTGGCGCCCTTAATCGTGGTAGAAATACAGCTGATTAATTCCTCCTCCATTGGTTGTGGGTTGTGTATGTTAGTGGATGTCTGTGTTAAACGTCTTTATATTTTATTTTTGGTTTTTTTTCCCGTTACTAATGTGTACACGAACTTTCAACTTCTTTGTATAGTTAATCTTGGTCATTATTAACATACCCTACAATAAAAATTATTCATTTAAATTCATTTAGTTCCATACTTTTTTTTAAATAATTTCTTCTACCCACATGTTTAAATATTGGGCACCTAAAACGACGCTTTTGTAAAATTGATTCTAGATGATTATTTTTTTGTTCACAGTATTTCTTACATAATAAATATTGTAATTTGAGGCTTATTGTACACATTAGTAGCATATTTTTTATAAATATTTATTTTTATTGTGATTTTGCTTGTTTTTTTTTTAACGAATCATAATATTTTTTTTCTTTTCTTTATCATTACAAAAGAAAACCAGACGTTCAGTAATTTTATTTTGTAACAGAACGGAGAACGTGTTGTTTTTTTATTCTCATTTTTTTATTTTTTTTTACATTCTTACTATTATCTGTCTAGTATTTCTATTTCTTTGTTATAAATTATCACCATGCTTCCTATTAAGTTTCTGTCTTTGCAAAAGTCTGAGTTGGAGTATGAAGTCCGTATTAGAGGCGCGACTCCTGCACCTTCTGTTGAAGAGTTACGTAAGCAAATCTTAAAATTGTCTCCTGATTTGCCCTCGGAATTCATACTGGAGTCTCCACTCGATGTAAGACAGGATCTTAAGGGTTGTTTAGAAACTCTAATGAAAATTCAATCAAATCTTGATGCCGGTGATCCTAGTGTTGCTTCACTAATGAGAACACAGAATATGCTAAATCAGTTACATAATCGTGTCGAGAGAATAACGCGTAGTGACGACATTAAAAAGGAGTATGACGACATTCTTAGCAATTATAAAATATTCTCGCAAAAGCTTTCTTCCCTTTTAGCCAAAAAACCTTCTTTTAATGTCACTAGTGCTAGTTCTGTCAAAGAATCGACATCTACTGTGCCGGAACTTCAGGACGTAATTTAATAACAATATAACATTCTATGTTAGGCGGCAAAAAAAGGAATGGCGTCAGTAATTCCCTGCCCTTCACAAAGAGCTCTGTTTCTTGAGCTTACGAAAAGCACAGCTCACAATTATTAGTTCAGGCATATATCTCTCCCGATTTGAAACACACAACACGTTGGGCGACACACAAATGCCATTATAAGCCACCTTCAGTATTCTAAACATTTAAAGCACGATTGAATTCATCACCTTGTAAGCAGAGCTGTTCAACATCCAGTCTAACAATATATCGGTGTCCATTGCCGGCTTTACTTCAGAGCCGACGACTACTAACGATTATAGTAACTGCCACAGCAATGCAACGATCCTTGTTTCGCTAAAAAATGTTCTCGCCTGCTAGAAATTGATTGTTTTAAGCCAGCGTTATGGGATTGCATTAAGTTGAGTTATTTCTTCGGAAATGTGAGAAGTTTCTCCTTCGCGTACGGAAGGAAGAACGCTGTTTTGTTTTAGCTGGGTTTTCGTATAAAAGTTATGGTAGTTAGTTTTTACGGTGCAAGCCTGGCGTAATTAGAATATTGCAGGATTTTTGGTTTGCTTGTTGTAAAAAAATATTGTGTTGTTTTTTTTTCAAAAAAAATACTTCAGTAAAATATCATCTATAAACTAGGTATCTTTATCTCGGTGAGAAGGACAAAATGATCTAGGGGAGCATCACAGAACATTTTACCAAAAAGTCTTTAGAAACCTTCTCTTTTGTTTTGGTTCGTAGCAAAAGGTTGCAGCACTCATTATTAGCATTTCCAAGCGGACCGACGCGTCTCCACTGCAAATAAAAATATTGAAAATACCGAGAGTTATAACCCCATCCTTTTACACTAAATTCGATTTTATGTAGAAGATGCATGGTTTAATTTCCTCTGGCAATATACATGAGTGACGACTTTAATGGGTAGCTTCGATTCAGAGTATTTTTACGTTATTAAACTTGGTTTAGTACAATATTGAATTTGAAGAGGATTGCTGCGATTTATGCCAGACATTAAATCTATTTTCTAGTCCAGATAAATGTGACCCTTGGAGCTCATTTGAATATTGGATTAAAAGTTCCATAATGCCTTAAATGAAACTCAAATTCGTTTAAGTTTTATTTTTACTAACAATGCTGATTCTTGAATAAAATTAAATATCAATAGGCTTTTATTTTTTTGAGACGCAAACTAAAGGAAAAGCTTCTGAAATATAACAGCTATAATATAGCAGCTGAAATACAACTTATATAGCCTGTGTTTTTTTGTATGATATTTTCCTTAAAAAGAAAACGTGCTACTGCACACACGATATTATTTTTATTCAGAACCTATGTTAGACTAAAAACTGCGTTTTGGATTTAATCCAACATCATAGGGCATCCCTATCTAACCATCATACACTTCAGTATTGACGACGTAACCAAATGAAAACCGATTCGTAAATTCATCACGCTTCGCAAGACGTAATATACCGTATGTGATCGACATCGAATCGATAGCACTCGATGTACGTTACTCGATGTATTTCACGTCACTCATAACCCCCCAACGCCGCCCGTCGGTCCGCGCGACCCCGTTCGCGAATTGTATTGTCACTCCACATTTTCTGTCTATTCAAAGGGTTGAATATGTTTTGTGTCCGACATGAAATCGTTTTGTTGAATCATGCGACACGTAATAACTGTGACGTTTGATTGGGCGTCAGGGTTCATAATGGAGAGAAGGGTTGTGACAACTGTTATAATTATTGTGCATTTTTATTTACTTTCAGTGTTCAGATTTATTTAAACGTAACTTAATGTCTGCCTCTCTTCAAATAACTACCTATGCAAGTCTTATGAAATAAAAAAAACACATTTTTGAAATACTTCGAATTTAAATGTCTGATTTCAACTGCTAATAGAATATCAAAAGTTCATCTCAATATCAAGAATCGTTTAAAGCCTGCTTAGAAAATAAAGAAACTTTTATTAAACAATATCTGTGATTATGACGTAGGAATGATCACAATACCTCCTCCTGCTCGGTATGAACAAATGCTTAAGTCCTTTTAACTTTATCTGAACATTAATCGAATATGCAGACGGAACCCTCAAATCATCGCGTTCAAACTTTTAGCTAAACAAAACTGCTCGTCAGCTGATTCGAGCGGGCGTCGCGCATCGCTCGCGCTGTCAACTGTCATCGCGACGCGGCCGCGGGCTGACGCGACCAAATTGTGCCTGTCACTAGTGCCAGTGGGTCATAGCGAATACTTGGCTGACAATTAACGCAGCGGTCGTAGGGTTATCGGGAATGACGGTAAATTGAGAAACGAGTTTGACACTTGTTTGATTTAGGGAATTTTATGAATAAAGTTTTTTTTTAATAAAACTAATAGTAATAAGGCGTTTTGACAGCCATTTTGATCCCTTTAAATTTAAACTGAATTAATTGAATTATTACTTAGACCCTTGTTAGTGTATTTTGCTTCTGAACTTCATAATTAATTATTAATTACTTAATAATATTGAAAATGATTTTAATCGACTTAGATTTTGATAAAATACGCAGAAACGAGATTGAAGTCAAATTAGCCACAGAAAATGCCAGCAATATTCAGCGAATCATCATTCAAAACGTACAAAACAAGGAAACACAAGTCTTCGCCTAATTAAATTAGTGAAACAAACACCTATTCAGTAATACGACACCAAGCTATCGTAATTAATCTTTAATATGTCCATTCATCGTTACACGCTTAACTAAACCTTATCTTAATACTATTTGTAAGATAAATTAGGACTTTATTATTATTGGAATAAGGTTGAAAATGTATTGGTAATTAGGGAGTGAGGGTCGTTTGCTTGGGTGGTGGCGGATATTAATTGTATTCGTAGTATCGGAGCTGACGGGTTATTGTTGCGGCGTCAAGGCGTTTTGTCGCCGCGCGACGTCACGTCACTGTCGCTGTCGCCGTGTCGCGCGATTTGATTCATGATTAATTGTGTTACTAACGATGTTGTTTAGTTTTTAATGAGTTGACGAAACATGACCTTCAGGAAGGTCATTAGGAATAATAACTCATGAATAAGCTTCGTAATGGTTCGTGAAGTTGAAACGAAATTAGATTAATTGTTACAAAGCAGTCTATGAAGCACTTTCCGTTTCCAACTAAATTGATTATTAATAAATTATTTCGTGAAGTGACTTCAACTTATAAAGGAAAACAAACACAAATAAATTAAACAGTAATAAAAAAAGCCAAGACAACTTGCGGCGTGTTTGGAATAAAAGGCATCAATAACGAAAGACACCCCGATACAGCCACAAAACGCGTTGTTTTTCTAAGCGAAAAGCATCGATAGCACAAAAGGTGGCAAGCTTCGCTTTGTCCCCGCACTATTGTACCACGATCTAGCTCACAGCGCCTCTCTAAAGCCGCAATGTTGAAAAAACACAGAAATACCACTGCTAAGAAAACCTTTTAGAAGAAAAAAGAAAAACAAATGAATGTGTCTATAACAAAAGACGGAGATTCCACTTTTGAGTTTCCAATCAAGTACCTGACTCCTTGCACTAAATGCCTTGGTCATAATAATCTGCATCTAGCCAGTCCTGTGTAACTAGACGATGCTAAAACTTATCGGTTTGTTTCTTATATCTTTGTTTTAGATAGCGCTGTTCATCAAAACTTAGAAAGCGTCTTTGAGATGCCCAGTAAACAAAGAGTAGAGCTCAAACTGTCTTTAACATTGTTATAAAACTAACGAGAAGAATTGATAGTTAGAGCTTTCAAATCGAACCTAACTTAAGAATATACAATCTTAGAATAAGATAGCAAAACCAACGTTTTTTATTCAAACTAAAAAATAATGCATTATGAAGACAAAACGTGTGCGCTCATCTCAATCGAACTCGGGGAAATGAGTGTCACCGCAACATGCGAAACTTAATAAATGCTTGCTTAAAAAAATTATGTCGGCTTTAATATGTTGCTTCATTGAGGAACTCGTGGCTAAATAATAACAGCCACACGGGTCGACCTTCAAGGTTAAGCAACGCTTGCCGAGGTCGATCCGTGGATGGGTGACCCTCTTTAGATAGCGATTTCCTTCCGTGCCTCAGAAAGGACGTTAAGCCTTTGGTCCCGGTTGTCATTTGAAGATCTTTGACAGTCGTTACAGGAAGTCAGACAGGAATCTGACACCAGTCTTGCCAAGAGGTATTGTGTTACCCAGTTACTGGGTTGTGGAGGTCAGATAGGCTCCATGAAAAACACTGGTACTAAGCTGAATCTAGTCAGACTGGAAGCCGACCCCAACTTTGTAGGGAATATTCTAGGCAGATTGAATTGTTTGCTTTCTTGGTAACCAAGAAAACTCAGAAACCAGCCAGATGTTCAAAAAATTCAAGCCCATCATTTAATGTTGATACATTACTGAACAAAAGTGATTTTACTCACTTCAAACACAGCGCTGGTGAGCGACTAGTTCTGCCGTCCGTTTACTTAAAGGCCGTTAAGTGAATAAACCTGATTTTGAGCTAAGGTCTAAAAGGTGGGAAATAATGTCCCTAGAAATTGATTAGACATACAGCTATGTCTAATAGACCAAAATACTTGATAGCTGTTAAGCTTTCATTCTATGGGTTTTAATGATTGCTAAGTGAAATAATATTGTTTTAAATTAAGGTTTTGTGTTTTTGTGTTGTTTATCTATGGGGATAAATATAATGACCACCTAAAATTACTTTGTGACCATAACCTCTATTACCTAAAATTGTACTATGAAACCCAAATTTAGTAAATTGATCACCAAATTTAGTAAATTGATCACCAAATTTTAATAGCAAATTATTGCGCTATTTAATGTTGTAAAATAGGTTAGGTTAGGTTAGAACTGTGACCAACCGCGCGCGAGCTGAGCGAGCAAAGCGAGCGGTGCCGCGGCAGCGGCCGGCGAGCGCTACTTCCAAGTTGCTCCCAGAAATTTTATAATCTTTTTGGTCATTGGTTTAATTTTGGTGATCATTTACTACTTTTGGTGATCATTTACTACTTTTGGGTTAACAATGATTTATTTGGAGTCATTTTGCCTAAACAGGATAGCGAGATGTTAAAACTTTGGTTATAATTTTACAATAAGATGCGGGTTTAATTTTGGTGATCATTTACTATTTTTGTCTGTTATATGTTACTATATCTGGTGGTAAGTTAAACATAAGCCTTTATCTATTCCACTAAGGGACCTCTTACAATACAAAAAAACGGTTGGCTGCAATACAGCCGTGTTATAGAGTTGTAATGGAATTGTAACCGCTATAGCTTTACTTTAGAGTCACAGTTTAATGTAATTTCAAAGCTAAATAACGGTTAAATCACTTAACCTTCTTTTTGAATAGTAAACTAATTGAAACTCAATGAACTGCACTTGTGAAAAAACGTTATTAGACTTTAACTGTCTATGTTATTGTTTAGAGATACTAATATTATACAGATTTATTAACTAAAATACAGTTTTTGAATAATCTGCGCACAATAACTGTCTTTTAGTTTAGGAATTACTGGCTAACCCGTATTGCTGTAAAGTCAAATGGACAACTATGTGATAGATTTTTGGCTAGATTTTTGTGCTTTTTAAGTGTATGCATGTCATGTGTGACAGTTAGGTAATTAAAATAAAGCATTATTTTTTTCTTTTAAATGTGTGTTATCAAAAATGGAAATGAAAATAATTATTAAATTGAAAAAGTGCTCACAAGCCTTTGTGGTAGGTACCTACATAATAACAGAAATCAAGTCTAAAACAATAACTAAGTAATTTATTTTTAATAAAAATTATATTAATTAGTTAACGTAGCGGCATTGTATGGTGGCGCCTGTGACAGCAAAATATGTAATACATGTAAATAGTGTTTATTAAGTGTGCGCATAATATGCCGTACCTAGTTAGAGACGCCACTGACAATAGTGACGCACCAATGCAGCTGATATCATTATGGCAGTATCTATATATACTATTATATCCTTTATTCAATTTATGTACATATTTTTTAATTTTTTAAATATTAGCTTATAAATAAAATAAAAAAAAACATTTAAAATTATAAAAAAAATTGGAACAGTGTCCAAGCTACCGGTGGTCAGGGCTCCTGAGAGAGGAATCTCCTAACAATACGCGCCGTGTCCAGGAGTACCGCTTTTTGGATCAAGCTCTTGATCCAGCTGCCCAACGAGAGCCTCCTCAGATGTTCGTCGAGGCTCTTGGCTCTTATGCCATTGGCCGTAACGACTAATATTATTATTATTATTATAATAAAGCTGAAGAGTTTGTTTGTTTATTTTTTTTTATAATAATTACTTAACATTGTTGTGTTTACCAGCTTGTCAACCATGGACCTAAATATTATAATATAATTAGCTACTTCGGAACCAAATCAACATTATAAATTTCCTTGTACATAATTAAATGTAAATCAAATAATTTATATAAAAAAAGGGATTGGCATTCAACAGTCTTCAAGATCCAATATTACAAATTAGATCTGGGGGGTGACCATAAGCTCTCAGAGCGGTATCAATTTGAGATCGAGTAAGTGACAGATGAACAATCATTTCAATCACCCGATTTGGTTTCATTGTCACCAAGTCAGAATCTGATGATGGGATCCCATAGAAATCGAGGGAACTCGTCAAATATTATAGGCATACATATAGCGATTTTTGTATTTTCATCAACAATGCAATCTGTAAATCAACACTGTAATATATTTTCACAATTTTGTAATTTTTTTTTGAGACTCATACACATTGCGCACTTTATTATATTTCTGTTTATGACATATATAAAAATTGCAAGCCTCACAGTTATCTGGAACTATTTGTTTTTCATCATGAGCTGTATCTTTGGCATGATTATAACTTGTACACTTCACAAACTTCGCACTCCTTATTACCAAGTTTATTAAATATATATTCATGCTCTTTACATGCTGTATACCCTGTAAAATTCATAAGACACCTTCTAATCTGCGATGGCTATTTCTCGCAAAAATCTTTACGCGTCATAGTGACCGATGCATCGCATGCTAATAATTTATATCACCTAAGTGGAGCATGTTGACGGCGATAGTGGGGGCTCTAGAGGGTGGAAAATGCCACGTGCTCTGTGTAAGTAGCCTGCGATCCTTAGGGATAGCACGCACAGCGATTCTTATTCGCGCGATTTTTCCCGCCCATTCTGCGACCTTTGGAAATTAATGAAGCTGCACGCATTGCGGAAAAAAAAACACGCTCAAATAGTACTCAAAAATGCGCGCGAATTTTTTATGATATGCCTTAGGAGCTGTCTTAATGTGCAATTTGAATCCTCAACTGTCAACTGGAGCTTTCTTCAGAGAATTGCACAATACGGTGTCGTTATTTTTGTGAAAACCTAATGTTGTTAAAAAAATACTTTTGCAGACTTCATCACTTGTTCCATTTAGATTTTTTATGTAAATCGTGATTCTTGGTGCTCTTTTTTGAGGGTTTGGATGTAATTTTTCGTTTTGGTATTGTTACGGAAGTTCTTTGTTGTAAAAAAATACTCTTCATTCTTTCAAAGATTAATCTCAAAATTTTTTGTTTATAGATTCTCGTGTATCCGTAGTAACTAATTAAACATTTTTTGGGCACTCGCAATTCCGCGAAGGTAGGTACATAGACGTATTTTAGCGTTGCAATGTCACTTAACCGTTTTTTGTATTGTATTCGTTAACATAATTATTTGAAACAATCACACCTAAATAACGGTCACTGTCTTTTAGATTTGTATAAGCTCCAAAATCACGCTGGCTTTCCAATGACTAGCCAGTTAAGTGTGGATAACGGTTTTGTAGAGTGGTAATTGAAGAAAACTGTCTTTTAGGTGTCGTAAATGCCAATGCGCCTTGTATTAATATAAATAATTAAAATGCGTTTATAGTGATGTAACGGTTTAATACTGTTGCAGCATCATGTAACCGTTTTCTAAGATTGTATAGTGGATTAATATAAATTTTAAATATACGGTTAAAAGCGTGTAGCCGTATTATAGTGTTATAAAGTGACATAACCGTATTTAAGTGTTGAATGATCTCAAAAATGATGTAGTTAGCCGTGTGTGTAGTCTCCAGATTTTAGCGTAAAATGAAGTTAGATAAATATGACCCAGACTGATTGATAGAGGAAAACTTGCTCTTTTATGTAGTATATATAACTCAAATTTGACAAAATGTCACTTAACGGCCTTTTAGTAAACGGACGGCAGAGTTGCAAACTATGCGATCTTTGTTCGTAGACGGCCTTATTTACTACATACTGCTACCTACTACCCGGTGTGGAAATTAACCCGCTTGTTGTTATTAAGAGCGGACTCTAGTCAACAAGAATTTGAAAAATAGGTATTTGAAGAAACTATTGCCGTCGCGCTGCGCCCGACCAAGCGAGCTATCAATGAGTGAACGAGTAGTGTATTTGTGTGTGTAAGAGCGCGCCGCAGCGGCCGATCGACTCCGGTGCACGCGCCCTCGCCGCGAGTACCGAGCCGCAACACACTTTACGAAAGAATTTAAAGAGACGATGAATTTTGGAGAAATGTAGTTTTTTTAATGCCTCCCGCCAGAAATAATTGATGGCCTTATACCACGAAATTTACCTGCAAGTGAAAGGATTGAAATTACGATAGATAAATGCACATTTTCACACGACTGCTCAAAAGAGGAGTGTTATGTTTCATGTATGTGCGAGTTTCTTTATTCCACCATAACTTCTAAACGGTATCAATTTATGTGGTATCTTTAGAAGCGTAACATCATCTGCCTAGCCTTTTGCCAACTATATTGGGGTCGGCTTCCAGTCTTACCGGATTCGCTTTAGAAGCGTAACGTTATTAAGAATTAAAAATATAGGTATTAATGGAAAAAAAAAACATAAAAAATTACTACCTATTCTATCATCGTCTAGCTAGTTTAGAGCTTACTTAGTATATAAATAATAATATATAACAGTAGTATTAAATAATCATTCGTTCCCTAATAACATACCAAAGGAAATTAACCTATATAACAGTAGGTACTATTCAATATCCCATAGAAAACATAAAATAAATTGTTTTTGCAAAAATATCGTTTTATTACAAAAAGAGGCATGATATAAATAATAAATCATTAAAAATAATTAAAAACACGCCTGCCTTGCAGTCGGGGGACGGTTCCTTGAATCAGTTTTTTACAGGTCCACCGACTTCGTTGAAAAGATTGGTTTTCAGTTGAGCCCATTCAACAAAAAAATAATTTCGCTTGTCTTTAATTTTTTTGTTCAATTTTTTCATTCACTTTTCGACAAGCTGCCTTGTCAAAAAGTGCTTTTAATTCTTTTTTTATTATTTTAATTTAAAATTAATTGTTTTAATTTAAATACCCACAAACCCCACTTCTCCAAAATTCATAAACTATTTTTATAAGTATCTGCTTTATAAGAAATCAAAATTTAGTTTGCATGATACTGAGTGTAAGACCAACCGAAAGAATGCAAATCAGCAGACACGTGTAGGGTCCCCGGATTGTGCTAATCAGGTGACATACTGGTGGTAGGTTTCGACCGAAGGGCTTGTGACCACATAGCGGGCAAAAACAAACCGCCAAGTGGCCTAGCCGTGATCCGGTTACGATGCCCGGTGCAGCTATTAGAGGAGTTGGGTCGAGATAGCTGTTCCACTGATGGCAGGCCGGCCAGACTCACGCTGTTATGGATACAGTATCGGGAGACTGGTCGCAGAGGGCACCGAGCACGTATTCAGCCACTTTAAAAAATAAGATGCAATATACCATTCATATTATGAATTTGTAAATTTATATTGCAATTTTAAAGTAACATTTTATTTGCAAGTTATTGCACCGAAAAAGGTCAAATACCATTTCTAGAAGGGAACCTTTAAAAAAATAAATTTATTATATTTATATTATACAGCGAGCGTCTTTTGTTCACTAAAAAGAGCCAATTTCACCCGGCTCCATCTATCCGAGGTGTAACCGTGCCGATAACGGACCATATTGAGCTTCTTGGCGTAACGTTGACATCGACACTCAATTTTTGACCATTATATTGAGGAATACCTCAACATGCTGCTAAGAAGTTGAGACGGTACTTCACGCCAGAACAGGTGCTTAAGTTGTATCAAGCGCAAGTTCGATCTTGCATGGAGTACTGTTCTTATCTCTGGGACGGATCTGCCAAATACCAGCTTTATGCACTAGATTTGATCGAAAAACGGGTCAGGAGGCTCATCGGCAATGGGGTCGAGTCAAACCTCTAGAGCTTTGAACATCGTCGCAGAGTTGCCAGCTTGTCGGTTTTTTATCGGTTGCATTTCGGGGATTTTGCGATGGAATAGCATGATCTAATTACATCCATAGCCCGTTTCATCATCGAACTACAAGAAGTACGGCGATGTGCCATCGGTACAAGATGGACATCCCGCCCATAGGCACTAAAATTTTTGGAAATACTTTAATTTTGCGTACAGCAAGGAGTGGAATTCCTTGCATCTGTGTTGCCCGATAGCTACAACCTCGAGGTCTTTAAGTCAAGAGTGAAGTTACTTCTGGGCAATTTTGCTACACCGTAGACCACATCAGCGCTTACCATCAGGTGAGATAGTGGCCAAGAGCGAGCGTATCTATAATAACAAAAATCAGCGATTTCTTTTCAACAACATTTGTTAGTTCGTTCGGTTGGTCTGTATCGAGCATTATTCTGGATCCTGGCTTAATTTTCTTAACAACTTTTGATCGTGTATTTGCAACTGCACTTTCCAGATCTTATGCATGCCTAAGTTAATCATTCGACAAGTGCATTCAACAATAATAAGTAATACTCACAATCACACGATTTATTAAATAAAATCATTGCATAGTGTAAATATCGACATCGGTGTATATCACTAGAGTATCGATAAAAATATCGACAGCTGCCACTTCCCTATTAGTGTACGTGTAAGCCTTACCCTCCCTCACCTCCTACCGCCCCCCGTAAAGTGCGAAAGGGACAACTGCAGCTCAGGCTGATTTTAACTACAAAAACCTTGACCAAAAGGCGTTTCGTATTCCGCTGTTTTCTTCTTCAAAACTGGCCTGATCTTAAAAAATCTTATATCAAAATTTAGAGGAAAAGTATATCTATGCTTCTATCATTTTCTTTTTTGTTACAAACTCATCAATTTTGTCTGAAAGTCGTCTGAACATGGCGGTAAAAACGGGCATTTTTTTCGGGTTTTTGGATTGTCATATTTCTTTTAGTGATTATGTTTTCGAAAAAAGGAAATGATAGGGGCACGTATTAATTAGACCTTGATTTTATGGGAAAAAATCAATGCTCTGGAGACATTATCTACGAAGAAAACAGCGGAATGTTTTTGTATGGAGAAAGGCCCTATAGAGTACCCTCTTAAGAACCAATTCCGTTGCTGAACACACAGCGAGTGATAATGGCGGCACAGACAATGTAGCATATTGGAAATACGTATCTATTTCAAAGAGGTTTATAGTTCTACTCGTACGTTCCACGTTTCTCGATAGTATCGTATGCAAGCCGAGTTTATTGCGTCTTAGGTATAAATCTGGGTTAAATTGAACATATTTTGTGTATTGCATCGGCATTGTTGGATTTGGCGCAATGAAATCTGGAGAGTTATCAGAATACTAGCTTGTGCCAGGGCTTCGCCCGCGTGAAAATCGAAAAATATCCCGAGGGAAGATATTCCCGGGATAAAAAGTATCCTATGCAAGCGTTGCTTAACCTTGATATATCACACGAGTCGATTATCAAGGTTAAGCAACGCTTGTCGGTCCCTGGATGGTTGACCATTTACATAGTGAGATTCCTCCGTTCCTTTTAATCATAATCATTTATTCATTTGCGAATATGAGTACAAAAGAAAAGATCTTATACAAACAATAGTCGCCATTAGCCATATCCTAGGCATGCAAATTTACAAATACACAGGTACCCGTGTATAAAACTAGAATTTAATAGTAAAACTATATTATTTATGTATAGTGATAAATATCTTATGGAGCAAAATTATATAAGTTTATCCTGTAAATATTCAGTGACAGAGTAATAGTAATATCCTTTTTTAGTAACATTGTTTTTAAATATATTTCTAACACTTATCTCCAGCAGTGAATTTGGTAAATGGTTATAATATGTATGCGTGGAGCCATACATAATATACTTTTATTTAATAACGCTGTTTTATTGCTTGGTAAACATATTTTGCAGATCTTTGACGTGGACGGCTAGTCAAAAGCTATAAATTCTGACTCCAGTCTTGCGGAGACGTGTCCTGTTACCTAGTTACTTGGTTGTAGATAGTATGCAATCATATAAGTAAATGGTATAGGTAAGCATATCACCACGTCGAACACCATGGGAACATCTTCGCCAGAAACCTGGTGGAAACGCTGGTGGCACCATCTCTTGTAATAGCTCATAAACCAAAGTTCGAGTACATTTGAAAACTTGACAGATTTGAAATGTATCGCGCCCTTTCTTTCTTTTCTGGCTCCATATTTATGGACGCCAGTACCAAAGATATATCTCATGCCAGAGCGAATTAAACTTTGACAGTGTAAGGACTTCATATCTCACCGCCATCTTGTCATACCAAGTGGCTGAAGACTGAAGTATTCAATTAGTTGGATTGCAGAGAACTTTATAAACTGTGTCTATTTTGGAGATTGAAGAATAACCAGCTCGCCAGTCTTCGCGCCTCGTGAGTTGACTCTGACCATCAATGTAGGCGTACAATCTTCTTCTTCCCCATTCTACGAATCACCCGGGTTTGAAGCCGTCAATAATAGTCCAAAATGTATAATAGGCCCAAGGTTTAATGAGGTTTCTCAAACAGCCGTAACACACACAACAAATAAACGAAAAGAGATTTATCACAATTTCTTTTGTAAACTCTCGATACCCACAAATTCGCGAAACAGCTATTAACATCATAATCCATCAAACATACGCTAAACCGTAAGTAAAACTTTCCATACAAATCCAAAATTTAACACACATCAGGAACACGTAATTCCAAGCAGGTATATAATACACAGCTCTAAATTCAAAGCTTGGTACGTGTGCACTGAATGCGTCGCGACTGCTCCTCAGTTGGCTGCGAACAAAGCCGCGTCGACTGCGCTCGGGACAATAAGACGCTGTGCGAGAGTACGCCCCGCAATCAGGTCACTTCCATTCACTCTACGAACGTGGAATTAGCTAGATTTTGTTTGTGGAATCGTTTAAATTAAGTCGTCATCTGTGTTTTTTTTACCCTTAAAACCTGTCACTTAAAGTAAGATTTGATACAAATTGTTAATTCAGAAACTTGGACTTCATGATCAAATAAAATTGAGTTAGGTACACTAAGGTTTACATTTCTTAATGTTCAATCGTTCCTAATGACAACGTCTACGTATGCACTATCAGATCTTTGTCTATAAATTACCCTATTTAGAATTTTAAACAATCTAAGTTTCTAGAAATCTAGGGAATAATAAAGGCGCCATTATTGTACCTATATTATACTACACGGTGCATGTAATTTAGAGCGTTTATTATTGTAAGCGGTAATCCAATCAGTTTTATAGCGCAAATTCACTATTATGAAACTCAATTTAACAAAACAAATCTAGATTATGTTGTTTTATTTTTAGCCTTTGTAAACAACTGAAAAAGAGATTCTATTTTCGTATAACTTGAAACAAATGAATGTTCTATTTAAAGTCACATTTTTTTTGGCAGTAAAGCCCGTATTCCAGATGCGCATACTCGACTCAAACTTGGTCACACCTACCAATCAACTGCCAACCAAACACAACTCTCGAGTTTTGCATATGATTCTTCAGCTTTGGCAGCTTTTTGGGCGCACGGTTGGCGCAGTGGTCGAGCGATTGACTGCTGCGCTGCGTGTCGCGGGTTCGATTCCCGCACGGAACAAATATTTGTATGATCTACAAATAGTTGTTCCGGCTCTGGGTGTTTGTTTATGTGAGTTTATATGTTTGTAAACGCACCCACGATACAGGAGAAATTCCTAGTGTGGGGCAACGTTTTTTTTAAAAGAGAAAGAGAAAGAGCTTGACATAATTCATCATCATATCAGCCGAAAGACGTCCACTGCTGGACATATAGGCTTCGCAAGCGTTGCCACATTGATCGGTCCCGTGCGTCTCGCATCTAGCGGATCCCCGCAACCTTCACCAGGTCATCGGTTCACCTGGTAGGAGGCCTTCCAACGCAACGTCTTCCGGTTCGTGGTCGCCACTCCAGAACATTTCTGCACCATCGGTCATCCATTCTGCCAGCAATGTGCCCTGCCCACTGCCACTTAAGTTTGGCAATTCTTCGGGCAATGTCGGCAAACTTTTTTTTTTTTGGCTTGGAGAACTGTTCATGCATACTGCGCTACCACGGGGAAATAGCGCTGTTATGTGGGACTCCAACCCACTAAAACTCCACGTTGTCCTCCTTTGACGCTTATGACGGGTACACGGGCTCGCGTTAGCACTCACCGCGAACCCGCCGCGAAGAATATCGCGGCCTGCCTACGTCGTCGACTTATCGGCAAAAGCCCTGACGAGCGGTCCATCCTCGGGATCCTCTTCGCTTCACCGTGGGTGACCAAGCCACGGTTACTGAGCCCCCCCGCCTCGACACTGCGGGCACCGGGGGGTATGTCGGTAACCCTGGAATAATTATGTGTACTCAATAGAGCAAGAGCTCAGACGCCCCAGACGTTACTGAATTCTTTCTACACAAGTGTGTGGTAGGTACTGAATGAAGATGATAGTCCAAGTAAGCAAGTACGAGTACGTTCCAGTACATGCTTTTAAAACCGGTCTTAGGTGTTGTTTTAGTCACGGTCTTAATTTTAATAACTGTACTATTATTTATCCCCAAATCTGTCTACGTATTGAATAAAGTCAACATAACTTTATTCTGTCCAATCTAGAGACAACGGTATCGTGGAACGGATCGCAGACAGCAAAACTGGGATACAAACTGCATACGAATAGTCGGAAATATTGCTAGACTAGCGTTCTAGCTTACCTTGCGATTTGTCCGGAGTCTTATGAAATATCGGAATGTATACAGGTACACAAGTTTATGAACTCAGCCTGTATATGTGAGCCTTTGTTTTCTGTTAGCTGCATGATTCTTTGAATTAATAAAATGCATCAGATTAAGAGGAAATGCGAGCACAGAGTTCCGACAGAATTTCTATAAAAAAGATTTATGTTGAGCTTCTATGTTTTTTTATTTCCTTTATAGTTGTCATATTTGTACACTAGGCCACTGTTGACTGTGCAATTTTGAGCATTTTTAAGGGTTCTAGTGCTTCTAAAGATAATGTACCTTCAGAAATGAAAACATAGGGGCAAATTATCTATCTTTTTCTTCAGTTTATGGAATATCTTTTAAATTGGTCCAATATTGGAAGAGGAAATAGACGAGAGCCAAATTACGAATTTTTAGTAAGGATATTCAGTCGGATGTCTGCGACCGGATTTCCTCTTAAGATGAATTTTTTGCTTTGAAGGTCGCATTTTCATACAAATGCGAATGTGAGTTAATGTGTTTGTTACGCCATAACTCTTCGACCGATAATCATAAAATTTCGCATACTCGTTGTTAGGGGCACCAAAAAGTACCTAGGGTACCATTCATCCAGAAAAAAATAAACAACAATTTTGGATGGAATACATTAACGCGACAGAAGCCGCGAAAAATGCTAGTATTGACTTAATGTTACATCCAGCACAACTGAAAATCACAAAACAAGTTATCAGCGCACCGCATTACTGAAAGCAGTCGCCCACTAATCACAGCGATATCCATGCCGCATCTATACCGTGCCGTGCCGCTTCTGTCCCGTATTGTGCCGCTTTGCCATGCCGCGCGTCATCGAGCCACCTTTGTGGAGTCATTGGCGCTTTGTGTGGTGACGTCATCGCTTTGTGCGCGCCCCACTTGCGAGCATTTCCACCAGCTATAGAAATGTCCGCGATAGTTTCTGATGGATGTCAATGGATGAAGGAGTTTCGAATTGATTGTCTGTCTGCGTGCCAGTGAGGGATAGTGACGGTACATTTATGAGTTTCTACAGGTTTCCTGCCAACTTGAAACTAAAATTACAAATACTACTACAGTGGTGAGTATTGTTGCTACAATTATTTCTACTTAAATATTATATTGTGCGTTTTATTGCAATGATAGGAGCTCGTGGCTAAGTAATGACCGACGCACGGCCAATCTTCAAGGTTAAGCAACGCTTGCCGAGGTCAGTCAGTGGATGGGTGACCATCCATTGCACACCGAGACTCCTCAGTGCCCCGGAAAGCACGATAAACCATTGTCTCGGTATTCATTTGAAGATCTTTGACATTCTGTAAGGTAGGCAGAAGCTATACAATCTGACACCAGTCTTGCCAAGGGGTACCGTGTTACCCAGTTACTGGGTTTTGGAGGTCAGATAGACAGGCGCTCCATGTAAGATACTGTTATTTTTCTGAATCTGGTTAGTCTGAAATCCGATCCCAACATACATATTTAGGAAAAGGCTATTTTTACTAACACGCTTTTATTAGCTTGATATGTATGTATCTATGTAACGGAATTTTGGAACGTGGTCTTCACCCCCTTCAAAACGTCGGATTAATTTAAAACGTTGTACACTTAACAAGGACCAACGACAATGCAATAATTAAAAAAAAACCATTATCCTTACCAGGATCTTCAGGATTAGCGATTTATTTATATCCGATACCCGGTAGTGCCTTGTGCCTAAGTACACGTATACAATATATTTATCGTAAAACGGCTATCACATCCAAGGAAGGCAGCAAATACGCAAATTACTCAATTTACCATTTTTTTTTTACTATGTTAGTAAATGAAGAATTCATTTAAATTTATTGAATACTAGCTGTTGCCCGCGGCTTCGTTCCCGTGGGCCACCGCACAGGACCCGTTTGCGGGATAAAAAATATCCTATGTCACTCAGGAACAATGTAGCTTTCTATTGGTGAAAGAATTTTTCAAATCAGTCCAGTAGTTTCGGAGCCTATTCGGTACAAACAAACAGGCAAACAAAATCCTTCCACTTTATAATATTAGTATTAGTATAGATTATTTTCTACTTTTTAGTTTGGTGTCCTATAAAAGTAAGTCTATGTTTAAGACAATTTGTATATTTTTAGTATAATACTGTTTGTTTTCCCTATAATAATTAAATAAAATAACCCCACCGCAGTATCTCTACGTTGACGTCGTGGTGGGGCTTGCGCGCTTCAATGATCTCTAGGTTTGTGCCGGTAGATTTTGCTTTGCTGTAACATGCCTAGGTTGAGAGGCCAGACTAAGAGAGATACAATCCGCAGGGAAGCTTTGTGGCGAGCTGGTAGGCAGTGGCGACTCCACGGCTGACCTGATCTCCAGGGAGAAGTCTTGTCCCTCTCATCTCTGGCTTGCCTTTATTGGCCGGTCGGAGTGAAAACTGGCGGGGATCAGAGCTCCCACCTCTCTCTTGCCTTAATTGGCTGGCTTGAGTGGAGATTCGCAAGAGCAAACGTGTTCGGATGAAGGAAGCTAATGCAGTAAGATGCTGGTAGGGATCTTGGCCGTACTTCCGGGATAGTCCTGACAGCCGTGGCATACCTCTTCACTCCTCAAGCACCTCCGGATATGTTGTCCCCTTGGCGCTACGTCACTTAAGTGGTAGCGACCCTTTATGGGGGCCCATTAATTGAGTGTGCAAGTCACCCCCTGCCATATTATAGCCGTGTAGTTCAACAGTGGTCAGGCAGGGGCCAGTAGTCCTCCTATAGTTTTATACAACCGATCCACTAAACCTACCAGACCCATAGCCCAATACATTTTTTCTCCATATTTTGCAATAGTCCTGCACCAACCGGGGATTGCCCTTGGGTGCACTTGCGTAGTGCATATAGGGATAATCGTCACTCACTCACAGTGTCACATTTCCATAGGCATGTAGCCTAACAAGGCCTCTGCGAGTTGGCTTCAGCCCCTCGCATGCCTTTCAAAGGACCGGGACCCCAGTGTCCCGAGACTGTCAAAGTCATATAAATAAATAAAAAACTATTTTTTTTACTATTATTCTTGATTGAGTTGTATTGTCAGTTGTTACTTATATTGTGAGATAAACAGTGATGACTTTATTAGACTAATAATTCTGGAAATAGCCTCGCTTCTCCATTATATGGAAGATTACATAATGTACGAAAAGTGGGTTTATTATCCACGTCTGCCTTTCTCTCCAAGGAAACCAACCATGCTGCTATGTTATGAGCTAATAAGCAGTATAAAATCATGTTCCCGTAATCGTTTTGGGTTCTCAAATGCTGTTTAAACTAAACTAGAGAACAGAAGCCTCTAAGTTGGACGTTAACTTGTTTTTATTTCTATTCGAGCCATTTGCGACGCTTGCAGTTTATAGATAAGTACTTTTGGTTTCTAGAAACTGTAATTAAAACAATAAATGTGGAATCCTTTTGAGAAATAAATGATATATAAACCGTAATGTTCCATCAATTCGGGATAAAACTTCACATAAAAAAGATGGTTAAAAAAATTTGTTTCTGTATGTTATGATACTTTAAATTCATCTAACTTTTGATAAAGTGAACCGATTGCGTTGAAACAAAACTTTTTTTTACAAAAAAACAACCGAATGCCCAATGAAAACACTACAAAGTGAATAATAAATAAACTTGAATTTATTAAAGGATCGAAGTTATTTTTCACTTTGCATTGTTTTTATTGCAAAGTCGGTTGTATTTTTTTGTAAAAAAGTTTTGAACTTTACACAAAAGAAAAATATCTAAATTGAGAATCTCCTGCTTTTTTGGATGTCGGTTAAAAACTAAGTAATATTTCAAGTTACGCACAAATTTAAGTATGTAATTTATCTCCATTGGTTTCATACATTTTACGTGATGCGTGCACAACTAAACAGACAAAAAGCCCAAAAGTGCTGGAAATGGGTTCTGTTGGTTATCCTTTAACACCCTGGTTTTTTTTGTAATATTTCCAATGCTCAAAAACTACTTTTATACAGATTTATTGTTTTGATAGAGAAATAAATATAATACTATGGAGCAGGCAATAACAAACAACAGAAAGGAAAAAATAATGAATATCCCAGCCAACTAACAAAACAATCAGTCGTTTGTCGTGTCAGGAACCCGTCACTTCCAATACACGCCGTCATATCCCTGACTTGCACTATTGTTTAAATCAGTCCACACATCCTCGCCATTCAATAACCAACCTTAAATCTCAACGACACAGTTCAAAGTTCTTTGTGCGAATGAATATGGTGGTTCAGCTGTCAAATTGTCGTAAATGTCATGAAATAAAGGCCAGTGTAGTTCGGATTCCAGGGAGAGAACTTGAAACGTTACTCTCAAAGATTTGGCTCCATATGGTGTTCAATTTCTTCTGTTTTGCGGTAGATTGTGAGATAACTCAGTTATCGTTGGTGTAGATGGAGAGATGATGATAATAATGTTGGTTGGGTCAAGTTGGGTGTAGAGATTATAGTGCTGGAATTTTATGGTGATGCCTTTTCATAGCCTTGTGCATTATTATTATTTATTCTTCATTCCAATGGCTTTTCCTCATCACTAAAATCTACACACTTAAGACAGACTTGCAACCAGAATTGCAATTTATTTTCGAGAACGACTTTTCCAAGTTGGTATCACGATGCACGTTGCTATGATATTCAGAAGCCATATACTCCTCAAATATTGAAAGCCCATATCTCTCAAGATGCAGGATGTCACTACATCACCCGATTAGCCGCTGACTGACATAAGCCACCCGTCACTACTGTTAGCCGGACCGATAGTTTGATCTCGTAAATGACAGCTTCCTGGATTACCAGTTTAATACTGAGATGTTCACCTGTTTGTCTTGTCTGTTTACCTGTAATGTGATAGTCAACTTAGTAAGTGAACTGGTACATTTTAGAGTATTTTCTTCCTCCTTCCCTGCCCCACGTCACGGTTTCGAAACTTTCTCCTTGATTATGTTTCTCCACTTATTTCTATTTTTATTCTTAATTTTTATTACTTGTAAATTTTAATTGTTAACGTTCAAAAGTGCCGCTCAGTGGGCTAATTGAAATAAATACATTTTACTTTGACTTTATTAACTTCTACTTTTAGCAACATTCACAGCTTTTGAGGCTTACAATATTTTGCGTGTACTTACTACTTAATATAATTTATTTTATAAGACTATTCTTAATTGAATCAATGTAGTTCAATTTTGGGACCTCTTGATAGTTAGTCAAACAAACATTGGAGGAAATTCGTCAGCTGCATCTCTCCTAAATGACAAAGGAAAACTTGTTGAGGTAACCGGCCTGTCCCAGAACTAAAAATTCGAAGACATAAAATATGTCATCTATGAATCCGTGCTAGATTACGGGCCACTTCCTCTCACAGAAAGAAGTCCTGTGTCCCAGCAGTGGGAATAGCATGGGCCCAGCATTATGCTACAACTTGCTTACATTTTAATAATTAAGAACGTATTGCATTTAAATTCCATTTCAACGTTTTTTATAGGTTATGATAAAACAATGAAAAAATTACACCAGTCACGGTTTTGACCAAAAACTTCTAAAGTAACATAGTCGAAAAATCCAGGTCGTACTTCCCCCTTCCAGCAATATGCGTGAAAATATCAGTGTTTACTTGCCAGCACGTAATATCGCAGTGATTGTCACCGCCCGCATCCAGTGTTCTGCGCTCTGTGCACGGCTGCCCAGTTAATTTGCGCGAGTGTTTGAGCGTGCGATCAATTCACGTTATTTGGCTATTTTTCTAATATTAGTTGGAGATTTTTTTTGTTTTGTTCTAAAGGCTCGCGCTGCAAGGGAGGGCCGATCATCTGGTTAGGTTTGCGGGCATCCACTGGATGCGTGACGCACACGACCGATAGTTGTAGCAACGATATGAGAAGGCCTTGTGCTTCTGTATCTTATCGCTGAGATGATGATGATGACAAGCACGCTCTCACTCATTATATATTTCAAAACCTATTGTATATTTTGAACCATTTGCGCATGTGACGGTGTTGACTGACTTCCGTGTATCATAAAGTACAATTGATTTTTTTACCTGATACAAAACTCTATTTGAGTTTTGTAAGGAAATAACCCGTACTGTATAAATAGCGTTAAGCTTATCCCCTATGACATGGCACACAATACTGTCATCGACAAAATGTCCGGCCGACAATAGGCTGTCCCTCGTCCCTAGCCTTCGGGGATTACAGATGTCATGCGTCGAAGGAAGGTTATGATTTTATTTAAAGGAGATAGTGGGTGTGGCTATAAGATAAAATACATTTTATTTAGACACCTTTCTTTAGCTGCATTAACTACAACAAACAAAAATCACAGCATAAGCACAAAGGAGATACATATATGTAGTATTGCATTAAAATAACCGTAACCCCCAAGCTGGGATACTGTGTCGTAGAAAATATATCTCAAATTCCCCATCTATGTATATTTTCTTTGAAGATTTTCAAATTAACTATATATTTATGACGACGTGATAAAAAATTAATTTTACTTGCTTTTGCCAGCGTAATAACCCGTGTCAAAGGTGAAGTTAAGAGATAACACGTATTCTTAGTAAGTCTTAATTAAGTTTATGGTCTATCCTTTTGTCAAGTTTGATCAAAATCTGTGAAGCCATTTATGCGGGATTGATAAATAGTCATCCAAACATACTTACACTTTTTTATTAATATTATAAGTAAGATGACACTAACTACATAACTTGCTTTAAAGTTCTATTATATTATGTAAACGTATCACTGTTGTATTGTTCATATTGTCTGGCAAGTGAACTGCGTCCTGAAATACAGGCTCAGCCTAGCTCAGGCGCAGTTGCTCATTTTTGTTTTTGACATATATGTGATAGCTTTAATAATTTAATCATAATGTTCAAAATTGTAGAATTTTATGGAGAATTAAAATATAATTTAATATAATTTAATTTAACTCTCAAACAGGTAATAAACGAATGATTAAGTATTTAAAATGGCCGACACCCAACCTTATTTTCAAATTAATTATGTAAGTATAACCCACACGGTAGTTACCCAATAACTAATTAGTCAAACATAAGAAGCCCCGCATGGCGCACACCACCACAAGACGGCGGATTACAGCCACCTTAATACCTTCCGCTCATTTTGCAAATATCCTTCTAATATGCATACATATGTATTAGTAATTATGCCAGGTAAGGCTCTATGCTGAATATGCATTATGTTAATGTATGTTAAAAATTCGTATAGTGACATACTTTTACTGGGACGAGAAAGTCGGTATAAGTTACTGGTATGGACGGAATTTAATGAAGGTGGCAATTTTTTTGTTCCTAAATTAGGTACCCTAGACATATATATATTATTTTTCCTAAATAATCCTACATTTAGTGTGTCTGTGTAAGTCAGTTGCCTTCTGTTATAAAGGTTCATGTTATAAGACTATATAAAATATATTGCGATAAGTTTGATTGAAAAACGTGTACATCTTTTGTAACCTTAATATTCTGCAAGCAATTTATTATTCCAAGAATATGCCTTGAAAAATAAGTATTAATATTTCATGTAAACTAAGAGGTTTTAGGTTTTATAACTCTGCCTTAACAAATACTCAACTCGAAACAAGTAGACATAGCCCGGTGACACACCGCCACACAAGATGAAACAAGTTTAAATGAACCCGACGCAAAACTATTCACGAAATTGATTCGGACACACGTAACCATTCGAAATGTGCTTAGGCCAGGCCACACAATATCGGGCCCCGGTCAACTCCAGGCCACACAATATCGGATTCTTGGACAAGGGCCAACTTTTAATGAGTCCACTAGTAAATTTTACACGTAACAGAATAACTAACGAGTGAAATAATGCCACTCGTAATGTTCCGAAGCGTTTCTAGTGCGACTCTGTTCTATGGTTAATGTTTAATCGAGTGCTTTTAAACGGGCGTTTAATTGGTTAGTTATTCTGACAGCGTGGTGGAGGTAGCATAGATACTTAGCTAATGGCCTTTCTTTATTTGTAAATATACTTTTTGCTGTGAAACCTTGTTAGAGCACTGGCGACATAGTCAGGCGTCAAACGTTGTTAGAGCTCTGGCGACACAGTCAGGCGTCAAACCTTGTTAAAGCACTGGCGACACAGTCAGGCGTCAAACCTTGTTAGAGCACTGGCGACACAGTCAGGCGTCAAACCTTGTTAGAGCACTGGCGACACAGTCAGGTGTCAAACCTTGTTAGAGGACTGGCGACACAGCTAGGCGTCAAACCTTGTTAGAGCACTGGCGACACAGTCAGGCGTCAAACCTTGTTAGAGCACTGGCGACACATTCAGGCGTCAAACCTTGTTAGAGCACTGGCGACACAGTCAAGCGTCAAACCTTGTTATAGCAATGGCGACACAGTCAGGCGTCAAACCTTGTTAGAGCACTGGCGACACAGTCAGGCGTCAAACCTTGTTAGAGCACTGGCGACACAGTCAGGCGTCAAATCTTGTTAGAGCACTGGCGACACAGTCAGGCGTCAAACCTTGTTAGAGCACTGGCGACACAGTCAGGCGTCAAACCTTGTTAGAGCACTGGCGACACAGTCAGGCGTCAAACCTTGTTAGAGCACTGGCGACACAGTCAGGCGTCAAACCTTGTTAGAGCACTGGCGACACAGTCAGGCGTCAAACCTTGTTAGAGCACTGGCGATACAGTCAGGCGTCAAACCTTGTTAGAGCACTGGCGACACAGTCAGGCGTCAAACCTTGTTAGAGCACTGGCGACACAGTCAGGCGTCAAACCTTGTTAGAGCAATGGCGACACAGTCAGGCGTCAAACCTTGTTAGAGCACTGGCGACACAGTCAGGCTTCAAACCTTGTTAGAGCACTGGCGACAAAGACAGGCGTCAAACCTTGTTAGGGCACTGGTGACACAGTCAGGCGTCAAACCTTGTTAGAGCACTGGCGACACAGTCAGGCGTCAAACCTTGTTAGAGCACTGGCGACACAGTCAGGCGTCAAACCTTGTTAGAGCAATGGCGACACAGTCAGGCGTCAAACCTTGTTAGAGCACTGGCGACACAGTCAGGCTTCAAACCTTGTTAGAGCACTGGCGACACAGACAGGCGTCAAATTTAAATTGTCACTCTTTTGTTTTTACGGTTTATAACCCCCGACGGAAAAAACGGGTTTTATAAGTTTATCGTGTGTATCTGACAAAATGTCATAAAAACAAAAGAAATCAAAATCGGTTCATCCGTTTAGGAGATATGATACCATAGTATCCTAAACGGATGAACCGATTTTGATTTCTTTTGTTTTTGTTTGAAAAGGCATTATATCAAGAGTATTCTTAGCCTCTTTGATAAGAATCTTTTCAGCCCTTCAAAAGTTATGGGCGTTTTACTGTTCGAATCGGGCTGTTTTCGCAAGATATCGTGTCATAATTACGTGTTCAATAGATTGTCAATCGTCGAAGTGTGTTTACTATTAGATAATGTATGCAGCATGAATTAAAAATGATTATTTAAAATTTGTTTAACATATTAACATTAATGAAACAATGAATAATATTAACCTGTTATCTTAACTAATATTATAAAGAGGTAAATTGTATGTTTGCTAATAATGCGTAATATCAACTACTGCTCTTGAGTTGAGAGACTTGAGTCTAGGCTCAAGTCAAGTTGTAGCTCGTGGGTTTGAACCCAGACAGGCGCTTTACTTTGTGTAAAAACCATCGTGAGGAAACCGGCATGTACTAGAACCAAAAATTCGAAGACATGAGACATCCACCAACCCACACTGGTCCTGCGTGGTGGATTACAGCCCATTAACTCTCACAGACAGGAGGCCTGTGTCCCAGCAGTGGGAACATTAAATGGCTGACAATTATGAATGATAAATCTAGGCTATATATATCGATAAAATTTACGGGTCCTGTCGGGTGGGCCACAGGACCGATGCTACGGAAAAAAGGAAGTATATTATATTCTTTTCTGTAAAAAATCTGATGTCAGAATTATAACTAACTACCTTCATTGCGGTTATTTTTTCTTCGTTTTTAACCAGTTTTAAAGAAAGCATCGTATAGTCCAATAGCCGCAAGAAAGCTATCATATGAAATTCCTACTAGATTACATTGCAAACTGATTAGTTGTTATTAGTTGATGCTAATCATATAATACGCCATATCTGATAATATTGATTAAACCAATTAACCTTAATCGCTTCAGTGCATAATATATTAAGATTTGTAAAAAGTTGTTTGTAGCTTCTGCTTGCCCCTGGAAAGGCTTAATGGGCATATAATAGTATTTTTATTTTCTCAGATTATCGCTTCTATTATTTTTTGTCGTCGGAAGATCGAATATTACATGTGAGTATGGATGTATGTTACTATTTCAAACAAAACTTACTAAACAAATTTCGAAAAAAGTTGTCAGTAATACTTATAGCTTATATCTACATCAGAATATTTTTATTAGGGGAAGTACTATTTCCACGCAGGCAGAGCCGCGGGCTGGCAGCTCGCTAGCTTACAGTAGCTATGAGAAAACTATATGACTCTTCCTTTTGTTTCTTCTTACTTAGTCCTCTAAAAACACTGTACCAAAAAAAATAATCGCCTTTATTATTTGAAGTAATCCGGATTATCGGATGCTTTATAACGACATACTATGTAGGTAATATTATGAAAATTTGAATGTTGAAAATAAATATGAAAAAGCATGTGAGCTATCAATTATTATTTACCGATTGATTGATGATTTAATTAATTGTATGAATCGCGAAACACAGTAATATATCAATTTTTAATTAACAGTATGACACTTACACGCATTTCGGAAATATCAATTATAATTTTTGACCAATCGCTCACTTAATTCACGTACCACTTCTAAAATGATAAATATGAACAACTAGCTTTTAGTTTTGTCTACGGTCCCGTGTCAAATCCCATAGAATCTATTCATTTTACAAGCTTTTTTATTAACATGCAATGATTGTATGTAAGTATCTATGTATGTGTGTTCGGGTCAAATCTTGCAACTGAATTGTAAGGCAGTTATCCTCAACCGAATATGATGTAATTTGCATACACTGGTTCGGATGACAATGCACGTTAAGGTAAAAAATGTGTTTAAAAAAAGTTTTATTTTTATTTATTATTAATGTATTTAAGTCTGCATGAAATCCCTGATAAAAGAGCTCGTTATTACTGTTAATATTTATGTTATATTAAATGAAGTATTTTTTTTTTTAATTTTCTCATATTATTGTATTTGAAGTACTTTGCCAAAAAAACGACATCAAAAGCAAAATACTAAAAAGTGCAAAATAACTTTCGTTTGTGTGTTTTTAGTACCTCTGTTTTTATCATTTTTCGACACCAACTACCGAAACGAAGTTATTTCCTATATAAAAGTAACGCATAAAGATCATCGAAAGTGAAGCTGTCTACCAATTAAAGAATTCCGTTATTCGTTCAGCACTTTCAGAGAATACGTTTTACAAACATGTACCCCAGATTTTCAGGCTAAATGCCTGTCAAAATGTGTCACTAAAGTAGGGTTCACACGTTATTAACTCGGTAACTCGTTTAAGAACGTGTCTCATCGACACGTCAAAACCTCACTTCAGAAACCGACACATTAATAATTATAATTATACAACACACTAATAATTATAACAATTTAATATATAAGTTAAGATGAAACCCATTCTTATTGTACAAGTCCACTCGGCAGCCTGTAGGCACACACATACATTAATTTTATTTGGCGACAATCAACGGAAGGGTATAAAATTTACACAAGTACTAAACGTCACTAAAAGGCTCCTTCGGGATCCGTCCCAACTCACTCTTGACATGTACCGATCTGCATACAAATTACTCACATTCACACTTACACGTCATGGGAAAACCACCCTTATGACATGTGTGCTAATGCTTAAAATACCTTGTATGTTTTCGGGTAAACTTATGTTCCTAAGGCTTTCTAGGTATGTCATACGTAAGTTGACAGATGTCGAGTCGAACTGTTCCGTTGTTTGCTGAAGAGATTTCTCGTTAAAAGTGGAATTGGTTTTGTTGCATGAGCAACAAAAGTTAACACTAATTGGCCTAGACTGTGATTGCCTGCAATTTGTAAAGATTATATTTTGAGCTCCGGAAGGCGCGGTGCTTCTATTTTGGTCTGGTAAACTCTAGGAACGGAATAAAAGAGATCGCATTTTGCACTGCTTCTACTGAAGTCAAAGTAATTTAACGGTTTATCCACGACTGACATAAATAAATTAATATACTTAACAGGAATAACAAGGCTTTTAGGGAGGATGTTGCTCAGCAGTGGGTTTCGTAACAAGTTACGAAAAATCCTTAACATAATTGTTCAGTACAATTGTTACAAAAAACCAGTAGTTGTTATTTTATCGCTTACAAAAAGCTCACAATAAACCAAACCAATCAATAATAAAAAATATGAAAATACATTAAAATAATATTTAAACGATAGTCTACACTTTTTCTCGTCAAAACAAACAAAGCTTTTTTCTACATAATACTGTAGTTAAAATTACTAAATAATTAAGATTTTCCTTCAAATTCCCTACAACAGTAGTTGAAGTAAAATTGAGGCCAGTCTCTAACGAACAGCAGTAATTAAGTTTGTTTTACATCACTGTCCGAATGTTTGCATGTCCTCTATTCCGTAGCACTCGTAGCCTCATAGCGCGTAGCCTCGTAGCGGGCGTAGGTCATACTACGCCGTAGCAACTGTGCTACGCCGGGCCAAATGTAAGTAAAGTGGGATTATAGTTGATTGATTCGAATGATTACTGTAAATATCTGGCAGGTATAGTCTTGTTTTGTGTTTGTTGGAAGTTGAGATGGATTTTCTTCTCACATAATAAAGTGTTCCAGTAGGAAATAGTAAAAAAAAACTTAACAGAATTCTGCAAGCTTCAAACAAATTCGTTGGTGAGCCAATAATTTGAGCTTCCGGTATATAATTTGGCTGAGCAGATTTGGTTACTTTTCTATATTCGGTATTGTCCAAATAAGATTTTTGGAGGAAACATAAAATGGAAAAGTCACCTAGAATGGAACTTTCGAAAACATTTAGGTTTTTTGTTCTACTGAATTTTAGGTATACACTTAGAAAAGAGGGACAAACGTTTGCCAAAAAATAAAAATTGCTACAATCCATCGTTACGGTTTCAAAACCGGCTTAAAAGCCCAACAATAGAAAAATAAACTAACAGTAACTAAAAAAAACCTTCCATTATTTGAACGCGGGTAGTTTAAAAAGCCTGCAAACAGCCCCCAATCCGTTTAGCCCTTTATTTGTTACCGATACAATTGGATTGTGACCGAGTTGATGCTATAAATAAATTGTGTTGTAACAAACAAAGAGGAAATCAAACTCAATGACCCTCAGCGGGAGTGTAGCGAAGAGGACAGATATGAGTGGCTGTCACTGGAAGTTGTTACACAGTGGCAATAGTGACACAGTAGACATACCAAAACATAAATAAAATAAGCCCTTATTGTTGGTTACTACTTTTAACGTGATGTAAACTGTTTACGCAATAGTTTTATTATTTATTTATTTTTCTTAGCCACTTTTTATGCTTTCCTAGTATCAAGTTGTCTTTTGAAAAAGGCCTCCATCTGTCCTGAGCATCCTTTGGATACGTGTAGACCTGCTACTGCCTTGAGATCGTCTTCCCACCGCTATAACTGTCTTCCCTGATACACATAGTCACACAGTGGATATAGTAAAAAAGTGTAAATAGTAACAGTGTAAATAGTTGCAAATTCACGCTGATTTTTCGTGCCGCATTGGGAAATTCCTTTCAGTAATTGCTTTTCGTTTGCATGGAGCTCTTGTCGATTTTAAATTACTTTTGTTGTTAATTTCCTCTTTTATTGTGGAGTTTTTTGGTGGTTCTATTTATAGGAAGAATTGTTGATTAAGTTTTATTGGTTGGTTGTTATTAGGTAGCACGAACGTTAGTAATTTTGTCGATTTACACGCATCCATTCTTAATTCTTAATTGTACACCAAAAACAACATTACATACAGTGTGATAATAAAGTACATGTACAAAGGCGAGCTTAACTCAATGTTGAGTTCTCTTACAGCAAACCCTAGGGTGATAGAGAAAGATGACAATATAGAGGGCAGCCCTGGGCCCTGTACAATTTTAAAATCCATCTCGACTATGTAAATATATTTTCATTATACATTATGTAATATAACGTGGGAACCACACAGTCCTTTAACAACTTTATTTTTAAAAAATCGACGCAAATAAATATGTACACAGTTCCATTTCAAATCCCTCTGATCTTTTAATACTATTTTCCACGTAAAAATCTGTCGGAATCGAAGTTATTATTGAATTCCTCACATTTTAATGATACAGTTTTAATGAAGCTGCACATTTTTATCGCGACTCCGATACATTAAACTGTCGGACAGTTACAATCCGCTTCGCATGAATATTAATATATAAAATGATACATTATCTGTCTTTCCGTATAAATATGTATAACTCCTGTAGCTTCTGCCTTTTTCGTACATTTATGTATGAAATTTTACGAAACGCGGCGATTCCATAAGATATACTGAAAGAGTTAGTAGGTATAATATTATGTTGTTATATATTATACTTTTGGCAAAGGATTTTTGTTTTTATTCAACACTAAATGTGTTGTGAATAAAATCCCGTATTCATGGACGATAAAATTTGCACTACACTGTTTGAGAAACATGTTTGTGTGTCACAGAAAACATGTTGCTGGCAACATGGAACATATGTTGATTTGCTAAATAATTTGTATATAGGTCGAAGATGAAACACAATCTGTTACTATGAATAAGTACGTGATTTTGAAACTCCATCATTTTTAAGGTGCGTTGCTCAGGTACATTTTTCACACATTGAATTTTAAGCGACTTAAACTAAGGAGATTTTTCGTCGATGTCTCTCCACACTGTTTAGTTTTCAGATTTTCAAGGTTCCTAGAATAGATTCGTAGGCTAGAATCTTGTCAGAGAAATAACAATTCCAAACTAAATCCAAGTTAAATCGGTACACGTAAAGTACTAAAACAAGGCTTGAGAAACTGTCCCCTAAACAAGTAACAGCAGTTTATGAACTGGTTTCATCGTCCAAATTATATGCTTTGTATCGGTGTGGTCCCTAATGTAGGTAGTTGAGAAGTTTTGGGGCTAGTATTATCAATCTCACACTTATGTCTCTATTCCTTCAGGGGCCGGTTCTATTGACAATTTGTTTAAGTAAACCTATGTATGTTGATTGTCTGTTAATATTGTGATTTTGGGTCATGGAAACAAACAAACAATAAATCTTTGTGTAATTATAGGACTTCCAAATGAGAGATAGAGAAAGTGTTCTAAGAGGTATCCATCTGTCTTTCTCTTCGGGGATACAGGTGTGATGTTAGGGTGCTATATCAAAACTGACAAGAAATTGATTTTAATGATTGATGATTGCCCACACTTTTTTTACTTTATAAATTTTATGTCAAAGCCAAGTATGAAACTCAACAACAATTTTACCTCTCTTTACCATTCTAAATGAAACAATACAGTCTTAACATTTCTGAACTTTTCAAGGAAATTTTCACTACTTCTTGCCTAAAAACATAAAAAATAACCCTGAACTCGGCGCTCCAACTTAATCCGGAACATAAAAATCTTATACAATTTTCAGCGCGAGCATCTCGGCGTTAAAAAGATTGTAAGAGGAAAGGATAAGAAAGATTCAATTATTATAATTAGTGGCTGTTGCCAGGTGTACGCTGGGCGGACATGCTGTTGTTATAGTCACTATAGATGATTTGAACGGTAACGGTGACGGTGACGGTCTTCAACGGTTAGCGTTTAACGGGTGCTTTTGCAGTTGGATTAATGAACATAATAATTATATTTTTGAACGGACTGACCGTTTAACATGTTGCAGTTATTCTATATAGATGTTGCTAATGGTGTAATTTTTATAAAAGTTGGTATTTATAAGGTGGTAGTTTTACAGTTGTATTAATGTACATAGTTGAAGTAGATTATGTAATATTGAGATTTCTTTTGGGTCAGTTATAGTGTCATCCAGTGAATGCCCAGCTGGATACTATGGTTTTTGAGATAAATAACTTTAACTCAGATAATGAAAGTTAGTATTTTACTAAATCAGAACAAACTGGTTGATCAAATCAAAACTCACAGTAATGTAAAAATAAATAACACAATTTAAGAACCCAATTGGGCAAGCTAACAGAGATTTTACTGACAGACAAACGGCGCCAACGTCAAGCGAATTGCATCCACCGTCCCAATTCCACTTAAGAGGTCCATCAAAGTAGTTGGCATTGAAGAGCTGCAAGTAATTCCTTGGCATTGGCTCGTGGACACGAGAGAAACTGCTTTTTTACAATTTCGAATATTCACTGCCTTTTCGCGTATTTTTATTTGTAATATGTATTCTGCCAGGAAAAACACTTAAAAATATATATATATATATACTCGTAGTATTATATTCATTATTTTACATTCTTGAATGCACATTGGTGATGTTCTTCTGAAAAGCCAGGTGCGCAGTACTCATAACCGACGTGCGTGTATGATAAGATAATACGGTATTTGAATCAATACTCCTTTTGCTTCGTTATGATCTTAGCAGGTGGTGTTCTGCAGTTTCTGCCTACCCCCACTGGAAAAAGGCGTGAGTTTATGTATTCCCGAATGCTTGTCATGAAGCCATTTACTAAATAAAACAATCTCATTTAAAAACATATCTACATTATGCTTGTAAATATTACTAACGAGCTATTTTCTGTTATCCATTAATTAAATCATTAAATACATCGAAACGTTATAATTATCGTTCTGTTTTTGATAATAATTGGCGTCGGACCGCGCTAGACACAATTTATACCACATTTAATTGCCCGATGGCGCGAATAACGCGGTTATAACGCTATAGTTACTGTAACTGCTACAATAACCGTTAATGTGAATCGTAACGAGTTTAACTGTTATTTTTATTGAAATTAACACTTCGCTATCGCATCAGATTATCTACTATTATTATTTTATTTCTGGTAACTTCGTCTTGGTTTCGTCCCTTTTTTGGTAATTGTTTAATTATTTGAATGAATCGACGACAAAATTGCGTAATTATTTACTAGATGTTAATTGAATTACGTATTTAATGACAAAAGGCTTGTCTTTCCATTGTTTGTACAAGGTTTTAATATGACAAATTCATATTTAATAATATTAACACAGGCGAATCATTCGTTTGTTTAATCATATTAATTAATCAAACATTTAAATCTTCTCGTTTTGCATACAAATCGTTGAAATAATAGCTTTAAAACAGTTATGCTTAAGTACTGAATGTTTAATCACTGAACTTATAATAATTGAATTAAAGTTTCAAAAACCAAACATCTTTATATGGAGTTTCATTGTATCCCCATACTAAAAGTATTGTTCAAGGATAAAGTTCAATTGATCTACAAACCAGGCTTGGTATTACTTTGTGTGTTGATTTTAGCAAAAAAAAGGCTAGGCAGATGATGATTAGAATAAAGGGCTTATAGCCTTTATTCTAATCATCATCTGCCTAGCCTTTTCAGGATTATCTGGATTCAGCTAAGTACCAATGTTTTACATGGAGCGACTGCCTATCTGCCCTCCACAACCCAGTAACTGGGTAACACGGTACCCCTTGGCAAGACTGGTGTCAGATTTCAAGCTTCTGACTACCCGTAATGACTGTCAAAGATCTTCAAATGACAGCCGGGACCAACGGCTTAGCGTGCTTTCCGAGGCACGGAGGAAACTAGGTATGTTGAAATGACCATTTCAACATACCTAGTTTCCTCCGTGCCTCGGAAACCACCGGTCGGTGACCACCCATCCACGGACCGACCTCGTCAAGCGTTGCTTAACCTTGATGATCGACCCGTGCGGGTGTTATTATTTAGCCACGAGCTCCTCATTCCAGCCCTTTATTCTAATTAACCCACAAAAAAAAAAAACTTTTTGAGTAAACCGACTTCTAAAGTAAAACACTACATGGCAAAAATTAACTTTTTTTTTCGAAGTCGGGATTGGTGTAATCGCATGTCTATTTATTGTTTACACCATTTCCTAACATATCATCACGTCAGTACGCTCTAGACGGGTACACAGATGTGTACAGTTCATTCTGGTACACTAATTCCACCGGTTTTGTTTAAGATACATGTTATTCGGGTAATCTATTCTGGTATCACTGTGGGCATTATAGGTAGGTACCTACCTCACTATAGAACTCGTCCATTATGAACCACTAAGAAGTAAAAAATAAAATCACTACAAAGTGAAAACTAACTTCTGAAATTGAAGTTATTTTGTCGGGTTGGGTAACGGTTTTAAGGATTTTCCATTTTTAATTTTTTTGCAGGAACCCAGAATCTAGTTTGTGTCCAATTGACGGCAAAAGTCTAGCCTTGATTATACGTACATGGGACAGCAATCAAATCGTAATATGGGTGTGCTATCGGTGACTCTCTGCATTACCCGTAGGAAATAAGGGTGTGTAATTGGTTCAAAGGTTTTAAGGATTTTTTTCATAACTTCTGCCATATTATTGTGTTGTCAGTTTTTATGTTTAGTCGTTATGAAGTAAAAAGGTAGAAAAAAAAACTTAACGTAAGGTGGTAAAATACATAGACAGAGTTACTTTCGCATTTATAATATTACTATGAACAGGGCTGTGTAGCGTCACCGTGGATATTCAACTTGTACATGGATAATTGTCTGATAGGTTTGAAAGAGCATGAGTGTGGATTGAGGATGAATGAGTTTGCCTGTCAAATGCCTTCTCTATGCAGATTATCAAGTTCTACTTGCGTCGTCAGCAGAACTGTTGCAAGACATGGTGACTGTGATGAATGAAGCTTTTAAGATAAAAAAGATGAGTATAAATGTGACAAGACTAAGGTAATGGTGTTTGAAAGAGAAGACGATATATCGGAGTGTGAAGTGAAAATAAATAATAAGAGGATGTAGAAAGGAGAGTAAATGCAGGGAATAAAGTCGATGGTGCTATACATGCGGTTGTGAGCAGCCAGTCAATGACTCAAGAGGCTCGACCCGCCGTTCACAACAGTGTGCTGGTGCCTTTACTTATGTATAGAAGTGAAGGTTGGGTATGGCAAAAAATACATGAAAGTATTAATGCAGTAGAAATGTGTTCAACGCGAAGTATTTGTGGTGTAACTTTAAATGATAATTTGAGGAATAATGTAATAAGATAAAGTTATGGTTTAAAAGAAGATGAAGTAACTAAAAAATAAAGAGTATGCTAAGATGATTTGGTCATGTTGAGAGGATCAATGAAAGGCGACTAACAAAAGGTATGTACAAGGCAGAAGTGAATGGAAACGCCGGGTGGAGAAGCCTTTGAAACATATATAGACCTTATTGGTGATGTTCTTCAGGGCGGCCAGGTGCGCAGTACTCATAACCGGCGTGTGTATGACTAGATGTATGAACGTTAGTGATGCAAAAGAGGTATGTAAGGATCGTAGAAGGTGGCGTTCTGTATTTCTGCCTATGGAAAAAACGCGTGAGTTTATGTATGAATTAAGTTATGCTCTTCTTACATCCAAGAGCTCAGAAGCCAGGCGCCGCCTGCTATCTGTCATTGACCCAAATACAAGATAATGACTCAGTATGCTCGCTAATGAACCCACTAATTATTTCGACGCCCATAACCGGGGATTTATTGTCCAAAGGGGAGGCTGGGGGTGTGGTACATGGTCTATTGGGCACCCTGTGTATGTAGTGTTAGTTAGCAGCCTGTATATGTACTATTAGTGGGTGTCGGTTAATGCAGCGGTAATCATGATGTGTTGTTTTGAACTGATGGGGATTCGGAATTGGATTTAAAGTTATGTTTTGTGTTCAGATTTTTGGTAATGAAGGTTGTAAGTGCACAGAGAGGTATGATTTGCGAGAGTACACATTTTAATGAATTAGCTAACTGATCATAGCTGGCTCTGACTTTAGTTTTTGTTTATCAAAACTTGATGGACAAGTTAACATCACTGTAGATATATAGTCGGACTTTATGTTTTGGGCTGGCCTTGTACTTTTAGCTAAGAACATAACTGACAGCCCTAAATTATTCACCTATCGTTCAGTCCATCCAAAGGTTGTCTATAAGAGATTGCCTAGTGCGATAAGATCGCCCATTGTACACTTGCTATTGTGAACGTTTGTCCTGTATGTTTTTTTGTGGTGTACAATAAAGTATATAATAAATAAATAAATAATAACTGATCAAAGGTTATCGCGTTAACAAAATATATTTATCGGGTTTTTGAGGTCAGATATACAGTTGCACCATGTAAAATAAAGATATGTAGCTGCATCAGCAATTCTGGCTAGACTGGACATCGGCTCCAACTTAGTTGGGAAATGAGTATAAGCAGATAATGATGACTTTTAGCTTAGCCAATAATATCGTACTGGATAAAACATAAAATAATACCGGCCAAGTGCGAGTCGGACTTGCGCACCGAGTGTTCCGTACAAATAGCTACATTCACCAAAATAATTGGGTACCATTGAAGTTCATAAACAATTACAGACGGAATATCGAATATTGTTTTTTTTTGTATGGGTACAAATTTACGCCTTTCGGTATTTTTCCTTTACTTTTGGTATAATGCAAACAAAGTTGATTCTAGGTCAACGGAAAGTACTTACTCTATAGGTTCTGATTCTCATGCGATTCGTCAATTTGTGACATCAACGGCGCTAGGTATCTTTTGATGCCCTTGATGTAGAATATTGATTTTGTCACAGCTCCAAGGAGTTGCAGACTTGAGTATAAAATATTAATTTTAATTTGATATCTCGAAGGTATACACACGGACAGACAGACAAAACAACGAAGTGATCCTTTATGGGTTCCTTTTGAGGAATGGAACCCTAAAAATTCGTCAAAATGAATAAAACATTCCTATAATTAAGTACCAACAAAATATACATCCAGTTAATAAACAGTATTTTGTAACAGCAGTAGAGTATCTCTTTTTATCGTCTGCGTCACTGTGAACTCTAAAATATAGTCGGAGCTCCCACAGGAAATTCTTCGCGTTAATTTGGACAAAATAAACACAAAACGACATAGGTTTAATTACGACAAAACCCAGTGGTCTGGCACAAAAACTGTACGAAATTAGCACGTGAAGTATGTACGGGGTTATTCGTTTTTTCAGGTACAATTTAAATTAATATTGTCGCTCAGTTTGTACAAATTTATTACTTATTTTTAGAAAGGTTGTTTGATTTAATTAATGGTTAGTGATGATGATTATTATTTAAAAGATCACTTTGTATTAAGTTGTTCCGGCTCTGGATGTTTATGTATGTGAGTTTATATGTCTATGAACGTATTTACGATGCAGGACACATTCTGAGAGCCATTACGCACTGTCGACTTGTCGCCGGAGACTTGGTTTGTCGACGACCAACACATAGGCAACTAGGGACAGGAGACCAGACCAAGCCGAGCGTAGTGTTTCTTGTACATTCGTACACAATGGACGTCGAAGAAGCTGCAATAGTAGCGTTACTAATTATAAAAAGAAAAGAAATGCAAGAGAGTATTGGGTACATCCTTTGTTGTAAGAACGGAAATATTGTATGAAGACATTAGAAAGTAGCCTCGTATTTTACTTTAAACCCCTTTTGGAATATTGATATCAGGATAAATCTCAAATAGCTTTTCGGAATTGTATTTCCTATATTAATATCTCTGTATCGAAAGCATGACCCATTTCCTTGCGCGAAGTTCGGTCGTCTCGACAGTTGCTCACAGTGTAGGATTATGTTTAAAAAAAAACAAAACAAAAGAGAAACAGATGCTCAAGCATTCAATATGCTGTACATTTAGTATCCTGCTACAGAATACCGCATAATAGCCATAGACTCTTATAATTCAGTTTCATTTAATTCAAGACCTTTAGTACAAAATCCTCTAAATCACCCCACCACGAAACATCAACACGACTCGTTACATAAATATTTTATAAACTACACAAAACTTGAGAACTTTAACTCAATCACGCAGAAAACTTCTCCGAACGCACCCGACACTAAGTGAAGAATTACCTTCTCTAACTTGTTGGGTACTTAAAAAGGGTGTGTTTTCACTACACCACCCGAACTTTGCTGATGTTGGCCGAGGTCGTGTGAAGTCGCTTTGCTTTACCTGCAAACTGTGACTTGGGTGCACTTAAAACGTAGTGTTCTTTGACATAAAATGGCGTGTGATATCTTTTTAAAATAGTTTATGGTCAAGTTTTTGATTTTAATGTTTAACGATCTTTATATCAAGAGTGAATGGGTTTATCGTCGACTACATCATCAACTATCATCAGGTGGGATAGTGGTCATACGCAAGCCTATCCACAACAAAAAATCGAAGTAAAAAACATTTTGCCGTTTCTTATTCCATTGATGAAATAACCCACAATTTAAGTTTCTTCTCTTCTATTTTAAAGGAAAGATTAGACATGTATTAAACCGATGTTAAATAAACTGACGAATATAGCTTACCTAAATGAGTAAGTGTCCAAACTCATACAACAACATTAATTTTTCTCACACCAACATGCACAATAAAGCATCCAAACAAACCGCTAGAACACAGACGCTGCGTCCAGCTAAATACATTACCCCGTAACGTCACAGCTTAAGAGCGCATAATTGCACCATTTAACTCCTTTATAGCACTTGGCACAACTCGCACTTTAATCAAATAACTCGCCATGAAACTACCTCTTAAATTATAGTACAATTATGGCCCCCATACTTCAACAACTGCCTCGTTGGTCTAATGATGCAAGCGCTACTGCAGTGCTAAGCACGAGGTTCTGTGTTCGATTCCCGGGATGGGCTGTCTGAATTTGTGCCCCGTTGATGGCAATAGGCTCGCCTTTTATTACATGGGACTTAAAAACACCACAGACGTAATAAAACTTTAGGGCCACTAAATACAATTACATTATCGATAAAAACACCCCACATAAGGGGCTTCATTAATTTAGGAATTTTAGGAAATGCAATAAAAACGTGTGGGGCTTCCACACGTTATTATTGCATTTCCTAAAATTCTGATAAAATTAAAAGGCAAAAATGCACAGAGGTTCTTTAAAGGCAACAATAAAATTAAAACCAATTAAAAAAGCTAGTTTTGAATCTGTTGTTGATTTTATTCTGTTCGTCATGGCCGAGTGCTCAAACGAAAAGATTTTGAACTTTATCAACGAAATCCATGAAGGTCCTAAATTATGGGATATAAAGCTAGTGAGTATAAAGTTTGTAACCTTAAGAAGGCTGCTTGGGCCGAATTGCTGCGAAGTGTCATGTAAAGACCGAACAGGTATAGGTACGTAAAAATCGTCATTAACTGCTGAGATCTAGCCGCAATTATTGCTCCGCGTGTACGAGCAAAATTCCTCAGCAACCCAATTGCACTATCTTGCTGGACAACATCCGGCAATGTTACTTATACCCTTGCTCAATGAAATTGCAGCAAGGGTATAAGTTGTAAATATACTGAGTTATATTGGTCAACAAAATTGCCAACAAGATGCAATTTTTGTAGCCCGTTTACAGGCCTCTTTAGACTATGTGGATATCTTAATAAGTAAGTCAGATACCTATTTAAATTCCTCTATCTTTGAGGGTTTGTGTGCATCCCTAATGTGGGGTGTTTTTATCGATAAAATTAAACGTAGTTTACGGCCTTAAAGTGTTATTACTAAAAGTTCGGTATTGTACAGCTATATGGAATACAGGCATAATGATATTTATGTATGTGTTACTTCAACAACAAAACGAAATGCAAATTTACAAAGTGCTTAAATTAGTTTTAGTAACTAATGCAACATTATTAATTAAAATGAGTTATGTGAGTTTAATTAATAACATGAGCTTAGCGTAATAAAGTCTGTTCTGTTAATTTGCTGATAGAATTGTATTCGTTTGTTTGTTTGTAAATTATTTCCATTGTGTGGTAGTGTGTGCATCGGAGCGCGCATCCGTGATAATGAAGCAACGCTACTTCATTGAAATTAGTGCAACATAATACATACATATTACTATTAAGTTTATGTGTGTTGTGTAACTTTTTTTGCAAACTTGTGAACAGGGATTTTAACTGAAAATCTATGAATTAGATCTATTCTTCAACGAAAGCTAAATGAAAGCTTATTGTTAAGCTTGCTTCTAGTCAAGCATGCTTAACCGTAAGAATTCATAACCCAAATTGGTTATCAACATGTTGCATTTCTTACCAAAAAACAGCCAAATAACATCATGACCTTCAAAGCTAGACCATAAATTCCAACCCTATTACCGTTCGAAACCAGTTATCCCCCGATTTCCTCTCGAACATTATCCTCATTAGTTTATCCCCCATTTCCCCCATCGCCATCATTCAGTCGTCGGAGATCGGCGACAGTCGACAGAGGATCTTATGTTAAAGTTAATGTAGACTTCCGAGCAGAGCGGCTCCGGCGTCAACATTGATAATTCGCGAAAAGAAAATCCTAAGCGCTGAGTAATAGTACGCGTACTTACGCGGTCGAGACATTCGATCGGAACGACATACGACACTGTCGCGGCGACAGTAATGCTCTGTATATACAGTACAAGCTGCTGACTAGACAGTAGACAGCTGCTCGCATTGTGTACTCGTATGTCAGTAGCTCGAATTGCATTGGCTATTTTCAGCAAGCGCACGCCAACCTTTAGGAACCTGTCACGACTGAACGGCGAACAACTGCTGAACGCTTTCGAATAATACGAGTGATGTTCATGCTGCTGCCATGCGAATGATGGAGCAGGCGAAAGAATACAAAAAAAAAATACTCGGACGCAAGCAAATTTTCAACTAGGAAGTACGAGTAACTCGTATGATACGTTCACTAAGTTTGAGTTGCTGCACTGCAGCTACTTGGTAGGCCGACTCGCACACAAGCTTGCACTTTGTAAACCAGGCTTAACAGTGGTTTGACTCGAAAGCGTAATTGACGCGTATTTCACAGCATAGCACTTAGGACCTTCTTGCCCCTAATTTCCAGTGTCATTGCTTCAGTAAAGCTGGAGCCGCTTCGCTCGGAAGTATAACCTTTAAAGTTCGTCGACTGTAGGCGTGGCCACACTTACTTTCAATAGCCGGCGACTTGTATTTATGTGTTGTGCACCAGATAAATTGCGTATAAGTGGTATTTGTGAGGACATGTTCCGCTGGCGACTCGAGACGGAATTAACTTATGTTGTTAGACTGTTGTTGTTCAAGAGGCTGTTGTTGACGTGATTTGTTACGGGAATCTGGATTTGAATTAGAGATGGTTACTTTTTCAGTATGTAATAGCTAGTCTTTCAGCGCGTGTCTCGGACAGTGCTCTTGGAAAAGGGTCGGCAGCAGGGTATTGCAGATTTTCATATGAGGCGCTGACTACTTACCATCAGGAATACGGGTAGCTTGTTTAGTTACCACTCATAAAAATGTCAGGTGATACAGCTTTTTGTATCAGTCTTTACACCGGGGTAGGTGTAAAGACTGATTTGACAAATGTAACTCAAGTTAGGTGTGTTTGTTATTTAATATTGTTTAATTTTGATTGTACTACTCTTATGCCATACATTGTTGTAAGCGCGACTCAAATAAAAAAGTAGACTTTATTTTCATTACCAAGTTCTGAGTAACAGATTCCAAACTCCTAACAATAACAAAATTACAAAAATATCCCGTAACACAATACATTACGTCGTAATTGCACATACTTTCTATGAAAATAGGAATTTTTAATAAAAATGTTTAACACAATCGTTGGCACTTAGTAAACAATTTCCATATGGCAGAACTTTGCATCATTTTAACGTAATAGCTTGTGCGATGTGCAGGCGGTAACAGACGAGATACGGGCAGGTCTCGCCCGGGCTTTTTATTAAATTGCTTTAGCACACCCGGTCCAAGTGAATCCAGCCTTCTTACTGTAATATGAGAGGTCAGAAGGTTCAGTCTGTGAAATGTGTGATAGATCAGCCACCACCACAAACATGGAGAACTAAATCAGCCTTACAAAGTATAAGTTTTGATAGCTTGTACCAATATCCAAGTGATGAATATGAGGAATGGTAACAAATGATAAGCATGCTTGATAGGTGTAGTGTTTAAAATGATCGCCAAGGCAAAAATTATCGTGGTTATTACAAACTAGCTTCTGCTTCGGCTTCGCCCGCGTGGAAGTCGAAAATTATCGCGAGGGAACATATTCCCGGGATAAAATTTATTATATGAGCTAATCTATCTCTGTGCCAAATTTCATCCCTCTTTCATTTTCATTGATCACTTGGGCCACATTTACTGCCGCAGTCAATCATTTTAATAGCAATAATGGGGTATACTCGTACGTCCCTCCAGTGGCCTGAGTTTGGCGGTACCTGGTTATTGTTGACTAGGCCTTCTGCCCATCCCTGCGCGGTGTACCCACCACACAAACACGCGTGATTCTTTTAGTGTTTCTCCGCAACTTGATGACTGGTGTTATTGAATTTTTTATATAAGATACCATTCAACGTTCAACGGGGAGTTTGTTAAACCAGTGTTATCTAATGGCTTCTTTGTTCCTCTGTGACAGTGTTTGTGTTGTAGCGTTATGTAATTAAACTTACTAGTTTTTATATGGAATGGATACGACGATGAGTAGCACGTATTGTTATAGATTTTATGAGGGACCTTCAATGGATAGACAAAAACAAGTCGCGTCGAGTTGTGTAATTATGTGTTTCCTGATCCTGGGAGACGAAAGTCAAGAGTGAATTTATTTACTTTAACATAACACGGCCAAAGACCGAAATGTTTAAAAAATCATTAAAATAGAAATAATAAAAACAAATAAACAACAATGATAATCTATATTATTACACGGCAGTCAAACGCCCATCTCACAACACTCCAGACATACAGACAAGAGCTTGTTCCACTCGTTTGCGAACACATCACAATCGGGATTAGCATCCAAGAGAGCGTTGAGCGCGGGCAGTATACGAGGGATGGGAGACTGGACTCGAGCGAAGCGACGACGGTTCGACTCCCCGGTACGGTGAACAATCTGTGCCTCCTTCTACGTCTATAATAGACCGGGGCAAAGAGATGGGATAGTTCGGCTTTAGTTCAGGAGCATCAGTTTACCCGTGAATAATTTTACACATATTTATGATTTGGTAATTTTTTCTTCTAACCTCTAGAGAATTGTAACCTAAACAGCCTAAGAAGTTAGTTCTAGGTTAGCGTGCCATCGTCACTTAAATTACCATCAGCTCAGATGGTGGTCAAACGCAAGCCTATATTTTTGCGCGTTAATTAAAAAAAGCAATTTATTTACTAATTTGGTCTCAGACCGAACTCTGACCAGCTTTTACCAATATTAGTGCCAAATTCATAATCTGTGAAAGTACTGATATTTACAACATTTGCAGTATTAGAATAGTCACAAAAATTCACCAAGTCATTCCTTAAACAAATTTCTAAATAGCAAAACTATTTTACTCTACGAATTTATACCATACGATGTTATTTTGTACGCTTGTTGCATCAAATATACTGCATTTGTCGACTTGTGTTTTGAGAACACGGTGTCATCCTTTAAGCCAGATTTTACGTCGTGTAATAGTGTTACCAACAATGTGTGAGCAGAAGTGTCATTTGTAACAAACGCGGCACATGGAGCTAAATGTAATGAATTGTATTAATAGTTGCAATGAAATTTACTGAAAGAGAAACTCTGGAGCTACTCCAATTTGTTTCTTGATCAATTAATAAACAATAAGATAGAAATAATGATGGATGCATCGTGTGAACGATGTTTAGGTAGAAAGGTGGTGACTGATGAGATTACGGTAAATAGAGTCTGTATGGAATGTGGATATGCTTCGCTGACTCCAAGTACAGGAGGATCTTCTTCTTCTCGAGTCTATGGAAACCTCTTTGAATATTTTGCGCCCAGTAGGTGGCCACGCCAATTGTGGCGTCATTGGCAAACGTACGGTTTTCCAAAGTACCAGGATACATGGAACAAGAGGATAATGAAACTTAATGTTAATAAAAAGTCAAAATATGTACTAGCCACATAAGACATGTTACTTTACTTTTTGTTTGTTTTTATGGTAAACTAATTTTTAATTTTTAAATGCAAATAAATGACTCAGAATTAAACTACTGTGTTCTACATTTCAGTAACGTTCACAGCCCGCACAACATCCCCTTATGTGCTAACACCAACCAACATAAGTACATACAGGAAACGAGGTTTTAAAACCGTTGAATTTTTCACAGAAATGTGCCACGAAATATACCGAGTTAAGCACATGCTGCTTACACCCAAGGTAATGAAAAATAAATTATTAACGCGGTGATTAAGGACTTTTAATGGCAAATAATAAAGTACTTTATGGCGTAGGGACAGGACAATGTAAACGAGGTTCGTGTCGTTGTTGAAATGCAGCTAAATAGTATTAATATACATTCAGTAATTTTAGTGTTTAATGCAAATGAGAAAATATAAATCCTGATAGTTTCATAATTTCTAGCAGGCAATAAACCAATGTACAAAACTATCGGATAGTGTCTGTCGAGGGTTTTTTTTTAAAGCTTATAGACGATTAAGACGACGACTAATGCCAACGACCTTGAGGGAACAAAACGCGCACTCGTTTCACACCCGCGTGATCCAAAATTTAGTATTTTTTTGTTCTATCTTATTATTCTATGACTTAAAAAAAAGCCTCAGATCAAAATGTAGATAATTAAATTGACTTTGAGATGGTGTTGATTTCATTAAAATAGGACCAGCGGTTTTCGTGTTTTTATCCGTTTTAGACAAACTTCAAAAGAATAATTACACTATGTTATACTAATAAAACTCAAAATTTTCTTAAATTAAAAAATAAAGAAAATGGTCTAATGAAACATACATTATATACAAAAAATTTCGACTAGCCGTTTAGACGTGATTTTCATTTTAAAATCAGCTACTCAGGGATATCTGTGCCTTAACAGTCAAATTTTTATAAATGTTTGTGTTGTGATTATTATGAGGTCTATAATAAAGCAAACATTACATAAATAAGTAGCAGGTACGAAATAAATAGATGACTTAGGCCGGTACTCAACGCTAAATTATCACCAAGCACGCGTTATCTGCTGTGATTGGTTGAATTAATTTTCAACACCCAATCACAGCAGATAACTGGCGATCATTCGTCGATTACGTTAACAGCCCGGTAATCAAGTGTTGAGAAATCGGGGGTCAGTGTGCACTAAGTTCATCACGCCAGATCCAAGTCGTCGTCAACCGCTGTCTTCATCGCATACTCGGCATTTACTGGCCCGAGACCATCACCAACGTAGAGCTGTTGGAGCAATGCCACGAGAGCCCGATCGACCGCCAGATCAAGCGTCGCAAGTAGAGTTGGATTGGCCACACACTGCGATGGGATTCTGTACATATACCGAAGCAAGCGCTGGATTGGAATCCCCAAGGCAAAAGAAAGCGTGGCCGTTCACACCGTGTTGGCGGAAGCGACGAGCATCGGTATGACGTGGAGCGAGGTGAAGCGTGAAGCTCAGGGCCGATCACGATTTAGGACTATTGTGGACACCCTTTGCCCAATCCAGGGGACGTAGGACATTAGGTCAAGTCACACATTCCTTACCATAACACGAGTCATAATTATTGGACCAAAAAATAAACCATCCGAATAACATCATATTTGGCTACCCTCCGGCAAGAACATTTCTCAACGGAATACATTCGGTAGATAGTGCGAACGAGGTCAGAGGCCTGCCTATTCCAGTGGCGACGGAACTAACACGTCTTGCTCTACGAATACCTAGCGGACCACACGGACGGAGACAGCTAGAATACGAATATGTACCCGAAATTATATGCCGAGGAAATAGCTGAATGTTGCTGTTGGTCATGACCAACAGCAACATTCAGCTATTTCCTAATCTTATATGCACGTTTATGTTTCAAGAACTAACGTAAGGATTCGAACGTTTCTATCATAATCGCTAATTTTTAGAGTTCCGTACCCAAAGGGTAAAAACGGGACCCTATTACTAAGACTCCGCGGTCCGTCTGTCTTTCTGTCACCAGGCTGTATCTCATGAACCGTGATAGCTAGACAGTTGAAATTTTCACAGATGATGTATTTCTATTGCTGCTATAACAGCAAATACTAAAAACAGAATAAAATAAATATTTAAGTGGGGCATACAACAAACGTGATTTTTTTACCGATTTTTGCGATAATGGTACGAAACCCTTCGTGCGCGAGTCCGACTCGCACTTGGCCGGTTTTTTATTTACTGAGCATTTTTATTTGTTTAAAATGTCCCTAATGGCCAGCGACCTCTGGACGAATATTCTCAGAAAAAAAAACAAATGAAAATCCCCTTTTGTTTTAACAGTCTAGCCCCGGAGATAGACTTATTTTTATTACGGATCAAGCGATGTTATAAATAGGGAACTATCTGCAAAGCTGCGCTCAGATGGCGCCACAGGTTTCTGCGTAAACAAACTAGAGAAGGCGTTTTCGGTTTTTTACGCAAACGGTTATGTATTTGTTTTCATATCGATATCGAAAACGGTTTTCAGATATCGATATCAGAAGTACAGTTTGCAAAAGTTAAAATGTTATTTAGATGAGCAAACTAACACGAACACGAAATAATACTTAGAAAGATAGGAAGCGCATATGGTTCCTAACGTTTGTGAAATTTGCGTTTTGTTCGTAGTTCGTACGTTTTCGCATTGTTACGGTTTTAAGTTTTGAATTATTCTTTCTCACACGCTAGTAAGGTTTTTATTAGATACAGTTTTTGTAATAGCGGTCATTTTGATATCGATATGATATGATATCTAACACATGTCCGATATAAGTTACGTTTAGATATATCGGACTTTGACAGTTTATGTATACAAAATATAAAACAAAAAGTGAAAGAAAAATGAAGCTAACTAACTTCCCCAATATTATTATTTGGTTTTTGAACACAAGTTATCTTAAAAACAGTGAAAAAGAGTTCGGTAACCACAAACAGTAGTAGACGCCATGTTGTTATGTTTTTGTTTACTCAAAGCCGTCAAGCGCCATCTGGCGGGAGCAATTGGCAGTAATGTTCCCTATTGGATATGTTTTACACGTAAATATATTTATTTTGCTTCTAAAAAGTGAAAAGTGGATTTTATTGAGGTTGCTTCGAAAATAAACTAGGTTGATGACGATGTTTCTAAGAATATGTTATGTTTATTTTCTTTGTTTTAGGTTGTATTTTGAGATAAATCTCATTTAGTTGAACTCTCAGTACTCGATAATGTTTCGAGTAGCTATTTCCTTTCATGTTAGCTATTTCTATTTAGGTGAGATAGTGGTCAAGCGCGAGCCTATCAATAATAATAAAAGAAATCTTCGAAATAAATATTCTTTATTTTATGGAGAAAAACAGTTCTATATCGATTAATTTATTTCATTTCATATTTATTAGTTGTAGTTTTACGTTATTTTGGCAAAACATAGCAATCAATTAATATAATTACAATAAATTATTTTCGGTAGATTAGACACAGTATTTGCACTCAATCAACCTGAAATCATCATTACATTGCAATGCCAGCGGTTGCAAACATTTCGCATTAAAACACGCGTTTTCCCAAGCTAACAAAATAGTTTAAACTCTCATCTATGTACACTAAGTAAGCAGAGTAAACAATAGGAAATCTGTTTATGTATGTAAGCGTTCGCGTGTTTACATATTAAATAACGTTTTGGCAAATATCGCGCTCCATCTCCGGGACTATAGTGTTGTGCCAAATATTTCGCGGCACCGTGTATGCGCATAATTTTACGTGTTTTTGTCGACAACCGTGTAATATGTTGGTATAGAAACGTAAAGTGACATCTCTATTTTGGCTGGCACTAGTGATGTCTTAGTTGAGATATTCAATGTTTTAGAGGATATAAGAAACAAGACAAAACTATCAAACGAAGAGATTCAGATTAGTATTAGCGTTTGTTTGAATGCTATCTATTAGGAACTTCTTGTTTTCCTAGTGTGTGATTGTATCCATTTTTTTTTCTATCGTATCTCTCACAATCAAGCACTGAACTTAACAAAATAACAAAACGACAAGCAAAGACACATACCTACATTGTTTTCTTGAAATGTTTAGATCCACAAAATCTTGTTTCTGAATACATTTTGTATTTGGTTCAGTCATCACAATGAAAACATGCCCTGTACGTCTGAACGTTTCGCTGTATAATTTGTTTAGAGCTACTTAACATTCTGCGCACTTTCGAACAGAGCTGAAGGTTACGGCTTATTAAGTTGTTCGCGAGTGATGACTAAGAACATGTCATTACTCAGCCACTGCCGCCAAGACCTTATTCTACGAGTGCTACGTGATTTCAACAAGCTTTTACGTACCGCCCGTAGGCAGGCTCAGGGTTAATAGTTCGGAAATAACGGCCAATCGTAACCATTGAAGTATCCTGTTCCAACAAAACTTCACTGAGAACACACACATCTGGCGTCCACTCTATATTTTACTCCCATTCGAACGAATTATATGAAAACATAATTTTGAATTTTGATTAAATCGAACTCTACAAAAATACAAAGCGAGACACTGTGCGCATCTGTGTCTGTTGTTCAAAAACTCCGTATATTATTACATTATGTCGGTACGTTCATCGTAGTACGGAGCGCGCCGTATTCCATTTATTAAATTACTTTTACTTGGTATAAATGACTGAGTAAACAAGTATGTTTTTTTTGTTTTGTCAATTTTGCCGGTGTTCGTACACAGATTTTACAGTTTCAATATTCGGAGCGTGCTAAATAGATTTTTTAAAACAATATTGCGAACATGTTTTTTGTTAGTAGCGAGTTGGTACAGATAAACTTCGTTGAGATAAAATATGCGGAGATTGTAAAGTGCGCTAAAATGTTACAGAACGTTGTCTAGTGTCTACTCGGTGAAAGAGTATTTTATTTAGTAGTACTTTATTTCGAACGCTGGCTGGTCTTGAATTTTTGTTCTTTCACTATTTTAATGCAGTACAATTGTTGAATTGCGGTTTCCACTTTAGAGCAATGAAAGCCTCGACAAACTCCATTTGGTAGTTTTTGAGTCACGCAACAAATGGCAGAGGAGCACAAAACATGGTAGCTTTCGGTTCAAACCACATATACAGCGAGTGCTCTCCAAACATCTCTGTTTATAATATTAACTCTGTAATAATGGTACCTCTCATCCTCTTTTTCATGTTATCCCTCATACTTTTTGCGTTTGTTTATTAATATTTTCGTAGAAATAAATTATGAATTGTCTCTTTATTAATATGACGATCTGATATGACCTAAACTGAGATTTTTGACCTAAAATTTAATCAAACATATATTATTTAAGTAATACTTTTTGACAAGGCCTGACATTTTATCAGTTCGTTGTATTTTATAAAGTGTACATGTAATAATTTATACACACATGTGTCATAATGTGCTTGTTATTAGATTAGAAGCTAGGCTGTCAGCCGGCCGGAGCGATATTGTTCCAGCAAGCGATACGATACATTATGTAATAGGCTCAGCACTAAGCACAATATTAGGATCAGTTAAGTCATATCTGACATTTTGTTACACAGTTATTACTTACTAACTTCTGCCAGCGACTTCACTTGCGTAAAAGTCGGCAATCATCCCAGAGGAACATATTCCCGGTATAAAAAGTAGCCAACGTGCTATTCCTAACTATAATCTGTCTATGTGCCAAATTTCATCCCGATCCGTTCAGCCGTTCTGGCGTGATTGAGTAACAAACATACATGCATCCAACATTTCGCATTTATAACATTAGTAAGACTAGCTTCTGGAAGCAGTTTCGCCTGCGTGAAGCTTTTTCTTATCCCAAGGGAACATTATACCGGGATGAAAAGTAACCTAACTGCTATTCCAGACTATGATCTATCCCTGTGCCAAATTTAATCCAGATCATTCAGATTTTTATTGAGTAACAAACATACATCCAAACTTTTGCATTTATAAAACTTACAAAATCTATTTAATTTAATCCCACATACATACATGCACGCCTTTTTTCTTTGGGGGTAGGCACAAACTGATACACGCCACCTGCTACGGTCCTTACGAACGCCTATTGCTTCGTTTACGTTCAAATAATAATCTGGTCATAATATAATATGCGCACGACGACTATGAGTACTACGCACCTGGCCTCTCTGAATATTATCACCAGTAAGATTCATGTATGTCCTTCTAGCACATTTTATTTTTAACGAAACTGATAATATGAAGAGATTGTATTGTTAGTATTGTGAAGATAATCCCCTACTTAGGAAGGAGCACCAGAACAAAAGCCAAATCCATTTTTTGTATTTTTACCGGTAAATGCAAAAAACATATTTACGTAGGAATGATTATATTGTTTGATAAACTAATATAGCATCAATTTGGCTTGTAAGCGTAGGTCAAGGGCTTTCAAATAGGTAAGATCCCCACAGTTTTAGTTTCAAACATGGAATTATCGTATTTGGTCCGACCATAATGTAATAATCGGGCTTTCAACGGCTTTTTTATAATTATCGGCTTTTGTTCCGGTACTTTCGTAATAAACGACTTTTTTCCGATTATAATATGTTGTTTTTTTTAAAGATGTTGATAAAAAAAATACATGTATTTGTCGGGTTTAGGTCCAGCTGTACGTTTTTAACGAGATCTGCTGCGACCTGTGTGATGTATGAGTACAATGACTAGCAGAAAAAATAATAAAAATATCGGGCATAAAGTGGATTTATCGGCTTTTGTTCTGGAGCTCAAACAATACTTATGCTACTAATACTATGCTTTATGTGATACAGAGCTTCACAGTATGTGTTTTATGGCATAGCACCATTCCACGTAGGCAAAATTGCGGGCAGAAGCTTGTCTTAATTCTAAAATAAAGTCTCTTTTGAATAAAACAAAACTTTTTAAATCTACTTGCCTTCAAGCGACAATTTACAAAAGTATCCATTCACTTTTTACAAATTCGACGTCAATTCAACAAAATAAACTACATAGAGTACCTATAAACAGTCGAAACATTTCCTTTTATTCATGCACTGCTGCGAAAATTAATATTCTCGGAGTTACTCCCCCGATCGTCTTGTGAGAGCACTTAGCTCTTGAAGCCATGTCTACTGACGGTGGGGGGCTAATGTATCCAGTGTGCGTTAAATGTGCGAGAACAGGTAGTTAGCTCGATCTAGTTAATTAAGGTAGGCTCGCCTGATAGGCTTGGTAACACGCAGGGTAGGAGAGAAGGTCAGTGTATCCGACTAGCCTTAGTCATCATCAAAGTTCATTGTTAAGGGATTCTTACAAGTCTCGTCTTAAGCGAGTCTTATGGTTGCTTTGTAGCTTAATTTTATGTAAAACTAGATACTGCTATCGGCTTCGCCTGCGTGAAAGTTGGAAATTATCCCATAAATTATCTCGGGATATAAAATATACTATGTCCTTCTCTAAGGTCCAATCTATCTAAAACTGACGCATATCATCTTACGCATTTTGGCATAAGATGATCGTGTTCATGGAAGTTTTACTACTGCCTTACGATCAGAAAGAAGACATTTCAATTAACTTTATGCCTAATTTTATTCTACTTAAATATTGCATGCGGCCATGGTTAAAACGCTCCATTTATCTTTGAGTAGGTATGCCACGACGTAAAGGTACTTAAGTGAGTTGCTGCTATAACAACAAATACAAAAAAAAAACAAAATTACAATCACACACACTCACCCCTACACCTACACACATTTATCCTCGCACACCCTCATATACCAAAACTCACACGCACACACATCACTCATACTCCACATAAATCACCGTATACCATGTTAACATTGAAGTTAGTTATAAGTCACTCTAAATGTTAGAACAATCAAACATATTTGCTTTGTTGGCATTTTACTGTTGAATTATCGAGAGAAAAGGCACTAAAAACCGAAATACAGGCATTGCCTAGTTCGGTTGCAGTGACTACATCCATTTACTAGAAATAAATATAGCCAAACTATTTTTTGTAAAATATTATTAAGTTTTTTGAGAAAATAAATTTATTTATTATTTACATTAAAATAAAGTTTGTTTAAGTGGGGCTCCCATACAACAAACGTGATTTTTAGGCCGTTTTTTGCTATAATGGTACGGAACCCTTCGTGTGCGAGTCCGACTCGCACTTAGCCGGTTTTTTATTTTTTTTTACATTTTGCCGCAAGAACTGCTGAGCGGATTTTGATGAAACTTTACAGTACTTAGCTTATACTTCTGAATAACACATAGGCCATACTTTATGTAGTTACTAGCTTCTGCCAGCGGCTTCGCCCACGTGAGACTCGAAAATTATCCCGAGAGAACATATTACATGGATAAAAAGTATCTTGTCTGCTATTCCTGACTATACTCTATCTCTTTGGCAAATTTCATCCAGATCCGTTCAGCCGTTCTGGCGTGAAGAAGTACCAAACATACAGACACACTCACAAACTTTAGCCTTTATAATATAAGTGTGATAGTATGACGTGATAGTGTGATTAGGTACTAATACTACGCGGGCGGCAGCTAGTCGTTACAAGTATGTTTTAAGAAACATAATAATCTCCCAACAAAATAAAGATAATTGCAGGGGATGATTTTAATGATGTTCTAGGTTTCGAAATTTAATAATGAATTCGTTGTTTACCCAAATACCCATCTTCTTACTCTTATTCCATTTTTTGTACTCCTCGCAACATGTCTCCTTCCGCACTCCCTATTAATCGTATCCTAGAACTCCTTTTCTCGTAGGCGTGGGCTTGCGGACGGCGAGTAACGGGACCGATAAGGACCAGGCCATAGTGTTCCACGCGTGCCTCAAAGAGATGTCAGCAAAACTGATGGGGTCCGCTAGGGCCGATGCCTGTCTGGATCGCGGTTAAATTTGACAAAGAGTTACCGCCGTGGCTCAAGCAGCTGAAGGAACACGGGTGGGTTTTAGTCAGTAAAAGTCTGACACGCCCTCCGGCTTCACCCAGAGCGGGAAAATTCATTGAATGAATTACCAACCCAAAAAAAAGTACTCCTTTTCTACCCATACCTTTTTCACATAGTCCATACATTGTTTATTTGATCTTCATTCCCGCTCTACTCTTATATCCATCATCATTCATACTCAAAACTCTCCTTGCAGTATTTTCCTTAGTTCGATCTTCACACAGTGCACTATAAATGTGAGACTGTTTCTTTTAACAAAGTACCTTTTATTTAGTTAAGTTGGAGTAGAGTAAATACTTAAGGCCTAAAATGGTAAAAAGTGCCTCAGGCATTAAGCCTCTGCAACAGACCAAATGGTAGTCTAATGTGCGGAAACGGGAACTCGTACCACAACCACTACAACTGTTCGGATTTGTATGTTTTTTGAGAGTAAAGTATTTATTAAATAAATAATATTACATTTTTGATTGTTATCGAAATCCTACTAAATACATGAGCGTTTTTATAAACTTCAAATATTTATAGAAGCATTATTACCAACAATGCGTTTATAATTTAGAGTTGTAGGTGTAAGTTTCACAAAAGCTGCAGAAAGATATAATCAGTCTACTGGTGTCATTATCACCAAGTTATTGTCATCAAGAAGGTTACTAACCCCAAGTTCTTTCGTTTTATTATTAAGTTTTCCAGACAAATGGTCTTCTTTGAAAGTCAAGCAACTTTCAAAGAAGACCATTTAATAATTAAAATGAAAACGCTCTTTAATATCAGCTGAATTCAACTGCGAAACATCAATTTGTTAATTATTTTTCACCTTTTGAAGTTGATAGCAACATACCCTTTTCATTCGTGTGTGAAATATTTGTTTCACGTTTATTCGTTCAGTTTAATTGAAGCACTACAGGGTTAATTGAATGAAAAATAATTGTAAAACAATTTCAATTAAATACTTAATAAAGAGTCTTAAGCTAGTCTTTGCGAAAGGATTTTATTGTTTTCATTGATGAAAGTACCCACTGTTTCAATTTATATTGTTGTCTCATTTTTACTAGGTATTTAAAACGTTGTCGAAAAGAGTATATTTTTACTCTGCAGTTCTTTATTCAAACATTTTTCAACACAACCAAAAATTTTCTCATATTAATTCCATGCAAAATATTTTCTATACACGTTCATTTTCGTGAAAAGGATCCGATCATTTCGACAGAACAATTTCCTCGGAACCTTCCAAGAGAGGCATTTTATAAATAGACTGATAACTGCACACACGGAGAGATGAACTCAAAGGTTCCGCCGTGTGCGGCTCCCTTTGATCTCGCTGACCCGCCGCCGCCCTCAGCAGCCCACTTCAACGAAATTATCTTGTTTTTTATCCCGACGACTATTTACGATGCGAATGAATACTAAAAATTCTCAGCAAAAAAATCTTCTTGTATAACAATTTTAACCACTTTATCCAGTTACTGTGTCGCAAGAAAATAAAGATATCGGCTTTCGTAGTATCTTGTTTCTCGATTATTTTTAGTGTTTTTTAAACTGAGTGTATGTTTTTAAATAATTGATTTTGTATCTAAGTAAACTTTCTATAGCAGCGTGATCAAAAGAGTCTTTTGTCAGTCCAATTCTTGAAAACAAAATTATGCTTACTTTTCTTTGCATTGCCGAATCTGCACGCAAACAAATCCCGCATAAAAATTCCCATATCATCTACTCAAGCTATCGAAAACTATCTGCCTATTCGCTAACAGAGTAGCTACACAAACGAAAACTGCCGATCTCCAGATCACTTCAACCTCAATTCAAATTTTATTCATATCGATCTCTCTGCGGTTCCCGACTTGCAAAACGTTCATCGACGTAGCTTCGCCAAATTAATTTCTAAGCAAAAAAGCTAATCTTGGCACATTTTTCCTTACCTTTTGTTTTACCTGTATTCATAGCTTGTTTACCTACGTCATGTATTGTAAAGTACAAGAATACAGCGAGCACAACGACTGTATTCGTGCAATCGTCCATTTCTTTCGGCGCGCCGGGAATTTAGAAAATCTTTTTGTGTTTTTGCCCTTTTTCAGTTGTCTGTTTTGATATTTGAATTTGATTGTGAATTTAAGTTTTTCGCATTTAACAGTTCTAGGATTTTACTAAGAAAATACTGTTATGGAAATCTGTTTCTAGTTTTAGCAATCCAGAACATTTCAATTTTTAGAGGAAAAATATTCGACGCTTTTTGAATGCTGAGGTTACCGGAACTGGAAATCTTCATATTTCTATTGTGTAAAATAGGAACAATACTTTAAATCGAACTGTTATAGTTTAGAACAAGTATATCGGAGAGAATCTGTATATAGATACAATAAACATATTCTCTGCGCCAAATGGAATATCATAGACCCATCCAAAACAAAGTGCCAATGTGGGGCCCCTTCGCAAGATATGGGCCACCTCCTTGTCTGCCCTTCGTGCCCGACCACCTGCACCTTACGGGATTTGAACGTGGCAAATGATCGAGCTGTCCGAGTGGCTGCATACTGGTCGGACAAAATCTGAATGGTTGTATAGTTTGAGTTGATCGACACGAAAGAAGAAGAAGAACAGATTCTCTCCGAACAACATTCCTAGATACAGACAGTTATTTAAATAGTAGTAACGGGATTATCTGCCTAGAATCTAGTCTCTTCAAGTTCTTAAGTCGACATAACATTTACTTTGGAATATCCAAGTTGGTAACATTGCGATAATAAACCTAAAACAGTAGTTCAGTTTTGGTCATAAAAATATCCAGTTATTTTGCTCCTTCGGGAATATACAGAAGTCTTGAAAAACTGCAGCAATAAAATTAAAAAAAAAAAATTGTGTTAAAACAAATTATTTTAAGCAAGTGGGTATATTATGTTATTAAAGAAATAATCTTGAATATTGCGTTTATTAAAATTTAGGTACCTGTTAACCTCAATATACAAAATTATGTTACCACCTTTTAACGTTAATAAGATTCTCGAAGCCCAAAGCTGTTTACAATCAAAGGAATATACGATTCCTTGAAATCCCATACCGACATGTTTTTCCTTATTAGTTTAATCCCGCAAAAGATTTAATTTCGCTCGATCTAATACTCGCGCAAAATATCGCGTTTCTGGAACGGAAACCATTTTGTTTTCAACGTTCTTAATTATTGTCGACGCAGATATTTTGCTTCTTATTTTTGTGAAAAGACATTTTAAATACGAAAATAGCCAGAATTTATAAATGGTAGAAATTATTAGAAAGATTGTCACGGGTAATACCTAAGAAATAGGAGATAAGTATGGGTATACAAATGAAATAAAGAACGCTTTAGATAGCAATGTTATTCCTAGCATAGGAGGACTTGCGCGAGGTGCTGACTGAACGGCACAGGATCGTAAATGTAGTGAACGAGCCAATGTATGACAATAAAACGCTTCCTTTTTTGTATCGCTGCGTCCTCGCTTTTATTCCCTTTGTTTCCAATTCCGCAGTTCCGAATAAAAAATGTTTCCTGCAACCCAAAATCGCTGTAGCTCGCATACTTACCATATTCTCAATAAAAAATCACTCTGAACAGGTTTTACACGATTCATTCCATTCGATTGGCATCGAATGAAGAACGAACGGTATCTAGCTCGCATCCATCCACTCGTGCGGAGATTCCGCGGGACACTCGCTGTCGGTTTGATCCGCTCCGATTGATATTACTCTGTGTCAAGGAATATTTTTTGCTCGTCCTGTTCATCGTTTATGATTGATATGTATCGCACATGATTTGTTGCGTATCGTAAATCAAAGATACGCAGAGTGAGGGTTATTTTGATTTTCATTCACGTATGCTGGAATTTTTATTTCTGGTTTCCGGTTGGCGCAATAACAGGTTTGCTAAGGATTCTTATAATATTCACGTAATACACTTCGCAATATTTATAATTATTCAAACTTAAACAAAAATCGTTAATTTTTCCCTGTGACATTGGTACTACCTAAATTATCGATATTTTAAGAATCAAGACTTACAATTTTCATTGTTATCTACGTGATCCATATATGTTAGACTTATTTCGTCTTTTATGTTTATTACTATGTCTTGTATTTTAAAGCTTTCGAAAGTGGCAAAAACTCGTGTAATATTTAATTTTTCATACAAAATTTCACAGGTACATTTTATCTCGCTGCATTATTAACTACGCCACATACTATCACCTCGCTGTACTCGTACTTTATATTAATACACAAAAACTCGAGACTCTCGCACCCCTTTACTACAAACTTTGTAACATGCTCCCGTTTACTAGCATTTTATGTTAAACCTCTGCTCCAGAACGATCCTCTTTTTTCCATCTCATTCAGAACGCGCAATAGAACGTGTTTTTTGAGATATTTCCATTCTGGATAGTGGGGTCTTTGTTTTATTTCCCGAATAGAATAAGTTATGGCCGGGGTTTAAGGGAATATTTTAGCGAGATTCTCAGCTACTATCGCAAGTTTCTTTATCTGTTAAACTTGCAGCTATTTTTGTTAAAAACTTCCAAGAGTCGAAATATTTATTATACACGAGCTCAAAGTTATCATTTCAGTTTCTTATCTTGTAATATAAATTAGTTTTTAATTAATTAATTTAGCTCTGCTTGTTCAGTTTACTAATAAATTGTAAAATGATAGAGCTTTTGCTAAAATATTCATAAAATACTATTTAAAATTAAAATCTAGGTAGATATATCTTAAAGACTACGACAAAAATTTATAACATGATAACAATGATAACATCATCTACACAAACTTTTTGGTTAATCCTTCACTCCAACTACTCAAGCTGAATTAAACTTCAATCGATTTCAAATTGCGATAAGATTCAATAGATTTCTATTAAATTCACGTAATTTTTCTTTATAAGTAAATAGGTAATGTAATCCTTATTTCTCGCATTTCATCTTGATTTGGCTGTAATCCGTATCAAGATCCAGTCTTTATTTGATTCGACTTTAGTCTTAAAATAGCTTCAATAATTGTTTGTCCCTATCTTTAAGCACTTACCTCCACTAGGTTTCGAAGCTGTGGTGGCGACGCAGAAGCAGTGCAGCAGCAGCGAGAGCAGCATCTTGGTTGTCATGGTAACGTAGGTGCTCATGCTCGCCTCATCGTGGTTGGTTCCGGGCCCCAGGTTGCTCACTTCACTTTCACCTTCATTGTGAATGGTGGCAGTTACATCACTTTGGCGAAATTAAGTCTGCAACAAAGAAAATACTTGTGTTTTAAAGATTTAAGACAAAATACTAAATGTGATGGTGCCTGATAACAAAAACAAAATAATTCAAGTAACGGATTTACATCCAGTTAGAAATACAGTTCATCATCTTCATCATCGTCTCAGACAATTGGCGGTGATGGATTTTAGGCCTCCCCCAAGCACTGTCATATGCCCCGTGCCAGTGCTGAAGCATTCGATTTTAGAACTGGTTTCAGATTTTATTTTAGAACCACCAGGTTACCAGTCCCACTTGTGAGGAAGCCTACTGTAGAGCTGCTTCCAGTTTGCGATTAAATCCAGTTACTTTGTTAAAACTTTATATAGATAATAAATCGCAAAAATATGTTGCTATAACGGAAACAAGTAATTAAAGCGTGCAAAGCAATATAAATCATCATATAAAACAACATTGAAACAATAGCAATCTCGAAACTGCTTCGTTACATCCCTACACTAATTCTATTAATCAAAGAGTATTAGTTGCAGAGCTGCAACAACATTGTAACGGGCAAGTAATTTCGTCATTAGTTACTAGCAATTAGTGTCCTACCGAAATTTCTGACCGAAGCCAATGAAACTGCTATCGTCACAACATAAATAACACTTACTACAAGCCAAAGGTTAAAGAACCCTAAGAGAAATTCAGTTCAAGATTGGCAACATTTTGTTTTTCTTTTCTGGCGAGGACGATTGCCCAACGCAACGGAGTATGAGCTCTACCTCCTGCCCGTTGCCTCTTCTTTCGCACTCTCGCACATTCGTTATAGTTTTTTTTAATGGCTGGTAAAGAATGCCTAAGGTAAATCCGTCATTTTACAATTTTCCATGAAGTTTTAATAAATATATAAATTTAAACACTTGCTAGAACCCTTCGGCTTCAGCTAAAACTTCAGCATTTTGGAAGAAGCCGAAAGATTCTCCGAAAGTTGTATTTTAACCGAAGACGAAGATTCAGTTGAACACTACCTAGTTCCGAGCAATTCTATTGTCAGCGAGCCAGTCCGCCGCCGACCGCTGAGCGATCGTCTCGACAAACTCGATGCTAACCAGGGATAATTGATGACACATATGCGGCATTCCTTTGATGTTACATCTAGTAGCTACTCACTTATGCATGGCTTGTGTTTGTCCAAGTAATATGAGGATTAAGAGATCTTAGTTTTGATCAATGTTTGGTTTGACTACAATTTAATTGATGAAATCTCAGTGATATTATTGGGGACTCTTGTCCTACTTGGACTTTTCAACCCTGACTGGTTTCACATAATTCTTCATACCTGGGATACTTATTTATCTTTAAAACAAATTTCTTAATGGGACTTAATCAAATACGATGAAAAGCTAAATGATGAGGCACTACACGAAATCAGGCCTTCTATTCTTCACATTATAGTTATTCCATTTACAAAAACACCTTTTTTGATACATAATATTAATGTGAGTAGGAACACTCACAAGCTATATTTTCCGTGCTGAATTACTTATTTACATGAAAAGGTTACACAAGTTTTATCAAATTCATCTCTATTCAGTTCCCCAGGAACACTTCCCAATGTCATCGCGACTGCCTCCTACAAAGAGAGCTTATCCCAGAAGAGCAAACTGAAATAAACCTCGATTGGCCTCACTCGGTCTATAGAAACTCTAACTTCCCTACCTTCCCTTTTTGTTCGGCTTGCGACATTGCACTGCTAGCACCTATCAATAGGAGATAAAATTTTATATCAGCCTAGACTTGAAAATAACTGGAAAATCTAAGTTTTTTAGAACTAGGACATGTAGTGTGAAAAATAAATACTGCAGAAACCTTGCGAGTTATATAATTAAATGAGCACTGATTTGGCACTGGATAAACCCATGCCAAAAGTTTTTAGAAGATAAGTTCAGAAACACGAGAGCGAGCGGTTCGCAGTTGGCTACCGACACTCGCACTCCTGCTGGGAGCAACGACCGAACTAAATAAATATAACGTTAGTAGCCATCTTTTGGGAGATATGAATGTTTTATCATAATGTTGTGAAACTATGGCTAATATTATATTAAATGTATGATGTGAACGTTTGAATCTTTGTATGTAGCTATAACTAAGTTAACGTAAAGACGATACAGCAATAAAAATTAAAGCGGTCCTTATTTAGCAACTGTTCTCGTTTTTTTTCAAATTCGCCATAGAAAATTAGAATATCTATAGAATATGTCAAGCAATACCTAAACAGTGTCGAGATGTTTTTTTTTTTTTAAGGATGTTTCACTTTTTTGTTTAACTATCAACAGTTTAATAAAATTGATCTTCACCAGTAGGAAAACTACTTCATTAGTAACGTACTACCGATACCGGCGTGTCATACACAGAACTTGAATAATTCAACTCCAAAGCAACAAAACAATATCCCTAGCAACACATTAAAAGATGAAAACGATCAAAGATGAAAACATAAATTAACATTAGGTAACAAAAGAAGTGTGTGGGGTTAAATACTGCGAGATATAAATTATTATACATAGTTATAATAATAGGACTAATATGGAATCTCTCACACCAGTAGACATAGTTATCGACTTAATGGTTCCAGAAATTACCAATTACTAAGCCAGAATAATAGCGAGCCTGAACAATGGTGGGAACTCCGACCTTCCTCGTACCTTCAATTTAGAGAAACAAAGTAAAGAGATCAATTAATTAGCAGTTCTAATAGATAGGTAGTGTGGCTTCAAGATGGATGGTTGCCGAACCTTTGTACTGGAGGCAAAGATCTTAAGAGTTTTATTCGGAGTTGCTCCCAAACTGAAGTTGGTATATTGTTTTTTTACAGGCTTTCCCAAAATTCAAGGTATATTTTGGGAAAATCGTGCTCCAGCCGCTTGGGAAATTCATTACATACCTAACAAAATAATAAAGAGAAATGATTGAACACTAAAATGTTATCGTGCTATCAAAAGCCTAAACGATATCTAGATACTTGTAATATAAGAAGCAAGGAACCCATAAAATACCTAATATCAAAATAATTAGAGTACTTCCAAAGGCAAAATCTTTAATGTGCTCGTAAACTATTAAACCTTATAGCGAGTTTACGTCACACAAAGGAATATCGAGAACACAAAGACGATCGTTAAACAATGAAACGTCCATTCGTACATCGAAACAGAACATTACCTGCCCATAACATTATCGGCGCCGTAAAGATCTCGTGTACCAAATACGTATAGCAAATGCTCGCAATTTACTTTATTGCAGTCTACGTATCACGGCCAGTGCTCCGTGACCTGTCAGCGAGCTTACTCGAACCCGTTTCTTCTCAACGTAATCCGGGTTGAAGGAGGCAGGGAAGGTCTGTGTAATTTGGTTGTAGATATAGGTTCTGTGAGCTCGTTCCGTGACAATTTTTTGAAGCCAAATTCGGTGCACGAGATCTCTATTTGTCAAACATGCCCCGGGGGGGCGATGTGCCACCAGCCACGAGCCCTGAGTGTCGTCATCTCGCCATGTAAACGAGTACTGTACGATGGCGTGACGTTACCATAAATTTTGGCTATGTTACTCGTAATAACATTATATCGTCCGCTTAATTTTCAGAGCTTATTTATTTAAGCTGGATTTTAGCACTCCATAGATAATTCTCGGCTACGCTCTCTCTTACGTATCTTGTCAACATTTACACTAAGTTATATTATGGCTTTGTGTAATTTTCTTTTCCACATTTTCCACATTATCATCCTATTTACTATTATTAGTCATGGGATGCAGAAAAAGAAAGATAAAAACACTTTTACTTGGAATATAATGCTTCATGACAGTTTTGTATCTTATTGCCTCTCCAATATTACGAGTACAAAGAATTATAATTTCAACGTCAAAATACAAGCAGCCTTTTGTAAAAATAATATTTTCCAGCGAAACTTAGACGTACGGCTGCTCTCTCGCGGAATTTAAAAAACACTGACATCACTATAGTTACTAGTAGAAAGTTCAGGAGAAACAAAATATACAGTTTCATCTGTAAAACAATTTGTTTCCGGTAGGAGCGGACGGTTTCTATCTCCTCTCGCTCCTCTAATTAGTAAATGAATATTTTAGTGGAAAGAGTTTGATGCAAAGTCTTCTTACGTTAACTTTCATTAGTACAAGTGTAATTATTAAGTTGTTGACCTTGCTCATCCCGTCGATTACTTGTTAGTACGTAACTTCTTAGGGTTATATTACTTTGAAATTTGGGTGAACACTCAAATTCGTGGACGTGTAATTTTAGAAATCTCAAAAATATTGCGTCCTACCCGAAGGAGCGAGCACAAATAAAGTTTATAATTAATCTACAAATTACAAAACTTCAGTAAAACAGTCTAGGGTCAAGTAATACTCATTTCAGCGTAAAGTAGTGACTTCTTTTCTTACTTTTTACTTAGTAATCAAATTACTTAGTACTGAAATTTATTTCGAGTGTAATTTTAAAACATCTTTAAGTACATAAAAGGAAATTCATTAATAGTATTCTCGCTTCTCTTTTTCTCGTAATTTTATATGGCTTATGTTTAACTTACCACCAGATATAGTAACATATAACAGACAAAAATAGTAAATGATCACCAAAATTAAACCCGCATCTTATTGTAAAATTATAACCAAAGTTTTAACATCTCGCTATCCTGTTTAGGCAAAATGACTCCAAATAAATCATTGTTAACCCAAAAGTAGTAAATGATCACCAAAAGTAGTAAATGATCACCAAAATTAAACCAATGACCAAAAAGATTATAAAATTTCTGGGAGCAACTTGGAAGTAGCGCTCGCCGGCCGCTGCCGCGGCACCGCTCGCTTTGCTCGCTCGGCTCGCGCGCGGTTGGTCACAGTTCTAACCTAACCTAACCTATTTTACAACATTAAATAGCGCAATAATTTGCTATTAAAATTTGGTGATCAATTTACTAAATTTGGTGATCAATTTACTAAATTTGGGTTTCATAGTACAATTTTAGGTAATAGAGGTTATGGTCACAAAGTAATTTTAGGTGGTCGTTATATTTATCCCCATTTTATATCAATATCTGGCCGACTAAGTCGATTATCGAGAGGATACACGTCTTGAAAGCTTTTATGAGCCCGTTGGAGTTCCCGTTGACTTAGTATAAGGGCATTAATATGTCAAACTTCAAAGCCGGCGCGCCGCACTCCTTTGTCGCAGCGGAATAATTAACATAGTTTACGATCAATTTCGAATTCATCCATAACACACACACACGGAATCGCTTTCCAACTAAACACTGTGTCTGTTCATTGTCAGTATATTGTACAAAACTATTTCGTACCTACTCGTCGCTTATGAATATTACTTGTATTTTTATTAAAACTTAACTATACATTTTTCATGAAAATGATTCTCACGAGAAGAAAGTTTTTAATGAAATCTACCTTTTCGTAATGTGGCCTTACATTTTGGATAATATTTATGAGGGTAGACTCAAAAAATTACGTAAATGTGCTCTAAAAATAAGATTAAATTATTTTGTGAACATTAAATTAGTTTTATGTAAGCACATCTTAATCTTGGTATTAAAATTTAATTATCAAGTTATTTAAAAATTATTCTTGCGTAAAATGAAGCCCTTATAATTGGTTAACAAGTTTCAATTAAAGACGAATTTCAAATCAATCTTCTGTAATGGCGATCGAAACAATACAGCAATCAGCTGGCACTGAAGTGAACACAGCATCGCGAATGAAACTAATACCATAATAATTGTATAGCTTGCTACAATGATGACCGTCGGGGAGGATTGTGCGATGACCTCCTCAATCCCTGCCTAATCTCTATCCAGATTACAATCCGACCGGCCTATTTGTACATTAAGTGGGCCTCACCCATTAGTTTGAAGAGGCTCTTGATTAAATCGATCCGTGAGTGAGTTTGGCACTAATCTGACGATAAATTTATTTTGCTCACAAACTTGTTGCAAACACGTATAAATTGTTCAAGAATTGTGTTTTGAGACATCGTTAACTTGTGTAATTTTTATGTGACATGCTATGTGGACACTACATAAATAACAACATTTTTCATGGCAATAAAAAGGTTTATTATGATAATGGCGCTTGCCTTGCTTCTCGATCGTAAATCTATAACAATCAGTTAATAATAATTTACTGTAACTTAGTAACTTACTACAACTACAGATACATCTCTGTCTAACCACTCGGGGAAGACAGGCTTGATGTTAAGTTATGTTATGTCAGTTTTCTGGTATAAAGTGTATGTTCGTTATTATTTATCAGTTTTAAATTAGAAATTGTATTTACGTAAATTAAAAAAGACTTTTCGCTGACGTGACGACACACAGGTTCATATGTTTTGCAGCTGTGCTAGTGCCACCAGACCAATGTGGCGAGTCAAATCACATTGCGAAGCTTAATATCCCAACACGGTTGCGCTGAGTCGGACGCGTGCCAAAGCCAGATTATTGTTAGTCGCCAGTGGGTCTTTGCTCCAATCGCCACTTGGCACCAGCCCCGTGCACACCACTGTTCTTTATTTTCATCTGTCAACACCAATTTATAAAGTTCGTAACTGTAATAATGAAACCATTTTTTATCTGCCAAACAAACGCATTTTTATTTCAGTACTTAAATCACTTTTCTATATTCATCGTTATAATCGCCTCCCTACATAAGCCTTATAATCGTAAAACCATCCAAAGAAACACAAAAACATTAATGTCACATTTTATGATTATAAAGTAATTAAAAGCCGCACCAAACGTGTGAATAAAACCATTAAAGCAACAAGAACACTTCACTTTAGCGGTGTCCTAGCGTTCATTAAAGGGTGGAGTACCTCAAGGCAGCGTAATGGGGCCGCTACTTCTCCCCCTTGTTATCTCATACGATGCTTCCTTTGTGCGACCGTATTGTATACAATGTTACTTGTATCTGTCCTGTTAGTTCCGAGCTCTGAGCTCCAGCCTCCACCTGCAGCGATCGTTAGGGCCACACGGTTACCGCATTGTTTGTATTGTACAATTAGTTTAACTGAACTGTTTTGAGTTTGTAAGTTCAGTGGTACTTCGTCTGTTTCAGTTACAGATTTCGTTTTCGTAACATTGTTTGCCGATCGTGTCCCATGTTTGCATTAAGTATGTTTATGTTTATTAAATTGCTGCCAAATTTAAAATCTGCTGTGTTGTTGTCATAATAATACGAAAACGTTTTCCTCTAATTTTGAAATGGTACTTATTATTGCATAGGATTACAACTAATACTTACAAAGTATTCATAATGACTCGTAAACAGGGATTCTGGTTTTAATTCAAAAAAATGTTTCAATATTCATCTGATCCCGCCAGCCAGAGCGGTGCAGTATTAATCCGATCACAATACACGCAGAAAATACGGAATAAAACTCACCGCTATCGGAAATTCCATCAGCATTTCATACATTTAACATCTGTTTCCATTTCATTGACCGGTGCAAAGAGCATTATTTCCAACCGACGCTGGCGGGCATTAACACTGTACAGATAAAATAAATAATTTCCAAGGCGCGATAGAAAAGATGATGTCAATAATTTATTATTTTCGTTTCCTTTTAAAACGATGCCATTAGCGTTCCGTTGAGTGTTCCCCTCTCCTCTCCTGCTCGAATATTCCGCTTCTAAAGGGAATTTTCTAGAACAACCTCACCGGTACCGTGAGGAAGTCTAAATTTAATCTTGCATTAAGTAAATCGGGCTTTTCGCGAGTGGCGCTTATCAAATTTCTCTGTCTTCCCGCAAATGGCAAAGATAAATGTATGTTTGATCGGATATCAAATTTTCGCTTCCAAGCCTAGAAGTCTTTCTTTTGTCGCTGGAGTGAGTAATGATGATGAGTGTAGCAATTTTCTCACCGTTTTTTTTATATTTTGAAGCCACATTGGCAAAACAGCTCCGACGAGTTGTAAAATTCTTGCGACAACACCGTGCGACATATTTGTACGAATCAGCGAGAAAACGCTTTACGATTGACTTCTTGGAATCCGCTCAAAACGTTTTAAATAAAACTGTATTGCTTGCAGACCTCTTTGACTGCGAAAAGGTTAAAGAACCGTTTTATATGTGAGAAATTTGTCCAAGCCACTCAAAAGGCCTATATCTGTCGTAACTGCATTATCCGATAGAAGCCCAGCCACTGAAAGAGAATCCAAAGTGGCTCTAATGAGAGCAACACAAAGGCTATCAAGTAGTACAGTGAAAAGGTCGCGGTGACGTAACCGCTCTGTAGTGCTTCTTATAAAACGTCGATTACCGTTCAAGCGTTCCCATTGTACTAAACCCTAAAATGGCCCGAGGCTGTCACTAGTGCGTGGGACCATTATCGCGGGCTCTTTTTGTCCCCTCGTCCCTTTTTTGCTCACGGTCCCGTGTAAGACAGATACGGAATGGGTAATAATTGGAGTTAAATCCTTTTTTGTTGGTGTCGTTTTGGATTTTAATGCGATTTCAGTCCTTTTAACTCGTTCGTTTGATTTAATTTCGCAAATCATTACCTTGTATCAATTGTTGTATGCTGTTCGAACAATTACATTCCTGCGCGTTTCGTTCAATGTTATTCGTAAAATGGTATTCCTTTTGAAATCATAAAATTATTGAACAAATTATTATCGCTTTTGGGCTTAAAACGAAATGTATGCCCTTTACCAGGCCCCTCAGAAAGTATTGCGAAAAAAAGTTTTTATATATGGGAGACTGGCCAGTTATAATGTTTTTCGAAAATATGATTATTTATAAGTAAAAATAAGTAAGTTCCAATTTCAAAATTTCCCTCCACATTTTTTGCGAGTTAATTCAAAGTATTGTGTCTCACTGAAATATGGATCTGCGCCGGGAACATTTTAGAGCTATGATTTTATACGATTTCAAGTGTCGCCTGAAACCGGATGAATCGTACGATAGACTTCAAATGGCATTCATGGATGAAGGCCCTTCCAAGGCAACCGTGTATCGTTGGTATAACGAATTCAAGCGCGGTCGACCAACTTTGGGGGATGACGAAAGAAGCGGTCGCCCTTTGACGGCTGTTACCGAAGAAAACGTGCTAGCAGTGAAAAATTTAATCCAAGACAATAGGCGAATTACATATCAGGAGATTCAACACATATTGAAGATTGGATCGGGAAGCGTTCACGAGATTCTACACAGCCATCTTCGCGTGAGGAGGATAGTATCACGCTGGGTGCCGCACAACCTCACCGATGCTCAGAAGCAGGCCCGGGTGGAATGGTGCCGTGATATGCTTAACAAATTTGAAGCAGGCTCGTCTCGGCGTGTTTACGACATCGTTACAGGTGATGAGTCCTGGATTTATCAATACGACCCAGAAACCAAGCGCCAGTCGACTGTTTGGGTGTTTCAAAATGAGCCAACGCCTACCAAAGTGAAGCGATCTAGAAGCGGGGGTAAGATTTTGATCGCTAGCTTTTTTAATTTGACTGGCCACTTGGTATCAATTCCCTTACGGGATCAAAGAAGCATTAATGCCGAATGGTATACTACCAAATGTTTGCCAGAAGTTTTCTCTGTTATAAGCAACAAGCGACCAAACACAGGGCTCCGCGGGCTACTGCTCCACCACGACAATGCACCTGCGCACACCGCACTCAAAACGAGGGACTTCCTGGACAGCACGCCAGTCAAACTCCTGGGTCACCCTCCTTACAGCCCTGATCTAGCACCGTGTGACTTCTTTTTATTCCCAAAAATAAAAAATCAGCTCAAAGGGATACAATTTTCGTCGCCGGAAGATGCGCTGGCTGCGTTCGAGCAGGCTGTAAACGAGGTGTCTGCGGCGGACTGGAAAAAGTGTTCTGAAAACTGGTTTAGGCGCATGAATCTTTGTATAGAGGCTGGTGGAAAGTACTTTGAAAAGATTTAATAAAAATATATGTACGTATAGAACAATTTTTTTTAGTTTCGCAAAACTTTCTGAGTGTCCCACGTATTATAACGATAATTTTATGTGTCTATTCACTTATATTACATAATAATTTTATCTCGACGTTCATTCACTAGTCGTAAAGTTGGTGATTTTTCTAAATTGAATTTTCATCGATGCTGTTACGAGCACTCTTAGAGGTTCATTTTGTACAAAATGGAATTTGTTTGATGAAGTTAGGAAAAAAATATCGCAGGGTAATCTAAACGAAAACCGAATTAGAAAAATAAAACGTGATTTGGATCACGAAAGCTTTTCTGAAGCAGATAATTCACCGCATTTTTATAGTGAGAGAGAAGATTCAAATGAACTGCACAGATATCAGGGCATGTATTATCTAAAAAAAGATCAACAAAACGAATATTGGGAATGTGAACTGGGGCTTATCTGCTCCGTTTGTAAATGAAGTAAGGCCCGTTGTAAAATAGGATTAAAGAGCATCAGCTAAATTTTGCTGAAACCATTTTCCTTTGGGTTTTTATGCAGCCGAGTTTTGTAAAGAAATGTGTGTAAATAGTAGTATAGGGTGCACCTCATTACTGCGAGACCCGTGCCTGTGCCTCCGCGGGATGAAGGTAAAATTAATTTACGACTTAATACAACGGTGCTTTGTGCCGCCGCGGTGGAAGTATGAGACGAGCAGCGAGTACAGGAGCAGCGGGGGACGGTTGTAGCACAGGCTCTTATGAATCATGAAAATTGTCGCACTCCAGACGGACGTATACCTACTCGTAAAATGGTTTTCTTGCTAATAAAATGGTAAGCACGCCAGCAATTTGTTAGATTTGATTTTGGAGGTAGATATTTTCCGTAAGACATCTTCTTTATGAGGTTACGTACTCGTAATCATATTTATTCGAGACGTTATTAAAAGAAAACTGAATCAAGAAATCTCTAGCGGTTATTTTTTACATCGAGAAAAAAAGTATTTTACTTTCAATGTGATCCCCGAATATATTTTTCCAACAAGCAGCAGCGTTTTTTTTTTCTTCGGCGAGCAATATTTAGTGGCGATACTTATCTGAAATCCCATCGCTTACCACTTGCGCCCTAATATCTTTCATCTCGGATAAACAAGTCGGTGGGGGTCGGCGTTTCTTAAATCCCCCTGTTAAATAAACTTTAGAGCCTTTTCAACGTTTGGGCGGTGATTTTGAATTTAATTTTTCGGTTTAACGCTAGTAACGCTACCCATCAAAAGAGATGTAATGGCTCATTTTGTATTACGAGTTTTTGACACAATGTACTGAAGATCATTGTGACAGAAATGTTTGAGTTTTGAAAAGACAACGCTCGTTTTCAATTTAACGTTTGAGATTGAGATTGTTGGAATCCGTTTAATTTGGTTTAATCCACTGCTATTTACAATGCTGTATTTGTTATTGAGAGTGCTTTGTGAAAGATCTTGCCCGGGGAAGTATTTACACCACGCCTATCACTTCCGCATTGCTGTGTTTCAGTTTGAAGAGAGGTTATCCTGGTGCGGGTGTAATTACGGGACATGAAATATACAGTGTAGTATTATTATTATTTATAGTATTTGAACATTGTCTCTAGGGTGAACTGATGCTCTTCTGATGTGTTATTCTATCTGCTACGCGATGACGCGGTTGCATGGATTCAATGAAGCGATTTCCATTCGCCCTCGCGTTGTTTTAATTGATATAATATCTTGTCTAGAGCCTCTGATCACCTATCATCGGATAGGTCAGAAGCTCGATTGCCACTCAATAGTCGTTAAAGAAAACTGCTTTTTGAAGAATTTTCATAGAAGTATATAGTTATAAAACTAAATCCACTGTATTAACTTCTCAACGTTAAGGTTACACTAGTCGATCATTCTTCCATGCAAACGTAGTCTGGCGATTACTCCATTGTTTGACGATGTACGTTCAAAAAAAAAAAAAAACAATTTATCTCATCATGTATGGAAACAAAAAAGTTAAAAAGAAAAATGTTGTAAAGGTAGGAGCGTCGAAAGTTCCTTATTTCAACACTAATTTTAACGCATCTTTGGGCGGAAATAAATACCATAAGAAGAACGAAAATTGCAAAACGGCCACCATACAGGGATCGATTAGTAGTTCAACAATGCAAATAATTTTACATACATACATGTACATAAACTCACGCCTTTTTCCCATGGGGGTAGGCAGAAACTACAGAAAATGATTTAATGAAAAAAAAAATGCAAATAATTTTATTCTGAAAATATACATTTAGTAGTTTTTTCATAATATTTTGGCTCCCAAAGGTCTGTTTATAAAATTTCACGCGCTCGTTTTCGTCCTAAATCATCATCCATTTCGCTACAAACTTGCAAAAGTGCTAATTCGTACGCGAACTAGCTTCTAACTGCTTATCACAGCATCATGGTTAAAGTTTTTACAATTACTATTTAACGACAATGTCGACGGAGCCCCGCTGCGGGGCTCCTATTTCTGTCTAAAGGGTCTAAAGTAACCTAACACGAAGAAGATGACGGAAGCTGAGTTCGCTCGCTTTGCTCGCTCACTTCAGCTGCCGTCATCTTTTCGAACCTAACCTGTCCGTGTCGGGGTGCCCTAAGTTCCCGAGCTCGCTTCGCTCGCTCTTGGACTAATGACTTCTTGAAAATTAGGACAAATGTGATGAACAGGTTTTGTTGTACTTACTGGTTAATATGCGACTGAGATAGTTATTTTGCTACGAAATATGGAAAATTTGCTGTGCAGTTAGTATTTCTGCTATGTATGTAGTTTTTTTGTACAAAAATAAATTTAACTGTATTGCATTATGAGGAAAAAAGTAATGTCATATTGATGTATAATTTCGAATTATCTGCAGTTTGAGTTTTGCTAAACATTTAGTAAGTTATTTGATGTAAAAAAGAATATAAATGATGAGTATGTATTGATAGACTATTATTTTATTTGATATGCAATTTATAATATCCCCTCTGAGAATATGAGAGTATTCTTATCTAATAATCTTATCGTCGGTATTTTCTGGGTACTCCAATTAATTATAATCACACTAATATTATAAAGGCGAAAGTTTGTGAATGTGTGTGTGTTTGTATGTTTGTTACTAATTCACGTTCGAACGGCTGGACGGATCTGGATGAAATTTGGCACAGAGATAGATTATAGTCAGGAATAGCACATAGGATAAAACATGCATAGGCATAGGCTTTTTATCCCGGGAATATGTTCCCTTGGGATAATTTTTAGTACACGCGGGCGAAGCCGCTGGCAGAAGCTAGTTAATTATATAGGTACCTATACCTTACATTAATAACGAAACATTTCATATAATTACTTGCTTGCCCTTATCTCATTTATTTGAAGTCGGCGTAGCAAGCCTTCTCCATCCATACCTCTCTCCATATGACGTCATCTCACCCCTATCATCTTCATCACAGTCCTCCCATACTTATTCTTACAATTAATTATTTCTTTCATTATTCATACTTTTCTTACAACATTTCCCTCATGTTTCCGCATCACTTGTCCACTACTACTGCCTCATGGACTCAGTGATTGTCTCGTCTCCATGATGTCCAGGGTTCGATTTTCTGTCGGGGCAAAGTGTTATTGCGTTTTTGGGGTTTTCTTAGCAGCAGCCCAGCGTCTTGCTTCAAATATGTACCCGATCGATGGCAATAAAAACACGTAGCTAACTGGTGAAATGTTCGCATACATTTATAAGTAGACCTCTGCCGACGCTTTAGAAAATACAGTCGTGATGTTACGTGATCACGACTACAGAACATAACTCTACATTCAGCAATTCCTAGCGGCATCCCTACTGGCAGTCTGACGCAGGTTTAGTGCCAGCTCGCGCCGCAGCCGGCGGTGGCGCTGCGGTCGCCGCGGCCGACTCACTGTACTTACGTACACGTTACGGAGTTTACACTGCACAACGGGATGATAGTGTTTAGTGGCATTGTAGGCTGTAGATTTAATGTGCAGGGAATGTGTTGTTTACAAAAATGTTTGTAGGATTTTTCAAGTAGTTACGTAATTATGACTAGCTTCAACAAGAGCAAATCTGCCACGTAGTAATTAATGACTCTGACTTTAGAATTGTAGGTTGGGGGTTGGAAGTTTACTTTGCTTTACTGAAATTAAAATGATAAAGGAAAATAACATAAGGAAACCGATACTAGATTAAAAAATATCGAAGACATTGTAGATCCACCAACCCGCACTGGGCTTGTGTTGTGGATTAAGGCCTGGTTCCTCATACAGAAAGGAGACATGTGTCCCAGTAGTGGGAACATAGGCTGATTATGCTTATGCTACCTTTTGGAACACATCCATTATTTGGCTAATAATAATTTGTTTAGCTGTGCTTTCAAATCGCATATCACATTCCTATTTCAAACCTTGCAGAGTTACATAAAACACTATACCTATGTAGTACCCATCATAACAATAGCACGTTTTACTCTACAAGATCAATCTCCCAACTTTACGGCTCCCGTATATCAGGTCACGCAGTTCGCAAGCTCCAGCGGGCGATAGTTAGCAACGTGTTATTACTGAAGCCGTATCAGATCGTCACGTAACTAGTCGCACACGTGATTCCAGTGTTACCTGCGGCTGTACCGTATGCCCTACTGAGATAAAACATCGCAAGTTACGTAGCTACGTGAACCCGATAAGTCTTGCTGCGATTGAGACGCAGCCTCTCAAGTTCTGAGAGAGAGACCTTACAATATGGTTCAGCCGCCAAGTCGGTCGGTAAGTTGGTATTTTGCAACCGATCTTAGGATTAGTGCACAACAAAACGCGATGCAATGTTCTAATAGAAAGCAGATTATCGCTCGAATAGGCAATTGTCGTGATCAATTGCACGGCAGAAACCTGCGGGCGGCCTCTAGCGCGACAAAGCAGTTTGTCTACAGAGCCTCTACTACTGCAGTAGTAAGAAGGAGATCAAATTAAATGTATTACTGGTAGTATCATTGGTAGTAACATGGGCAAGAAAGGCTCTAGATGTAAACATCCTTAACGCTACTTTGTAACCGACTTACCAAAAAGGAGGAGGTTCTATGTTCGCCTTTGTTTTTTCGTTTTGTGTATGTTCACCGATATCTCCGTCAATTGTGGACCGATTTAAAAAAATCTTTTTTGTTTGATAGAGTATGTTCCGAAATAATTTTAATTTTGGTGAAGATCTAAAGAAAAACTTTGGAGATATACAACAGAACTCTTCAATAAATAACGGCAAATCTCTCGGGATTGCTGTACTCGCATGGCTGTTCATTGTTCATACCATTTCATAACATAAAATTACGCCAGTACGCTCTAAAGGGGTGCACATGTGTACAGTGTCCATAAAGAAAAAATGGTACCTACCAAAGACACCGACTTCCAAAAATAAAGTAATTTTATTTGGAAGTCGGTAAAAAAAGTTTTATTAGTTTTTTTTCATGAAGTCGTGAAACCACTCATACTATTTCTCTTATAGATAGTTAAACTCATCTGTGCCCGCGGCGCCATGTGTGCGCGCGCTTGCAATTATACATTAGGCATTTGTGTGGCAGTGACGCGGCTGTCGTCGTCCGAGCAAACAACCGCCCACACATAGCGCCGCACGCAAAGATGACTTGAACTATCTATAATAAATTAATGTGTAACTTTTGGTGTAGTAAATAAAGTCCTGTATCACTACTTCATATAGGTACATTTAGAGAGGTATCAATACAAAGTACGTAACAGCAATCATTATACTGTGGGAGACTGGTGCCCAAACTAGACGTAAGATCTGTATTTTAGACTTCATGAAAACGAATCACGACTTAATAATGCAATTTTGTTCAGTTTTTTAGGGTTCCGTACCCGAAGGGTAAAAACGGGACTCTATTATTAAGACTCCGCGGCCCGTCTGTCTATCTGTCTGTCACCAGGCTGTATCTCATGAACTGTGATAGCTAGACAGCTGAAATTTACACAGATGATGTATTTCTGTTGCCGCTATAACAACAAATACTAAAAACAGAATAAAATAAATATTTAAGTGAGGCTTTTTTTTTTTAGAAAGAGTTGAAGACAAATAAGACATGGATAGACGGATTGAAAAACAAAGGAATAACCCTGAATAACCGAAAAGATGTAATAGGAATCGCAACAGACTTCTATAAAAAGCACTACACAGCTCAAGAGAGCGAAAATACCGACGATGACGACTACCAGTTGGACGAAATTCCAACGGGATGTACACCATTCGCCGTATCAGAAGTTGCCCTAGCAATAAACAGACTAAAAACCGATAAAAGCCCTGGCTTCAACACAGACAACATCACCAATGAGTCTATAAAATTGGCCCACTCACTACTGGCTCTACCGCTTACTCAGCTGTTTAACCGTATTCTGGAAAATTCTAAAACACCGACACAATAGTCAGATTCAGAAATAATACTCATTTACAAAAAAGGCGACCCCGGAGATGTTGCAAATTATAGGCCAATAAGTTTACTGCCATGTTTGTACAAATTATTCTCGTCGCTCATAAACCAAATAATTAGTATCCCATTGGAAGCAGAACAACCCATCGAACAAGTGGGATTCAGAAATAGTTTCTCGACTATAGACCATATCCACACCTTGAAACTACTCATAGAGAAATATCAAGAAAGACAAAGAGCTCTCTACATTGCCTTCATAGACTACAAAAAAGCTTTCGACTCCATCTCGCATCAAAGCATTTGGAAAGCGTTACTAGAGCAAGGGGTAGAGAAGGAGTACACACAGGTATTAAAAAGTATCTATAGCAACAGTATGGGGAGAGTAAAACTAGAAAGAGTCAGCCCAAGCTTTCCCATTAAAAGAGGAGTAAGACAAGGCGACCCGACCTCCCCAAAGCTGTTCATAGCTATCCTGGAGTCTATAATAAGAAGGCTGGACTGGGGAACGCAGGGCCTGTACCATGCCTAAATTATGCCTGCCAGACTTGGAAATACACAGAAATAATATGAAGAAAAATTACAACTTGTCAACGGGGCTTAGAACGGAGCATGCTCAAAATCAAAAGAATCAATAAAATAAGACACTCAAAGATAAGAAGCGTAACCAAAGCCACCGATGCTCTGAACTATGCAAAAAAGCTGAAATGGAAATGTGCAGGGCATGTTGCAAGACTTTCAGATGAGCGATGGACCATAAGGGTGACTCGGTGGAGAGGCCCAAGTGGGAAACGATACAGAGGAAGGCCGCTTACAAGATGGGCGGACGATATTATAAAAACCGCTAGTTCTAGTAAATATTATATATGTACATACTTAAACACTAAACAAAAGTAAACTTTACAAACTTAAAATTAAACTAACTACTTACACTATATACAAAAGAAAGGTACACTTAGGCGTCGAAGTACTCATCCACATCGCTGTCATCCGGGAACGTGCCCAGAAGACTGGCAGCATTGCCACGTTGAATGGCAATGCTGATTCTTTGCGCAAAGAAAGAGCCAGCCCTCTGGTCACGCACGGTGTTATAGTTCTAGTTGGATGCAAACAGCCCAAGCTAGAGAAAACGGTTCCTTGGAGGCCTTCACCTGCGGAGGGGTTCTTGCAAATTCAAGATATATTTGTACTAAAATTAGGATGAAGTTAGTTTCAATCACTTTGTTTATTTTTTTTGTTTTGCAAGAAATAAAAAGGCTTTTTTATTTTATATTTTATTTATGCACATATAAGTGTTCTATATTTTTGCAATCACCTCTTAAAACCCTTTATTTTGACACCCCACACGATGGGTTTGGATGGAAAAAAAAATTGATGCCCCACAATTATGGCGCCCAAAATCCGCCAATTTTTATTTTCCAATTTTAATGTAGCCAGTGATACTCGCAGGGTTAAGCCGAATCGATTGACGTAAGAATCATCAAAATCGGCCAACGCGTTTGATCTCTAGAAACTCACATCGGAACAAACATACATACATAGACTGATAAAAACATTACCCTCCTTCGGCAGTCGGGTAAAAAGTTGCGTAGCTAGTCATGATGTCTCGGTGTAAGCTAACCCTTTCACCCAGTGTTGCCCCGAGACATTTTCTCGCCGCGCCCAGTCACCCAGTGAGCGTGTGGATTACATGAAACTTTAATGATTAACAAAACGTTGGAGTGTATTTGTAGCCGACTGGTTTACATAACTTCCTAGAAACGTTTCGAGATTAATAACTGCGCGTGGGTTATAATAATATCGCTCAGTTTAGACTGAATGGAGGAGTGAATATTAATCAATTTTATGTTTGCAATTAGAATAATATGTGGGCTTTAGTCTTGTGATTTTTGCCGGGTTTGCCTGATATTCAAATAATTTTACACTTAACTGAACCTTTCATAATAAGCTGGTTAGCCACTGGGTGATGTTGCAAGGGTTTAATACGTAGTACGGTTTCGAGAATAAACTGCTAACATCATTCATTCCTCAATAAAAAACTACATGAATTCCTGAATAGTGTTAGTTTGTTTAGAAATCGGTGGTAGCTCACAACATCTTATTTCAGAAACTATCATGTCTAACATTCCGCACACATTCACCGCATAAGTCGTAACTTCACTCGACACACAATATCCACTCAGGTGTCTGCCCACCCCGTAAAAACAACATCTGGGTCTCATGGCTGCGTCATAACTTAGCTGCGTGGCGTGGCTTGCATAGCGGTGCAGTCACAAAACACACGCGCGCCGCGAAGAGCTCACCGCGTGGGGATGCAGCTCAACGTAGAATGCGTTGAAAGGATTTCGTTTCCCTGGTATTTCCTGATTGGGCATTTCTTTAGATGTAACTAAAGTGCTGCTGCTGTGTGTGCCGTGCAAAACATATGTTTTCTTTCTTTCTTTTCTAACAATCCAAAGGATTTCGAAGGAGTTCTCTAATCCATTGAAAAATTCGTTGGCTTCAGAGCGTAAATATTGCAACGAATGTTATTCAACTGTCAAAATGAGAGGCATTTCATTAATTTATTACCAACATCAAAAAGAAGGAGGTAATTAATTCGATATTAATGTATATAATATTGTTGAAACTGCACAATATTCACATATTTATGTTACCCTATGTGGGCTTCTAAGCAAGTCTGCCAATTTCATAAGTGTATGTATATATGTATGGTTGTGCACCCATTTCTCCAAAACTGCTAATCGGATCGTGATCAATATTCTTTTATTGGATTAACTATCTCTCAACTTAGGGAATAGTGCAAGTTTCATCAAAATCGGTTAACGGGTTTTCAAGATATGGAAATATACAACCGAACTCCTTAGCTACAAATAGCACCAAAATGGGTATTTTGACAATCCATTAGGTACCTTACTACCCAGAAATTACCCAGAAATTGAACCCCCCCTATAAATTGTATTTTTTTTTGTGATGGTGTTCTAAAACTAAAAAGAGAGAACTAAAAACTTTTTCACAAAAAAAATAAACCAAAGCAAAACACTAAAAAGTAAAAAAATAACTTTTGTTTCGGAAATCAGTGTCAAAATACGATAAAAACAAGGGGTACCAAAGACACACTACACAAGACTTCCGCAACGAAAGTTATTTTTGCACTTTTTAAGTGCAAAAATAACTTGTGCTTTGCTTTGGAAGTCAGATTATTTTTTTGTGAAAATGTTTTGTGTTACCCAATTACTCCTCTGGGTGCTGGTGTAAAGTAAATAATATTTCAAATGTCATCTTGAAAAATAGTCTAAAAAAACATCTACCAACGTCGAAATTAAATCTAAATGATTACTAACGCAAACAAAGATTAATAGTTGTACAAAGTGTATTAAGATTAAAAATTTGGGCCCAAATTCCCAAGACTAAAATCTTAATTTACGCCGTCTACAATTTCTTTACTTTTTACGAGAACGCGTTACGTCTGCAATTCATCACGACGTAGCTTTGTAAGGGCGTCGCTCCAGATATTTATTACGAGGGCTCGTATATTTTTCTAATTCAACACAAAGGTGACACTACAATCCCGGATAAGAATAGCGTTTGTGGAAGCGCCTTAATTCGGATGCCTTCATATAAAGGTGTGATTTAGTGCCGGGAGCACTATTTATCACTTCTACTCCAGCCGGATACCCGCTCCTGCTCGCTACTCCGCTACTCCGGGCTCCAACTTCAGACTTGAGTTACTGTCCTAATTAAAATGCATGCTACACTGTTTCGTATAAATTATCATATGATTATTAACTTTTTGTTTTAATGACGGAGAACTGTTCATAGGGTCGTAACTTTACGGGATTCTAATGGGTTTTGTTTTACGTCGCCCCCGGGATGACCGGCGACCGCGCTTTATTGTCTGTACTATAACGAAAATAAGTAATAATCGCTGTCCTTTTGCAAGAATTCCACTGTCATAAATCTGTAGCAAAAATAGGGACATGGTCAGACAGAAATTATTCTCTGGCGAATTTGTTTACGACGCCTGTAGGAGTGGCTAACGAAATATTTTTGGTCCAACTCTTGGATCTTTATTACAATTTTATTGTAAACTCGGAGTCTGTAATCTTTTTTTTTACAAAACAAATTGAAGACACGATAAAGAAGAATTCTTATTCGATTGTAATTTGTCGATATTTCTTTGAAGCTCCGCGGAGCGTGCGATGAGGAACAAATCGTAATGATCAGCAAAGGCTCACCTACAAATAAATGAAATAAAAACAATGCGCAGGCTGTCTGTTCGGGTGCGGGTGAACATCGAAACATTTCTCGTTAAATCGTCACGGTTCATAATCCCAGGTTAACGGGATTGATTGGCAATCACTTTAAACGTGCACAGCTATTGTAGGCAACAAATTGTTCCACTCTTCGCGCAACAATAATTGCTTTATTTTGTAACAGATACAAAAATACCATTTATAATAATATGAACAACGTGTTTATTCATTTTCCTTTGAGTTACGTGAGTGATGAACTGAAGCGATTTACATTCGATTTTCGTTTTGTGCTTGGACAGTGGAATTTAAATAGTTACCGTTATGACTGCTGATAAAATAACAAAGAACACAGATTAGTGAAGTAATTCACTCTTTACTTTCGAGTGTAATACGTGCAACAAATAAATTATATTGTAAATTCCATATGACTGGACATAAAGGTTTGTTATGGCAAACATTGCGCGCAGTAGTGGCTCAGTGCATACAGCTCCGGCCAACGAAGCCAGGCGTATTACTTTGTGTAATTTATTTCATCACCACTGCTCTCAAACCGGCAAAGGAAAAATTGGGAGGAAACCGATATTTACGTACTAGAACTAAAAATTCGAAGTCATGTTTGTGTCATCTACCAGTCCGTATTGGACTCGCGTGGTGGATTACAGCCCACTCCCTTAGAGAGAGGAGGACTGGCCTCCCATCAGTGGGAACGTTTTATGATGATTATGCTGGGTTATGCTATAGGAAAATAACCTTTACGCCATAACTTTGCACTTGCACCCCACTTAGCCGCGTTAAGACGCGTTTTAGCTGCGTCAAATTACGGATGATTGATGCTCCGGCCGCTGCCAACCCGCCACGCAGCCAAGGCGCTTATGGTGCTTGTAATCACGCACTCTTATTGGCTGCGTGAATTGTAGCACTACCGCATTGTGCGAAAGAGTTGCAGTCATTTGAAAGAAATAAAGAAATAGTTATTATGCCGCCAGAAAAGAAAGGAATATTAACGATTGATTAATAAGATGAGTTTGAGGCTAAGTTATAAAGCCATCCTCATCATCATCATATCAGCCGAAAGACGTCCACTGCTGGACATAGGCCTCCCCCAAGCGTCGCCACATTGAGCGAGCAATGTGCCCTGCCCACTGCCACATCGACTATTAAATCAACGGTTCCGGTGCAGTCGGTTTGTGGATAATGAGACGATTCCTCGGAATGGCGTACGTACGTATCAGATATTAAGTCTCTTACGCAAAATAACAATATTTATCCATGTAATATCAATTCCCTATACAAACCCTTAACAACCAAAAACGTGTGTCGTATGTAAACCCAATACACATAGCGAATACATAAACAAGGCGATCACTTGGCGGCGTTTAATTCCGTCGTACAAACAGTCGCGGCGCAGTTTATTTGCTGGCGCGATATTGCGCTGCGCCGCGCCGCCGACGAGCGCGTTTTATCGCGCGCCGCACAATTTGTCTTCGAGATTCATTCTCCACGATATTGGACCACGGTTTATCGCATCGCCGAATTTACGTGCGTTCGCCTGTTTATACCGACACCCTTTTATATGTATCCCTTTTTATTCACATCGATATTCTAATGGAATGTTTTCTGTTTATTGATTGCAGTAAACATTTTACTTGCTCGCTACTTTCAGGTATAAGTTATTAAAAATATAAAAGAAGAACAGCCTTTTTACTATGTCCGTATAAAAATATCTGCTCGGGTAAGTTACAATGCGCCATATTTTAGGCAAATGCCTGAAGTGATTGCCCGTTGCTTAAGATATTACAAAAACAAGATAAAGTTTGCGGAATAATTTATCCGGTACATGAATTTTATTTAAGTGTGCCATTCAAGAGGGAAGGCATTAGATATGAAAGTGTACCCTATTCGGTACTGGCTGAACTTTATTCATACATAAAAGTGTTGTTACTTGCTGAAATACTAGGCGTAGAGAAATGGTATGGAAGTTCATTGTGTGGATATAGCGGACATTTCAAAGGTACGAGAACACACGCACCTGACGGACGGACGTAGAATAGGATTAGATAAGTACCTACCCACCATTTGTTGAAGCGATCTGCTCTGCTTTAGAGAAAAATCCACTTATCGGTGGCTTGAACCTTATGGTCTTTTAAATGGGGTTTCCCGTTTACAACACGTATGGGAGTCATGAGTCAAGCCTACTTCCTGTATAAGTGTATACTAGCATATGTAAGTCAAAAACTATCCCAAAGGGAACATACACCCGGTATAAAAAGTATCCTATGTCCTAATCCAGTAACGTATTTACTTTCGTAGTAATAATTTAAAGAGATTATTTTGGAAATTCTTTAAACGTTTCAAATGAAATTTTGGTACCCTGAGCAACTCCATCGGGGTGAAGAATTCGCGAGCGAAAATTGCGGGTCACAGCTAAAGCCTACATAATTACTTATGCCTTCTTACTTCGCGTATTGTATAACACTTCGGCTCATTAGGAGCTACTAATTACGTAACTCACGTCGAGTTGTACGACGGCTTCGTCATCTCATTACAAGTTCAGTAAGTTGGTACAATAAGCTGGCTTGGGTGACGTTTACTTAATAAATATGATATTGTTGAAAGGGTATTTTTAAAGCGAAAAACTGTGAGCTAACTAAACACTACATTGTTAAAAGGACCTTTTTAAAGCGAAAAACACTGTTGCTATTTTTTGGTAAACTGTGTTGCTAATGTTTTTTCAGGAGCTATTTAACTAATCACTTTGTTTTGTTAAGATATTATACTGAAAAGTATTATTTTTATATATTTTTATAATAAATTTGGCTATTTAAAATTAAACATGTTTGGCTCTACAAGCCATATTGCAAAGAACCTGACTCACCACATAAGCTAGCCATTGCCTTTTTCAATCGTAGTTTCTGGTACAAGTAACAATATGTATGATTATTCCTTCAAATCTATTGCCAAGATTGTGCATTTTAAAAGCTGCTTGTAAACACCACCATGCAATGAAAATTAACACCATCAGATAGAAAATCCCGTTCATTCCCTAAATGTTTATTTTTCCTTTAAAGCAGTTATCCCCGTGTTGATTTACAGGCATCGTAAGGAATCCGTCGAGTGCTCATCGTGAGCGCCTGAGAGCGACGTTAAGTGCGCACCTGTCACCCGCCCGCGGTAAGCTACCGGGGCTCGGCGAGACTAGGTCAAGCGTTCTGCTTACCACACCACGTCAATTGATTAATGAAATGTAATCTCGTTTTTTGGGAGGTTCATAATTTTGTCTATTTTGTGTAGGAATTGATGGTCTGCAATGACAGATAAAAGGGGTGGGGAGACGTTTGCTCAGCTTTCGAATAACCTAAATAGATGATAGGTTTTCTTTATTCTGCTATTTTATTTGTATATCTGCAAAACTCGTCAAACAAAATCATGTTGAAACTAATACTTACCAACTCAAGTGGACATTGACAGTGATATTTTGTAATTCAATCGAATTACATAAGCGTCAGTGAAAACTAACGTTTTATTAAAATTCTATTGATATATTCTGATATTTTCCGCACAAAGTCAGCCTTGATACCCAATATCAATAAGTTTAATATGTGTTCAAACATCAGACACTATAAACTCCGACACAGAAGCACCGGCCACACAATAACAAGCAAACAAAATCGCGCCAACACCCGGGGGCCGGCAGATTATGCTCCAGTGACAAAACGTACATAGTCCTGAACAGTGGCCATTGATTCCGACCGTACCTTCATAAACACTCAGCCGCTCCCTTCTAATTAAGCGCCTGATTGTAATTGAAAGGGCCCATTCTCTGATATTTGAACAACAATTCTTGAAAGGGATTAAGACGAGCTTTGCGCGTGTACGGTGAAGGTCTTTTTGTGTCGAGCATTGTGATCCCCACAAGCGAGCGAAGGTCAACCTTCACGTATACTTGCCCACATCTGATCTGACGTCGGGCTATTCGGCCAACTTTTCAATACATCAACGCTGTCAGAACCCGTTTATATAAATTACGTGATCCGTTCCTCCGATCCGTTTTTACGAATCTTTTTGTTGACTCTATCCTCGGTGGTATTTCGGGATTGATTTGCGTAACAAATGTGAACGGAAACAATGTATAAAGAAAAGGAACACATTACAGGGCGACATCAAATTATATTACTTGCAATGAGAGAGCTACGAGCGGGCGGTAACATGCTAAATTGGAAGACACGATGTAAAACGATTCCAGTGCTGAGCTGGGAATATACACACATACATACTGTACATATGTGTGTGAACACTATTGCGTGTTATGTGGGCCTTATGTGTTACTACAACGTAGGCTGTTGGAGACGAGAAAAATATTGACATATCTACAGAAAAACAATGCGGAAAAAAGAAAGTGCATTCTACAATTCTGAACATAGTCCTCTATAGTCGCAGCCTTAACAAGGTAATCGGTCCACCTAATGGGAGGCTACGCTGCATCTTTCGGTACGCCGTCATCACTCCAGAACTTTTCCTGAAGCCTTAGATTAACAGTTGACGGTCTCTTGGCTAAAATGATGATGATATTCTACACAATTTCGTAGAAGTGTACTAAGAGGAAGTCTGTTAATTTAATGGAGTTTTTCAGTAATCAACCGGAAAGCCCCTGACATACATCATAGGCAATTAATCACAAACCAAAGGCATAACTCCGACTGATAGCAAGTCACATAAACTTCACCCTCTCGAAGTTCCATTCATCGTGAAAGGGAGAGCACAAAGATTTGTAAGTAGAATTAATTTGGTAAGATAACGTCACCCTCCCGTCGCCCCCGTCATCCCCGGTGATGGGAGGGTGACGTGAGGGGATGATTTATGCCGGGTTGCGTGGGAAGTTGGCGCGTTATGTCACCGGTGTATGCAAGTGTCGCCGGTTTAATTTGACAAACGTGGAGTAGTTAAACTAAGGTTAGTTTTACAGGATGTACATAGTCGTAGTTTGAGTTTGTTCGGTTCTGAATAGCGGTGGTTACTTTTGCGTTTTATGTTGATATAACCCTACATGATAGGTATGCCAGTATTTTATAATAACTCGTAAAATATACGTGAACTGGTTTAAGTGTACTGTACAATAACTAAACATTACTCTATAACTATTAAGCTTTCACTCAGTGAAACTTTTATTCTATGATGACTAGCTTCTGCCAGCGGCTTCGATCGCGTGGAAAGTGTTTTATTGTCCCAAGGAAACATTATACCGGGATATAAAGTAGCCTATGCGCTATACCAGACTATAATCTATGTCTGCGCCAAATTTCATCCAGATCCATTTAGTTGTTTTAGCGTGATTGAGTAACAAACATACATCCACAATTTCATCCATCCAAACTATCACATTTATAATATTGGTAAGATAAGTTCAGGTTAGTCTAACTTCTCGTAGTATTTAGTCTCTGGTCAAGAACAAACAAAAAAAATCAATCATGCATAGACTACCCAATAAGTTAATCGCTAAAAGCACCAATCGACTAGAAAAACAGACATCGTTTGATAACGAAACCCATATTTTATGCGAAACATATCTCTTGATTATTCAGTATATTTTTTCTGAAACCGAATTCGGTTTTGGGATTATATATTATATTTTGGTAGTATAAAAAGATTATTTTTAATTCCTTTCAATACAAATTTTAAATTTTTGTTTTAGTTGTAGCATCTATTCTTCTTTTTTGTTATTTATTTCTCTTCTATTATTCTTCTTTTTTCTGTTCTTAATTAATTCAATAAAATCTAAAGAATAGGGTTTTTTTAACCTATATTGTCCCACTGCTGTGCAAAGGTCTCCCCATAGCTTTCCACTCTTCCCAATTTTTAACCATCTCCTGCAAATCTCCCGTAAACGCCTCTAAGTCAGCACGCCAGCGTTTCCTAGGGCTCCCACGGCAACGATGCCCATCTTCCAGCTCCAAAGGATAATTGTTATTTTTATTTTAGTTGTCTCATTTTTACACTCTGGAGCGTTTAGACCTACAGTACACCTATAAGAAATGTTATCACTATTTTTAGATAAAGATAAACATTATTTTAACATTAACCAGTGTATAACATTGTTGGTAAGTCAGTCATTTAAAATCCAGTAAAAAAAATCTGCCCAACATAATCAGACTATAAAAAGCTCCCACGCTAATATTTCACTTATAAGCGGACAAACAATTGTTCCAGCCGAATTATTTGATTATATCCCGTGCTTCACCCGACGATATTAACTGAGGGGGGATTAAAACAAAGGGGTTCAGCTACAGGTGCGTACACACATGAAATAGGAAAATACAGAAGGCTCACACGATCACATCTACTCAGTGGATGCGGTACAAAGAATAGTGACGGTCTATTTATTTATAATCATTCTTTATTTGCTCAAACGTGAGTACAGTAAACACGACAAAATGACAATATGCAAGATTTGTTAAAAACAAGCCGATGTAGATAATAATGAAACAATCAAATGAAAAGTCAAATCCAGCGATTGATTTATTGTATAGGTACACGGCTCTGTTTTGTACATAGTCAGGTCGAATCTAGAACTAATAACATTCTAACAGTGATGATGATTATCAAAGAGTCCAAAATATTATGAAAGCCATGTAATATCGGCAGTTGTCCAACGATGATTTACTGTTCATATATATATTATAATATTTTGGACTCTTTAACAATAATTATTACTGTCAGAACATTACTTTATCTAGGTCCTCTGACCTTGGTTTATTAACTGAACTATCTTAAATGCTGTTTATGGATTTTGGCAGCACCCTTTGGGCTTTTTGCTTAAATCAAATGGCACGATTATAATCAAGTAGATTTGTTTGGTAAGTTTTTTAGTTGATGGGACCAATATAATGAGTTTAATATCCCATTACGATACCTAGTTGACCTTTGCTACCTTTTTGTATGTTGCCTAGGGTTACGTGTGTGGGTGTGTTATAAATGTGCGTAGTCCGCGCGGCCCCAAATCAATCGCGCCGAGCTTGGCCTGGTCGGGCTATCGCTGCTCCACGAAGAGAGGAAGTATACGAGACTGTGCAACTTTTGGTTACCAGTAAATATAATTATACAAGAGTGTTTATGAGAAGGTGAGGTTTTTCGGTTTCATCGGGTGTTTGAACGCTTATAAACATAAATAGCTCACGTAAAGGCGCCGTGATTCGACTGGAAGCAATAAAACCAAACCGAAATAAAGGCGGTTACTGTTTTTTTTTTATTGCCGAGAAGAGGCTCGCGCTTGACCCTTATCTCACCTGATGGTAAGCGATGATGGGGTCGACGGTGTAACACGCTTGCCTAAAAGTAACCTATAATCTGTGATACAGTAATTATGAATACGCATAATAGCAGACGCGACTTTTATGTCGTATTTAAAACGAGAATACAACGTAGCGGTTTGGTCTTTCGTCCGTCGTAGCACAAATGCTACGTCGTAGCACCGGTCTGGCTACGCCGTAGTCCTGCGTAAAACACCAAAACAGCTACCGCAGCTTCGTAGCTACCGCCGCAGTACCCGACTTCATTCCTAGTAATATTGTTACAAAATTGTGTACTCGTGTAGGCTGCAAATTTGGTTTTAGAATACTGCTCATTCCATAAAACAGAAAATTTGTTTAAAAACATATTAGATAAGAAAAGGAATGATTTCCTGTTCTAGCAACTTGCCCTTTATAAGTAAGTATAAAACGAGGCAGTGGCCAGCGATACATCGATAAGTTTTTTTTTAAATTAAAATCAGAACCGAAACTTTAAAAGCTTTAGCAGACAGCACCTAAACCCAATAAAGCTTTGCAAAGTAACCACAGCTTAAGCTAAAGTAAGTCTAAGTAGGACCGCTTGAAGTCGTGTTTTGCAATAACTAATAAGGTTTAAAATATGAGTAGAAGTTGTCACATATACGCTGTTAACTTAACTAACTATACGTTAACTATACTGAAACAACGCGCTAACTAACACACGGCTGGGAGCTCTTAGTAAAATTGCTAGAAGATAAACGCGTTTTATGATATTATAAAAGTATTAGAGCCTTAGAACCGTCATACCTGGCTTTATAACGTGGCCTCAGTAGTTAAGGCAGTAGCTAGTGTCGTAAAATAGTCTATTATATTGATTAAATCTGCCGCAGTGGGTTATTTATAGCGGTTGTTGATATTTTGGTTATGTTAGCTCAACGTGTGTTGGCGATTTTATAACGTTAGGGACTGATTTACTCACAATACCGTGCACTGACCCTCCTAAGTCAAATGTACCTTAAAAAAACATTTTGACATCCGTTTCCAGCAATTAAAAATTCACTGACATTTAAACTATCTAACGCAAAAACATTTATGTCCTAGAACCAAAAATTGGCAGACATGTGACATCCACCAACCCGCATTGGGCCCGCGTGGTGGATTACGGCCCATACCCTCTCATAGAGAGGCGGCCTGTGTCCCAGCAGTGGGAATATTAAAAGGCTGATGATGATGAACGCACTTGTCCCACCGCCGACGAGTAAGCGATTAGCTATCGACTATTTTCTCGCTGAAGAAACGTACAAAAGATACATGATTCCGTGTCAATAAAAGATACACATATTATAGTATAATAATTGATCGCTGGCTGTTCACACTGCCGGTGAGTACTCTCTTACCACAATTTTGTCACAGTGACAAGAACTATGAAAGTTATACTCGCTCAGCGATGCTCGCTTGCTGGCTTGACTGTCAAAACTCACGCCGTCACCAACCAGCAGTCATTTATACCTACAGTGCGAGTGAGTGGTGTGAATAATCGCCCATCGCAATAGAACACTCGCTTATGGCCGAGCGACAAGCAACTCGTTTTTAGTTTCCAGCTTTACTCGTTACTCGCTGATCGTCAGCGGTAGGACAAGTGCCTAACTGTCCCATAGACAAATAGAGCTTAATGTTTTATTAGGTGCAAGTGATATTCTACCTTAAGCTTCTAAACTATGAATTCACCGGAGTGTATTTACCAGATACTTCGCGTCTAAAGGTATTGTAGGTAATCTCCATTCAGGTTAACTCGGCTAGGCACAAACCCAGTCGCGTGATTCGATAACACAAAATGTTTAATGAAACATGGCTTACTATCGCGTCAAGTCACATGTACAGCCTCCCTATGTAAAATAATTAAATTCCTTATCTCTGCTATATACAATCACAGTATATAGATATAGTAAATGAATGCCATCGGCGCGATCCTAACGCCATGGGGGCCCATAACCGATGACCCGCATTCTTTTACGAATTACTTTTCGATCCCATGCATAGAATGTTTTATACATACCCGATCTATGGTATGTATGTCATTGTATGCTGGTATATTATGAATCTAGCTACCACCCACGGCTCCGCTCAAGTAGAGTTAGTAATTCGCAATATCTTTAGAAATTGCCCATGAGTATCTCTGATGTATAAGCCATATCACTGTCAAATCCATCCAGTATGGAGTTTTTGCGTGAAATAAAAATAAAGCATCTTCATAAACATTCAAATCTATTTAATTAGTAGGATATGATAGCAGTAAACAACATGTAGGCTGGCACGTACTAAAAGTCGAGTAGGAGCAGTGTTTGATTACTTCATTAATTTGTATCATCTATACATATAGTGCGGATATTCAAACATCATCAAATATGCATGGATAAATCATAGACCAACAAGTTTACCCCCTATTACACGAGACTTTAATGTAACTGGTAAAGCGTGGGTATACTATACGTAGCCCCCAGCCTAAACCCTTTGGGCTTGGTGTTATGTTTATAAATAGACCAGTTTCGATTCTCGCATGATGTTATAGTATTATTACAGAAAGTTTGGTTACAATGAAACAAGGTTCCTTTTCTCTTTGTAAATAAAAACTTCAGCATTCCAACCTCGCAGCCACTTGTTCAAAAATAGCCCAACAACAAAATAATAACACGGATTAAATACGAGCCAATTACGTTGAAAGAGTCCCGCTCTGCTCGCTCAGCTCGGATCGCTCGGCGTCTACTTACAAGCAGTACAACAAAGAGCGAACAATCATCTCCATGTCATAAGAACGACCGCTGACCGCACTTGACTCACTGCTACACACCCGATTTATACCTACCCACATTATCACATGACCAGTCAAACAAGACCCCTTCACTTACATTGTCAGACCCCTTAGTCACAGACATATTCAGAGAAACGAGGGGGAGGGAGGTAATGTAATAGTGGTCACGCATAGGTACGTAAGGTTCCGTAGGATTTTCCCTTTTCGCTTTCACTCAATAATCCCAACAAAAGGAATACTTGAAGGGTCCGCCCGATGGGGTTTTGGCAACCAGTAGAAAATTTATACGCTTTACAAATAATTGTAAATATTGGCGTGGGAGAATATTTATTCCTACTTCCATTTTGTTATAGAAACCTCAGGAAAGGTTCTTAGTTCACGGATGGATAAAATAAATTAAAGCAATTTAGAATATCTAAGTAGGGCTTGCTGAACTGCCTAAAGCCTGAAAATGGCGTAAACTTTTAAGTACTTGTAGATTGTTGTAATTACTTTAGTACTTGAAAATTGGAGAGTATTCGTTTTAATTACTTTTCAAGATATAAAAATATTGCTTAATTTACACTCTTTTCCAGTTTTAATTTTAATACATCAATTAGAACTTTTATTTGCATAGTCAGCAAATGCACAAATTATATTTAAAACTGATTGGCCAGTGAAATATTCTACTATAGACAATTATTGCAAAGGAGCAATACACTTAATTTCTTTTATTAATATATTTATTTCAAATTTTTTATGTTGCTGCACAGCACGTGTGTGAGTACTATGTACCAACTGTAAATCTACCATTTACTGTACCTATGTGTCTTTCGTTGACTTGTGTGTGCCCTGGCAGTTGACAGTTTATCATGCTCTCTCTAATGTCAATTGGAATTGGTCATAACTTAACTGCTTCGGCCTGCTTTTAATTACGTATTTATTTTATTTTTGAATTGTTTGTTTTACTCTAGACGCTTTTACGTAAATGTCTTTTTTTACAACCACATATGTATGTTTCCAACAAGAAAAGATTGATGTAACCAAATAATAATTGTAATTAAAACTGATGGAAAAGAGTGTCCGTGGAGTTTCTTGCAAGTTCTTCTCCATAGAGACCTAGTGACGCTTGCAAATGTGCACCTAGATTCATATTTTGTTTGACAATTCAAAAGTACCTATGTATAGTTGAATTAATAAATACATTTTGATTTATTATTAGCAGCATTCAAAGAATACAGTATTATTTTTTATTCAGAGAAACAAAAGCTCAGTAATGGCTGTAGAGGTCGTAATATTTTAAACAGCGACCAATTACTTAGTCCGAGGACGGTTTATTTAAAATCGATCATTTTATTCTAGAATGCAAAAAGACGTCCCTGGAAATACGGAGAGACTGAACTACTGCTAATTAATTTATTTATTTGACACTATACGCACACACACGTACGGAGGCGGACTAATTCCTAAGCATTTTCTAAGATCCTAATTACAATCTTATACTTAATGACATTTAAGTCCAAAAAATATCCTAAGAACAACGGCCACTATCTAACAAGCCACCCCTAAAAGAATTTATTCGAATTGCAAAACCACAATATCAAACAACTCCACTAGATACTAAATTTCTCTCCCGGATGACCCAGCCAAATTAAATAGCACAAAAATCATTAACGAGAGGTCCGGAATGCCGTGCATTTCATTAAGCCGGGTTACACCGGGTAAGATAATGTTACGCTTGCTCGCGGTGTGTGAACTTATGTGTGGTTGTGTGCGAGTAAGTGATGACGTCATATGGACGGGTTAAAACATTACTGTTGACGGATGTGTTTGAGGATTTTGCTTATTATTTCTTCATTAGCTTTTGTCCAGGCTGTAAAAATGTGCTGACTACAGCTACTTCAGAATCGTAGACTTAATAACGCTAAAACACAGCGCCGCAGACTAGGTATTTTTGTCCGCAGAGGACGAATTGAATGTACTATAATGGCTATCTTTCCGAATCAAAAATGGTAAAGATAATTCTGTGTGTTACGAAGTTTAAATTGTCAAGTTTTTCGTTATGATTTCAAAATGATTGTAAGTGAAAGACAGGGAATTTTTTATACCTCTGCGGACAAAAAACCTTCGTCTGCGCAGGCTTTAATTGTTCTAATGTCATAATATAACTTGTACATACTTTTAAACGCACAGCTTTTAAGATAATGATCATGGTTTTTCATTATCATCATATCGTTTTCGTCTGCTTAGTCTTGTCCTAACCATATTAGGGTCGGCTCCCAGTGTGATCAATGAAGCTTCATACCTGTATTTTTCATGGACAAACCAGTTACTGGGTAACTCTAAACATCTTGGCAAGACAGTTTCTCAAATTTGACTTCTCTATCTTTTCATTTATACTCCATGTACTTTGAGGAGGTATTTTATTCGATTGCAATTAAAACAAATAAAAATATTCATGCGACAAACCAAATAAGAATAGGTTCTTTATGATCTCTTTGAAAAGTAAGATATTATATTTTTATTTTTTCAAAGCAAACTTAAAAGTGAGACTTGGCACGCTATCATAGCAAGGTTTTGTGTAAGTTTCCGGCTCTGTTCTCTGCTCTGTGCGACTGTCAGCGTACGTTATGGAACAAAACGCTAAATCACGGGAGAACGCGCTATATCTATAATAGCAGTAATATTTTATTCTGAAAAGAATAGTTTTGTCCATTTTCAGGCAAAAATTATCACCAGAAGAACGCATAAATTGTATGGTCTCTTGTTAGGCCATACATTACTTTAGATGAATGGATGAATGGAATAAAAGAAGTTAATTATTTAAACACTGATATATTGTCCGAAAGGTTTTAAGGATAAAATGAGCTTAATGAACTGTTGTGTGAAGAATGAAGTGAGTGACGCGGCCCTTGTTGGCTGTTATGAGGACGCCTGGCTGTCTTGATAGCCCAACGCGAACTAACTAATTCTTATGAATTGTAATGAATGAGTGGCGTAAACTGCTGAATTGCAGTATGTGCGGTTGCACCGTACATGCTCCCGAACGGGAAGATGAATGTGAGATGAACATGAAATGATGAATAACAAGGTGATGCCAATTGGTCCTTATACTAGATGATTGACAAGGTGATTCCAATTGGTCCTTATTCTATGTTTAGAGTCTCTACTTGAACTCCGTTTTACGAGTCATAGGCACCGTACACTTGTCTAACTTATGCACTTTTGGAATTTCACTGTAATCTGATACACACGGAATCTCACACTGATTACGCGCACTAACACTATATTGAATCGTGGACGATGAGATAGAGGCCCCAGCCTCTGCCCGTGCTGGGGTTGCGTGTTGAGCGGGCTGCAGACTCGCCAATGCGACCCTTGCCACCGCGAGAGATGCGGTTCGCCTTTTACGCAGTCGTCGCACCATAAAGACTGCTCCAACTATCAACACAACTCCCATAGCCACATAAAATGCTGTGTAGTGATGGACATCGTGATAAGAAACTTGATGTGGCAACTTTTCATTTGCTTTGAGAATGCGGAGTTGCTTCTTGATTTCGTCAAGCTCCTTGTTGCTCGAGAGGAGTGTATAGTTTTGTATCAGTGGAGTTGAGATGCCTAAGTCTATGATATGATTGATTGGTTCTATCTCAGGCAGCATGAATGATGGTTTTATGTCTATAGTGCTAATACCTTCATTCCGCGAGTAAACCGTAAAACTTTCGGTTTTAATAAGACAGTCCTGTTTGAGTCCCAATATGCCTGCCTTTACTAAATGCCCCGACGACACATTATCGTCGCATAGAACTTTTATTTGACACTGACTACAGCAGAAAAATGCATAATTGTTTATTTTGTTAAGAGCTATCCATTGATTCGAACAAGTCGTAATGCTGATCTTGCATTTGCTGGAATCAGGTTCTAATTCACATAATTTTTCATCATTCTTGAGATGATAAATCGGCTTCTCTATATGACATAGATAAGTATCGACATTGTCACGTAGACATGTCTGGACGTCGTGTATAGACATCGGTAAATACGAATCCTTCTTCAAATTGATTGCAACATGTTCAGCAATCGGAGTTAAAGTAGCCATGCTTGTGTTACCTATAATTTGAGGTATTGGAATAATTTTCATGATTGAAAATGTATCTCTAGACACCAGAGGCAATTTCAATTCGAAGATTAAGTATTCTTCAGTCATTCTTGCTTTGACTGTCAATAAATGATAAATGTTTATAAAGTTAATTTGTAAATTATTGATCGGCAACGTAAGATCTTTTGAAAGATGACTCGTTATGGTATTCTGAGTGTCCTTCAGTTGTTCTGGTGACAATAAATGTAAGTTGAGTCGCCCGTGATAAACATCTGATAGTTTACGGATCCTTGTTGATCCCTGAGACACTTGTTAGTCCCAAAGTTTTATAGTCACTCAACACTGCACACACTTTGAGTCACTGGATAGCTGCCCGCTACACTGTCCACGCGCGCGAAATGAACTATATAGCGGCTATGATTTCCGTCGAAGGACCAAAAAGAATGTATGGTCTCTTGTTAGGCCATACATTACTTTAGATGAATGGATGAATGGAATAAAAGAAGTTAATTATTTAAACACTGATATATTGTCCGAAAGGTTTTAAGGATAAAATGAGCTTAATGAACTGTTGTGTGAAGAATGAAGTGAGTGACGCGGCCCTTGTTGGCTGTTATGAGGACGCCTGGCTGTCTTGATAGCCCAACGCGAACTAACTAATTCTTATGAATTGTAATGAATGAGTGGCGTAAACTGCTGAATTGCAGTATGTGCGGTTGCACCGTACATAAATTTTGGAGATATCATGGCAAATGAGTACAGTTATTTTACTAGTCTGGCGTTACTTTTATTAATGATATCATCATATCAGCCGAAAGACGTCCACTGCTGGAATAATAATAATATAATATAGAAAACTTTTTGACAAAAAAAATTAAACCAACTTCAAAAGCAAAACATGGTAATTTAAGGTACATACCGAAAATAAAAAGAGAAAATACAACTTTTTAATAAAAAAAAAATAAACCGGCTTCGAAAACAAATCACTACAAAGTCAAAAATAACTTTCTTTTCCGAAGTCGGTGTCTTTGTTACCTATTGTTTTTTTTATTTTTCAACATGCCTATAATATTTGAGGAGTTCTCTCGATTTCTCCAGGATCCCATCATTGATGACTATGGAGACAGTGTATACTTTACCCTTTCAAACAAAAGAAGAATATTTCATATTGTTCCAGACGTCTTTGACGAATCGGGGAACATACATTAAAAAAATACAAAAAATGCCTCCTTATTTGCAGTCGGTTAAAAATAATCCAACATGGTTATTATTTTACCAGTAAAATATAGAAATAATAAAAAATAATAATTATCGACTATTTTCAGGTTCCACTATTCATTGAATCACCGATAGCCTGCGCAACCCAGAAAATATAAAATGTTTTGCTATAAACAAAATACTTTACCTGTTGTCACGTCTATATAAAAAGGAGCATTACAACCCAGACAAATTGCTTTTATTGTAATCATCAAATTCTTTCTATTACCAAAATAATTTGTACTTCCAGACGTTTTGGTGCTCGAGGCTATTTTTTTCTTCGAATGTATTTGTTACAGGTTTTTAGTAAATTCAGTAGGTAACTATTTTGGCACAAAGAAGGCTTCTTGCAAACCTAATGGTCGTAAATAAAGTCATAATATAGGTTGTATCTCCATCTTACTTTTCGCCTATTTATATTTGCGCCCAGACGGTTATTTTTATGACAGCTTGTAACCTTGCCACCCGGCAGAGTAACAGCTTCAAGGTTTCGTTAGTGTCTAAAAGTTAGGGATCCTCAAAGTACCCTTGCCAGAATCCTTTTTTACTATACATAAATATGATTTGTTCTAGTTTAATTAAATATGACAAACTAAATATGACATGAGTTCGAAATAAACCATTAAATATTAATGATTTATTTTGCGCTATCTTCTAGTATGATATTAAACCAATTTTCATCAGAAAAACCAGGAAAATGACAACATAGCCAAAACATTCGCAAATTTTCATTGGCGCCATCTTCAACTTAGATTTCGACTTATTTAATTACTTATTTTCAAATGTATCTCTAATCAAGGCTCTTGCAGATCTACGGGAAGATTTTTTTTAATCAAAATACCCACATGTACTATTATTATCAAACTGATGAAACCGACGTGACGCAAGCGACTGCACGCTCTAATGTGGCGTGTAATAAAGGCCGTTGTCCACACTCTGCTGGGCACGGCTGACACAGCGGGCATGGTGGGCATTTGGGTGTAGTGGGCAGGCGCGCAACGCTGTCCACTGCGCTGCTTACACGTGGAAACGTAATTATATGCTTTTATGAGATTTCTTCTGATTGAAGATGGTGAGGAAAATTGTTGGGGAAAAAACAATTTATTAATCATTATTTTTCCTTCTTAGGAATTGTATTTGATCAAAGTTAGGGTTTAAGACTTCACAGTCAAATAATTAATTTCTACTATTTCTACTAAACAAAGTAAAAATAAAAAACAAAGAAAACTGAGTATTTATTGTTACAAATTGTAATTTTGTATAAAGAAGAATCTTTAAACAAACAAGGCAACCTTTCCGCTAATTCCACCGTTTATTAGCTCCCTAACTTATTTATACTCACAATGAGGTACAGTTATATATATAGTGTTCCGTGTAACTCATTAAAGACTCAGTAGGTAAGCAGAAACTGACCTCAAAATATATTCGCCAAAAACCTCACTTAAAGCAGAACGGAAGTAATTAAATAATGCAGTACAGAACCCGGGCGCGCTATAAGAGTTCACGCGCCGCTGCCGCCGGACGGCGAAGTAATCCGCGATCATCCAGTCACGGTTTTACGCGTTGCGCTGCGGAACCCAACACCTAGGACAGTCACTGGATAATATCTGAACCAACAATATCCTTTCATTTATAAAAAAATGCTGTCCACTACGCATTTCTTCCTGTACCGTGGGTGCGTTTACAAACATTGTTATCATACTCACATACGCAAGACACCCAGATCCGGAACAACTATCTGTAGGCACTTCTTTTTTTAAGTACATACAATCAATTGGCATTTAATTTATTTATTTACTAGCTGTTCCCCGCGGGTTCGCTCCCGTCAATCGGCTACCTACCTGTCCACCTAACCTACCTACCAACCTACCTTCCCTACCTACCCATCTACCCTACCCTAACTACCTACCCCACCTAACTACCCTACACTAACTACCAACACTACCCTACCTACCTACTCTACCTTACCTAGCAACTTACCTACCCTACTTACCTACCTATCTACCCTACCCTACCCTGCCTACCTACCTACCTTTTTTTTTCTCAGGCCTTTTACTACTATATACCCTTCATGATGAAACTATTTATTTGAATATGAATTAATACTACGATACGAATCTAACCAACTTTTTGCTCTACCGGCGATCTAATTAAATTTTAGAATACAAAAGCTGCTATTGTGACTTAACCATGATAGTTTGATATACTCCCTCGTAGATTTTAGAGGTAATAATAAGTACTTTAATCATGTAGTACATAATTTTTTACGTCTTCAATAGTTTTCTCAGCGCACGCCTAATAATGACTACTAAAGGCAAAATTTTGCTACTTTGGGTTACATTATTGCAATTTACTTAAGGACGCTATTTTGTCTAGTAATAAATATACATACTCAGGGATAATGTAGCATTCTAATGGTAAAAGAAATTTTGAAATCGGGCCAGCAATTTTGAGTTTATTCGTTACAAACATACAACAATACAAATCTTTCCTATTTATAATAAGTGCAGATTAGTACCTAGTTAGAAATGATGATAATTATCGATTTTAATCAAACATGTTGTGTAAAATACCCCTACTTCTGATAATAACACAAATATTTATACACATAATAATTAGCTACATTTATATACTATCTAAACCATACGGCTATCAATTATTAATTATGTACATGGACGATCATTAGGCCAACAGTTATTGTAACCAAATAAATAAATAATTCATCGCATAATACTCGGCTTTCATAAAAAGATAATCCTGTATAACTAATTAGTACACAGTTATTGTTTTACCCCGATATAACTAAAGTGCAATATAATTAATATGGAATTGATAGAAAATAAAGCTATTTTCCTTTTTTCTTTTGGAAATCTATTGCGGAATAGATAAGGCAGGTACCAAACGGTGTCAAACCAAACGGGAGACATCTAAACTTACCATAGAAAACATTTTTTCATAATACTGGTGTTGCAACGTCACCATTTTTTAAACGTAGATTTTCATTGCTATTTATAGGCTCGTGTTTAACCACTGTCTCACCTGCGAGGCGAGCACGGTCTACTGTGACAGGCTTGAGTCAAACATTTTTTATCACAGTTTCGGAGCAAAAACAATGATAAAATGCGTGATTCAAGCCTATCACAGAGGCCGTGCTCGCCCGGCAGATGGTAAGCGATGATGTGGTTTTCGATGAAACATGTTTGCCTAGAAGTAACCTATTCACTCTAGACTTAAATACCCCCATGTTGTAGCTATCACGAAACACAGACTCTGTCAGTCTGTAGGTACCCACGCATAATGATAGTTATCCCAAAAGGTACGCAAAACATAGACTAGAGAGGATAAAATATTCACTAAATTGATCAATAATCTCTTTTAAATATTAGCCTAAATATAGATTTTTCCTTGGCAAAAATATTTGTGCAGTTGCCTACTATTGCGACGTACCATTCCCTAAGTATCTAAAGTTATAATAAATATTTTCATCAAAATACTAACACGACCTATTTCTTAACTACGCGCATACTACATAAGTCTTAGCCCACAATAATTTAAAAGCTGCAAGTTAATACGAACACTCAGCCAAATTAAACATATACTATGAGCTCAAAAGTATACAATAAAAATAAACATGGAATATAAGAGGAAATGAAAAGCGTTTCTGTAAGCGAGCGTCGCTAATCGCTTAGCTTATGGCCCGACCAGCCTTAATGTTGTTGCATTTGTTTTAACTTGCCAACAAAATGCTCTTTTGTTCGTAAAGATTTTAGAAACGAGAGATTTATTGCAGTGGACTTTAGAAGTTTTTAAATGAAAACGTCGTAATGTTTTGATTGCTCAAGTTTTTTGTCAATTACACTTTTTGTTTGCGAATTGTCTCTCATGAATAATTTGTTCTATAAGGACTGTACCATAGGGACTATTTTTTTAAGCAGTCAGACTTGAGTTAAGGGGGCAGAAATACTACGTACTCCAATCGAAACGGTTCTGTGACTGACATACAAAATAGTGCAATCTGTTATCGAGCAGCGGTAAGTATTATGTGATCACCGCTATGTAGGTTGGCAATGCGTGGAAGTCTTTGTTAGGTTGGTAGTGAAACAGAGCGTGGGGTACGTTCTGAGCATGCGATTGGTTAGTCAATTGACACAAAGACCGACTGACCAATTGCGTCGCGTCCGCGTTCTGTTGGCTCTATAAGGTGGTTGGTCAGTTCGCACAATAGGCGCGAAATTGCCAAGAATAGAATGTTCTAGTAGTATCCAGAACCGGAAATAGTTAAAATGTGAACTGTCTTCCGCCCACTTTTTCTTTGGTGACAGCAGTTGGCCAAAAAACTTTTCAAGGTTCACACGTTTCGTAAATAACCCTTGTGTTTCATTGCAGCCAGAGTTCCGCTGTCCTCAACAGGTTCTAACCGGAATTATTAGTCACACCCAAAATCTTCAATCATTAATATTAGTACGAATGGCACGACACTACAAATGATACAATTAAAACATCCTACATATTATACCCCTTTGGAAGGATTGGTGTCAGATCTCATGCTTCTAACTACCGTAACTACTATAAAAGATCTTCAATTGACAGCCGGGACCAACGGCTTAACGTGCTTTCCTAGGCATGCAGGAATCTTGCTATGTTACTATAGTCACCCATCCATGGACCGACCTCGTCAAACATTGCTGAACCTTAAATATCAACCCGTGCAGCTGTTATTATTTAGCCACGCACGAGCTCCTCAAAATGTGTAGACAGATACCGATCACAAAAACATATCTCATAGCTATTCATCAAACCACATAAACATGATTAAGTACCTGAAGCCATACATTACGTGAATGATACTCAACAGGTCGATCGTTCATACCAATATTGCCATCGATCAATACACCTGTATATTATATTAAATATGGCGATATTACTGTATTATAATAAAAAGTAGGCAACGGACGGTAGCGAACTAATAACTCGTTTTATTGGAAAGTCATAGGTGATGCATATCGTTGAGGTTTGATTCCCAATGAAAATATAGTTTAAGCAGAAAGTAAAGTGAGAAAAAATTACAAAAATCATCATCATTTCAGCCGAAAGACGTCCACTACCGGACTTAGGCCTCCGCAAAGTGTTGTCACATCGATTGGTCCGTGCATCTCACATACAGCGAATTCCCGCAACTTACCAGGTCATCGGTTCACCCAGAAGGAAGCCCACACTACAAACAAGTTTAACAACTATAAAAACTGTAACTCGACCACGGTTTCTTTTTTTTAGCCTGTGTTACCCGGGCCATAATAACGAGTCGAATGACACCTTATTCATAAAAACCGGATGAATAGTTTAGGCGTTACGGAGGAACATATGTAAATACTAACATACATACATAGACTGCTAAAATCTTAACCCTTCCTTTTGGCTTCGCGGTAGTCGGGTAAAAATGTTTAGGGCGTTCTTTTATCATTGTACTTGTAAAGTCTTAATTATTTCTAAAATTTGTAGCAAGGCACGTATTTGTAAGTTATTTTAATTAACTGATAGGGTTATCGGTTACTTATCGGTAGTATAGTGGACAATGGTCTAAATACCTCCAGACACCGGTCCAGAGAGGATAACAAAAATGATTATCAGGTTAAAACCTAACATTAACATTAGAAGCGGGGTATTTACCATGTTTACTGTTTGTTGCGAGTTTCCGATATTTCGGTGCTGTTGCAAGCACTATGATCTCGGATAAACTGAAGTTATTGCGGTTGATATGAGGCAACAAATCGGTCTACCCTCTTTCTTGTTCGTTTTTTGTACTCAGTATCGCTAACACTGCCACTCATAACTCGATTGATTTATTTGAGGTTAAAACCTGCAACAAATTGCACTAACGTTATGTAGACTTATATACAAGCTGTCCTACACAACACTGGTAACTACAACTAAACTTAATTGTAGTTCACAAACAAGTATCACAAAAACGTGTAACATACATGAAAGCGACACTACATTGTGTTCACTTTTTATTACTACATTGTACATCAAGTTTATTGTAAAGACATGACTAAGAGCTTTTTAAATGCTTCGTGCCTTCTGTGATGCTCCACTCTATGAATATTGACTTTTTCTATATCTATTAATATTCAAACGACACATCAGTATGGAAATGTTTTTTTGCATATTTGTTCGTGAATATTTAGTTGTTTGCCCCACTAACTATTCTGAAACGAATAAAAGTAATACAAACAGCAAATTGTGGAACAACAAACAACTCGAGTATAATTTCCAATATAAAAAGTTTTTACTTTTTCACACAAATAGAGTATCGATATTTTGGAGAAGTTTTTTAATCTGCCAACAGTTCGTATTATTCAAAGTTGGAGATAATTTTGTCTGTTATTATGAAAATATACAAAACTGCCAACTTTATTGTACTCACCCAACATTCTTTGACTGAGATTCTTTTCTATCTTGATATTTTTTCTCACAACCGAAATAGAGCCTACTTTATATTCTTGGTACTCCAAGGAAACTCTCCAAAGCAGATAATTAAACTTCTACAAACAACCCAAAAATTTTAATAATAACTCAAATGAGACGAGTAAATCGCAGCGCGATGCTCGCGCGTGGTTGGTCCCAGTCACGTCTGATACGTGGCGCATTACCCACGACTTGCGCCATAAATAAAACAAACCCTATTATAAACGTGGGCCGAGTATCCATACAAGTGATACACATTATACTGGAGTTAGTATGGAACTCGTATAGACTTTTGAGAGGTCTTGAATTCGGGATTAGATATTTCGCGTTATTTTCAGCAATAAAGAAATGTGCTATGGATAAAAAAACTAGAAAAATGTAACGTATAAATAGTTAAGAATCCATTAAAGTATATGTATCTACTCTCTTAGGTAAGCTTATGTACCTATAAGATTAGCAAACACGACATCGTACGGCTATTTGATAATACCCAGATTACATTACGGATAACTTCCACCATTTTATACAAAACGAGAAGCGACCGTATTCTAATAAAGAAGGTAAACATTAATTACCTATTATTTACCGAAATCATAATCTTTTGAGCAATCCCAAGCTTCTCAAATAAGATTAATAATGATTTACAAAAGCAACTTGTTCAAATGTACAGATTGTTTCTGGAGATATTCGCGAAGAAACTCTCGGAATAAGATTACGAGCGCTCAAAGTCAGGAATGAGAAGTATTGAGTGAAATGCATTCCGATTTACATTCCTTTTCTCTCTAATTTTTTGAGAATGGAATATTTGACCTGGTTTTAGATTTTTGCGCTGGTTAAACTTATACAATGGACAGAGCTTGTGAGTATCAACAAACTAGAACTTTAAGAAGCGTACGTACTTTCATTATACATAATGAAACATCAGGTTTGCGCAATAACCCTACTGAACCATATTACTAACTATTTATAAAATTAAATACTTGCAATTTTAGTCCAATAGTAGGTAGGGGATGCTTTTGGGTCGCTCGGCTTATTCAACAATGAACACCACTCTAGTCCACTTACCCTGAAACAAAACAAACCCTTTATCAATAAACAGCAAATCGTCAATTCACATAAACAACCCCCGGCACGAACAGATGAATACATAACAAATGACACAAAGTTTCGACCGATCGGCGTACATTACGGAATAAGTTGCTTCGGCAGATACGAGTAGGAGCTAAATAACTGTAGTTAACAAGTATATAAAGTAGGTGGTTATCGCACAATGGGCGTTTCAGTCGTTAGTGATATAGGTGCGGCCCGTGCTGAAAATGTGGCCCGATAAGCTGAGGTAGCGGACACGGTGACAGGCGGAGCGGGGCGGGCAGTTCTGTCGTGTTGAATTGAGAAGTTTTAAAGAGGTGATAAGAAGTTGAATGTGGAGTGGTAATGTGTATAGAGAAAACTTTTTGTAGTTTATTTTCATGATAGACTGTTATAGAATCGAATTTCTTTTTTGTATTTAGTGTCTTCTTTCATAATATTGACTATTGAGGGTCAAGTGTTCTACTCCACACAATAATTTCTATTGGTCTACATTTTGTTCCAGTCGCCTTTACCAATTTAATTATCAACTATTGAACTTCTGCTCAACCCATCTCACATTTGAATAATATAAAGACAGAAATATTTTACAAGCTTTTTTAATAACTTTTAATGTATGTTCGGATGAAATATTCCAACTGAATTTTAAGTTAGCGTCAGAATGGCTGTTTGTCTATGACAACAAACTTTTAGAAATCCTGTGTCCTTCATGCTGAATACAGAGGCGACCATCGTCAGAATTTCTGGTAAAAAAAATATTCATATTTCTCTGAATCTATCATGTGTAGCAATTATTGAAGAAATGTAGCAAACATAAGCAATTGGATAGCAATTCCTGAGTATACTTTCAGAGCTGCTTGCCATAGACAACCAGCCATTCTGACGCTCACAATTTTAAAGCAGTTATCCTCAACCGATTAAGATGAAATTTTGTATACACGCTTGGTTTGGATGACAATGCACGGTAAGCTAAAAATCTTAAAAAAAATATTTAAAGTTAATTCTATCTCAACTCCTAATCCACCGCTACCCGCTCCGCTCACCACATCGTACTAAATCGCTTCGGATTTTCCCAGCGATATCTAAAACCGAGGCTGGCAATTAGGATAGTTTGCGACCGCTCCATTGCCAAATGATCTGTGAGTTTTAACTATGTGCCGATACCGGCGGGACCCGGGAACCCGTCATTACCTCACATAACTTATACCAACATATTTACACAGTTGGCTAACTGCTCACAACTCATGGAACTGATTTTGTTTGAAACTCTGACGTTTTAAGCTTTGCTTTTGTGTTAATTAAGTTTATGTTCACGTATTGGTAATATTCTTTGAGGGGCTGTTCCACTCATAGTAGATAGTTCTGAGCGTGCCTATTCACTGTTAGGGTTCATCAAGATCACCTTCCCATAAAGGTAAACCCTAACTCTAAGCGACTGATATTTTTGAATCATCTTCATCATTGCTTTATTCTACGGACTTCTGATATAAGCATAATTCGGAAATAATTTTCATAATTCACTTCTTTTTATTCGGTCATGGTAATCTAGTACTTAGGATTGTTTAACATAGTACAGTCGTTGATAGAAATTGCGTAATTGCGAAGTATTTTAATAGCTTTATGATTGCATCATTACCTACATTTTAGCACATAAAAAGGTCATAATAAGATTACCCTTACTCATCTTTCTTGACATTATCCACCAGTTGACTCTCACCCACCCTTGTGACAGTGACGTGACGTTCGGCCACGTGGTCAATTACTTGACAAACTGGGCTGAGGAAAACCTGAGATTAGTCAGCAGATTGAGATCGGCGGTGTAAGTTATCAGAAGATGGAAGTAAAAAAGAGTACGACCAATTGAGAACCTTTAATCGTTTTTTCAAGTCGGTTAATAAGTGATGAGTCTGGATTACTATACGACTATGTAGTTAAAGTGGAATCCGAATACTAAACAGATTGTAATAGAACTAGCAGTGGTGGCCCAGTGGTAATCGCCGAGTCTTGCAACTTGTAGGTCGAACGCAAGGAGGCACTTGAATTTGTGTAAATTATTTCATCACCGCTGCTTTCAAAACGGTGAAGGAAAACATCGTGAGGAAACCGGCATGTCCTAGAACCAAAAATTCGAAGACATGTGACATCCACCAAACCGCACTGGGCCCGCGTGGTGAAGTACGGCCTATTCTCACTCACAGAGAGGAGGCCTGTATCCCAACAGTAGGAACATTAAAAGCAAAAGGTCGAATCTATCTCGATAGCAAAATTCTTCAAAATTGTTTTAGCGATGTAGGAGTAAATACGTAGACAACAAACCGACAGGCATCCAGATTCCAGATTGACAGAGCTACTTTAGTATAATGCTAAAGTAGCTCTATATTCATATGGAAGGAAGTATGGATTCAATTTGCGCATGAGATGGCTACCAGTGCTGGTAATACTTCTACTAAAACTTTCCAGCAAAGACGAAAATTAACTGCTTTAAGCCAGAAAATCGCCCAAACATTAATAAATAAAGCCTCTCATCAACCTCATCTTTTCCACGTACTCTCAGATCAGTGAACTGTTCATCATTACTGACTCCTTTACCGCGAGCTTCCCTTCAATTACGTCATGCCTTGTGTTCGAGAGGAAGGTTAAAAACCGGTACAATCCGGTACATCGTCGGTACTTAGGTACATTATACGTCACGCGCGCAGGGGTCGGAAAATTGAGGTCATACGCAACTCGTCTTCAGGTCAATTAAACCCTCAGCGGATGTGGTGATAACCCAAGTGGGGTGATGTAGCGGGCAGGAGTTATGTAAGTAGTTGGGGATACGTTTGAATATCTGATTGAGATGCTTGTAAGATGCTTGTGTTTAGAAATGTAGCTGGTATTCCTTTACTCAAGGCTGCTTTTGTAAGGTACAATTTCAATAAAAAGAATTTGTAATTGATTTGAAACATTTTAAGAAAAATATGCATCCATTTGACCAAGCACGATTGATCAATTATCTGATAGACAAATCGCTACATCTTCCGTCTCAGACCACCCCTGTCCGTTTAGTATACAGTCATGTACAGTCAGCGCATATCGCGCGGTGAGAGCCACTTTGTTAATTTTTGATGAATCGGATAGGTTAAAGTAGTTTGTTGCCTTTAATAATACATCGCTTCACGCGCTGACATCGCACTTTACTTCTGAACTCCCCCAAAACACCGTGCCTCTGGTTTAATGCTAAATTTTTAAACTACACCACACTAAACGAAGCATGAAATAAAGAGGTGTACTAAAGCAGGGGATTACGAAGGATTAACCTAGTTTCTTGGGCGTACTTTCGTAAGTCAAAGAGTGGATCGTAACTTTGGCAACATCAAAAGAGGACTTAAAATTTCCTTAACCGAGATTCTTTTATGAAAGGTACGATACCGCCTGAATACCGGGCATTCTCAATACATTATTTTTCTCAGGAGTTTTGGAGTACAAGTGGGAACTAGTGTCGGCGTCCGCCATGATTAATGAAGCCACTGAGTTATCTGTGCTGACCGAGGGTGTCGGACAAAAAATCATTAGTTTCGGCCACATTGGGGTCTCGTCGCGAAAATCATTATGTAGGGACAAAAAAACATTAACTGCGAAGCTTTGGGCAAAAACTAATGTTTCATTAATGGCGTGCTCTCAAGCCCGGGCGGGACTACGGGAGGGGGTTCGATATTGATTGACTAATCTATTTATATCAGACCTCTCGTTAGGCAGAAATTCTTAGAACGTGTGAACAAAAAAGGTGGTTTTTTGAATAAATTGCGGCTTCTTTGCGGATTATGATAAAAAAATATCTCGAATATCTCGTATCGACACATAACACGTCCATATTAAAATGATAATTTGGTTGTAGATGAACTGTCAGCTATTTAAGATGATATTATTATGTATCCTTGTAATAGCGCTATATGGATGCATAAGACATGGTAATGGCAATCTAACCGCCTTTACTTAAGAAAAGCAGTTTTAAAGGTCCAATCAGACAGTCCATTTCCAGTCCTGAAAATCAGATCTAGGTAAGGTATCAGACTAATTTCCACCGTATTCAAAGTCCCACTTCTCATCATCTTGCCCACCCTCCCAATTTCATCGCAATAAGTTTTAATGACAGCACTCATACGCGTCTGACAGCGGCTGATGGCCGCCATTTTCCGCGCTGTTGGCCAGATGATGCGTCAGTCGCACGCAGCCTGAGTCTGTCCCGGCCGTATTCAAATAATTACGCACCATTGTGGGATGTCCGCACTGTATCACGTTGTAGGTCTACATAAATTGGTTGGTGATTATCGATTTTTACCCGACTTCAGAAAGGAGAAGGTTCTCAAGTAGACTGTATTTTTTGTATGTGTGTTACCTCAAAACTTTTTATTAGGTGAACCGATTTGGATGTTTCTTTTTTTTAAAGCTGGCGAATTTCATGTAGTATACGTGTATTCCCATTTGAATTTTGTGAAGATCTGATAATGAATTTCGGAGAAATACAACAGAACTCTTCAACAAACAACTACAAATTGCTGCAATCGCATGTCTGTTTATTGTTGTATTCGGGTAATCTATTATGCCATAACTTTGTACATTATAGGTAACTTACTATATAACTTGCTCATTATGTACCTACCACAACTAAAAAGTGTAAAATAAAAACCTTTTTACATAAAAATACAACCGACTTCCAAAAAAACACTACAAAGTGAAAACTAACTTCAATTTCGAAAGTCGGTGTTACTGTTTTTGTTTCTCCGTTTTTTGATACCTGTACCATTTGTAAAAATGTTTTTTTGGAGCGTTGTTGGTATTTTGTGTAATATCGGCAAAGCATTTATTTGTTTATTAAACTTTGTAATATAAAGAGGTACAGAAGGTCGACTTTACGCCTTTTTTTTGTCTACTTTGATCATCAGTTTTAAACTCGCCTTTCTTAACACTTTAAGTTGTTTATCTAGTCTATCCATTATTCAAAAGTTAATTGTTATGCCTATGGTGTTTTGGTCCCCTTTGTACAAATTGTGTGCTGAAAGAACTTAAAAAATAAAACAACAAATACCAATCAGGTAAGTTATTTAGGTCTTGAGCAGTTTAGAGGTACCTTACTTTATACTACTTCGTAAAACTGAGAGAAAGGGTGTACGGTGAGTAAAAACTTCCGAGCAGCTCCCAGCAATCAATCCCGATACGAACCTCGTCGACGGATCTTTTCGGCACAGCATGATCAATACGCGAGATGAACCCACACGTACAAAATTATCTCTCCCCAAAAATTTGTAGGAATGTGAGCCATCCTCACTAAAGATTCTCAATTAAAATTGAAATAATTGCCTTAAAAGTGTAAATAAAGAAGTTGTAACACATAATAAGATTGCCAAAAATAATCCACATCTCTTGAGGAAAAGCGATATATTGTAAATATGCGTAGGTTGTCTAGATAAAGCTTCTATGAGTTGTGAAGATTATTATGCCAGATTATTCCTGTCATAGTATTACCTACCGAAAATTACCTTTAATCTCACGCCAACAGCTATTTATAGAGCTTAATTTTGAATTACAATATCAGGTTCTAATTAAAACTATTTTACGTAAAACTCATGTCCTGAAATAAACGACATAGTATTTAGCAAATTTCAGCAACACTCAGTAATTCGGGCCGTGTAGGCGGACCACGTGAGCTTCATACATCAGCTTGTGGCCCCCATTACCTCGCCTCGGCTCGGGGGTGCAAGTCGTGGAGAGGGCGCACTGCAACACGTGCCCGCCGCGAATTAATCATTCCTATGTCGTATTAGCTACCTGGCTCTACGATACCTCCGTCATTTTAATTATATCAAGGTTTTCTATCTCTTTTTTTGGGACATTAATTTCCGGCGTAATGAGGGAAATGTAAAAATTCGTTATTAGGTTAATTGCGATGTGATTACGTTAATTACGAAGGGCAATATGACAAAGGGAAGACATTTTGGGCTTTTATCTTGTGGTACAAAGGTTATGGCATTCCTTGACGATTCATAGGAATTTGTGTAATGAATGAATGAAAGAATCTCAGAAAGCACATCCAAGATTATGATGAACATACATTTTAACATTAGTATGACAAGTAAATAAAACAAATTATTATAAAAACATAAAACCTGACTGCTAAAAATAATAACCTGAAAAGAGAAAAACAAGTACTTAAATAGGCATTAAATATTATGAAGTGCTGCAGGCGGGGACAAGCGAAGTTATGGTTGATTTTTCTATATTTTTTGTTTGTTTGCCTTGTTTTATTTCAAACTGTTTAGTTTTATTAATAAACAAGATCTACATATCAATTATTTATTTTTCTATCAAAATTACGGTAATTTTGAATTTGTGTCAAAATAGTAGCAAAAAAGTGTTACGATATATATATTTATATATTATGGAATGGTCTATTTAGTAGCTTTCATTTGATACCCATATTGTTGCGACAGCGAAAAAATAAATTGTATCACTTCCTTTTTTTGGGAGGGGGGCGCCATATTTAAAAATTATATAGCCTGTGTCACTTCCACAATTGAGACGAATTCATATGTCATAATCCGTCAAGCCAAGCAAATGGAAATACATACATACGCAGTCGAATATTCTTATTCGACTGCGTATGTATAAATTAGCCACGACGGCACAGACACGGTATATGCGTTTGGGATGAGAGGATGTTTGTGCAAATCCATGTTGCCACTTTAATCCATAACTACTAGTCCAATTTTGATGCAGTTTTCAGTTCGAGTTTGATTGGTGCATGTTCTTAGATAGGTTGTACGGTGACAACTCACCAGAGGGCGCTGCAGCAAACATTGTTTGTGCAAATCCATGTTGCTAATTTTTCTTAAACTACTAGTCCGATTTTGATGCATTTTCAGTTATGGGTTCGGGTTTGATTGGTGCATCTTCTTAGATAGGTATTACGGTGACAACTCACCAGGGGGCGCTGCAGCATTTGTCCAAATCCATGTTACCAATTTTCTCCAAAACTACTAGTCCAATTTTATATAAATCTTTTTAATTTAATATCTATGCTCTCTAAAAAGGAAATAAAAGCAAAATTAAAAAATTTGAAAGAACTCACGACGGTTAAAAAGTAATTGTTAAAGGATAAAATAATTTAAAAACCCAAGAATATCCGTCATCGTAAATCAACTTCTATATATGTATAGTATAGCACTAAAAAATCCCCAATTATTCACATTACTATAAAAATGCAAAACTAGTTCATTCAATGGCAGCCCCCGACGGATTTTCTTGGGTTTTTAAATTATTTTATCCTTTTTCAATTACTTTTTAACCGTCGCGGGTATTTTCCAAATTTATTATTTTGTTTTTTTTTGTCCAAGATACTAGACTTATAGTTTGGTACATAAAGCCTAGAATCTGATGTAGCAGTGCCAAATCTCAGCAAGTTAGTACTTACCCATTCCTTTCCTACCAGTCAGAGATAAGCTGATACTCTATTACACTTGCGTCCTACTTTGAGGCAAAATAACTTTAAACTTTTTAAGGTCTGAGTAACTGCAGAGCTGTGTAATATAATGTTGCTGAGTTAAATAGTCGGTGTTGTGAGGGCGTGGTGGGGCGTTGCGCGACTCCGCGATTCGGTAGATTTATATCAACAGTCGGTTACAAATCTTTGGTGAGCCGCAGTCGAAATACAGTTCACTTTGTACAGGATTTACGTTTATTAAGCGAGTTTAAGATGTGATACGCTCCTCGCAATCTGGCGAACAAAGCGCCTCTTAGAAAGTCGAGATGTTCCAGTGATTAGATCATGGGGCTGTTTGCTGTATTTAGTAGAGGAATATGTTTAAATTAAACGTTAAATGGGATTTAGTATTCTAATACTGGCTCGTTGGTCTAGTATTAGTAAGTGCTACTGTAAAGGTATTGAAAACAATTTTAGGGTCGGGTAAATTATTGGTTTTATTGTTGGTTTTTCGATCAAGAATTGCTTATTAGAATCCCAGAGCAAATACTTGTGCCCGGTAGATGACAACAAGCTCACACACTATTACATGGGACTTAAAACATAACCGACTAAATGAAGGTGTAGGTACTATGGCCAACCCTTCGGGAAATATAGATATTATGATGTTAATGATAAGCAAATTAATTTGATCATATTATGACATCTTGTTTCTTTAGTCTTAAAACAATCTAGTGCCATTGACTGTATGAAAACCAAGTTATTTTTTTTTAACCTCAAGCCAATATTCAAAAATAAACAAAGAAAATAAAATAAGAAAGTAAATTAGGAGCTATTTTTATAACACTACGCAATGAAACCCTGTCGCTACTAAGCCACCTACTTTATTAATTTCAAAGTGCTTACTTTTAAAGTTCTCAACACAAATGTAAAGCTTTGGACACACTTAATTATAATACACTTTCTCAGAAATTAGAATGCAGTTGTATAAGGAGTCCTCTTCTTCTTCAGTTGATGAGCTACCATTGCAACAGCTATACGACTGTCAAGCTGGGAAACTCGTATAGCGACATGAAATTAACAACCAAAGGCACGGCACAGGTGTCAATATTCGTACCTACTGAATACCTACTGTACGTCAACGACATGTGTAATACCATAGGAGAAGGTTCCGTATACCAGTTTGCCGATGACACCTGCATCGTGGTGGCTGATAAAGATATTAAAAAGGCCGAGCGTATTCTCCAAACTAACTTTGAATTATTATGTAAATGGTCGCACGATGTCGGTCTCGTCATAAATGCCGATAAAACCAAAGCCATGCACATACATTCATCACATAATAAAGCCACCTACACACCCTCCATCATGGCACATATCCATGACTGCCTACACGCTGTATGTACCAAAAACTGTAGCTGAGCATCAATACAGTTCGTCACAGAACACAAGTACATTGGACTCATAATCGACAACAAATTGAATTGGGTTCCCCACATTAACTATATATGTGATAGATTAAGATCTATCTTGGGACGAATAATTATACTTAAACATAAAATGCCATACAAAATCTTAAGACTACCTGCACCTAGCTCTAACGACTCCATAATAAGTTATGGACTCAGTAGCTACGGGAGAACTTATAGAATTAATCTAGATAAAATTTACAAACTACAACAACGTATTCTCAAAAATATTGTACCCCTCAAAATAAGAACAAAATTTCAAAATGAATATTCTTAACTATTTCATTATTGCAACATATTACCAATACAAAACATGATCGAACTCCAATATTACAAGACGAATATAACAACATAAATAATTATAACTAAGAAGACACGTCATCCTAAACTGAGAACGTTAGCTAACATGAAAAGTTTTAAATACAACAATACATATTGGTATGAGAACATAATAATATACCTACATACTACCAAAAATAATAAACGAACTACCTGCGCACATACAAAATAAATACCTCTGCAACCCTTAAAAAGTATTTTATGCAAATTGCACATCATGAGTATGTACTTTAGTTTGATATACCTACCTCCTGTTTTATCAAGTACTTAAAGATATTGTTTTCTTTTCTGTATCGCTCGAATGTAAAACTCAGTTTTATCATTGTTTCGTAGTATTATTTGTCTCAGAATTAATTATTCCGAACTCATTAGTCATGTATAAGCCATAAACGGCTTCTGTGTTTCTCAACGTATAATATAATTGAAACTCTGCGATATATATTTTGAACATTAATAAAAAAAAAAAATGTGATTCCATTTTCTCACGATGTTTCCTCCACGTTTGTAACTGATCTCTGCAGTGGGCGGGACTCCAAAATAGACGCAAAAGATATTGCTAAAGTATTCGACGGAGAATTTCCGTCGCCCTCCCAAACTACCACTTCACTAAATAAAAGCAGAAACTTTAAGTAACAAACAAGACACAAACACAATCTAATTCAAATTCCAAGGACTAGAGAGAGAAGAACTGGGAAGAAGTAGAAATTGATGTGGCGAAGTAATCGACGCTATTGAAGTTTTGCACAAAATGTTGGCGACTTTCGAATTGTAGGTCAACTTGAAAAAAATATCCGGTTCATGAAAATAAACGATACCAAACAAAGAAAAGACTATATTTAAGAAAATCTCTTTTCTCTATATTGACTTCCATAGCGACAAAAACAGACGAACAATAAAAGAGCAGGCCAAGGCCTTGCCAGGCAAACTGCAGAAAATTTTCAGGCATTGAAAAATGTCGGTCCTAAATGTTCGTATCGGGAAACTATCAACGTCGCAGTTGAACTTCAGTTTGCCTCAAATATTGGCAACTTTTGACCTATTGGCCGCCTTTAAAGAGAGTTTTTTCGAGGAAAAAAAATGAAGTAGAGTGTCGAAAATGTTTTAAAAGTATTTTTGCACTCACTGAACTAATGGTGACCAAGTCTAGAAATCTACATTTCTTGATTCAAAATAGCATCAGTTAAAATAGTCTTTTGAGGGTAATAATCAGGCTAGGCACTGAAGTCGGAAAAGTGTTGTAAAATAATATTACCCAAAAACTTAATTGATCGAGAACTAATTTAAACTTAATTTCGTTGTAGGTATTCTCATTGTGTAATGTTCATGACCCGCTTACAAGTGTAGTGTCGCATTCAGAGCAAGCGCCGAGCGCGAGCAGGCTTCCGGTACACGAGTCGTATCTGACACGTCGTCGTGACGTAATGACGTCACTCACTTCAAATTATTCTAAATACCAGCCTTGTTTGCGAGCTAAGTGCTCTTCGCTTTATTGTTATTTAAATTCAATAACAACTCTCGTACCACAACTGTCAGTGGGCGAAACATTAAATTTTCTTCAACTCATCGATTAGAAGCCACGTAAACTCAAAGTTAAACGAAAAATTAACAAGTACAAGGTTCATTAACGTCTGTCGTTTGTAAAGTTCATTGGAGTTTAGTAAGAAGTGGAAAATTTGTGAAACTCTCGACGTCGAGCGTCGAGCTCGCCTGCTTCGGCAACTGCTTTGATTGTTTAGCGATAAATCGGAAGGAATTTTCGATGAATAACTCCGCTAATTTTCCTTCCGAAGTTATAGCGTAAATTATAATGAGGAAAATGACGCCCACTGCTTCATACATCTTCATTTAAATACAGAAAGTTGTCGTGTAATCTCGGAGATCGCTGACGGATCATTTAGTATTTTCCTTCACGTTTAGCTGGCTCATGTATCCTCCAAAACAGTAAGTCAGTGTTGATTGACAGTTTTGTACCTGGTTTAGACCTTCGTGCCTCTCATCGCGTGTTTCTTGTTTTAATCCTTCTAGCGTGAAAAGGAAAAGCCAATCGCCAGAAAAGGACAACATGCAAACACAAAAAATACCGCCATTAAACAAAGGATGATTGAAACGAATCAGAAAAGATTGCATGTAGAGAGGACAAGAAGGTGCCCCTAACATATAGCCGAGTGGGTCGAAGTGAAAGTTGTCAAATCTGAAAGCGCGGGTTATAAAAAGTTAACTCGACGACACTCGAGTTCATATGGAGAAAGTTAGTGGAACACTTTAGCAAATGTGCCGATTTCGACACCCGCCCGCCCGCGGCCCGCGCACCCCCCGCGCCACAGAAATAACAAAAAAGTTTTTGACTTATTGGCGCATGAGGGTCCCGGTTTGGCGTAAACATGTTGGATGTTTTTTAGGCAGCATTTAGGCCAACTAGTTTATAAGTTACAGACGTTTATGGAATGAGATCAGGCCAACCGTGGAGTAGTTGTTTGCGCACAGGAGCATACAGTAACGTACTCATAACTTTGCGGAGAGTTATTGAAAATCAGCCAATAGTTCCACATCACCGGTTTTACGGTCATCTGTCCAAACTTCAGGGACGCACTAAACAGACTCGTAGAAATGTTCGTGTGTCGGTAAATTAATTTATTGATTTCTGCTCCCGAGCTAGTTTGGTCCTTTGAATAAACGAATGAGCTTTAAAAAGTATGCAGTATTATTTAAGTTCACATTAGTAAGTCTGGGTAGATAACAAAATCAAGCACCGTAGAACTAATGTGTATCAAACGAAACCGTACAGTTAGTCGTCTGTAATTGAATAAATGTTCCGGTTGACATTAGATATAGTAGTGTATCGTGTAGAACGTACGAGAACGCAAGTGGGACTAATCGTAGTGTTAAGCCGAGCCACAATCGTTTTGTATCGATTAACGTAAACGAGCTATTCAGCCGGCGTACAATAGTCAAGTGAGCGACTGAGCGGCTGAGCGACTGACCTCTATTTACTCAGGAGCCACATTATCAATCCCATTACCTTCGACTTGAATGAACTCCTCAGGCGGTACTCTTACCCCTTTATATTCGCCGTCATTCCATAATTCTTGAACTTCAAACAACGTCTCAGTTGCCGCATACTTGTTCATTAACGAACTAATTGAAACATTTTTAACACCGCCCAGTTTAACTTGATTAAGCTTTGAAAATTCCTCGTCGACCGAACTTTGAGATCCATTGTCCCATCTGCGAAGTTGCCCGCTGTATAGAAGAATTGGCTGCCCGCTCCTATATACTGAGAACTGTCAGATATTATACAAGTTCCTAACTCCTTAATCGCTATTACTGCAAGACTTTCTCTGAGGAATTCAAAGAAACCGTTACTGTTCCTGATTGTGGCTTTTGTAAATGTTTCAATAACTTAAAGTCTTCTTGGCCCAGATTTAGCTTGGAGAATATTCAGGAATCTTGCCAAAATGTTGAAAATATTGCAAGATAACGCTAATTTACTGGCAATTATCGTCTCAGATATAGCTGTGGAGTATAATAGTGCGCAGTATCCGTTGTTAGAGGCAGTTAATCCGCTAGCAATCACTTGTATTGGATAGTGAGGGACGCGAGGATGGTAGTATTTTATGACTGTCGTTAAATAACTTTGTCCCGAACAGCTTGTATTCAAACGTGTAGTATAGTGTATCGTAAAAAAATCCATTTATTGAGAATATTTAAATAAACTGTTTTGAATAAGAGACATGTGAATAGTACATTAAGTTCCGAACAAGCTTATGTCTGTAAACAAAATGTGTTTCCTTCTATTCAAATATAGAAATTTCTGAATTTAATATTCTGTCTACAAAGATATATACAAATATCTTCCTGTAACAAATAAATATCCATTACTGAAAGTACTTTAAGCTAAGCTTTTAGCTTTCAAGATCTTAAAAATAATAAATATTCAAGAAAGTCGATTTCGACAAGCAGAACCCCGTCATTGTTATTGAACTAGCATCGTTCCAACAAAACTATTTTTGGTTTCTAAATGACTAAAAATTAGGGAAATGACAACGAAAATTTAGAAATTTGAAATCAAGCCACTCGTCCTTGTCCTCGGAACCATTATCCACTTATCCTCATGAAGCCAAACACTTCATTTTTAAATAAGCTCACTACTTATCCTCAAATCAAGTAAAACAATCGTACCGTCACTCTGTCGCGTCATATCTAATTGAATCCGCACAGCCGCGCCGCGCCGCCCGTTCCGAAATCCGCCATCTTCCCGTATTTAGCTAAAATGGCTATTTAACAATTCGCCAGCGCCGGCGATCATCAATCATTCGAGCGATTAACGCGGCAAGGCGATAACTCACAGGGAAGCCAATCATTTAGCCGTGGTAGGGGTAGTGCAAGGGCCGGTATGATTCATACGATCCTGAACATAATTTACTGGACGAAAATATGGTCCAGCTTGCTAGTTTTGCGAGAAGAATGTTGTTTATTTTTCTTGTTTGGTTGTGACGATATTTCCTGAAAGCGTTACGCAGATTTGTTAGGCTGTGCACTTATAATATTAACGACGATGATATAAGAAATCTTTTATTTAGTATGCTAACTAGGTGATCTTGTGTATAATTTTTACCAATGTTTTCGATTAAGTTTTTGTATGTCATATTCCTAGCCACTAAAAGTTGAATGTTCTGTGTTATTTAGGAGTCATTTCACAAAAATTTTACTATACTAAGAGTCGCACGAGTTCCGTTGGATCCCAGACGCATCCGAGAGGCACGTGTCTTCGACGCAGTGAAGCAAATTACGCAGAACGTAGAGCTGCGTGAACCTAATCACTCTTGACTTAAAGACTCCTGGGTTGGAATTCGTTTGGAGTGGGATGGACCACGCGCGACTAATTAAAGTTTAAGGGAAAGTATAGGAACGGAATCGCTCGGTGATATCTTAGTTACTTATTTCAGAAAGCATTTGAAAACGTGCTTGATTTCAAAACATTGAATGGAATTCCTCATAATTCCCATCAATCAATCCCCACACCATACATCAAAGCTCACACTCACAGGCGAGGCCGCGCGCCGCGCTTGTCGCAACACGCTAGCGGCCCTGGCTGTGCCTGACAACCATTGTTCGCTGACGGAACCCATCTCATTTGAGTCGAGTGTGCTGCCTCCTGCCACTGATCTGCGCTGAATTATCTTTTCAATTATGAGCTGGATCTGTAGGCCTGATAGTGTTGTTTGGGTTTTGTACGGGAATACGTGCTTTGATGTAGCTCTAATTATTTGTGTATTCTTCCTGGCAAAATGCAAGGAGAGTAGTGACGGGACTCCCTTTTCCGCACTTGGACTCCCATTCGGTCCTAGCCTAGGTCAGATCAAAAGCACAAAAGCTTTCTGGCAAATGCAAGGTGATTCAATGACGATGATATAGCGGTAGCACTTCTTGTTACGGAATTTGTTAGAGGAAGCTACCTTCACAATAACTGGTGCTGACCTGGGATTGACCTTTACCGACAGTACCGTTTATGAAATTCCGTTTAGCTCGGCAACATGCTAACAATGGTAGGCGATGAAACCGCAGACACGTGTACCGTCCTAATAACGAAACAATTTCAGCGAAATGTCAAACATAATTCAGGAACTGATTAAATCTAATTTCCTCTTGTTCCAAAACTCCTCCGGGTCCTCGGTTACCTAATAACAAAACCTATAGTAACTTGTTCCCGTAATATTATTGCTGAACAAACTTGAGAACAACAAAGTTTAAAGAAAAATGCTTAATATCGTAGGGTACATCTCCTTTGCATGCGCGTTCAAAGAGCGAACAAATTGACTACGAAAGAACGGAAATTAAAGTAACAGGACTTTGTGAGCGAAGCTGACGTGACGCGGAGCGCAAAACACTGGACGCGGCACTGAAATTGTAGAAGTCACGAATAATCACGATGCACAATATATTATTCGAATAAAATTATCAAAATCAAGAGTCCTTTAATTCAAATTAGACTGAGAATCAACATTTTTTGAACTTCCAAAATTACAAAAGATACTTCCCTAAAACGTCAGCTCGTCGCCTAGTTTCTAGTGTTTTGATAAGCGGCCGACAAACACCCTAGCAATACATGTTCAAGTCTGTATATTTTTTTAGATTTAATGTGATGACATTCAGTACTGTTTAAATTGTCTATAAGACAAATTTCAACGACATTATTGTTACGGAAGCGCGTCATTTCGATTAAAAACTTGCCATAGAAGTCTTGAAACTCTAGGCAAAGTAATAAATAATTTATTACTAGTTACAACATTCATAGTGTTAGTAAAGGTTTAATAACAAACTGCGTTCCTAAAACAATACACACAATAAACGAACTGTTTTATAGAACTATCAGCGACACTGAATGACATTTTGGTAGAGCAAGTCAATTATTAATTAATCGTTATCGCTGAAAGAATGTAATTTGGTCTAGGCTGTCTGGTTTCACGCTTCTTCTACTCACATTAAAATGATTATATTTGTTTTAGTAATTTGTGCTTCGTATTCTCTATCTCTAACAATGGCAATAAAGTAAACATCACTATCTTGTATTGCAGGTGCACGGCCCATGTGACACACATCTCCCCCTCACCCTTGACAAAACAGCGTGACAATGCCACGACATCCTCTATTTGTGCATCCTCAGGAAATTAAATTGTCCTCCGTTTGCTTTTATAAAAACATCCGGGTTACAAACACTCAGCGGAGACACAGTTTTACCTTTTATTAGACAGAATACTGCGTTGTGGCATGTCTCTTACGTCGTGGGTGGATGTTATTACACGGACAGGTTTAGACAGCTAGGCCCGGATCAGTTTCTGGGCTAACTATTAGTTCCTTGTGGTAATTAAACCTAAGGGTTCAAGGGTTGTGATATGTCTTGACCTACCACAAGAGCCTATCTAGCCGTCGGTCATTAATATCAATTGAAGTCACAGGGCTGCCAAGTCACGTTGCTGTGTGCCAGTTAGAAGGGTAAGGGTGATCGGTGAAGATTACTCAATATACCTACATTTTGAGATTATTGGTTTAACTTTAATATGATAAAGCCATTGTGTGTTACAGCCAACATTGGATTAGAATCCCCAATCAAAAGTAAGCGTGGCCGTCTCCGTCAAACCTGGCGTCGCACCGTTTTGACAGAAGCTATGAGTATCGAAATGACGTGGAGCTCAAGACTGATCGCGATGGAGAACTACTGTCGCCTCGTATCCAGGGGACATAGGATATTAAGTCAAGCATTTTCATGATATTAAGTCGCATTAATTAATGGTACCCGAGGGGATGAAGATGAGGAAACGGGAAATACCAGTGCTCAGATGGGAAGATGATCTCAGATCGACAGCAGTCGCCACGTAGAGGAGAAAAACACTAGATCGTGTATAACGGAGGAGGGGACTGGAGGAGGCTGATGCTAGTGAGCAAGACAAACAAACCGATGTCTGATATTCTAAAAAAATATGTAAATATTAATTTAATTTTGTTAATAAAAGCTATTTGAATGTAAAAAGTCGCATTAATAAAGGCCGGGTTTTGGTAAAACATATCCCTACACAGCAGTGATCCCTCTCATCTCCCGATGTCCCCAGTCCATGCCTGTCTATTAAGATTTAAACGATACAAAAATTTCTTCATAATTACTTACTAATCTCTTAAATGAACTTCACCACCATCACATAATGTCTCCCCTACAAAAAGCTAATCCTAGTTAAGAAAACGTTGCATCATTGGCATGTCACAGCCACACACACAGCTTACCGGACATCAGATTACGAAGACGAGCAGGGGGCACACATGCTGTAGTCAGAGAGGGGGGAGGGGAGGAGGAGGAAGGTGACACTATGTAAGGAAGTGGAGAAGACCCAATGCAACGGTAAGACAGAAGATGAATAGTTCAGAATAAATCAATCCTTAAAGGCACTTTTGAATAAGATCTGTTGCTAGTTGCAGTAAGTTGTAGATCCCAAAGCACAAAAAAATAACGCGCAAGAAACTGCAAAAGTGATTTGTACAAACTTCTGCCAGCGGCTTCGCTCGGGTAAAAAGTGTTTTTTTTTTATACCATGTGAACATTTTACCGGGATGAAAAGAAGCCTATGTGCTAATCTATCTCTGTGCCAAATTTCATCCAGATCCCAGCTGTTCTCGCGTGATTGAGTAACATACTTCCGCACACATATCCATCCAAACTTTCACATTAATATTATTAATTAATTAATAGAAAGTAAGATCAGACTAAGAATTAGCACTTATTGATAGTCAAAATTTACAGAAAGCCCAACCTATCACCACCTTTTAGTATTTTAGCAAGGAAGAGGAAGGGAGGACACCCTAGCAAGTTGCTTTTGAATTGGTGACAGTAAACGAACCTAAAGTGAAATAAAATAGTAGTTTATGATACTGTTGCATAATAAGGGGTATTAAAACATGAGTGTGTGTTTAAAAACCGAGCCGTAGGCGTGGTTTTTAATAGTATTCACACGAATGTTTTAATACCTAGTTATGTGCAGTTTCATACACTACTTTATCTACACTCATACATTTCGGGATTGTACCTACTGAATACCTTTTTTTTTGCATTTTCCATGCCATAAATTCGTGATAAATGCATCATATAATAATCTCGACTTTGCTGGTAATTTAGATTATGAGTAATTTCCTTCGCCGCTTATAAAACATTTGGCGGAGTCAAATTTTCTTCACATTTACTAATATCAGACATTTCAAGCATGAATTTTAAAAACTATGAATGGCGCCAAAACCCAGCACATCATCGCATTATCCGCGCATGCGCTAAGGTTTAGCACACGCACTGCGATATTTATTCTCGAGATTTTTTTCCGCCCATTCTGCGACCTATGGAATTGTATGAAGCTGCTCGCATTCCGGTAAAAAAATCGTGCGGCAATAATACCGCATGAGCAACAGAATCCACCGCACCGCGGCGCAAATTTAATTCGCGCGAATATTTTGAGCTTTATGGACAGGAAGAAAGAGACAAAATTCGCGCGAATTAAAATCGCAGTGCGTGCTAAGCCAAAAGCGGGCATTGTCACAGACAATTTAAAATTGAAATCAAATCTTTTTATAATACATAGGTAATAAAATGGCATTACAAAAAAAATATTGATAGAAACTCCTTAGTGATTAACTTCTTGGATTTGTCCTGTATCGTAATAGAAAAAAAAAATATATTGCATTATTTTGTTAGAGAAATAGTGTTATAATGAGATTCTATTTTTAAATTTCGGCATTGTGTTTATAAAGTATGTCAATATAAACTCGTTTTGAAGTTTATAATTCGAATATTACGATATGAGAGTAGATAATAGTTATTTATGCTACAAGTGCGGAAGGTAGGTGATTTCCGATGAGTGGATAAATCGACACGAGTCGGAAATCATCTTACGCACGTGTATCATACAACATTTTACTATGCATTGTGCGAGGAAATAAAAAATAATATCTGAACCAAGCAAGAAATTAATAAAATGGCGCTTATTCAAGGGCGCTTAGCATATCCACAGATTAACTAATAGTTCCTCGGGCATATCTACTGCGCATGTGCAAATAGCTTTCACGTCGTGAAGCAAAAAGGCACGAGCAAAATATTCATTATGCCAAACATATTTAATGAATAATATTTAAAATTAATTTATTGATCAAAATCTAGTAAATAAAAACGCCTTAAATGAAGTATTAGTTTTGTTTTACCTTTTATATGAATGATAATCTGTACTTAACTAATTTTTAAAACTTTTCTCAAATAATAAAGACTCCATGCGGCGGGCTGACGTTGGAGTTAAAAATTAAAAAAGTACAGGAAAGTAAAAAGCACTAGTTAAAAAAGTGACACTTTCCGCACAGTTTGGCTGCTTGGAAAACGCTCTTTTCGAGGACATGCATTGTAAAGATATTAATAACCCTTTTGCGATTAGTATCAAAAGTTTACTTGCACTTGTAATTTTTATGTAATTATTATAACTGATACCTGACTTATTCGTTTCATCTCAATGAGTATAGGTACCGAATAAAATCCAGCATGTTATTCTTGTATTAACAAAATGGTGAAAATGAATACGTTTTGTGTTTATTCAAGCTAGCTTCAGCGAGACATATTTAAAATTCAGAAAAACTAATAAATGATAGCACATGTATAACACTGATATTATTGAAAACTCAGAAAAGAACAAACCAAAAAGATCTGTTATTTAATAACTATTTAATTTGATAACTCATCAAAAACATTGAGTTATGAAGTGTTTCAATCATTAATTTAATGGAATGAGGAAAAAATATTGTTTTAACTAGGAATTACAATCGTGGTTTATACTCGTACCTTATTCTTAACATTTGGACAATACAAAAGTTTTTAAATAAGTCCGAAGATGTTCAGACTAAAAATTCATACAGGGGAACTCCGCTCGGTACCGCAGTGATCCACTGCTCTCAAAACGGTAAAGGAAAACATCGTGAGGAAACCGGCATGACCTAGAAACAAAAATTCGAATACATGTGACATCCACCAACCCGCACTGGGCCCGCGTGGTGGGTTACGGCCCATTCCCTCTCACAGAGAGGAGGACTGTTTCCCAGCAGGGAACATTAAAAATGCTGATGATGATGATGTTTAAGTCCCATGTAATAGGGGGCGAGCTTATTGCCATTAACTGGGCAAAAGAACAAACCTAATAATACTTTGCCCGATCCGGGAATGAAACCCAGCAACTCGAGCTCAGCATTAGCGCTTCGGACCACTAGACCAATGAAACAGTTGTAATATTCATTAATCAAAGCTGTGTGATCAAGATTCAATAACATTTTTAACCCTCGACGGAAAAATAGGGGTGTTATAAGTTTGACGTGTGTTGCTAAACGGATGACTGATTTTGATTTCGTTTTTTTTGTGTTAAAGGTGACTTTGTCGAGAGTGCTCTTAGCTATGTTTGATTAAAATCGGTTCAGCCATTCAAAAGTTATCCGCATTTTACTTTTTGGATCTGTTTTATAGCACGATATCGTGTCATAATTACGTGTTTCGTTAGATTGTCGATTGAAGTGGGTCTCCTACTAGGTATATTATATTTTGTTTAAAAAGCATGAAATAAAAATTTGAAAACCCCCGACACAAAACCTCTAAAAAGAAAAAATAAGCCTCTTACTCGCGTCGGGGAACTGCTAAGTAAATAAAATAAACTGCTGCACATGTTGGCGGTTTTTTTTTTAGTTTGTTACAAAGTGATTCGATCACGTAAGGAAACGCCGAGCATAGCCCTCTTTATAGCCCTTTGGGTGACTTTAAGCCTTCTGATGAGGCCCATGTCTGAAATTAAGACATCCGCAAGAGAACCAGGGTTACCAACATAGCCCTAAGAATTGCCAAACTCAAGTGGAAGTGGGCAGGGCACATTGCTCGTAGAACGAATGGTCGATGGGGCCGAAAAGTTCTGGAGTGGCAACCACGTACCGGAAAACGCGTTGGAAGGCCTCCCTCTAGGTGCAGCGATGACCTGGTCAAGGCTGTAGGAATCCGGTGGATGCGAAACGCACAGGACCGATCAGTGTGGCGACGCTTGGCGGAGGCCTATGTCCAGCAGTGGACGTATTTCGGCTTATATAATGATGATGTTACAAAGTGGATCTTCTCTTCTTCCATCTGTCTTGTGGTCCAGGATATAGAGTGCACCTAAGTCAAACAGAGTCAAGGTTTAAGTTAGCACAATAAGTTAGCGGACGGTATGGACGTTTCTCTCTCGTACCCGTCTGCGCTCTCCAGACCTTAGTAGTTCTGTGTTCTTACCTGATTCCTGCTGAATCTTTTTGAAGGTTTAGGAAGTAACTGTGACGTCACTGCTACTTTATCAGGTGCTCAGGTGGTAGCAACATCCATCTTAATGTGAAGTTTGTTCTTAATATAGTGATAATTTCTATCAAAACAAATAAAAAAATCACAAGATTCATCTTAGACATCGGTAAAAAAACATGGTGATTAAAGCTGGCTTTTAACACACATACACACTCACTCACACACGTACACACACACACGACACGCAAACGTACACACCACCCAAAGCATTCATTCAACTCCTAATTCATAAATAAATAAATAAGCCCCATACACTACTACACGAACTCTAAATAATGAAAATAAGTATTGTTATGCTAATTATTAAGCCAGATCGACGCATATCACTTTTGTTGTATTTGTATAAATTATGTTAAAATGAACCTCATGGCCGAACATTGTCTCTTAAGATACAGGTTATCCTAGTTTAAGAGGCAGGGTTAATCTATTAAGTACAGATTTTGTAACATACAATATTGTGTCATAATAATATTCTACCTATTAGTTGTAACATATCCTCATATTATGTTCTTGTACCAAACTGTAATTTTCCGTGAATGAAAACTTTTATTATTATTTCCTTTATTTAACAGTATTCTTATTATTTACATTTTTAAATATTTTTATAAAATAAATTAAAAAACAAAAACATTTAAAAATATAAAAAATAGAGGCCCACCGGTATCGGGAACAGGGTCCAAGCTACCGGCGGTCAGGGCTCCAGAGAGAGGAACCACCTAACTATACGAGCCGTGTCCAGCAGTACTGCTTTCTGGATCAGGCCCTTGACCTAGCTGCCTAACGAGAGCCTTCTAAGATGTTGGTCGAGGCTCGTGGCTATTAAGCCATTGGCTGACACGACTATCGGTACAATGATCGCTGTGTCCACATCCCACATGTCGACAACCTCGCGAGCCAAGTCAAGATACTTGATTTGTTTATCTTTCTCGGCTTTCACGAGGTTCCCGTCATGCGGGACAGTTATGTCAACAATCATTGCACGCCTCTCGTTTCGGTCCACCACCACTATATCAGGCTTGTTAGCGATAATAGTCCTGTCAGTGATGATGGACCGATCCCAGTACAATGTGATATTGCCATTTTCGAGAACTGGGTCGGGCACATACCTGTAGTACGGTACCTCCGATGCCACAAGAGTGTATTTCAGAGCAAGTTGCTGGTGGATGATCCTGGCTACAAGATTGTGTCTATGCAAATACTCTTCGTTAGCTAGACGAGAACATCCAGAGATAATGTGGCGGATCGATTCACCCGGGCGGTGACATGCCCGACAGATGTCAACCGTGCCATCCTTCACAATAAATCTCCGGTAGTTATTCGTCATGATAACTTCGTCCATAATTGCACAGACAAAACCTTCGGTTTCCCCAAAGAGGTCACCGAAACGCAGCCAGGCTACGGACGCTGCTTGGTCTACATCAGACCCATGTAGGGCCCGGAAAAAGCGTCCGTGAAGCTCCTTACTCTGCCATACTTCCCTACGGTCGTTAGTTTCAAGCACTACAGGCTTGCGCCAGTTCTCATTCGCCATGGAGAGCGGGGTGAGTCCCTTGTCCACTGCTACTACATCTCGATGCATACCTACGTCGGTGTTTAGAAAATATTCCCTGAGATTGCATATCTCGCGGTTGTGGAGGTTTTTGGCATTTAAAAAGCCTCGGCCTCCACACTTCCGCGGGATATACAATCTCATGACTGACGATCGTGGGTGATGCATTCGATTTGCAGTCAGCAGTGTACGGACCCGCCTATCCAGCGCGTCGAGTTCCGTTTGAGTCCATTTGAGTACGCCGAAAGAGTACATCAATACCGGCATGACCCAACCGTTGAAGGCGCGCACCTTGTTTCCGCCTGAAAGAAGGCTATTGAATACCTTTTTCAGGCGGCCAAAGAAGCGTTCCCTCAACGATTGCTTCATGTCAGTAGTGCTGATACCTAACGCTTCCGACATACCCAAATACTTATAGGTTTCGTTTGGAGAGAGGGATCTCAGGTTTATGGAATCCGCGAGTTGAATTCCTACGGATTCCACAATCTCCCCTCGCTTTACATGCATGACCGCACATTTGTCCACACCAAACTCCATCCTGATGGCGTTACTAAAAGTTTCAGTTACTTTCAGTAGCTCCATCAGCTGAAGATTGCTGGGGGCAAAGAGCTTCAGATCATCCATGTAAAGAAGGTGAGATATAACCTGACCACCTCTCTTCAACCGATAGCCTAGCCCTGAATTCTCCAGCAGCATGCTTAGAGGATTCAGGGCTAGGCAAAACCAAAGTGGACTCAAACTATCGCCCTGGAATATACCTCGCTCGATCCTTACAGGTTCGCTATTCCTCTGGATATTTCGACATCCTGGATAGCGAAGGACTGTGCTCCATTGCCCCATACACGACATCAGGAAGGTGCGTAGAGTTGTATCTATTTTATACAATTCTAGCACCCTCATGAGCCATGTATGAGGCACCGAGTCATAGGCCTTCTTATAATCTATCCAACATGTCGACAGATCCTTTCGGGAACGCCGAACCTGTTGGCTAATGGTTATTATTATTATTGTTTTAAAGTAATATAAGTTTGAAATCGCTAACGCGCCCTAAGCAAGCCTGGTGATTATAGCTCGTGCATTTTCTTTGTGAGAGGACCTTTACCCTGCAGTAGAAGAGTAAAGAAGAGTATTCTATTCAATTCTATTATTATTTATTCAAATTATGATGAAATACAACACTTTTTCAACGAAAATAATAACGTTAGTATACTATATTAGTATGCCGCAAAAGGCACTTCGTTCAATATTAGCGAAGCTAGCGTAATAATTATAATATTTTGGTACATCAAAACACAGCATCCCCATTGCTCATAGTGTCGTAATCTGAGGGCTTTCGATCACAAGTATCAATCAACGCCTCAGGCGGAACAGAACCCTTGATTCGAGGTGTCAGCGTGAATATGACATTATACAGGCTGTCAATTTGAGGGAGGATCAACTGATCAACAAAAGTAAAGTGATGTGATAGTCAAAACTTCGGATGTAGAGAAAGTTAAACGATTTTAATTGGATAATTTAGCCAGTGATCAGTAGCGTAATGCAGCTTGCAAACCGATGCTTATGCTTGAATATCTATAATATTCAGTTTCTCCTATCACTCCAAGGTATACTAATCATACAAGAACTTTTTTTTTTTGCAATTGATTATTTATAATCTTATGCCTAATAACAAACCAAAGTTACATACAAAGGGGAGAGGAAAAAGGGCTCATTGCTCATCATACAAGTAAATTAAAGTTTTGTTATTTACATATGTAAAAGTATACTTACCTATTCCCAATTTCATTTTGTAAAAATACCCTCGATCCCCAAACTGTATGTACAAAAAATGTTTTAGTTATGTAAGCAATCGCGGAGATTTTCCTCGGACCGTTTTCTTCGGTATATTTATCTAAGTAACTTAGTATGTTTAACCTTGTATCCCTGGACTCGATATACTTTACTTTGCCGAACGACCTCTTTTATCATAATGACGTACTTTGCTGTTGCCAATATTCGAGGGAAAATATTTGAATACTAACGAAGTCCGCGAGCCTTCCTTAAAATAATGTCTAACACTAATTTATATCGAAATAAACAAATCAACACAAGGCAAATGAAATTAAACTTACACGGCATTAATTAAACAAAGGGTCAGCACTAGTGTGACGATATCAAAGATAATCTAACTCTTGGCCCCATCCTGAAACTACAACGACTCGCATTCCAAACGTTTGTTCTGATCCTACCGCTATACATCGCCAGCTATGTACGGCGCGCCAGTAGATGTGTCTTGTTTACTCCGAAATGGACTTTGTTACGGATAACTTTATTAGTGGGAAGTTTAGTTTTAATGGAGGGCAGTAGTCTTGCCGTGCATGCTTTAACATCTCCGTTGTAATGTAAACTCTGTCACAGTTGGATAAGGTCGACAGTTACGAACGAGTTAACGCTTTGCTGGATTACTAAGCAATTAAGGGCGCTTATACAAGTATGTGTGCGGTGATACTGCTTACCTTTAAGACGGTACCTCGATGATAACAATAAGTATGATATTAAGTAAATGCCCAGGTACTAAGTATCTCTTATATCTTCCGTAGTGTAAGCCGAATTTAGTGAAATGGCAAATAGAGGTCTTAATAGCGGATATAATGGGTACTTATGTTTGAAGAAATTGCTAAGCAGGTATAGAAGTGAATTTAAGGTGGGCCGTCTGAAGACGTAGGGCTGTTTTGGAAAAACGAAGACTGCTTCTTCAGAAACTTAAATAACGTTATCCACTTACTGAAGCCAGCCAATATAATTAAATTTTTATGGTTTTCAATAATAACTTTTGTATATTCTGATCATCAGCCCGCCAACATGAGTCACTGCTGAACACGGGCTGCCAAAATCGTGTCACAATTAAATATTTCTAACATTGCCAGAGAACAAAACTGACTGACGTCCTCACACGAATAGACCAGCAAAAGTGGAGCTGGTCCAAGGTGGCAACGAGTAGCTCAGGACAGACCACTAGCTCGAAACTGTTAGAGGAGGCCGGGACATTTTGTAATTATGAAGATTTTGCTGTATTTTAGTTGTATATTTTACTGTAAAAGCCCGAACCTCGGGCAAATTTAAGATTTACCGGAAAGTCCTAAGATGTATCAAGTCTTACTGTTAAAGTCCGAAATTATCTATAATGTTCGCTTATTTCGGGCTTTTACTAGCAATCACACGGTAAATCTTAGGTTTTAAAATCTTGGAATAAAAGTTTATTTCTACTCAACCCAAAAATGGATAGTTAGTGAATTGGGAATACCTTTTGCATTTTACGCGTGTATTCAAAGTTTGTAGCGGCTCGTATTCCGGCCTATTAGTTTTTACTCTGAAAGCATGCAGAACTTTTTGTTTTTTATCTGAACATTTTCCCCGAAAATACCTAGAGAAAGCGGATGAAAACATGTATTTTCGAGAGCTTATGATTTTAAATTTTTGATGAAAATTGGAATGAAAACGTGGCGAAAATGGTTTTTTATTGATATTTCCGTAAGGACTGCAGAGTGAAATTAATTTTGTTTGGGTAAAGCAATTTTCTTTTATTTTTCGCCGACTTTTTCTCGACAGGATAACGGGGCTTCATAAAATACACTGCAAAAATAAAGCCCTTTTTTCGGAGCAAAATCGGCGTTAATAAGAGCTGTTATTTCAAACATGGAATATGAAAAGTCGTGGCCGATAATTGGCTATAGATACACTAATGACTGTCCCCGGCTTCACACGGAACAAATAATATATAAAACTTTTCTCGTTTATCGCTCTTTTTAGAAGTGACAACTGTATCAAACTGCTGCGGGGCTTTGAAGAAGTAAGCGGAGAAACAGACTTTGTTTTCTACTTATTAGAGATAGAGAAGAAGAGAAGAGATGTCCCACCCAAACGCACAAAACGTTTTGGGAACACTTTTAATGTGCGTACAGTTAATGAGTGGCATTCCCTGCCGGAGTCCGTGTTTCCCAACAGCTTTAAACTTCCTTTAAGTCAAGAGTGAATAGGTTATTTCTAGGCAAGCGTGTTTCACCGTCGACCACATCATCGCTTACCATCAGGTGAGATAGTGGTCAAGCGAGAGCCTATAGAATATTAAAAAAAAATGTAGATAATTTGCATAGCTAAAATATTCAGTACAAAAGCAATTCTCTAAATCCATGTAGCGTGTAGTACAGTGATACATTAGGGTGCGTGCACACTAAGCCGTGGTCATCCTTCATAATCTCACAGCAGACGATCCGGGCACCCGCTGCCCGCGAGTCTGTCCCCGACCTAATTCCACTAGATTTGTGATAACTCACCAAAGAGAACAACAAGAATCATTGGATACAGTAAAGTGAAATGCCTTGTATTATAATGTATCAGAAGTGGTATAGCATGTTACTCAAATAAGGAAAAAAAAAATGATCTCATATGTTTTTGTTTCTTGTTCTTTTGTTGAAAGCATATCTTGTAAATTAAGTGATCATGTTGATCAGTCACAAAGGCAATCAATCTGCCCTGATCTGAAACTGCGTTGGCAAGACTTGTGTTAGGTTTTCTGGCACCTGACTATCCGAAACGACTGTCAAAGATGTACAAATGGTTGCTGGAACCAACGGCTTTACGTGTTTTACGAGACATGGAGGAATCGGGATATGTTAAGATCGGTAGGGTCACCAAAAACACGGCCGGCCTCGGCAAGCGATACAAAGTTCATTTGATACAGTAAAGTGAAAGGCCTTGTACTATAATATACGAGAAGTAGAAGACCATGTTTGAAGATTAATTCGTTTTTATACTCTTTGTTTTGCCAAAGACTGAGTGTTGGAAAAGACCGTCAAGCGGGGCGAATAGGAATGCAGGGGTAAATAGCAACAAAACTTTGAAGGCAATTTCTTTTTAGTAGGTACTCCAATATATTAAGTAAAAAACCGGCCAAGTGCGAGTCGCACTCGCGCACGAAGGGTGCCGTACCATTATTGCAAAAAACGGTAAAAAAATAACGTTTGTTGTATGGGAGCCTCACTTAAACATTTATTTTATTCTATGAAATACATCATCTGAGAAAATTTCAACTGCCTAGCTATTCATGAGATACAGCCTGGTGACAGACGGACAGACAGACAGACTGACAGACGGATCGCGGAGTCTTAGTAATAGGGTCCCATATTCACCCTTTGGGTACGGAACCCTAAAAAACGATGCTTTGTTTGAAACCTATAGAGTGGTATCACAGTTAAAATCCTAATCAAAGTTTTGTTACCATTCACCCCGTGTCATGGAATATCTTGTAAATCAAGTGCTCAGTCAAAAGTCACTAAGATAGATAGATAGATAGATAGATAAAGATAGATAAATCATTTATTTAGTGCACACAAAAGACACAACACAACACACAAAATCTTAATAAAATTATTACAATTGTCATGTAGGTATGTTTAAAAACAAAGTGCCAACATAAAAAGAAAAAGGAAACCAAAACAAAAGTAAAAATGACACCAGTAACATTAATTAAGGTAAAACAACATTATTTACTTCTTCATTACTTTTAACTTACATGTTAGGAGTTTTATGAAAGTAAAGGGATTCAATGATAGCGTGGCGGGGGACAGGACAATATGGAAGAAGAAAGCGTGTTGCGCCGACCCCAAGTGATAAGGGGCAAGGGCAGGAAGACAATGATGATGAATACTTTTAATATCCGTCATACCTAGACCAAGTCTCGTGTTAGGTATGTGGAAACTTGTGGTTGACCTCAATTTTACTAGAGTACTAGCACTTCTTCCGCGACTTCGTTTGCGTGATCCGTATTTTACCCTACAGAAGACTTTTTAGTTTCACCCCCTTAAAGGTTGAATTTCCAAAAGCCTCTTCTTAGTTCTCCCCTACATGATAAAAAGAAGCCCCGAAAATTAAAATTCATCAATAGTATATTATGCAACTAGTGAATAAAGGACGGTTTTAAAGCGAGGGCCATAGATGAATCACGAACAAGTTAAGGATTCTATATAGGATTCGATATCTTAGATGATTGAATCACGAGCATAGCGAGTGATTCAAGTGTTAGAATCCTGAGCGACGCGAGTGATTCATGGCCCTCGATATAAATCCGTTTTATTCAAGAGTTGCATACTATATTTTATACCATGACTACGAGAAAAAGAAAGATTTAAGGTTACACTAGTCGAAATTTTTCCATACAAACGTAGTCTAGGGATTATTCCACTGTTTGACAACGTACGTTCAAAATAAAAAGTGATATCAATTTGTCTCATCATTATCTAGCCCTGTATGAAAGCGAAAAAGTAAAAAAAGAAAATATTTGAAAGTTATGAGCGTCGAAAGTTCCACATTTCGACACTAATTTTAACGTATTTTTGGGCGCAAATAAATACCATAAGAAGACGGAAAATTGCAAAACGGCCTCCATACAGGGATAGATTAGTATTTCAACAATGCATATAATTTTATTTTGAACAGATAAATTTAGTCGTTTTTTCATGATATCTAGACTGCCAAAGGTCTGTTTATAAAATTTCGCGCGCTCGGTTTCGTCCTAAATCATTATCCATTTCGCTACAAATTTGCAAAAGTGTGTATTCGTACGCGAACTAGCTTCCTACTGCTCATCACAGCATCTATCTCTTCCGCACGTGTTGTCGGTTGATATAAAATGCATTTTTACCCCGCGCACAAAATAGTTCGTGCCGTCGACTAGTGTACCCATAAGCGAAAAGCACAAGAAATAATAATAAATAAATGTTTTATTACCTTCAAAATTTACAAAAAAAATTGAAAACTCAGGGTTTCACATTTTTTGTAAATTGTAGCTGAGCTAGGTAACAGTAGGTGTTTCAGGGGCCAGTGACCACCTCCGTTACGTTCCATAATTATAATTAATTAAACACCAATGCAATTAATATTAGAATTACAATCCAAATAAGTATTCACTAAACATCCCAGACTAAAATCATAATCATTATTAAAATCCTAAATATTAACAAACTGAAAATTAAATCGATGAAGGAGTTTGAAAGTCGAATAAATTCTATGCACAAAGAGTTTGTATCAAGTATTTTATGCGCAAGGAGGTTGTATAGCATTGAGATGGACGTCGAATATATATTGGTGTGTTCTAAATTCAAACACCAAAACAGTGAGTAAAAGTGCTTTTTATTCACTGTTTCATTGAATAAAATTAGCTTTTTAGAGGGGGAATGGTATAATAGTTATTTATGCTACAAGTGCGGGAAGTAGGTGATTTCCGATGAGTGGCATTTTTATTCACGAGCGAGCAAAGCGAGTGAGTGGATAAATCAACACGAGTCGGAAATCATCTTACGCACGTGTATCATACAACATTTTACTATGCATTGTGCGAGGAAATAAAAAAAAATATCTGAACCAAGCAAGAAATTAATAAAATGGCGCTTATTCAAGGGCGCTCATCATATCCACAGATTAACTAATAGTTCATAGTTCTACTGCGCATGTGCAATAGCTGTCACGTCATAACGCAAAAAGGCACGAGCAAAATATTAATTCTGCCAAACATATTTAATGAATAATTAAAATTAATTTATTGATCAAAATCTAAATCTAGAGTAATTAAAAACGCCTTAAATGACGAATTAGTTTTGTTTTACCTTTTATATGAATGATAATCTGTACTAAACAATTTTTTTAAACTTTTCTCAAATAATAAAAACTCTATGCGGCGGGCTGACGTTGGAGTTAAAAATTAAAAAGTTCAGGAAAGTAAAAAGCACTAGTTAAAAAAAGTGACACTTTCCGCACAGTTTGGATGCTTGGAAAACGCTCTTTTCGAGGACATGCATTGTAAAAATCTTTTCAACACACTTGCTCATGAAGTGGCTCTAATTTCACCGCAATTAGGCACATAATGATACCTGTTATCAAACTGTGACTTTTTCATTGCTATTATTCACAAGTGAGTTATAGAGTTTTTTTTTATTTACTGGTTGAGTTGCTTTGTTCTTAAAAAAGTTTCGATACAAAAAAGATCGTGCTCAATAGTACAAATAAATGAATGTGCCTATTGCTTGCTCATTTCATGCAACTTCGTATTTAAATAGATAATTTCAACTTGTACGTGCTTAATAAATAAAACTTTCACTTAAATATAAATTTTACTTGCTCTGTAATTAAGAAAAAATTAAATTCCCTATTTTTTACGTGTCTAAAACACTATCAACGAAAAGCCAAAAAAAAAGAAACTTCATTCTTTTAGTCTATGGCCGATAGCCATTGTTAAATGCGCGCGCATAGGAAAACTGATTAATTTTGCCCACCATTGTGAAAAATTTTCACAACTCGTTTTTAATGTTGAAAATGATTTTTAGTATTATTTTCTTCACAAGTGTGTTGAAAAACGTCGTATGATACACGTGTGTATTGATGATTACCGTCCTCGGCTCTCTTAAGACCCTCACCTACGGCTCGGGTCTCAATGGCGCCTCAGCGGTAATCACCAACATTGCACACTTGTACCATAATGTACTATTAACACCCCCTAAATCGTCTTTTAGGAGTAGTTTTGAATTTCATTTTGAAAACCTTTACTATTTACTTAGGTTAATATTTAGGTTTGGTTAGGTTAATAACGGGCTGGTATCCGCAACTCCACGACCAAGCGCGTATTTTGCATACAAAAGGTTAGGTTAATATTTATGCCAAGCTTATAATATATAAGCCCAACAAATTTCCACCTTTTTACCTCCTTAGGGGTAGAATTTCAAAAACCAATAAATACATGAATTCTTTTTATCAACCGAAAGCGTCAAGCTTTAATTTCACGTGTCACACTTAAAAGCGTAGAAATTTCACACAAATTTGCAACCCCCCTTTTACCCCCTTAGGGGTGGAATTTCCAAAAAACATTTCTTAGTGCGCACTTACAACACTGGAGGAACCTCCTTACCAAATTTCATCTTTATACGTCAAGTGGTTTTCGATATTTCGTGATAGGAGTAAGTGTAAGTTTGTTTAAGTATTCCAAATAAATATAGTTATTAAAATATAATTTTTAGTGTCGATTTTTCAAAAATCGGATCAATACAAGCCCGTACTAGACCAACGTATTTACTTGTAGTTACAATTATTTTCTTTAATGAAGTCGCGCGTTAAGGTTAATACTAAAGTAACAGAACCGTAACCTTTATAATAAGTTCTAGTAGTCACGCAGAAATAATAAACACTGCGCGTTAGTATTTATAGATTTAATGAACCTGAAAATAATTAGCCCAGGGGCTGTACTATGAAGTGCCAATGCCAGCATGATTTCTCTGAGGAAAAGGGATAGTGCTATTCGCCTTGTATGGCTCCATCTCTCACTCACACCAGAATCATTACGACGGTGACGGTGGTTTTATGACGTCGGACTAACCCTGGTGGTATGATTTAGGACTAGGTATAATTTAGGTGCCTGTGACCTTAAGTTATAAATTCCAACTGAAAGAAAGACTTTTTTGTATAAACTAACAAGCTGGAGCCTTAATAAACATACATTTATTTTAGGCTGCGTATCTTGACGGCATCTAACCATTTCGCTCCAGTTCGTTACGCCGCTCTATTCATTAACTAGAAAAGGTATATTTATGTATTGCCAGCAATTTCTAGGAAAATTGAACATTGCTTTTGTTTTATAAACCCGCACGCAAATGTCGCAAAGTTAAGGGTAATGGTTTGCGACAGCTCAAACTCAGAAGTTTTGCTGACAGGACGGAGGCAAGCTTGAGTTGCTCGTTATTTTCATTTTACAAGCTTTTTTATTAACTTGCAACATATGTATGTATGAATGAATGTGTGTTCGGATCAAATCTTGCAACTTAATTTTAAAGCAGTTATTCTAACCGATTAAGATTAAATTTTGCATACACGTTTGGTTTGGATGGCAATGCACGGTAAGCTTGTTACAAAAAGATTTTTTTTACTTGAAAAAAAATATATATTTCATTATTTCTCTGACACTCAAATATTGTTATTTTATAATATTTATTAAATGACTAGGTAATATTAAACCACCTTCCAATATTTAAACGAAGCAAGAGATTCTACTTATAGTCTACAAACTGGTGGAACAAAATTTAAGAAATCGACAAGAAACGAAGACGATTTTTTTATCATATTTATTTAATTACTATTTACTGTTTCAGATAGAGTATTAACAGTCATAGATCCACACTTACTTGCAAATGTAAGCAATTTCAGAAAATCAAGGATTTACCACAATTTTTTCAGCATTGATTGCCAGCATCAATCTGGTTTGGACAATATTCAGAGAGTATTAAGTGCGACCTGTACTTAATTTAAATAACTTTGGTTCAGTATTTCAGCACTGTATATAATTATGTGTAACCCGCACTCGTGTGAGTTCCTCGGTTTCCATTCGACACCCGAGACGAGTCGAAAATCGATTGCCTCGCATTCTGGTTATGAGTGGAGTTACATGACTGGCCACCGACCCAGCTCGAGTGATGGGTATCGAGTAATCTTATACTCGTACCCGATCGAGTTCTCGGCTAGCGATACTGTGTGGGTGGGTTTGGATTGTAGAAATAATTAGTTAACTGATATTTTCTATTAAAATAAAACGCCCGTAATGTTTTATTAACTGACTACACAAAAGCGTTATGTCTCGTGGGTTTCTGTCATATTATGTTTATTTTATTTATTTTTATTCATTATTCCCTCGTTTGTATTATGATGATTTAAAAATCGTTTTTCCTTTTCAGTTCACTCCGAAGACTAGAAAAAGAAAGTGAAGACTATAAGGAGCACCTGGAAACTGTTGGAGGAGGCCTTAACTACAAATTTATGTATATATTTGTAACTTGTATGTGTGTTAAGGAAATAAATGGTTTAATTATTATTAATCGTTTCTCTTTTTCAGATCACACTAACATAGTATCTAAATTATTAGATAGGTACAACTGAGAGTGTTATCTATGTTTTTTTTTGATGGCAGTTCAGTTGTAATGAAAAAAAATACCATTCGATTACTTAATTTATCAAGACCACTCAAAAGCAATAACAAATGTATTTTGAGAGACTTAAAATATAATCAGGTTTCGTTCGCAAATTGTAAGTGTTGCCAACTGCGGCTACTACCTAAATACAGCGTTTGTAAAGATGCCTCGCCATCACACTCTGACAGCTCAAGAATCGCAGGTCGCAAAGGCGCACAGTCGCAAGTCGCAGCCAATCGAATGGCTCCTCGCTGACCTATTTTCTCAGTTCACTCCTGCAACTTGTCACTAAATTCACAACTAGCTGCCTCAGATTTTCTTTGATTTTTACTTTATCAGAGTTGAAAAGTTCCGGAATATTTTCTGCGAGAAATAGATTTTATGAAATATCTTTGTAACTAGCAATGTTATGGACCTCATTTTGCTAGTTATGTAGTTTAGTAATGCAAGGAATTGAATCAACTTTACAGCCAGTAGGTAGCTGCGTTTCTGCCCGAACACTGAAGTGTGAGGGCAATGCATATGTCGCAGTAAGATAGATGAAGCCGTAATATAGTTATATCCCTAGGAATATAATTATATACCGTAACATGGCTATACGAAAGCGATTCATTACTATCTCACTAGGAATATAGTTATAAAACCGTCCAAGTTTAGTGACATACTTATATTACTAGATTAAGTTTAGTGAAATAGCTTTCGGAGTGAAAAATGTATTAGGAAAAGTTTTAGAAAAGCGAAATGAAAGTCATAAAATTGGAACATCAGTTGGTATCCTGAAAGACTGGTTACCCAGAAATGCAATACAGCTTTCAAACATTACTTTGAATGATCCTATACCAAATGAAAACTTGTCACTGAGAGAAATATGCCAAAAATTGTCGCGCTTTGGTGGCCAAGGTTATTTAAAATGTTCCTGTAAAAAATCGAATATACAGTGTTCTACTAAAAGATGTGCCTGTAAGAAGCATTCAGTGCTATGTAATTCTAGATGTCATGATTCCTCTTCTTGTCTGAACAAAAATTAAAAAATACTTTTTTTAAGAAACTTTTTTTACTTTCTTTAAGAAACCAAGATCTCAACTTAGTTGATAAGAAATAAAGACATCTCAAAACTGTTTATTAGCTTTAAAAGATTTTAATGTTTGATTAGTTTTAATTGTATTGTTAATGTTTAAATTCCAAAAAATATGATCGTTTTAATTATAATTGAAATTACTTTAATACGTGTTAATGTCACAAAGTATTGTAACTAACTGCAGGATACATAAAGTTGATTTTTTAATAAAGATAAAACCAATATAATATTGTTTTATTTAATTATATATGGTAGATTTCTATTTCACTAAGCTTAATCTATACTTCTATACTAATATTATCTATACTAATATTATAAAGAGGTAAAATTTGTAAGTTTGTATGTAGGGGGTAATCTCTGGAACTAATGATCCAATTCTAAAAAATTTTTCACTGGTAGAAAGCTACATTATTCCTGAGTGCTATAGGCTATTTTTTAAACCCGAAAACGGGTCCTGTGGGGTGGTCCACGGGAGCGAAGCTGCGGGGAACAGCTAGTCAAGTAATATATTTATAACACTGAACTTAATCTAGTAATATAAGTATATCACTAAACTTGGACGGTTTTATAACTATATTCCTAGTGAGATAGTAATGAATCGCTTTCGTATAGCTATGCTACGGTATATAATTATATCCCTAGGGATATAATTATATTACGGCTTCATCTATCTTACTGCGACACATACATACATAAAATCATGCCAGTATTTCATGGCGGTAGGCGTAAACTACAGAACGCTACCTGCTACGACCCTTACATACTACTTTTATTATTTATTTATTTTTCTTTATTATTTGTTTCCTTTATTTATTTACATTCTTATTGAATACATTTTTAAATATTTAAAAAACAAAAATTTTAAAAAAACATTAAAAAATTTAAAAATTGAGGCCAGCCGGTATCGGGAACAGGTTCCAAGCTACCGGTGGTTAAGGCTCTAGAGACAGGAACCTCCTCACAATGCGAGCCGTGTCAAGAAGTACTGCCTTCTGTATCAGGCCCTTGATCCAAGCGCGCAATGACAGCCTCGACAGATTGTCGTCGAGGCTCTTGGCCATCAGGCCATTGGCCGTAACGACAATCGGCACAATGATCGCCGAGTCGTTATTTGTTTTAATTTTATTCTTATGAGACTGTTATGTCCAACTGCATTACAAAGTTCCGTCTTTCCATTTTTTCCTGTCTCTTGCTACATCTGGCCAATCCTTTAGATAGGCGTCGAATTCGTCACGCCATCTCTTTCTGGGCCTACCGCGTCGCCGCCTACTTTTGCTTCATTTAAATTATGTGTTTTTGGTGGTCTAACTCTAAAAGTTCGATCATGCATGGAGTACTGTTCTCATCTCTGGGACGGATCTGCCAAATACCAGCTTGATGCACTAGAGTCGATCGAAAAGCGGGCTAAGAGGCTCATCGGCGATGAGGCTCTGGTTAAGTCAAAGCTCCAGAACCTTGAACATCGTTGCCGAGTTGCCAGCTTGTCGGTTTTTTATCGATTACATTTCGGGGAGTGTGCGATGGATTTGCGTGATCTAATTCCACCCAACCCGTTTCATCATCGGACTACCAGACGTACGGCGATGCGCCATCGGTACATGGTGGACATCCTACCCATACGCACTAAACGTTTTGAGAATACTTTTATTATGCGTACAGCTAAGGAGTGGAATTCCCTGCCAGAGTCTGTGTTTCCCGATAGCTACAATCTAGGAGTCTTTAAGTCAAGAGTGAATAGGTTACTTCTAGGCAAGCGTGCTCCATCATCGACCACATCATCGCTTACCATCAGGTGAGATAGTGGTCAAGCGCGAGCCTATACCAGATTAAAAAAAAAACTTTAATAATTCACGTAGGTACTTTCTCAATAGAGTTACAGCCGGATTAATATTGCCTGGCAGCAGAATTCCACAGAGGCATTGTACGCAGTTCAATTTTGTTACAAATTCGTGTGTACTTTCATAATAATATCTACCATTTTTTCCCGTTAATCTTTTACAGCCAACTGAAAACATTTTTAGACACGTCCTGATTAAAATAAAAGAAACACTGCTGACTTTCTTCAGAGTTTGTTATTTAATTTAAAATGTTTTGTGTTTTTCATTTTCGCCCTACGGAAATACAATAATGCCGATATTTTCCTGCTCAAAACCGTGGGTGTCTAAAAAGGCAATAACTCGATTTTTCTGTACGACTCCGTTCACGAAAAGTCAAGGAAATCCACTCGGAGAGGAGGAAATACAATAATTTAACATTTGACAACCGCACTCCGTAATATAGGGGAATACGTTTAAACAATGAATGAACTCGATGGGTTTTATTTACTCGAGAGAAACAGCTTTAGGGATAAGATCTTTATTTTCAGCTTATGAATCTTCAATCACTTTGAAGCCTTTTCTCAGTTACCATGGCGTTTAATATTATTGATACAGTTCCACGTAATTTGTCAATAATTTACACATATTTGGAACTGATCCTGTTTATATGAAAAAGCCTTAACAAATTTCTTGTCGGATAGTCACCTGTCAGTTTTCTAGGCCACAGGGTACCAGGAAAGATAGGAGCTTTGTTTTTATTATCAAAATATTTTAAGTTTTAACCGTACCAGACACGATCTACATGTATTATTGTTCTTAGCGTGTCGATTTCGTATATAAACAACAGAATAGCCTAAAGAAAATTGTACTCTCCATAGCAAATAACATCAAATCTTCATGAAACCTTGTCTAAGCTTCCAGGGTGACAGTGGAGACAGGATCCTTGTAATTATTAAAATCCTTTGCCCTTCTAATAGCCAGCGACACGTCATATTTAAACAACAAAATTTATAGCCTAAAATGAATTCTTACTCGTAGCAAATAACATCAAATCGCCTTGAAGCCTTTTCTAAGCTACCGGGCGGCTGAAGAGACAGGAGCTCACTCCTAATCAAATTGCTTGTCCGTTACATGTCGCGCCGAGGCAGTGCTCAAAGGCCTCCCGAGTCTGAGGTAAGGGCAGCTTCAGGAGGCTTGTTACAAAATGATGTTCGTTTATTTATGTTGTAGGAGCTCTTTGGTAATAATCTTGAGCAGACTTGAGATATTTGAGAAACTCAGTAAGGTTTGAATACAGTCTGGCTCTTGCCTAAATAAAAAAATCAGCTCGGATCTATCGTCTAGTTCAAGAAACAATTGTCAAGGTCGGTCCATGGACCATATATTACACAAGTTAAAAAAGCATGTTTATTCGTGTTGGCCCCGGCTGTTTTTTTTAGACAGTCGTTACGGTAGTCAGAAGCAGTCTTGCCCGGGGTATCGGGTAACACAGTTGCGGGTTTGTGGCGGTCATATAGGCAGTCAACATCATCATATCAGCCGAAAGACGTCCACTGCTGGACATAGACATCCCCCAAGCGTCCCCAGGCATACAGGCAGTCGTTTTAAATAAAATACTGGCACAGCTGCATCCAGATTGATTGCATATTTTGACTTCGTATACAAAAAATTATACAATAATTCTATTAATATGATCTCTGGTACCTAAAGTTAGCGTTTAAATTCAGTGAAAATTATATAAACTTTCAAAATAGAAGCTGGAAAGCTACAAGAGAAGTATTTATAGAACCAAACATAATATTACAAATCGTTGATGATTTAGAATCAAAGTTCATAGAAGACATTAATTTATTTAGAAGTATTTCCAATATTCTTTATAGTTCAGTTACTCTATCATATTCATTTTTATGTAAGTCTTTATGAGCAAAATTGCAAAGAACAAGACAACCATAACTTTAACTAGTTGTTAGGCTAACATTTGCAATGAGATTACATAATATATACAAGTATACATTCTTTTATATTCTTACTCGAGATAAATTTGCTATCTGCGCTGTTCCGACACCATTTTAAATAACAGGTTTACTTATTAATTAACGACTTTTAAAACCATTTATTTTTGATGTCTTTCCACATTTCCATGCTAAATGAGAATGTTCTCGATGTGTTTGGATTAAAGCGCGCTTCACTGCCAAACCGCAACATGCCCGCTATCTGCATTAGCGAACTGTGCACTAGAACTATTTATTTCATGAACGCATCCAATGATTACTGTACTATATTAAAACACAAAGAGTATTCCATCACAAGGTATTAAGATAAAAACAAACCTCGAAAACGGTTTAAAAACACAACAACTAAGTAAACCAGAGGCCCCAGACAAATGACATTCTATCATCGAAAGCGTGGCGATAGCGATTGTCAAAAAGGCTACATTGCATGGCATTGACAAGCGATATCGAAAAATCACGTGATCAATCCCTTACAATTTGATATTTCCGTCGCCTTCGCTGACATCGAATGCCACTTGTCTAGAGCCTGTAGACCGCTGTAGCAACAACCTGGCCAAATGGAGTATCGTAGACCCATCCAAAACATAGTGCCAGTGTGGGGCCCCTTCGCAGGTTATGATATGGATATTTAAAGTGGCGAATGACAGAGCAGTTCAAGAAGCTACATACTGGTCGACAAACACGGCATTGTTGAGTCTATTTTTGAGTTAATCTTCACGAAAAAAGGAGAAAAAGAATTAAATCCAGCAATATTTAAAAATTTGCTGTTGCCCGCGACTTCCTCCGCGTCTAACTCGTAATTCTTTTATATATTTTTTAAATTTCTATGGTACTCCTTATAACATCAACTATCTAACCGTGAAAGTCCCGTCAATCGGTCCAGCCGTTTCGGAGATTGCCCTGGACAGACAGATAGAAAGACGGACAGACAAACAGAGAGTACCGTATATACTTTCACATGCATTCAATAAAACGTTGTTATTTTGATATTGCATACAGACACTTCAATGTTATTTATTTTTAGTAAAGATATCGGAATAAAATTATGTAATCCTTAATACAACGTACGAATTATTATGTAACAACGGAAACATTACAATACAGGTCGATTACTGTACTTGACAGATGAGCGCCAAATACTTGTGAAATTGATTTACTGCTGCAAACAGAAGCTAAAACATTGCCCACACAAAAACCCAGACACTTGTATAAAAAGGAAATAATATAAGCATGCTGCTCCAACGACCAAATCTACCCGTTGACTCGGGGGAATATTTTTTCAGTGCTATATAAACAGAATTATCATACACTTTATTCCTGTATGTATGAGTTTGGTAAGAAAACACAAGTTAATAAAGCAAACGGTTAACGAGCGAGTTTGTTATCGCGGAGTTTGAAACGTTTTTGTAGCGTTAGCTGTAGTAATAAGCCCCGTGTGTCGGCTGTTAAGCTGCGTACACACGGGCTGATTGAAACCACATATAGTTGACCCCTCTTTGAAAATGTTTTAACACAACACAACAAATAACAGAACGCCACTCGCGAGGATTTTTTAACAATGTGCTGAAAATACACTGCTTTAAATCTGTGCACATTCATTTAGCAAGATTTAAACTGTTGATGGAAAATGCATTAAATACGTGTTATTTTCTGCATGTTTCAAACGTATCACAAGCAAATCAAGACCAGCTATACATTTTCATTGTTATTTCAAACTTGGAACTACACTTTTCCCAACTACATATATTGTCGGCATTGAAAAGCTTTGCCTAACTTCGATAATTGATGTGCTGGTTATCGACCTACCTACACTGGCTGCCACCAGTCACCAGTCACCTATGTTCTGGGAACTACAGTATAGTGGTTTTCTTTTGGCGGTCTTGGACTTAACACGCGAATCTTAAAAGTGCAATAATTAGATAAATTTGAAAGAGAGTTACCGCGGCCCTGGCACAAGTAACTGAAGGAACACGGGTGGGTTTTAGTCAGTAAAAGTCTGACATGCCCTCCCGCTTCACCCAGAGCGGGAGAAGTCATCGGATGATTTCCCAAGCAAAAAACAAAAAAAAAGGTTAGGGCCTAGCAGGTAAATTCGTTCCCGTCACAGTGGCTGAGTGGATGTACGTCCATTATAATTTAGCTACGAGTGTCCTTGTAACGTCAGTTTCACGCAGCATTAAGTTGGTTAGATTTCATAGAAGCTAACAGTCACACGTACGGCGCCAACTCCAATACCTCAACATTTGGCACACACGCTATAAAAACCGTTTTTCCTCATTAGTCTCGACGTTGTATAGCCAAAGCTAACGTTCATAATGGATGTCTGCCGGCTTAGAAATATCATGATGAATGATCTTTTGCCATTTTTCTTTCAATATTTTTATGGTAAGCCTACTGTTGCTGGTTACACCCTTTATTATACTTGGACATAGTGTAGGCGTGGTTATGGTTAACAATTTTCTCAACTATGGAGTTTACTTAATAAGTGTTCTCAAAGGCTTTTAGCACACTTAGGTTCTCAGTTTGGGTTAGGCGATGTGTGGCTAGCGCCTTTTTCTAATCCATACTAATATTATAAAGCTGAAGAGTTTGTTTGTTTGTTTGAACGCGCTAATCTCAGGAACTGAAAAATTGGAATTGAAAAATTGTTGGTTGGTTGGAATTGAAAAATTATATATAACATCACGCTAGGACCAATAGGAGCGGAACATAAATGAAAAATGTTGCAAAACGGCCAACATTTTTCTTTTTGACAGCTTCCGTTGCGTGCGCTGCGGAAACGGTTTATGTAACGCAAATGTCATGTATGATGGAATTGTTCCTCTTTAAAAGTTCTAAAAAAAAGTCCGCGACAGCATATGATTATATTTTAGGATTGAATCACTATAACCTTTTTTATAATAATCAAATTTGTTCATTTGCGAAGGCGTTTTATCAACATCTATACTATTTTTATATATTTTTTTATATTTTACTTGAGATGGGTTTGCTCTCGAATCTAGTATTATAAAGCTGAAGAGTTTATTTGTTTGTTTATAGGGTAGATTGGTAGTGGTAGGTAGATTGATAGCCAGTTGACGAGAGCGAAGCCGCGGAGGTCAGCTAGTGGTTTTATAACCATTAATATCATTTTCATCGTATCAGGATTAACTACTAAACATTTTTATGGAATATTACCATGGCCATAAATTTTTACTTGCAAGATTAATACAAGGCAGTTTTTTAAGAGTTGAAATTGGTATCGTTATTTCTGATAGTAAACTAAATCATTGACATTATTTCCCCGTGTATCCTAAGCTTTACCTCAATTCAAAGAGTTGCTAATCATAATGTTAAGTAATATTAAAGTGTTTGAAAGTCGAGAGCTTTCTCGCTCGTTCAGCCCATCTACTTCACGTCTTCGCTAACTCTTCGCATCTTGATCGTGTTCGTTTGTTCAAGTTTTCAGAAATACCTTACCTGTCGCATTGCGTATATTTATTTAATTATTGTTCTCAAAGTTGGTTTTATTTGAGCACTGTCACGCGTAAAGTTTTAACTTGAGTTCGACTTATTTAGAGATGTGAATCTTTTAGAGACTATAGGTACCTACATAAAGTAAGATATCATTTACAAAAAGTAAGACGCAAATAGTTATCTACAAAGATACGAAGAGAATTCGCATTGTTTTTTTTTTTTTTTTTTTTATTTGTGATGGGTTTGCTCTTGACTCTAGTCTAGGTCAGAGGTGACAGAGACAGAGTCGACGATGGAGTGAGCTTACCCAGAAGAAGCCTGTTTACTCTAACTTTGAAGAGATTCGGGTTGAATGCGTTCGGAAACACTGACGCAGGTAGCGAGTTCCATTCATTCGCTGTGCGCATTATGAAGGATGTTTGGAAGCGTTTGGTGCGAATTGGTGGAATGGCAACAAGGTAAGGATGATAACTTGCAGTACGTCTAGATGTCCGATGGTAGAAGGGGGCTGGTGGGATGAGGTCGTGGAGTTCTTCAGCACACTCACCGAAGTACAGTCTGTAGAAGACCGACAAGCAGGCAACCTTGCGGCGATGAGCCAAGCTGTGAAGCCTGGCACCCGCCAGCTCAACGTCGCCAATGAGCCTCCTGGCTCTGCGTTCCACCGAGTCAAGCGCGGCAAGCTGATATTTAGCTGAGCCATCCCAAAGGTGACTGCAATACTCCATGCAGGATCGGACTTGCGCTTTGTATAGGGTTAAAAGCTGTCCAGGCGTAAAGTATCGCTTCACTTTATTTAGGATGCCTAGTTTTTTGGCCGCAATTTGGGCTTTGTACTCAATGGAGGCGCCAAAGTTGAGACTGGATGTCAACTCCATGCCTAGGAGCTCGAGCCGATCAGTCACAGGAACAGACGCACCCCGAAAAGTAGGAGTTTGATCGAAAAGACTCCTTTTAGCGGTAAAAAGACACGCCTGTGTTTTGGTGGCGTTAAAAGAGACCAGATTGTCATCACCCCACTGGGAGACAAGGCTTAAGGTCAAATCTGTCCGCTCCACCATAGCCTCTCTCAAGGAACGAACTTCATCCGCGCTGGTTTTTGCGCTGGACAAGTATCTCTCTGAAACAGTACTGTCATCAGCGTACCCAACAATACCAGGCTGAAGAAGGTCATTGATGTGCAGCAGGAAAAGAGTTGCAGAGAGAACAGACCCCTGAGGAACTCCGGCATCAATAGCCATAAGGTCAGAGGAGCAGCCGTCAACGACTACTCGGATCGACCGTTCACTGAGGAAGTCTGATATCCAGCTACAAAAACCAGCAGGGATGCCATAAGCAGGAAGCTTACTAAGTAGACTCGCGTGCCAGACCCTGTCAAAGGCCTTCGAGATATCAAGCGATACAGCAAGTGCTTCGCCGTGTCTCTCGATGGCTTCGCCCCAGCAGTGCGTGACATACACAAGAAGATCGCCAGTTGACCGTCCCCGGCGAAAGCCATATTGACGGTCACTGAGGAGATTATTGTCTTCAAGGTAGGTCAGCAACTTGCTGTTCAGTACCCTTTCCATAACTTTGCACAGAATGGAGGTAATGGCGATCGGACGGTAATGGGCAGGGTCTGCACGGTTGCCTTTTTTGGGCACTGGTTGCACATTTGCAAGCTTCCAGGATTTCGGCACCGTTCTTTTTACAAGAGAGAGGCGGAACAAGCGTGTCAATACAGGAGACAGTTCAGGCGCACACTGCCTCAGCACTCTCGCTGGAATGCCGTCAGGCCCGCTGGCCTTATTCACGTCTAGACTGGACAATACTCTCCGGACCTCTTTGGTGTGCACAGCGATCTCCGGCATCGAAGAGTCACAGTGAGGTATAGTAGGTGGTTGCTTGGAGCCAGCCTCCAGACGCGAGTTGCTAGCAAAGAGAGATGCGAATAAATTTGCTTTCTCACTCGCAGAGTGAGCCAGCGACCCATCAGGTTTCAGCATTGGAGGTAAAGTGGGACGACAGAAATTCGCTTCAACCGCTTTAGACAGGGACCAGAACTGTTTACTACCCGGAGGGTGCGATGCCAGCTTGGCCCCAATACGTCCAATATGGTCAAAACGTGCCCGACGCAGAACCCGCTTGCAGAACTTGGCGGCAGAATTAAAGGCTCTTTTCCTCGCGCGAACCCTACGTGCTCTTACTTTGCGGTCACGGGCCCCGACCCAGGCTTGGTAGGCAGACTCTTTTCGGGCATCAGCGTGGGCGCATTCTGCATTATACCAAGGGCGGGATTTGTGACCGAGCGGAATGTCGGAAAAAGGAATGAAATACTCCATTCCCTGCCGAATCACATCCGCAACCGCGTCGGCACAGCTCGAGGGGTCACTCGAGGAGAAGCACACATGCCGCCAAGGATAAGACGCAAAAAAGTGCCGCATCTCGTCCCAGTCTGCTGACTCGTATCGCCATACTCGCCTCGTGCCTCTAGGGCTCTGATCTGGAGGAGAGCAAGTCGATATGGATTTCACCAGACAGTGGTCAGACGTTCCCAGCGGGGCTGAGACCGACACCGAATGACTGTCCGGATCAGTTGTCAGGAGAAGGTCCAAACAGTTGGGTGTATGGCCGTCAACATCCGGTACCCGCGTTGCCACATTCACCAGCTGGGTTAGATCTAGCGATAGAGAAAACTGAAAACTTGTTTAATCTTATTACGATACGGATTTGTTGAAAGATTTTGTTTTCACAATTTTTTTTTTTTTTTCCTAATACATAATTAGGTTACTTATTTTCTCTTGTTATTTAATTATAATTTTCCCTTCACACAATATACCACTTTACTCCATCATACGTATTTTTATGCCACACTTATGTTTTTTATAGCCGATAAATTAATTTTACAGCTCTGATGGAACGATCGACGTAAATTAATCTGCGCCTGCTAATTTAAAATTATTAAAATCCCAATTTTCCTAGGGAAAGCACTTTCAATAATACCGTCAAATTATTTATTTTATACGCATAGTGTAAATCATATTCTGAGAGGAATATTCAAAAAGAGGCTCGCGTGAAAGATAATGAGCAAAATGTTAACACAAAATAAATACTGATATGCCAATTTCCTCTATCCTACCCTACCCACCTACCCACCTACCTATCTATCCTCCTATCCTACCTACCTACATTATCCTACCCCACCCAAGCTCACCTACCTACCAATTATTTTTTGTGGTCTATAAGCATCTTCGCATTATTGCCTTTTGAATGAAACCGCTTTGGAGCACATCGGTTGGATGGTTTCAAAGTCTATAACGGACATAGGGAAACATTTTTGTGTTTTATATATTAGGATATATTTTTTTTGACTCAAAATGCCTTAATGTGGCTTATTTATAAGAGATAGATGTATAGTGTGTTGTACTTTTTTTAGATCTACTAAAAATAGCTTTGTAGTATGTGATACTTACGTATAATTAGCTAGCGCACGCGGATATAGCAGTTCGACAGCGCTTTTTCTGCCGACTTACTTTACAAATATCAATATTTAAGGCTAATTGAGAATTCTTGCGTATTCTATATAGCCTATATCCTTTCTAATGAAAAGTTGTAGCTATTAAGACTGTTAGGCAAAGATAGGTACATAAAGTTAAGTAAGTTAGCCAATAGTAAATAGCTATTCTCAAGCACATTTATGGTGCTTTTAATCAAGAACATAGTATGTAGTAAGTCGCCGAAAATAATTCTTATAGAAACCTATTGAAGCGACTTCATGACGGTCGCCCGAACATCAAAGAAAACAACCCAAGCAGTTCGTGATGGAAGAGCTAACAAATTTCCAATAAACGGCCCCATGCCCAGCTTCCATTGCCCACTGCTCCCTGCCCAACACTCCCTGCCCGCTATTCCCTGCCCGCTGGCCGTCGAATTTCAACTTTTCAGCACTTTTAAATCCAATTTTGCGAGCAGGAATTTATGGAGTTTGAGGCTACCTGTCGGTTGGTGCTTCCATTTTATACCGAGCTATTGTTCTGTTTCCGATTCGATTTCATAGTGCACTGTGTTGCCACACCATCGTGCCACCTCGCGGAATTGTTTCTTGGTAACTGCATGGTGCTCTGTGTTACGTTTATGGGATAGAGAGGATATTATATTTGTTTCTAAAACAAAGAGTTCCTGGATGGACTTAGGGAAGGATATTTTTCAGTAGTGTAACAAAGACAAAGATATTTTATTTCAAGTAGGCCACTAAGCGGCACTTTAGAACGTTAGGTACATTAAAATTTACAAGTTATAAAAGTTGATTCTACCGTGCATTCGGAAAGTAGCTTGTTATGGAGAAGAATGCACAAGAAACTCCATAATGTGCTTCGCTCAATGGTGTATCATTGATCGAAGTTAGTGTGACAGTATTGGCTAAATATAACACAATAACTGCCCAGAATTTGTTGATGGCAACACAAAGTTTTTATTATTTCTAGTTTTATCTACGATAATTTGTGATCTGTTGTAAATAACTTTCATGAGGCTAAAAACCAACACGTATTCATGTGAGTTGTTATAGTAAATAGTTAATAAAAGAAGCAAATTGTATCAATTTACCAGCAGCCTACATCAATAAGAGTCCACAAAGAAAAATAATAGATAGCTAAAGCTACATTAAGCTTTTAGCAGAATCGACAGTGTTGCCATGTTATGTTACAAATTCCATTTGAAGCTAATATCGTATCATCACTATTTTGCTGACACAACGCACACTTGGACGAAATGACTGCCTTCTTCTTTGACGTTTAAATCTAAGTTTGGACTACTTAGGTCTAATAAATTTTACTGACCGACATTTGCTACAGATCCTTTATATTACCTTAAATAAAAATTCAGATGATAATTCTGATTGTTGTATTAATGTGAAACTGGATCGAAAAATTGAACTGACCTACATATAGAGCTGAGTATTAACTTTGATCTCCAGTTTACATATCAAATGTGTGTTTAAAAGAGTTTCGCCAGTAAAATGACACTAATGTTAAAAAGTTTATCTTAGTTGACCAAACGTAAAATCAAAACCTAATAATAAATAGGCAAAAAAACTCTCAAACAAGATATAAACTAGCTATGATTAGCCGAACGCTAGTTTATGCCAATATGTGCCACTGAAACGTAGCTCTTATCCCACTAATGCAGTATGAAAGCAAATCGCAGGTTACAAACGACCGGATCGAAGTGAAACTAACGATAACATCGGCTTACGAGCGCACTTTACTACTTGCGCCACGGTGTAATGTATGAATTTATTTAATTAATGTTCCTCAAGTAGTATTTCAGAGCTTTAGTAAGTTTGTTGCGGGCTTTTATTTGGATCAAGGTATATGGGTTAAGAAAATGTAGTTGTGAAGCTGGGTACATTGTAGCAATTTAAATGTATAATGTAACGCTTGAAATATTGCACTACTTACGAGAATTTGTATTTATACAGTGAATTAAAATGCACAAATTATTTTAAGCAAATAGAAGCTTGGTAGCTTTTAAAATACCTATAGTTTTTTTCTTTAAAATAATTATATTCATTTCAAGTTGTTGTGAAAAACATTTTTTTTCACAATACAGTTTAATTTTGTCTCTAGTCAGATAACGACAATAATTTGATAAATCATAAGGCGATACATGCATAATTATACAAAGGAAAGATTGTTCTTATGTCATATTTTAATCTTGTGTTTAATTTTCTTCATGTTTTTTGTAATTTTTGTTTTAATATAACTAATTAATATTTTGAAGCTTACTGTGGCCTTCAATAATTAAAGGAGTGCACTAATCGAAACTTTATTTAATAAGACATTGTTTTTTATGTGTACATCTTTGGAGGCCTTAAATAAATAAATGAATGATTGATGAACGCTTTAATTGACAATTAGAGTTTTGAATTAGACAAGTTTTTATCTACTTTAAGTAGTTTATTTTTACAAATAGTAATTTCATAATATCAGTATTTGGAATAGATTGCCAAGTTTTAAAAACCATTCTCACCTTTTTCCAAATCAAGTGAAACACAAAATTTCCAACAACAAGTTAAGCAAAATGGAATCAATACGTTTAGGTATTCATAAGCTGAACGCAATTCTATGACCGTTTATACGTTGAGTGTTGAATTTAAATCGGAAGAGCAAAGCAAACGATTCCCTGATCGATTCAACGACTTGATTTGTGCGGTCCCATTCGATTCTGTTACGATTACGCAAACACTTTATACCGATTTTTCAGGATAAACATGAATGCTTCAGCTGATTATTATTATCCATCTTAAATCGTAAGAGATTTCATTTATATTGTGCTGGTAGAAATTATGTGGATTGGCAATCGCAAAGACATAAGATTAAATGAAAATAATTGGACTGATACTGTCGGCGAACAGGGAGAACTCTCTGCAATACCAAAGGACGGATCGGTGTGTTGGTTTGTTAGCTAGCTACTCGTAACTTGGTTAGTTTTCAAATAAAAACTGTAACACCAGTCATCAGAGCCAAAATGCGGATGACCAGCGTTTACCCCTAGCTTCGTCCACGTCAAACTCGTAAAAAAACATTAAATGTGCTACTACAAACTAATATATTTAAAGTAGTCATTATTTTAGTATCTCCTATTAAGTATCAGTGTATATGAACAAGATTTTTTCATATACACTGATACCTTTCGATCATTTATTTTATGTCACTTAATAGTAGATACTAAAATTCGGCTACTGTATCTACATTTCACACAAGTTCACACAAACATCTGTTATTAATAGATTAACAGAAACACGGTCCTAATGGACTCATTTACATTAAAACATCACGTTTATTTACGTTACTGACAGTACCAACAATATGATAATGATATCACTTCATTTGCAATTAAAACCTTATACCACTCATTGCGTAAGACTCGACATCGATCATATAACTCGCATCTCTTTAATCGAAAGTTTTTTTTTCATTTGTTACCCGCACAGGATACAAAAAAAAATTACAAAAATTAAAAAAAACCCCGACACAAAAACCTCTAAAAAGTAAAAAATGCGCCTCGTACTCCCGTCGTTGAACTACCAACGTTTACAGCAGTTTATTTTATTTAACACAGTACTCCTTGGCAAGACTGATGACAAATTTTCTGAGTACCGTAACGACTGTCAAAGATCTTGAAATGACAGCCGAGACCAACGGCTAACCCATCCACAAAACGACCTCAGCAAGCTGCTTAACTTTGAAAATCGACCCATGCGGCAGTTATTAGCCACCAGCTTGCATATCTTCTGATGTGTAAACAGGTTTAACTGGTAAAACTTTCTTGCTAACTGATTTTCGATATTATAACTGGCCACTAATTCGATTGGGTCGGACAGGGCTGGAGTGGGCCGTACGGGTCCCAGCGGGCCGCAGCGGGCCGGTGGGGCCTTAATTAATGTCTAGAGGTCAACTGGCCGCTCTTTGATGTAGAACAGTCTCGTTAGTTATATTGTGGATAACGTTACTGCAGAACAGTGGACTCATTAACGGTCTGATGTGGAGCTATTCTGCTGAAGTAGTGGCTTAGTTCTAGGTATTCTCGCTTTGGAAATTAATTTAATGTTAATTAGTGGCCACGTGCGTAGTACCTGCGATCGGCGCGTGTGTAGGACCTAACGTAAACAAATCAAAAGGAATATGTTAACATTTTAGCAGTGGCATTCAGTACTTACTGCCTACCTCCACGGGAAAAAGCGTGAGTGTATGTATGCATGTGTTTTATTTCGAAGATAATAAACGTATTTTTAGTAGTTTCAGTTTCTGTTCGTGTGATAAGAGTGAGTAGTTTTATACCCCAGTTGCCAGGCGAAAATTTATTTTAATTTTCCTAACAAAACCTCACTCGAAACCTTTTAATCATGTCTTGAAGCTTAGTTGTTTATTAGAGAGCGTTAAGACGATTATTTCGCCGTTACAAGGATTATAAAGATCTTATCCAATTAGGTGCTAAAGCATAATATTATTCGACAAGATCTTGAGCCCAAAACAACAAGCAAGAGCCTTGTTGATAGCGTAATTAAAAGATGAAATGATAATATGGCGAATTAAGTTATAACACTTACTTGCTTTTCTCATGGCTTTGTTCTCTGTCATTCATTCAATTTCATTTCACTTATTTCCAAACAATTTTTACATTGTGTCGAAATTTCATACAAAACAACCCAAAAATATGTACTACAAAACAATACAAAATGCCACTTAAACAACTACACTGCTATACTAAATTTTGAATCATGTAAGAAAGAAAAAAGAAATTAAGAAAATGAATGATTGAAAATATAAAAAATATTCAAATCAATGTTTTAAAAATATAAAATTACAATGTCAACAATAAAAGTGTAAAGTCAATCAAACAGAGTCAATAATGGTCTAGCTGTAAATGTCTCAGAGAAAACACACAAATCGACAGGCGACTTGCATTTTTTCCGGGTTAAAAAGTAGCCCACAGCATTCAGCGATAATAACCTATTTGTAAAAGATTAGCTAGTACTATCGTAACCGGATTAATACGTTCAGAGATTTTGCCTAGAAGCAAACAGTTTTACCTACAAATATTAGTTTTGATTAGACTACTTTTTCCTGTATCCTATCCCACGGCACTCGTTTGCCGGGACAAAAGTACCTTTTAATGCGCAGTAATCAATCCGTAATTCTACAGATTACTTCCTTTCATCAAATAAACAGTTTTTATTTGTTACCTGAAATATTTAATGATTTATTGAACTTTGATAAAAATAACAAAAATAACATGAGAGTTTGTCGACGTCCTCAAAACCCAGCTTGACCTCTTGCCGCCGAAGTTTATAAAGCTATTCAATAAGGTTGGCTACTTGACCGTTCAATTGAGACTTTTTAATTTTTCCATCTCTATAGACATAGCTGGAGGGTATGAGGACGGGAGGGCGAGCCCGGCGCCCGGCGGAGGCCATAACTCATAAAGGCATGCTCGGCTCAATAAATTACTGGAGGGCCGTTCGATAGAATATCGACAGGCCCACGTGACCACACTGCAGTATGCCTTACGAGATGAGAGATCTATATCGAACTCTGACAAGGGGTTTTTCATTGATTGAGAAATAGAAGATATTTTCAAGTTCTAAAACCACGTCAAAATTCATTATAATACTCTAATGAATTTAAGGCTTAGATTTAGGGCTAGTACACTGGCCAAATAGAAAACAACATTCATATCCAACAAGAACGTAAAAGAAACATTTTTCTAGATATTTGTATGGGCAAAGATCTAAAATTGCATATCGTAGAACAGATGGTACAACAGAAAATTTCACTAACAATGCCAAAAGAAACTGAAGTCTCTTGATCTTAATTTTTCAGATTAAGTTGTAAGTAATTGCAAAACAAACTACGATAACAAGCCCGTTTCATTTCTAAAAGAAACGACAAAAGCACTACTAACGAACAAAAAATAATCGCTAAGCAGAAAGAAAGAAGTTCTTATAAAATTCGCTGCGGAGATAATTAAAAGCGTCTCAAAAGGTGGTCGGGGACTCGGGTTATGCCGGCTATTCGGGCTGTTTGGGCTATAGTTTCCACGTTTTCAATGGGAGCATGTCATTTTTCACAATGTCGGTGTTATAAATCAGCGCGCACACGGCGGCCATATCTCATCGCCGGTCAGTTCTCAAGCGATCCAATAAATTGCGGCGCCCAGTGCGGCCGGCGTGATTGCTGCGCGCCTGAATCTAAGCCGTCATGGACACCGAGCCACGAGCCCCGAGTCTCGAGCCTCCGAGACACGCCCCGCACCGCCGGTAGACGACAACGTTATGTTCCATTTTAGTTTAATTTTATGTAGATTTTAAGTACTGGTTTAAAATCTTTATGTAATCTCTGTAATCTAATTTCTCAAAGATTGAGTTAGCTTATTTAAATCCAGAAATTTTTATTTCTGGATTTTTTTTCATTTTAATCAAGTGCTACCATCTGAATCTAGTAAAAATACAAAGTCTTGAATTGAAGATTAGAAGAAGAAAAAAATACAAAGATTAAAAGTTTCAATCAGTTTCATTTAACATTCTTGTTAATACACGACTAAAGTTATTATTTAACTCGTGGAATCGTACAACGACGACAAAAATGTGACTTTAGTTTCCTCTTATCACTCATGCGGTAAAAGAATCACTTCGCCTATCGCCTGGATACTTCAGATTTAGCTAAATGTACCCGAAAACTCTCGTTGTGGCCTAGGATAAGAACCTCGTCCGATAAATTACGCTAGACATGCGTCTTATCACATAGGGTACCGATCGTAGCATCGTACCATTCATTTTATTTGTTTCTAAGCCTTGAAGGAATATTCTTGAAAGTTCTAAGATAGTAACTTTGTAGGAAATAATATACATTATATGCTTAATGTGTACCAAGAATGTTATGTTCTTGTATGAAATACCTAGTATTAGTAGAAGAGTACTAAACAATTCACAATTTGCATACATAATTCTCAGGGTTCTATTGACATATTCTCTCATAGTTTGAGAATTAGCGAATGTTATGATATTTACCTAGCATATTTATTTATCTACCTACCTAAATATCAGATGTTTATTTCTAAGAAATAACAATTATATCAATCCTGTGATCCCTTTCCGCTACACGTAATGACGCGCTCGATCCGTAACGTTTTGTCTCTCAATATATCTCGGCCCTATTGCCCCTTATTTTCCGCACATTCCTCGGCTCCATAACAGTTCATATTTATTTCATACCAACTTTACTCACAGCTTCACATTATTTATTACTTTACCCTCCGTATTTTGTCATAAATGTGATTAAATTCTTGTTTTAAAAAGCAAACGTGTCTACGTACGATTCCAGGTTTTAGATTTATTCTTTTATCTTGTGTACTGAAATAAATATTTACCAGTACAACGGTTCGCATACAATCGCATCGAGCTCAACAAATAAAACCAGTTTTGCATCACAATATTCGGGCGGCCATTGTTTAAATTCTTTTCTCTCTCCAGATATTGACCTCCACGAGTCCACGTAGCGAATTGTACGAACCTGAGCTGAGATAAATTACTTTTTTCTAAATCAGCTCCGCTCCGATCCCGGTTAGATTTCACAATAGATACTTTATCTTGGGTATTGGCTCATTTATATAAAACGTCAAATAATCTCTCGCAGTTACAGAAAGCCTACTCGTATTGAAAAGGGTCCTCCGCGCTGCCGGAGATACGCTTGCTTATGAGAGGAGGTCTCCACAGCGACCGCGATTGCTTTTGATATAGCTCACCGGATAGCACCGTGCATGTACTCTTTGATTCGTTAGGTGCCAAATAAGATGAGAGCTAACGAAGCCGGTTATAAAGCATCTCATACTTATAAGGGTTCTTCTTGAAATTAGTTGTTGAAATTTTCAGCGGAAAGTTTTAGATCCAAATCATTGTGCGGCCGCGTTCTGTTCGCCACTTCAAAGGAGTTCGGTTTTATCCTTTTCTTTATTTCAATATATTCTTCAGTTTCGAGCTGAGATGAAAGATAGAATTAAGGCAGCCTTTGTTGTACTCACTTTCCCGAGAATCCATAGAAATCAGCTTCGAGTAGCGAGCATGTTTCTATTTATTTATTGATCCTTTGTCTTTGAGCGCCGCTCGAATATTGATGTATGAGTTTCCTTGTGTCTCAACAACTGGATCGAGAATGTTTTGTTTCCCTTTAAGATAAGATAAAAGATTCGATTGTTAATTGTTACCGGCGTCGTACCAATCTTGTTTATGTTGATCACATTCGAGCCTCTCGAGAAACAATTTATTTTGTGTCAGTGCTGTGAGCGGTATTTGTTCGGCATTATTCGAGAAAGATTGATGTGTGTGTGTCTTCTTATGATGTATTCTCATCGCTTTCCGCTAGGAATGTAAGAACGATTGAGTGTGTGTCTGAAGGTTCAGCTGTAGTGTTTGAACTTTCTTCCTCATTTCTATTTGATCATGTTTATGTTTTCTTTTAATTGTGGATAACTGGTTTACTCATTAAAATACATCTACATTATAGCTTCGCTCATTAAATGCATCACGCTCCCGTTAACTTATAAATGATTGCAGACTGACAACTGGAACGTTCAAGAAAGAAACCTTAGTTCCTAACTATCGCTCAGAAATTTCTAATCCAGTAAAATATACCCGATAAGCATCTTACTACTAAATTAATGTTCTCAACTATAACCCCCTTCACATAAATTGACAGGGGCATTAATTGATGCCAAGATTTTGTTAATGAGCTAAGTCTCCTTATATCATAATACTGTAACATGGTGCGTTATCCCATAATGCAGTATTATTTTAAGTCCCAATCCGCTTTGGTAAATCACTGGTGAATATGTTAGCACGCAGTGTGCAATGATATCCCGTGTTGAACAGTTATCGGGGAATGAACAGCATGACGGCAGCTCTACGTAATAATACCATTCATATACACCAAATGCCTACAGTAGCCGAATCAAGACTTTCCAATACTATCAGTATTGGAAGGTCTTGATTCGGATCTCCAAAGTATGAATCCGACCCGATGAAAATACTCATCCATTGCTCATACAGCCCTTGTTTGACCTATTAAACGAGCATAATAAACCTACAAACGCATAACAGACCCTTATCTGCTTCGTCAATCTCATCAAGAACCACCCGGATGAGTATGTCAATGTTGCCCGTACCCTATCATGTGATATTTTTCCTCGCAATAATGCGAACTGAAATGACCCATCCACCAATCATGGCGCGAGTATAAACAAAGCGGGATCTCGAAGCCTCGATCCCAATTCATACAATCGGTGTTTAATATTAATACTGAATGTTGTATTGAGCCCCCCGTCCCGCGACTCGCGCTCCCTGAGTGACAACTTTTGTTTTGTTGACTTATTCCTATTCGCGCGCGGTGACAGATTGCTTCGCGTAACGCTGAAAATTGCTTTTTGTTTCTTTAATAATACTCATGACAAGTATATTTCGAGTGATTTTGATGAATTGACGCTGATTGTGCACTTCTAAGGGTTTCAGAGGGAACTAGACAATGATTGTTTAACATTGACTCCGATGAAGACGTTGCAGACAAAACTGAGGTATAATTAGAAACAAGTGTGCTCTGTGAGAGGTTCGGACCCAGATTTCGAGAAAATTGAAAAAAAAAAAGAATCAGTACCGTTGACTCCGTAATCTGAAAATCTTTTTAAAGCAATGCCATTTTAACGAAGGTCCCTCAAGTATTGTCGCAAAAAAGAATATTAAGTTACAAGCTATTTTCCAAAATGGAGATAATGAACCGAAGAAATACGAATCTCTTTGTTCGCAAAATGATCCTTACTTAATTAATTCCTTGGGGAAAATGAAAAAAAAAAGTTTGTTAAGTTAGGAAGCAAATAATGCTGGCTGAGCTCGTCGGGAGACACTCAACTCTACTTATAATTTGTTCCCATTTCTGTTCACATAATTTCCTCAGTGGCTGGCGCCTTTTCAATTGAACACAATGGTCTAAAAACAATTTGAGGATCCTCGCCGAGGCTCTCTAAATTCAAGAGAGAGAATTTGAACATAAGGCTTGACCTATTTATTTTAGTGAGAGTGATGTCATTACGCAACGGGTCATTATCCGTTGATCGCATAAACCGTCTGTCATCTGTTACTGACGACATGTTTGTATTTATTCCCTTTGAGCCGCCGCGTGATCCTTTTTCAGAAATAGCCAGAAGTTTGTTTATTGATAATAAACATTTGTTCGGCCCACTGGCCCAGTAAGTTTGCTCTATCAATCATCCGCAATGTATCGTAAACTTACTTATTGAGGAAGACTTACCTATTCTGTGAAGTTCCGTTCGAGAGGGAAAATATCACGTGCCACTTCACTTGTATTGTTACTTACTATATAACTTTACCACTGCGATGCTTTTGTTTTCACTATTTTGTTTGTTTTAATCAATTAACGGTCTTCTGAATTTTTCGTTTTTAACTTTTTCTCTTAAATCTTTGTTATGTAAACACTTACACTTGAACTTTTAATTGCAGTAGATCCGTCACTGAGCACTGGCCTCACAGTGGCACTCGTGATAAGGCTTTAGTTTGACACGCGGGATAACACGCCGACATCGCGGTATAGATTGATGGCGCCCAACGTGGGACCGTAGCGAGAGTGGCACGGCGCGGACGTGCGTGCGCTCCGCCGACCGGCTAGACACTGCCGGGTGCGCACGCCTGAGCCCGGCCAGCCCCTCCCCGCACCTCACCCCCGCACACACCCCGCTGCAATTCGGCACACAAAAAAAATCACATCAGAGAAGAAACCTTTCTCTGTCAGTGAGCTTCAATGGCCGCTCTCTCACCCTCAGGACTTAAGTGCTGCTCGTTCACTTATTAGTTATCTTACTTTTATCGGCCTCTAATGACTCCTTTGCAATAATTTATGAAGAACGCGTGCAAGGCTGTTCATTTATTTTGTGATATAAACGCTTATGTAGATTCTATTTCCAAGTTGAGGGTAGATGAAAAATTTGCTTTTTTGCCACGTTCCAGTACACTTGAACATCAAACGAAGCCGGCTCAAAGCGTTTTTGCTTATTTTCATACATTATTTCTCCTGCCGCCGTTTATGGAACTTATTACCATGTATTCTTTTATTTACGTACTTCGTTACTTGTGATCTAAACAAAAAGAACACAGTATTCCAAGAAAGTAGGAGCAATAACCTAAGAAAATTACTTTGTCAATATTTTTCCTTACAAAGGCCCTGAAAATTCTTCAGCGATATATGCGATGAAAAAACAAGTTTCAAAAATTATTGTAAATACCGTTCTGGTCAAACTGTGAACAAGTGAGCCTAGGCCGTTGAATATTCAGTTTAGTTCTCGGAGGAAAGTCACGACAAGATGCTCCTCGCGCACTCGCTCACTTGGAAGTTGTGCGTCGCGCTCGGTCTCAGGGCACTCGCGGGACAGCGCTCAACTATTGTGTGAACTGTGCATTCATGAGATGTGCCTTTATAACTATTGAAGAACATACAGGATGACTTTTGACGATGGTAATCTTTCAGGGGGTTAATATAGACCACTTTTACTATGGGACCAACTTTGATGAAGAAATAAAGAAGTAAGCACATGTTTAAGTGTATTCTAATTTAGTTAGGTATAAAAAAGATGAAGAGGAAGAATTTAGCTATTAAAAATATAAGACCGGATAGTCGGAAATCTTAACGTTCGCATTAATCCAACAAAATTTGTTTTTATTTATGTCTATTTTCTGTAAAATTGCCAATGAATTAAACTCTCCTTGAAGAATGTTATCGAAATAAATATAACATAACTAGACCTTTCTTCAGAGACGACCTTTCATGATCTCTTTCATGATCATTCAGTGCTCTAACTTCTGGTTTGAGGCAGTTTTGTAGTAGTTCCAGTATACTCGCAATCGAATACCACATTGTCCATGTCACCAGAACAGTGTGCAATAGCGGACAGCCTCTAGAATACACGCTCTCCTCTCGAATTCATGACTGTTCTATGTGTTAAAACGTAATGCTCATAATTATCGAGATTAGTACACATACGAATACACCATATACTAGGCGATCAGGAGCTAATACAATCTGCTATATTTATTTTATCTCAACGCTAACTCAAGGTTGAAGAACACAGATCGTAGGCCAATATTGTGAGAAATTTTCGCGTCGATCCATAAACAATAATGTGGCTGCAATAGACTGAGCTAATTGATTGATCGGGGTGCCTATCAAACTATTTGTTCTGACCTTCGCAATCAGTTGTCAATTTCTAGAATTTACCAGTCTGATTGTTATTGGAATTATAGTCATTATTAATTGAATTTTAAACGATTCGTTTGTAATACGAGTACACGCCGATGTACTGTTCGAAGGGTCAGGCAGAGGTATAAGGTTCACTGACATTTTGACAGTTATGTTAAGGTCCCATTTAACAGATCAGAAATCTCGCCGTCAATCGAACATAAATACAGTTACTACAGAAACTACAGCTAAGTACTGTAACTATTGAAAAATCAAAAAAAAAGAAAATCTATTAATACTTTGTACGACCTGGTACCGAAATTATGTCCAACAATACAGCAGTTGTGCTTGTGATTCATTTAAAGAGACAAAGATGAATAAAAAACTTAAAAAAAATACAAACCGACTGCCAAAACAAAACACTAATAAGTCGGTTAAGAATCGAAAAATATCTTTCCTTTCCGAAGTTGGTGTCTTTGGTACGTATTGTTTTCCGTTTTTCGATACCGACTTCGGAAAAGACAGTTATTTTTCGCTTTGTAGTGTTTTGTTTCGGAAGTCGGTTTGATGTTTTCGGTAAACTGTTTTTTATTTATCACTTTTTAGTTTTGGTCAATTACCATGAAAATCATTTATAGCCAAATTAAATTTCATGACGATTCCAATAAGCCCCAACACGACTAGGATACTTTGTTTTATTTCAGATTTCCAGTGCCTACCTTCCGGCTATATCATCAGATCAGTTCGATAGTACTATTTTCATCAGTATCAATTATTTATAAGTATTTGCTTCATCATAGTCGGTTAACTATTCCATATATCTTGTACCCGTGACATATTTAGCATTAAGGAGTTCCAGTGGCCATCTGTGGTCTTCTTCATCAGTTCCACTTCATCAAATTATACTTTCTGAGTGCAAATGATTGCATTTGTTGTTGAAAATATCAAAATCGTAATATGTGTGCCTATACAATTTGAGGAGTTCCCTCGATTTCTCCAGGATCCCATCATCAGATCCAGACCTGATGACTATGGGACCTGGTAAGTAAACCCTTTCAAATAAAAGAAGAAATTGGTCCAGGCATCTTTGATTAATCGGGGAACATACATAAAAACATAGAAAATAGATGCCGACGAATTGAGAACATCCTCCTTTTTTTGAAGTCGGTTAGTTAAAATAAAATATACTGCACCAGCTCTGCCCGCGGCTTCGCTCATGTAGCTTGAGATCGGAGGGAGAACTACCCAACCCGACAACCCAAGAGCGATTGTCCTGGAGCCAGAAAATTAGGAGAGCCGAACCCTTCTACAGTGGTGATGATGAAGTGATGTGAGGCGATGCGCCATCGGTACATATGGAGCCGGAATCTGTGTTTCCCGATAGATACAATCTAGAGGTCTTTAAGTCAAGAGCGAATAGATTTTTTCTAGGCAAGCGTGCTTCACCGTCGTCCACATTATCGCTTACCAGCAGGTGAGATAGTGGTCAAGCGCGAGCCTATACTACTGGAGACTATAAAAAAGTGGGGACAAGTCATAATATTGTGTATAGTATTGTGTAGTCAACAAGATAGCCAGAACACCGGGTCTAGCGAGCCGATAACATAATCCTATGATATGGCCAATAGCGGCTATGTACTGATACATACCCGGCGAGCAGCGGTGCGGCGTGTAGCGTGTTGCGCCGCTCAACCGGCGCCTCCGGGGATTCTCTCCGCGAGGAAAAGAGCAGCACTATTCATACTCTGAATAGTAATGAATCGCTACGTATCAATATTATATTTGCCGCTACATTCTGCCTTATGGCATGCACACACATAATTTTTTGAAGTTACAATACAACAATTGTCATTGACTTAGTATTTAACAAGGCATTAGAAAATAAAATAAAAAATCACAAATAACTTAATTATCACATACACAGTCGATTACGAATCAATATGCTTATCTAGAAATAACAAAAAAAATGTCACATGCATAGTCGATTGCAAATCAATGAGCTTATCTAAGAATTAGAATAAATCGTTATCATTTAAAAATGTCAATTACAAGAAAATTTAAGGTACAGTTATACATTTCTCATTCCTCCTCACCAGTTTGTTTAGTGATTACTGCATCGATGCAGTACCCGTTTGGCCTTACCTGCACTTTATTGGATGATGAACGCCACTGATACCTTTATAAACGTGTCCACCTACTGGGCTCAAACTGTGTACGGGTTAAATCACCAACAACTCGAAAAGAAGAAAAAAGCAGCGCCTGCATAATTTTTTTTTTTTTTTTTTTTTTTTTTTTATAGTCTATAGGCTCGCGTTTGACCACTATCTCGCCTGATGTTAAGCGATGACGTGGTCTACGGTGAAGCACGCTTGCCTAGAAGAAACCTATTCACTCTTGACTTAAAGACCCCAAGGTTGTAGCTATCAGGGAACAAAGACCCCGGAAGGGAATTCCACTCCTTAGCTGTGACGAATTTCTGTGACGTTCTTACAATGTCAATATTAAAGTATCGTTTGTTTTAGATAAATACGAGAATTATTGGTTTAGTTGTAGTGAGATCAGCGGTGTATTAGCGGTTTAATTCTATGGAAGGATGAACATTATAATCAAGGAATTTGTTTGTGATTCAGTGGCATACATTCCTGCTCACCAGAATTGGTTGATTAGTGATTGCTACATCTTTGCAGTTTCTTTATAATTACTATGTCGTTTAAGCGGATAATAAATGTAAAGTAGAGGTAATGCAAATATGTTGATGATGTACCAGGATCCTTTAAGGTCATCGACTTTAAAAGTTTATAAACTTTTCTCTATAAACTCATTATTTTACCCCAGTACCATAACTGGGAGTGGCGGTCCACATAATTATCCGGCGGACAGTTCTATTCTTTTGATCTTGAAACAAAAAATAACTTAAGAGATTATTACGGTGCGGGCCGTTAAAGCCGACTAAGAAAAGAATGGGCTACTACTAATAATTTATTGAATCAGGCGTTACTTTGTGGAGAGCCGTTTTCAAAATATTGGTGAAGGGGAGATCGGGTCGCTGTCTCTGCCCACTCTCCCCGATTAACAAATCAAACAAGTGACTCTCGAACACTCCCGATTGGAAAGATTGACAAATCCATTCTCTCGATGTCCTTTCTTAAAACTTTGTTGATGTAGGGGATGGATAAATATTTAATATGTCCCAAATCTGTGAGTTTTACGGCACCATTCGATAGTTCGGGGATTTTGTATCGTATTGTGCATATTTAAATGTGCGGTATTTACTACGCGTATAATCGTTTCTGCATCCAGTTATTAATCAGCGTTAGTTAGGCAGATTGGCGTTCGGAAAATGTAATGTCCAATGCGAAATATGATAATGCAATGTACATGGAATTACAAATATTGATACCGTTATATTCTCCGTATCAACATAATATTTATCAACTCGTTCGCACAATTTTATAGGCACAGCACAAGATAGCTAAAGAATAATTATAATTATACTGGGGCTTCATTTATAAACAAACTATCTAGCCATATGATTAAACCACACTGATAGTACATTCTATTCTAGTAGATTCTGCTTATTTAAGTTTACTCTAGTCATGGGAGCAAGTTTAAAAAAATAAAGCTGTTAATTCATCTAGGATAGATTTGTCCACAGCTGGGCACAGCTGGGCACAGCTGGGACCAAACCTCTCTTATTTTGCGTTACGAGACCTGCAGCACTATTGCGTAATGAATTCGGCAAGGCAAATGTCAAAGAGTATGAAAATTCGACCAAACACGTAGACGGAAATTCACTTAGCGTCTTTAATCTCGCATGTGATTGGTCGATTTTTCATATTCTTTGTCATTTTCCTTGCCGAATTCATTACGCAATAAGGCTGCCGATTCAGCGTCTTTAGTAAAATAGACAGCGCATCAGTGGTAAAGGGCCTAGCTCATATGTAAGGAGGTCTAGGTCCCTTGTCATGGTGTGTTTAGTACGGGTTTTCAATCATACAAGACATAAGATTACACTAGATTTTTTACAACTGTCGGGTGATCTACAAATCCCATATAACCTGGCCGCCTTTTTGATGTCTTCGGACCATCTAGCCGTGAGGTTGCCCATACTACGCCTACTGATACGCGGTCTCCACTCAGAAGTCTCGTCGGCGTATGGAAGTGACAATCCCACCGGCACTTTATCTTGCTTAAATTATATATCATAGTGACTGTAGAAAATTTTAAGTACATTTTCAATTTAGTTAGAAAATGCACTAGTTGATTAAATTTTGAACAAAATACACAAAATCCCACAGTATTATTTTAATACAATGTAAATATTTAATTTTCGTTTAACTGGTTTTATTTAAACAACTGCCAAATTACGAAGCATTAAATATCAAATCTTTTATCTGTCTACTCATCTGTACATTTAGTTTATTGAACAGTCGTGGTAAAAATAGGTTAGCTACGTTAAGTTGTATTTTTTTTTCATGCATGTTAGTATCAGCTGCAGAATGACACTCTGGTCCTCAGCTCTGTTCCCATTTGACACTGATAATTAAATAAACAAATTTGTAAAATGGCCACTCTATTAAAATGGGTTTCATTCGGTTACGCTATTTCGACTTTTGATTTTAAGTGATTTTTCTATGCAGTACATCAGCTCAGTAATGTAGCTTCAAAAGATAGACTTGACTTGATAATGTAAAAAAAAAAATAACTGAAAAAGATACAAACAGTTCGACTTTACAAAAGCACAGAAAATGCCTACAGAACTTTATTCAAGCAATCTTCAGATCTATAAAAATGTGTGTAAGCAATACTGAAATTGATTCGGGGAACAGTACAATGTCGTAAATAAATAACGCTTCACATTCATGGGCTCCTGGTACCGCCGGTAATGTGGCCGCCATTACACACACATATCTCAAACACACAAACACGGGATAGATATCTCTAGATCATACAAATATTGGTTCTATTCGGCAAATCTATACCATTATGTAAATGAAAATTCACAAAATTTTCATTTTTTTAAAAAAAGGTTACCATTTCGATATATATTGTACTATTAGGTATAGTCTCGAGATTTATGTTACAAGCCTTTAAAAATCCCAATTTTCATAAACTAGCTCTTTCCCGTGGGTTCCATAACCGTGCATTTTTCCGTTATCAAAATTAACCTACATGACACATCGATATTGTAGCTTTCTTTGAGTCTAAGAATTATCGTAATCGGATAAGCATTCCTAGATATCCTAAATATAAACAATTCCAATTCAAATAAACTTTCTAACATAGTTCAGATGAAGATAATCGTCAAATCACCAATTTTAACCAAAAAAGCAACACCGTAAAAATGATAGAGTAGATTCATTCGGAAATAACCGCCCGCTATGAATACTATGTATCGTAGCGTCCCCGTAGCGCTACGGCGTAGCGCCACGCTGTAGTGCTACGCCGTAGCTGATATAAATGTTCAAACGGGAAGCTACAAAAGAGTTCGCTGCACCAACACGCGATTTCAAAGAAAACCTTCAGAACACTAATATTTCAGAGCGAGAGCCGCGCCACCTCACTTATCTTCGATTCTTGCTTTTTCTATAGTGCACGTCTGCTAAACCAAAATAGACTCTATTTTCTTGTTGACTTAAGTCCAATATATTTTGTTGGCAACATTGTTGCATATTGTCGCGATTAAAAGTGAGCTTTATGGCCTGCTATGCAGCGTAACATTTCGAGTGTCGCACAAATGGTATCAATTTCTCACCTACACAATTCGGTATCGGCTCTTTTCACACGCCTTTGTTCCTAATGTTCATTACGTATTCTCTCTACTGATATCGAGGTTAGATATAAATTTTATAGGTTTTATTGTGGGGTCGTGTCTATTGTGCGAAGGGATTTGTTTTTCGGCTCCGTCGCGTTAAGTACGGAGCTCAGCGGAATGAATACTTTATACTGTGTTTACGTTTTCGCGAGCGATTTGAGCGAAGGCTTAGACGAGTCGAATTGATTCGCGAGACCGACTCACTGACAAGCGCTTTGTTGTTGAGAACTGCGAATACTTTGACAAATTTCATTTGGATTGTCATACAGTGTTTACTGTTCGAAATGGAGAGCAAATAATTCCATGAGCACGAAAAAATGGGAACGATGCTCTAAAATTTTGTTTTGTTGTTTTGGAATGGGTATTGAAAATTCAAATATTTTGTTTATATTGTGTATCGATTATTTCTAGACATTTATAAGTATTGTACTATTTATTTGTTCAATTTACCTATGCAAATGGAACAAATAAAGCACACTCTGCAGCAAAGCCCGACATCAACAAAAACCGACCGATTTCTATTAGCTGCGTGGTGCTAATAAATAGCAATAAACACTGTATCTATTAACACAACCGGCGCAGTACTAATTATTGCCCGGGCCAACAAGCCGGCCCTCTGAACCGCCCCCCGACACCCGGAAACAAACACCATATTACCATTTTATTGGGACACCCTTAATTTTTATGTGATGTGTATCTTATGGGGAGCAGACTATGTACACATTGTTGGAAAGAATTATTGTTTTGATAACGTTATGTCCTTGTTGGTCAACTGGTCGGAAACGGACCTGCTGAGAATTTGGTCTTATGTTCGATTCCTAGTTCGGGTAAAGTGTTATAGGGTATTTACATGAGGATCTCGGAGTGTTGATTCGTCCCCGTGGATAGGTTCGTCCCTAATTATATGGGACTTAAACAAAACAGACCAAACATTTGTGTACTACAGATACATTTACACTTCTGCTTACCCCTTCTGAAAATACGATCGTGAATGTTATGTTAAACATGCCTAAACTAGGTTTAACAAATTTATTTTGTGCAAGTTATTGGACTGGAAATAACAAGCAACGAAACTTCTCAACGTTGACAAGTTACTACCTAAATATAGGATTCTATATTTTGCTCAGTGCTTTATTTAGACAAATTGTCTCGTGTTTGTAAAGCAGGAAATATTATGCCACAAATATGTATTTTATGTTCGTAGTTTGGCACTATCTTATACCTACTGTAGCCAGTCAGAAAAACGTTTCCTTTCTAGATAAGAGCTAGCCAAAACGAATATTAGTTTACAACCAAGAGCTTTCTATACTAGGTGGATACTCGTATTTGAGCTATAGACTAACAGTAATAGTTTCAAGATGGGTCGGCAGAGGCTGGATACGAATAAACTTATAGGTTTAGCAAGTCCTATGCAGGGCCCTAACTATGACGTGTCAATTGCATTGTGTTTCTTTTGGGAATAAGCCATATTATTATCTGTGCATTGTAAAATATGCAAATCAATCGTATTTAAAATCTTACTCATATTATAAACATGAAAGTTTGTGAGAAAGGATGGATGGATGGATGTTTGTTACTCTTTCACGCAAAAATGACTGGACGGATTTTTATTTTATTTATTTATTTTATTTTTACATTTTAGGAAAGCTTACAGACTAATAACATTATAATAACAATAATATACAACTAAATTGCTAATAACAAGCTTCCACAGATAAATAACAAGAAAAGAAAAATTATGACTGCCCAATAATCTAAGCTACGAGTACTACATCAAAGTTAGCTCATTTTATTTTTATTAATTCTAATTTAACTATTTGTACAATAAACGGTTCAAGAGGTTCATTTTGATGAACCTTTACAGAAATATAGCTTATACATCATAATAACACATAGGCTATAATTTATAAAGGTATTGGGAGAAATACTAATACCATGCGAGCGGAGTCCCAGGCGGCAGCTAGTTAATAATATTTTTACGCCTCATGCCAAAACAAAGAGAACTTACCTAATATTGTAACATCTCACACTCTGTGTAACTCTACCTCTGTTTACAAGATTCTGTTTCTGCAAGCAACTGAAGGAACACGGGTGGGTTCTAGTCAATAAAAGTCTGATACGCCCTCCCGCTTCACCCAGAGCGGGAGAAGTCATTGCATGATTTCCAACCCAAAAAAAAAAATGGTTGTCTTTATCTCATGCAAGATCTTTGGTGAATTCAAGGTTCGGATCGGATGATTGGGGTTAGAGTAAGGCTCCAGATCCTAGAAAACTTCCTAAAAGTAGTCATATTCGACTTTCGTTCTCATAAATGCCGTATCCCTTTCTCTCCTTTTCGCTAAAACCCTGAGCAGATTAGTAAACCCAAAATAATCCTTTAAACCAGTTTCCCGGATAATTTGCCAGCCTTTCATAGGTCTGGTTTCCTAATAAGAACTGTATTCGAGTGAAGTGGACTTGAAAGCCACACGAGGGAACCTAAGCTCAGCGTATTTGATTGTGGTAAGCGTAGCGAGCAAACTGATGTGTTGTAGATCCATTGAGGGATGGATGTGGGAACTGAGGTATCGTTGTTAATTTCTCATGGCCACGGATCAATGAAACTGGTACTGCATGTTCTACTGCATATTGTATTGCATCATTATTGTTTGAGTCTAAACTATTCGAATGTTACTTAAAACCCGTTCTAAACGTAACGGTCATTAGAAGCTATTCGTCATATACCTATCTCAAAGTACTTTGAGAACTATTAAAACATTTTCTAATGGATCCAGCATCTCATGATTGATGAAAGCGTATAATAGGTATTATTAGTATTAGAATGCTTGTGTTTATCAAAATAATAAAAAGCCTGTCATTTTGAGAATATTTTAAACTGCTTAGTTCCTTTGTCTGCTTCGTTTGTCCAATTGTCGCAAGTTCTACTGTCTACTGTCTCTACGGAATGAATATGTGGTCAGTTGCTGGCAATATGGATGCCCACTGTCACATAATAAAATAAAAATATAAAAGCCTCAGCCTACTGTTACTACTTAAATATTAGTAGAAACATGTATGTGTACCTCTACCTAACATCTAAAGCAAAACAGTCGTGATATTATGTTAACTTCTTCCTCTGCAGAGCATTCTTTTTTACAGACTCAACTATCTGCGAGTTTAAAGGCTCGGTATAATCGGCGCGTCGTCGTCTCAGTCGTTACGTCTCATCGACGCGTCGGTTTTATCGTCACGCGTGGCATATTGAAAGTAAATTGTTAATTTAGTTTATTTTACGTACTTGCTTGGTGATACGATCAGACGAAGGAGCGTGGGCGTGTGTATAACGAGGTTAGTAAGAGAACTTGTTTGTATAGAATACGAGGTATATTTGGCGTTTATTCAGTTATGAAATAAGTATTTTGAATAGTGTACTCGTATGTTTCGTGGTTTCAGTTTGTGATTTAATTACGGTAGTAACTTTGTTCAAAAAAATATTTAATTGAAACCCAAAAAGTAGTATTGGGATATTTTGCAGAAAGACACTTTCGCGAAGTACGAGTAGGTACAACTTAGGAAAAGTGGGATTGTAATTATGAATATTAAACAATTTTATCACCGAAACTAACTATTAATAATTTCCCTGTTTACTCCCACGACCTTCACAAAACAATTCAAACTTCCAAACAGGAAGTCATGAAACTGAAAATTTACAACACTTCATAATCGATGTTGTAACTAAACCAGTATATTTTGGGAGCGATCCAATACCCTCCGACATAAAATGTTCTCTATCTTAGCCCACTTTGGCCACTTTGAGAGACAACTTGGGGCTTGGAGGACAGAAGGCTTAGTTTAAACTTCTAAATGGAGTTGGGTGTGCCAGTCAGAGATGTTATAGATATGGAATTTTGGATCTGGATACGGATACGGATATAGAAATAATTTTATACCGGTTTCGGATACGGTCATGGATATGAAATTATTTTGGATTATCTGTTAGTTTCGGTTACGGATATTATATATTTATAAGAAACAAACATGCATGTGATGTGCGAGGCTAATGTGACGGTTCGGCCGGCTGCAAAACATTTCATTAAGACGCCGCCCCCATCCGAAATTTCGGTTTTGGTAACGGTTACATTTTTATTTCGGATATCCGATAGTTTCGGTTACGCTTAATATCCTTGGTGCCACTGTACCATTGACGTAGTACTTTGCATCCGATGGGCTGAATTTCGAAGTCCGAAATAGTGAATAGGAGTTTCTGTTCGGACTCGTGCGGCGCGGACTATGTGAACTGGGACTGGTTTCATTCAATTATTTTTAATTGTCTCTGGTAAAGTTGTGTCGTTCGTTTAAAATTGTCTTTTGTTAGGGTGCAGAATGTATGAATGGTGTATGATGGTAATCCTAGTGGTTACTATGGGAACGCTTATAGTGGGTTTAGTCTTCCGTATAGCTTGTCAGCTTTTAAATAAAAACTAATAAACGTTTAAATAAACGTGAATTGTCAGGTTTTGTTAAAAAACTTCAACAGACCAAGCTGCCTTTTCTTTTTCTTTTATTAATGCTCATGCATACTGCACTACCACGGGAAGATAGTGCAGTTATTTGGGACTACAACCCACTGAAACTCCACGGTGTCCTTCTGTGCCACTTATAGCGGGAACACGGGCACACGTTAGTATTCACCGCAAACTCGCCCGGCTATCCGTCACCGGACCGTATTCTGGGGAGTACCCCTCATCACCGGCGCACCAGAATATACTGTACGCCGTGACCACCCCAGGGACCAAATCAGCACATGGGCGGCAGACGACCCCGTGTATGGCCCTTGGTCCCGCTGTGACAGATCAAGGTCTATGGCCCCGCCATCTAAATTTTTCGACGGCAGGGGATGGGGAGAGCGGCCAATGCTATACGGACACTCCTCCTCCCCTGCAGCCCCACCGCGTCCGCCATCAGACGGTGGCGACTCCGTCCAGGCCGCGGCAGGTAGGGAGAGCGGTGCACCGCAATACCGGAACTCCTCTCCCGCCGCGGCCTGGATGGGGACGCCTCCGTCTACGCTATCCGAGCTACGATATCGTATGGGTATGGGAGGTCCCATACGACATCGCGGCCCGCCTCAGTTGCGATGTCGCCCAAGCGGCACCGCTACCTGCTTGTTGGCCGCTACTTCGTCGGCTTATCGGCAAAAGCCATGACGAGCGGCCTCTCCTCGGGTTCCTCTTCGCTTCACCGTGGTTGACCAAGCCACGGCTACTGATTCCCCCCGCCTCGACCATGTGGGAAACCACCGGGGGGACTTCTTGCTATCTGGAAATAAATTTGGGCAGTATGCGCGGATTAAATCATGGTTTTCATCATAAAATTCACTTCGTCATTAATTTTGATTCATATAAATTTTATATATTTACTACTCGTAACAATCAGAGTGTTGATGATCTTTTGTAGCTGTAAAATCCTACAGATAATATTACTAACTTATATTTGTGCTATGAGAAGGATTTCTCTCTCAGTCGACAGGCAAAAAGAGTACAGACGTACCGTCCATTCCACTCCCGGTTGTACTCAAATAATAAAAATAAGATCAACTTATATCTAAGAAGTTGTTCGCAGCGCTCGCTCTGACCTACAAAGTACATTATTTCCCGAGCATTTTGAAACAAAGAAACTTATCTTTTTCACAATACTTTCTTTCTGGCTTTCTTTTCTGCTAATTTCCGTAGTCCACTAAATTATTATGAGCATTATGATAAAGATGAGGACTCTGTTCGTAGTGCAGAACTAAAAGGCTTCGGATTTATGTTTCCAAGGTATTCTTCATGAGTTTTTCTGGTTCATAATTAGGAAGACTTATAACGTACGTCACCATAATGTTTTGTTATGGTGTTTTCTTCTTAGTGCTAATTGTGCATTGTGTTAGGTACTCGTAAAAGCCTGCCTTCCGGTACAGACTTGACCGCTGTCATGTTAGGTACGTGTAGAAGGTAAAACTGCACACATTAAAGTGATAATAAACTCTCCGTAAATAGTGGTTTCGATTTACTAAACATATATTCTTATTTATCGTGTTAAATCCATCGTTCACAACCATCAATGTAATATTGGGTTTCTCCATCTGGAATTTATAAAAAAGAATGATTGATGGCAAAGAGCAATGGTGGCGCAGTGGTAACGGTCCTTACTTACGTTTCGTGGGTCGTGGGTTCGAACCCAGGCAGGCGCTTAAATTTGTGTGAATTATTTACTCACCACTGCTCTAAAACGATGATGGAAAACATCGTGAGAAAACCAGCATGTCCTAGAACCAACAATTCGAAGACATGTGACATCAACCAATCCGCATTGGACCCGCGTGGTGGCCCATTCCCTCTCTCACAGAGAGGTAACCTGTGTCCCTGCAGTGGGAACGTTAAAAGCCTGATGATGATGAGAATGGTAATCCTGTCAGGATATATTCAAACCTCACTAGCTGATATCTAAGATTCTTTGTGCAGAAATATATTGCATATTTACATGCAGATATTACAGCGAGTCGTACCGAATATCATGAACTCAACACCACATTGCCAATAGGTCAGTAGTAACTAAAGTCAGTTCAGACGGAATATAACATGTCTTAGTGCGAGGAAGGTCCAGACAAGGTTGGTGAGCTAACGCGGCCAGGTAAGGGGGGCGATTGAAACGCGATACTTGGGCGTGTCGGACTTAAGGGGCTAGAGAAAACGCGATTTAGAAAATGAACTTCTGTCTTTTAAATAAGTGCAAGGTTTTTGTTTTAAATCTTTTGTTCATCTTGTGGTATGCAAATAAATGAATAATGCCTGATTTCTGAATTAAAAACTTAAATTTGAGCATTTGTCAAACTCTACCGGCAAAACTTTGGCAATAAAGTAGGGTTTGACACGTGATTAAATCCAAATAGGTCCTTAATTCTTCAGAAATAAGACTTACTATAATGCAAGGTGACTAATAAAATAAAATGCCTTTAGTTTGTACAGTTCGTTTATATGTTTTTATGGTTTAAAGGTGACATAAAGATGTGACATACATTGATTACAGCTATAAATTTGGTTATTAAGCAAATAACTTTTACTTGCTCGTTCTTTTTTTGAGTTTTTAACCATAAATTGTCACAATTGTAATTAGCAATTCAAAATCTCTTTCAGAAGTTTACGATACTGTAATTTGATTTGACTTCAACATCTACATAAGCTCTAGCAATCTTTGTAGCAGTATCTAAATAAACGTTAACTTTTAAAAGTGTTAGAAACATTCAAGAAATCTTGAAAGACTGAAAAGTTTAAAACACGATACTCAAAGGATCTTTTGTAATTCACTTTCCTCTTAAAGTTCTTAGCTTTCAAAAGAGATTTTTGTTTATCATCGACCAATATTTTTATAGTATATTATTATCAAAATCATTTAACGGATGACGTCCACTGCTGGACATCTTGGCCCAAGCAGTACCACAACGACCAGTTCTGCGTTTCTCACATCCAGGGGATGCTCTATGTAGACCGTTCTACCCCTACCGCACATCGTGATTTTAGAAGAAAATTAGGGGTCGCAAATGATAAAAGTATGGAGGGAACTACTCTAGACGTTCATCGCAGTGGTCATCAGTTCCTTACAAGGTACAAGCCTACAGGCTACCTACGGGTTCACGAGTATTCTTTCAGAATATTACTAATAGTTATTCAGTTCATTCAGTTAGCTTCAGTTCATCACCTGTTGAGTCGTGGCCCCAAATAATCTGTGTGGGTAAGTCGCGCAGATATTACCCGCTCCTGAATGCTAGCAGCTACCTACTCGTACGAGTACGCCCAACTGCAGTGTCACTAGTGCACACGAAAGCTTTAGTATCACTTTACTGGACCAAGCTTCACGTTTTGGTAAGTTTTACTAAGAGTTCATCCTGACGTCTTAATAAAGTATGAAGTTTTACATTAGTAATTTATAACACTAGATCTTAGCTCATGTGAAGAAAACTGATACTAAAAAGGACATCGACTTTTCCCATAACACAATATAACGCCTATACCTATTCATGAACAGTTAGATATATAGGTACACCCTCATTTTGCTGGCTATGTTTAAGTTCTAAATAATATGAAGTGAACCTAATGCCACAGTGTAAATATACAAACAATATGGAAACTTAGCCTAGTTGATGAAATAATTACTTACGCTCCATTGAAGCAATAGGGCTGTAACTTTTAATGTTCATGATATAGTTTTTTTTAAATTTTATTATAATATTTTTGTTCTGTAGTGAACATTCAATCGTCAAGCTTAAAATACAATTTATTAATGTTCCCACTGCTGGGACGCAGGCCTCCTCTCTGCTAGAGGGAATGGGCCGTTATCCACCACGCGGGGCCAATGCGGGTTGGTGGATGTCACATGTCTTCGAATATTTGGTTTCTAGGACATGCCGGTTTCCTCACGATGTTTTCCTTCACCGTTTTGAGAGCAGTGGTGATGAAATAATTTACACAAAGTAAAGCGCCTGCCTGGGCTCGAACCCACGACCTACAACTTGTAAGTCGCGGTCGATACCACTGGGCCACCACTGCTCTTCACGTAATATCATGGCTTCGGTTAATCTCAGCAAAAGACGACAGTTTAAAACATGGCAAACAGTTTATTATTAACACACAACAACTTGTAGAACTATAGATCTTTAACTTTGTCATTACGGCGTTGTAACGGCTAGGTCTGCGCAGGGTGAGCTTGTGCAGGCCGCTAACTGATAGGTAAGTAGGTAGATGCAAAGTAAAAAAGCTGGACAAAGATCCACAACTAGGTGGCGGGTAAGTAAAATCACAAAAGTTCTGAACTGATAACCAACACACAGTTAATACAAAAGAAGGGTACCGTCCCTTGGCAGCACGTGGCAGATGCGGGGGGCTGTCAGCACAGGATCAGCGATAGGCCGCCGGAACTGTAGCGGCTAAGGTTCCGCAGGTAGGCAGGCCAAGACCTGGGCAGCGTGCGTAGGTAGCGTGCAGGAAGCGAGTAGCATGCAGCAGTAGGCAAGAAGTCCAGCCCTCAGCCCGTACGAAGAACCCTGAAAGCACCATAGGGTGCGCATGTTAGATGCGGTGCAATTAGCAGCAAGCCGCATGCGATGTACCAGCTTCTTCCCCTTTTTAAGCCAAGGAACGGTGTGGGAAGCATTGTAGGTGAAAGCTCAGCACATCGCAGCGGTTTACAGGTAAGAAACTTGCAAACATAGCAAGCACATTGACAGATGCAAAATTAGGTTAAGTATGAACACGCTAGCATTTATTAACTGAGACACACCTCGATGCAGTAGAAATACATACTCATTACAATCTCCTATGTCCTGGATAACCCTTAGCCACGCGTCCAACAATGACAGCGCCAAATCAGATAATAAATAGGTGATGGAATCGATATCGGTTATCCAGCGCAGAGAACCAGGTACAATAACTTAACTAATGTGGAACTCAACCTAGATCGGGGCACAAATAGTCCTGAGGATCAGGAGATAGGTTGTGTGAGTTAAGCCAGCGAAAACGAAATGTCAGAGCTTTAGCGTCTCTACAAGTTAGAGATGTACCGCGTTTTTTGTGATGTGGGTATGAACTTACTAATTGTGATATTTAGTATCACCCGACTATTTTTAGTTGAGTTTTGTGGGAGCGTACGCGAGTCGCGGTTGGACGAAAACTTTTCGTGCGCTCATCGGAGCGGGTGCGTGGTAAACGCGGCGATAAAATTATACGTGACCACTGTCACCGTCTTGACGCGGCACGCACTACTGACAGGACTTCGGACGCTTGTTAGGGGTCTCGTCGGTGCACATGTTTGTGTGAGTGTGCCGTTTCGAACGTTTGTAGGTAATTTCCATACTGTTTGTATATTTATACTGTGCTAATGCTATCACAAATCAAAACAAAGTTGCTAAAAAGTAACAAGGGAAAATCGCAATAACATTATACCCGAACCAAGAATTGAACCATGAACTCATGCTAAACAGAAGCTTTTGCTACCAACAGATCAACAAGTAGATATCTATTAATATTCTAGGTGATTGTCCAGGTCAAGTTTTGAAGAGGTATATAGAGAACAACGTATTTCTTTAGAAACAACGTGTCATGTGTTTAACAATTCAACAACTATATAAGAACGTAAGCGCATGTTTCATTATTAGAAAAAAAACCATAACAGTCGTAATAAAAATAACGTAATAAAACGGTGCAATTTGTCGCCTGACACACATTTCTTAACAAATCGATGACTTATTCGCGCTTGTGTACGTTATAAGAAATGATATTGATGCTCTTCTATTTGCCCAATGTGCCAGTCGGGGCCCGGCCTCGTTACCTAGCGATCACCATTCATGTGCGACTTATAATTTTCACACGAAAAATGTGGATGTTGTCGCCGTTACCATGGCAACGAAGAGGGTCCGTGTGCCCGCTGAGTCAATGTTTATTGCGACGTAATATTATTAGAAGTGCGTATGTAAACGTAAGGAGATTGTCACGTACACAGATTGAGAAGTCGTATAGAATATTTATACGAATTTTTAATGAGAAAATGTGTATCACATTTTTTTTTTGCTCAAGGTATGGGTATACATTTATGCTGCTCCTACCTTAGTTGAAAACTTGAAAAACTCCTTCAACGTAAGTTTGAACTGCGCTATTTTATAAAAGTTCTTTTAGTAAACGTGGTAACAGATTGCGAGTTCAGAATCTAAGATTCTCAAAACTTGAATAAGCAAAGACTCTTGTGATGTAAGATAAAACTGGTGGTGATGTGTACCTCACACATTACCACCAGTTTTATCTTAAAAGCTACAGAAGTAAATTACTGAATTAGTGTCGAATCAACACTATTATCAAAATAAAATTAAGCCGACCCCAACGTAGTTGGGGTAAGGCTAAGTAAGTTAATATTAAGTTCCGAAGCAACAAAAAGCAATAGATACTTAAAATGTTGCGTTAACATGGAAAACATCAAAATCTTACAGTTTTTCATATTTTCGGTTGCGAGATAAATATTGCCTAATAATTCTATTTATTTTTATTTTTACATTTTAGGAAAGCTTACAGACTAATAACATTATAATAACAATAATATACAACTAAATTGCTAATAACAAGCTTCCACAGATAAATATTAACTATTATACAATTCTTTAACTATTTTAAAATTTCAGGCCTTAAAAACCAAATATTCATTTACCATTTTACTTCCCGAACGGACGCTTTCACGAAGGCTTCTCGAAACAAAGATCAATTCGTCTACTACCTTTAATTAAACGACTGTTATGTACCTCCAATAGGTACTAGTGGCAGATAATACGTAACTCCAAGTATTTGTGGAGCCCAAATCAAATGATTCCCCTCGACGGCATTGACGCGAACCTTCGTCTCACACCTCTAACAATAGACCTGGCACATATATACACATATGTATGTAATACATTACATAAAGACCTCTATATCACGAATCATAAAGATATTCTGTGTGGTTTTCAGCAAATAACAGTTTACCTTTATTCCCATCTAGGTATAGTAACCGTAAAACGAAGACTTATGTATCAAATGTGACTGCAGTTCCTGGGGTTAAATGTGACACGTATTGAATCATTTTTCCGCCTAAATGCTTACCGACTGGTGGCCGTCCTGATCTCACATTTCAAAAAAGTATGGACTGGATATGACTGGAAGAATGAAGCTGAAACCAACGACTTAACATGCTTCCCGATGCGCGGAGGAGTCTCGATATTATGTAAGTGAACAGTCTCTTAGCCACGAGCTCCTCAATATACAAGCAAAAACAATCAAAGTTTTCCTTTTTATACACGAAATCCAATGAGAAATTAGACTGTAATATGTTGTGTACCTATACGTACAGTATTGTTTCACCCGTAGGTCTGCTCGATGCCAATTAAAAGTTCTGCCGCGGCTTCTCCTTGCGATCATGGCAACATTATGCAATTAAGTAGGTTCGTCTGTCTGTGCTCGTAAATACTAGTTCGAGTTGTGATTAACTGTCAGATCCAGTTTGAACCATTTGTAATGTAGTTATAACTAGCCCGGACTGAATGCTATCCGCGTCTGCGTTACCCCTGTGTTTGTTATTCAAATCGGTTTAATTTGTAAATTGCTGACAATTTTAGTCTAATTTTAACGAGTGTGTTACGTGACTTAGAAAAGTGTAACACCGAATAACACGTCCCCGTAAGTTTACTGATCCGAAACACTTAACAACGAATGCACGTTACCACGAAAATTTAACACACACAAATCTATCCCTGTATGATGACTTTTTTGCAATTTGCCTTCTTCTTATGGTAGTTATTTGCGCCCAAAGATGCGTTAAAATGAGTGTTGAAATATGGAACTTTCGACGCTCATTACTTTTAAATATATATTGTTTTTATTTTTTTGTTGCCGTACAGGGCATGATGAGACAAATCGATATAATTTTTTATTTCGAACTTACACCGTCAAACAGTGGAGTAATCACCAAACCACGTTTGTATGGAAGAATGATCGACTAAGGCAACCTTAACCGCATTTTGAGATGGTTTGTGCTATTTACGATGACTGAACGCAAATTAATATATTTTGTTCTTTTTTCTCAACTGTTTGATTTTGTTGATTATAATTTATTTTTATTTATTTTATTTATTTATTTAATTTTAAGAAAGCTTACAGACTAATAACAATTTTGAGTGTCATGCGTAAGTAAGGACATTTGCTAATTACAAGCTTCCACATGTGTATATTTTCATAATTACCCGTTATTTGCGTTGACCAGTTACAGCGATATGAACAACAAACAGTAATGTAAGGTAACAATGTAAACACATTAGGCGTATCGAGACAAATTATTAGGTATGTCAAGTCGTGCAATCTCAAAACCAGAATTAAAGCTATTTATGGTTGTCACCAAAATACTCCTTGTTTAAAATCTTTCTAATTTTATGTGCGCTGGTGCCAAATAAATCGATTTCCAGGTGTGATGGTAAACTATTGAAAGCTATAACACTACGTATGCAGAAGGCGTTGCGCCTGTAATTAGTCGATGTGGATGGTACATGGAGTAGCGGTCGTTTTCTTAAGTTGTTTATGTTAGTGCGAATAAGTATTTTACTGAGAAGTTCGGGACAATCGACAGAGCCGTTTGCGATGCTCACCAGAAAAGAAATATCATTGATATTACGTCTCACTTCCAAGGGTAAGAAATGATACCGCTTACAACGGTGTTCATAGTCGACTGATAATTGCCTAGCCTTGAAGTCCAAGTACCGCAAGAATTTCCTTTGAACAGACTCAATACGAGATTTGTAGATCTCGTACTGTGGGTTCCATACTTGAGAAACGTACTCAAGGTGGCCACGCACTAGAGAACAGTAAAGAACTTTTAATGGTTTTAGGGTACGAAAGCTAGAGCAAGCTCTAATAATGAAGCCCAAGGCTTTGAACGCCTTGTTGACAACCGTTTCTACATGATCATCAAAAAGCAGCTTGCTGTCGTGTACCACGCCAAGATCCCTAATACTAGTTTCTTTACTTATGTAAGCACCATCCAGAGTATACCCTGGGCCAATGATAGACTTCTGGCGAGTGAATATAACGTGAAAACATTTGGATACGTTTAGTTGCAGTTTGTTGGTTTTGCAGTACTGTACGAACCGGTCAAGGTCTGACTGAAGTAGCTCAGTATCAGACAATGTGCGTATGGACTTTAGGACCTTCATGTCATCAGCGTATAGTAGGATATGTGAGTTTCTAAAGCAGTTTTTTATATCCAAAATAAATATTATAAACAACAATGGTCCCAGGATTGAGCCTTGGGGCACTCCTGATGGGACAGATTTCCATCCAGACATGTATCCACGCAAAACCACAGCCTGTGTTCGATTATCTATGTATGACGAAAACCACCGGAACAGATCACCGTGAATTCCCGCGGATAATAGTTTCTGAAGAAGCACCCGATGATCTATACGGTCAAAACATTTGCTGTAGTCCGTATAAATCGCGTGGACCGGGCATCGTTCCTCCATCCCGGCGGTTATAATTTCATTGGATAGTATCAGGTTGGAGGCGGTTGACCGTTTTCTGAGGAAACCATGTTGTTCGTCACCGAAATGGCATTGCATAGCCGAGTAAACTTCAGTGTGTACTATCCGTTCAAGAACTTTCGAAAAAATACATAATTTAGATATGGGACGGTAGTTTTCTACTTTAGATTTATCCCCCTTTTTAAAAATTGGTGTAATAAATGCCGATTTCCACATCCTCGGGACGATTCCCTCTCTCAACGACCGCTCGAATAACACACAGACTGGCGCCACCAAACTCTTCGCACAATTAATTATAAAAATGGGGGGTATCAAATCTGGCCCACTAGATTTAGATGGGTCCAAACCTTTAAGTAGCTTGAGTACCGTCTCCGGACACACGCTGACTGTACTCAGGTTTACTGAGCTAGCAGAATGAATGTTGATATTAACATCCTGATCGTTAGATTCTGAATCAGGTTCTTGGAAGGTAGACTGGAAGTAAGAAGACAAAAGCTCAGTGATACCCTCACCAGTGTCTGCGGACGAGTCCATATAATGTAAGACGTTAGGTAATGTATTACCACTTCTTTTGCCTTTGATATACGACCAGAAACATTTAGGATTTTTTGCGATTGAGGATTCAATTTTTTCCATATAAGCATCAAAACAAATAGCCTCCAAATCCTTAGCTCGGTTTCGCAAGAGGGAAAAAGAGTGGTAATCGGATAAGTTGCCATAATTTTTGTATTTGTTATGATATTTGTGTTTTTCTTTTAATATTTTTATTAAAGCACTAGTGTACCAGGGGGGGTGTTTTGATTTTTTTAAAGGTTTAACCGGAATGTACAAGTCCCTGAGCTCGTATAGCTTGGTATAGAAAAGGCTAAGGGCCTGGTCCAGGGAACCATCAGACAATAGAATATTCCAGTCCGTAAGTTCTAGTGCAGACATAATAGAATCGTAATCGCCTTTATGAAATATGTATTTTGTACTAGGTTTCTCAATGAGTTTATGGACTTCAACGAAATCAGCATTAACAATCAACGGTTTGTGGTGTACATCAACAGGCACTGCCAGGGGGTCACCGCAATCATTCACTTTTATTGCGCTGTTTGAGAAAACAAGATCTAGTAATCTACCGTTGACGTTACGCTCACCATTAAACTGCGATAAGTTACATGCATTTATTGTATCAAAGAAATCCAAAACACATCGAACGGACACATTCTCTGGGTACAATCCAGTACCATCATCAGACTGCCGCCATTCCACATCGCCACCAAAATTAAAATCCCCTGTTATTATAAATGTATCCAAAGGGCGGGCGGACACTAAGAAGTTAAGTTTATGGTGGAAGTTTTGTAATTGAGTTAAATATGAGTTGCCAACATTTTCTTTGCACAGATACAAGCCACAGATATTGATGTTGTAACTTACCGCTGGTCTAGAACGCTTCAGAACGATGGATACCCATATATCCTCGGCGGAGGTACGCCAGTCGCATCTTTCCACAACGGTCAGGTCATTCCTCACCGCGATCAACACTCCACCTCCCCGTGTCTGTGCTGTTCGACAGTAATCCCGGTCCCGCCTCCAGACAAGATATCGTCCATCAAACAACTCACTGTTACTAATACTATCCACTAACCATGTTTCCGTAAATATGATAACATCATAAGAATTCATGCAAATGTTACGATATAAGCCGTTTGTTTTTGACCGCAGACCACGTACGTTCTGGTAGTATATATTAATCATTTTCGAGCTTAACAGCAACATTATTGTCAACTATAATTAGATAATTAATTTTTAGTGAGTTTAATAAATCGTTTAATATAAACGAATACATAAAAAACCAACAGAAAAAAAAAATAGTGGAGGTAGAACGCAAATACTGGTAGGAATCTCTAAGGCACAGCAATGCACAGTGAATTAAGACAAGGAACTTTGAAACACTCGCAAACCAAGGAACAAAAGAAACGACACGGGTCCAGTAAGTCTCAACTGGGTATGGTAAGTAATTAAGATTGCACTGTAGCGTAGTGACAATAAAGACTAATTTGGCACAACGACAACACACAACATGATAATGACATTCAAAAATTTTTTTACACAGCACTATTGAGCGACACAATAATTGGCGGAATACGCTGGCAGCACTCACCTGCGCATGGTTCTCAAACTTATTTCTTATGTTTGAAGTTGCACGACCAGACTTTGACATTTTGTTGATATTTTTAGTTTTAAATCGGTATAGAAATAGTTTTATTTTATTTTTATGAGGTCTTTTTCGGATTTTAGCACTATAATAGGAAACGTATCGGCCTTCCTCGCGTGTATTTTGGAGTGTTTGACCCAGACGTAGCGGAAATCCGTTTCTGCGGCCGCCTTTTTAGCTTTGGACAGCAATGCCTTGTTTTGTAGTGTCAGGTGATCGTTGACGTAAATCCGTTGGTTTCCAGGAAGGTTCATTTGCCCAGTAGTTAAAGGAGCAGTCTTGAAAAGTAGTCTCGCAGCGGCAATAAAGTCTTCCTTCACGTAACGGTTGCAGAAACTCACTATGATTGGCTTTGTGTGATCTTTCTCACGGGTTGGTACCCTAGTAATAAAGTTTATCTGGGCCTTAGACACGGGATAATCAATTTTAGTGCCAATTTTGCTGATGATTTCAAACAGGTTCTCGTGATTGTTCTGGGGTAGACCTTTTATTTCGATGTTGTTCAATCGAGTCCACTGCTCTTTAGCATTATTATCCTCCTCTAGCTTATCCAAGCGATCATGAAGGATGCCCACCTGTTCATGGACCTTCTCGACGTGTACAAGGCGCGTTTCTATATCTTTAATTTTCTCATTGAACCCCTTCAACTCCTTATTTGTTTCACTTAATGACGACTTTAGCCCAGCAAACTCCGTACGAAGCGCAGTTATCTCTTCCTTTAAAAATTCTAGAGGAGCAAGTTTCTCAGCGAGTGCTCTTATCTCACTAAGTATAACTGACTCCGATTCCAGCCTTGGTGACACTGGGGGTTGAGTAGTGGCAGCTGACACTGGAGGCTGAGTAGCGGCAGCTATTTTACAATTGCTGCAACGCCACGTCAGTTTTCTGTCACCCAGCTTCCGGTATCCGGCTTCTGTTATTCCAGCACAGTGGAAGTGAAGTTCGTGATTACATACTGTGCACTGAGCACCATCGGATAGAGGTTCCTTGCAAGCGCCGCACTTGTATGTGTTCATGATTAATTCGGTTATGTATACACAGTTCGCAAATGTTTGAGATACGCTGGAATTATGATCAAACGCAGTAGATCTGAGTAACGAAAGTTGACCGTATGGCACAGCGCCTACGCGTGTAATGAATAAAGAATTTTTATTTTTATTAAAAAGTGGTTTTTATCAGGATTTCCCTAACTTAATTGGTGTCTTTTCGTTAGAGGTTTGGTTAAGCGTGGTCGTTTGGCTTCGGCGATAAGTTTTTCGTAGAAGCGCGCATTTGTTGTTAAGTGATTCGAATTGGTGAATTAGAGATTTGGTTATTCGAGATCGCATGGCTACGGTGTTAAGTTTTTCGTGGTAGCGTGCATTCGTTGTTAAGTGTTTCGTAATAGTAAACTTACGGGGACGTGTTATTCGGTGTTACACTTTTCTAAGTCACGTAACACACTCTCAATCTCATTTTTTTTCTCTTTTAATTAGACTTTTTACAATATTTTTCAATCATCATTATAGCCCTCTGCTAAGAATAGTTACAGCACTGATTACAGTATTTGTGCCACATGTTAAATTTAGTGTTGTATTTTTTTTTACCTTTGTATAGATTCTTTTACCTATTGTGAATGTGTGAACATTGTAGGCTTTCTAGATTTCTAGATGATTGTTAACATTTGTTAACTTTTTATTTCGTGCATTATTTTTTTTGTTTGTTTTTTTTTGTTTCAATTTCGTACGACTTATTGTCGGGCCTACGTTGTCCCCCCATATCCAAGTACTAATGCTGTAACATGGAAATATTGTAAACAAAAAAATTTAAAAGAGTAACCATGGAGTTTCTTGCCGGCTCTACTCCATAGGAAACGACTAACCCGAACCGTGCACCTTTTGTCGACGTTTTATAAGTGCCCATGTAGGCCTATGTAAAATAAAAATATTTGATTTTGATTTTTGATTTTGACTCCATTTTAACATATACATTAAATAATATGTTATCGATTTATTGGCTGTAGGTTTGGTATTGAAGTCTGTAATCACTATGGGACATGATATAATACTTACTATACTTTTTGTTTATTACTGTTAAATAAAGCTACTTTGGCTGATAAATTTGGAAAATAATATGACGAATATATAATGTCAACCGGACTTTTAGTGAATTTGAATAATTATTTGAACAAACTTACTGCTGCTTTTTATGACTGAATTTATGTCTACGTTTCTTTACGAAACATGCAGCAATATGATATGAACAATGGTCAAGGTAACTCTTTAATTGTGTGCGATGTTAAGACGTTTGCATTATTTTTCTTTTTAAATTGTATAAATTCATCCCACCCTATTTCACTGAGCCTACAATGGTGAAGCAATTAATTAGCACTAAGTCGTTCAGACGTGTGGGTATAAAAAGGAGCGCGGGCGAGCGGCGTGCGACTGCGGCCGTGTGACGCGCTGTAATTGAATAACTTCCGTCCACGCCGCGTTCACGGCACGTTGGGGGTGTCCGCCAGATGGGGTTATATGCCTGTAATGGGATGATTTGAGGATTATGGTGAGGTTTTTTAGTGTCTTACAGAGATTTTTGTTAGCTGTACAATAGGTTTTACATACTTGGGCTGAAAGTTGGTAAGTATTTATGTTTATCTCTCTAAGGGCTTTCAATCTCAATGTCGAATTCAGGCTTCAATGGCGAAGAATTTGTCCAAAGATTACTTTAGCCGTTGTTTGTTGTATCTGTATATTTTCCAATGTCTAACCTGTACAATTTGAAATCTTAACATGAGATCATACAACAAACACGAGATGGAATCCCATACTGAGAAGGACACCCATGATGCATTACTTATGAAAATCGGCGTTAAGATTGTAGTAAAAAGGATATGCCAATGGTCAAAGTCAAAGTCAAAGTCAAAGCACTTTATTTCAAGTAGGCCAGTTACAGGCACTTTTGAATTGTCAAAAGACAAAATAAAATATTACAAAATTATGGTGCTACAGTCCCAGTCACAAGACATAATAACTGTGAAAGTACCGTAGATGCCCATTCCAAGGCGTAGATCTCTATGGAGAAGAACGGGCAAGAAACTCCATGGACACTCTTTTTCAATTAGGTAATTATTACAAATCATTTGTTACATCATTCATGTTGAGATTACACATTATGTGAGAACGATGTAGCAAGTTAAAAGTGTCCATAGTAAATATAAAAAGACAATTCAGAAATAAAATTAGAATCAATTAAAATAAACCATGGCAGCTAAGAGATGACCAGTCCCAACCGACAGCGCCCGTTCACGAACATGACACATGTATCAGCACCATTCAGCTCAACCATTTTGAAGGGAGCTAAATGATCCGACACACGCGCCACCATCGGCGAGACATTTGAGTGGGCATGACATACTCTCAACCACCGGAGTCATTCAAGTCAATAGAAGACGTAGGTATCTAGACAATGATAGCTCTGAAGTACATGGTACTCACACAATGCTGGCTATGCTGCTATATAATACTAGAAAGATTAACTCTATATAATGCAAAGTTAGTAGCAATCCTCATCAGCTCTGACAATAACAGTAAACGATACCTACGACAGTCTTACCAAAAAATAAAATTTAAAAAATACACATAAAAACGAAATTAAAAAATAATAATATTTAACCTGACAGCAAGCTAATTTTGGTAAAAGAACACGAACATTGTCTTGAGTTCAACACAGCGACCAACTATATCTCTGCAGCGTCTAATAAATAAGTTCTCATGATGTTTATGGAAAGAGAAAAATAACTCGTCCTACAGTACTCGTGCATTATTTAGTCATTAAAATACCTAGATAGGTACTTGCTTACTGACACTAGCAATGGTTCTATGATATAAAAGTACAGGCTTAGAAATAAGTACATTTTCACTGGATCGCGTTCATGTATATTTAAAAATAGATCTTGTCGATCGAAACTTATCCTGTTGTTCTACGATCTTGGACGGAGTTATAATACATTTATGCGGTAGAGATTGCAAACTTCCGGAAAGGATAACAGATTTATGAGGCGTGAAATGGAAAAGATAAGGTTATCAATATGTACGCGAGCGGGACACGTGTAGAGGAGTTCACACCTTCGTATGACATGTCACAGTAAGTATATCATACCATTATGTAGCTGTATATATATGTTTATATACCTGTATACTTACTTAATATTAGGTAAAATCCATGTTTATTTTTTTTAAATAACAATTGGTGATTGGGGATTAGAAGTGCGGTGTGTGATAATAATGCTGTGTAGATTCAAAATAAATTTAATTAATTTAGTCTTGACCACAGAGTATTAAAATTTTGACAGGTCAACGGGCTGCACAGGTTGCAGCAATTAATTGTTCTGTGCTCTTGAAATAATGATCTCTTGATTTTGGACAAGTTGAAAAAAATACGTAGAAACTAAATTTAAGTTTCATTAAATCAATGAATAAATTTAACCCATAACATATGCCCAGAAAGTTTTTTAACACTAATATTTATACATTTTCACATAATTGCATTTTGATAGTCGTAGATAATGGCTGCGATACTTTTGGGTCAGTATCGACCCCCTGGGCAAATATGGGTTGTTGTAGCTATAGAGTGTATAAGTAAGACACTGAAAGTTCTAGGTAAATAACATCCAGCTAGTCAGTTACTTAAATGTAAATCGAAGATGATAACAACAAATATATGAATCTCCATCCCTTTACCTAAACACACGCTCCTAACTTTCGCAACCTGTTCCTACAACCTTTTCTAGTGCCGAACTTGCCCCAATCGGTACTTACCTACACACCTACCTGTCTACCCACCTACCTACCCCCATCGAGGATCAACTTCCAAGTATTCAAATTATATGAACTGTCTTTGTCTTTTTCGCCGTCCGTCGCGCGTTGGAGCCAATCTACATATTTGTTGAGCTTCAATAACTTGCACTTTGATGGCGTCCGACAGATGGCGCCACTTGGATAGTTCGCGACGAGCTAAGATTATTATGTGCAGTTTGATAAAGTGAAGTGGGTTGTAATCCAATCTGTTTTAATGATAACTTAATGATATAAGAAATTATATAGCTAAATGCTTCGTTGATGTAGTGGTCGCAAGCGCTCCTGCTGAGCATGAGGTCCTGGGTTCGATGCCCGGGTCGAGCAGTGTATTATATACAACACAATGAACTCACATACAATTCAGAGTGTATCACCAAACGCAGAAGGCATGCTGTTGCGATTGCCAAGCATTCCCCTAAAACGTATTTCGTAAAAAAAACTTCCTCTTTCTTGGGCCGTTTATTTACAATAAAATAAATTAATTAAAAAAGTATTGAGATATTTTCACTCAACACGTCTCAATGTAAAAAAAATGTCCAAAACTACCTGTTAACTCAGTCATATGAAGAAACGGAAAAGCTGCTTGTAGTCCAATATATAGTCAAACTATAAACTTTATATTAGAGCAAAATCTTACCCGTACTCATCCACAACATATACACACATCACCACAGAACATATATACCCACATCACACACATACAGACACACACACACACACATACATTCATTCGTACTTCGTTTTACTTCAGTTTTGTTTAATTTTAAATTTAATTGTTGTCAATTTTTTATTTTATAATCTTAATTTAATTTAATTGTAAATTTATAATCCTAATTTATTTCAATTGTTAATTTTATAGTTTTGATTTACCTATTACAATTGTTCATTAAATGATATTAATTTAATTGTTAATTTTATAGTTTTGATTTACCTATTACAATTGTTCATTTAATGATATTAATTTAATTGTTATTTTTATAGTTTTAATCTATTTCAATTGATAATTTTATGGTTTTAATTTATTTAGATTGCTATATTATTATATTTAATAATTGCGATTTTATAATTTCAATGTAATTTATCATTTAATTTTATTATTTTTATTGATTTACTATTATTAAGATTTTGTAAGTTTAAGTGTCTTATATATTATTGATTTTGTACTAGGTTCCGAACTTTCATTAGTAATAACTAAGTTTATTGCGTAAATGTTCCTGTGGGTGGAGCTGCATGCCGAAATATGCTGCATGCTGCAGGCTCTCACCTAGTTCGGCTGCAGAGGAGCCCTCTGACCATTGTATTGTACTAAGTTTTTAACACGCTTTTATTAGCTTGGTATGTATATATGTATCAATGTAACGGAATCTTTGAACGTGATTTTCACCCCCTTCAAAATGTGGGATTGATTTGAAACTTTGCACACTTATCAAGGACCGATGACAATGCAATAATTTAGTCAAAGTCAAAGCCAAAGCCAAAGCCAAAGTCAAAGTCAAATATAATTAAAATTTACAAATAATGAAAGTTGATTCTACCGGGTGCGTTTAAATAGTTTGTCCCATTAGCCTTACCAATATCTTCAGGATTAGCGAATTTTTAGTTCAGTTTACCATTAAAGCGTGTTTTTTAGTTTTTAGAACTATAATTTATTAAAGTCACTAATCCAAATTGTGAACCTTTGCTTAAGACAATAAACAACTTTTTTTTCCATATGGAATTTCTCAGGAGCAGGCCGGAGTCTGGACTTGTGTCCAGTTGATGGCAATACGAGTAGGCCTCGGCTCCTAACATAACTAGCGAAATGTGGTTGGAACTGTAGTAGGTGCATCTCTACTTAGCCCCTCAGGGAATGCGAGCGTGATGTTATGAATGTATGAACTACTCAAGTAAGACTGTATAAATGGATTATTTTGTTTGTGCTATTTATTTTATCGAGCCGTATTATTGAATAGGTTTACTCTGATCATACATTTATTTCTTGGATTCCATTTCAATATAATATTAGTAAACAAAATACAAGGCAGGATAATCACACGTCGAGAATGATGGAAGCCTTTATTCTAGGAAAAACAGCAAAATACCTAAGGAAAAAGAATAAATCTAAAAATAGCCTCCAACCTAAATGTCTTCTTGTTATCTTTTTTGTACCCTTAATATTGAATGTCCAAACAGACGATGTCGTCTAGTTGTTGTAATAGATATTGGTTTCATATTTAAACAACGACTTTTGACCAGAAGTGGGACGAACGAACGAGTGGGACAACAGGCTAGCAAATAATACCAGACTGTTACTGGCATACTGGGCTGCAAGGAAAAAGCCTCTTTTCATACAAAGAAGGCACGAGCACTATTCACCACGCTATTAATACAAGTCCAGGTTTGCTCACGATGTTTTCCGTTTTTCTTTATATTTGTCAGCGATGTCCAAGATAAATTTGGAAAGTATGTACAGTCAAGGCTCAAAACTGCAGTCTACTTCCAAAATCCAAATGGCAAGTAATTGTAGAATAAGTTAAATAATTCACAACTGGGGGGTGACCATAAGGTCTTAGAGCGGTATCAATTTGAGATCGAATAAGGGACACATGTATATGACTTGTATACATCTGTCACTTACTCGATCTCAAATTGATACCGCTCTAAGAGCTTATGGTCACCCCCCTGATTTAATATGTTGTATAGAAATTTACGTTACTTTTTACTATTTAATTTACGTTTAATTTACTATTTAATTTACGTTTTTGGGGGCTGAGTCACCCACGTCCGTAGGAGTGTACCCCATTCCGTTACCCTACACGTGGTCCCCGGGTGGTGCAAATCAGGTGACACTAACTGGTGGTAGGCTTCGGCCGAAGGCTTGCGACCACCCACCGGGCAAAGACGTACCGCCAAGCGGCTTAGCCGTGTTACGGTACGATGCTCGGTGTAGCCACAAGAGGAGTTGGGTCGAGATAGCTGTTCCACTGCAGACTGACCAGCCTGACACGCGCTGGTATGGACGTATCGGGAGACTGGTCGCGGAGGGTAGCGGGATCCGAGGCACGGTGCGCCGCTGGCCGACCGCAGGTAGTTGGGGGCCCAAGTAGTGTGCCAGCCACACATGAAAGGCTGCCCCGCCAACTGTCGAAAAATCCCGGGATGCGCCATCGTGCTGGTTGGCGACCAGATGGGGAGGGCCCGATGGACATTCCGGGGGGGCTCGGGCGTCCCCGCAGTCTCCGGACTAGTGCCCCAATGATGCTGTCCTTTCAGTGCGGGTCTGAAGGTTAGCAGCGTGGAACCTCGTCTCACTTCCAACTCCTCTCCTCCATTCACTCTTATCATCATATGGCATTACCAAGGAAAAGAAATAATAAATTTGAACAGCGGCTGCACTCCCTCCCCCTCAAAGTGCACCTCACCAACATTCGAGGTCTGCACTCAAATCTCTCTGCAGTCCACTACCACCTGGAGACTGAGAAACCAGCGCTGTTATTTCTTACGGAGACGCAGATAGCGAGTCCGTCGGACGCGTCGTACCTATCTTACCCAGGGTTCACCCTGGAGCACAATTATAAACCGCGCGCGGGTGTGTGTATGTACGCCCGTGATGACACTTGCTATCGGCGTCTCCGTAACCTTGAGGACTCAAAATTTTCAACGCTGTGGGCTCTAGTGGACACAGGTCTGGATAAAATTATCTACGCCTGTGTCTACCGTTCGCACAGCGGAGATCAGGAGACATCCAGGCTCGCAGAGTACCTCAGTGAGGCGGCAGATGCGGCACAGCAACGGTACCCTTCCGCCCAATTAGTGTTACTGGGGGACTTTAACGCCCACCATCAGGAGTGGCTCTTCCCATACCAGTGCACTGACCATGCTGGACGGGAGATGCGTAAGCTTTCGCTAACGCTAAACCTCACCCAGCTGGTCCAGGGGGCAACGAGGGTACCGGATGTTGATTCGCACACAGCGAATTGCTTGGACCTTCTGCTGACAACAGATCCAGACAGATACTCTGTGTCGATAAGTTCACCCCTGGGTAGTTCCGACCACTGTCTGGTGAAGTCTGTGTCCGTCTATTCCCCGCCCGATCCCAGCCCAAGAGGCACCCGGCGGGTTTGGCGGTACAGGTCAGCAGATTGGGATGGCATGCGTTCTTTCTTCGCTTGCTATCCTTGGCAGCCTACTTGCTTTTCTTCGGCTGATCCTTCGTCGTGCGCGGACGCCGTTACTGATGTGTTGCGTCAGGGAATGGAGTACTACATTCCGTTCTCTGACATAACGATTTCCAGCGTTGACCGGCCATGGTTTGGCGCCGAATGTCGTCGCGCCGACGCGCTTAAACATGAGGCGTACCTGGCATGGGTCGACGCTCGATCGCGTAAAGCGAGTGACTTGGGTCAGAAGAAGAAAGCCTACAACAGGGCTGCCAAGTCCTGCAAGAAGGTGTTGCGTGGGGCTCGATTCGACCACATTGGCCGAATGGGGGCCAAACTTGCTTCTTACCCAGCAGGTAGTAAAGCGTTCTGGTCCCTGGCTAAGTCGGTCGAGTCGAACTTCTGCCGTCCCTCACTACCACCACTGCTGAAACCCGATGGGTCACTGGCTCACACCGCTGAGGAGAAGGCAAATTTGTTTGCCTCCCTTTTTGCGGAATCTTCGCGTCTGAATCCTGGTGATTCGCGGCCCCCTCCTTCTCCTGATGGGTGCGAGACGAGTATGTCGGACATTCGCATCCATCAAAAGGACGTCCGTAGGGTGCTGCGCAACCTCGACGTGAACAAGGCTAGCGGCCCTGACGGCATACCAGCTATAGTTCTTAGAACCTGTGCGCCTGAACTGTCTCCGATCTTGACACGCCTATTCCGCCTTTCATATGAGACTGGAACAGTGCCGAATGCTTGGAAGCAAGCCAACGTACAGCCCGTGCCCAAGAAGGGCAGTAGAGCTGACCCGGCCAACTACAGACCCATCTCTGTAACGTCCATACTCTGTAAGAGTATGGAGCGTGTACTCAACACTAAGCTCCTGGCATACCTAGAAGCTAACGATATCCTTAGCGACCGCCAATACGGCTTTCGCCGAAATCGGTCTACTGGGGATCTTCTAGCGTATGCCATTCACATATGGAGTGAGGCCATCGAGAGGCATGGGGAAGCGCTTGCCGTCTCCCTCGACATCTCGAAGGCTTTCGATAGGGTCTGGCACGAAAGCCTTATTGGTAAGCTTCCTTCATTCGGTTTGCCCGGTGGTCTGTGTGATTGGATTGCAGACTTCCTGAGAGATCGGTCCATTCGAGTGGTTATCGATGGCTGCTCGTCGGACCAATTGGATATTAATGCCGGGGTCCCTCAGGGGTCCGTACTCTCAGCAACATTGTTCTTGTTGCACATTAACGATCTGCTGAAGCCCGGCACCTTTGGGTATGCAGACGACAGCACTGTTGCTGAGAGATACTTGTCCAACGCGCGTGCTACCGGGCCTCAGGTCCGGTCTCTCCGGGAGGCCATGGTGGAGCGCTTGAACTTGTCCTTGCAGGCAGTTTCCGAATGGGGCGATGCCAATCTGGTCAGGTTTAATGCTGCTAAAACCCAGGCGTGTCTTTTTTCCGCTAAAAGGAGCCAATTCCACCCGGCTCCTACTTTCCGTGATGTAACCGTGCCAATAACGAACCATCTTGAGCTTCTTGGCGTTACGTTGACATCGACTCTCAATTTTGGGCCTTACATTGAGGCAAAGGCTCAGCTGGCTGCCAAAAAGTTGGGGATCCTTGCGAAGGTGAGAAGGTACTTCACGCCGGAACAGCTGCTCAACTTGTATCAAGCGCAAGTTCGATCGTGCATGGAGTACTGTTCTCATCTCTGGGATGGATCTGCCAAATACCAGCTTGATGCACTAGAGTCGATCGAAAAGCGGGCCAAGAAACTCATCGGTAATGAGGCACTGGTCAAGTCAAAGCTCCAGAGCCTTGAACATCGTCGCCGAGTTGCCAGTTTGTCGGTATTTTATCGGTTACATTTCGGGGAGTGTGCGATGGAATTACATGATTTAATTCCGCCCAGCCCGTTCCATCATCGGACTACCAGACGTACGGCGATGCGTCATCGGTACATGGTGGACATCCCACCCATACGCACAAAACGTTTTGGGGACACTTTTATTATGCGTACAGCTAAAGAGTGGAATTCCCTGCCGGAATCTGTGTTTCCCGATAGCTACAATCTAGGGGTCTTTAAGTCAAGAGTGAATAGGTTTCTTCTAGGCAAGCGTGCTCTATCGTCGACCACATCATCGCTAACCATCAGGTGAGATAGTGGTCAAGCGCAAGCCTATAGATAATAAAAAAAAAAAAAAAAAAAAAAAAAACGTTTATATTATATTATACTTACTAACCGTGAAAGGTACAAATTATTCTGTATAAAAAAACCCGACTGTTTCAAAAGCGAACTAAAAAGATGTAAACATGTAGAAAATCTTGCTGTGCAGTCGGAGGATACATCTGGTTTTGGTCAGTCAGCTCGCGAATATGTATCCTCCGACTGCACAGCAAGATTTTCTCTTTTGAAGCAGTCGGCTTTTTTATTTTATTAACTTTTTTTATTTACAACTTTTAGTTAAACTTTTTTATATTTATATTTTATATAACTAGTTTCATCTCTTCTATTTTATAATAACACAACATCACCCCGGTCCTGTTTACATGAAGTATAGGTGTACGAGTTCATCCCGGAGCCGCATTACGTCTCGCTGCTGTATAAATCGGCAATAAATAAATGAAAACTTGAAAAGTACTCGCGAACCGAGGAAACTTCTCGAAACTTATTTAATAACTCTCTGACCATTGAATCCCGGTCGCTATAGCGACGACATCATTCATACTTAATTAAATTGTTTAACAAACAATTTATAAACAGGTTGGGAGAGTTTTTATTTGCTATATTGTTTCGCGTGGAACAATGAAACAATTAAGTTGGCAGACCAGGAGGCTCCCAATTATGTATGAAACAAGAAAGATCAATAATAATATGAACAGAACAATGAGATTGGCGTTACTCCGTTCCCGAGGTGTTTTCACAGGCTGTGTTTGACCATTCAGAGTAAAGGTGCCGTACCACAGCGTCCACGGCGTTCGTTTTTGTGTGTACCTATGAACGCTGGCGAACATGAAACGTAACAAACCTCTCAGTGTACAGAATGCGTAACGTTGGAAGACCCTCGCTATTGCTGCACTCTCACATTTAGTTTTGTCGTAACAACAATAATTAGATTTTTGTGTTTGTGTTTTATAAATGCCTATTTAGTTATCAGGTGAGAAGCTGTTGAATTTCTCAGGTTTCGATTACTGTCCATAACCTTAAGAACTTCTTACTATGTGTCTGATAGTCTGGTAATTTAAGAAATCTACTAGATTAGAAGTGTTAGAAGCATAGCAGATAATTGCGATAGAATGGTTTCGATTGAAAGGAATGACAAGCGACTATGGATCAAAATGAATGGTGACTCGCTTACAATAATTTAAGTTAAAGAATGAAATGAAATGCAATGAAATGAAATAATTTATTTGCTAAATGTAGGTATAAAGATTAAATGTTGTTTTTTTGTAGAGCAGTCCCGATACATTTTACCTCAAGGCATGCAAAATTGTTTAATTTAATGAAATCGACTCGGTACACAGTATACAGTATAGTAAAGAATATTAAGGTTATCTTTACAAAAAAATGCTATTTAAATACAATAATAAAAAATATATAAAAAACATATTAAAACAATAATAATCAATTACAACAATGAAATTTAAACACAATAGTTATGAATGTAGCCAAGATGAATAATTATTTATAATGTCAAAATATCAACAAAATGTCTTAGAATCAATTTTATATTAACATATATACAATTGATTATTCTAAAAAAAAAAAAAACAAACCTATATACAAATAGAAAAGGGAGACGGAAAAGAGCTCATTGTGCATCAAAAAATTCGTCCACATCGATGTCAAGGGGAAAAGTGCCCAGAACGCTGGCAGCATTGCCACGTTGGATGGCAATGCTGATTCTCTGGCCGAAGAAAAGGCCAGCCCTCTGGTCACGTGAAGAGTCGACGAGCTTTGTGCTAATTTCTCGAAAAAGTCGATGCGCACTCGGACCCCATGGACCTAAAGTTTCAACCCCAAACGGCTCAAACATATAACTTCCAATAAGGTTGTTATATTTGCGCCGTTTGAGGTTTTCTGCACCAGCAGCAGCCGCCCCAGCACAGCCCGCCGTGCTAAGAAGATGGGATGGCGCAAGGGTGTCGACACATGTTGCATCCCACACCAAAGGCCTACCCACCTTCCAAGGCATTATGGTCATCCCGTCTGGTCTCTTCCCATCGTCGCGTGCCAAGCCATTGGGTTCTAAAACAGCTGGCACCCCGGCGGTGACAAGAGCCCGACGTATGATGTCATTAATGCTGGCGTGCCGTGCTATCCGGCCAGCGCTCCTACTGCAGGATAGGCCATGGTGACCGAGGCGGTCGACTGCTTCACCACATTGACAACGATGTGGAGCTCCGCTAGGAGCACCCAAACGCAGACATGTAGCGATCCGAAATGTAGAATCAATTTATGTCAAATCAACGTAAAATAAAATAAAGTGTCAAAAAATAAATCAAATGTCAAGTAAAATAAATATATGTCATATATCTGTGTAAAATTAGTCAAATGTCAAAATAGCAAAAAAAAATGCACGTTACCTGGTTTTCAAATGTCCTGGGAAGACCGTTGGCGCCGACTTGATGTGTGAAAAGAGGCTCGCGCAGGAGTCGCGGGCTGAATATCTCAAGTTTTTGTTCCTACCCTCGCACACGCTACAATTACAATCGACATTAGGTGCAAACAACTACTATTCCCTCAATGTAATGTCATCTTGACACTATCTGTCGTTTAAAATTTATAAAATCAGAGTTATCATAAGACCTTGAAAACCGCCAAGAAAGAAAACGGCGATGTTCATGATAAGTGTGTTGTGTAGATTACAATAAGAAAGTGAAAGTGTGTTTGCATGTTTGTTCGTCACTCAATTACGACCGCTAGCCGAGGGAGGGTGGAACTTTACCCAAGTATATTAGCGGCACGACGATGGCGTTCTTGCTGTTTCACTTGTTGTACTACATAGGACTTGTTTAGTTTAGTTCCTGGCAAAAAGTTATGTACTTACCTAAGGATCTAGAGTCCAGCCAAGACTAAGGGTGATTTCATCTGCGGTGGCGATGATGGTTGAAATGTACCAGCGATTGATCACGTGCCATAATATCGTTAGCGCTTGACAATCGTTGTCGCGATGCAATCCTTTGTACTTTCTCTCTTATAAAAACGAAATATTACGTTCATATACCTCGAGAGGTATGGCAGAGATTTTTCCTAAGTTATGATTGTTAAATCCTTTGTACCTAATAGGGGGCGAGAATAAAGTTATCATTAACAGAACACTATTTTACTGAAAAATTTCGATAATGTTGAATTACGTGTATATTACGATTAAGAATCGATTACTTAACTATCATAGACATCCACTCTGCAACACTACTATCTAGCAACTGATATTTTTTAATGCAAATTTTATCACCAAGTTCACAGCGGAATAGGTATTGACTTTGATATCTACCAATAAAACATTATACGAAAAATAATATTAATTGCAGTAAAATAAGTAGAAATAAAAAACCAAAATAATAATTTTGGACGGGTCATATATGCAGAATGCATAACGATAGATGGGTCAAAATCGTTAAAGTGGGAGCCAGAAGATGGGCGTCGTTGCCCTGGAAGGCCTAGGAAACGCTGGCGTGACGACTTAGAGACGTTTACGGAAGATTGGCAGGAGATAGGGAAGAGTGGAAATAATAGGGAAGAGTGGAAAGCTATGGAGGAGCCCTTTGCCCAGCAGTGGGACAGTATAAGTTGAGAAAAAAAATTATTTGCAATCCTGACGACTGATAATGTTATAGATGACAATAATATTTCTAGAGCCTCATGTCGTTAAACCCAACACAATAAAAAATTGGCAGTACAAAAATAGCAGACAATATATTGCTACCAAAACAACATTATATTTGCCCTCTGCCTACAAAGAAAACCAAACAAAAGAACGCTGCAGTAACGAAGGATTTAAAAAAATCTCGAACCGTTCTCGATGGTGATAAGCCTCGGAGTACAATTGCGAGCTTGCATCAGTCGACTCGTGCCCAATAAACAAGGGCCGACTCTCAAGCGATTCGATCAAATTAAAGCGCAATTGTCACCTCGTAAAACTGTGTACTGTGGAGACACTGTGATGAGAGGTCCAGAAGGACCAGTTCGTAGACTAATAAGCGGTTATAACGTTGATACTAAAAAAACAAACAGAGTTGCTTTTTGAAATGAAAACTGCGTTTTTAGACTTGTGATGAAATAGGCCATATTTTTCCATTTAAAAACTCCGACATGGCTCAAAAACATATCCAGTCAAGTATAATTTACAGTGCTACAAAGATCGTTTAGGGTTTAAATTTTGGTATATATTTGTGAAATTTTCATGAAAACGTACTGACTTGATATATTTACATTGACCTTCTGAACGTCTCTAATGTAAAATCCAGCGCTATAAAGCGCTGTCTCCGTCTGTAAGCCGCTCTGTCCGGGCCCGCTGCCGAATTAATCATAATCCGATTTATATTTCGTTCGTATCGCTTCTTGAGCTCCGCTGTGTGCACTAGGCTTAAGTGAATCATGAAAGCAAATGATGTAAAATTAGGATACCATAGTTCTAGAAAAAGCTAAATTCAACGGCTAATAAAAATAATATTTATTTATTAATTTAAGCACACAAAAAACGTACAGAGGACTTAATGACTTAGGAATTTTCTACCAAAACTTTTTTTTTATACGTGTAATTAGTAATAGTAGGCATTTCTTTTCATTTTAATATCAAAGGTTCCTTTTAATATTAATATTGGGCTTGCACAGACGGGCTTTAGATTCACACGATGACTACCTGCAACCTAAATGTCTTGTACCTAGAAATAGTGTGTATTAAATTGAGTTAATGCCTATGGTTGAACTGAGAACAGTAGTAATTCAAGTTGACGGTAGCTATTGGTTCTAGCCACAAGTCTGCGGCTAACATTACTTAAGTTAGCCGCAGACTGATCGCCGACCATCAAATTTAGCATCAGACCGAGAAACAAAGTTAACTTTGGCTTTTAAGGATCTCAATCTAGATTTCTGCATTGACACTATTTCATCGTGCTTTTAATTTATTTTAATGTTTAACATTTATTTTAGTTTACCTAGGCAGTATCATAATTGGTAACAGTACTGGCCCGTCTGAAACGAGCCTTATTTCGTAGTACATCGTAATTCCTCCCCCGGGCGTATTTAAATAAAGAAATTACTAACATCAGTCGCTTTTAAGTAAGATAAATACATTACAAGTGGTAATTATCTCCGAGCCCGAATACTAAATGATAATATGAAGATCTAAACATAGATATATATTATATTCAGGACTTGAGATATGTTTTAGTTGCTGGCTGTTGTAAGTGAATATTAAATAATGTGAGTGAGACGTGAGTACCTAGCTTTTGTCTTAAATTGTGATGATACCTATGTACATTATTTTTTACAATTATTTAAAGTGTGCGTTAAACAGGGAATGAGAAGAATCCTAAGGAGTAGAATTCCCTGCTGAAATCTGTGTTTCCTGGAACCTGCAACCTATTTTATCAAGAGTGAATAAAGTACTTCTAGTCAAGCGTTCTTCACCGTCAACCTCATCGCTTACCATCAGGTTAAATCGTGGTCAAAAGCGAGTTCAACAACAACAAAAAAAAGTTAATCAATTTAAAATGAAATAAATTGTAGTTCTAAAAACTAAAAAACACGCTTTAATGGTAAATTGAACTAAAAAGTCGCTAATTCTGAAGGTCTTGGTAAGGCAAAACCAACAACAAACACACAAACAAACTATTTAAACGCGCCCGGTAGAATCAACTTTCATTATTTGTTGGCCTAGTTGAATAAACAAATTTGACTTTGACTTAGGCTTGACTTTGACTTTGACTAAATTATTGCATTGTCCTTGATAAGTGTGCAAAGTTTCAAATCAATCCCACGTTTTGAAGGGGGTGAAAATCACGTTCAAAGATTCCGTTACATAGACACATACCGAGCTAATAAAAGCGTGTTAAAAAGATACTCTGTACGCTCTGTGTTACATCTAGTAAGTAACAATAAAAATATGTAGAACTGTCTGCTTACAACAAGTTAGACTCTAGCTTCTTAATTTTAATAAGAGTAATGTTAACATCATAATAATTATCTTAGCACTATAATTCTTGGAAGATTAACATCTTCAATTATAATGAACGACTCCTGGCAAAACTATCTAAAGATTCTACCGAGAATAATAATTATTTGAGCTGAAAATAGCCTAGACAACATAGCAAGCATTCCTTTCAGTATAAAATCTAATATCTAAGTAGGTACTCACAGTGTGTCTGGCCGGCTGTGAACCTGCCCAACTTATTTAATAACTACTGCATAATCCCGCGGCGTCGCTTCCCCGCTAATCCGGGTTTTATTCCCGGCTCCGGCCCGGGCCGACTTACGAAGATACGTTTATTAATTAGTACGGAATCGATAATACTTGTGGAATTATTTATAAACGAAGCCATTCTTGTTGAATCAGCTACTTTTAAATAGACCCGGCTGACTTTTTGTTGTTAAGTTTGGAGTTATTATTTTGTAGAGAAGTTTGGGAAGGTGTGTAGCAATTTCTGGCTGGATAGCGGTAGTCTGCTCAGAGAGTCTCTCTTATAGCAAAGAAGACGTGAACCAATCTTATATCAGGTGGTCCGAAGATCGTTCAAGATCTCTCTTGGAGTAATAGAAATCATATTTAGTGAACGCACAGTACACCGGTACTTACATATTTGACCTGTACTTCGCTAGTTGCGTAGTTTTCCATACAGCGAGGTAGATGTCGCTACATTACTCCCCTCTGAAAGTGAAGGTCGAGTCATCCATACATCTCGTGTTGCTTGCCTGGCCATTGTGATGTTTCAAGACCATAGTACACTGTGAGTTGGAACTGTCTGCGGTGATGCCCCAGTGAGGCTTATGCTTCATATTATTATGCTCCAGTAAGCTGTAGTACTGCACTATCTGACTGGTATGATAGCACAGAAGAGGCTCACTATAATATTAGTGGAGGTTATTTCCCTTCTCCACTAAACTCAGCAGATACTCCGCTCTCTATAATTTTAATAAAAAGAAGTGAAAGCCTTTTTATTAAATAAAATACACAACTCTATCCATTTTCGCCGGTACGCAAAACATGCACTTTTCAACATTTATCTCACAATTTAATATTGTGCCTGAATCTCTCACAGCTCACACATGGCCTCCCCTGCAGATTAATTTTTTCGCCGCGGTACGTAGTGAAGTGTGCGATTTCTTCGACAAGGGAGTGTTATCACAGGAGGGGCCTCGCCTCCTGCCCACCCACTTGTCTGCCACCCGCCGTGATGCAGTCTGAGTGAGGGATGGCTGTGAAGGGTTTATGAAAATGTTTGACAGCTCAGTTTAGGTCTAATATGAATATTGAAAAGATATTAAATGTAGATGATTTCTAAATTATATTTTACATCAAGGGAGAGGTTCGCTCGCACTAACATTATAATAATATGACCAACTACAGAAAACATGAGATTTTTCAACCTATTTTGTCCCACTGCTGGTTTTCCCCCGTAAGCTTCTATTGTTCCCGATGTGTTGTAATTCCAAACCATTTTTCAACGTCAAAAATTACCGATCTTCAGCATCAGATATGCTTTATTTACTCCAGCTCTTTCATAGGTTTCACTCAAACAACATAATTCCTTTACTTAATTCAGCGATCAACATAACTGGGGGATGATTGCCCCTTGTAAAACAACCGCTACACCAACGTAAACAAACCCATAACTCTATCAACGACTCCATTGCGCAGAATGCGTGCCTATAGGCTATATCTGATAGAAATACCCCCAAAATACACAAATTTAAATAATGCCCGATTAAGCGCTGCGTTGCCCGGGCTGCACTCATTTCAGAATAGCCGGAGGCCTGCGGGGTGCTACGGGGGAACGAAATTAATTTCATGGACATTTAACGTACTTCAAAGAGGATACACTGAATAAGATGTGTTTTACATATTTTTCGTGAGGATAAAATGTGGTAATTAAATCAATGAAGTCGTTGACTCTAAATTAGGATCTTCCTGTGTTTTTATTTTTTTTGACTATTTTTGCTCGTTCCGTACCATAGGTTGCACAAAAAGTATATCTGAACATGTTTCTTTATTTAATAAATTTAGGTACATACAAAGTTATTAATCACCTAGGATCTATAATAAGATCCCTAGACGAATTAAAGAAATAAACAACATAGACGATTTAAAAAAGGCTATTCTGAAAATGTTATATGAATAAACATATTATACGGTGACCGAATAACTAACTGACAAATTATAATTAGATTTTTTTTTGTTTATGACATTTTAATTGCCAATTTATACTGGCATTTATTATTATTATACTTTTTTGGGATGTTTTTTTTTTTGTATATTGTCGACTATTTAATTTAGAATAATTTAATAATGTGTGATAATTGTTTGATAATTTATTATAATCAGCATGTTTGTACCAAATTATATTTGTACGCTGATGACGGCTAGACATAGCGTTCTTTAATAATTACAACATCTGTACCTAACCTACCTACCAAAAATCTGTATAAATAGTTACTGAAGAACATAGTTGCTACAACAACTTCGAGGAATTTCTAATTCTAGTGGAAAAAGGAAAGAAATTAAGTTTATACTGACGAATTTCGTAGAAGCAGTAATGCTGCAGATTTCGTCATTTCCGGGTCATTGCTTTCTTAATCTTCGTCGTTCCTTAACTTCTGAGGATCTCGACCACATACGATGCATTTACCAACATTTTTCAAATTATTTGGGGTCGTCATCTTTCACACAAACCCATCCACCGTTTCAAAAGCTTCACATTTCTATATTTTAAAACAGCCTAGCTGTATCACTTCCCACAATCTCTGCCGCGATCTATAAATACCCTTCGAACTCAAACACAAAGCCGGAACTCGCGCACGTCGTGAACGGGTTGGCACCAAGTTCCCACTTCCCAGTCCCTGGTCCCCAGCGCAGGCAGGCTTATTACGTATCTTACAAAAGCAAAACGATAGCGTATTTTTATGCAATAATTGCTCTTCAATCGCAAATCTGTAGTTTGTTTCAGCGATAGCCACACTAGCAGCCAGCAAATGTGACACCAGTCTTACCAAAGTGGGTTCGTATTACCCAGTTACTGGGTTGTGGATGATAGATAGGGAATAAAATACGGGTACTCAGCTGCATCAAGTTAGACTGTAAGCCGACCATTTCTCTACTATGTTGAGTAGAGGCAAGTTGAGGCAGATGTATTGATAGCCACAATACATACATAGTAATTTTGCGACTGTGCTGCCTCAATGGAATAATCAGTTAACTAAAATGTGTCATTGCATTTTTATGATTTTTATTATAAAACTTTTTCAGATGTGTTTGAGAGTTGAACTACGTATTAGATTAGTGCCGGAGATTGCCACTTGATTGCTTCTGGCGCTATAATCATAGCAATAAGGATTTGCTAAAACAAAATTGTCTTTACCGATATGTATGACATTAAGTTATGATTGCGCGATTGTTGCGCAATTCTCGCTATTTATATGTAATAAGGCTGCCGGTCAGCGAGACATAAGTATTTAGTTATTAATTCGTCGGCATCGCTATCGGGCGCGCGCAGGCCGGGTGGCGCTGGCAATAAATCACTAATAAAGCAAAGAACAACTCGGCGACGTTTAATTGGCAACAGTTGCGTCGGTAATTAGTTGACAGAGACGATTATGATCAGGTACCGCTATTGGTTTGGTTATCAATATTGGTTGGATTTTGAAATTATGTTCTGATACCAGGGACAATCAGGATACATCATGCAGCTTTAGAAGGCCTTGCCAAAGGTGGACCGATGACCTGGTCTGGGCTGCAGGAGTCCACTGGATGTAAGAAACAGGAACGGTTGATGGGGGATGCTTCGCGATAGTCTATGTCCAGCTGAGAACGTTCATGGCTGATAAGACGACGACAATTCGGAGTAAAGAAGACGTTTTTCCACTTCTTCTAAGTCTGGTTGAGCGCCACGGTTTATTACGACGGGTGTTATTAAGCTTTTGTGTTCAATCATGACCATGGCACATTTAGTTTTAATTTTTATTTACTTCCCCAATTTAAAGGTTCAATTAGTAAACAATCTGGGCAGTACTTGCACTTTCCATACAAACGACGGCTCATGTCGTCATAATGCTCGTTAATGTGTGATGTCACCAATTTAAACTGTAGCTCTGTGCCGTTTGAGCATTTTTTGAAAATTGTCTATAAATAATGTCCATGCGGTTGGAGTCACTATATCGGACTTTTCTTTCTTTTTATATACATAAATACCGGTTAAAATAATACCCATTCTTTTTGCTTCGCCATAGTTGGGTAAAAACCGCATTATGAATACATTTTTTTTGTGATAAATCGACATAATAGCTAATACGAATATAATCGAATTTGTGTTAGTACCGCCTGTATGATGTCGGCATAGGTAATTAGAAACACCTTATTCTATTCATCGGGATTGCAGACATTAAATAGGATCCTCAGTTTAACGCCTACCTAACCCTAGCTACACAAAATGTAAATTACCTACATATAGTTAATATATCACATATATCAGTAGCTCAATACCTAATGGTTTTTTTGTGAACTCACTCACAGAATCTAAGTAGGCTTTTAAACACGTTTAATTTGGCACTCTTTCGTATCTAGAAATCGATTTGGTATTATTTTCTAGACCCTTTTTGGGATTATTATTCTTTAACGCAAAAGTTTAATGTAGTATATTGATTTTACATACATACGTAAACTCACTCTGAATGCTACATGTTATGATCCTTATATACCCGTTTTGCTTAATTTACGTTCACAGCTGATTATATTTTATTGATATTAATTTTTCATTATGCGTATAGCTAAGGAGCCTGTGAATTCCCTGCTGGAGTCTGTGTTTTCCTCCATTTTATTAAGTCAAGAGTGAATAGGTTACTTCTAGACAAGCGTGCTTCACCGTCGACCCCATCATCGTTTTCTATTAAGTGAGAGAGCGGGCAAGTGCGAGCCTATCCACGATAATTATAAAAAAGAAATTGACACAAAAAGCACAATACCAATGACATAATACACGTTATGTTTAATTTTGTTACTATGTCTGTTTTTCTAGATTTCGGGGGATGTCCGGTGTCGAAAGTGCTTAATGAAACAGCTCAAAGTGCGATCATTGCTCGTACTATTACTCACTTTTTTGACAAGCAAAGTGCATACAATCGCGTCATCTAGTTAGATTTATATCTGTGTGACGAATCACTTCATCAAAATCTTTATAAATTAACTAACTTCTGCCAGCGGCTTCGCCCGCGTGATAGTCAAAAATTATCCCGAGGGAATATTTTCAATAAAAAATACCCTATGTGCTATTCTTGACTATAAGCTATCTCTGTGCAGATCCGTTTAGCTGTTCTGGCCTGAAGAAGTAACAAACATACAAACAAACATACTCACAAACTATCACCTTTATAATGTTATTGTGATAAGTGTGATATTTACAATTATTTAAGTTTATTATTTCAATTTGAATAAGGAAAATGCAAGTGACGATGTAAAAGCCGGGGCGGCTCTAAACCTTACGGCCCGCGACGGTCATATTCTTTTGAAAAACGGACCCCAAATGAAAGTAATTGGTGACCCCTGCTCTAGATCTAGCAACAAAAGCATCGAGATAGCGATTGGAAAGATAACAAAAATGTATGGGAATGTCAAACTCTATCGAAATGTCACGTGATCAACCCCTTACATTTTGACATTTCGACTCGCCACAGCTGATAGAATAACAATTTGTCGAAAGGCTGAGGACATCGTCATGCCTTTAAAATGGTATTTTCTTTTAATGTACTATATAAAACGTGCGTTTTTAAATAAATAAAAAAAAAACAAATAAAAATAAACCGGGTAATCACACTAAGGCCCAGTTTTTGCATCCGTAGTTAACTGCGTTTTTCATCCATTATTTACCTCACAAGTGGTCAAATAAGTTAAAGAGTTAATTATTTGACCATTTTTTGGTTGTGTAATTGATGAATAAACGCGTTTTACCGAAATATTTAACCATTGATTGAGTCAACTACGGATCAAAAAACTGGGCCTAAGTCACAAATCTATACTTAATATTATAAAGCTGAAGAGTTTGTTTGTTTGTTTGTTTGAACGCGCTAATCTCAGGAACAACTGAGTGGAATTGAAAAATTCTCTTTGTGTTGGATAATCCATTTATCGAGGAAGGTTATATATAGGCTATATAACATCACGCTACGACCAATAGTAGCCGAGCATAAATGTTTTTTTTTTCAAAAACGAGCAAAATGATTCCTTTTTGACAGCTTCCGTTGTGTGCGTTACGTAAGCGATTAAAGTTACTCAACATTCATGTATGTAGGGTAGGTAGGTAGCCAGTTGACGGGAGCGACGCCGCGTGGGACAGCTAGTCCTTTATAATGATGGGTGTACATTTAATACTAGCCTCATACCCGGCACCGCTTGTGCTAAGTACTCTTTAATGAGCGAAGTTAGAGCTCCTTTGTGCAGTTCTAGCCCTATTCTTCTGAAAAGCGACTCGCCAGCAAATGTTGAACTCTGTCAATTATATATTTCTTCTTCATGTGAGTTTATCAAGCAATGCGAATTAATAGCATAAATAGCGCATTTTGTGGCCAAATAAACAAGACACCAAAGTTGGCTATGAAGTTCACACTCTTGCGATTGTTGGAAAAGGAAAATTATCAAATTCAATATTACTGAACCATTTCGACTATAATTTTTTTGCATCATTTTATAGACTAGACAAATATGGAGATAATAAAACATCAAACTCTGGAACCAAACTGTAGTTATCATACCCAAGTAACACTATTCCATGCCAACTGCCCAATTCTCGCGCCACTGGGACGCATGGCCGGCCAGAATGACGTCACACGCAGGAATAGGACTGTGCAAATACATCCCCTGACTTATTGCGTCCTGCAGGCTTGCGTCAATTGCACACACATAGCTTGTTTTATATTGTCGATAATTTCAAGTTTTTTTTTCAACATTGAGTACACTTGATATTTCTATTGACTCTTCTTCGCCTCATGTTGTGCCACAATTTATACTAGTACAGTCGTCAACGTAGTCTCGTGCATGATCAGTAGTTACTCATTTTATTGTCATTTCTCAACTAAGATTAAGAGAAAATTATGAATATTACAAATAAATTATTTATTATTCAAATTTTACATATTTTCCATTACCATTTTTAAATATTTCTTTATAAAAAACAAAAAATTGCAAAAAAACCGTCCAAGTGCGAGTCGGACTCACGCACGAAGGGTTCCGTACCATTATCGCAAAATATGGCAAAAATATCACGTTTTTTAAGGGAACCCCACTTAAATATTTATTTTATTCTGTTTTTAGTAATTTTTTTTAAAGCGGCAACATAAATACATCATCTGTGAAAATTTCCACTGCCTGGCTATCACAGTTCATGAGATACAGCCTGGTGGCAGACCGACAGACAGACCGACAGACAGACAGACGGACCGCGGAGTCTTATTAATAGGAGCCCGTTTTTATCCTTTGGGTACGGAACCCTAAAAATGGGTGTCGACCTATTTCGGGAGCAGGGTCCAAGCTACCGGTGGTTAGGGTTCAGAGACAGGAGCCTCCTTACAATGCGGGCCATATCGCCTCCTGTATTCCAACCGCGCAATGATAGCCTCGTCAGATGGTCTCCAGCACCCTCATGAGCCATGTATTTGAAACAGACTCGTAGGCCTTCTTGTAGTCTATCCAGCTTGTCAACAGATCCTTGTGGGATCTACGAACCTGTTGGTTTATGGCCATGTCAATGAGGAGTAGATTCATAGTACCGTGGGACCCATTCTTACATCTATTCTGAGAGGCAGATTATTGAGTTACTTTCAATGTGTACATTATTTTTCCTCTCAGAATGGATGTAAAAAGTTTATAAACCGTCGACAAACATGTTATAGGTCTATAATTCTTGGATACCGCCGCGGTGCTACCTGTCTTATGGAGCAGGTCGATAACATCAGTTGTTAAAATCTGCGGCAGCGACCCAGACTCTAAGCCTGACTGGAATTGAGATGCCAGTAGCGCATGTGAGCTGCTATACCATTTTAGCCAGAAATCAACACGGTTGGATCTCGGTGGGACTACAATAGTGGCTGGCGGTGCCACAGTCTGTGTCGTGGTTGAGACGATTTGGTTGCTCAGCACTTCTGAGCGCAGCCTATCAACTGCGGCGTCGTCCAACCCGTGATTGCGTATCAGGTCGAAGGGAGGATGTGTTGTATTTCAGACTATAAATCTATCTCTGTGCCAAATTGCACCCAGATCCGCGTTCAGTAGTTTTTGCGTGAAAGAGTAGCGAACATACAAACACACTCACAAACTTTAGCCTTAACAATATTAGTGTGCTACTGATTACGACGTAAGAATACTTCATCGCAAAACAACTTTTTTTTTTTTTTAATAACTTCTTTTACATTCTTCGATTTCTTCTCGGCAACGATTTCTTATTTCGAGCCCCAACGTAATCAAGGTACAACTGTTCATCAGAGTCGACTAGTCCTGGCTGTAATTTGAAGGCAGTTTTCTTAAAAACAGGCGGTGTGTCGCACGGGACCTATTTTTTGTGGATGGCTCCCAACTAAGGTGTTTTTGAATAGCTGACCGCTGCTACAAGACATAACATGAAGCGAATCTTTACACGGAATGCGGCTTTGTTTCGTCAATTGACAACGGATATTTAAGAAGTGTAAGAAAAGCGGAGAAAATAATTGGTGAGTTCTTATCTCAAAACAAAAAAAACGGATCCGTTATCCACTATAATTAAATTTCCATGTTTGTGCCTATCTGCTAGGCACAAACGGTAGGAACTTTAACGGTAGGAGATATGAAACTTAAATTCATATCAAATACAAAGGCCTGCGGTCCCATAGAAAAGTGTTTTTTTTTTAAATCAACATTATCAAGTATGTCACAAATCATAGTGTTAAATACCTGATGGTATTTGGTGGAAATTGACCTGAAGGTACACTAGCGAGAGATATAAATAAAACCACTGTGTACTGATCTGAGGATGGCTCATTTATTTAAAATAAATTGTAGTTCTAAAAACTAAAAAACACGCTTTAATGGTAAGGATAATGGGATAAATTGTTTAAATTATTGCATTGTCATCGGTCCTTGATAAGTGTGCAAAGTTTCAAATCAATCCAACGTTTTGAAGTGGGTGAAAATCACGTTCAAAGATTCCGTTACATTGATACATTGTTACATTGATACATAGATACATAGATAAATAGATACATAGATACATACATACCAAGCTAATAATAAAAAAAAAAAAAAAAAAAAAAAAAAAGCGTGTTAAAAACCATTTGTTTATACCCTAATCGCGGTGAAAAAAACCATAGTGACTTCTAATTCGACGCCAACGCCATCTATCGTACACGTCGGAAGCTTTACAAAGAGTTAAGTCTTAAACACATAGTTTGATGTTTTCCTCTTATTAAGAAAATTAAAGAAAAAAAATTTTTTTTTTTACTGGTTTTCAGCTATTTAAATCAAACTTGTATGAAATAACGACGCTGCTTGGGAAGACCTCCCTCTCGGTGCACCGATGGCCTGGTTAAGTCTGCGGAAATCCGGTGGAAGCGAGACGCACTGATCCAGTCGATGTGGCGACACTTGTGGGAGGTCTGTGTCCATCAGTGGACGTCTTTCGGCTAAAATGATGCAAGTTATAATTATGTGCTCGTTTACCGCATCAAGCTGCTCCGACGCTCGCGCACGCTGCGCCCATGCGTTGCGGCACACAGCCGGTGCGCGGCCGTGAGCCCAGGTGCGAAAGTTGTCCACTTGTTTGACACTTTGCTGAATTTATTCCGGCGAGTAGGCGGGCCGACGTTTAAATTGCGCCAGTGATATAGGGCGCGTCTCATTGCGGCAACGGCGGTGACCGGCGGCGGCGGAGGGCTGCAGCGGTCTTTAGATACTGGCTGGCTTTATTAGCTTCCATGTCAGTGGACACGGTACCTGTAGGTGACAAAGTGATATGTTTGGTCAGCGATAACGATTCTCTGAAGTCTCAAATATTTTGCAGCTGCAACAACATTGTTTATATCGGGTAGCTCTCACTATTTGAGATGTCATTGAATGAAATTGAGAACAAAATGTTCTAAATGCAAAATAATCATTCAGAAAAAAACATGTACCTAATACGAGTATTTTATAGTTACAAAAACAATTTAATACTAATTTAATCTTATTATCACCTTATTTTATAATGTCTGAAATCTTGTTAATATTCTTAATGAAAATTAAAATTCAGTTCAAAATAAATTGTAATATTAATTTCAAGCCTCGTAGCCTCATAGTGTGGTGCTACGGGTTTCGTAGAACTGGCTACGAGGGTGCTACGAGTTTTGTGATTTTTGCAAATTTTATTTTAGTGTACATAAGTATATCTTAAAACGCATTATTAACAACTGAAGTGTTATTATGTGTTTATACAATTCTTTTTTTACTAGTTAGGTGAAAATTTTAATTTATTAATAAAAATACAAATCATACTGCATAGTTTAGTGATCGCTAGCGCTGGTGAATCCTGTTTCGTGTTCGATTACTTCGATGATTATTTATTTGGTCAGGCAAAAGATTTATTGGATTTTTTGTTTTCTCTGTAGTAACAGCTCGGAACTCATATAACCCAGGACTCTAGGACTCGAGCTGGACTACGCGCGAAGCTCCTTACGTTTAGCATTTTAACAACGCATGTAGTAAGTTGAGTCTCCGTGTAAAAGATTATCAGAGTCGCTTAGGAGCAGCGGGACACATTCCCACGTCCCGGCGCGAGGCGATGCAGCGAGGCAGTGCGAGGCGAGGCAGCGCGGGGCGAGGCGAGGCAGCAGCGTCTAGACGCCTCCGTTATTAGATTTATACCCTGTTGCGCAGCGTCACTCATCGTTACAGCTTTCTAACTATAACGCTGTGTTTTTGATGGATATTTAAACTAGGCATATTTTATCAAAACCTGATTCGGTATTTACACTTATTTATATAGGGATATTTAACGGTACGGGACCAATGTGCGACTTGGGCGAGGCCTATGTTCAGCAGTGGACGTCTTTTGGCTGAAATGATGAATGTATAAGTATTTAAATTACGCTTGCTTTTACAAGATTGTATGAGGGTTTTTTTACCAATAGATACATCTGTATTTATTTGTTCATTTGCCTAAAGTCAGGTCCATATTACTGTGTAACGCGATCAATTGCGAGCCAATGGATTGTTTTATCATATCTGTTATAGTTTCCATAATTATCCAAGATATGCAAGTATTGTTTGCAGCTGCACGTTTGTTGCAGAGCACAGAGGCAGAGGTGCACAGACTCGCGGGGGCGTCGCCCCTTAATAGTTGTTTAACACTAGTTCAGACGCGCGGCCAGGTGCGCTCAACCGTCGCCCGCAACGACGGCTTCAAAAGCGCCTTGAGTCACGAGCGGAAACGGATAGCTCAAATGTGAAATTAATTGCTGCATTTATAATTTGGAGAAATCGATACAACTCGAATGGTTTTGATACACACCTTGTCCGGTGCAAACTAATAATGGTAAGAGAACGCATAGCTTGTGGCGTTCACTACTTAAATTAGATTCTATTACTTAACTTTTTAAAGATAAAGATAAAGATAATTTATTTGTCTAAACATGTGTTTACATACGTTATGCATGCAAGATGTTCACTTATCATTTGAGGCACATACATGTTCTGCCTATCGAGGCGTACAAATATAAATTTTACAAAAATGGTATAATCAAATCATAATATGCCATAGAAAATTGTGGCTAGTAAACTAATATAATGCCAAAAAAAAAAAAGCACCATAAAATCTTAAAATGTCTTGCAGAATCGAGATTAATAAAATAAAATAATGTCATAAAAGTAAAATCAAATCATAAAAATAATGTCCACGAAAAATACAACAAAATAATAAAATTTCTTGCAAGATCAAGATCAATAAAATAAAATAATGTCGAAAAAGTACAGTCTAATCATAAAATGTCATAAAATCAGGATTGTTAAAACAAAAAACAAAAGAATAAAATGTCAAAAAAGAACAATCAAATCATAAAATTATGTCAAAGAAAAATACATCAAATTCATAAAATGTCTTGCACAATTAGAATTAATAAAATCAAATGATGTTAACTTAGTACAGTAAAATGTCATAAAAAATCAATGAAATATAATAAATTAAAATGCTGTCAGGTACAAACTAAACAAAAACAATATCGTCATTCAAGAAGTCACATATATTGTAATAAGATTTGTCTGTTAATAAATCTCGCATCATTTTTTTAAATAGGTTTGCTGGCAAAGCTTTAATTGATTGCGGTATTTTATTGTACATTTTAGGCGCCATACAAAAGACACTCTTTGACATTAAGGCTGTTTTTGACGTGTGCAGGCAAAGTTGGCTATTGTCACGTCTATTACGGGGGAGGGTGTCAGCTAGTCGTGGGAATAGTGCTGGATTTAGTTTTACAAATGTAACTAATTCGAAAATGTAAAGTGAAGGTAGGGTTAATAATTTGTATTTTATAAAATATGGCTTACAGCTGTCTGTGGTACTCAAATTGAACATAGCTCGAATACATCTTTTTTGAGCCTTAAACGTTATTTCTTTGTCAGTCGAGTTTCCCAAAAATATGATACCATAGCGTAGCAACGATGCAACTAGCCCATGATATGCAGTTACCAATGCCTCTGTGTTAAGTTCTGGGGCAATTTTATATAAGGCATACGCAGAAGAGCTCAGCCTTTTACTTAAGTATTCGATGTGTACCTTCCAGTCCAACTTCGCGTCTATCATTATTCCTAAAAATTTTGTGTTGTCAACTTTATTAAGTAATGTGTCATTGTACATAGCTTTAATGTCATTTACCGCCTGGGCTCGTTGCCTAAAATGCATAATGGTTGTTTTATCTAAATTTATTTTAAGGTTGTTTCTATCTAACCATGACACTATTGATGTCAAAGATTGATTTATGTCACTTTCATATGTGTCATTATTATTGCATGCTATAGTCATTGTACTGTCGTCGGCAAAGAGTGTCATGGGGTGGTCAATTGCACTAGGCAGGTCATTAACGTAAATAATAAAAAGCAAACTACCCATTACGCTACCTTGGGGAACACCGTACATAGGTGTGCGTTCGTTAGACCTGTAAATTTCTTCTTTCTTCGTCTTGATATTAATTCTTGTTATTTCAGTGTATTGTTTTCTATTAGTCAGGTACGATTCAATAAGGTGCAGTATGTTTCCCCTTATGCCATAGGCATCCAGTTTCTGTAATAGTACGCTATGATCAACGTAGTCAAAAGCTTGCGTCATATCGCAATAAATAGCGCATACCGGGATTCTCTTGTCCATATTATTTATGACAGTATGTAAAAACTCATAAATTCCCATATTTGTGGACCTATTTTGCCTAAACCCCTTTTGCTCGTTACCAAATATATGTTTGTTTTCAAAATATGAGTAAAATTCTTTATAAATATATTTTTCAAAAATTTTGGATAATATCGGGATTAAGGCAATTGGTCTATAATTAACCATGTGCTCTCTACTATTTTTCTTAAATAATGGTTTTACTACAGATACTTTTAGGGCATCCGGATAAACACCTGAATATATAGATAGATTTATAAGGTGGCTTAGATGCGTACAAATTGTTTCACAAACATACTTTACAACTTGTATGTGCATCATCGTTCTAAGACTAATTGTCATGCTTATCACTCAGATACAGGCTTAGACGTGTTCCCATCTCCATCTTGTCCTTGTATTTGATTTGAAAATTATGGAAAAGTGACAAAAGTAGATCTGGCAAATTCTAAACGTTTATAGATCTCAATCTTGGATACAAATTTTGCTACAAAAATTCTTCGTGTATTTATCCATTTTTTCGCTGTTCGTTCTTCACTTGGACCGTTGTCCACCGGCATGCTCCCGAGAGGCGCACTGAACTTAGTTAAGATTGTTTAGATTAATCCGCTCGGACTGACGAGACGCCCGCGCTCACACCGCGTGGTGACCTGGCGGCGGCGCACGATGTAGTCGTATTGTGCGCCCCGCAGTTTCACAACCTCTGGTCAGCGCTTTTATAGGAGAGGAGGCCTGAATGCATAAAGGAATGATGCAAGACTCAAAGGGATAGGTGATGGTGACGTTTAAAGGAGGCCTTTTTTTTAGCGTGGAGAAATGCTCATGCATAATGCGCCACCACGGGGACATAGCGCAGTTATGTGGGACTCCAACCCACTTAAACTCCACTGCCGCTTATGGCAGGAGCTCGGGCACGCGTTAGCACTCACCGCTAACCCACCGCAGCTGACCGTCACCGGACCCACCTCTGGGGATTACCCCCCATCACCGGCGCATCAGAACACACTGTATGTCTTTACTACCCCAGGCACCAAACCAGCACATGGGTGCCATATTTGTTATAGCGGCTACAGAAATACATCATCCGTGAAAATTTCAACTGTCTAGCTATCACGGTTCATGAGATACAGCCTGGTGACAGACGGACAGACAGACAGTCGTATCGCGGAGTCTTAGTAATAGGGTACCGTTTTTACCCTTAGGGTACGGAGCTCTAAAAACGGTTAACTTGTTTTCTGGCAAAACTACAAGTTGAACAAGCATTGTGTGATGCCCATAAGGCACTATCTTACGCAGAGTCTGTTAGAGTTAGTGAGCAGTTTAATAACACTAATAGTTTATTTAGTGAATTGGTTGGCAGCATTCAATCGGAATCAGTGTGTGAGCCAGATTTTATAATAGATTTGACTGGTGAAGACACTAGACCATTATGTCCCATTGTCATGAGTCACAATAAATTAAAAAAATATATTAAAATCAAAAAAATTTTGAAACGTTCACGGAGGGCAACCAAAAAACAAAATCTCCTAAAATTAAATATTTCACTTAGAAAGGAACGTATTAACTTAACTAGTAAATTAAATACCTGTATGGGTGAGCTAGATAATTGTAGGGAAAAGTATGATAAAGATACACAGTGCCTCCAAAATGATTTATTATACAAGGAGTGTTTACTGAAGGATATTTTTGAGAAATATGAAAGTTCACAACAGCAATTGAGTGAGCGCTTGTTCGAGGCCGGGGAATTATTGGACCTGGTGAAACACAATGCGGAGAGGTATGAGTCTCTGACTAATTCCTCTTGCAGCTGTGCCAACTACCCACCACCTCCCCAGCTACAAAGTGACTTGTCTCCACCAATGTTGGCTCTTCCTGAAAAGACATGTGTACACAATGTAAAGGAATGTAACACAACATTATTTAGTGATGAAATAGGTTCAGGCTTTGGAAAAATATTACAAAATTACATTAGCCATAGTTTTACAAATCATTGTTACCATAATATAAGTTTAAAGCAAATGATCAATAGAATTATAAATTCAAATATAGATAATTGTTCTACAATGGTTTTGCTTTTGGGAAATAGTACTGGAATTACCAAAAAGGACATAATGGCTGGTATTGACACCTTGTTAGGATTAAATGTAGGAAAGCTCATGGTTTGTGCTTTTCCTTACTCGCATAACTTCTCAGAAGATGAGAACAAGCGGATTTTTAAATTAAATAACACTATACAAATGTTGACTTGTCATAGTGACAAATTATTGTTTTTTGACACTAATAAATTTATTAGTGGACTAAATGTAACTCAGAGAGCTTTCTCTCTGACACGTAGATGTAGACATAAGATTGCTATGTTGATAGCATATTCTATTAATGAAATGTATTTGCCACCTAGTTGTAGGAGACAAATTGCTAATCCTTTAGCATACAATATACACTGTGACACTGGTACTTGTAGTGTACCATCGATTACTGTTAGTAGTGGTACTAACACTACTATTGATACGCCTTGTAGTTTAAACTATTAGGTGCGACAACGGATAAGCCGCATATGTTCAATGTTGTACATCAAAATATGCAGGGTCTGTCCGGCAAAGAGCTAGAGTTAAGTTTATTTATGGAAAACTATGATGTTCAGGTGTTATGTTTAACTGAACACTGGTTGAAGGAACATGAAGTAGTGTTTATCAATGATGATAATTTTACTGTACAAAGTGCGTTTGTGAGAAAAAACGCCATTCGCGGTGGATCTTTAGTTCTTGTTTCAAACAAGTTAAAATGTAAACAACGTTTAGATTTAGTTAATCTTTCTATTGAGCGCACTATTGAGTTGTCTTGTGTTGAACTCGAGCGATACGTTATAATTTGCGTTTATCGACCCCCCTCTGGTGATTTTAATAGTTTTGAATTGGTAATGGATGATTCACTCAATAGGTTAAAATCAAGTAATAAAAGTATAATTTTATGTGGAGATTTTAATATTAATATTTTAGATGTTACTCCATTAAGTATTAGACTTCTTAATCTGTTCAGGTCTTATAATTTAATTAACTTGTTTTTTGAACCTACTAGGATCACGGCATCTTCGTCAACTTGTCTTGATAATATATTTTGTGATTGTGATGCCAAAAATAAATGTGTGTTAAGTGACTTAACTTCTGACCACTGTGGTTTATTAGCTAGCTTCCCCATGCCATTACATAAAAAGCCGCGTAAAATGGAATGTAGGCCCTATACAGCTAGTCGTTGCAATAAGTTTAAAAATAATATAGCTAATAGAATTACACCATCTATAGTAGAACACAAGAGTCCTAATGAAATTTATGGAGCCCTTTTTGATGTCGTGCAAAAAGAGTACCAATCTACTTTCAAGACCAAAACTATTGAAATTAATGGCACCACCGTTGGCATTAACCAATGGGCCACTCCAGGTATTTATAAAAGTAGAGCGAGACTATACGAGTTATATGGTTTGAAAAAATACAGGTTTGATACTCCTTTCCTGGAGTATGTCAAAAATTATTCAAAATTATTTAAAAAGGTTAGTGTTTATGCTAAATCAAAATTTTTAAGCGATAAAATAAAAAAATCCAATAATAAAGTAAAAACCACTTGGAAAATTATTAACAATGAAACGGGAAAGTCGGTTAAACAAGATAAAGAATTTGAGATTATGGTCGACAATAAATTAGTTACTAAAGCAGCTGACGTAGCTGAAGCGTTTAATGAGTTTTTTGCCAACATACCCATAACTACGACTCGCTCCTTAAATTCGTCCCCGTCTAAAGCTGAAAACCTTTTGCTTAGTAGTGTGTCTAAAAGTATTCGTTTATTTAGCTTCGAACATGTAACGCCTCGTGATGTAGTTAATGTTTTTAACACACTCAAATCCAAAAACACTGGTGATTACTGGGGAATCTCCATTAAACTTTTAAGTAATATAATAGACATCGTAGCCCCCTATCTAGCTGTTACTTTTAATAAATGTGTTGACTTAGGAACTTTTCCTGACCTCATGAAGAGTAGTAAAGTCATACCATTATTTAAATCAGGTAATAAAAATGACGTTGGCAATTTCCGGCCTATTTCCATTTTGCCAGCGTTTAGTAAAATATTTGAAAAGTTAATACTCAAGCAGTTGCTAAAACATTTTAATTTAAATAGCCTCCTTCATAATGAACAATATGGCTTTACAAAAGGTCGTTCGACTACAGATGCGGGTGTTGCTCTGCTGAAACACATATTTAACGCATGGGAGAACTCGCAAAATGCTATTGGGGTTTTCTGTGATCTCTCCAAAGCTTTTGACTGCGTGCACCATGACACGCTATTGCGTAAACTGCGTCATTACGGTGTGCAAAACGAAGCTCTCGATGTTATAAATTCTTACTTACATAATAGGTCCCAATGTGTAGATGTTAATGGTGAGAAATCTTCCGGGTTACCAGTTCAGTTAGGTGTACCTCAAGGCTCAATACTGGGTCCATTCTTGTTCTTAGTGTATATCAATGACTTACCGTTCTTTTTAAAGGGTATCTGTGAAGTTGTATTATTTGCAGATGATACCTCTCTTATTTTCAAAGTTGACAGGAATAGACATGATTTTGACGATGTAAACAGTGCACTCTCAATGGTTACGGATTGGTTTACAACAAATAACTTAGTTCTCAATTCCAAGAAAACGAAATGTATAAAATTCGCTTTACCGAATGTTAGAAATCTAGGACCCAACATCGTGTTAGATAAAGAGGTGCTTGAAACTGTGGGCTCGGCAGTTTTTCTGGGCATAACAGTAGATGCCAAACTTCAGTGGGGCCCACATATTTCAAGTCTAGCGGGAAGGCTTAGCTCGGCCGCCTACGCTGTCAGGAAAGTAAGACAATACACTGACGTTGATACTGCTCGATTAGTCTATTTTAGTTATTTCCATAGCGTTATGTCCTATGGCATTCTGCTGTGGGGCAAAGCCGCTGACATTCAAAATATATTTGTTCTTCAAAAACGAGCAGTTCGAGCAATTTACCAGCTAGGTGCCAGAGTTTCTCTTAGAGATATTTTTAAAGATATTGGTATTCTCACAGTGGCATCACAATTCATCTTCGCCAATATCTTATATATTAGGCAAAATATACACTTTTACACTAAAAACAGTGATATTCACAATATTAACACCAGAAATAAGGACAAATTACGAGCTCCTTTTCACCGGCTTCATAAGGTTCATAACTCATTTGTTGGGCTTGGTATAACCTTTTATAACAAGCTACCCTCTGCTCTTCTAGATTTGCCTTTTAATGCTTTTAAAGTTAAAGTAAAATCAAACCTTTGTTCAAAGGCATACTATTCTATTAACGACTACTTAAACGATAAAAATAGTTGGTCGCTGTGATTAACTCAAGACAATGTTTGTGTTCTTTCTCCAGAATTAGCTTACATACTGACAGGTTATATGAGTTATGTTTTATTTTTTTTATTTTGACAGTATAAGTCAATTTATGTTAATTTAATTGTCATATTATTGACATAATCGACTCACTACATTGTTTTTTATTTTTTAATGAGTTGTATTGCAATATGTGGTCAGCTAGCGACCTCGACAGTGGATCATAATATATTATTCTTGCCTAACTGTTGATTTATTTTTTACTTCGATGGTCCTAGTTTATCATAATTATGTGACTTCGAGTTACAGCTGTATTAGCTATATGTAGGCGGGCACGCCCTTTATGCCTGGAGGCTTTATAATTCGGGTACTAAGTTCCGTTTACGTTTTTTTTATTAGTTTTTATTTTCGCTTGAGTTTAGATTTCGATGTTTTTGTTGGTATATTGGCGTGTGCTAGCTGTCATTATGGCAAATATATTTTATTATAATTTTTTGTTTTGAGTAATGTAAATTATTTGCATACTTTTGTATAGAATCAAGTTTTTGTTTTTTTCTAACTGAACAGACAGCTGTGCTGCTGGGGAGTTTGTTGCGCCACTTCTTCTTCCCAGCAAAAGCACTAGGAAGTGGTGAAGGGCGGGCGTTTTTGGGGGACTGTCTTATGTAATTTTGACGTTCGGAAAGTGCTGATTCTCAGCCTAGTTTGAATAAATGACTTTTGATTTTGATTTTGATTTTGAGTCCTATAGAAAAAAGTTGAAAAGCAAAATTGTAGATAATAATTATAAAGATCAACAACTTTTGTATTTACACTTTTTTCACAAAACATCAGATTTTGTGTTTTTTTTTTTTTTTTTTTAACTTTTACAAAAAAAAACGAATTTTGGTGAAAACTTACCTTTTTATGTCCCAAACACACTGTGACTCTTTTGAATTTAATTTTTTTTTTTTCACCTTATTTTGACTTAACATCGAAAAAAGCACCCTAATTTTCAATTGAAAATTCTTTCGTCAAAATATCTGCCTTTTTTAAAAGTCGGTGGTTTTTTTATTCGTTGAAATCTCTACTTTCTGATGGTGTGAAAAAAAAATAAACAAAACTATGGTAAATTTTCTCAGAAAATGCAAAAAATAAAAGTTAATAAGAATCAGAATAAAAATAAGACATCTACAATATTTTGAGAAAGTTGTAGAATCTTCTTGAAATTATATGCGTAGATGCCTATTTATTGTTTTTTTAAGATAACTTATATACTTGAGTGACCTACGGCAAATTTGAGCCCATCAAAAGGTATTTCATAGAGAAGTGGGGAAGGGGTTAGGAGGGTCTGGGCCTTACTACCTGTTATTTCTTTTTTAAAAGTTTGTTGTATGGGAGCCCCACTTAAATATTAATTTCATTCTGTTTTTAGTATTTGTTATTATAGCGGCAACAGAAATACATCATCTGTGAAAATTAGAACTGTCTAGCTATCACGGTTCATGAGAGACAGACATACGGACCGCGGAGTCTTAGTAATAGGGTCCCGTTTTTACCCTTTGGGTACGGAACCCTAAAAAGCAGATATTTTGACGTGAGATACAGATTGTCCTCCCCTGCGGCCCCACCACGTGCACCATGAGACGGTGGCGACCCCGTCCAGGCTGCGGAAGACAGGGAGAGCGGCGCACCGCAATACCGGCACTCCTCTTCCGCCGCGGCCTCCAACCCTCAGTCGCGATATCGTATGGGTATGGGAGGCCTCAGTTGCTATGTAGCCCAGGCGGTACCGCAACCTATCGTCAGCTTATCGGCAAAAGCCTCCTCGGTTCCTCTTCGCTTCACCGTAGGTGACCAAGCCACGGCTACTGAGCCCCTCCGCATCGACAATGCGGGAACCCACCGATGGGTAAGGGAGACTTACGTCCAGCAAATGGATTAAATGAGAACATAAGTATCAAACTGCAATGTAATTGAAAATAAAGTCCTTGAATATGTTGCTAAATGGTCAAAATTTATATTAATTACCGTGACCGCAATAATGTTATCATGCAACATGACTTATTTGGCAAAAGCTCAGCGTTATGCAGCTGTACGACATTATCGCAAGTGACACAGACATTGCGCTATCTCGATAGTGCCACAATCGCACGCTCAGTGTTCTGCTGATAGTGACTCATATAATGTACTAGTAAATGCTTATTAAATGTGCTAGTTGTTTTGGCACGGACCATTTTTAGAAAACAAAATGTATATCTATGCCTTAACTTAAGGCTGTTTTAGGATATAGTATTAGTTACCTCTTGTACCTAATACTGAACCAGACTGATTATGCCCCATTAACATGATGCAAATTTCTTGTCAGTGGCTTAAAATATCTATGCCTTAACTTAAGGCTGTTTTAGGATATAGTATTAGTTACCTCTTGTACCTAATACTGAACCAGACTGATTATGCCCCATTAACATGATGCAAATTTCTTGTCAGTGGCACAAAACAAAGTTGGAGCAACTAACGATTTGCACTGAGACTGACTAAGCACTGGTTAGATTATCATCATCATCATCGGCCTCCTCTCTGTGAGAGGGAATGGATCGTAATCCACCACGCAGGCCCAGTGCGGCTTGATGCCGGATATGCCGGTTTCCTCACGATGTTTTCTTTTACCGTTATGAGAACAGTGGTGATGAAATAATTTACACAAAAAAAAACGCCAGTCTAGGTTCATGGCCTTCGACAAGTTAGTCGATGCTGTTACAACTGGGCAACCACTGCTCTTTCAAACGTTGTTTTACATAAATTAAATCCTTAACTAACAACCTTTATTTACGTATAAACTAAAGGGGTTTACATCACAAAATAACATAGTAAAAGTTGTCATCATGCCGACAGTTGACATACAAACCAGATGCGGGTTTAATTACCGACACGACACGACACGAACGACACGAGATGCGATATAAAGTGCACGAGCGGCACAATGTCATGTCACAGGCTGCTGATGACACAGTTACGCGCTAATTTCTTTGTGGATGTGTCTCTGTGTTTAACGGTGGACTTTGACGAACGTAAACCATGAGTCTAGTGAAACACTCTGTTTGACAATAGTGACCTCGTTTGTGACCAATTATTTTAAACCTTGCAGTTTATTGTTTTTCACGCCTGCATTCCCCGAAGACATAAGTCAAGTTGAAGTATCATTTAGTAAGCGGGGCATAAATCCTCACTTTGGCCTGTTGATTATAAATTCCAGATGGAATAAAATTCAATACCACTTTGCATGACCCAAGAATCGAACCTAGTAACTAATGGTAGTTACTGACTGAAAAACGCACCATTGATTCGCTACTGCTGAACATGGGTTCAGCAGTAGCGAATCAATGGTGCGTTTTTCAGTCAGTGAAAATCCACAAATTGACAACTTGAAGAACCCAGTAGAGTAGACACTCCATTTACCGCACTTAGAGTCTCATACGAGCTCCGCCTAAAATCAGAGGAGCCAGTACGGTTCATTCCAGAGTGCATGAAGAACCCAGTTCCAGAACAACGTGATTGACCTTGAAAGTTATAAATGTAAAAGTAGTCCAGTTAGTGTTAAACTGTTTATTTAAGCACGTCGGGGATTTCAGCACTTTATAAATTCAGGCGAAACCACGCGAAATATTCAAGAAGTGCTGAAAGATAAATCGCGACCTTTGCTGAAAGCTTCATATGGTTCACTTACACTCGCTCATATTCCGACCTCGTGACCACAATAGTACTCACTATTGAAATTATGTAAAAGCTGGAAAGATAGAATATGATCACTCAAATGAAGGAAGTATATATATATAGGTCAAGATATAGAAATTTATTAATTTTGAATTCTTAGTAAAAATATATTGTCATTTCATTTTCTTCTGAAAGGCTCCAAAAACTGGTTTGAAAGCAAACCAAACCATACCATGTTAAATCTATCTCCATACTGGGCAGACGTGTCGCCCTAAGCCACGACGACGACATACTTATGGTGCCCCCAAGGCATTGCCTCATCAACCAGCTATGTGTTTTCCGCACCCAATGAATTCCCTTTACAAGGTCAGCTATGTATGACCTTGCTAAAATGAAACCATTCCATTTTCATAAAAAAATGCTTTAAAATAATTACAATTTCTTTACACCCAAGCTTTCGTTTTAAGACCGAAAAAAATAAGGAAGAGGCAAAGATTTACCTGTACAATTAGTCAAATGATGTCGGGGCTGGGCAGCAAACAAATTAAGAAGTGGGCCTGGAGCGGCGGCGGCGTTTAAAACGGTTATATTTACCGCAAAGGAATGCCGCTCACGTACGCACAACAAGTTCGGAGTTGCGGTCAATGGAACGCACTGGGCTGATAAAAAGCTGCGATTATGCCGTGGCCAAGCGAGCAAAAAAAGCCGTGGTTTACTACGAAGCGAGTTAGCGGTATTAAATATTATTACGTAATTAGGTAGATCTAGAAGTACACTGGTAGCTCAAGGAAACATTAAAATGAATATAACTTACTTGATCGTCGACACTGTATTTCTAAGGAGTTTGCTTTGTCGATTAATCACCTTGCCAAGAATTTTCCTTTGTGCAATTCGTATGAATACTAGAACTGCGAATTTAATTCAACAGTATTGTTAGGTGTTGGTCGTGAGAGACCACAAATGAATTGTACGTCGTGAGTAACAGTACCTACCCACTGAATTTTGCATTGAACTGTGTCATATCGTAGAAGTTGACTACTTCAATACCTTTGTATCAATAAAGCCGATACCTGAAATTCATTAACTCATTAATAGTACTGGAGAATAAAGAGGAAAAATTGAGAAAAGATTGTTTTGAGAAATAAAGATTCTTGACGGTAATTTTAAAATGATGAAATTTGATTTTGGCTACTAGAATATGCGGTGCGGTTATTTCTAAAATTTTACAAATATTATTAAATATGTATACTTATGTACCCATTTCAATTGAGTCATTATTTATTTTCTTTATTCACCTGCCACGTTATTTCTCCACCACCCTTGTTTGACTGGTAGAGAATGCCTCGGGCATTAAGTCCGCCTATGTACCTGTGTGTTGCATGAAGAATTAATAAATAAATCGAAACAACACGTGGGTGGAAATCCAATAACTTAGCCTGAACCGACGACGACGAAACTCAGGATGTCACGCTTTGCAGTCGCATCACACACCATCATCAGCCTATTAATGTTCCCACTGCTGGGACACAGACCTCCTCTCTGTGAGAGGGAATGGGCCGTAATCCACCACGCGGTTCCAGTGCGGTTTGGTGGATGTCACATGTCTTCGAATTTTTGGTTCTAGGATATGCCGGTTTCCTCACGATGTTTTTCTTCACCGTTTTTGAGAGCAGTGGTGTTGAAATAATTTTTCACAAAGTGAAGCACCTGCCTGGGTTCGAACCCACGACCTGTAACTTGTAAGTCGCGGCCGACACCATCGGGCCACCACTGCTTTCCTTTGCAGTCACGCTGGTGACTATTGGTCTAATTAAGAGAAAGAGACAGCCAGTAGAAATAGGGACCCGAAAATTGACCATAAAAAATTGCTCATAAATTAAACTCTGGCGAAAATCCGTAGCGTTTTGCCGACCTCGTGCGCGGCCCGCTGGTGAAAGTTCCACAACAGTACAGACGGCCGTTTCCATACTTTTGCTGGAGATTACCTCTCGGCGTGACAGCATTATTCGGGCGAACCTGCCGCGCCTCCGCACTGCCTCATAAAAGTATTGCTGGCTATTCTCTCTCAAACGACTAGTTTATTTTGATAGCCTTTTGTATTCGTTTTGTATTGTTCGATATTATCATGTTTTGTATTATGCATTGACCACTGGTACTTGTTTTATTATTAAAGGTAAGTCTATTAGTCTACTTCTTAAAAGGATAGGTTTTAGATTTAAAGTACCTAGATACATCGCAGACTCCTAAGTGTCTTATACTAAAAATAATGTCCGTTATTAAGAAGCTGGTCAGTCATTTTACTACCCTTTATGATTCTTGTAACATAAACAATAAAAAAACTTCTTCTCAAAACGTACCTTCCTCATGAAACTTATTTCTGTATATTACGTAAACTTCTCGCTCACGTCCGGAGGCATGAAGTCAAAACTTTACCGGAAAACTTCTCGAATACGTGTCTTATAACATAAACAGTTAATTTATTATACAAAACACAGCGTTTAAATTAAAATTAAACAAATAATGTCGTCAGGTGCAACATTAGGGAATCTGGAGCTCCGGCATGCCGGTCACGTGCGCGGACCGCATCCGACCCGTGCCGAGCGTTGCCGAGAGTTGCCGAGCGGCGCCGAACCGGTAAGCTCACGACTTTACCAACTTCGCCATCCCGCATCCCGTCAGCTCGCAGCAGTTTATTTTTATAGATTGCCGTGAAACTTCCATCCGTGTCAGAAAGGTGAAAAATCAAAGTTTATATAAAAAGTCGGCGAAAGTATGTAAGATAATGCAAACTGCAAAAGTTTGGTTGTTAGGTTCCCTTCAGACATGCAACGTATTCAAATTAGTTTTTGAAAGTACTTGTAAAGGATCCCTCCGCGTCGGTCGGTTCGTAGAAAAATGAAGGTTATATAGAAACATAGAATAGTTTAAAATAAAGTCGCTTCCCGCTGTCTGTCTGTCCCTATGTATGCTTAGATCTTTAAAATTGCGCAACGGATTTTGATGCGGTTTTTTTTTTAATAGGTAGAGTAATTCAAGATGAAGGTTTATATGTATAACACATGCATAATAAAGTAGATAAACACAGATAAAATAAGAGAATACGAGATAGATCAAAATAATGTACTGCAGTAATGTACACCTTAAAAAGGTCTACAAAAAAGTCCGCGATGGTATATGTCTATCTCTTAGGGATAACCCACAATAATCATTTTTTATCCTTTACTTTTTACGAGAAATAATGGTTTATTTACGAAGCGATTTTAAGCAAAACAGCATTAATCCTTATCCAATTAAGTACCTTAAATACACTGTGCATTTAATATAGATCAATATGGCAGTAGTGATTTATTGGGCATTCTATTCCACCTGTCGCTTCCTACGGCTCACTTCGTTCGCCTTCGTCGCTTTGGGCGGAATAGAATGCCCAATAATATAAATGAAATCTTACATAGTGCAGTAATGCAGTAAAATACTGGTTCGACGCCTATTGCACAACGTTTGTGGTTTGGGCGCTACTCCACTTTTTAAAACTCGTTTGGTTACGAATGGAACGAAAAGTTTTTTAGAATTTCCAATTTTTTTTTTTTTTTTTTTTTTTATTTGTAATGGGTTTGCTCTTGACTCTAGTCTAGGTCATAGGTGACAGAGACAGAGTCTACGATGGAGTGAGCTTACCCAGAAGTAGCCTGTTCACTCTAACTTTGAAGAGATTCGGGTACAACAACATAAATTTATCCACAAAGTTTGTGGGGAAGGTATAACTTATAAATAATTGTTAGCAGTAATTTAACGCTACATTCTATTCTTACTATTGTAGTGAGAAGGTTGAATTTTGTATCACGAAACAAAATACAAATAACTAAATTAACTACAATGCATGCCTCAGTGAAATCTGATTTAAATGACATTTGTAAACTTATAATCAAGAATTCAAGCGGCAAGATTATATTTATTCGAGATTTGAAAACTGATCAGAAAAATACAGATAACGATTCATCAAAACACCAGGACAGCTATAAAAACCGCACAGAAGATTTGTTCCAGCGACAGATGCAAGATTTGGAGAAATCTCATTTAGAAAACATTCACTATCTTATAATGAAGGACAGCCACGGTAAGGTTGTTTGTACATTTGTTCGAGTTAGCGACAATGAGTTATAAATGTCAGTGTAATAAAATAATTGACTCATTATTAATATAACCGTTTAAGCAGTTGCCATGAAATTTGTAAAACAACCACAATCGTTACAAGTAAACCAACTTTGTGTTCATTCTCAGGAGACTGGTTTTCGCCATGGAGAATTATTACCTAAATCGGTACGATGCATCATTTGCGGACCGTCAAATTGTGGAAAAACTAATTTAATAATTGGTCTTCTTATACACGAGAATGGTTTAAGATTTCAAAACGTTTATGTTTATTCGAAAACCTTGCAACAACCTAAGTATCTTTTTTTAGAAAAAGTCTTGCAACGAGTACCTGGCATTTCATTTCAGAAATATCATGAAAATGAGCAAGTACTAAGTGTTCAGACCGCAAAACCGAATTCTGTAATTGTATTTGATGATGTTGCTTGTGAAAACCAAAGTAATATACGTGATTATTTTGCTATGGGGAGACACAAGTTCATCGATTGTTTTTATCTAAATCAGACGTATAGTAAAATCCCTAAACAGTTAGTAAGAGATAACGCAAACCTAATCGTACTTTTTAAACAAGATGAAAGAAATATGAAACATGTTTATGAAGAACACGTCAACACTGACATGACATGGATTGAATTTCGTGAAATGTGTTCAAAAATATGGAGTATACCTTTCAATTATGTTGTAATTAATAAAGATTGTTCAAAAAACAAAGGATGTTATAGAAGTAAATTTGACACGTTTGTAGTCTTTGACTAAGAACACGAATACATATAGTATATAAGGCTATTACCTGTCTAATAATATTATTCACCTTACGACGCTAAATCAATTACGACCTATTAACCAATATGGAAAAATCAATGAAACGACAAATTGTTGATGCGGCAGAAGCTGTAAAGATAAAAGTACGAAAAATGAGAGATGCCGAGATCGACAATAAACAAGCATTGGAATCTGTTTTTAAACCTGTAACAGAGCCACTTAACTTAATTGCTAATGCTGCTAAGCAAACTCCTCTCCTGCGTGTTAGTGATGATTTTGCTGATGTTCCGTTTACTAACGAAACTTTGCAGAAAGAAAGAACTGGTAGCGCAGGAAGAAATGATAATAATGATGATGAAGACAAATATAAATCCGATACAAACAGTGACTCTTCTTATGAATCAGTAGTTGAAAGTAATCAAGCTTGTGATACGTCATCCTGGTCAGTATCTTCGGAAGCGTTGGTAGATATTCCATTTGGAGTAAGAAAAGACCGCGGGCAACTGATGTTAGGCTCTGCTTGCATAACGATCAACGATCAATACATCACCGTGGCTGAACGTAAATATCGAAATACACCTGGTTTAAAACAGTTGTTGCTTAAGAAAGATGTAGACTTAAGCTTGGTTACAGATAGTGATATGCAAAATTATAAGTTGATGTTACTTGACACAAATGCACATCGTCGAGACTATGAGCCAAGTAAGCCAATAAAAAGCAATAAAGGACAAAAATATTTGCAAGTTATTAAACCTCTTTTTCAACTGAAGAATACAGTTCAGGGAAAGGGTCTACCGTTAATAAAAAAGTGGCGAAAAAACGTCGATTTAGTGTACTGGGATGATCCTAATGAATTAGTGGAAAGGTTGAAATTGTTAATTGCATCTAGAGATGCTGGCAACACAGGATTAGATAATGAAATTATTTCTATCATTGAAGAATTGCGTGAATGTAAAGTTATAAATAAATAAATATTTTAAAATGTGTTTATTTTACTATCAACCTCTCGATACAATACACCTTAAACATGAACGTAGACAAATTCGGACACTACATTCACAAAAGAATGCGTTTATCAGAGTTATTTGAGTTTAATGAAAATGCATTATTAAAATCAGAAAACGGAGACTTTGATTTAAAAACATCAAAACTGAGAGGAATTAGATCTCCAGTAGAAGCAGACGATGCTGTGAACAAGGATTATGTAGATCGATTGAATGCTAACACGTTAAAAGAATTAAATAATCTGTCTGTGAACAAGGATTATGTAGATTTATTGAATGCTAATATGCATAAAGAATTTAATAATCTGATTGATACATTGCGTTCTCAAATGATAAAAGATGCAAAGGGTATAGTTCAAGCTACTTTAAAAGCAAGGGTACTTGAGGTTTCAACTCATTTGCAAGATAAGTTTTATACTAAAGCAGAGGTAGATAAATTACTTGAAAATCTCAGTAATGACAAAACAACAAATAGTAAATGAAATACACAAATCTGCACGAAGAAATTTCCTTAGACGTACTGTCATTCTAAAGGGGATCGATGACTTGTGGCAAGCTGATCTAATGGACATGCAGAACCTGAGGAAATATAATAAAGGTTATAATTACATTTTAGTTGTAATTGACTGCTTCTCAAAGTATGCTTGGACAGAGCCGTTAAAATCAAAAAATAAACTTGATGTTACTCATGCATTTAAACGAATATTGATTAACAGTCATCGTAAACCAGTTAATTTACAAACTGATATGGGAACAGAATTTTATAACATCACCTTTCAAACGCTTATGAAAAAGCACAACATTAACCATTACTCATCGTTTTCTACTAAAAAAGCATCAATTGTGGAGAGACTGATTAGAACTGTAAAAAATAATTTATATAAATATTTTAGTCTCAATGGAAACTATAAGTGGATAGGACTACCATTGGAAGATACATTGAAGAGATATAACGGCACAAAACATCGCACTATTCAATTTAAACCGGTAGATGTTAATAAAGGTAATGAACAAGTAATCAAAGAAAATATTAAAAAAAATTACAAACATGATTTAGTTCAGTGGAAGCCTAAATTCAAAGTTGGTGATTATGTTCGTATAAGTAAATACAAACATAATTTTGAAAAAGGTTACACTCCTAATTGGTCAACTGAATTATTTATTATAACAAAGGTAAATAAAACCTTACCAGTCACATATCACATAGAAGATCAACGAAAGCAAAAGATATTAGGAGCGTTTTACGAACAAGAACTGCAAAGATCGAATTATCCTGATGTTTATTTGATAGAAAAGGTGTTGAAAAAGAAAGGAAATAAATTGTATGTCAAATGGTTAGGTCTAAACAGTGCTGAAAACAGTTGGATTGAAAAAACTGCAATAATGAACTAATATATTATATAACCATTTTGCACTTTAAATCCTATCATTATAATTTGAGTAATGCAAGGAGGTGGACTAGTTAACAGGATAATTAATAATCTACCATTCGAAGTTCATTTGCCAGGATACAATTATTGCGGACCAGGAACCAAACTTCGCAAACGTTTAGCGCGAGGTGACCGAGGTGTAAATAAGCTAGACGAAGCTTGCATGCAACACGACATTGCGTATACAAATCATACAGACTTATTAAATCGTCACAAAGCCGATTTACAACTACTTAACATGGCTAAACAAAGACTTAAATCCAAAGATGCAGGGAAAGGTGAAAAGTTAAGCTCTTGGGTAGTGAGCAAAGTTATGAAAACGAAACTAAAGTCTGGATCTGGCATTAAAACATTTAAAAGCTTAGTTTCAAAAATAAAATCAAAAATTAAGAAATTCAAACGCAAAGATAATAAGACTTTAATAAAAGCAGCTTACTTAACAGCAAAAAAGTTATTTCCAAACATTCATCATCGAATTCGAGTACCCCGAGTAATACCCATACCAAAGACTGGAGGAGTTCTACCTTTAATTCCAATTTTCGCTGGTTTATCGGCTTTAGGAACTTTAGCTGGTGGTGCAGCTGGCATTGCAAAAACCGTCAATGATTACAAAGCGAGCAAAAAAAATTTGCAAGAAACAGAACGACATAATAAAGCTATGGAGGCTTTAGTGTTGGGTAAGGGTTTATACATTAAGCCGTATAAAAGCGGTAAAGGATTGTTTATAACATCTTCAAAAAACTGAAAAATATGCTACCCAATCGCCCTCTAACTAATGTAGACATTCGAAAGTATTCAAGAGACATCCCATATTTTCGTGGGGTCTACATGAAGGATCGACTACCTCGGAAACCAAAACGCATTGAATGTGGTATCGTTAATTTAGATGATTCTAAGAACGAAGGAACGCATTGGGTAGCTTATTCTAAAGTATACAATCACTGCGAATACTTTGATAGCTATGGAAATTTAAAACCTCCAATGGAATTGATGCAATATTTAAAAAAATGTAATGTGTTTTATAATTATACAAGATATCAAAAATTTTACGCAGTCAATTGTGGTCATTTGTGTCTAAATTATTTGTGGACTTTTTGGAATAAAAATGTATTATAAAATATATGCTTTTCTTTCATTTCAATCATTTGCAAGATGTCACTCACTTTGTCGATAACTGGAGACTCGTCGGTGTTAACTACGAACTATCCTAATACATTGCAACTTGATGGAGAGTATGAGTGTGCTTTATTACACTTTTCAACATTTAATTCTATTCCAAACATTGATAAAAGTAATAATAAGTTCTATTATGGTTTTAATGAACTTATTGAAATACCGGAAGGCACTTATGAATTGCAAGATATCGGCGATTATTTAAAATCTGAAATAAAAGATGCAGCAATCAAACTACGGTGCAATAATAATACTTTAAAAACTACAATATTCTGTACAAAAGACATTAATTTTATCAAAGAAGACTCTTTTGGCAAACTATTAGGATTTAACAAACAAATCTTGAAAGCAAATAAATGGCATGTGTCACAGTCTCCAGTCAACATTCTACCTACGACCGTTGTCAGGATTGAATGTGATATTGTAAGCGGTTCATATGTAAATGGTGAACCAAGTCATATTATTCACAAATTTGCACTTAATGTGCCACCTGGATACAGGATCATAGAAATCCCGAAGAACGCAATATACTTTCCAATCAATCAAAACAACATAAGCTGCATACATATTAGACTGTTAGATATAAACAAACGATTAATTAATTTACGCGGTGAAGAAGTGCAGGTATATCTGCATCTTAGAAGAAAAAAATGATTGACTACAATAAAAATGTGTCTCAACAACTAAAAAATATCAGTTCTGCTCGAGCTACCTATCAAATAAGACCTATCTCTAAGAAGAAAATAAAATTAACTAAAGAGAATAAAGCATTCCTTAGAGCGATCGGATTGCTAAAATGAACATCTTAGACGTTATATCCGCTCCGACTTACGATAACACTATAGAAGGAATCGAATTTCATTCCTACAAGCCCTATGTAACAAGTTTCAACAGGAACGATGAAATTCGCATACCTATCAACCAACAGGACTTATACATATTACCATCAGCTAGCACCCTATATTTGGAAGGAACTATTATCGTTAGCAAAAAAGATACGAAGGACAAAGCTACTAGTGTCAATTTCACGAACAATGCTCTACTCTATTTGTTCCAAGACATTAGGTATGAGCTAAATGGAGTGGAGATTGGTAAAATAAAAAATGCAGGTATAACAACAACTATGAAATCACTCATTTCGATGAACGAAAGTGAATCAAAAATGTCTAATGCCTGGGGCTGGAATATTGATGGTATAAAAAATATCGATGGAGGAAGATTTTCTGCGTCTATACCACTTCGGAATATCCTCGGTTTCGCAGAAGATTTTAAAAAAGTCGTAATAAATAGTAGACATGAACTGATATTGTTACGAAGTAACACTAATTTGAACGCTGTAAAGCTTAATACTGGCGAAGTAGTAGATGATGTTCAGATCAACAAAATCATATGGCGCGTACCGCATGTTAAAGTATCGGACAAAGAAAAAATTGGTTTGTTAAAAGTATTAGAAAAAGATCGCCCACTTCAAATGATATACAGAAATTAGGATCTGTACGAATATCCAGCTTTGCCTAAAACTACAAAACATACCTGGTCTATCAAAACTTCATCTCAAATAGAAAAACCAAGATACATTATTATTGGTCTACAGACAAAGAGAAAAAACAATGCACATTCTGACATGTCTCAATTCGATCACTGCCATATTCGAGACGTTAGAGTGTATCTCAATTCAACCTATTTTCCATATGAAAACTTAAATGTGAATTTTGCTAATAACAGAATCGCTTTATTATACGAGCAATACACCAGATTTCAACAGTCGTATTACGGACGTCGCTCGGAGCCCATACTAAGCGAGAAACAATTTAGAGATTTAGCACCGCTGTTTGTAATCGATTGCTCTAGACAAGCTGATAATCTAAAGACTGGACCTGTTGTGGATGTGCGGGTAGAAATTGAGAGTGATTCGGAAATACCAGATCAAACTTCAGCATACTGTCTCATTCTCAACGATTGTATTGTTGAATACAAACCATTAAGCAACATTGTGAAGAAGATATCATGAACGCGGACATCATCATTGTCGAACTCCAAGGATTTAAAGATTTATTTAATAATTTCATTGTGAAAGAAGTGGCCATCGTAAGTCAGAATCATACTCAAACTTTCTTGGTTAAACCACCGTATTCCTTTTATTACTTAACCAAAGAAGAAAAGAAGCAAGTGCGATGGTTAGAAAAAAATCGAGGAATTTTCTGGCGTGAGGGCTTCATAGACTACAGAGAGTTTCAACACGTTATCTTACCATATTTAAAAAATAAAAGAATTATAACAAAGGGTTCTGAAAAGATTAATTGGATTAAAGATTTATGCGTAAACTGTGAAGTGATTGACATAGGCGAGAAAGGGTGTCCTAATTTTGCTACATTAAAAAAAAAGTTTTGTGAAAATAAAACTGATTTTAATTGTGTGAACCATAAAGCTAATTGTGCATTAAATAATGCAGTGTGTATTAAAAAATGGTATGTTGATAATAATATGTCTGTATTTAATTTATTTTAAATATTATTGTGTTGAATAGTTAATAAAAAATGTTTATCTACCTTAGAGTGTTTTATTTAATAGTCAAGGTAACCTACATAACGACCTATAAATTAGCTGTAGCAAAATATAAAAATTTCAAATACATATACTAACCATGATGAAAAATTAATTAATCTATTAAAAAACTGACAGCAAATAACCTATTATTGTATCATTACACTAGAGCTAATTTAGAGTTCGAGAATACAAAATAAAATACAATTTAAATTATAAAGAATATAGATTTATTTACATTATTTCCAATTATTACAAACTAATGATAACCATCCTACATAGTTTAAGTACAAACTTGTGATGCATGAACATTATCGCAACTAGATTAAACAAAGAAATTAATATTAACTACATTATAATATTTATAGACTATGCACAAGATAAAATGTAAAAAGTATACAACTTAATTTATTATTGATAATTACTAAAAATCTTATACAATAACTTATAAAGTAGATACCTTCAGAATAATGATACCAGTTAATAATAACAACTGTCCCCACCAAGTTTTTTTGATATTTTATTAATTAATGATTGCGTCTCCTCCATAACATGGTCCACCGATTCAGTCACTACATACTGCGCACTTAACACTACCACGTCCTGATTGTCACTTGCAGGTTCTGGTTGTTCACTGATATCCAACACTTGTACCTGGATTAGTCGTAAACCTTTTTTCTTCTCATTGTTTATGACGAAGGATTGGCACGTAGACAGAGATGATTTCTGCTTTAGACACTCCCGTCTTGTTCTAGGCTTCTTGTTGACAGGTCCGCAGTCTTGTCTTGCTCTAGGCTCCTTGTTGACAGGTATTTGTTGTTCTGGGAAATCTGGGATATGCCAGCTTAAACTCGGAGTCGGAAAACCTTGAGCGTATTGTGAGAAGTCGATAACATCTGGTGAATCACACATTATCAATGATCTGAAACAAACGAAATAATAATTAATTATAATTTCATAAAACAACATGATGAAATAAAGTTATAAGTAGATAGGTACTTGTACAATACTTACAATTCGTTTCGTTTTTATTTGACGTGATATGACCGTTCCGGCTGACTGTTTACTGATGGAAGTTCTACACAATAATGACAATAATATTACTGTGGAACGCGGCTAATATGTAATTAGATTCCATAAAGCTTTACGCCGCGCTGTGATTCAATTTCATGTTTCAACATGTTCAAGCTCGTGCAGGCGCACCTGGTCGGCGTCAAATTCTACACCGCGCGTGCGAACTTCGAGCCATGAGTGCTTTGTCATCAAAAATGAACATTACATGTTTTATCAAGTTGGAACCTGTTTCTTTTTCATCAATCAGGAATGGACATGAAACTAATGTTTTAAATAATACAAGCATGTACCTATGGTATTTAATCAATTTCGTGTTTCAACAAGTCCGAACTGGTATGTCGTTTGCATCATGAAGCGCCGTGAGCGAGCACCTGATTGGTGTTATATTTCATACCAGGCAGCGCGACGCGCATTGTCATCAGGAATGGAAATTAAAACAGATCTAATTATGATAGTAAAATAAGATTTATTTAAGTATTTATTTAATTAATACAAATAAAAGAAAACTATAGTAACCATAGTAACCTGTAAATAATTATCAGGTCTGAATTGGCAGAGAATATTTTCCTAAACTTCTATATGTATGGTGTCTCTTTCTGAAATTACAGATCATAAACATACTCTGCCTATTCCGACCTCCGATAATTATTTTAATTTATAATATTGAATTGATATTACTTAAACTATTTACTAATTAAATGTAAGTTTACAACAAAATATATTTGAGACACTAAGGAAATACATATTTTACATGCTTATTAAGCAGGGTCCAGACACATGTAATGTGAGTGTACTGTAAAATTAATAGGTGCCTAGTACTTGCATAACATTACCTAACTCTGCATTTAAACTTCACAAGTTTTATTTACCATTTACAATTAATAAGATACATGTAAAAATGTATCTACTGTTATTACGTTTAAATTATGGTAATGCATTACATAAATATAGTTGCGTTACCCCAGGCTAAAGTAGAAACTTTATCAAACGATAGCAATCGTTTATCATCATTGCTTGAAAGCGCTATTTTATTTACGTTCTGAGTGAATATTTCATGTTTTATTGATCTAAACAATACATTTTTTTTGCGAATAACATTGCAATTGTACAAAACATTTTTATAATCAAACATGTTTAAATTTTTAGTGATACATTTTTTTGTACCTTTTGCCTTTTTAATTGTTTTGTTTAACATTTTAATACAATAAAGCTTTGAGCGCAGTCCTACGAATTCTTTGATAATGTTACCACCCATTTCATCTTTAAAAAGTCCTGGAACCTTCTTATTAATAATTGGTAAGTTATAGTCATTGTTACAGGCATAATTGCTGGTATCAAAATATTTTAGAAAATGGTGCTTGAGGTCTTTATAAACGTCATCACATTGTACATCATAAACAAGACTATCTGTGTCAGTATAGCACAATTCAATTCGGTTACCATAAAAAGGTTTTATGATAGAGTAGTGGAAGTCGTACATATGAGTCTTAGATAATTCTAATACTGCGAAACCTATGTATATTGGTTTATTAAGTATTATACGCACAGGTTTCATTTGGATTGCCACTAGATCATCTGAAAAAACAGATGCGCTATGAAAATATGGACTAGCTATCAATTTCTCAGCACAAGTGGTCTTTTTCGTTTTATTGTTTGAATCACACCATTTGTTAACTAATTTTACTTCTATTCGATTTTCATTATTTTCCAAGGTTTTTCCGAAAATACTATTGTTCAATAATTTGAAAAAGTCTTGTTCAAACGTTGATTCTGCTTTTTGACGTAACTGAGTGTTAATATCAATATATTGCTTTAAATAACAACTTTGCTTAAATATAATAGCGCGATGGATCCTTCTCAATACTAAACCGTGCTGTAAACATTTTTTTAAATGTACGTAATGAATAACATAGTGATATTTATCGTACAAGTTTGGTATTAACTTTTTGTTCTTACCACCCGGCGGTAAGCATTTTTCTGGACAAAATGGAAATTCATTGTGTTCCATGTGCAAATTCACCGGATATATTAAATCAACTTCAAGAATATATCCGTTTTCCGCGGTATCACTGATGTCTGCTAAGTTCAATTGTAAAAAATCTATTTCATGTCTATTCATAAATCTAAAATCGGAATAGGGTAGGGATTGACACATGCTATAACCATATAAATTGTTACAATCTAAATAAATGATAAATGAATTTGGACGGGTTGGATCGTAAGTATCTAAATATTTATGATTGGCTTTGACATGTCTTTTGGAACACATACATACACCACCTCGAATACCTTTTTGTATCATTCTAAAAATTTCAACATCACTAATTAATTCTAATTTAACTCCTGTTTTTAAAAGCATTGCATCAAAAGATAGGCTTGGTGCTGTAAGATAGAACGCGGGATCGAGATTGTAATGTAATTTACAAGTTTTTCGAAAATTTTCAAAAACATCTGTTAGCAACAGAACATCTGTTTTGAGATATAAGTCTGTGTACATACCCATGTTTTGAATATTAAATACTGACCAAACAGACCGAGCGTGTTCATAATCTTCATCGGTAATTGTCTCATTGGATAAGGAGTTAAAAAAATATTTTTTAGCGGGTAAACACGTATCTTCATAACGTTCCCATTGAGACATATAGTCATATGGATACACTCCTTTACGGGTGAGTAGGTTAAATTGTTTTTTATTACAAAAATAAGATTGTAATTGTTTAAAATCTTGTTTTTTCATTGAACTAACCAACTTTTCTAAGCTTGTCCCTAAAAACTTGAAAGAATCTACAAACCGTACCTGTATGCTTTCACTAACGGAAATCGGAATATACTTCGTGAATGAAATATAGTTTTCTTTTGTTTTAGGTATCACTTTAATAGATCCAGGAGCTTCGCCTAATTCTTTTATGAAAAGGTGACAATCATATCCGGACAAATTATGAAAAAATACTGGCAAAAATGTTGGTTGTTTGTATTGTATGTTACAATAACTATGAGCTGCGCCACGATATTTACCAGTCAAGTGACAATGATCGCGAACCCTATCGCCGAACAAGAAGTGCTCACAAATATGACATGTTTGCGCGTTTTCAAAGTCGCGAGCATTATCATTTGAGTAAATCATAGGAACATTATTTTTTAACATATCGTAAATTTTTTGTGCATCTTTATAAATAGACTTTACAAAATTTGATACACAATCCGAACCGCGATAAGAAACAAAACGATTGTGGCTTTCGTCTAGCGTACACGTAATATGATAAGCGAAAGCTACAGGCACGTGTCGCTGTCGCGTTACAGTACCTGCCTTAGACGGGTCAAGGGCACAAGATTGATACCGCTCTAGCATTGTTTCAAAATCTGCGTATATGACAAATGGTACAAATTGCTTTCTAGTATAATTTTCAAACTGTATGAACGAACCCTTTGGAGGTAGTTCAGTGGCAACACCTCCACAACTATGCAAACTAAGATTATCGCATGAATTAAAAAACATTAAACAAACGTCACAAAAGTACAGTTTACTGTGGTGTTTTGTTAATTGATTCTTAACAAGTCGCGGCAAGTTTTTAATGAGACAGTAATGTGAGAAATCATCTCTTTCTAAATAAAGTAAATGAATCACCTTTCCGTTCAAGGCTTTTGGTTTGTAAAGCGGTCCTATGACGGTATTATTTTTTAAACCATAAATGTAAATGCTAATTTCGGGGTTATTTACTTCGAACCGCGCAATATCTGAGAAATTCATTGGAAATGATATGTTCTTAACATTTAACACGTTACGAAAATCAGGATAAGACGATACTCTATCGGGATGAGTTTTAGCTGGATATAAAGCAGCAACAACAGACCAAAAAAAACAAAACTCATCATTATTGCGGATATTAATACATGCTTTTTTCGATTTTATTGAAGAAGGCAATTCGATAAAGCCTGAACCGCGCAAAGGTTGATATTTGTTAACATTGACTTCCAAATGAGAACTGCTCAAGAACGTCCATCCACTATCTCGGTCCTGAATTTCTTCTATCTTTTTTGTTAAAGTGTTTTTGACTTGGGACATTAATGAATTAAATTCATAATTCTGATGCAGAGTAACGTTTTTTGTGGCAAATGATTTAATCTCCTGAGAATCATTTTTAAACATTAAAAACAAAGCAAAATATTCGAAATTAACTTTTAGAAAAGTGTGTTCTTTAAGAGACATGTCAATAACCGTTTTAATTTTGTCGCAAATATTATTGAGAAATGTTTCTAGCGAACAATTCTCAGACGGATCGACAATTCTATAAGAAGCTATACGATTACGAAATGCAGAATGTATTATTTCAACACCTTCGCAAAAAGGCGAAATACTTTTGTTTTTATGATTAGTACTACGTAGGTGACCTGTCCAGTGACTGCGCTCAACAGATGCATTACAAACAGTACAGAAAGGCATTTTAGATTATAACAGTTTTAGACTTACTATTAGTTGTTGCTATATATTATTATTATTGCGATTATGATAGACGTTCGCTAAATAGAATATAGACCTGGTGCCCCAACAACTTAAATATTTATTTTCTATTTATACTATCACTATAAAAGACGGGCTCAGAATTGTTAAATAATTCATGAGTCCGTCTCATAAAAACTTGTAGACCATCCCACTGCGGCGTGTTGCGGTTTAGCTGCACTTTTAGGGTCACCGAGGCTTTCTTCCACCGATCCTCTTTAGGGGTGGAGGCCACATCGGCTTTGTTGTAGACCTTTACCTCCACATAGAAGTCTCCAGTTAAGTCCACCGTTCGCCGCACTTTCCCGTCGGCTACACGGCTGATGAGGGTTGAACCGAAGTCTCCAACTGAGGTCAACGAGGGAATGTAGTCCTCGATGCCAAAGAGGTCCGAGCCCGAGCTGCGTCGTTTACTGTAAACAATTTAACATTTTATTACATTCACAACACAATTCACACATTACAGTAAATTTATTTGTTAATGGAGAATTGAGGGTGTATTATAATCATCTGTCTATGGGGATAGAATCTACGAGGACAGACAGCATTATGTCATGTTATAATAATTTCAATAACAATACCTCATGAACTAACTGTAAACATTCCTGCAAGGTATATAATCGGCAATTGATTTCAACGCTTTCTGCAGCTATAATTTAACGTATATCTGTCTATAACATTTAATTGATATAACATCACCAACTAGCACCTAAAGGTACAAGCACTAACACAAAATTACCTTGATTTCGATTCTGATGGCGTGGTGCTCTCGGAAGCTTTGCGCTTCGCCACCTTTTTCTTTGGCTGCACCTTCGCAACCTCGGCTACAGCTGCGGTTGGTGTATGGAATTCTGAATCAGAGTCAGACCTGAAATGGAACACATAAAAATTAATTTTGTAAGTAACAACTTTTTTTTTTTTTTTTTGCGACTTAATTAAGGCTATCGATACAACAGCTGGCACGCAGAAACCAGGTCCGTAGCTGGGTAGCAGTCACTATGGGTAGGTAGGGCATGATAACAGTGATATCAGCCGGCAGGCAAAAACCAGGTCCGTAGCTGAGCATTATGACTAGGTACATATTTAAAATTATGAATTACTTACTTACATGTTAGAAAGTCGATTTTAAAGCACCGCTAGTACTACTTGTCACTTTGAAGATTCTGGAGCGAATGTAATTTATTTATTGAAATTAATTCGTTTATATACACAAAAAAATACTAATTCAGCATGAAAATAGGTTATTTCAATTTTAAACTCTAAGTACTTGTCTTACAGTTGTTAAAAACAAATATGACGTTTACGTCATATTGAACCGTATTGTTTATATACCATTTCTGCTAAATTGCAATTTGTTCATGAGAACTGAAAAATAAAGCCGACAAAGTGAACCCGATTCATTACTATGTATAATTAATTTAATAATTGATGTATGTTTGTTGAGAATTTTTTTACTTCACAATTACGTTTATGTGAGAGGTGAAACTAACAACAGTCAAATTAATTCTTGTAGGCATATATTCGTATAGGTCTTCTGTGCATATTATAGATTTTTAAATTCTCTCGGCGTTGAAAATAAACTTGTGAGCATAGTTATCTCACTTAAATCAGTTAAGCAGAAGTAGTTAATAATTAATCATAACTATTTTGAAAAAACATACTATTTTGTAATACATACAAACCAATCCATGTGTTCGATAACGTTAAGTTGCAGTTAAACTTGACATTTCGACATTCGACAAACTAATAACATTTTCATTCGTACTATTAAATAATCACCTAAACCCGCAATGAAAGAATCCAATGCACTGTAACGTGTGGGAATCAATCGCACGTGTCTGATTTATGGTTACATAGTTGTCCAATTTGTCAATAATAACTGGAATCCTCCTATCATCCCAAATAATCTTATTGTACACAGTGTTCTCTTTTTACAAGTTCATCTTACTTATAACAGTTTAATTCGCACTCGATAACAAGTGACAGATAGCGTATTTGATACAAAATATATCATATGAAAAAATGTATAATCTTAGTACCTAGATGAATGAAACACGTTAAAACTAGAATCGATTACAAACTTTTAGAATGAAATACGAAAATAATATTTAGAATGTTCTTCAAAAGACAAATTTAGTGTTTACAACATGATAGTCATGTTACTATTCAATATAAATGCATGGAATGCAATTTGCGTACACGTGGAAAGTGTGCATTACATTGCCATTGAACTTTGCTGATTCGAACTAACAAAGCACACTTTTATATAAAGCTAATTTACATCTACGTAGCAACCACCGCGCACCGGGTACGGTTACCGTCAACGGATTCTATAGCAACGGATTTACACACAGTTTGTATGCTAGAATGAATAATGTGAGATACGTTTCTAATCCGGCTGCCGTTGACAAGTGTATCCGCGCCATAGCTTTATGCATGCATGGCAAGGATCGACTATCCGTATGACCACGCTTACCACTTGATTGTTACGTGTTGATGTAAAAGGTTGTATCGTCTGTAATGTGTTAAATTAAAATTTAGATGTCCTCGAACCAAACTGGTCACAGAAAAAAATGTGTGTGGACCTAAGGGTGTGCGCTATTTTACTTTTGTGGAGAGACATGAGACAATCTGTCCTAAATTTTAGTTTAATGTATGCGGTATCCTAAAGTTCAGATTTCCTTGAGCCAATCTGGTCACGAAACGGGTAGGTGTGTTATCCTAAGCGGAATTGCACCATCCCTAAGTATGTGGAGAGAAATGAGACAATCTGTCCTGAATTTTATGTTACTGGTTCATTCCGATATAGACCTGATTATGTTAACGTATAAAGTTTTATAGTTGTTTTAAGCTGGTGAGTATAATCAAATAATCCGAGCATTGAATTTGAGGTAAGCCATCGATAAACTTATCGTTCCATTCGTAACCAAACGAGTTTTACAAAGTGGAGTAGCGCCCAAACCACAAACGTTGTGGAACAGGCGTCGAACCAGTATTTTGCTGCATTACTGCACTATGTAAGATTTCATTGGGCATCCTATTCCACCGAAAGCGACGAAGGCGAACGAAGTGAGCCGTAGGAAGCGACAGGTGGAATAGAATGCCCAATAAATCACTACTTATGGCCCTTTACAGCATGTAATTTAAATGAATATTTTCGAAGATAGTACAGATTTTAAATGCAGGGACATAGCGAGTAACTGATTCTGTTACTCTATGGAATAAATTTCAAGAAAATATGGCCAGTGATATTCTGATTCCGCGACGGCGAGTTTTAGTTTCAGATGATGTACAATATGATCAAAACATATTTGACGAAGCATTACTTGAATTAAACAAAGTAGTGCAATTTTTTTCGGGTAAATCGATCAAGGATTTTGGGCTGCCGATGCCAGCTAATACTACTAACTCAGATTTAACGAATTGTGCCGAATACACACGAGAAACATCATACGATCAATCGAGACTTTTACAAAATATAGCTCAAGTTGAGCCACGATTGAATATCGATCAGAAAAAAGTATTCACTACATTAATATCATCAATTGATAACAATGAATGAAAAATATGTTTCCTTGATGCCCCAGGAGGTCCACGAAAACATTTTTAATCAATTTTCTTTTAATAAAAGTGAGATCTACAGGCTAAATTGCATTAGCCGTTGCGTCATCTGGCATTGCCGGTACGCTTTTAAAAGGAGGCCGAACTGCACACTCTATTTACAAGCTCACGCTGAAAATCGCCGCAGATGATAATAACAGCGTCTGTAGTGCTTCTAAACAGAGCAATACAGAAGAATGATGCGTGACTGCTCATTAATAATCTGAGACGAAGCCACCATGTCAAAAAAGACGTCTGTGGAAGCACTGGATAGGACAGTGCGCGATTTGCGCAGCAAAAATTCACCTATGGGTGGATGTACAATTCTGTTCTCAGGAGAATTTCGTCAAATCCTAACAGTTGTGACTCGAGGAAAACGTGCTGACGAAATAAATGCTTCCCTAAATAGATCCAACCTTTGGCCACACGTCAATAAATTAGTAGTTAAGCCTAACATGAGGGTTTCATTGTCTGCACGTGAGAACAGGCTTTTTTCAGAGATGCTGCTTAAAGTTGGCAATGGAGAGTTAACACAAAGTATTCCATTACTTTGTGTTAACTCTCCATTGCCAACTTTAGTCTAGAACGGATTAATCTAGAAAACCTTTGCATTTTGATAGACAACATCCAAGTGTTGGTCAAAAATGTCTATCCCGACATTGATAACATAAGTTGTAAGACTATATCTTGATTTAAGGAAATAACGATTCTTTCACCAACTAACAAACAAGTAGATAAGGTAAATAACTTGATTCTTTCAAAGATTGAATCGCCGACGCAAATATACTACTCGGTCTATACTGTTCTCGATTTGGAAGAAGCTGTTCATTTTCCTACAGAATTTCTTAATTCTTTGAACCCGTCTGGACTCCCTCCTCATAAAATAGTGTTGAAAGTAGTTTGTTATATCATACCATCGAATTTACCATTCCAATTTAAACGCCAACAATTGCCGGTAAAGATATATTTTGCAATGACCAGTACCCAAGAAGGGCGACCGTGCAGACCCTACCCACTACCGTCCCATAGCCATTACCTCCATACTATGTAAGGTTATGGAAAGGGTACTGAACAGTAAGTTGCTGACCTACCTCGAAGGCAATGAGCTCCTCAGTGACCGTCAATATGGCTTTTGCCGGGGACGGACAATTGGCGATCTTCTTGTGTTCCCAACTCCAAGACCTCATCCCACCGGCCCCCTTCTACCATCGGACATCTAGACGCACTGCAAGTTACCATCCTCACCTAGTTGCCATTGCACCATTTCGAACCAAGCGCTTCCAAACATCCTTCATAATACGCACAGCAAAAGAGTGGAACTCACTGCCTGCGTCTGTGTTCCCGAACGCATGCAACCCGAATCTCTTCAAAGTTAGAGTGCACAGGCTTCTTCTGGGTAAGCTCACTCCATCGTCGACTCTGTCTCTGTCACCTCTGACCTAGACTAGAGTCAAGAGCAAACCCATCACAAATAAAAAATTAAAAATAAACATTAATAAATCGCAGGGTCAAACTTTCAACGTTGCAGGCTTAGATTTGAGCTCTGAGTGATTGTCATATGGCCAATTATATTTCGCTCTTTCAAGAGTAACCTCTAAGAAAACATGTTTGTATTCTCTAATGGCAAAAAAGGTGTGAACGTTGTATATAAAGACATTCTGTAGTATATTTAGTATCAGAATTGCACCCGTACGGAGCCGGGGCGGGTCGCTAGTGTTTAATATTTGATGGTATGAACTTAAGTAGTCACCTAATAAAAGTAAATTGATGCTAGTTTCTACGAACTATTTATTTCAATTAAGCTTATCAACTCCGCTCGGAGTTGCGGATGATATTTCATGAGCATACCATCTGAAATTAAATTCCTCCTGATTTTTTTTTCTAACTTAATATTCCAATTATTTCTTCGTCAATATCTTCATGATGGTCTGCGAATATCGTCTACTTATATGCTCACGCAGGCTATTATGGTGGCACGTGGCAGAGTACATATCTACAGAATAGACAAGACGTAAACACGACGAGACTGCAAAACGAACCGGAAAAACTATTTTGCGACACCTCGATCACACGGGAGTATCCTCGACGCCCCCAATAACCGCTATATCGAATCATAACCCCACAACCAACCGAACAAGACCCTCCTGCCAAGATACAAGTTGTAAGATAGTATTAGAAGAATAGGTCCAGATGAACTGGTGACTCAAATCTCAACTTGACTCTAGGGAGTGCGCGACCAATGCGATCCCGGCGTCGGGCATCTTATCCCGCGATTGGATCCCGCGACTGTAATGAGCCAGGGAATAAATACACGGTAATATTCCCGAACAGATTGCTGAAGAAAATTACATTGTAAACGCCTTGAGGAGGGCTTCAGGAGGGCCGTAAACATGTTTTGGATATTTATCGGCGTGCGTCCCGGCGGGCGCGTCCTGCTTGATGTGTGAGCCGTGTGGGTAGATTGCTATTATAATCAACATCTGATCGTACGTTATTTGGAAATACTCCAATAATCGAAAATCTGCAAAAGCCATTTACGAACCATTGGAGCAATTAACTAACACAATATATAGACATTTGTAGCAATCACAATCAAATAAATGATTTGTAAATAATTTATTGTTTATTTGGTCTAACTCATTAAATCTAGGTATTTTATTTAAATTTCTGAATGAATATCCCAATTCTAAATTAAATTAAGCATATTCGTCATCGACAACGAACTAAGCACTCAATCAACAAATATATGTAATCAAAATTTTAGTGTGAAATATATTTAAAAAAATCAAAGTATTTTACACTTGATCAGTGATCTACGCATTTACGATACGATAAAGGGTGTGTAGTAGTTGCAATAATGACGAAGTATATAACATCTTAAAACTTTCACTAAAATACCTCCCCTTCCCCCGAGGTACCAGCACCGGCTAATAACCGATTCGTTCGATTCAAAGCGAATCAGCAGCTGTAAGACTGTAAGAGCCAACGCGTCGAATCTCTAACATTGTTAACTAGCTTATTTTGAAGATAATCTAGCAATTTGAAGTAAAGAGGAAAGTGTATTAGCTCCGTGACAGTCGGAGTATTTTGTGCAAATTGAGTGGGATATGCAAAGTAGTTATTATTGGCGATATCAGCCTACAGCGTGCACCTTTTGTCGACGTTTTATAAGTGCCCATGTAGGCCTATGTAAAATAAAAATATTTGATTTTGATTTTGATTTTGAGATACTTTCAACATTCATTTGTTTTTACAGTTAATACATTCTGTGTAAAAAGTAGGTACCGCGAATTGTTCAATAAAACGAAAAAAGTGATTCATTCGTTCAAAGTAGTGCCCTTCGCTTGCCATTAAGCTACACCAGCGCTTGACCCCATCCTCCATAAATTTTTGGTCAGCTGATTGAAGTACTGTCTTCAGCTTTTTCGGCGAATAGCAGTTTATTGGGTTTCGGCTCGTTTTCGAACCACCATTCTGAAGACTGTTGACTAGTTTGCACATCGTAGTCGTAAACACATTTCTCGTCGCCAGTTATTATGCGTTTCATGAAGATGGAGTCCATAGATGCTTGTGATACCCAAGCATCTATGGACTCCATCTTCTGTCTTCAGTCATCTACTTTTGACGCACTTTTTGGAGAAAATTGAACAGTCCTTTTGGAATTACCTAATCGTGCAACGACGTGTTTCATGCCAAAAATTCCAGTCAGAATATTGTGAACGGACTTACGGAACGGAAAAGATACTTTCACCTCAGACTAGCTAACTCTCAAGACTCATACGACAATTTCAAGTACCAGCTTTTTGATTAGATTAATGTTTCCATCATTCGCAGCTTTTGGTGGTCGACCAGCACGAGGCAAATCAGCTACCACTGGTCGGCCTACTTTAAATAATTTCTACCATTCATATGCCCATGTTTTTTGGGATACCTACACGAATCACCGTAAATCTTCTGCAACATTTTCAGTGATTCGGCACGGGAAGTTTTGTTTGTTAGTCAAAACTTAAGGCAAACTCTTTGTTCAACAAAATTATTCTATAATTTTAATATGTTTTATTTTGTAGACCACTTAAAACAATGAAATCCAAAAGCTGTAAATACACTAAATATCAGATTGAGCTCAACGTTCGTGCGGTAACTCACTACAGTGTTACCAACTTATAGAACAAAAATAGGGCGATATGTTTATGAATTCCCGGTACTTTTTACACGGAAAATTAGAGTTCTTGACGCTTTTAAGCTGCTGCTTAAGAGTCGTCTTGGTCACATAAAATTCGATATAAAAAAAAAATATTGGTTAATACGAAGTTTAATACCTGAGTTTTATTCTCTTTGTGCAATAATATATCATTATTATGTCAATCTAGTCTGTATTTATAACTATGATTAAAAAAAAGCAAAAATTCAATGCTCAACGCTTCCGGTTTATGAAGCGTGATGGCGCAGTGTGGTGTTGTTTTCTTTTTGCGCGGGTCCTGGATTCGATTCTCGCATCGTCACAAAAACTGTGTGCTCTACAAATATTTGAGCTACGTCGGGATTTTGTAGCAGTTATTTATGTTTGCAATGTCAACCTTCACACACACAACCCGAAAGGATGCAGTTTCAAGCGTTTGATTATTTATTCATTCATTGATTAAGTTCCTGAAATCGTTGCATTTCAATTGGAGTGTTTTAAACATTAAAGGTGTCCCCTTAAATATTAAAATCATCCCTCAGATTCTGACTATATGACGTTGAGTATTTGTCTCTTCTTAATCAACTTGCCACTTCTTAGTTGCCAGCTTGTCGGTTTTTTATCGGTTACATGTCGGGGAGTGTGCGATGGAATTGCATGATTTAATTCCGCCCAGCCCGTTCCATCATCAGACTACCAGGCGTACGGTGATTCGTCATCGGTACATGGTGGACATCCGACCCATACGCACAAAACGTTTTGGGGACACTTTTATTATGCGTACAGCTAAGGAGTGGAATTCCCTGCCGGAGTCTGTGTTGCCCGATAACTACAATCTAGGGGTCTTTAAGTCAAGAGTGAATGGGTTTCTTCTAGGCAAGCATGCTTAACCGTCGACCACGTCATCACTTACCATCAGGTGAAATAAGCCTATAGATAATAATAAAAAATAATAAAACTTCTTTGTCATAACAGCGAATATTTAAGCAACAAATTATCAAGAAAAGAAAAAATCCCCGAATCTCTTCAAAGTTAGAGTGAACAGGCTACTTCTGGGTAGGCTCACTCCATCGTGGACTCTGTCTCTGTCGCCTGTGACCTGGACTGGAGTCAAGAGCAAACCCATTACAAATAAAAAGAAAAAAAAAAAGACGAACATTCTTTATTTCAACTAGGCATTATGCGGCACTTTTGAACGTCCAAAATATATATTTATAGTTATTTATAATTGATTATACCTTCCATTCGGCAAAGTTTTTTGTTATGGAAAAGAACGGATAAGAAACTCCATTCAATTCAGAACAACTGTATTACAAAATGTACCGATACCCTTACATTTTGTAATAAAGTAGGATCAACTCCAAATTCTCAATTTAGAAACTGATCCATACAGTCACTATCAAAATGAAAGCTCGTTTGTAAATAAGACCTTTCACGTTTTATCATAGTAACACAAGGCAGCTCTAAATACCCTTTTATTTTAAGAGTTACAGGAAAGGCTGTAAGGAAACTCATGTTCAAAGGTCAGGGACGTTTACGCCCATAAAATACATACATATTTATGAAAATAATTCCCAATGATATTGTTTCCAGAGCGCGAGTTGCCAACTATTGAACAAGGGGAAGGTAAATAATTCACGAGCGGAGGAAAAATCGAGAAGACGTGCCCAAGTTTGTTCACAACTTTAGACCTACAACTATTTATTTATTGTGCTAGTGGGCTTTACGACTTACGAACTACCACCTAACTTAAACACTTACCGACGATCTTATTACAAGTGGCGTAGAATAGACATTGGCTTCGGTCAGCTGTATGGGGGTGTTGTAAATGGTGTTAGTAAGTTCTCGGGCCGCGCACCTCGAGTTGTATACAAACAAAAATAAACATATTTCGTTAAGTAAAGGTACGGTTGTTAACGCGCCTGATTTGTTGTAATATTCATTGTTTAATTCAAGTTTCTTTTTAGTTGCAAAGTTGGCGAGCCTCTCCCGAACACTCGCGGAAACAAATACAACAACTATTGCCAATTACAATTTGAACGTCTACGAAATTGAATGTGTTTTGTTGGGAATTCTTTCTTTCTTACTTGTAGAAAAGTCTAAAGTATCTGTTTCATTTCGGTATGTATAAACACAACATGATAATTGAAAGTTTCACAAACCAATTTGTATGAATGCCAAAGTTCGCAATCAGTAACATGTGGAGCTAGGTAGTTGTGACTCCAGCTTCTTTAGGTATCTCAAACTGTCTCCTATTTTTTTTTTTTTTTTTTATTGTATATAGGCTTGCGCTTGACCACTATCTCACCTGATGGTAAGCGATGACGTGGTCGAATTTCAAATCTATACAATACCAAAACTATTAAATTTTCTGTGACAAAAATAAACAATTATACTGTTATCACTTGCCAGTTTTATTCATTACCATCGGGCTTGTCGCTCACTCGAGGCTCTCCACAATAATTCATTATGTAAGTAAATATGTTCAACGTTTATTATTAAGTAACTAATGAAGTTTGGACTTTTCAAGATCTTTACTTACTTTGCCGGGTTTTGAGCCAAAAGTCCATATTTATGAAACTTAATTTTTTGAGGTACATCACTCAAGTCTTGCTCAAGGCAATTTTAACTTCAATATTCTCTATTTACCGATTATTTCTGCGCAATGTTTTCAAATGCTGACTGAAATGATTCATAATTTTCAATGCCACATAACATAATACAATCAATCTGCTTAGCCTTTTCCCAAGTATGTTGGAGTCGGCTTCCAGTCTCACCGAATTCAGCTGAGTACCAGTATTTTACATGGGGCGACTGACTAACTGACCTCCTCAACCCAGTAACTGGGTAACACGATAACCCTGTGCAAGACTGGTGTCAGATTTCAGGCTTCTGACTACCCGTACTGACTTTTGATTAACCTGGAAGATCGAGCCGTGCAGCTGTTTTTATTTCGCCTCGAGCTCCTTCCACGTAACATAATAACTTATTTTATAATTCAATAAACTACCACACAAAATTACCTAATACAGTCCGTAAATTAATTCATCAAATATTATCTTGAAAACGAATCTACCGTACAAACATTGACCGTAAGTAATTAATTCCTCTTTCTTTGATACCGCTGTTCCGGTCCTGAATGCCTGATCCAACAAAATTATGTTTGAAATTCTATAACGTTTACTAGATCAAATAATAATGTAAGTATACCGTAGTAGGGGATTAAATGAATAATGATGAAAAGATGCAATGAGAATAAAACTAATTATTATAAAAAAAAAAACCTGACTGCAAAAAAATACTTAACTGAAAAGAGAAAAACAAGTACCTACCTACTACGTATATATAACATATACACTAAATATTATGAGGTGCTGCAGGCGGAGATAAACAAAATTATACAAAAGCCTATCAAAACTTCGTTTGTCACCGTTGGCAGCACCAAATAATATTTAATGAATAAATTATAAAATAAAAATCGTTTAATTCAGAATATTTAAATGTCCATATTTTGTTAGTATTACATTATCTCAAAACTATGTTAGTCATGAGAGTACAAGTAGGTAATACAAATTATTGAATATAAATTAAAATGGAAATTATATTCAAATAAATTATAACATGAAAACACAAAGACTTAAGTGACATGCAGCCTGATGAGCCTTCCCATAGCTGCCGAATTTGGTCTGTCTGCAATCATCCTTAGGATTGTTGCCAATCCCTCGAATTCGGCGAATTAGTGAGGCTGTCTTTTTGCGCATAATAGAGTAAAAGTCATCCACCCTCGCGTCGGCAAATATGCCCGAGGCACCGCAAAATCGAAGTAGTCACGATCAGCCCCCAAGATATAGCCCGTGCAGTCCGCCCGTTGCCGAACTGGAAATCTCCAGGGCCGGACGGGCTGCACAACTTCTGGATAAAGTGGCTACAAAGGTCGCACGCTCGTTTGGCATCTCAGTACCAGGCAGCCTTGGAGTCTGGTTCGCTACCCAGGTTCCTTACAACAGGAATAACCCACCTGCTCCACAAATCTGGTAGCACCGCGGAACCCAAAAATTATAGACCTATTACATGTTTACCAACGGTCTATAAGGTTCTTACATCCATTTTGAGAGTTAAAATTAATAAACACGTCGACGATAATTCGATCATGTCGGTCTCTCAAAATGGATGTAGGAACGGGTCCCGCGGTACTAAGGAGCTACTCCTTATTGATATGGCCATTAGCCAACAGGTTCGGCGTTCCCGAAAGGATCTGTCGACATGTTGGATAGATTATAAGAAGGCCTATGACTCGGTACCTCATACATGGCTCATGAGGGTGCTAGAATTGTATAAAATAGATACAACTCTACGCACCTTCCTGATGTCGTGTATGGGGCAATGGAGCACAGTCCTTCGCTATCCAGGATGTCGAAATATCCAGAGGAATAGCGAACCTGTAAGGATCGAGCGAGGTATATTCCAGGGCGATAGTTTGAGTCCACTTTGGTTTTGCCTAGCCCTGAATCCTCTAAGCATGCTGCTGGAGAATTCAGGGCTAGGCTATCGGTTGAAGAGAGGTGGTCAGGTTATATCTCACCTCCTTTACATGGATGATCTGAAGCTCTTTGCCCCCAGCAATCTTCAGCTGATGGAGCTACTGAAAGTAACTGAAACTTTTAGTAACGCCATCAGGATGGAGTTTGGTGTGGACAAATGTGCGGTCATGCATGTAAAGCGAGGGGAGATTGTGGAATCCGTAGGAATTCAACTCGCGGATTCCATAAACCTGAGATCCCTCTCTCCAAACGAAACCTATAAGTATTTGGGTATGTCGGAAGCGTTAGGTATCAGCACTACTGACATGAAGCAATCGTTGAGGGAACGCTTCTTTGGCCGCCTGAAAAAGGTATTCAATAGCCTTCTTTCAGGCGGAAACAAGGTGCGCGCCTTCAACGGTTGGGTCATGCCGGTATTGATGTACTCTTTCGGCATACTCAAATGGACTCAAACGGAACTCGACGCCCTGGATAGGCGGGTCCGTACACTGCTGACTGCAAATCGAATGCATCACCCACGATCGTCAGTCATGAGATTGTATATCCCGCGGAAGTGTGGAGGCCGAGGCTTTTTAAATGCCAAAAACCTCCACAACCGCGAGATATGCAATCTCAGGGAATATTTTCTACACACCGACGTAGGTATGCATCGAGATGTAGTAGCAGTGGACAAGGGACTCACCCCGCTCTCCATGGCGAATGAGAACTGGCGCAAGCCTGTAGTGCTTGAAACTAACGACCGTAGGGAAGTATGGCAGAGTAAGGAGCTTCACGGACGCTTTTTCCGGGCCCTACATGGGTCTGATGTAGACCAAGCAGCGTCCGTAGCCTGGCTGCGTTTCGGTGACCTCTTTGGGGAAACCGAAGGTTTTGTCTGTGCAATTATGGACGAAGTTATCATGACGAATAACTACCGGAGATTTATTGTGAAGGATGGCACGGTTGACATCTGTCGGGCATGTCACCGCCCGGGTGAATCGATCCGCCACATTATCTCTGGATGTTCTCGTCTAGCTAACGAAGAGTATTTGCATAGGCACAACCTTGTAGCCAGGATCATCCACCAGCAACTTGCTCTGAAATACACTCTTGTGGCATCGGAGGTACCGTACTACAGGTATGTGCCCGACCCAGTTCTCGAAAATGGCAATATCACATTGTACTGGGATCGGTCCATCATCACTGACAGGACTATTATCGCTAACAAACCTGATATAGTGGTGGTGGACCGAATCGAGAGGCGTGCAATGATTGTTGACATAACTGTCCCGCATGACGGGAACCTCGTGAAAGCCGAGAAAGATAAACAAATCAAGTATCTTGACTTGGCTCGCGAGGTTGTCGACATGTGGGATGTGGACACAGCGATCATTGTACCGATAGTCGTGTCAGCCAATGGCTTAATAGCCACGAGCCTCGACCAACATCTTAGAAGGCTCTCGTTAGGCGGCTGGGTCAAGGGCCTGATCCAGAAAGCAGTACTGCTGGACACGGCTCGTATAGTTAGGAGGTTCCTCTCTCTGGAGCCCTGACCGCCGGTAGCTTGGACCCTGTTCCCGATACCGGTGGGCCTCTATTTTTTATATTTTTAAATGTTTTTGTTTTTTAATTTATTTTATAAAAATATTTAAAAATGTAAATAATAAGAAAACTGATTAATAAAGGAAATAATAATAATAATAATCTTTATTTACCACAAAATACATACAGAGTTTGAAATACATCATTATCGTTATATCTTTATGTTGAAATTCTGTACAAGAGTAATACTCTACCTCTTAAGCTAGGGTAAACCTGTATTATAAGAGGTAGTTTACGGTCATTATCATCAAAAAGCTTAAAACATAAAACACAAGTGGACTGTGTCAATCTGCTGTATGGTGGTACAAGAGTAGAATATTGTATGTTGTGTGTGTGTGTGTGTGGGCGTGTGTGTGTTTGTGTGTGTGTGTGTGTGGTTTATACAAGAAAAGAGAGTAAAGACTCTGTGTTAGAGTAATCTTTAAGGAGCAGCCATTCTGTTACTTTTGATTTTAGTGCATGTGCGTTCAGATTTACAATATTGAGGTGTTTGTTAATGTTTTTATAGATGTGAGTATCTCTGGTTGTTTATTATTCCCTCCGATGAGCATATACACACTTTTTGTAACGTTGTACTTTAAGCCTCGACGCTCAGCGTAGGGCCTCACAGATTCTTAATAGTTTCCGTAGTCCTCCGACAGATGGACTCAACAAAACCATGTCGTCCGCGTAACTGATGTTACTGACGCAAACGTTGTCTATATGACATCCGACATGGCTATTGCTGAGCTCACCCATCAGCTGATTGACATACAGATTAAAAAGTCTTAGAGAGGTCAGTCCCCTTGCCTCACTCCATACATAAGAGAATATTCTTCAGAATATGCGTTTCCCCACTTGACAGAGTTTTTTTATTTATTTATTTATTTTGGATCACCAACGAGTGCAACAATACAATATCATCCTACACAAAACATAAAAAAATCATACAATATATAATTATACTGCAATGCACACCAAAAAGAAAATATATAAGTGAGTTCGGCAGAATCCCCGACTTCCCCAAGCTTAGTCCAGAGCTTATTATAATCGGCCAGGTCGAAGGCCTTTGATAGGTCAAGAAGCAAGCATATATGGGTGTTTTCCTATCAACATAGTAAGCAACTGTGTGCTTTAGAGTCAATATAGCACTTTCAGTTGACTAAATCTCACGAAACCCAAATTGGGCATCGTGTAAGTTAATAAACTTGCTGAGCTGAGTATCTAGGAGATCATCGAAGACCTTCGCCAAGACAGTAGCCAGGGAAATAGGTCTATAATTATTCTTGTCCGTTACATCACCAGTGATATTCTTTGCTATAGGCACAACAATAGTTTCCGTCATCTTAGGTGGTAAGTAAGAGTGACGTATGCAAAAAGTAAAAAACATAGCCAGTACTCTAAATAAATGTTTACTTGCTTGCTGCAGGTGCTCAATGCTGAGTCCATCAATGATGGCGATTTAGCACGTTTCATTTTATTAATAATATTTTTCACATCTTTAGCGTAACAGACAGTGACGGCCTCAACATCCGCAGCACTCAACTTTAAAATACTGTTTAAATAGGTTAGCTATATCCCTAGGCTCACTACAGTCGCCCACAGTCACTGGCAAACTGACCCTACCGTTAATCTGCTTAGTACCCTTCCAGAAAGCTCGAAAGTTTTTATCCCTAACCTGTGAGGCTAATAGATCATGGATCTATCCATTTTAAGCTAGCACGTGATTTTCTCTTTACAATTTATAATTTTTTAGCAGTCAGGTTATTTGTTTTTTTTTTTCATTTTTTGTTTTATTTCAGTCGTTTCAGTTTTATTAATGAACGAGTTCAGCAAATAAGTTATGTGGAAAAAGATTATTTATTTTGCTATCAAAGGTAAGCATATCTTGAATTTGTGCCAAAATATAGTAACATAAAAGTGTACGATTTTTTTTTGGAATGATACCCATATTGTTAAGAAAAAAAAAGCCATTTATTTCTTATCCTTGCTCTTATAATATTTTTACATTTTACCTCTTAATACAATCACTTAAATATTAGATATATTATAACACTAACTTACTAGTTTCTGTTCTCTATTTATAACTTATCTAATCTAATCTCTTTCATAACTTATCTAATTATTAAATATAGGAACCCCTTCTCGGGTATAGGCCTCCTCAAGCTTGTTCCATTTATCTCTATCGGCGACATCTATTGTCCAATGTTTTCCAGAAGTACTTATGAAGTCATCTGTCCAGCGTTTTTTGGCCTCCCTTGTCGTCTCTTGCCCCTGGGTCCTGTCCACCGAGCTGCCTCTATGGTCCATCTCTTGTCATTGTAACGGGCTAGGTGTCCGGCCCATTTCCACTTGAGTTTAAGCGCATAATGCAGAGCATCAGTAGTTATTGTTAATTAATTATTGTAATGATACGAAAATTGTACAGTCGGTAGCAGCTGATACCTGACACACCCTGCCGTTAGCCGACCCACAAAAAGTTAAACGATTTGAACCTACTGCAATTAGCAGTAGATAAATGTTATTCAATATGCATGAGCTTGCACGACTCGTTCATGGTAGTCAAATATTATAGAATACAGTTATGCAAATTTGATATTTAACACGTAACGTTGGGGTAGGTAAGAGTTTGAATAATGGGTCCAGGGGTGACGGACGTCCTGGAGTCCGTCACCCCCCCCCCACACATCAGCACCCGAGGTGGCAGCGCGTTGTGTTCCACGTGCGCCCAGCGTAGGTGTGAGATGGAACACCGGGGTGGTTTTTAGTCAGTAGGAAACTGACAGACCCCTCCGCCACCCCAGGGCGGAGGACATCCAATGAGGTAAGAGTTTGAATACTGTTTTGTTACCATGATGGACTTATTAATTTCAACAATATATGTTAAGTCGATTTCTGTCTCCCGCTTTCGGGTAACAAAAAAATAAACCATACTTCCATACTAATATTATTCATGCGAAATTAACATGGTCTCTGTCTGCTTATTACCTTTTCACGGCTGAACGGGTTCGGATGAAACTTGGCACAGCACGAGTAGGCCGTGTCCTTAGGATTTGTGTAAAGTGTTACTTTTTATTTAGTGCGCGAGCGTTAGTGTACACTTTTTATACTGAAATGACACTAAATCCGCTTGTTAGGTCTGGTGTAAAACATCTCCTCAGAATCCAAAGGCCATCTTCTCACAGTATATTCGTATTCTACGTAATTCCAACAGAACCTTGCTATCTCCCACCTGAGCAAGCGAACAGTATTGTTATTCCAATCCAATGTATCCTGCAGTGAGGCAGGCGGTAGTTGCCCGCCGCGTGGTGCCGTCCGGATTTGAATGCATATTATATGAAGCGAATCTGTGCGATGTCGTAGCACTGCGCTACCCGACGGGAAGGCTCGTTTTATACACGTAATAGGAAACGTACTTTAAGTATTTCGGGAAATGGCTGACACTCCCACTAGTGCGATCAACGATGTAGGAAAGGTGTGCTTGGTAATCGGACATTGTTAGGCAGAACTGAGGTGAAGGTTATGGGACGTTGTGGTTATAGAGTATTGGACCTTTGTATCTATCTTTGTAATGGGTCTTAGAAATTTTTGATTTATAGCTACCTTAATAAGTTCTTGATTTTAACTCAAATGTAAGGCAGAAAGGGAGGGCTTTTTCCCTGCAGTGGGACAGAACAGAACAGGCATAACATAAATAGGAGTTTTGGTCATTAAACATGCTGTATCGTTGGCAGTATCGTTGGCATCTTAGGCCTGTTGGGTGTTAGCACTTCCCAACCGTTTTGGGACATTGGTGCATACCAGTAATTTACAATAAAAAAACATTTTTCCAAAAAAATACTACCGACTTCCAAATAAGAAAACTACAAATGACATACAGTGGACACCGACTTCCAAAAATAAAGTTATTTTTCTCTTTGTAGTTTTCTTATTTGGAAGTCGGTAGTATTTTTTTGTAAAAAAGTTTTTTTTATTTTTCACTTTTTAGTTGTACCTACCTAACCTAATAGGCGAGTTGTTTAGTAAGTTTCTTATAACGCCAGATTACCCGGAATACCAGGTTACCCGAATATCATGAAACTTGAACAAAACCGATCAAATGAGAGATCTGCTTACCCCTTATGAGCGTACTGGCGTGATGTTATGTTATGAAATGGTCTAAACAATAAACAGACATGCGATTGCAACAGTCCCGAGAGATTTTCCGTTATTTATTGAAGAGTTCTGTTGTATATCTTCGAAATTCTTCATCAGATCTTCACCAAATTAAAATCGGAACATACTCTTTCAAACAAAAAAAGAATTTTCAAAATCGGTTAACAATTGACAGAGATATCGGTGAAAATACACAAAAAAAAAAAAAATTTTTCGAAAGTCGGTTAAAAAATAAATGACCATATATGAGTTTAACAACCCAGTAACTTAGTACACGATTGGTGAGATTAACCACCTGGCTTCATCACCTTTCTATGAGTAATTCCCTAAACTCTATCATTAGCTTGTGAGTAAAGCCTGAACTTTTCAAATCAGCAGCTTGTTTACAAAGGATTATGATCAGGACATAATAGCCGACTCTCACAACACAGTCGTCACTTAGTATCGCTACAAAAAGTGCCGAGTGGCTGGATTCCACAACAGCCAGTAGATCAGTAGTTCCATTTTTTTAAATAAACGAAAACAAGAAAAAGTTCGGTTCTTTAGATCAAGCGTGTCTTCGTCGAATATTAAAGTTAATGCATTGCCCATAATTCCTTCCACTGGCTTTTTCGATACAAGCGATACGAGAGTAGAGTAGCTGACTATAAAACGAACTAGTATAGAAACCACTTTTCACCAGGAAATTATACTATAACCCCTAACAATTGAAAATTGCCATCATCTCGTTCTTTCTAAAAATGGCGGGACGAGCTTGACTTCTTCGCTGAAAATGGCCCATTCTTCTTTTTCCTAACCGCTCTCTCACTGTGTGGAAAAAATAGAATGCGGCCTTTGCAGTAGGTAATGTAAATAATACAGGCTATTTCTTAGTTAGCACGTGAGCCTTCTGCCCGTGTCTGTGTGGTTGCAGGCTGGCCGGCCGGGCGGCGGCGGACGTAACAACAAACGGCGCTGATAGATGATGATAGATACCACGCTGTGCACACAGCTCTGTTTGAGAGAGACACCGCCGCCGCCACCGGGACGGGGCGAGCTCCATTGACGGAATTAAAATGAAGCCACCGTCTCGTGTTATAGTTTATTGGAGGATCCACAATGATACACATACAATATAGACCAGTAATTATTCACGCCTTTTTCTATTAGGTTAAGTAGAAACTACAGAATTTCACACTCTCCAATTGTTACACAATCTTGGATTTACAAGGACTTAAATTTTGCAAAAATAAACTGCTAAATCGTGTCTCAGCTCTCAATCCAAATCATGGTTCTCTGTATGTCGCAGCCATCTGGTTAAATTAGCCAGCTAATTGGACGCCTAGGCCATTCATTAAACGCCGATAATTGAACTAGGATCATTCAACGTTTAACTATATGCCGTATTGAAAGTCCGCCCTTAGAAGAAGTGTGACCAACACTAAGCGAAGTAAATCAAATTTTGTTCAGTTTTTTTGCACTTCGCTCAAAAGTTCAAATGAATTGACTTGGCTAGTTGTTCTTCAGCCATTTAATTGGCAGCCTAGGTGTCTAGGATTGAGAGCTGAGACATGATTTAGCAGATCATTTTCGCAAAATTTAAGCAATCTGGGCTGCGACCTGTATAACATATTATTTGATGTTAGTTATCTGTTATTTTCATACACGCCTTCTTTCAGACTGTTCTTGCCTGGCTTCATTGCCAGCAGGATGGCAATAAAGGAGAAATTAAAAGAGAATATACCTAATCTCCTTTGTGTCATAGTGTTAAAAAGAAGTCTTGGGTCTTAGTCCAACAAAATTCTCAAAAAAAAAAACCTTAAATTCTTATAAGCTTGAGTCAAACCAGTAAGTAGCCAGGCTTCATTTGCGTCTTCTTCTAGAAGACGCAAATGAAGCCCATCAACATTGTTATTGCAGCACCTATGGAGGTAACAGAGGTACAGGGGTACCGAGCGGTGATCTGTGTTACCTCTGAGCGGTACCGACACGATTCTAAAGCCTGTTTACATGCTGCCCGTGTAATATATTGTGTCTATGGAAAAAATGGCTTGTTTTGTGGAGCGCCAGTGGTAGCGCGGATACCATAGGCTCTAGACAAGTTGGTGACATTATATCGAGGAAAGCGTCGCGTTAGCGTCTAGAAAAACGACAAAACTGTATGGAAATGCCAAGCGCTATTGAAATACCTTACATTTTGGAATTTTGATCATCGATATAAGAGCCTCGGGTTAAGTTGTAAGTAGCGATTTCTGAAACATTGTCAGTTATACGGAAGTTATCAAACAATAGAAATGTCTACCTCTACCTACATATACTATGTTCCAGTATTTGAAACATGAACAAAAAAATAACTACACCGGTTATGGTGTTTTGTATGCATGATTGGTATGGACTAGTCTTGCTACGAGTAGAACCATAGTAACTATGTACAATAGGACCTGAAAGTTTAGTTTATTCATAAGATATATCTAAGAAAATCTGCTGAAAGTTTTTTTTTTTGAGGATTGTAGAAATAAACATAAAACTAAAAACAACTTTAAAAGAAAAATATTTCATAACGGAGTGATCCCATATACTTCAGGTGTCACTCCCGCGCGCAGAGGCACCGCGCGACGTTATCGAACCAGCTCGCTTTTTAACACTTTTAATGGCGTGAAAGGCCCACTATCGTCGGTCGTTAATCCACTATGAATACGCATTTCAGAGCGTTGGATTTTCGCCTCTTTCCTCCCGCGCCCCCCTCCCCGCCCGCGCAGTGACCTCACCCCCGCTGTGGTCCGTACAGGTGATGTAGTGACGTCATTATCGTGATATTTCAATGTGCGGATTCGAATGGGACATTATTGTTAATGGATTTTCTGCCATCGAAGTTTTTTGCTTTTGAAACTCATGGGTTGGTCGTAATGTTTCCGGAAAAAGTGCGGTCAATGATTTATTAATGATATCAATGCATCTCCGTCCTTACTCTAATGCAAGTTAAGCAGTTTTCCTCTTTGAAATCACATTTTAAACGACTTACAGGAATACATACTCTAGCTTTTATTTTTCTTCTTTGCAGAACCATCTGAGTATCGGGATGTTTAGCACATCTGTCAGATTGAATTCGTCTTTGCTTCTTTTTTATTTTTTAGTATTTTCTTCAGTTTTATTAATTTCACCTTTGTTTAGTGCCTTTTCAGTCTATGCCAATTAAATGTATTTTCAATCTTTCTTTCTTCACTTTTTTATATTTAGTCCAGTGGCTAACACCTCGCGTCTCGTTTTGAGGTCATGCTGAACGCAAAACGAGAATCCGGGCTAATGTCACTTTTCAATTCATATGTACTTTCCTAGTTAATCCTGGACATCGCTTACATCGGTGAAGGAAAACATCGTGAGGAAACCTGGAGTTTGAAATCAACAACCCGTCTTAAAGCATGGTGATCAATGCTCGTGACCTATCTGTATGAGAATAGATAGAATAGATTGTTTAATGGTCAGTGCATATGCTTATTTGTACCTCAATAAAACAACAAAATCAATGAACTTCACAAACCACGTGGGTTCAGTGGCAGTGTGGTATCACACCGATTCATCCGCGTGAGCGGGCACGTCACAATGTTGCCACAACACACCGCGCACCGCCGCTAAACAGTCCCTCATTAACGGTGCACTCACATGGCAACACTAACTTGGGCTGGCTTCCAATCAACTATATTATACAGCTATTTGAAGTGAAATCACTGAAATTACTATAATGAAAAACGATGGATGAATAATAATTGTGTGTGAAAAAGATGAATGTCTAGAAAGGATGGTTATGAGATGATGACTGATACATATGTTTGGAATAAATTGCAGTTTTAATAACTAAAAAACACGCTTTAATGGTTAATTGAACTAAAAAGTCGCTAATCACGAAGATCCTGGAAAGGAAATGGGACAAACGATTTAAACTATTGCATTGTCATCGGTCCTTGATAAGTGTGCAAAGTTTCAAATCAATCAGACGTTTTGAAGGGGGTGAAAATCACTTTCAAAGATTCCGTTACATTAATAAATAGATACATACATACCAAGCTAATAAAAGCGTGTTAAAAAGACATGATGGTGTGCCAACCCAAAATAAGTTGAATTATGGAGGATGAAGGTGAAGTTATTTTTGGTACTGGTGATAAATGTTCCAATGAGTAAAAGCAGAGAAACATCAAGCCAAAAACATGCAATGATTACCTATCATGTTCTTAACTGAATTACTACAACGGATTTACTGCTTAGGAACTGTCGTCTGCCTCAGAAAGTGTATCTAAGTACCTATACGTAATGTCTATTCACAAATTCACAGGACGTTAATTTCATATAAATTTTCTGCCTACTAAACAGTGCACAATATTCAGTGTACAATACTCTCTCTTTGTCAAGTATTGTGGTCGCCACACTCCTGCCCGCGTAGTGCGTGGCCGTTTGATGGCAATGTGACGCCGATCGCGACTGATTGCACAATTCATATCAATATTGATTTGTACTCGTTTGAATGCTGGTCTGGAATAGACTGGAACACAATCAAATGTACAGATTTTTTTGTTGCACAGTTTTGCGGGGTTTTGTTCGGTTGAGTCAAGTAACTGAAATTTATGGGTAAATTAAATAATATGTTTTTAACTTAATGTTATTTTCCTAAAAAAACATCAAATAGGCAAACACATACACTACCTATTCAAAACAAATAAAATAATATCCATAGGGCTCAGTACCTAAACGAGAAAGTCCGCTGTTGTTGGTACACATCCACAGGCTGCACGTGCAAAACACTTGGCAATATGCTTTAATAAGCATTCAGTGTAATTATTTTATAACATGTATCAGGTATCAGCTATCTAAAAACAGGAACCACCTTACCACATAAGTTCTATAGATCACAATCTTACCTTCGCCTCTGTTAATTCTGATGAGCTAATAAGCGTGAGAATAATGTTACTGCCAGCGTTAAAACTTCAGGAAGTTTACAACTGTCGCTACAAGTTTTTATGTGTAACTCTTCCGGCTGAACACTGAGCAAAATTGTTTCAGATCCAACTTCCATCTTAATATCAAGTCACATTCCTGCATTAGTTCCTACGGAAGTCGTCGACTGCCGGAAAATAATACCGTCAATAGCGATCCAATATGCTTTCATCATAAGCCTTCCGCATTTAAACTTCATAACCTTTAACAAGAAAGTTATAGAGTTTAATTTAGCTTGTTATGTGAACAGTAACTTTGTATGGGAAAAGGAAATTAAATCACTAAACTTATTACTAGAGGCAAGCCGTGCCGGAGCATAGCATCGTCCCTCTAATAACAAACGGGTGAGCAGCGATTAAAGTGCTTCTCTACCCTCAAGACATCATTAAAGAGAAATTCGGAGGGACTTAATTCATTCGGAAAGAAGCCGTATGCATTGAACATACCTACGAGGTAAACGTGGAACTTCCCTATTTGCTCAAGTCAGGTAATGGGACCAACTGGAGGTGTCGAGTGTTGGTTGGAGGGTGCTCGCGGAGGATTTTATTGATAATCGCTTTGAATCGCTGTTTAATTGTATTGTATAAATGAGTTGATCCTGTTATGCGTCTCATTGCCTTACTACTAACGGTTAAAGCTTCTTGCTGAAGAATTAACGGTGTAAAGCATGTTATTAAATGGTTGTAAATTTGTTAAAGAAACATTACACTACAATTAGGTCCACTTGCACCAACCTGGATTATTTTATTAACTCCGAGTTAGTAGCTGACACGGCTAATTATTTATGACATATTTGATATTTAACCTCATGTTAGCAACTTACTCTGTATGAGTTAAGTATTTGGCGCAAGCGGGCCTTAGACGGTTAAAGCAAAAATAATATTTTCAACACACTTGCTCATGAAGTGGCTCTAATTTCACCGCAATTAGGCACATAATGATACCTGTTATCAAACTGTGACTTTTTCATTGCTATTATTCACAAGTGAGTTATAGAGTTTTTTTTTTAATTTTGTTGGTTGAGTTGTTTTGTTCTTAAAAAAGTTTCGATACAAAAAAGATCGTGCTCAATAGTACAAATAAATTAATGTACCTATTGCTTGCTCATTTCATGCAACTTCGTATTTAAATAGATAATTTCAACTTGTACGTGCTTAATAAATAAAACTTTCACTCAAATATAAATTTTATTTGCTCTGTAATAAAGAAAAATTGAAATTCCTTATTTTGTACGTGGCTAAAACACTATCCACGAAAAGCCAAAAAAAAAGAAACCTCATTCTTTTAGTCTATGGCCGGTCGCCATTGTTAAATGCGCGCGCATAGGAAAACTGATTAATTTTGCCCGCCATTGCGAAAAAAAATTCAACTCATTTTTACTGTTGAAAATTAATTTTTTGTATTTTCTTCACAAGTGTGTTGAAAAACGTTGTAAGATACACGTGTGTATTGATGATTACCGTCCTCGGCTCTCTTAAGACCCTCACCTAACGGCTCGGGTCTCAATGGCGCCTCAGCGGTAATCACCAACATTGCACACTTGTACCATAATGTACTATTATTTACTCAGTCTTAAAAATAAAAGTGCCAAACCCAAAAGCTATGGAAAAGTTTTGTAACTTTGATGTCTGCTCTTTATTTTCTTGTAAGTGATAGATTACTAATAATTTCGTTGATTGATAATGTAAGATGAGATGAGACCTGGGGGGTGACCATAAGCTCTTACAGCGGTATCAATTTGATATCGAATAAGTGACAGATGTATACAAGTCAGATACATCTGTCCCTTATTCGATCTCAAATTGATACCGCTCTAAGAGCTTATGGTCACCCCCCTGTATTAGGCGTTTTTTTTGTTCTGTGGATGAGACCCATCGTTTGACTGAAACTTCAATAGAAACTGTTTCCTTGACGACTCTTTTAGAAGCAGAATAATTAAATAAATACTTACATTTGACACAGTATTAATAGATATTTTGTACAGTATTATACATTAATATCTTGTTCAATATTAGTCAGCATTATGCTGAGCGATGACCGTTTTGCGTAGTTGTGACGCATACTTTGTAATGATTGTATTTTTTTTTTTTTTGTTTTTTTATGGTATGCGTCGTGCCTGGCGCAAATAAACAATTTTTCTTTCTTTCTTTTTTATGCTAATATTTAGTAAAATATTTAATTGTTGTTTTTCTCAAAGTTCAAGGAGCATCAGTGCCTAGACTTTTTATTATTAGAACTGAGCTTGATTTAATAAGGAACCGATACTTTTAATAACTACGCGGAGACTTGACAATGGTGGTGCACTAGGTAATATAATAGAATAGAATAGAATACTCTTTATTATGTACACCATATAAGTTACAGAAAGTATAGACGAAGAAAACATTGCACTGGGTGACACAATGGGCGGCCTTATCGCTAAAAGCGATCTTTTCAAGACAACCTTTGGAAGGATATAAAAAAAAAAAAAATGTAATAGGTATAATCCCGCCTTAACTAACTTATTTCTCGTGTCTCTTGTGCGGGTCACAAACAAATACTTTTTACCCGATTGCCGAAGGAGGGTAATGTGTTTATCAGTCTATGTATGTATGTTTGTTCCTATGTGGCGTTCTAGAGACCAAATACGTTGGCCGATTTTGATGATTCTTACGTCAATCAATTCGTCTTAACCCTGCGAGTGTCACTGGCTACATTAAAATTGGAAAAGGAAAAACTGCAGGATTTTGGGCGCTATTTCGTGGCGGAAAAAAATGTTTTTCCTTCCAAACCCATCGTGTGGGGTATCAAAATATAGGTATTAAGAGGTGATTTCAAAAATATATAACACTTACATGTTTAAATATACCTAATATAAAAAAAAAATATCTAAATAGTTGTAAATAAAAAAAGAAATTAAAAAAATCAAAAAACCCTACTGATTAAAAAGCGAACTAAAAAGAAATAAACAAAAAAAATATTGCTTTGCAGTCGGAGGATACATCTGGTTTTGGTCAGCTCGCGAATTTGTGTCCTCCGACTGCACAGCATGATTTTTTTCTTGTTTACGTCTTTTTTTCTTTCTTTCTTTACTAATAAGCCTTTTTCACTGCAAGTTTATGCTTAAATAAATCTCAAGAATAGAGTCTAAATTCGTCAAAGAGACAGCCTTATGATAAGAACAATTACCTCTAAAATAATTTAGTTCCAGATATTTTGAGAACAGAAAACCCTTGCCACAGTCTTGTCTTATCATTCCCTCCCGACTAACTCGTCGCGACACAGACAGGCGACGACACAGTACTAATTTACAAGTAACATGTCCCGAAATTCAGTTAAATCCTCTTTCTAATTAAACTCGGAGCAACTGCCGAGAATAGCCGAACCTCGGAACCTACTTACGAGGACAAAAATGAGAACACACGAGGAATCACTAATAAAGGCCCACCGGTTTTATTTTACACACAGAATACGGGGGCCTTTATTAGCCGCTCAAAAAGCTAAGGTTAGTATAATTATGGGCATGAGAAGGCAGATTGGCCTTTCGCCCCGTAATTGGATTAGTCATTTGGTTTTATGTGCGAGCCGGCACGTGATGTGACGACACAACCGTTCTTATTGTGCGTCTGTCCGGCTGTCCGGCTGTCCGGATCCACGCACTTTATGATTTTTAGGCTTTTTGCGAAATCAAGCGGAGACGATTTTCAACCGATTTCTAAAAGGAGGAGGTTCTCAATTCGACTGTATGTTTTTGTATGTTTGTTACTCAATTACTCCACCAATTATGAACCATTTTTAAATCCTTTTTTTATTCGAAAGTTGGTGCTTCCATTTAATTGCCCCAGTTTTTATCAACCACGCAATATCTTGAAAACAAAAACCGGCGGGGTGCCACGTCACGTCACGGCGCGGCGGCGCCGGTGTGGATGGACAAGTGTAAACATATTTTGTATTACCGGTCGGTATATCAGCCAGTCACAATATCGGGCCGAGTTCTTACCAAAAACTTTCTCGGTGTCAAAAACTAAGAAAATTATGTACCAAAGGCATCGAATGCCGAAAAGAAAGTTACTTTTCGCTTGTAGTGTTTTGTTTTGGAAGTCCGTTTAATATTTTTGGTAAAAAGTATTTTAAATTTTTTTAATGTTATTCAGAAATAGAGTTCCATCAGTTCTTTATTACGTTTTATTTTCACAAAATACACAGCGACGAAAGCCATCTAAACGGTAAAATCCAAAACGAAAGCGTTTTACCGAAAAGCTTTCAGAACGCTTTTAAAAAACCTTTATAATAAGCTTTACTTTTGTTTACTTTTACATAAATACCGTTAAGCTCAGCAATCAGATTAGTCGGTAATAAAATAAATTCACGATAGTGCATAGCTGAGTGGAGGAGGAGTGAAGGGAGAGGGGAGGATATTCAATCAGTGCCGGCATTACTGGCGGCAATCTGTGCGGTAATGACGTCATGTCTTGTAACTGTGTGAGAACGATTAAATTTCCTTGGCGGCACTTTAACACCCATCAAAGGGAAATTCAGGGGGACGGATCCACTCCGATCGCGACGGAATAGTTACTGTAAGTGAGTGTCATTATCACTTGTCTGCTTTGTAACAGATGTATGATATAATATAGAATGTATAGGGTACAATCCGATGAAAAAAAGGCACTGGAAAGTCAATTTATTGTATTGTTTATTTTTCTAAAAGATGTGCGGGTCGGACTTCGCACATTTAGGGTTCCGTACCAAATCGCAAAATCAATTTGGTTATAATGAAAACTGGAAAAATGAGGGCATTTGAAAGAAAATATCAGATTTATCAATTCATTGTAAAATATGCGTAATAATAAACATTATCACCAAATTTCAAGTTCATAGGTCAACGGAAAGTTAAAAAATTCTTCAGAACAAAATTTTGTCTCTCATTCCTTTGCAAATATTTTTGAAAAAATAAATACAGTATTTATCTATTTAACGAGCTCTAAAAAACGATACCACACCCGATGGTGGGTTTCGTGCCTCCGTTTAGAGAGGTTTGTATTTATAAGGGAGGCTTCCCTTAAAAAAAGCTTATACTGTGAAAATTTGAAGAGTGCAGCTCTAACTGTTCGGCTGTAAAATGTGTGTGACAGACGACGAACAGACAGACAGACACGTAAGAGATCGCAATGATAGAGCTGCGTTTGGTCCCTTCGGGTACGAAACCCTAAAAATTAAACACTAGCAAGGCAGCGGTTTATCTGCTAATCCAACCTAGAAAAACTTTCACAATATAGCAGTTTGCCTTTACGGGATCTAAAGTTAAACTAATTAATAAAGGAACACACATCAAACTTTCCGTCCACTTGCGGAATCGGAATGCAATCAAAAGCCGGCAGAAGCCTGACGGTTTTATCATACTTGTGCACAACACAAAGAGGAATGTGTCCAATTACGAAATTAAAACACACAAGTCGCAGAACAAGTGTTTTCTCAACTCTGTGACGTCTCTTGACGGGAAATACCACTGTGTAAGAGTGAACAGAAGGTGTGAGCTCAGCTGCGTTTGAACCCTGTGCAAAGTGACGATAGGTAGTCGTGAAATGTAATGTAGATGTGATCGTGATATGGTCAGTCGCATAATGCCAAAAGATCAAAATTTCAATCGCTTCCAAAATGTTATAAGAATAAAATGTTGGCCTCGTTGATCTAGTGGTCGAAAGTGCTACTGCTGAGCATGAGTTCCTGGATTCGTTTACCGGGTTAGGTAAACCGTTATTGGGTTTTTCTATCTAGAATTTCTTAGTAGCAGCCCGGAGTCCGGACTTGTGTTTAGTTGATGGCAATAGGACCCACTATTACTGACTTGATCTTATCTGGCGAAATGTGTGCTTGCTATTGGTGCACCTCTACCTAACCCTTCGGGGATACAGGCGTGATGTGATCACCACTTCCGGCCGTCCGGCAGGCTTATTACGTATCTTTTTTTTTATAACTTTTAAGAAGGCTTACAGTCTAATTACAATTAATAATAGGTAAATACAACACATAATCAAGTTGTGTTTAAGTGGGGCTCCCATACAACAAACGTGATATTTTTGCCGTTTTTGCGATAATGGAACCCTTCGTGCGCGAGTCCAACTCGCACTTGGCCGGTTTTTATCTGCACTGTTACCGAGAAAACAAAGAAAGAAAAGTGTTTAATTGTCACAAAATAACTAATACTTGCTTAAGCTAACCCAATAATTATGCAAAAATCGTCAAAAAGACGCCTCTATGTTAAATGCGTTCCTTGCAAAGATTTATTTTCTGATTGTCTCGCGTTTGACCACTATCTCGATAAGCGATGATGTGGTCGACGGTGAAGCACGCTTGCCTAGCAGTAACCTATTCACTCGTGACTTAGTATGTGTGAATTTTGAATTATACGAGTACGTTGTGGTTTAAAAGATGATGTAGTGATGAAAATTTAAAAGTTTATCCTTACATGGTATGGTCATGTTGAGACTATGAATAAAAGGCGACTAAGAATAGGTATTTACAAGACAGACGCGATTGGAAATGCCTGAAAGAGACGCCCTAGATGCCCTTGATCTTATTAGTGGTGTTCTTCAGAAAGGCTAGGTGCGCAGTACTCATAACCGGCGTGCGTGCATGACTAGATATATGAACGTAAATGAAGTAAGACGATTATGTATGGTCTAATACAGGCGATCTATAGTTTCTGGACACCCCATGGAAATAACGCGAATGTTTATGTATGTATGTATGTATCTATGTCCGCTGCGTTACTGGGACATCGTCGCGTGTGTGTGTTCGCAACGTTCCCGCGGTCGCAGGACAAGTTTCGCTCCACGTTCATAATGCGCGCAGGTACTTGATTAACTTTGTCGCACGATTCTCTAAACACTCGACTTACGTATGTAGGGACCACTTTACTGATAGTTCCGAACATTGAGTGTTTTTGCGGCACTGGTACGTAACATAGATATTTGACTGAATGTTATGAAACATATTCATCATCATTTTACTCGAAAAACGTTTACTGACTTTTACGATCATACTTTGTAAACCTACATTCTGGCAAATGGATGAATTTGAATTTGAATTGGCAACAACCCCAGGAGCGCAACAGCAACTGGTCTTGTGCACTCGCATCCAGCAGATTGCCGCGATTACCAGTAAATTAATATAACTTGTGGGAGGCCATTCAACGCTGCGTTTTCCGTGTAGCGTTGTGAAAATAGTCGAGTGATGCTAAGATATCACAATTAGTAAGTTCCTAGCCACATCACTAAAAGCGCAGAACTACACTGGTTTTCCGGGTACGCTTGACGCTCTGTCGTTTCGGTCCCACTTGCTTAGCTGATGAAAGCTGTTCCCTGACCCTCAGGACTAACTGTGCCCCAACCTAGGGTGAGTACTACATTAGTTAGGTAATTATACCTGATTCTCTGCGCTGGATAACCTATATTGATTTTTAAACTCGCGTGTTCATACTTAACCTAATTTTGCATCTGTCAATGTGCTCGCTATGTTGGTAAACTATTTGCCTGTAAACCGCTGCGATGTGTTGAGCTTTCACCTACAATGCTTCCCACACCGTTCCTTGCTTAAAAAGGGGAAGAAGCTGGAACATCGCATGCGGCTTGCTACTAATTGCACCGCATCTAACATGCGCACCCTATGGTGCTTCCAGGGTTCACCGTACCGGCTGAGGGCTAGACCCCTTGCCCACTGTTGTACGCTGCTAGCTATCTGCACGCTACCTATGCACACTGCCCAGGTTTTGGCTTGCCTACCTCCACGCGAACCGGTGCTGACAGGTCCGGGACAGTCTCCGGGTACTACCTGTGGGAGATACGAGGGCCGTCCGGCCTACTGTTGAACCTGTGCTGAACAGGTCCCCGCGTCTGCCACGTGCTACCAAGGACGGTACCCTTCCTACCTCTATATACTGTTGTGATAGTGCTCGGAACAGAACAGAGTGACTTTATTTACCCGCGACCTAGCTGTGGAACTTTTTTTACATTAGTATTTGTATTAACTTGTCCAACTAATTCACGTACCATCTACCTACCTATCAGTTAGCGGCCCTAGCCGTTACATCTGGTACGGGGCCGCCCCTCCAGAACCTTTCGGCCATTTGACAGTCTAAATCTCACTTTTACTATCAACAGCGAAGCTAAATTTAGCGTCTAGACAATGAATTTAGCGTCTAGATTCGAGAAAAAAAATAAAAGCAGCATGACTAGTCTTAGGTAAACATACTGTTACTTCGACCGTCACACCTTAGAATCCACATCCAACACCACACCTACCGATAAACCCAATTTCTCCAAAGACGATGAGTTGGTCATTACTCTTCATAAGTCCGGGTTAGGTTACCGGCGCGAACACGACGCATATTAATGACGTCACACACACTTCATCACCGCGTCACCTTGACACAGACAACACTCATTTGTTTAGCCAAGAGCTCGGTACCCACCCCGTCAGATAGAGATACATAGTAATTAGAATTGGGATGAGGATAAGTCGATCTCCATGAACACTTATCCCCGACTTACAGCAATCTCTAATAACAATTCAAATCACACTTTAAATAAGTAGGAAGAAATTAGATTTTTAATTGGTGTTGTTCTTTTTAAGTAATGAGTTCATTTGGTCCATCAGGCCGCCGGTTGTGAAACCGTCGGGCGGCAAGCGAACGTCGGATTAAAATGTAAAAAGGCGCAGCGCTCGCATAAAGAGATTACGGCGAAACGCCCCATAATACCCGTGATGTGAAATACCTGCCAAATACTCTCGGATACTCGGTGCATTCTCACTCGATATTAAATTTGGTTGTTGTTTTTTTTCCTCGCAACGAGCTATCCACAATGCTTTGTAAGTATTTTCATTTGAGTCTGTAAGTTGACGGGTTCGATCGATATCCATTCCAAACTGCCGCTGTTCATACAAAATTAATGACTCTTTTTGAGTATAAACAACCAGCTGTTGCCCGCGGCTTCGCTCCCGTGGACTACCCCACAGGACCCAATTTCGGGATTAAAAAATAGCCTATGTCACTCAGGAATAATGTAGCTTTCTATTGGTGAAAGAATTTTCAAATCAGTCCAGTAGTTTCGGAGCCTATTTTTTTCCACTGTTAATACCCTCGTCGTGTTCAATTTGTTGTAATAGATAATTTGTTTCAAATAAATACAAGTTTTCTTTTGTTTTTGTTTAGATATTTAATCATCCTCTGTACCCGTCTTATTAATAAACGTGGACTAAGGTAAGAATAACTTTATTCCAAGCATTAGGTTGGTACTAAAAAAAAACCGTATTAATAAACACGGAATAAGGAGGGATTATACTAATCTGACACTAGTCTCGGACTAAAAGTTAAACCATGGTGCCAGCTAGTTTAAGGTCGGAATAAGAGTAGTGTAACTATGGCAACCACATTTTTTTAAATTTTTTGCATCGCCCTATTCGGGCAGGCTAAGGTCTTAGACGATACCGCCTCGTGTTCAGTGCATTATCCTTCTTGAATTCTTTAGTATGCATTAGAATGCGGATGCAACAGATTCTAATGTTTTTTGGAGTATTTGGCAGCAAATTGTATCAAGTCAGCCTTCCCAGTAAGCCTTTCCAGTAAGCTTTGCGGGACGTAGTCAATACTACATTAAAATTCGCTGCTCCACTATCCCGAGATCGCTTCTGTCAATGCTTTCACAGATTGACCAGTTGCGTAGACAGTTGAGACATAAAACTACACCAATTTAATATCACAATATCCACTAGGAATCAATTTGCAAATAATATTAACAGCCGCTGAACTACACTCGAATAAATCCCGCCAAAAACTCTCGCAACCACAATTATTACATAGACTCTGATTTTTTATTTCGTAGATGTGGAACATTAAAAAAAATAAGGTCATTGGCAGCTGTTTAGCTTTAGTCAACGAAATTACAAATTAATTAATCATCATTTTATGTAATTTTTAACACGCTTTTATTAGCTTGGTATGTATGTATGTATGTATCTATGTATCAATGTATCAATGTAACAATGTATCAATGTAACGGAATCTTTGAACGTGATTTTCACCCACTTCAAAACGTTGGATTGATTTGAAACTTTGCACACTTATCAAGGACCGATGACAATGCAATAATTTAAACAGTTTGTCCCATTATCCTTACCATTAAAGCGTGTTTTTTAGTTTTTAGAACTACAATTTATTAAGTTTAAAGGTAATACGATAATTTGAAAAGGAGGGATCCTTCACCTTTACTGTCAAATCTCTATGGCAGATGTCATTTTTAGTTTTTTTTTTCTACCTAATGTCTTCAACTTTCTTATTTTTCATTCACTAGTTCATTCTTTTTACTTTTAAATTCAACTGGGTTGCCAGAGCTTACGCGTAAATCCAAGACTAAGAAATGAATAGTTAGTCCGAGGTTATTCCATGTTTATTAATAACATTGCTAGATCTATGTAAATCCTTAGCTACTCCGGGATTAGCTAGTCCAAGAGTAACTTCAGAGTAAGCTGGGAATACGCCATTTTTATTAATAAGACTGTAAGAGTATAGAACGTGTGCTGAACTATAAGTTTCTGGCATACCTAGAAGACAACGACATCCTCAGTGACCGCCAATACGACTTCCACCGAAACGACCGGCTGGTCGTTTCGGTGGAAGCCGTATTGGCGGTCTACGGCTGTATTGGCGGTCTTCTAGCGTATGCCATTCACGTCTGGAGTGAGGCCATCGAGAGGCACGGGGAAGCGCTTGCTGTCTCCCTTGACTTCTCGAAGGCTTTCAACAGGGTCTGGCATGAGAGCCTTATTAGTAAGCTTCCTTCCTTCGGTCTGCCTAGTGGTCTGTGTGACTGGATTGCTGACTTGCTGAGGGATCGGTCGATCCGAGTGGTTATCGAATGCTGCTCGTCCGGTCCGGAGTTCCTCAGGGGTCGGTACTAACTGCTACACTGTTTTTGCTGCACATTAATGACCTGCTACAACCCGAAACCTTTGGGTAAGCAGACAACAGCACGGTTGCTGAGATATGCGTGTCCGGTGCACGGGCTATTGGGCCTGAGATCCGGTCTCTTCGGGAGGCCATGGTTGGGCGCTTGAACCTATCTTTGGAGGCAGTCTCCGAAAGGGGCGATGCCACAATTTAGTCAGTTTCAATTCTGCTAACACCCAGGCGTGTCTTTTTTCTGGAAAAAGAGCCTATTCCACCCGGCTCAATCTTTCCGTGGTGTGACCGTGCCGATAACGGACCATCTCGACCTTCTTGGTGTTACATTAACATCGACCCTCAATTTTGGTCCATTCATTGAGGCACAGGCTCAGTTAGCTGCAAAAAAGTTGGGGATCCTTGCAAAACTGAGACGGTACTTCACGCCTGAACAGCTGCTCAAATTGTATAAAGCGCATGTTCGGATATGCATGGAGTACTGCTCTCACCTCTGGGACGTATCTACCAAATATCAACTTGATGCACTTGAGTTTGACAAACGGTCCAAGAGGCTTACCGGCAACGATGCACTGCGGTCGCCTCAATGCTTCAGAGCCTTGAACATCGACACCGAGTGGCCAGTCTGTCGGTTTTTTATCTGTTACATTTCGGGAAGTGTGCGATGGAACTGCACAATTTGATTCCGCCTAGCCCTTTCCATCATCGGACAACAAGACGTACGGCAATGCGCCACCGGTACATGGTGGACATCCCACCCATACGTACAAAGCATTTTGCGACTACTTTCACTGTGCGCATAGCTAAGGAGTGGAATTCCCTGCCGGAGTCTGTGTTTTCTGATAGCTACAACCTTGGGGTCTTTTTTTATTTCGAAAACAAACCGCCAAAGACTCTAAAACTTCTGTACTTAGGCAAGCGTGCTGTACCGTCGACCACATCATCGCTTACCATCAGGCGAGATAGTGGTTAAACGCGAGCCTATCGATAAATAAAAAAAAAATAATAATACTTCGCTGCGTCAGTAATTAAATTAAGTGAATTAAAGGTAACTGTTATTTAATATTCATTGCTGTTGTAGACTTGCAGACAATACCGAATTTTAAGGGTTATCAAATTGGAATTGGTGTAATGGGCAATGATCGGTGTAACACAGGTTGGCGACAAAAAGCAAGGTGCGGTGCGGAATGGTGGCGCGTAAATCAAGCCGAGCGAGCAAGCTCGCTCATTTAGTTTTTGTGCCCATGTCCCAACCGAGAAGTCACAAAATAGGAACATACATAACCTGCAACTGGAGCAATCTATAGACGCAAACATGATAACAAGTGTTTATTCAGCACTTGCGTTCTGATGAAAGACCTTATGGTATTTTAGAATTAATATTTGTTTCGGGATATTTACCATGTATATTTCGATTTTGGTTGAGAGCTCGATATTTCGGCACCGTTACAAGCGCCATGATCACGAGAACCAAAGTCTTTGCGGGTGGGTGTTATTTACGAGCAGACATATCTGTCTACCCTCTTCCTCACTCGTTTTTCACGCCCTGATTCGAGATGTTCTGCTATGGTCGTTTTTTGGGATCGTTGTTTATCACTGCCTTGATGTGTTCTTTGAATCGGCATTCGGCGTCTGTCCAATATATGATTGCCCACAGCTACAGATAATCTTATAAACTCCAGGCTTTTCCAAGGGCCAAACCACCGGATCGAGTTACATGACCCACAGGTTATCTCGATTGAACGCCATTACATACCTAGAATGGTTCGGGAAGCAATTGAAATAACCAAGTGCAAAAATGTCAATAGGGACGACGGGGTTCAATTGTAGAGACCCTGGAATCCAGTGGTTCAACTATTTAAAGGTCTTAAAACTACTGAACAAGTGTCAAAAGTGGATACAGTGAGCATCGTCTGTCGTGAACAATGTCAAGTAACTAAGTGAGACGAGTTCTGGTAGTAGCGGCATCGTGCGTGAAAAACGAGTGAGGAAGAGCGTAGACAAATATGTCTGCTCATAAATAACACCCACCTGCAAAGAATTTAGTTCTCGCGATCATAGCACTTGTAACGGTGCCGAAATATCGAGCTCTCAACCAAAATCTAAATATACATGGTAAACATGCCGAAACAAAAATATATATAATAATTATATAATAATTAAAATTATATTTCTGAAAAAACCCTTTCACAATACATTCAAATATAATACCATCAATAAACATTACTGAATGTTCATTCCAATACGCAGAAATCTGCTCGTCATGTGTTTCCAAGAAGCGCCATATTGATCAGTACTCGTGGAGCAACGGTACTCAAGACCGAGTCCTTTGTGCGGGCGGCGGGCGCGACGGTCCGCATTCGATTCCCGGTCGTGATTAATGTTTTTGTTGTAGGTACACAATACACACATTTGATCTTTGTGTCTACTGTGGAGCTGTCTTCATCATGCGCGTGGTGCGATGGGGAACTGAACTTGTGTTCTTCTAATGGGGAGTTAATGAAGCAGATAACTGTTGAGCTATTAGTGAAAAATGCTGCAGTTATTAGCGGTTGGGTGTGATATATTTTTTTATATTACATAGGCTCGCGCTTGACCACCATCTCAGCTGATGGTAAGCGATGATGTGGTTGACGATGGAGCACGCTTACCTAGAAGTAACCTATTCACTTTTGACTTAAAGACCCCTAGATTGTAGCTATCGGGAAACACAGACTCCGGCAGGGAATGCCACTCCTTAGCTGTACGCATGATAAAAGTATTCTCAAAACGTTTAGTGCGTATGTTAGGGATATCCACCATGTACCGATGGCGCATCGCCGTACATCTGGTAGTCCGATGATGAAACGGGCTGGGCGGAATTAGAGTTAACGTCTAATAGTTTTTAATCGAAGTGCCACAGGACAGAGGGAGCTAGAGAGTCAGTAAATAGGACTACTCTTTGAAGGATAATTATAAACTATTTACCTTCTGCGCGCGGTTTCACACTCCTGAAAGGTATTTTAATGTCCCAAGAGAATTTAGCTCCTGCACTGGTCCCGCACTGGACGTGAAAATATAACAGTGTTCAACCTGAACAAGGCAATAGTTTACACGCGCCAACAACACCATTACAGCGTCAGCGACACACATTCCGTCCACGCGCCAGCGTCACCGGCACACCGTCAGCGCTAAGAAATGGCCTAATAAAATATTCGCTTCATCGGCTCAATACACACACAACACACATCTAAAGACGTATCAATGTGTATTGACCACAAAATTTGTATATAATTAAGTTAATTGTTATAATAAATTAGTCATCAAGCTGGAGTTGAGTTTGATTCATCTCTCCGTGATTCCTCTTACTGTGGCCAAGACACCCTTAGCCTTCAACGATCCTGTGAGTCTGTGGGATCGGCAGTGAGAAAACCATTTCCTGTGTACATTGCACGACGTACACAAAACCCCTATTCCTACCCAAATTCCGTCTGTTACCGTAGGTCTCATTGTAACAGACATCCCGCACGTAAAACCGACGTAACCTACGTCTGGTGTGGTTTGTATGATAGGTTAGGGCGTTAGGATAACTAGGGTGCTAGGTGATTGCTGTAGGGCTAGGTTTGTAGTCAGTAGGGCCTTAGGGATCTCATAGGTCCAGGGCTCAATTAGTGCAACCGTAGCCACACTGTACGTACTTGGAATAACGGCCGTACTAAGCTGTAAGTCCCGGTGCGTACAAACAGAAATACAGTTTTTATACAGTTTGTGGAATATGGAATGAATGCTGAAACTATACAAGAGTTGAACTTAAATATATTTTAATATAATATTGATTAGAACTCGTTCGAGAAGAATCTGAGTATTTCAGTGCAAGTTGTCGATGTTATTCAAGTTGTAGGTAAATTGAATAGTTAGAATTTCAAGAAATTAGTTACAAAACTTTTCAAAAGTGATAAGCACATTGGGAGCCTCTTCCTTCTTGGCCTTGCACACTGAAGGATGAAGTTTCCAGTTCTGAATAGATTAGAAACAGAATTTCTGACGCCTCGAATGAAGCTGTCGCAACAACTTATAAGTCAATTGCGGAGTTAATTGACAAAATAATGGATAGGGACTAGCTCGCTGTACTATAAGCGAGTTAGAATTTTTTTTTTACAAATTGGCCTGAATACGATCAGCGCTTTATACTTATTTTATCCAAGAAAACATCTTTGGTTCATTTTTTCGTTTTTTTTTTTCTAATATTCTACCGCGGACATGTCCACGCTCTTTTTAACCGATTTCGCAAAAAAGGAGGAGGTTATCAATTCGATTGTATTTTTTTTTATGTGTGTTACCTCAGAACTTTTTATTAGGTGAACCGATTTTGATGATTCTTTTTTTATTCGAAAGTTGGTATTTGTCATGTGGTCCCATTTAATTTTCATCAAGATTTGATGAAGAACTTCGGAGTTATACATCAGAACTCTTCAATAAATGACGGCAAATCACTCGGGATAGATGCAATCGCATATCTGTTTATTGTTTGCACCATTTCATAACATAACATCACACTGGTACGCTTTAAAGAAGTACGCAGGTGTGAACAGTTCACCCCTGGTATACTCTCATTCCACCGGTTTTGTTTATTTAAGTTTCATGTTATTGGGTTAATCTATTCTGGCTTTACTTTGGGCGTTATAGGTACCTAGCCTATAGAACTGTTCCATTATGTACCTACCACAACTAAAAAGTGAAAAATAAAAAACTTTTTTACAAAAATTACAACCGACTTCCAAACAAAAACACTACAAAGTGAAAAATAACTTCAATTTCGGAAGTCGGTGTCAAAAAACGAAGAAACGAAAACAGGAACACCGACTTCCGAAATTGAAGTTATTTTTCACTTTGTAGTGTTTTTGTTTTTTATAGTTATTATATTTTGTTTGTTTTTTTTTTTTTCATAATAGTTACAATTGTTTGACTCCTACGTCAGACATTATTTTGACTTAACTTAACTTATGAATAAATAAATAAATAAATAAACTTAAGTCTACGTGAGTTCATCCCTAACTAAATACTATATATATATATATTACACACCGGCATTACAATTTTATGTTTCTATTAACTACTTATCTTTATGTTATTAACATTTTTTTATTTTATTTTTTCTTATTTCTCTTGATACATTGCTTATGTTATATCATACACTTACGTTACGTTATATTATACACTTTCCGTGAATATGCATGGCAGTGCGAGCAGACCAGTCCCGGCTGACGATTCCGGTTATAGAACCCCGTCGTTAGGACATTAAGGTGAGTATGACTGACTCGCTCTACCATGCAGGCAGGGTGATGGTTTGGGTATGTGTTTGGGTTGGAGTTTATGGATGGGACTTGTTAGGCGGTGTTATGGTGATGTCTGCTGACCAGGGACTTTGCGTTTAGCGTGAGCAAGGCCTCTATGACGACTACGTCTCGATGCTGCATGGCCGTCTTAAGATTGTAGTTGACGACCGTTTTAGTCGGCGCATCCATCGCCCTCTTAGCAAGGCGGCCCGCGGCGTCATCGGCGTCGTCGGTGTAATAGACGCAACTGACTGTATGTCTGGACACCGCCACTACCGCGTGGGAGATGCTGTCGTGTACCTGAAGCCTCCTGGACTTGGTGTTGATGATGATGACGCTGTCTTAGGTTGACCCCTGAGTCTCGTGTATGGTTAGCAGGCGCAAACCTTCGCCGGACCCAAATCCCTGGCTCGCAAGAGAAGCTTTCTCCTCCTGCGTATGAACAAGGAACAGGGTGTTTTGGGCAGTGCTCGGTATTTGCGCCCCTGTGTAACTTTTCACCTTCAGGGAGTGGACCCGCGACAGCGATGACTTGGAGGAGTATATACCGGGGTATATCTCACTCAGTGCAAACGCCACGTCCATTGGATTGCGGTGTGTGCAGAGAAACTCCTGGGTGATACCAGCCACCAGGTCTGGACGGGTATACCTAAGCTCGAAAAGGTTCTCTCTGTCCAAAAATGGAAGCTGGTCAACGTCTCCGACGAGGACAAGCTCGCTTGCTCCAGACAACTTTACTGCCATGACTATGGCCCCAAAGTTGTTCATAAGAGCCTCGTCTACCGTAAGACGGTAGCATTTGTCTTGGCTCTTGAAACCGTTTGCTAGGATTGAGGCCATAGTGCGCACCTTGGTCTTTGCTCGGTCTCCCAAGCGTCGCGCAAGCTTTTCCCTGAGATCTTTGGCAGCTTCTGTTGTCGTGGTGGCTATCACGTCCCTGTCCTCGTCGAAGTGCTTTACCAGCCAGGTTGTCTTACCGCAACCCGGAACTCCGTTAATCCACCTGATACTGGGTACCGCCCAACTTTCCTGCGATGCCGAATACCTGAGGTCCCCGAAATGGACTGTGCCATTTCCAGGATCTTATCATCCGGCATAATTTTGGTACATTTGGCGGTAACCACTATCGGGTTGTCATTTGGCACACTGAACTTGAGTTTGCCCGAGCGCTCCGTCTCCTCCTTGTCCAGGGTCACAAAACCACTCCTCACGCTGTAGGCTGCTATATACGACCCCGTCATTTCCCCTTTGATGACTTGGGATGTGATGTTGTCGTACACCGCTGCCCCTGCTTCCTCGAGCAGTACCCTTAACAGACCCTCTGTGTCTCTCTAGAAGGTCTGCAGGATCTTCCGGCATGTCGTAAGATTGACCTCTCTGGTCGCTCTTACGATTGCTACGTACTCGAGGAACGCGCTCTTTATTGGTCCGTGGTACCTGACTTTACTGCGAGGGTCGGCGGGCTGACTTGCCCTTTGTCGGCTCGTGTTGACTTAGGCTTTTGCTGGGTTGGTTCCTTTAGTGTTTTTCTGAAGAACCTCTCCAGTGCCGCAACACCTGTGAACGTCTCCTGCTTGTGAGATGGTGATGCGTGGCTGGTGCTTGGGAGCAGTGCACTGAGGAAAGTGCCAAACGCTTTCAGGCGACTCCTCGACCGGGCCCGGTCCTTCGGGTTTATGGTATTGCACTGTTCCTTTGCGGCTTTTTCGGCTGCTGCCTTCTGCTGGGCCCTTTTCGATCCGCTTTGAGTGGTCGGACTTGTTGATGGGCTCGTCGCGCTGGCTGCTGGTTGTCTGGGGGCTTTGAGGAAACTTAGAGTTTCCCCTCTGTCCTCGTAGCCAACGACCTCATGATGTTCTGAGGCCTTTAGACAGCCAAAGCGGTCTGCGACGTCTTCTCTCTCTCCTCCCACGACCATTGCGTCCACAGGTGCTAGCGTGCTGTTGGCTGATTGCTGCAGGGGACCAGCTGTAAAGTCAGAGAAAACCAGGACAATGTCGTCCGCGAAGGCTTGGCAGTATACACCCATACTAGCCATTTTGACAAAAACATCTTTGGTTAAGTTATTTTCGTCTCAAACGAAAAAATAATCATTAATTAATATTCATACAGAATTATTCAAAAATTTGTAACGCAAAAAATACAGCAGCATAGAAGTCATTCAGATTAGCTTGAAAAGAAAGGATATGAAGTTAGCGGAACATATGGGAGAGGCTTCTGTCCAGTAATAGGATAACAAAGGCTAATAAAATAAAAGAAGTAATTCTAGCTGCTGGTGTTCAAGCAGAAGGAAGAAGGTCTAGACATTGTCTGGAGCAACACTACATCAAAATAATGTAATTCTTTCAACGTATAGATACTGATACGTCGAAATAGATTCATCACGACTACACCACACCAACTCACCTACAAATTTTTAACCAAAATGAACACCAGCCACATAACTCAGCACATCGCCGCCATTGTCTCACAGCCTCCGCTATCGTAATAGGATCAACAGACTTGACCGAAAACTACGCTCGCTACATTTAGCCTGACATTACTCAAACACCAACCAAACGACAAACTCACACAAGAAATTATAAACTTTATCCAAACACACATAGAGCTTACACAAAGTGAACAGATAATGTGGCGTCGTTCAAGTGTCGTTTTCGTCATTTTCATGTGACATTATCCGTATATAGTATATCGCCGTCATCGGAATCCCCGAATCCCCTCTGACGTGAAGGAAAATTATATTTTTATATGAAAGCGGATTTTTTTTTGGTGTAAAGCTTGCGGAGAATGAATAGATAAGTGGAAATTGTTATTGTTCAACCATTTGGCAGCGTTGAGGTTGTTGTTTAATATGACGACTTCTGACGATTGGGAATAATCGCCTGTGAGCGTAGCAGCAGCTTCTACATTCCAAAAAGCTTTTCAGATTTTTATATTGATTCAATACATACAGCTCTTCTAAACAAGCGTGACCTCTGTAAGTTGTGCCTTTACACTATTTGAGTTCAAATTGCATCAAAATTAATTTAGATCATAATCATCAGTTATGTTTCAAAATAATAATTACATTAATTCATACAATAATTATTCAGTGTGTAATGTAATTACGAGTGACGACTGTTTTGTTTAGTTGGCGCTAATTGATTACCGCGGGTACATCATTCATGAGTGGTACATCGAAATGTTCTAATTACTCGAGTGGCGTGTCGTTACTGCACTTTCTCATATTCTCATCAATTTAATAAAATAATTTAACACGCGTTAAATAATATGCTGGGATTTATTTGACATATTCAAATAATGGTAGGTACTAATGACGTGCATTACAAAAGCCTCTACGAGTCGCGATATTCTGATAGAATTTTGCAAGTTTTGTATTTATATTTGTCAATAGAACAATAAGAGCACAGAGCCTTATTTTTGTTATTTTCGAGTCGATTAATAGTACATTGTTACCCTAGGGGTGAAAGTAACTTATTTAGTCCCGAGACGGGGTTTGGCGCCCGGAACGAAGTGAGGGCGCCAATAGTTCGAGGGACTAAATAAGTTTTTAACCCGAGGTAAACACTGTGCTTTTCATTACAAATACAAGGAAAGTAAAAATAAAAACATGAATTAGCTAAAGAAAAATGAGTAAATTTTATTTTACATTTAAAAACAACTTTGATGAGATAATTTTATTTAAAGTTTATGGTATTAGCCTCTTCCCTTATAAAATCAGGCGTTAAATTCATATCGAACTCATTTTATAGGTACAAATCTCTGCTATACGTATAAACAAAAGTCTTCAAATCGAAAAAATGAATGAAGATCGAATTGCCGCTTTCCCTCCTATTTTGTTTGTTTTTTTTTCTGTCGCCGGCCAGCTATTCAGCCATTATTTTTTATTTTCATCATTGAAAAAATGGTAAATATTTTGCCCAAATCTAAGTTATTTTAAAGAAATTATTGAAACTAAATTATAATAAAGTTATTTAAAAATATATATATTCTTTAATCAATACTTAACTTTAAGTTATTTCAATTTTACATAGTGGCTGTATAGAAAGTTGGAACATGGTTCAATAGATATGTGAAAAAGAACTAGTTTTTTTAAATAATTTGACAGCTGTCAGTTGAAAGCGATTCTCCCTAGGGATGAAAAGTATTACTTTCATCCCGCTCCTCAGGCAACTTCAGACCTACTTTCAGAGTATGAGTAATGAAAAAACTCTTTAAATACGAGTATTTAAGATTACACTAGTCGATAATTCTTCCAAACGTAGTTTAGGATCCTCCACTGTTTGACGATGTACGTCCAAAATAAAAAAAATATACCAATTCGTCTCATCATTATCTAGCCCTGTATGGAAACAAAAAAGTAAAAAGAAAAATATTTGAAAGTTATGAGCGTCGAAAGTTCCATATTTCAACACTAATTTTAACACATCTTTGGGCGTCAATAAATACCATAAGAAGAAGGAAAAGTGCAAAACGGCCACCATACAGGGATAGATTAGTAGTTCAACAATGCAAATAATTTTATTTTGAAAATATACATTTAGTCGTTTTTTCATGATATCTAGACTCCCAAAAGGCTGTTTATAAAATTTCGCGCGCTCGTTTTCGTCCTAAATCATCATCATTTTCGCTACAAACTTGCAAACGTGCTAATTCGTACACGAACTAGCTTCTTACTACTCATCACAGCATCTATCTCTTTCGCACGAGTTGTCGGATGAGATAGCAGGCATTTTAACCCCGCGCACAAAATAGTTCGTGCCGTCGACTAGTGTAACCTTAAGGACCAGTAGCGAAAAATCTGTAGTGATAGTGCCCAGAAGTCAACTCGACTGACAACTTTTAACTGGCGTTCAAAGAAATTTAATTGTAAACAGTAGAGAAACTGGCCTGCCGCTATCAAATATGTAGTTCAAGCTTTCCAGCATGTCGGTCTATTAGGTACAGAATTGCTTCATTTTGATCAGAATCAAACAAATATAGAGCTGGATCAATTTGTGACCGTGGTTCGTATCGGATCCCCCGCTGTGTGCATTTGATTTGAACGCGTTAGTTTATTCGTGTAATTTCTTCGCTTCGATTTCATCCCTTGATACTCATTCACTCATTGAAGGGCAGGCGGTGACTCCATGACGTCGCTACGTCGCCAGTCTCCAACCAATAATATAATGTATCGCTAGAATTTTTGATATTTGTGGTATTTTGCACATCACATGGATTAACTTTAAAGGTTTTCATCGAAACTGGTTTCATTTTAAATGCATTTTACTGTGTACTTAAATATGAAAGGTTTGTAGTTACTCCGCAATATTTACTTGAGTGCGCTACATTTCTTCGTGGTTTCTGAGTAGTAAATAGAAAATATATATAGCAGCAAATGTTTCAATTTACTAGGTATTTTGCTTTGTATAGTAAAACTATTTAGACAAAGAAGAAACACAACTTAGTACCTACAAAATAGAAAAACAGGAGTTTGAATCAAACTGTATCTACAAATATGTTCAGGATACAAACTATTATCTAGATGCGGCACAAACCCGGCGATAAATAGCAAAACACTGTTATGACAAAACTGGAATATCGCAAACATTGTAAAGCAATTAGCAAGCGCGCTCATTCGGGCCGTTTCCATAAATCCACCTATCTGGTAATGAGATCTACGGCAAATTAGCTCTGTATAATTCGGTTTTCGATTTTAGTAATAAAATTATTGTGACATGGGAACGCTGTTCAGTTCGTGAACAACTAAACACAGTGTATGGGAGTTGTGTCGAACTGAACATAATAGAGCACTTACACGTAACACTATGTGACACAATTAGTTTGACGCGCGTTTTACAATTCATTGGCGCACCTATTAAATTAAATAATGGTTTTATATGTGCGCGTTTGTGTAGTCCTATTTGTTCCATATTTTGTACTGAATAAGACCTGATGTTATGTGTTTACACACCCAGTAATGTTGCTACGTATTTTCAGGTGTAAACGTTTACATACGTGGGTAAAATTAAAAGTAAACACCAACTTAATTCTTTGAAGATTTCTCTAGTATAGCAGCTTATTAGTGCTGTGTGATCAGCCGTTGCAATCGGACGCGACTACTCTGAACGCGAAAATTATCGTGCCAAGTGCCACTGCCATCATGCGTTCGGAAGAACTAGTGGCGAACGAGGTCCTGGCAATCCTGCAGTATCAGCTGGATTTCATGGACGAGGTCGGTGTGATACAGATCTGCACGTCTAACTTCAATGAAGAGGAGATACGCAGGGTGAAAACACTGCTGTATGAGTCGCTACATATGGCTGACCGAATACCATCCCGTAGGAGGGATGAAAAAAGGAGAGAGGTGTCTCCAGGACACTATTAAAGTGTTGAAGGAGACCGACCAGGACGACGTGCCGACTTTCGTGGCGAAGGATTTGCTGAAGCGGCCTACCGTCATATTCGACCACGACGACGTCACCGGGCTACTGCGAGACATCACAACTCTCAGGTCAAGCCTGGTCGAATTGCAGTTGAAGTTGAAAGCATCGCAATCTACCATCAGTGATCTACGTATCGATGTGGCAGATTTACGCAATACGGTATGTACTAACATTAACATTAAAAGCGGGATATTTACCATGTTTACTGTTTGTTGCGAGTTCCCGATATTTCGGTGCTGTTGCAAGCACCATGATCACGGATAAACTGAAAGTCATTGCGGGTGGGTGTTTATGAGGAGACAAAACGGTCTACCCTCTTTCTTGTTCGTTTTTTGCACTCAGTACCGCTACCAATGTCACTCACAACTCGATTCTGTTTCCGACACACGAAACTCACTGTGTCCGATCGCGAACTTTTTTCGGCACTTTTTCGGGTTTTACACAGCTGAACGACTGGATTCCAAGCTCTCGACAGTTGAAACCCATCCTCCCGGTTAAAATTTTTATATTTTGTAATTTCGATGGCTTCCCTCACCAGTCTAGGGATATAGTGGCGTTCTGTCGAAATGACCTGAGGGTTATGTAACTCAATCCAGTGGTTCAATCCTGATTCCAAAAGATGTTGAGCTATGGCCGATTTTTGGGTGTCGTTGTTTTTTACCGCCCTGATATGCTCTGAAATTCGACAAGCAACCGTACGCTTCGTCTGACCGATGTATGACTTACCACAACTACAATCTACTTTATAAACATCGGGCTTTTCCAGCGGAAAGTTGTCCTTCGGCGAACGCAGCATCTGTGACACTTTTCTGAAAGGAGTGAAGACAGTCTTTACGGCGTATTTCCGAAGAATGTTAGCAACCTTATCTGTCACTCCCCTCATGTACGGCAAAAATGCTGGCTGCCTCTCAACCTCGCACTTCCGGTGCTTACAACCAGTTTTTTGTTTAGGTTGTGCAGTCTTCCCCGTATATCCGTTTCTCTGTAGGACCCTCTGCACATGTGTTAGTTCAGTACGTAAATGTTCCTCGTCGCATAGATCATATGCGCGGTTAGTAAGTGTAGTCACTACAGAGTTCAGTTGTCGGGGATGGTGGTGAGAATCACCGTGTAGATACCAATCAGTGTGAGTCAATTTTCTATACACTGTGTGACTCAAAGAACCGTCAGCACGGACCCCTATTTTCACGTCCAAGAATGGAATTTTCCTCTCTTGTTCCATCTCGTAAGTAAATTTGATTTTACCATGTATGCTATTAAGGTGTGCCAAGCATAATTCTACCTCATGTTGGTCTCCTTCAATGATCCCAAAAACGTCATCAACATACCTTTTCCACAACTTAATAGGTGTAGATGCAGTGGAGACCGCCAACCGCTTGGTATATGAAGTAACTGGTAGATAAACAGTGATGAAGTAATTTCACGTATTCTACAGACATGTTATTATCTTGCAATTTCACCTTAATTACCTCCATGCATTCCGCAACTGGTACATTGGTGAATAAGGACTCAACATCGAAGCTGACCATTACGTCATCTGTTTGGAGATTGATGGATTGCAAGATTTTAATGAAATGTCGAGAGTCTCTTACATAAGATGTTGAATGTCCAACTAATGGTTGAAGAACAGAAGCTATCTGTTTCGCTAGGTAGTATGTTGGCGAGTCAATCTGACTGACTATGGGTCGTAGCGGAACATTTTGCTTGTGCACTTTTGGTAAACCATATAGTTTTGGAGGCTGTATATTTCTTGGACGGAGCAAGTACTTACCTGTATCATCCGTGATAATATGTTGGTACTCTTTTATTATTTTGCGTGTACTGCGGTTCACTCGTGCCGTCGAGTTGTAGTTCACTTCCTTGTAGGTCTTCACATCACTCAACAAGTTCCGGATCTTATTAGCATACTCAGCAACGTTCATAACCACAGTAGCATTACCTTTGTCCGCTTTAAGTACAAGTACGTCCTCATCCTTGCGGAGATCACGTAGTGCGGCCAACTCTTCAGCAGTGATATTAGATGTTGGAGGTTTAGCGTGTCGTAACGCTACGGCCGTGTCCTGTCTCAGCACATCGGCATCACTCGCGGGTATCATATTACGTCTTATCGCTTCCTCCACACCTCCGATCACCTGTTCGTAAGGTATGCGTTTAGGATTAGGAGCAAAATTCAACCCTCTCTCAAGGACCCTAAAAGCACTCTGAGATAATTCCTTGCCAGTTTATCCGTGATCATGGTGCTTGCAACAGCACCGAAATATCGGGAACTCGCAACAAACAGTAAACATGGTAAATATCCCGCTTTTAATGTTAATGTTAGTGACCATGACAGTTTAAAAACTTATAATACGGTATGTAGGTCACAAGTGCCAGCTAACCACGACAACACACGTCACGGCGCGATCAAAGCATCGCAGCTGAGTTTCGAGTCAGCAAAATTTGACTCGTCGGCGGCTGCTGTCACTGCAAGCGGTGCAAAAGCACGTGCCCTCTACGCGTCTCCCATCGTTGGGGCGCCGACTCCTCCTGCTCCTGCAAAAGATCAGCGGCAACGCAAGCAAGGGGTGCTCAGGTGCCTGTGCGGGTCACAAATAAATACATTTTCTTTCTTTTCTTTTTCTTTTTATGATCAGGTTCAAAGCTCGTTGCCAGCGGTAACAAGACCAGGACAGACCGATGAAAAAGGTTTCGTTCGAGTGATGAAGAAGAAAAAGAAGAAACCTGCTTGTCGCAATCGGTTGAATCAATTTCTATTTCTTGTATATTTAATTATTGATGTTCAAAAGTGCCGCTTAATGGCCTATAAGTGTCACGTCTGCATCACTCCACGAAGGCAGAAGAGGTCGTGGAGTACATAAAAATCAAGACTAAATTCTCCCTGAGAGTCGAGCAGTTGGAGTCGCGTCACAAGATTAATTTCAAATCTTTTGTGGTGTGGGTTCCGACTCATCATTTGGAGACCTTCATGTAGGAAGAATTTTGGCCGACAGGTGTCATGCATCGGCGTTTCCGCGGAAGGCTACTTGACATCATGTCTCAGCGCAATACGTCGCCGACCCAACGTATTAAATAGATTTGTGTTAACGTACTAAATAGATTTATGTATTAATTTATTTTTGTATGTTTAATTTGTGTATTTTACCTATGGGCCTTAGTTGCCTGAAAATAAATAATAATTATTATATTATTAATTCCGTTGAAAGACGTGCGAGGGGCCGAAGCTAACTCGTAGAGGCCATATTAGGCATGTATCAGGAAATGTGACATCAACCGACAATTATCCCTGTATGCAATGCGCAAGTGCATCCAAGGGCAAACCCCGGTTGGTTCAGGAATATTGCAAAATATTGAGTTAAAATGCATTGGGCTATCTATGGGTTTTGGTAGGTTTAGTGGATCGGTTGCCTAAAACTATAGGAGGACTACTGGCCCCTGCCTGACCACTGTTGAACTACAGGGCTATAAAATGGCAGGAGGTGATTGGCACACTCAATTAATGGTCTCCCATAAAGCGTCACTTGCACTTTAGTGACGAAACGCCAAGGGGGCAACATATCCGGTGGTGCTTGAGGAGTGGAGAGATATGCCACGGCTATCAGGACAATCCCGGAGGTACGGTCAAGATCCCTAACAGCACCTTACTGGGTTAACTTCCTTCCTCCAATCACGTTTGCTCTTGCGAATCTAAACTCAAGCCAACCAATTAAGGCAAGAGAGATACTATGGGCACTCTGTTCCCCGTCCCATAAAGGCAAGCCGGAGATGAAGGACAAGACTTCTACCTGGAGATAAGGTCCATGGGGTCGCCAGTACCCACCAGCTTGCCACAAAGCTGCCCTGCGGATTGTATCTCTCTTAGTGTGGCCCCTCACCTTGGGCATGTTGTGGCAAAGTAAAATCTACCGGCACAGATCTAGGGATCATTGAAGTGCGCAAGCCCCACCACGACGTCAACGTAGAGATACTGCAGTGGGGTAATTTGTATTAATTATTATTATAGAGCCTCCGTTTTTAGGGTTCCGAAATCAACATGGAACCTTTATAGTTTCGCTCTGTCTGTCCGTCCGTCCGCAGCTTAGCTCACAGAATCTAAGTACTAGAAAGCTATAGTTTAGCATAGATATACATATTAATAATTTCGACAAAGTGGTAAAATAAAATCATGAAAGCAATTTTTTTTTGGGTACTTCCTATAGACGTAAAGAGGGGATGTTAATTTTTTTTCTCGTTTATCACATTGTGTGGGGTATCGTTGGATAGGCCATTCAAAAATATTATGGGATTGTTAGAACTATTTTTCGATTCAGAGATCCGTTTCCGTGAAATTAAGCTTTAGATTGCAAATTTGCAGGAGCTAATTGCAATTTGCATTTTGCTCCTGCCACCAAAATGGTTGCTCTTGGCTATGAGAATAAAATCACGGTAGTAGTAAATATAACGAAATTAAAAGGAAAACTATTACAGATAAGTAGGCTTTACAAGTTTTCGAGTAATAGTCGACCAACTTATAAAATATACTTGGAACAGTAAAAATTTTGTACAAATGCCATTGAAAAATTACTTAAATAACGTTGTTAGCTGTGTAAAACAGAGTAAATATATGCTTATGAACCATGCAAAAATAAACAAAAATATAATCATAACATCCTTAGTAATAATGATTTCTAAATTAATAATGTTTAAGCTCGAATAACGCATTGGAGTGGCTGGAGTCGTTGGCAGTACTGGTCCGTAGTCCATACAGTGCAGAAGTATTTTCGACGTTTTGTAATCTAAAGTCAAATTAGATTCGATTGCCAAGCAAATTACTTATTTTCTCTTATCGATAGCCATCTATAAAGTCAATATTCGACCCGACTACATCACTAATTGAGTAGCGTAAAACTTTCCAAAACGAAATAGTGAATACCGTAAATTAGAGGTGAATACATACGAAATTCCGAAAGAGATATAAACAAAGAGCGTGCGCGGAAGGATCCAGGAACGAACCATACCATTCCCCGTGGCTCTACGCGATCGTATCGGCTCCTTTCGCAATTCGCACCGGCGGTGGTACTCAAATAAAAAATAAATAAAAAAAATTGGTAATATATTTCTAACTTCAGTTGCGAAGTTGGATTTTACAACTCCTTCTTCAGTTACAAGTAAGTCCTTCTTTAGTTTAAGTCAAGAGTGAATAAGTTACTTCTAGGCAAGCGTGCTTCTCCGTAGACCACATCATCGTTTACCATCAGGCGAGATAGAGGTCAAACGCGAGCATATAGATTTAAAAAAAAACATCATCCTATGTGGGCCCGTTTTTATACGTATTGTGCCGCTGAAACCGTTAAAATATTCATGTAAAACAACAAAATCCTCTTCTTAGTCCGCATTTTATGGAACTTCGGAACCCTTTTACTGCGCGTAGCCCGACACGCACTTGGCCGGTTTTTTTATTTTAGTTTTAACACTCATCATATCAGCCTAAAGACGTCCACTGCTGGACATAGGCCTAGGGGCATAGGGGGACCAACCGTCGCCTTATTGACCGGTCCCGTGCATCTCGTATCCAGTGGATCCCCGCAAACTTTACCAGGTTATCGGTCCACCTGGTGGGTTCGCGGTCACAACTCCAGAACTTTTCTGCCCCAGTGGCCATCCGCTCTGCGACCAATGTGCCCTACCCTTGTTCGAGATATATCAGTAACGCTGGTTCTCATGCGGATCTCTATATTTCTGATTCGATCACGCAAGGCAACACCGAGCATAGCCCTCTCCATTGCCCTTTGGGTGACTGTAAGCTTTCTGATGAGGCCCATTGTGAGCAACCACGTCTCATAGCCACAGGTCATTACTGACAACATACTCTGATCATATAGACTTTCGCCTTGAGATACTGTGTTAAGTTGGACGAGAAGATACCACGCAACTTCCCAAACGCTTTCCAGCCGTATCGGATTCGACGGTTGACCTCTTTCTCGAAGTTAGCCCTACCCAACTGGATCGTTTGTCCCAGGTAGACATAGTCGTCCATAACTTCGAGTGTAGAGACTCTGACCTTGGTAAGAGTGGGTATAACATGGGCATTCAACATCACCTTGGTTTTGTCCATATCATACTAAGACCCACTCTTTCGGAAGCTCTATAGGTCATCGAGCATTGTACGAAGGTCCTCCATGGTCTCAGCCATGACCAATATATCGACGGCAAACCGAAGGTGAGTGATGTACTCGCTATTAACGTTGATGCCTAGCCCACTCCAGCCCAGAACCGAGCAGAAAGTGTGCAGGTGTGAACAGTTTCGGAGATATGACCGATCTCCCTGTTTAACACCTCGCTGCAGAACCTATACAGTTTTGAGGCCTGGTCCTGAAGTCGAACTACATGGTGGCGTTTCTGTACAAATACTTCATTTCGATGCACCAGTAATCGATTTGGCACCGTTGGAGAGACTGCAGTACAGTACAAGTCTCGATCGAATCGAAAGCTTCCTCGTAGTCCACAAAGGCTAAGCAGAGGCTGCCGCAGCTTATTCATGTAGTCTACGATGCTGAAGCCTTTATGGCATCCGGCTTGTTCGGGAGGCAAGAAATCGTCAAACATGCGCGTGAGACGATTCGTGATGAATCTTCAAAAAAGACATGGCTAAGAAGTGAAATGTGCCTATAGTTCTTGAGCAGGACATTGTAACCCTTCTTGAAGAAGAGTACCACCACACCCCTTTACCATGCCTCTGGCGTTTTCCCCTCGATTATACTCCATCGTAACCCACTCAATTCTCCTAAGTGTTCGCGTGTTATATGTTGCCAGGACCAGTCGTCGGTGTTTATTCGGGTAGCCAGATCCACTCCGGGGATTCTTCGCACCTCTTGCCACGCCATAGCCTCGATCCCTACCGTAGTCGTGGGTAGATGGGCTGCCGAGCAATAGGGGCGTTTTTATTTGTGCTATTCATTTCGATTTGGTAGGGTTTGCCGTAATGGCCACGCTTGGCAGGCGGGTTGGCAATCGCAGTTTGTTGTTAAAGTGCACAGAGAACGCTGCTGCCCATTGTCTGGTGTGTCCCTTAGTCGCCTCTTACGACACCCATGGGAAGATATGGTATGGTGAAATTCTTTACGTCCGACACCATGCGGAACAAAAAAACTATTAAAAAAAACGCAAATAATGTCCTTAATAGAAATCATGCTATCTAGCCTTGGGATCAGTTTCAATCTAGCCGGATTCAGCTGAATATCAGTATTTTACATAACTTGACTGCGTACCTGACCTCTACAACCCAGTAACTGTGACTGGGACACAATACCTTCCCCTTGGCAAGACTAATCATCATCATTTCATGACTTCTTTCATGTCTCATTTCACTCGTCCACTGACAGACCTCGGCAAGCTATGTTTAACCTTGAAGATCTAACGTGCGGCTGATATTATTTAGCCTCAAGCACCTTCCCTCCGTTCCTGTATTCTTTGAGCTTCTTGTAAGTACTAAATCGTAAGCAAGTAAGTACTTCCACAAGAACAAGGTTTCTTCCGGTACCTGCACAAACAAATTCTTTAATTCGTGGAGTGTTTTCCGCGATTATTGTTAGAGGAATAGACAGCGAGTCTCGTTGTAGTGCACCTTATATTATACGAGTATTGAGAGCGCAGAGAACGAGTATTATAAAGTACTGTGTTTTCTACATGGAAGTGCTTGTTTTAAATTTTTTAACACACTTTTATTTCGAGTGAAGTATTTACGGCCTCGTTCGTCTAGGTGTCAGTACGAGTCTGACAGACCCCTCCGCCCTCCCCAGGGCGTAGGACAACCAAGGAAAAAAAAATAAGCTGTCACAAGCGCAACTGCTGAGCACAAGGTCCTGGGTTGTGTGGATGTCCAGGTCGGGCAAAGTGTTATCGGGTTTCTCCATCTAGAATTTCTCAGTAGAAGCCCAGATTTTAGAGTTGTGCCCCATTGATAGACATAGGCTTGCCCTCTGTTACTTTGAACTTTAACATAATTGGTGATATGAAGGTGTACCTCTGCTTAATCTTTCGGGACATGCAGGTTTGATGTTATGTTATGTCAACTACATAGTTATCTCTTGCTTTATTCAAATCAAATCAAATCATATCATGTTTTATTTGTGTAACATAGGTAGTAAACACAGTTCTTAAATTAAAGTTCGTAGGTCGCTATGTTATGCCAAGAAGCGTACAAATATTATGGTTACATGCGAAATACGAAGAAAATAAAATATTAATCATGCGAGAGGTAAACACAAATTATTTGGTAGGTATGTCGAAATTAATAGAATGTGATAAATAAATAACAACAAAATTATAAATGTCACAATATGGAGTAATTTCTACAGTCAATAAAATAAAATATTAATCATGCGAGAGGTAAACACAAATCATTTCGTAGGTATGTCAAAATTAATAGAATATGTTATATAAATAACAACAAAATTATGAATGTCACATTATAGAGTAATTTCTACAGTCAATGCATAAATAATAATCATAAATTACAATTAGTCACAATATTCAATTAAAGATTGTTCCTCCAGTCAAATAAATAGATAGGTCTACATTAATTTATCATTCAGAAAATCATCAGTTGTATAATAAAAATTTTCAATTAATAACAGTTTTTTTTTTTTTGAAAAGTGTGACATTCATATTTTTTATGGCATCTCGTAATTTATTATAAATGCGCGGTGCCATTCCTAAAACACTCTTACTCACTAAGGCAGTCTTACAACGCTGATTGCTTAAAGAGTTTGCGTATTGGCTACGAATCGGAATATCTCGTAACGTAGACACTTTTTCGAATAACCTCATGTTTGTTTTGACGAAAACACTAATTTCAAAAATATATAATGAAGGTAAGGTAAGTATTTTCAGCGATTTAAAGAATGGCACACAGCTATCATCTATTTTAAGACCACACATTGATCTTATGCATCTTTTTTGTGCCCTAAAGACGATGTCTTTATCAGTAGAATTGCCCCAAAAAATAATACCATATCGCAAAATTGAAGCTACTAAGCCGTGATATGCTACTAGTAGCGAATCCATATTTATTTTTCTCGCAATTTGGAAAAGTGCATTTGCTGATTTATTTATTTTCTTACTCAGGTCATCTATGTGGGCCTTCCAGTTAAGCTGGTTATCAAGAAATAAACCTAAGAATTTAGCTTCTTTAACTTCTTCAATGTCACAGTTGCTATGTCTGATATATATTTTTTTTTTTAAAGGACCTTTTCTATTCAAGCGCAGATACCCCTGAGTAGCTGGTTTTAAAATGAGAATCACGTCTAAACAGCTAGTCGTAACTTTTTGGCAAAAATATATTTTACATTACACCATTTTTCTTAATAATTTGATCTAATAACATTTTGAGTTTTATTCGGATGATATAGTGTAATTAATTTGTAAAGTTAGGTCTACTACGGACTAAAAAACGACAATCGCACCAATAAAAATAGCTATCTACATTTTGATCTAAGGCTTTTTTTTTAAGATATAGAATAATAAGGAAAATAAAAAAAAACTACAGAATTTTGGGTCACGCGGGTTTGAAATGAGTGTGCGTTTTATTCCCTCAAGGTCGTTGGCGACTGTCGTCGTCTTTACTGAAATTTGCATCCCATCACCTTTCAACATAGATAAAAGGCAGTATTCTTCTTTATGCCTGAAAACACTTTGCCATTAGCAAGTTAGCTGCTGTTCCATTAATCTCTCGTCTCTGTTAATATGTAGCTGTCAGTAGCGTGTCACATTATGATGACTGCACTGACCTCAGCTCGACTGCTCGTCCAGTCATTACTGAGTCATTAGTGCTAGTAGGTATATATTACTAACTATGATTAATAACTGTTTCAGTATACGATGCAGAATTAATTGATTCTAATAGGCATACGGGATCTTTTTGTACATTTTAATCATAGCTGCATATTTTAAATATTAATGTAGAACAGGATGTGATGTTATAAAATACGACTTTACGAAAATACGGACGGTGTATTTTCGTAAAGTCTGATGATGTAGATGATGATGATATAATCTAACATAACAATACCATAACAGTAAATAAGGCCACCATCCCACCGTAAATACGTTATTCAATTTGTAAACGAATCACCATTTAAGAAATAAAGCAACTAAATGATGTTAATTTTGTAAAGTGGCAATTGTTCGCACAATAAGGGTGACTACAGCATGTAATGACGCCTTCTAACTGTTGTAAAACATCCACGACGAATTCGCCGGGACAGGTGTACTGTACCAGTGTAGCAGCGTGTACCAGTGTGCGAGTGTGCGGGTGTGCGATCAGCCCCGTAATTATGATAGCGGGTATAATAGGCCCCGGCCGGGGACGTAAATCCTGATAGCGCCGCAAGCAAAAAGCCTCAACACCACGTAGAACGGTCCAGAAGGTTGACTCTAAAGTACTCGGAAAATTGTAGTTGTACGTGACGAATTTAGTGGATACTAGTATGAAACATATGTGTTTTTACCATCCTCACTCGTACCTACTTTCGACCGTTCTTGGTAACAAGTTAAAATATGACAATGACAGCGACTATCACACATCTCAAAGAATGTTCCCGTGCATACGCAATGATGGGATTGGTAGTTCACAGTAAGAGGCGATGAGACGATGATGCGAATGACCTTTGAATGTGTACTCTGAACGATCGATTGCATCATCGCCTATTTTGCATTAACTCCTGTTAGCGTTTTCAACGTCTGTCGGCTGAGCTAAAATTAATCTCTCACTATTGAAGTATAGTTACGTTAATCCAAAAGTGAGCCTTCTTTCTCTTTTACTGTGTGGCTCAACCCTACACGGAAAATAACTCATTTAGTTGGTCGCCGGTACCAACCCTACCCCTCATTTACATTTCACGTAACACTCAAAAACTTGCAATTCTTTCCCCCCGGAATTGTGTAATGACTGTTATAATCAAATTTTTGTCTGTAATAATAAAATACTGTTTCTTGGTACAATTCGGTAGGTAAACACTTTAAATTGAAATATCCCAGAATCTGACCGTTTTATTCTTAAATCGATAATTTTATTGCTTTCTTCGATATAGTGAAACGTGGAATACTTCTAAAATTATGCCTAATTTAAATATCTAAGTAAACTTAGCAAGACATACATAATATATACCATCACGCCTTTTTCCCATAGGAGTAGGCAGAAACTACAGAACGCCACCTGCTACGATCCGTACGTAGGTATAGTAGTCTCAGCGGATCGTTGTGTCTCTGAAGGTAGCTCTGCGAACCATTGCGCAAGAAACAGTTCGTCATCGAGTATAAAATCAAGAATCAAATAGTTTATTTCAAATAAACCTTAGAGGTACTTTTAAATTGTCTAGTTGCAAGCGTCTGTAAGTCTCAATGGAGAAGAATTTGCACGAAACTCCACGGACACTCTTTTCCATCAGTTTCAATTACAAGTTTTTGGTTCCATCATTCATGTTGAAAAACTACATATTTGTGAGAACGATGTAAGCAGACGTGTACGTAAAAGCGTCTAGGGTAAAAAAAAAAACTACTATAACAGGCCGAGACAGCTAAGTTATGACCAATTCCAACTGATGGCGCCCGTTTACGAACATGACGCATGGATCGGCACCACTCAGCTCAACCATTACTTATATCCTCAGTTAGTCCTATCTCGCTTACTGTATATACTGCAGTTAGCGAGATAGGATACGACAAACGTAAGCGAGTGAAATAGGCAGTTATACAATGCTGTCTTCTACTTCAACATTGACTCAAAACTAGCAACTGTGCAGGGTCTTGTAGCGAACTTTGAGACACAAAGATCTGTTGTGACTACTGTACTCCTTTGCTTCGTTTTTATTCATACATTCGGTCATACACGCACGCCGACGAACAGAAGAACAATCGTATTTTTAAAGTAAAATAAAATTTTAGTACTTGAATTATAATATAATAAATAATTATAAAAAACACCATTAAAGCGTCCTGTGTTGAGCTTGATAACCATGTTGTAGTTTTACAGACCTCCAAGCTACCAGAATATATCTGTGTTTGACTCTGAAATGGAGGATATGTTAAAAAACGTTAGTACTAGTAGTGAATCAACAGTCAAAGTTAGTACTAGGAGCGATTTTAACATTAACTTATTAGAAAATAACTCTAACCGTATCAGATTATTGGGTCTCTTTAAATCATTCAATCTGGCAAATGTTTTATTGTATGTTAGCCAACAAGAGTGACAGATGCTTCTGCGACTTGTATAGATAACGTTTTTTGTAATTGTGATTACTTAGATAAAGTAATTGTAAATAAGTTAGCATCTGATCACAGTGAACAAACTATGCAAATAAAATTTAGACCAATTACTGTCAAGTAAAAATTTCGAAAATTTTAATAATACCTGAATTCCTCTCCCCTCGTTCAGTCCATCCAAAGGTTGTCTGTAAGACATTCCCTGTGTGATAAGACCACCCATTGTACACTTGCTTTTATGATTGTTTGTCCTGTATATAAATATATATATATATATACTAGCTGTGGCCCGCGGCTTCGCTCCCGTGGACCACCCCACAAGACCTAATTTCTGAATTAAAAAATAGCCTATGTCACTCAGGAATAATGTAGCTTTCTATTGGAGAAAGAATTTTTAAAATCGGTCGAGTAGTTTTGGAGCCTATTCGGTACAAACAACCAAACAAAAAAATCTTAGTATAGATGTGGTGTACAATAAAGAATATAATAAATTATGTATTACATTGTAAATTATGTATTCAAAACTTTAATAATATAGATGACCCAAAGGAGTTCATGTTCTAATTTAATTACACTAGCTAAAAGTATTTACACAAAGTTCGTATATTATAGCGATTGGGCGACTTCAGGCATTCGTAAAAGCAGGGAAAAGCTTTATGAATTTTATGGCCTAAACCAACATATATGATTAATACAAGCTTTGATAAATATGTTGCGAAATACTCAAAAACCTTTAAATTGCATACCAAATAGCTAAAGCGCTGTATATTAGCAATAAAATAAAATCAGCAGACGATTAAATAAAAACTATCTGGAAAATTATAAATAATGTTATCGTAATACGAGTAAGTAAGAGACTGCACATGGTCCCATAAACTCAGATGTAGAGGTAGCTCAGGCATTTGAAAACTTTTTGTTCTTCTTCTTTCGCGCTCTCTGCTGCCTTACTTAGATAAAATGTAAATGCGTGCCCTTTGGAGTTTAAGTTTCAACATACTAACCCCAGGCTATTTTAAAAGTTTTTAAAGATCTTAAAATTAAATCAACAAAAGATCTTTGGGAAATATCTGTAAAAGACTGTAAATCAATCTTTGAAACTATTGCGCCCTATTTTGCATTCATATTTAACACTAGTGTCGATCAAGGAGTTTGCCGGACCTCATGAAACACAGTAAAGTAGTTTCATTGTTTGAATCCGAGGAAAGCAAATTATTCAATAATTATTATAGATCTGTGTTAATTCTGCCGGTTCTCAGTAAGGTCTTCGAAAAGTTAATGCTCAACCAAACGTTGCGTTATTTTAGCAAATATTATAGGATCAACAGTATGGTTTCACCAAATAGCATTGCACAACTGACGCTAGCGTCACCCTAATAAAGAACATCTTTAAGCCTGAGAAGAAGCACAAAACAACCTCTCGAAGGCGTTCGCTTTACTCATGAGACACTATTGTTAAAGTTCGAACACTATTGGATTACAGATTCATTGATGATTCATGGATGACATTGTTCTTGCTGCACATAAATGATCTGCTAAAACCCGGCACCTTTGGGTATGCAGATGACAGCACTGTTGCTGAGAGATACTTGTCCAACGCACGAGCCACTGGGCCTCAGGTCTAGTCTCTCCGTGAGGCCATGGTGGAGCGCTTGAGCTTGTCCTTGAAAGCAGTCTCCGAATGGGGCGATGCCAATCTGGTCAAGTTCAATGTCGCAAAAACACAGGCGTGTCTCTTCTCCGCGAAAAAGAGCCAATTTCACCCGGCTCCATCTTTCCGAGGTGTAACCGTACCGATAACGGACCATCTTGAGCTTCTTGGCGTAACGTTGACATCGACACTCAATTTTGGCCCATACATTGAGGCAAAGGCTCAACTGGCTGCCAAAAAGTTGGGGATCCTTGCGAAGGTGGGACGGTACTTCACGCCAGAGCAGCTGCTTAAGTTGTATCAAGCGCAAGTTCGATCTTGCATGGAATACTGTTCTCATCTCTGGGACGGATCTGCCAAATACCAGCTTGATGCACTAGAGTCGATCGAAAAACGGGCCAAGAGGCTCATCGGTAATGAGGCATTAGTAGAGTCAAAGCTCCAAAGCCTTGAACATCGTCGTCGAGTTGCCAGCTTGTCGGTTTTTTATCGGTTGCATTTCGGAGAGTGTGCGATGGAATTGCATGATCTAATTCCGCCTAGCCCGTTTCATCATCGAACTACAAGACGTACGGCGATGCGCCATCGGTACATGGTGGACATCCCACCCATACGCACTAAACGTTTTGGAAATACTTTCATTATGCGTACAGCTAAGGAGTGGAATTCCCTGCCGGAGTCTGTGTTTCCAGATAGCTACAACCTCGGGGTCTTTAAGTCAAGAGTGAATAGGTTACTTCTAGGCAAGAGTGTTACACCGTCGACCACATCATCGCTTACCATCAGGTGAGATAGTGGTCAAGCGCGAGCCTATCTAAAATAAAAAAAAATAAAAAAATAAAAACATGATAAAAAGATATGGCTCATGAGTTACTTAGTTCATATTTGAAGGCAGACAAGTGAAAGTTCAGGTAAACGGCATAAACTCACTAGGGTCGGAAATGACAATGGGTTTTTCAAAATCAAACAAAGATGGTGTTATTTGCTGATGACACATCTTTGATATTTAAAATAGATCAGCGGTCACAAAATCTTGATGATGTGGATAACTCTATTCATCAGATCCAATATTGGCTTACAGCAAACAATTTGGTACTAAATGAAAAAAACAATGCATTAGATTCACATTACCGAATGTTAGAAGTAGCGAATGCGACATCATATTGAATAGAGAAAACCTGGACTTCATAAAACAAATAGTTTTCCTAGGAATTTACTCTAGACGACAAATTACAATGGGTCCTCACATAACATCTCTTGCGGGTCGGCTATGCTCAGCCGCTTTTGCTGTTAGAAAGATCATCCTTTAGTGTAGACAAAATCAAACTGATTAATCTTTATATTCATAATAAAAGTATTGTTTTTGTTTTTTTATTTTTTTCTTCTCTTTTTCTTCAAGAAATTGACTCACACACTATTCCGTTGTTGTTGAATTTGGTAATTAAACTATGTTTGCAGTATTTGTAAGTATGTAAGAACCATGTTCCTATTTATCAAATGAATGAATTTACCTGTTAGTGTTCGTAATACTTTATGTCTATACGTAGTACAGCAGTTTTAGTCTGGGTGCATCGTCCTCACGTATATGAATTAATGTATGTATGTGAATATTATAAAAATCTTTTTTTTAAGAATAAGTATGGAGTTTCTCATCTGTTCTTCTATCCATAACAAGCCGCTTTTCCGAGTGGATGGTAAAATCATTTATTATTACTTTTTAATTTTTTGACGTTCAAAAGTGCCGCTTAATGGCCAAATCGATATAAATAAATTTGACTTTGACTTCGATTTTGAATACTACGCACCAAGAAAATACCTGAAAAAATGCCGTCAAACCAATGGTAAGCTCATAACATGGAACATTTTGTGATCCAGCACATTTAAGTGAGTCAGCGATCAATCTAGTAAACGAAATGATTTCTCTAGGCGCCGTGTGATTGGAAAAGAATTCAATTTGCGTCTGGACAAATATCTGCGCAAATACGTCTGAGATGCATTGACGATATGAGTCAACATGACATGATATGGGCAAATATGTGTGGGTTTACAAGACTTGAAATAAAGTAAAAGTAAATCGTCTGCATTACAAATGCATTGAACTATATTATATCAATTTAACGTAATGAGGCATCAAAGATATACAGATATATTTTGTTAGATTATAGCTCAGTATCACAATAGAATAGATTCCTAATACAATGATTCTAATCACCCATCGGGTAGGATCATGAATCTGATTAGTGCGTTTAGTTGCTATAGCGTATCGTAGTAATAGCCCGCGAACATTCTGTTCGCAAATTCTCCCTTTAACTTTTCCACTTTTCTTTCACGTGTTAAAATCAAAGAATTGTAAAATAGAAAGCACGTTCTATAATCTTCCAACATAACGAGTTAAACTCCTCACTTCGACTAAAAAGACAGTTCCACATTACAATTGGCAATGTGACTTATAGAAACTGCTCCGTGTCTCCCCCCCCGCCCAAACCAGACATCCCTCCTCCCCCCTCACCCCGCAGGTCAGGTGGGCTGTAAATCAGCGTGAGCGCCGATGAAACCAATCCCGTTCGATTAGCGCCTCCTCTGCAAGATACCTTAGATGAAGGCAGAAGGTCCACTTAGCACAGGCTATATGGCGGGTAAGTACGTGAACCTAGTAATTGGAATATTTTTGTATGTTTAATGAATAGATGCATATGTATTCCTCTTCTGCCCAGAATTTAAAATCATCAACAGCGTTAGGATTTCCTTCACCAAGATCTACCTCTCAAAAACAGATGTATTGCTCGCTTTCGATTATAATAAATTTTTAAATGCCCAGAGCTCTAGGTCGAAACTTTGCGCGCAAAACATTTACTCAGAAGAATTTATAAAACATGCAAATTTTCATGGTCCGCAAAATGACTTCTAGAATTGGTATCAAATCAAAAGTAATTCATACAAATGAGGCTGAGAGTCAGCATTTTTAAAACGTCTTAATTCTTTATTGTACACCAAAAACAGCATTAAATACAGTTCTTCAGCCGGGCATTGCCGCCCTTCTTGAAGAAGAGTACCACCACACCCCTGCACCATGCCTGTGGCGTTTTGCCCTCGAGTATGACGGAATCAAACAGCTTCTGAAGGGCCTTAAGGACCAGTATTCCACCCGCCTTCAGGAGTTCAGCCGTGATTTCGTCATTACCCGGCGCCTTGTTGTTTTTAAGCTGTTTCAGAGCCATCCTAATCTCGTACAGGCTAACGTCCGGAATATCTTCGGTATAGTGTCGGGTCAATCTAGCTCTTGGGTCGTTGGCTAGACTCGCAACGGGCTTACTGATTGATGTGCACAACTGCCCATAGAATGTCTCGATCTCCCTCAGAAGCTACGGTTTGGCGGATACGATCCTGACATTGTCGGTCTTCAGTTTCGTGAGCTGGCTCTGCCCAATAGCCAGATCCCTTGAAAAAACCTTGGAGCCTTTATTTTGCTCAATCGCGTCTTTAATACGCTCGGTATTAAAGCGGCGGAGGTCTCTTTTCAAGGATTTAGAGATCTGTCTATTGAGCTGCCGGTATTTGCACGCCTCATCTGAAGACTGCAGGATCATCTCACGCCTCTCCTTCATAAGCTTGAGGGTATGATCAGAGAGCTTTTTCTTTCTATCTGTACGACGGGTATTGAAAAACTTAGACCTGACCGTATGGACAGCTTCCACGAACCCGTCGGCGTAGTCGTCCACGGAGCTCCCTAGGCACTCGAAACGATTCTGGAGTTCGAGCTGAAAGCTCTCGGGGTTATGGACTTGGATCTGTGCTGGACGGAGCGTGGACTTGCAGAGCGGTGCTTAATATTAATGTTCAATGTGCCTTTTACCATGTGGTGATCGCTCCCGGTTTTTACCGAATTGATCACAGAGACATCATTGATCATTTGCTTCTTGGTTGACATGATGAAGTCGATCTCATTTTTTGTTGTACCATCGGGGCTCTGCCAGGTCCACTTCCTGTGTTCACGCTTTTTGAAGAAGAAGTTCATCATAAAGAGGTAGATGAACCCGGTGGTTCCGTCGTCCAACTCCAAATTGTCCCACTTGCAGCTCATCCTAATCTCGTTTGTCTAAATTTTAAGGTTAGGTTAATCCAGTTTCGCGTTGAAGTCCCCCATGACAACGGTGAAGTGAGTTTTGAAACCATGCATGGCTCTGGAGATATCCTCATACATGGTCTCTACCTCGTCGTCGGGGTGTGCCGAGGTTGGGGCGTAGACCTGTATGACCTTCAGCGAATATCTTGAGGATATTCTGAGTATAAGGCACGCCACCCTGGTCGACACACTCTCGATCTTCACCACGTTGTTCACAAGGGACTTGTGGACGATAAACCCGACACCACCCTGGGACTGCCGGTCACCCTCTCGGAAATAGAGCAGGTTACCGGATTTGAGGATTATCGAGTCCTCCCTCTCTCTTCGGACTTCAGATAACCCTATAATACTCCATCGCAACCTGCTCAATTCCTCTTCGAGTTCGGTGATCTTCTCGTCGGTCCGAAGTGTGCGCGTGTTGTACGTTGCCAGGTCCAGTCGTCGGTAATTCTTTGGGTAGCCGGATCTCGTCCGGAGATTCTTGGCCGAAACCTCGACCGCTACCGTAGTCAAGGGTAGGCAGGCTGCCGGGCACTAGGGGCCACTTTTATTTGTGCTTTTCATGGGGGGGTTTTTGCCATAATCGCCACGCTTGGCAGGTGGGTTGGCCATCGCAGTATGGTTGTTGTAGAAGCACAGAGAACGCTGCTGCCCATTCTCTGGTTTGTCCCTTAGTCGCCTCTTACGATACCCACGGGAAGACATGGGATGGTGAAATTCTTTACGTCCTGCACCATACGGAACAATATGACAAATAAAATAAAATATACTTACGTACATAAATATTGTACATAGGTACTAAAATTATGTCATTGCGTAAGGAAATGGTCTTTAATCTTCCTCTTGAAGACGTCCAGAGAAGTACTTCCTAGTCTTTTACCTGATCACCACGCTTTGCACATTTAGAAAGAAAGAAACATTTATTGCCAATACTGGAAAATGTTATTAACAAACAAAGATTAAATAAGTTGTTGTATCTTAGCCGCTTATGACACCGGTGGTCACAGTTCTCCTATTTATGAACTGACTAATGTCGCCACAACGCTCATGAAAATGGTCCTTCTGCACGATCCTGTGGCATAGTAATCCTTGCGCCACCGGAGCCGGGTGTTGACTCGCCACTGAATTAATGTTTTGTTCTACAACGTGCCTCTGATGCTGCCACAACGTGCTTCTAATGCCAACACTAGGCGACACCTAAATTAATGCCTAAATAAAAGTGTACTGTTGGATTTGCTACAACATCTCAAACTTGTACCTACATTGCTGGCAAATAAATACTTCTGATTCTGATTCTGAAGAAGCTAGCTATATATAGCTATTTGCATTATGTCCGGACTTGTAGCTATTAAACTTTAAGACCGTAAATCCTCAAACATAGAGCAATTTTAGTACCTGCGAATTAGTAATTACGATATCCACTTGGTCTAACAACAGTAATAACCATGACGTTGGACCTAGGTCTCATAGAAGCGCACATTTAATGTTATTTTTACACCCATATGTCATAGAGGATCTAAAAAAATAATCAACTAACACTCAAAGGTAATTTATTTTTGTATTGAGCCTCAAATGTCAATCTTTAAACATAATTTAACACGTTTTTATTGCATTGCCAAAAACTCTGCATTTTTTTTAGAAATGTACGTGTATCTTTTATGTGTTTTTGTTAGTCTTTGAGTTGTTATAAGAGTCACAGCTCTAAGCCAATTAGTTATTGTTGTCTTAAAAGCGAAAAAAAAAAAAAAAAATATATAATTAAAAAAGAAATTATGAAATGCAATCTAAAGCTTAACTTAAACTTTTATTACTACAAGTCCGGATACATTAAGTAGAAGTTGTACCTGTAACAATTGATTTGGACAAGCATTTTAGTAAATTCAATAAACTAACGCTGATACCTAACAATTATTTGAGTTTAACTCAGCAGATTCAGTGAGAGTCGCCTTATCCTGCGGTTAGATTTGAATCTGAAAATTTGTGAGTGCCACAGTCAAAGTGAAGAAGAAGGGTTCAATTTATCACACAATAGGCAGGCTGCACAATCAACAGTACAGCAAACAAATCTTGCCACCATAATCATGCTGATCAAACAGCACGACAGATCAGAGCCGTACATGAGTAGTGTGGCGCTATCTGTCGGGCACCCGATGACGCGACAGATGGCCGATACAACATGGCACAAATACAAACCGATCCAAACAGAACAAGGTTTTATAGCTAGTTGAAATATGTACTTTGGCCATCGATGTGATTATGTACGACAGTTTCTCCTATGCTGCTGCTCTAGTGTTATTAGATGACAGCGATAGTGATTGTGGAAATGTCAAAACGTATGGGGTTGATCACGTGACATTTCGATAGCGCTTGACATTCCCATACATTTTTGTCATTTTTCCAAAGGAAATTATTAACCGAGGGAAAAATATACTGAATGGGCGACTATTATACTAAGTAAGTAACTATTTATCCGGTTTGAGTAATACCTTTTAGGAGATTTTTGTGAGCTGCGGTAATAATATTGTTACATACTTTAATTGTATTTGGGTTTCTATTTTTTCTATTTTAGAATATTATTATTTTGAAAATAGCTGAACAACTATCGAGGCGACATCAGTGTGCAGTGCGGGAGTTCGGGTTTATTCGTGTCCAAGAGCGAGCGAAGCGAGCTCAACACAATTCGCAATGAAGCCCGATCAATGACTATGCAAATATTCAATATTATGGATCAAAGGAAAGGAAATATTCTTGTGAGGGACTGCGATAACATTCCTAGCATTAAATCCGAAACGCGAGATTGTCTAACAGGACTCTTAGTAATATGAATGTAATATGAATAAGCAAGTAGTAGTTTTGTTTGTGTAAATAACTAGCCAATGTAGCCATTAAGGAAATAATGGGCAACAGTAAATCAGCATTTCATTTCAAACTACTTAGCTTCACACTATATGAGATGGTTTAAACATTGCGTGATTGTAACTGACATCTAGATTATACTTATCTTATGCTTAGTTTGTAACAAGACCCACCCTCATTAGTATGTTTTAAAATTTAAAATGATTTTCTAAAATAATGTAATGAAGATGTCGGCCAAGTAAATAAAGTTAATAGGGTTGTAATATGAGAATTCTTGATAAATTGCTTAGTGCCTTAGCATCTAGAGCAGTGGTCGACAAACTGCGGCCCGCGGACTGTATTTGTGCGGCCCGCGACACAGCAAACAATACGGATGTTTCCTGGGTAAACAAATTATAAGTCTATTTAGTCCGTCAGTGATATTATCAAATAACATTGGACTCATTTTTGCTTTATCAAATAAATAAAATCTGACGAAGATGAAGCGCATCAGAGTTCAGGAGTGGAGACTTGTGACATCACTTTGTCAGTATAAAGTGTATCACTCCGTGACGTCACACGATATTTCAAGGCACTGAATCGACGTAACTTTTGTTTACGAGGCAAAAGAAAAAATACGTGTCCTATATTTTTAGGTTATCTACCTGACGGACTCAATAGATATTTATTGTTAAATACCCTATTTTAGTAATTAGTGACAATCAAAACTGATTTTGCGAAATAGTGCGCGAGACAGCAGCCTTCAACCGCTCAGTGCAACCAGCATACCATTGTTTTAAAGTACTTGCTGTACCACACATTTCTTTGTTTATAAATTACACACGAGAAATAATAATTTTCATTAATAATACTATAATAGCGGGCGAATCAACAAAAGTGCTATTAAATGGAAGTCATCAGCATCATCATCGGCCTTTCAATGTTCCCACTGCTGGGGATGAGGCCTCGTGTCTGTGAGAGAGGATTTATGTAATACAACACGCTATGCCCAGTGGTGGATGTCACACGTCTTCGAATTTTGGTGCTAGGATAGAGTTTCCTGCGGCAATCCTCAATCAAATCATCAATTCGTCGACAACAATATATTATTACGACTGCATTTGGAGTTAATAGTACTAGCTTACGGCACATAACAATAGTATAACTTTCTGTGAATGAAAGATAGATAATTACATTCATAACATCACGCGTGCATTCAGGTTAGGCAGAGATGCACTTGTAGAACACCCACGCTTCGCCAGTTTTTTATTAAGTTCTATGCAATAGATACCATGCCATCACTCGGGCACAATCATCATCATTTCATCTGAAAGACGTCCACTGCTGGACACAGCCCTCCCCCAAACAAGGCTGTGCTTATTTATAATTTTGGTTATTTATAATTACTCCTTTTTTATTGAATTGACCGTCTGGGAGCTTAGTTAGGTTTATCACAACTGACCGGGACATAAGTAGTGACTTTCAAACTACCAGGAGAACAGAAACATAAATAAAAAAAGTATATACGGGGATGGACCCATGTGTGGTACAGACTCGAACTACCAGGTAATCAGAATCATGAAGTAGATTGTAAATCACAAAATCTTTACTAACCCGAGCGAAACCGGGGCGGGCAGCTAGTCCAGTATGTAAAAAAATACAAAAAACTCGTCAGTGCTCCGTGGACCAATTTAATTATGTCTAGGAGAGGTAATTTGATGGGTCTAGTTGTTCAAATAGAAGCTTTAAAACAGTCAGCCCTTGCCGCCCAAGTCGTCCACTTTCCTATCTTGACGACTTTTTCATAACACCCATATTTCAAACTCAACCACTATTAGTTTTTTCATGGACTGTACTGTAGAGGAGCTCGTGGCTAAATAATAACAGCCGCACGGGTCGATCATCAAGGTTAAGCAACGCTTGACGAGGTCGATCAGTGGATGGGTGACCATTTCAACATACCGAGTTTCCTCCGTGCCTCGGAAAGCACGTTAAGCCGTTGGTCCCGGCTGTCATTTGAAGATCTTTGACAGTCGTCACAGGTAGTCAGAAGCTTGAGATCTGACACCAGTCTTGCCAAGGGGTACCGTGTTACCCAGTTACTGGGTTGTGGAGGTCAGATAGGCAGTCGCTCCATGTAAAACACTGGTACTTAGCTGAATCCGGTAAGACTGGAAGCCGACCCCAATATAGTTGGGAAAAAGGCTAGGCAGATGATGATGGACTGTACACGTTCTGTCCAATTGCTAATCTGTCCAGCTGAGAATCTGTCCAGTTGCTCCGGAGGGGAATTTTCGTTATAAGATCAGTATTTTCAGAGATTTCCTCCTGAAACCTACAAACATACAATTTTATCGTTATAAAGGTTTGTTTACATAAAACTCTAAGTGCCTAACCTATTTAATATTGTTTCATTTAGTTGTCCTACTGACTTACAAGCTCGCCAAAAAGACGGCTATCTTACAAACAAAGGTAGGTCATTAATTTACCGTCTTTGTATTTTGGGCTGAGACTCTGAGAGTAAGACAGCCAGTCTTTTCCCGTTTAAACCGTTATAATTTATTGCACGGCTCCGGTGGACTGCTATTTTGTTCTCAATTTAAATCCCAGCGATTCTTGATAAGGTATTTCTGGAGTCTTGTTCCATTTAATCGAGATCTCGCCTTATTTTTTCCGGTGGCGGATAAGTTGCTCAGAATCGTAGGAGTCTCGTAGGTAACGCTACTTAGCAGCTAACTAATCACTTCCAGACATGAGATCGTCTGACACTTTCCTACTACATTCAGTGTAAAGTCCTTTAAAACAATCCTTACCGAGTTATGGTTAAAACAATTTAACACTGCTTTTGGTAACTCTTATTATACTAAACCTTTTCAGTGGGATACGTCACCACCTTTGTCGAACACAAATTAATCATTTCAAAACGAGATAGATATTTATTCATTTGAATTACAATTCAAAATTGCCGAAACTAAGAATTAATGTATTCATTCCATTCATTTCTATTTATCAGAAATTAGGTACACGTACCACTCAATCACGGCAATAGATATCGACTTCCATATCTAATCGTAAATACGAAATAAATCAGCGATGCGTAATAAAGATAACACTGCTAATTAAGGGGACAAACCCAATTATCATCGCCTTTGCTATCTACCCAGACATCTGTAGGGAAAATACCTGATTATTTAAAAACCCGATGATCTAGTAGTTGCAAGTGTTACTATTGAGCAGGATCGATGCCCTGGTCGGGGTTTGGGGTATACAGGCTTAATATTATGTGTTTAAAAATTCCTTTCGGGTGCCAATTGATATTTAACACATCATTACCAGTGCCGCGAGTGTACGATGTATAAAATAGATGCAATTGACCGCGTCGGCCGCCGGCTGCCGGTCCGCTTCGCGTGCGGCTCAGTGGGCGCAAATTGTCGCCGTAATGACCGGAGCGGCTGCACGGCGCCGGACCGAGCCGGACGAACGCCAACAATTAATGCGTTAGCAATCACGCATCGATGCCGATTCATATTGTAATATCACTGTTTGGAGTACATTGTTTATTTATCATTGCAACTTTTTTTTTTGTTAAATGCCACTTATAATTAAGCGCTGTACTACAGGTTGATTGATTTCAGTTAAGTTCTTATTTTTACAAAACCAAACTTAAATATAAATAATTTATTGGAAAAACTATTATGGCAAAAAAACAAAGTACCAGACAAGAATTTAATTATTTTGTAGCAGTCTGGCAGCGAGATGGGCAGACGAAATTGTTGCCATCGTGGGTAGAACCTGTATGAAGCTTATAGAGGAACGTGTGGATCGGCACAAAAAAAGAGTGGCATGTGTGAGGATGGCTCAGCAGTGGACGAAGTCAGGCTGGTGATCATTTGACCCATTAACATCACAACAGACAGACTGAAGCCCAGAGTAATGTCGACAGCCGCGACCTTAACACCGATGAACTTCATCAATTAATTGATAGCCTCAGCGCCCGACATGACACACGACACAATAACATGGCGTCATCGCGTCACGTTCCCTCCATGTCCAACAGAGCGCACCGGACCGCACGTGGTCAGAGCTCACCGCTTGCGGATGGACGGCCTGTTGTGCTGTATTGTTACAGAAAATAATAATTTTAATGAAAATGAGCTTTATTAATTGATCTCACCACATAGTGAAATGGATGGGGTAATGACACGCGTGTCATGTCGGTGTCACTTTCAGTGGAGCATGGCACCGCAGATGATTGCAAAGTCGCATCGCACCGCACCGGGACGTCTGGTTGGCGCGGTGAGACGCAAACCATGAACATATATCATAAGTAAAGTTTTATTAAACGCATACGTAAAATAAGTCACTATTCCCCATAGTTAGAAACTACAGAACGCCATGTGCTACGATCATTAGATCTCGTTTTGCTTCGTTTACGTTCATAGATTAGGATTTAGTTCTGGTTATTCACGCAGGCTGGCATAGGTTCATCTTGGCTAGTTTTATGTGAGCTGCCGAGATGCCGAAAAGTCGAATCTTTGTACTCAGTTATTTTCTTAAGCTACACTCGCAGGGACAAAGTTCAGGCTTGTTGTAAAGAATTAAGATATTCATGGTTTAGCTACGCATAAGTTGTGTAAGTTATCTTTTGATGTAATATTGGAATAGAGGTAAGCCTCCTGTCACGTCAGTCACTCACTCAAACGAACAAACAGTTCAGTAAATAAACACGCTACATCCACACTCCACAGTGTACAAGTTATCCGACAGCTGAACTTTCGACTCGGAGCACCTCTGCACTGCACGACGCGTACTACTCGGGCTCGAGCACTTTTATATTGTTTGACTTCAACTCCCAGAAGACACAACTTTGAATGGTCGCGACGATTCTTCATTTATTCTACCAACGTCTCTAGCCGAAAACTATCTAACAGGATACAACGAATATAATAAATTAACCTTATCAGACCTTCTTTCTGTCAGGAATAGTCCTATGATCCTTAAATCATTTCCATTCTGAACTTGCTGAAGAACATTACCAATGATGTCAGTGTATGTCTTTCTAGGGCTAGATTAGTCAGGCAGAATCCTGCGTAAATATTTCCAAGTGGAGTCTATGACAGAACTGTTAATAACCTTTAAAATGTAGGCAATACCTGTGTATTCATCCTTTGACCTATTATTGTGGTCAGACAGTCATGACTGCAGGAAGGTTGAATGCTCTGAGTGGTTTTGTAAGATCTCAAAGACATTCCGAGCAAACGGAGTTCAATTAATTTTAATATGGCAAATAATTTCACCATAATAATTAGTTGTGCAGTGTTTCGTTTCGTTTCGCGGAAGTGGGAGGCGTTGCGTTTGTAATGAGTTTTTGTTCGAACCACAGGCGGTCGTCAAAGGATCTCAAATTATAATCATTTGCGCCCCAATTTAGGTGTTCTTTCTTGGTATTTTTTTAAGAAATTTATCGAAATAGATTGTACAAAAATATAGCATTTCTACTGGTAACTTTTCAAGCGTGAATTAATTAATTCTAGAAAGTACTCTATTGTATAAACTATAATTACTTGTAAAAGCTTCAATCGAGGTACCTATCTAAGTTCCTAGGCAATATTGTAACGTAGTATATTTCACCTTAATTTATGCTTTGAACATGATGGGCAAAGAAGCAGCATAACATTGATAAAATGAACTTGAAGCAAGTACAAATAATGACATGGTAAACACTGCAAGTGGATCTAGCAGTATATACATTTCTTGACATAGTTCACGTAATAGCATTAATAACTTGGCTGTTCGTACCGTAGGGGTGCGGGGTGAGGGAGGGGAGGGGGGGGCTACTTGTAATAAATCGTTGAATAGCTCGTAACAGTTTCTCATAACAAACGATTACAAACTCGCTAAGTGGCGCAGCGAGCTACTTGAGGGGCGACGGGCTACTTGCCTTATACTCGCGAAGAGATTGGAAATTGTAGGTGGAACTTATGCAATGCGGGTTGCCGCCAAATCGCCCACATCTTAGGGAGTGGTAAGCTGCCGGCCGCCCGGTGTCGCCTGACGATCAATTAAGAGTTACGACTTAAAACCGAACCGAGCTATCTCAGCACACTTTCTCTCACAAACTTCAAGCTGTTGTTTTCGTTTGGAAATAAATGAAACTAAATACAGTTAACCGTGACGGCAATGTTATCAGCATCCTGAAAGTAGGTTTTTCATCTGAAACAACATGTTGGTCTAGTGATCGCAAGCGCTACTGTTGAGCATGAGGACCTGGGTTCGATTCGCAGGTCAGATAAAGTATTATTGGGTTTTTCCGTCTGGAATTTCTCAGAAGCATCCCGGAGCCTGGACTTGTGCCAGGTTACATAGGACTTGAACATAAATGTGGGTGTACGCTGCACCTCTGCCTTACTCCTTGAGGATACGGGCGTGATGTTAGGTTATGTTACAAATCAAAGATTATCGAATTGTTCCCAAACTGTGTGCGCCTCTCTCGCTGAATAAGATTAATGATACGAAGCTATTTGTATCTCCATTACGCATTTAGTAATTAAATAATTTCATGTAAATTGATTTTAGTGTACCAGAGTTCTAGCCACCTCTGGAATGTGCGGACTATGAATAAGTTGTGCTCTGCTCATTAATTACAAATTGTTTCGTCTCATTGCAAATTAATTGTTTCTATTAAAATTAACTACAGTGTAAAGTTAATTAACCAAAGTTTTATTAGCTAGATTTTTATTGGAAAACGAAATTAGTTTAATATTTGCGCTTTCGTAGAATTAATTACCTTTATAGTAGGTTACTTACTTAGTTACTTTGACGTCTGGCGATATTAAAAATATGTTTAGTAATAATCGCTTAAAAATCATAGTTCAAACCTTCTTTTACTCAACTTTGATGAAATCGAAATTTTAAACTTAATAAAACGAAGTTAAGCCATTTTGTAGCGTATAAAAAATTCACAGCTGGATATGCCGCGCCGGAACTCGAACCCGGCGCAACAGCACTAGATAAATTAAAAAAGAACCAACGATTTTAAAACAATATATATTGGTATAATTATTAAAAAAAGGCAAGGAGATACATTAATATATTAAAAAAAATTGTCAGCCACACATTAATTTAGTTAAAAGGTAAAAATAATAAATATATTACGTGTTTGAAAAATTAAATAAAAATGCACTAATGCTTATTCGTGTATTTTACTTCATTTCACTAATTGACGAGACAAAAATAGAGAAAGAACTCGACAGCGAAGTGAGCAGAATAAAAAGGCAAAAATATCCTATAGATAGCCTAGACTAAAAAAACAAACTACTTAACCTAAGGAACAAAATACTAAGTGCATAAAATAATGAGTAAATTCGAAACGTTCCAGACCTACCCCTTATCGATGCGAGCTTAGGAAGCGTCCACTAAACCTAAACTAAATTAATCAGTTAGTGTCTGTGCTGTATTTCTGAAATAACAATTTGTGTTTAATTTTTATGTATGTGCTGCTTATGTAGTGCAGATTAATCACAAATAATCATCAGTAAAATGCTGAAACACGCTGCGCTGCTTGCTGATATGTTAGCCGTCCCGCATCAGTTCTCAATTCAAATACTGTTGAAGGAATAAACTAGTAGTGACTAGAAGTAGCTTACCATAACTTTTTGTAAAAAGGTAAACACCTTATAGTTACACTATTACCTTATAGTTACACTATTACCTTATAGTTAGACTATACAACAAATACCTATATCAATGATTGCATGAATTGTTGTTACGTAACTTTATCCATTATTAATGTGGTAAAAATATAGACTAGAACTTTAATAAAGGTATCATTGAAGTTAAGACGAATCTGTACTAATAATATAAAGAGGTTAAGTTGTGTTGTGACTTTGTGGCGTTGTGACGTTGTAGGGGGTAATCTCTGGATAAGGTATCTGGGTAGGTATGGTAGGGTATACATACCCTACAGGGTAAGTAGGATACGTGGATAGGGTAGGTATGGTAGGAAGCTGGTAGGTGGTAGGTAGGTAGGTAGGTAGCCAGTTGACGCGAGTGAAGCCGCGGCGGTCAGCTTTTCGTAAATAAACTGAAAGTTAAAAAACAATATATCACGGGAATTTAATCGCGTTAAAGTCCCGTGATATATATTTTTTTCAATTATGAAACTCGAAAGTTTTAAAGTTAAACTGAATAAGTTGTTCAGAAACAAATATAGAAGCAGTTCATTTGTTTTGTCTAGTAGCAAGTACGTGAGCTACACTACAATGTATTGAAGGTCACAAAGAGCAGCTAGTAGAGACGAAGACAGTCCTTGAGCTAGCAGACAGACGGAAATGACACGGTCCCGTCACCTTCATCACTGTCACAGCTCCTAGGAATAACACAAGATATTGTTAGGTATTTTAGTATCTAATATTGCAACATCAACATTAAAATGTAAATCTTTATGGTATCGGTGACAACACTTTGCCCTTCCTACTGTGTTAATACACACGTGAGTTTACAAGTCCGCCGTTTATTTGTTCTTATTTGGCACCAACGCTATCAGCACCTCATGAGTACCCAACGTAGTTACACCGCTGCACAGATATAAGTTAGCTAATACCTGTTACCTACATAAAGTATAAGTGAACATTATCAGTATAATACATACCAGCAGCCTAATTGCGCAAGTGAATTCGGCAAAAGGGTTTGACCACCATCTATCGACCAATCTCATGAACGGAAATCCACATCGCGTCTTTCATCTCATATGTGATTGGTTGATTGATGATCGTCAAACGCTTTGCACTGCCGAATTCACTTGCGAAATTAGGCTGCGGGACCCATTCGTGCCTTGGAAAGCACGTTAATGTTCCCGGCTGTTATTTAAAAACCTTTGAAGTCGTTCGTTACGGTATACGGTAGTCGGCAGCCATAAAAACTGACAGAAATCTAGCCAAGGGGTATCGTGTTTACCATCGTGTAACCCAGTTACTGGGTTGTGGAGGTCAGATAGGCAGTCGCTCCATGTAAAACACTGGTACTGGTGGTAGCTGAATCCCGTTAGACTGGAAGCCGACCCCGACATAGTTGGGAAATGGCAAATAGTCTCAACATTATAATACAAAATAAATAGTAGATAATATATCGAATGAGAACCGACTGACCACTTCTATACTATCAGAGTAACAAGCTCTGAGCGGGCGAGTGTACTAACCTTAGTAACTGAATTACCTACACCGTGCCCAAATGTACTTAGTTACGATATGGGTACTGGGTAGCAGTACCTAATCACATAGAATGTGCCAAATTAACGAGTAATTAGTTGGTAGATCTAGGGCCGAGAACACCCACACTGTTTGCCGGTAATTTAATGAAAGTTAATATAATTAGGTACCTATTTACTTATCTATTACTTGTAAACGTTCAAGTTCCTAGTACAGTCAGGTAGAGCCTAACAGACAATTTATTGATTGCCTTTACCACAGCCACAGCCGATTACAATGGGTTGAACAATAATTAAAATATAAGATTTCGCCACTTTCGAACTATCTCGTTAGACTCAAAAATCAAAATCAAATATTTTTATTTTACATAGGCCTACATGGGCACTTATAAAACGTCGACAAAAGGTGCACGGTTCGGGTTAGTCGTTTCCTATGGAGAAGAACCGGCAAGAAACTCCATGGTTACTCTTTTTTTTTTTTGTGTTTACAATATTTCCATGTTACAGCATTAGTACTTGGATATGGGGGGACAACGTAGGCCCGACAATAAGTCGTACGAAATTGAAAAAAAAAACAAACAAAAAAAATAATGAACGAAATAAAAAGTTAACAAATGTTAACAATCATCTAGAAATCTAGAAAGCCTACAATGTTCACACATTCACAATAGGTGAAAGAATCTATCCAAAGGTAAAAAAAAAAAAAAAAAACAACACTAAATTTAACATGTGGCACAAATACTGTAATCAGTGCTGTAACTATTCTTAGCAAAGGGATAATGATGATTGAAAAATATTGTAAAAAGTCTAATTAAAAGAGAAGAAAAATGAGATTGAGAATAGTTAGAGATATCCATATATTTGTGCCGTTTATGAGTTACCAGGGAAGCCGCATGCGCAGAGGGTGTCAAAGCCAAAATTTTTATCTTCAACGTAGTCCTTGATTTTATAATATGCTTTTTTAATAAACGAATAATTATACTAACTTTAATAAACGAATAAACGAATGACTAGTGAGAGCGATCACTAGTAAGCAGTAGACGAGCACGAGGTCTTGTGTTCAATTCCCGGGCAACGTTTGATACGGTTTTCCATCTGGATTTCTTAGTAGCAGCCCGGAGTTTGCACTAGACAGTGCCCGGGTGATGGCAATAGGCTCACCCACTATTCTTTTTTATTTCTTTTTTTTAGCTTTCTTGTTCCGTACCCAAAAGGTAAAAACGGGACCCTATTACTAAGATTCCACTGTCCGTCTGTCTGTCTGTCTGTCACCAAGCTATATCTCATGAACCGTGATGACTAGACAGTTGATATTTTCCCAGATGATGTATTTATGTTGCCACTATAACAAATAAAACAGAATATAATAAACATGTAAGTGGGACTCCCGTACAACAAACGTAATTTTTTCGATAATGGTACGGAACCCTTCGTGCGCGAGTCCAACTCGCACTTGGCCGGTTTATTTTAACTGCCACTAGGCATTTCTTCTGTATCGTGGGTGCGTTACAACATTACGTAAGACTTGAAACTTTCTGGCGAAATGTGGGGAGTACCCTGCCTGCTTCATTAATAAAGGTTTGATTTAAGAAATTCTATTAAAAGATTTCGCAAAGCACACCTTTAAAATCGTTGCTATCTTCGGCAAGTCGTTAGTGTAGCATCTAAACCGTAAACAGTTATGGTTATGTTAGTATTAATATATTTTTATTACAAGCTCAGGCTATTCTCTAGCATTTACGTCACAACAGATGGGACCTAAAGATATCAGCGCCAAATAAAATGCGCGGCTAAACGTCCACGATATCGCGACGACGAACGAAAACGAAAACGAAAATCATAGACGAAGAAGCCCTCGGTCGTGTCAGTCCGTAATACGTAATAGAATTTATTAATAAAGGCGCTGCGAGTAAGACCCAGTGACGACGACGATTTTTATTCAATGCCAACGATTATTGTACGGAATCGGGCGATTTTTCCATCGCTATGATAGTGCGGGGCGCGGGCGGGGCGGCATGCGAAGCACCGCATTACACGCGCTATACACAGGACAGTGTGGAGGTGCCTTTAGCTTGCGAGGGGCATTCGACGAGTCTGTGTCTGCGTATTTTTTGGTAAAATATCTTTGTTGTGATAATACTTTTAACGATAGGTATTAGTGTAATCTGCGCCTAGCCCCACCCTGGGGGTTGACCATAAGCTCTTAGAGCGGTATCAATTTTATATCGAATAAGGGACAGATGTATTTGACTTGTATACATCTGTCACTTACTCGATCTCAAATTGATAACGCTCTAAGAGTTTATGGTCACCCCCCTGGTCACTTTAATCATCCTCCCAGTTCAGTAGGTAGAACCTACAAGAAAATCAAATCTGTTAAATTAATTTCTAAACAACTTATACCAAGACTTCTCAACTCTGACCACTTATACCTAAAGTGAATCGATTAATAGCTATAGCGAGTTGCCATTCTGACCGTTTTTCAAAGCAAATACTGGACTCAAGCGGAGAACTTCTTGAGTACTTGTAGTAAATAATGAGGCGTTAACTTCTTCAAACTCTTTCCTACTACTTTCTTACTTTAACTTAACCGGGTCACCGTTCATGAAAAGGCTATAAACTTACAAAGCGAACAATTAATTGAGTTGTATTGAAAGTTGCTATAAAAAACAACGAGTAGTAAAACGCAGGTAAAACAAAACGATTTATCAATTGATTTATTACAACAAACCGTGCTGTTATACAGAGAGGTTTAAATACAACTAGTCGGGGTCAGAGTAATGGGAATGGTTCTATCGACGTTCGCGTAGTGACTAATATAGACTTCAGCCCCAGTGTCTAGCGCTAGTGTCGCGCCGGTCGTCCCCAGCGGCCGCTTGTCCGTTACACTTGTTCCCGATTCTTCCCCGACAACCCTTCCCTCATTCCGATGCAAATTGCCCTTTTTCTAAATTGCTTTATTAAATCGAAACGTGTTCTCCAATAATTGGGCCGCGCCGGTGTGCCGCCCGCGCCGCCGGGACGCTCCCGAAAAAACGATACACAGCAAATTTACTGTTTTTATTAAACGACTTTTAATTAATTTGGGAGTGGAAGCCGTGAATTAGGACGTCGCTTGCTCCGACAGATACGAACTTGTCTCAATATTGAGGACAACTTTATTGCGCACTTTGACGCTGAATACAGTTATTGAACGCGGAGCGGAGGTGGCGCTTTGTGCCCGAGACGAGCTCGCCGATACCTAATCATTGTAAATCTTAATTTAAGTGTTTTGGGTCTATTTGTGGGGTATTTTCCGTGAGTTTCTTTTCAATGTTCAAGTTATTAAAGTACCTACAATATCGGCTACGCAGTCAATTTCAGAATAACTCACGCACGAATTTGATTAGTTGCCAAATTATTTCAGGGACATATCGAAAAATCCGGTGTCATATACAAGCTGCGCAGGTGGTCCGTGACGCTGAGCGCACAAAACGTCGCATAACTCGCCTCTAATTTATATAGCGCCGTACCGCAGCGCTTCGGAGCGACCCGCACCGATTCGTACCGACCCGCAGCGGCTCACAGTGATCGGGTCCTCGCGCACTCGAAAATTGATGATTGGAGGCCTCTTGTCCTCTGGGGGCCTCTCTGGCGCCATGACAAATGGTACAATGATCCTCGTCGGAGTTTTTCACCCTTTGGAACGGTTTTTTCGTTATCTTGAAAAGGAACGCATTTTAAAAGACGCGATCGAAAGTTGATAATGTTTGAGAAGGCGGACAGCCTTTATTGATGAGCTGGAAAGTAGTGCCGTGGAGAATCTGTGAGTACTGTGACCATTAATGGGCATTCATTTATCATTAATCTAAATGCAATCAAGTCAAACAAGTGAAGAAGACCAATAAGCAGTCAAAATATTCAGATTTGAGATTGACTTAAGTAGGTAAGTATGACGACACCGGCACACACGGGTGTATGTAAGACGAGTCGATCCGATCAGCAAATGAATCAAGCAAGAGAGTTTTATAGGTAAACATGACCCGCTTTGTACTTAAAACAAATCACTTAACGCAAATTTAATATCTGCATTAGATCTGCCGACACGTGAAGCAGATTGTCGCATTACCAGCGGCTCGGGTTGCTCTCCATCCTCCATCGGCTTCTTAAACTCAGCCAATTAATTAATTACACCCCCGTCCCACTTCCAGTCATCCTCTGTGTCGCCTCCCACAGGGGAGACGGTGGTGCATAGCAACCGCGCGGGATCAATCTCTTCGCGTATCTATTGATGATGTTATTTAGCGCTTGTGTGTTACTGTACTCTTACCTCCCCCCCGGCAGTAATTAGCGTAATGATACTTAATGTTTGACTTGACAAGAGTTTGAGTTACATGCATGACTATGAATAGGTGTTTGTTTATTTTCTTAGAGAGTTATTCTGTTCAGATGTCGTAGTAAAACATTCAACAATGATTTATACAGACGTGAATGTTCAGTTGGTTTATTCGTACAGTGAAAAGCGAGACATATTCAGTTCAGTAATAAATTACATGTTTTAATATTTTTATCATTAATGTTACCGGCAATACAATATTATTTGTAACTAAATTTAAAAAATATAAATATTAGATTTAATTTAATTAATTTTGATAATTTCAATTTATAATTTATAATACGAACAAATAATTTATTTACATATTGTGACCAGCCAGGAAGGAACCCTGACACCTGAGGATACAGGACATGTCCTAGTTTGGGTGTCATAAGTTTCTAGCTTTTTGCATACTAATGTAGCCTCATCGTTGTACTTCTTCTTGTAAATTCTCTCATTGTGTATAAGGCTATGAAATAATAAATTATTATATATTACGTGACTCTATCCAAAGCAATCATTCAATGTAGATCATACTGTTCCACTGCTGGACAAAAAGTCATCATGTATTTCCACGTCCTTTCAGTTATTTATATTAAGTAATAGCGTCTGGTCCCTCACCAAAAGATCCCATCGTTGTAGGCACCACAGCGCCGCGTATAAAACATCGGCACATTTGATTAATCCACGCGTCGCGCGTCGGGTGTCGCCGACGAATCCGTCATACAGCGAGGAGGAACAGAAGAGTCACTCTGCGCGAACCACGAGAAGGGGCACACGCTAGGTGACAGCCGCCACTGGCTGTAGTAGCAAACCGAAACGTGTCATAATGTTCTGCTGGAAGCACGGTTGTGAAGATTCAGAAATATCTTTGGTGATACAGTCGTATCGAATTAACAATAACTCTCATGCAGATTATGCTAGTCACACAGGATGAGTTGAAAGCATATAATAGATCAGCAAAACTACTAGGAGTAGTCAAAGATATATGACGACATAGTTGGCGCAGTGGCTGAGCGATTAGCTGCTGCGCTGTGTGTCGGGGGTTCGATTACCGCACAGAAAAAATGATTGTATGACCTAGAGAAAGTTATTCCGGGTCTAGCTATTTGTTTTAAAATGTTTGCAAACGCACCCACGATATAAGATGGGCAAACACTATTGTTTATTAAGCCTCTTTTCTTCTCTTTTTCACTCAAGGACTAATGTAATCGAGCGGACCTTCTGTTCCTTTGCTACTATCCACCAGATCGGCAGGGAGGTCGTTATGACATGTTCCAATAACTGCGTGACACAGGTCGCGGCTGACAGCGGCCGAGGCGACGGGCGACAGGCCCCGGCCCCGGGCCACCAACGCCCCGGACAACTAGAACCCCAGCGCCCCCGGGCTGCGGGACCCGCCACCTGAGCCGACCCTGTGGCCACCGGACAAGTGTCGATGTTACTGGGACGACCATTGTGACTATGTTGTACAGACGGTGAGGTTAGAATAAGTGCATGAGTTGATGTGACAAGCTACGGATTGTAAAGGGCCGTGGAGCATTTGAGTGGGTTAACTTGAAATAATGTTTTGAACAGGTAAAATTGTTTGAGATAATCCCTGGAAGTATTGATTTTTCACTAATCTATACTTCTATACTAATATTATAAAAGGAAAAGTTTGTGACGTTGTAAGGGCTAATCTCTGGATATTTTGAAAATTCTTACACCAGTAGAAAGCTACATTATTCCTGAGTGTCATAGGCTATAATATATTTTCAAAAAAAATAAAGATCCGCATGATAATTGCAATAATGTAACCCAAGGTAGCAAAATGTTGCCTATAAAATTAATTCTTTGGCGTGCTATTGACTAAACTATTGATAATAGATAAAAAAATAATAGGTAGGTAGGTAGGGTAGGGTAGGCAGGGTAGGCAGGGTAGGCAGGATAGGCAGGGTAGGTAGGTGGGTAGCCAGTTGACGGGCGTGAAGCCCCGGGGATCAGCTAGTAATAGATATTCACACTAGTTACTACAGATAGATGTTTACATAGACTACTTTTTATCGCGAAATAATGTACAGTCCCCGTGGGTTAGGCCACGAGACCGCGGGAACAAGCTAGTTATCTATAATTAGCGAGAAAATCTAGACAACATATGTTAGTAAGTTATTTTTCTTTAAAATGAACTGTCAAATGATTTCGAGTTATGATTGACCAAGACCGCTCCTAAAAATATATTGTGCGACTAAGATATCTATCGTCAGTCTTCTAGTTTATACCTGCATCGCATAAGCCACAGAGCATTATTGCCTTCTCGCGCACTCCGAAGACCACAGAATGGACACGGCGCGGCGGCGGCGCACAGAGGTGACGCGGCCACAGCACTGAACATAACAAGAGCGACTCAATCCGAGGCGATCCCTGCGTCTGTCGGCTCAACCTCGTTGTGTCGCGCTTGTGGAGTCGCTACGGTCTCTCGATGCTACCTAAAAGTAGTTTGTAAAGGTTTTATGTAGCGCATAAAAATGTACCAGTTTGTGAGATATTTTAAGTAATAAATCAAAGTCAAAGTCAAAGCACTTTATTTCAAGTAGGCCAGTTACAGGCACTTTTGAATTGTCAAAAGACAAAATAAAATATTACAAAATTATGGTGCTACAGTCCCAGTCACAAGACATAATAACTGTGAAAGTACCGTAGATGCCCATTCCAAGGCGTAGATCTCTATGGAGAAGAACGGGCAAGAAACTCCATGGACACTCTTTTTCAATTAGGTAATTATTACAAATCATTTGTTACATCATTCATGTTGAGATTACACATTATGTGAGAACGATGTAGAAAGTTAAAAGTGTCCATAGTAAATATAAAAAGACAATTCAGAAATAAAATTAGAATCAATTAAAATAAACCATGGCAGCTAAGAGATGACCAGTCCCAACCGACAGCGCCCGTTCACGAACATGACACATGTATCAGCACCATTCAGCTCAACCATTTTGAAGGGAGCTAAATGATCCGACACACGCGCCACCATCGGCGAGACATGTAGTGTAATACATGATTTTAAGAACTTACATTACCGTTATCCAGCAATAGAACTGCGAACAAAGACTGAGATGTTATTCCCGGCAGGACAAGACAGTGTGGCCAATTTGCAACAATTAAGCGCCCGAGGAATCCTAGATGCACCCATGAGATGCCAGAAAATCCATGTTTTATGTATTTTTTTAATAATTTTACCAAGATTTTTATTAAAAAAAACAATATTAAATAAAAATAATCATAAATATATAATTTGTTAAAATCTTCACAGATCTGGTGACAAATTCTGCAATAATCCTGGAAAATAATGTTCATCATTCTACAACAACCTAAAACCAACACATAAAAGTCTTGCGACATCATGACTACATACAGTTGCACCACACGTGCCCCTGTCCGGGTGACCGGACAGTCGGACAGCCCGGTCAGACCGGACGCGCACCGGACGCCGGACGACCAAACGATTCACCGAAAAGTTTCTCGTCCCGCGGGCATCGGGCGCGAGTTAATTTCGTCACAGACGAAGTTTGGCCGCGCTGTCTCACTCGCTACCTACATATACATATATAAAGTAAATACTTGATTTATGAACAACTTTATAATAAGTAGATTATTTATTGTTGTACGATTCAGATTCAAATGATATTATTAAACTAGGAATTACCATAATCACTATTTATCAACCGGTAACAATTTCATATCTTCCATTTAAAAAAAAAACAATTTCAAACATCAGGAAAGAACAATTAGAATACTAACCGACTTCCCAAAAAGGAGGAGGTTCTCGATTCGATTGGTACCGTATTTTTTTATGTACACCGATTACTCAAAGACGCCTGGACCGATTTGGAAAATTCTTTCTTTCATTTTGAAAGAGTATTCTTCCCATTTAGTCCCATAGTCATCAGTCAGGTCAGGATCTGATGATGGGATCTTGGAGAAATCGAGAGAACTCCTCAAATATTATAAGCATACATATAGCGATTTTGGCATTTTCATCAACAATGCAATCATTTCAAAGTCAAAGTCAAATATATTTATTTCAATTGGACCAGTAAGCGGCACTTTTGAACGTCATACATATATGAATTAAAATTTACAAGTAGTAAAAGTTGATTCTACCGTGCATTCGGAAAAGTAGCTTGTTATGGAGAAGAATGCACAAGAAACTCCATACATACTCTTTTAAATTTGCAGAAAGTATCTTTTGGTGAAGTAGAACTGGTGAATAAGACCACAGATAGCCAATGTAACTCCTTAATGCTAAGTATGTCACGGGTCTACGATAAGTCTCGAATAGTTAAACGACTATGATGAAACAAATACTTATAAATAAATAGTACTGATGAAAATGGTACCTGATCTGATGATGAAGCCATAGGTAGGCTCATGAATTCCGAAATAAAACAATGTATCCTAGTCGTGTTTGGGCTTATTGGCATCGTCATAAGATGTACTTTGGCTATATTATGATTTTTATGGCAATATTATGATTTTTACGACTCTTTTTAGTTTTGATAGCTCTTTTTAGAACCTATCAAATTTAAAAAGATGTAAATGTTTTTTTTTGGAAGTCTGTTTGTTTTTTTTTTATGTAATCAACATAATAAATAATATGGGTGCCGCTGCCGCTACGAAGTGCTACGCACTTGCTACGAGCCTTGCTACGAGCTACGAGCCTTCGTAGCTTATAAAGTTAGATGTCAGCATCAACGCCGCGAGTTAATAATATCAAACTCTAATAAAACTTAGGAACAAAACTCACTTCAGGTTCTTTCCATATTATTAGAATATTAATTTATACGTTGCTAACTAAATGCGTCTAAAACATAAACATTCAAAATGAACTAGCACGTTCAAATGAAGTGGTATCGTATCACTCACTGATATTGAGTGCAGTATATAAACGTTAAACTTCCCCGGTGGACACGTATCGCCGACACACAACACTGCCAACAAGTGCCATAAACAAAACTCATAAAAAGTTGTCCATGCGAGGCGACAGCTCCCGGTCACTGACCCACATGTGTTCAAACTGATGTCACTTATTTGCGCCACATTCCGAAACGCGGACAATGCGATCGGCCGTCACAATACATCGCTGGTGAAGTGCGAGACGAAACAAAAGCACGCAGAACAAAGCGCGCGATATAAAACGTACGGCGGTGTTGTCGCGCGCGCGGCAATTAAGTGCGGCAATAAATCCGCCGCGTGTGTCGTGACTGCGCACAGAGAGCGTACGATGCGACCGACGCGACCGGTCTGGCTGGCCGGTGCGATGCGGGCGACGCGACGGATCCCGCTAACTCGCACGTTAGATTTACTATTATTGTATTCAAACAGAGTTATATCCGTTTCGGTTACGGCGCGCTTTAACAAGCGTGTTTCAGCTGCGAATAAAACTGCTCGCTTTTATATTTTTCAGGTTTTCGAGCAGTTTTTGTTGATTTTCAGGAAGGCTGTTAGTTTCCTATTTTTCCTTAAATTTATCTAGCACGTCCGTTTCGTTTGTTTGTACCTAATTTTTTGCTAACGTTGCGAGATGCAAAAGGGCTCAGAATGCAATTATCAACCCAACCTGTCTACTGCATCAATTACCTCACAGCTTGTCTTGTGAATAGCTTCCGTAATACAATAATACGCGCATCAATCAGCTCATCGACACATTTCGAGCCGGACGGGCGACCGGACAGCCAGACAGCCGGACGGTCATAATAACGCCCAGATTACGGCAGACACGCGTGACTTACACGCGCGGGTCACGTGTTGTTGTGTGTTACACTGCGACTGACACGTTGACACTAATACGACCGGTCGCTATACCTCGCGAACAATGAGCGTGTATGAGCAGTAACTGGTACGATTAAGATGTTTTCTTTCGCTTTGTTTATCAACTGGAATTTAATTACGAAAAGCATACTTTAAAAAAATGTGATATAAATTTTTCCTATCTTTTTTGAATTATTTAAATACTAGCTGTTGCCCGCGGCTTCGCTCCCGTGGACCACCCCACAGGACCCGGGATTAAAAAATAGCCTATGTCACTCAGGAATAATGTAGTTTTCTATTGGTGAAAGATTTTTTTAAATCGGTCCAGTAGTTTCGGAGCCTATTCGGTACAAACAAACAAACAAAATAATCTTTCCTCTTTGTAATATTATAGTATAGATTTACTCGACGACGTGCGACGTTGTGCACTTAGTTTTCTAATGATGCAATTATGATTTATAAGATTGCTGAAATTGAAATATAATTGTTTTGTTTTTAATCTGCGATTCTGCTGCCAAAATGTTCAAATAAAATGATTGATTAATTACTCAATGTTTATTGTTTAGTTAAAGTAAAACTAATTTATTAAATGTACCTATTTCAGAAAAAGCCAAACCTAAGTTCATGCATACACTCAATTAGTGAATGTGTAATCTGATTTGTAATATTTTATAATATGTAATTTCGGTCTTCAGCAAAATTTAAATTTCAAAGAAAACAGAATCATGTTGTATATCTTAAAATTTTACATGATTCAGGGATAATTTACAAATGTCTCAAAAATCTAACGTAGATCTGTGTAAGTGCTCATAATCTCCCTAGAACACGATCTATTTAACATTCATCTAGAAATTGACAACCAAAACTCCACAATGTGTGCTGTGTATCGCAGCACACAGCTGGTCGCTCGTGTAAATCTTGGAATCTGCCATAACCTAACAGTTTATAGTGCGCAAACAGAGGTCGCCTCAATAGCATACACAACGCGCCCACGACGCAGATGCGTAACTCACTGGATAGACAAACAAGTGACTTCCGCAGTCACCACGCAGCCGCCACGCACACGCTCCGCACACGCCACGCAGCCGCACCATCCCGCTAACGACGCTACTCCGCGACTGATTGTATGCTAATCTGCCGGAAAGTCCGCTAAGCCGGCCGAGCTCGCCACCTGCCGAGTGATGCATGCATTGAGTATCGATACGCAGCCTTGACCTTACGCAAACATACGACAATGAGCGGGTTAAGATATTGCCAATTGGAAGACAACCGTTCATTTTAAAACATACTGTAAAATACTGATGATGGAATATATCTTAGAAATTATCTTCTGTCTCAATAATGTGAAGCAGAATTAGGCCCATATTGTAGACGTTCTATCAATCATATAAACGACAAAACTCTTCTGCGGCGGCACTTAAAGTTAAAATCTTGCTGAATAGGGATGTTTGCTGGGTAGAAAATGATAATTCTATTTAGTCCGTTAGTGAGATTATCAAATTATATTGGACCTGTATTTTTTTGTTTTATCAGATAAACAAAAATTACAAAGATAAAGCCCATCTAAATTCAGGAGTGGGGGCTTGTGACATGACTTTGTCAGTATAAAGTATAGCACACCGTGACGTCACACGACATTTCAACGCATTTTATCGTCGAAATTATTTATTTACGTGGCAAAAGAAAAAGTTTCCAGTATTTTCAGTTTATCTAACAGGCGGATTAATTCACCACACCGCGTCGACCACATCATCGCTTACCATCTGGTGAGATAGTGGTCAAGCGCGAGCCTATCAAAAAAAAATAATAATGTCATGTACCCTATTGAAAACCATATTTTAACATTGTAAATGTGAAAGTAACTCTGTCTGTCTGTCTGTTACATTTTTACGCCTCAACAGCTGAAACTTGGCTTATGGATAGACCAAAAGCTCTATTAGGACATAGGATACTTTTCATATTCGTATAATGTTCCCTAGCACTAATGCACTTTTCATGTGGACGGAGCCGTAGGAAGTTAGGTCAGAGGATACATATTATTCGCTAGCTGGCTGACCCAGGGGGTCCTCCGACTGCACACGCACAGCATGATTTTTTCAAATTAACTTTTGCATTATTTTAAAACACAATTTCTCATTCTTAATAGTCTAATCTTTTAGAACTAAAATAGGAAAACAAACAAGCCTTGAATCTTCATAACCGAAGTATGGTCTTCAAACATCAAATATGAAATCTAGCATTGGAGTTATAGTCAACATATTATATTATAGTCGGTGACGTGAGATAAGTCCCCATATCCAGTACTTTACTTGATGAGATAGATCCTTAGCTTGGGGATACATTGTGTGGATTGTTGCTCGTTCACAGTATGTCCGCGGTCCTCCGAAACTTGAGACCAAATGAGTCCGCGTGAACCCAAGCAGCACATTAGCGAAAATGACATCCACAAACCAGCTATATTACAGCCAAAGGCTCTTAGGTAGCTGTAATAACGGATAAAATGATTCTTGAGGCTGTATGAGGGGTGATCTCTACACTATTAAACAGCATAGCTGACTAATGGCTGTACAATAGAGTAAAAAACAACTAAATGCTTCTAAGTAGAATTTGATAGAACTATTGTCCAGCCTTTGGCTACGTATAATGCTACTAGCTGGTTAAGAAGACCAAAGCTTATAAACGGCTGCTTAGCGCGATAATGTCACCCCTCTTCTAAGCTGTGAGCTGTATTAGAGAATCTAATTTTGCCATTGGCTTTTTTATGGTGTAAACTAAATCTATTATAATGCTACCACAATGAGCTTAATAGTAACTGGTTAAAAGAATTTAAGAACTTTATGAGCTGTAAATTAGTGTAACCTTACTCCACTTTATTTCCAAAGCTTGTAGTGTAAATATTAGCTATTATACAGCTTCTGGAATTATTGAAGAGTAAACATAGGTTAGTAGTGCTATGATAACGTACATTTATTCATAACCTCTAAATTGTCGTGTAAGAATAAAATACAATTTTAATGGCTCCCTAGTTTGGCATAACAGGTGAGAATAAGTAGCATCACAAAATCAAGTAAAGTACCTACCTAAGCTACTTGAGTACGAAATTCCCGAAATGACTTAAAGTTTTCTAATCAAGATTAGATGTCCCTTAGACGATGTTGTATAGACTCACTTTACTCCTCTAACCAGTCGTTAGAGTAACCAAAAACCATTGTACAGCTAGCGTACAGTTGCCAGCTGATTAATGGACTTAAATATGGCCATTGAACAGAAAAGAGTGGGTCAAGGGAATTTAGTTAGAATTATTGCTGGATAACTAATTGACGCCATTTTAATGTGAACAAGCCAATTACATATGAAAAAATCACTGATCTGTTAGATGTTCATAATATTTGAGAGCTGTTAAAGTAAAAACTCATTATTTCATTGTTACAAATAGATAATAATGCAAAATAAAAAGAAAATATTGAATAAAAATCAATGAATAATTCGTACAACGTATTTATTTTGTATAATATTTTTAGTAAACCTATATTATTTTGATGGCGCGTGTTGTATTTGATAATATCACCTATATATATTAACAGTAAAGTGGCATCCGCAGTGCAATTTACCAATAGACATGAAAAACAAACGTGTTAAATAACTTGGCTTAAATTAGAAATTATTATTTGTCCACAGAAATAATAAGTCCGCCTTGACGTAACACTTTAAAGTGTGGACACTGCAAAAAATATTTTTTGTTACTATAATATTTCTTTGTCGATTTAACAATAGCCGTTACTAAGCCATTATCCATCTGTTGGCTGTCTAAGAGAATTAAAGGAGCTGGATAGTGGCCTATTGGTAACTGTCTTAGCCATTATACAGCCCATATACAGCTCTTAGAATGCTCGACAGCTGTTAACAAGCTACTATAACACTCAGGGCTGCGGCTGGTTAATTTGGGGCCAAATCGAGAATTATAGGAGCTGTGTAGCGGGATATACAGCACTTTACAGAAAGTATAACCGCCTCGAGTTTTCAAAAATTCTGTTGCCCAGCGACTATACAGCTATGTGTGCTGCTTGGGAGACACAGGTGTGGATTATCGGAACGAGCGCTGTCCGTACCGTACACACTTCAAGATTCAAGATCATTTATTTGTGGAAACATGAGTACACATACAGAGCATGCAAGTTATTAAATTACATTATAGATTAAGATCCGTCATGTTTGGCCTTAGTGGCGTACAAATATTAAAATTTCAGCAATCAAAGTCATTGGATAAAGTATTAGATTAAATAAGAACAAAATAGTAAATCACAATTTCGAAAACAGATAAATTAAATAAATGGTCCTAGTGGTAACAATCATTAAATGTCAATTAAAGTTATACAATGTCAAAAGTCAATTAAAATTATCCAATGTCAATTAAAATTATCCAATGTCAATTAAAATTATCCAATGTCAATTAAAATTAAAATTATCCAGTGTCAAATGTCAAATCAAATGTCAGATGTATTTATTTCAATAACAATATTATGTTTCTCTAAGTACCTACAGATTACGTCAAAGATGTATTGATAACATTGGATACACGGCATTAGATGTTGTCATTAAGGCCGTACCCCGACCAAAAAATCAGCATGAGATATGAGCATTCCTATTGGCCTAGCGGCGCTGGTGGCGCATGAATTACGGTAGTGAATACGCCCAGATTTTAGAATAAAATCTTTATAAAATCGAATATTGCTCTTTTGAAAAAAATAAAACTTACAAAATGTTCGTTATCAAATTGTCTATCCATTAGTGTTAGTTTAAAAAATAATTAATGAACACTTTACGAGGAGATGCATGCTATCAATAATTATTTCACTTTTTTATGGTTTTGTTGGAAGGAGATTAGTGACACATACAACTCTTTAAAAAAAAAAGTGTACTACAATTTTAGAATCAACATTATGAAGAAATTTAATGTATTTTTATTAAGTGATATTCCTTTTTAAATAAAGAGTAGATAGCTCTTAAAAACTGCACAAAATTCGACTAGCGCGGCGTTTTGCTCGGGGAGGCACCTTAAGAAATTCTAGAATACTGTAGTATGCTTTCCCTTCTAGCAGTATCTTTAATTTATGTTTTAATTGACGGACATTAAGCTCCTTCCAACTATTTGGAAGTTTATTAAATAATTTAGGGGCCATACAGAAAACACTCTTGTGCATTAATGCTGTTTTCGAGCTGTGCAGACAAATAATACTGTCATCGCGCCTACTATGGTTGCGGTCGACCACTTCTGATTGACGTGGAAATAAGTGTCGATTTGATTTTACAAACACGACAATTTCTAAAATGTAAAGGAAAGGCAGAGTTAATATTTTATATTTTTTTAAATAGGGCTTACAACTTTCGGTTGACTGTATCTTAAACATAGTCCTGATACATCTTTTTTGGGCTTTAAAGGGTATGTCCTTGTCGGTTGAGTTGCCCCAAAAAATTATCCCATATCTGAAATGTGAAGAAACCAAACTGTGATAAGCCGAGAGCAATGACTCAATGTTAAGCACTGGGACCAGTTTGAACAGCGCATAACAAGAATTACTAATTTTTTTACTCAGTTCTTCTATGTGTGCTTTCCAGTTTAGCTTTTTATCAATCGTGACTCCAAGGAATTTGGTGTTGTCAACTTCTCTAATAATTATATTATTGTATTGGACGTTAAGATCAGTCGTAGTTGATAAACGTTGACTGAAGTGCATTAAATTAGTTTTATTAAGATTAATTTTTAGATTATTATTATTCATCCAATTTATTATTGACTTCGTGCGTACTTCGAGCGAGCGACGCCTCCATCATCGTGTGAATGAATATAAGATACGGAGCGCTCAATTAGAAGAAATACATGGACGTTACCTCTTGTGTTATAATCCCTCACGGATGAATGTTCGAAGTAGGTAATTTCAACATTCTAATGCGGCAAGAAAATCGAGATGAGTAACGCCATCTATCACATTCTCAACGCACTAACGTGTATCGAGTCCTTCTGTCCCCATTCTTCTATACAAATATTGTAAAGAGGAAAGATTTTTTTGTTTGTTTGTACCGAATTAGGCTCCGAAACTACTGGACCGGTTTGAAAAATTCTTTCACCAATAGAAAGCTATATTATTCCTGAGTGACATAGGCTATTTTTAACCGACTTTCGAAAAAGGAGGAGGTTCTATGTTCGACTTCTTGTATGTTTTTTTATGTATGTTCACCGATATCTCCGTCAATTGTGAACCGATTTTGAAAATTCTTTTTTTGTTTGAAGGAGTATGTTTCGAAATTGGTCCCATTTTAATTTGGTGAAGATCTGATGAAGAACTTCGAAGATATACAACAGAACTCTTCAATACATAACGGCAAATCTCTCGGGACTGCTGCAATCGCATGTCTGTTTATTGTTTATACCATTACATAACATAACATCACGCCATTACGCTCTTAAGGGGTAAGCAGATCTCTCATTTGATCGGTTTTGTTCAAGTTTCATAATATTCGGGTAATCTATTCTGGCGTTATAGGAAACTTACTAAACAACTTGCCTATTAGGTAGGTACAACTAAAAACTGAAAAATAAAAAAAACTTTTTTACAAAAAAATACTACCGACTTCCAAAAAGAAAACTACAAAGTGAAAAATAACTTTATTTTTGGAAGTCGGTGTCCATAACGCAAAAAAATGGTAGCTACGAAAGACACCGACTTCCAAAAATAAAGTTATTTTTCACTTTGTAGTTTTCTTTTTGGAAGTCGGTAGTATTTTTTTGTAAAAAAGTTTTTTTTTTATCCTGAAAACAGGTCCTGTGGGGTGCCCCACGGGAGCGAAGTCGCGGGGAACAGCTAGTATAACATAAATTGTGAAACGCCAACTAAAGAACACTATTAAAACGAATAAGAAAATAATATCGAATTGAAGAGCAACGTGAAGTTTCCGATGGTATGCAGTTGGACGGTTGCCAGGCAACGCGGGTGTTGGGAAAAACCCGCATTTACCTACATGATTTATGGAGTTTCATCCACTTTGGTGCTGACTTAACTAGCTAAGGCACTAAGGAAATGCAGATCGCAGCGCATTCAACGTAATGCCGTTCGAATGGAAATCGGCGACACGACCGACACCGCCCGGCCCGACTGCCGCCCTGGTACACACGACCTAACGACACTCGCAGTGTGCACCCGTCAACTCAACTTACATTATACATTATGTGAATCTATGTGAAAGTTTTCTATCTCTGTTTCTTTAGTTATCCTTCTCTTCTACAAATGCATCTAGCTCAAACAAAACAAACCGTTGTCAATTATTATAAAAGTCCATTCAGTTTTGCCGAATATTTATTCCACGCAGTCAAATAGAAAACATTTATATTTCAACCGAAACGTAAAATAACAAACGGTCCAAACTAGCGGTCCGATTATTTAGTTTATTTATTGTGACGTACATTTGCGTGTTAATCAGTCGCGAGAGTAATGGCGGCCGCTAGATAAATAATTAAGAGAATATTCTAAGGAATTTATAATGCTTTAGCCCCAAAATAAAAACATAACCCCGGGGACCGCGGCCGCATAATTAAGCAGTTAGTCCGTGCTCGCGGATTAACAGTTCACAACTTTGTCTATGCGGTCACAACCACCCCAATCTGATAATCATAAGGTTGGAAATATCTTGATGGGGTGTAAAAGCAAAGTTGCGTGAGTAGTGTGACTGTCTCCTGTGTATAATGTTGAGCGGGTGTCCGCTGGGCGCATCGTGCCGTCCCGTGCCGCACCGTACCGCTCGTCGATAAACTACGACATCGTTTGCACAGCAATAAAGTTGTCAGTACATACGCTGCTCTGCTACATACATCCACGCGCGTGCGGTTATGTCTGTCCGTCAATTTTTGGACCCTTCTTGTTGGAACGAATGGCTCGTATACTCCGTTTATCCTCTACTTGAATCAAATCTGCAGCAGTCCTGAGACTGTTCAGGAGAAAGCGTGTCTGTACCTTACTATCCACCGTAACTACTTTCTTTTGGAGTAAAATAAGGTATCAACTGCTCCAGTTTTCAGTAGAAAACTATAAACGTAGTGGTACTTTTCTTTAGAAGTTCCAAACAGGAACCAATGAAAGCAGTGCTAGTATTCGTGACGGCACTAACTATCCGCTGTGTGCCACTGCCACTATTAGTACCACTTGGCACCGGCGCGCGCCGCATCGTACCGCGCCTGATAAAGTCTGTCTCCCACACACACTGCAGGTAGCGATACTTATTGTAATAATATTATCGCTAAATATTTGCCTGTCTCAGCTTCACGGGTGCTTTGCCAGAATTTGTTAAACTTTAAACGGATAACACTTTCTGATCTCGTAGGTGGCTAACTGAAATCAAAAGGCATTTAGCACTTTGTATGCCGTGGAAACAGGTAAAAGGTTGAGGTTGAGTTTTCTGAGTCTATTTTTGGGTTTTTCGATTTTTTTTTGAGAAAACTAAGAAGGAATATACTTGAAAATAGCAATTATACCACCAAGCGATATAATTAGAACATAACTATATTATGATATCCTCTAAAACTCTGAGCTGCGACTAACACAATAGCACAAACTGTAAACGCGACGTAAATGATGACTCCCTGCCACAGTATCGCAGCGCGCCGGTAGCACAATACTCTCGGTGCGGATATCCTACCTATAAATAAGCTTTTTGTGAGCTTAATTCTCATGTCGAGTTTTAAACCCAGCATCCAAGTCAGTTAGACAACTAGTTCCAACACAACTGTGCATGTGAGTGTGTGAGAAAAGTTATAAGTATAATGTGTGCACAATAACTGAAGTCACAATATCACACAAAAAGAAAGCGCGCAACTTAGCGAGTTGAGTCGTTTTTGTGTAACACTTTGAGTAACTAATCGGCGAGGTAAAAAGTTGAGTTGGCAGCAGTTGGCGGCAGTTGCCGGGCTGCCTGGCGCGGGGCCAGCCTCGGCCTCCGGCTGTCGGCGTCGGCCTCGGCGTCGCTTGCCGTCGGCATCGCTCGGCGTCGTTGGCTCATAGCGATACGTTTTTACGAGCGCAGTAATGCCGGTCGCCGGTCGCCGGACAGTTCGACGGGATTGACGCAGTTAGTGCGTTAACGGCGACTGTTTAGGAAGCCGTCCTCATTACTTTGTATGGACGCTGTAAACTGCTGCTCTACGTCGTCACGGTTATTGCTTTTGTTGTAGTTGTGAGAATTACGAGATGGATACGTGTTTTTCTTCTCATTCACATTCAAAGCTTCATGCTGTTAACACAGAAGAACGAGGTCACACAGAATCCCAAATAACTGTCAGTATTCTAATCCGTACCTACAGTAAGTATATTATTATCTCATTGGCCTAATGAGCATTAAAAGTGCGCCAGTTAATTAAATCTCCATCTATTCAAGTGTTGTGTGACGTTGTAGTGTCGTATCTAATTGCCCAATTATAAATTGTTTCAATTTGACAATTCACACTCTATGTACACGGTTTCACTATAAGAACATCCGCGGCGCGAGATCTCAAGCATTTCTATACTAATCCGGCGCTCGGATGTAACGTAAGAGGCAATTGGGTTGTATCCGCAGTTCCGCAGCGTTTCGCAACACTACTGTTACTCGAACACGTCACTAATTACGAGCAGTATGCTTTGTGTCGAAACATTCATTTAAAAGCGATGAAGCTGTATTTAGTTCTGCAAGGCTTATCGACTTTCAGAATCTGTGTTAATAAACTTTGATCGCCCTTCAAAATTCCATGCCTCAGTACATTGTATCATTTGAAAACAGTCGCCTTTGCAGTATTACATATCTGCGAACAACAAAAGCACTTGTAAACTAAACTAGTAATAATCACGAATTAGTCGTAACTGCAGAAAAGTTGGGAGACACTAGTGTTGCAAGTTAGCAGTTATGTTATAAGCTGAACATGTAGTTCTGTAACTGGCAACACACGTCAGTGGGCAAGTTTTTCAAGAGTTCGCAACACAAGTATGTACAATTTGTTGCCTATGCATTATAAATATAGCTATCTCGCATTAGTTTGTTTTATAGAGAGTACACTGATTGTATATGCTGCGAATACTGAGACATAAAATGTGATTTAAACATATTAACAGAAGGGAGTGGTAACTGGGAACCTGGATGAATTCGTCACATACACATACTTGCAAACCTCGCCGGTGAGGGCTGCAAAAATTACGGACATTTGCGTAGTTTTTAGCAAGTCCACAGTATCGTCATGTTCACAATATAAACCGCACTCAATGTTTCGCAACTTGTTCTTATGTATTGTAGACATATACTAAAAGTCTATCAAAAAAGTTAAATATGAAATATTATTCATAGAGAGTTATTACCTAGTTTGCCAGCTCTTCAATAGTGTTGCATTTGATCCTAAAGCGGCGTCACGTCGGCTCACATAACTACCGGCAAGTTGAGGCGATACCTCCGGGGCGAGGTGCGAGGGGCGGGGGCTGATAAGTAATCTAAGTTGTTCGACTTAGCGCGGCTCTTTGACGCCTCGCACCTCGCACCTCGCACCACGCTCACCTCGCACTTGCACTCCATCAGGCGAGACGAGCCTGTTGAATTCTGGCCGCTACAATTTAGCATATTGAACATGACATCATTATCCTGCTAATAAGAAACTTAGCTCTATAATAATCTACACTTTATTGGAAATATACAGCAAAAGTTAGGGCGTCGTTCCAAAAGTAGCTAATAAGTATGTAGGTATAGCGATGTTATACTTAAGTATACTATCCTATCCAACTAAAGTTATAATCCAACTATCCTACTATAATGTTATAAATGCGAAAGTTTCAATGGATGGATGTTTGTTACTCAACCACGCCAGGACGTCTGAACAGATCTGGATAAAATCTTGCAAAGAGCTAGTCTGGAATAGCACATAGGCTTATTTTTTATCCCTTATAATGTTCCCTTGCGTGAGATGATTCAACAGATTATTTTTTCACTAAAATATTAACTGTTCTTACTAAAAACAACGCCAAAACTAGCATACCTGATTTTGATTTGAATATAAACTAAAGGAGTATCCTTCGAAAGTGTCGCCTTCGTGAGTGTATTTAGTCGCCAGTTTATAAGACGTGTTAATACCCGACAGCGCTCTAAAGTTTTAATCAAAAGCTAATTAATATTAGTGTGCTGCTTCACACACGCGAGTAGTTAAAGGTGGGATCAGTAGGCACCATACCGGACTAGGTGACCACTGGAGTGACACGGACTATAATCTTGAAAACTTCTTTCGTCGTCGCACATAAATTACGAAATCAATTTTATACTTCGAATTACCAGAGTTCCTACATACATGCCATACCTATTTCACGTGAACTAATCGATACTACTTTAGATATTCACACATTCCTAAAAATAACCAGTTCAGCTCGATCAGTGACTCGATAGGTATACCAGTATATTTACAGAGCAATAGAAATATCCAACCATTTGCTGATTAAACTGAACGCCGCGGTATTTAGAAGTTCGGCGAATTGATACGAGCCATTAGTTACTGAATAATTATGTGTAGTTATTATTAATTGCAGCGGAATCGTTCGTTGTAAACATTTGTAGCGCATAATGAAGCAAACTGATAGTAACTAACTGTTTTAGTTTAACTAATAATAATATAGACAAATTAAGCTGGCAGTTCTAGTTAGAAGTATGTATGAGTACCCACGTAAATAAAATTGTGATTCAAACCTATCCACCAGTGCATCTAAAAAAAAAACAAACCGTCTTCCAAAACAAAACACTACAAAAAGAAAAATAACTTTCTTTTCCGTTTTTAGACACCGACTTCGGGAAAAAAGTTTATTTTTCGTTTTGTAGTGTTTGTTTCGTTTTGTAGTCGGTTTGATTTCTTGAAAATATTTTTTATTTATTTCTTGTTAGTTTTGATAGGTACCTCCAATTGCCATCATTTATAATCAAAGTATATCTCATGACGATTCTAATAAACCCAAAAACGACTAGGATACATTGTTTTATTTCGGAGTTTCAGTGCCTACCTTCTGGCTTCATCATCAGTTCAGTTTGATGGTACCATTTTCATCTGTACTATTTTTTATCCGACTGTCGAAGAAGGGTAATGTGTTTATCAGTCTATGTATGTATGTATGTATGTTCCTATGTGGCGTTCTAGAGACCAAACGCGTTGTCCGATTTTGATGATTCTTACATCAATCGATTCGTCTTAACCCTGTGAGTGTCACTGGCTACAATAAAATTGGAAAAAGATAAATGGCAGATTTTGGGCGGCATATTGTGTATGGTACCAAACTTTTTTATTCTTCCATACCCATCGTGTGGGATATTAAAATAAAGGGTTTAATAGGTGATTCCAAAAATATATAACTATAAAGTTATAAATCAGAAAAGTTAATTCAAAAAATCAAAAAATCCGACTGCTGAAAAAACTAAAAAGACGTAAACAAGAAGAAAATCTAGCTAAGCAGTTAGAGGGTACATATTTGCGAGCTGGCTGACTAAAACCAGATGTATCCTCCGACTGCACTGCATAAGTATTTGCTTTATCATAGTCAGTTTACTATTCGAGATATCTTATACGCGTGACATTTTTAGCGTTAAGGAGTTCCAATGGCCATCTGTGGTCTTCTACATCAATGTAACTTCACCAAATGATACTTTCTGAGTGCAAATGTTTGCATTGTTGATGAAAATACCAAAATCGCTATATATATGCCAATAATATTTTACCACCTGGGAAACAAAAGAAGAATTTCCCAAATCGGTCAAGGCGTCTTTGAGTAATAGGGTAAAACTTTTTTTTTAACTGTGAATTGAGAATCTCCTCCTTTTTTTAAATTCGGTTAAATATATCGGATAATGTTTAACGCGTAAGCTCGCAAGGAAAATAAGCAATGAGCGAGCTCTTAATCCAACTAATAAAAACAATTTCATTCGCTTTATCTCCACTCTATTTCGAGTATATTTGAGAAGGCGCCTCATCCTCTAAAGTCCACGTGTACCTAATTGCCTGTAAGTACTTAACTGTGTAAAAAATTCTATCGTCCAATAGCGAGGGGGATTCCATAAAGTTGGCTAATCTTTTAATCTGGCCGAATATGCGAGCTAAGTTGGAACGTAATGAGTCCGCCCCGCGCCGCGCCCGCGCCCTCCCCCCCCTCGCTCTATACGTAAGCACAACTAAGTATAGATAATAGGGTTTCTTTATCCTCCGTGTTTACCAAGTTATCGTAGAGCGCCTGATCCTAGTCCGATTCCGGGGTTCTAAAGTGTTATTTGTTCAGGAAATACGAATTCAGTAGCTAAAAGCCTATAAAGTCCTTATAAGGATTTATTCTGATTAAGAAACCTTATGAATCATTCATAAACCGGTACTTAACTATATAACTACGATTTTCCATAAGCAAAAACCACCATAGAAACTTTCATACTCTTCTCTTTCAAGACTTGTTAGTTTAAGGTTACACTAGTCGAAAATTCTTCCATACAAACGTAGTCTAGGGATTATTCCACTGTTTGACAATGTACGTTCAAAATAAAAAGTGATGTCAATTTGTCTCATCATTATCTAGCCCTGTATGGAAACAAAAAAGTAAATATTTGAAAGTTATGAGCGTCGAAAGTTCCACAATTTTAACGCATTTTTGGGACCATATGAAGACGTAAAATTGCAAAACGGCCACCATACAAAAGTAGATTAGTAGTTCAACAATGCAAATAATTTTATTTTGAACAGATACGTTTAGTTGTTTTTTCATGATATCCAGACTCCCAAAGGTCTGTTTATAAAATTTCGCGCGCTCGGTTTCGTCCTAATTCATTATCCATTTCACTACAAATTTGCAAAAGTGTGTATTCGTACGCGAACTAGCTTCCTACTGCTCATCACAGTATCTATCTCTTCCGCACGTGTTGTCGGTTGATATAAAATGCATTTTATCCACAAAATAGTTCGTGCCGTTGACTAGTGTAACTTTAAGCTGTTCGTCAGCGTCGTCCGTCACCTTAATATACCAAAATGTTAGAAGATATTTAATAACTGGTCTTAAAACAAAAGATCTGGAAAGTACAGCATATCTAGACAGCAACTATATAAGTAGGGTTTGAGGTCAGTGCTCAAGACAGGCTAACTGTAACGACTGGGGCTCTTGGCACGGAGTATCTGCTGCCTGATGCATGCCTTTTAAGCGATACCGACTCGTGACAAACGCACCCAGTGATAATTAGGTAAATGTAGGCCAGCACTGTACTAATGTAGAGAGGGTAATACTGAATTCACTTAAGTCTTGCCCAGCTTGGATGCTTTAAGCATTATTCCCATTATAAGGAAGGGGACTGCCTCGATGGCCTATTGAGCGCAAACGTGACTGCTGACCATGGCGTCCTTGAATTCTTCTCTTTTTAAATGTTCATTTATAAATGTCAGTCAAATCAGTTATGTACGAGTATAACATCAACAGAACCCGGCTCTTGAGTTGGCTAGTAGCTTGCTCACTGCTTACTTTTGAGCTACATGTATATAACTTGCGTCATGTATGCAAACTAAGCAGCTCTATCCATCCATTTGGGCAAAAGTTTAAAATTACTAATGCTTAAAATGCTTCACTTTCTGCCCCAGAATCGCAGACTATTCCCTGTATTATGATAGCAATAATTTGCATAATATGAAGTGGGCAGGCATCGCTGACGGCGTGATGTGTCGCCGAGATGAGCCGGCCCTGTGAGTGTGACGCCACGCCGGGGGGAGAGGATCGTCATCAACATTGACAGGTTTATTTCCGGAGGAGTAATCTGTCACTGCCGTGTGAGACACGAGGTCAGAGAACCTCGAGAAATAAGACCCTCTCGCGAGAAGTGTCCACAAACATAGCGTTTTTCTAGCAACCGTCAGTGACGTAACATAACTTATAAAGTGTGGTTTACAGGGTAAAGTAAACGTAAGTAACGTAAGTAACCTTAGGGGACCTTCTTAGTAAACAAGGTCCGCTAAGGTACAGGTTCTATAGTTCTCGCCAAACTTCATGGCCGCCCTGAAGTTGGCTACAATGGCTGCGCAATAGAAAATTTCATACAAAAACAGCACCGTTTCGTGCCTCGCGCATCCGGTAAACCAACTTCAGGGCGGCCAAAAAGTTTGGCGAGGACTATACCTAGTTTGAGGACCATAGACCGTACAAACTTATTGTTAAAATAGTTAAAGATAAGATAATTATGGAACAATGAACTCTAATATGCTTTTATTTTTTTATTAAAAAATAAAGGTACTAAATACGTACACTGACACAAACATGTACGGTAACACAATATTATAGCAACCTTTTACCTGTTGAGTACACGATCGCTCGTCCGACAACCACGTTAGAAGACAACTACGCGCGTCACCAAGCTGTTGGCTCCCATATCTACAATTCACAACATTGGAATACAGCAAGAACTACTAGAACTGCTCATAAAAGTACTACAATGTAGTAACAGAGCTATAATTAATTCGCAACACATTAGCATGTTAGTAAAGAGTAACTTTGTCTGCGTTGATATAGATGCTCTATTGTCGACTGTCGCTAAACAAACTCGCGCGTCCCCTATGTAGCACAACTTATTTACAACTTTAGTTGGCAGTTACCGAGTGTTGTAGAATTGTAACAATTTTTTTTATTTTTAACCTACGACGAAAAAAGAGGGCTGTTATAATTTTGTAGCGTGTACCTTTGCGTTTGTGTATTTGTTTACATATATTAGTGTATTGGTGTATCTGTCTGTGGCATTATAGCTTCTAAACGAATGAACTGATTATGATTTCGTTTTTTTTGTTTGAAAATTGACATTATCGGGAGTTTTCTCAACTATGTTTAAATCGGTTCAGCCGTTCAAAAGTTATGGGCGTTATAGTGTTTCAGTCGGGGTATTTTCGCAAGATATCTTGTCATAATACGTTTTTTTTATATCCTATAGGCTCGCGCTTGACCACTATCTCACCTGATGGTAAGCGATGATGTGGTCGACGGTGAATCACGCTTGCCTAGAAAAAATCCTATACACTCTTGACTTAAAGACCCCTAGATTGTAGCTGTCGGGAAACACAGACTCTGGCAGGGAATTCCACTCCTTAGCTGTACGCACAATAAAAGTGTTCCCAAAACGTTTGGTGCGTATGGGTGGGATGTCCACCATGTACCGATGACACATCGCCGTACGTCTGGTAGTCCGATGATGAAACAGGCTAGGTGGAATTAGATCATGCAATTCCATCGCACACTCACCGAAGTGTAACCGATAAAAAACCGACAAACTGGCAACGTGTTCGATAGATTGTTGATCGAAGCATGTCTACTACTAGATACATACAGACACAGCCGAAACGTCGGGTTATATAGGTAAATAAATAATCGAAATAATCGCGTTAAATTCCCGTATTTTATTGTTTTTGAATTATGAAACGCGAAATTTTAAAGTTAATAGATACATTATGTTGTTAAAAAAGCATGAGTTAATAAGCCATGGGCGTTTAATAAATTTCAAATGTATCCTTATTATTTAGATGTGTTTGGTATCTTTGTGTGGTAAAAATTATGGCTTAGTACCTGTCTACGCCGGAACGCAGCTCTTTCACTTTATTCACGAATCCTACGTTCGTACGTTCACTGGAGATAGCTTTTTTGGCATCTAACGCACCACCATATTTTTGTCGTGACACGTTTTGATTTCTGAATAATACTGTCGAAGAAGAATAAACCATTATAGGAAGAGGTCCAACTTTCATTGAATCACCCACAATACCTGTACAAAAGTGTCAATTACATTTTTGTAAATTTATGCCGGCTGTACAATCTCTCGAGCCCGCGAGGATGATGTACAACATTGCTCTCTGCACTGAGTTCAATTCATATTTTCTTCTTTTTTTTTGTAAACTTTGCCCCACTCTAGGAATTTTATTCCTGTTTCGCGGGTGCATTTACAAACATTTAACGTTTACAAAATAATATGTGTATTCACATACACAAGACAACCAGATCCGGAAAAACTATCTGTAGGCCATACAAATATTTGTTCCGTGCGGGCATCGAACCCGCGACACGCAGCGTAGCAGCCGATCGTTCAAACACTACGCCAACCGTGTCGTCAATCGTAATTATGAAGTATTTTGTTTAAAAACTCAATGTACAGCGTTTCTACGAGATCTCGCGCGAGAATGTACAGCCGGCATTACACTCAAAGTAAAAAAATCACTAGTCTACTTGACAGTCTTAGCGTAGCTACCAGTGTGCTTAGTGCGAGTTTTTTAACGTACTCACTGGTGATAACGTTAACGATCTCTTATGTCAAAATGTATACAAAAAAAGAGGTTTCGCCTTGCCGTCACCAGACGGCGCTTATCCAGTTTCAATACAAATTGGCGTTAACGTTTACGCGATTGAGCGTGAGTAAAAACTCGCACTAAGGCCTCAGTCTAGCATGCGGTCATAGCATGTCTACAGTGCAGTGTACACACTACGGTTTCTAAGGCTACGTTTCGTTGCGAGTTGGTGCTTGGCTTCGTAGAGTTCGTAGCAGGTCGGTGCCGGTTGGATTGGGAGATCCTTTCTTTTTTTTTGGTATTTTATGAGTATTTTCTATGTGAGAGGGGGATGTTGATTGCTGATATTATTTTAAACTTCTCGTCCAATATGCTATTAATATTGCGTGTAACTTGCTCAGTATAGCTGTATATTCACTTAATTGTTTTAAGCTACCATTGCTTGGCACTTATTTATGTATTGTAAAACTCGAGAGGAATGGTGCTGATAGCCGAAATACAGGCTATGCCTAGTTCGGCTACAGACGCTAATCTCTTTACCCAAATTGAAATTTTTGCCACATTGCCATTGTAAAGTAGTATTAAGTTTTTTGGAAAAATAAATATTATTATTATTATTAAATTATTATACTTTTCCCCCGTTTTTTTAAATCGTGTATTTCTGTTCATCCATTTCTTTCTGGAATTTACGTAGTGCACTCAAGACTTCATCCATGTTTCAGTCTCGTTTAAAGGTAGGTTTATGTCATCAAAGTATATATATAAATATCATGTTTGTTTTGGTTCTTCTGGTGACATCTCGCGGAGCGCCTCCGTACTGACAGCCCAAATGGTAATCTTGATCGATCGTGAGTGAAGTTCGGTGTTTGTTGATCTAGTTCGCGCAGCTATCAAAAGATGGCAATGAGTACTTTTTACCGGAGTACCTTTTTAAAATATATAATGTAACCATTCTACAATATTAATGTTTATTCTACACTTATCTCGGTTTCACAAGTCCAATCACGGCTTCGCAAGTCTATTCACTTAGCAGCAGTTATTGTTTTGAAGTCTTCGCGCGGTAGCAGCACTTATCACTGAGCTATTTTCACGTTTAGCGTTTTACTTCATCTTTAACAGGTTTTCTACTTTTCTCTGAGTATGAGCACTTCTTCTATCTTAAAAATGTAAAACAATAAGGAGAACGATTTAAACAGTGGCACGGTCTACCTGCCGCCACAAAACTCCGCCAGTCTATACTTATTTATTTATCTATATCAATACTAATATTATAAAAAGGAAAGATTTTTTGTTTGTTTGTACCGAGTAGGCTCCGAAACTACTGGACCGATGTAAAAAAATATTTCACCAATAGAAAGCTACATTATTACTGAGTGACATAGGCTATGTTTTTATCCCGAAAACGGGTCTTGTGGGGGGGGGGGGGGTCCGCGGGAACAGCTAGTATTAATATATAATCTTATATCTGCCAGTAAAAAATTATAATGTAGGTACATAATTATACCTTTTGTTCGTAGATTGTAACTTTGAAGCTAAACAAATAATTTTATGCAAATTCAAGCAGTTAATTAGTTCACACAGAACTGATTTATCCCCTTCTCAAACTAATATGAGCATGTTAAAGATTCGCTCACTTGTTACTATCGTACAATCTCATGTAGTACGGAGTGCGCCCGGTCGGGGGCAGACACTCGCAAATTATCTGCTAATATACACAGAATGTTCTTATGATCTATTCTCCGTCGCCACAGATTGGATCCAACGTACTTTGCTCGGGACTACAAGGTCCAAAGTCTGAACAAAATTAACTCATGTATGAAATGAGCACCCGTCAAGGAGTCAGTGACCTGTTTCCTTTAGTAGTTGCCACTTTACGCGTGCTTTCTTTATAACAGGCAAAGGCCAAATATCTTGTGTTACCGAACCAGAGCTTCACAGGCTACTTTCAAAATACCTGATTGGTTAGCATTTGCGTTATTAGTTTTTTTTCTTAACTCCTTACAATTTGACTGCCCTCGCTCTAGTGGTCGCAAGCACTACTACTGAAAACGAGTTCCCGGATTAAATTCCCGGGTCGGCCAAAGTCTTTGGGTTTGCCATCTGTTGCCCAGTACCAGCCCGGCGTCTAGATTAGTGGCCGGTTGATGGCCATATACTAAAGGCTTTCAGTGAGTGCTTCAATACCAAATCAGCCAATTTTGCCATTAACTGTCATGATAACACCGACGACAACTGGAACAGAGTGAAAAATCTTATTCTCTCATCACGCAATGAAAGCCAGAGCAGGGCAGCCGACGCTCCGAGAAAGGTATGGATAACGGAAGAAACATGGAAGGCCATCAGAGAACGAAAGGAACTACTCAAGGACAATAATGAATCCGCGCTAGCAAACTACCGGAAAATGTCGGCAAAGATTCAACGTCTGTGCCGCAGGGACTATAATGACTACCTGAATTCAGTTTGTCAGGATATAGAAAACCATGCGCAAAAATTTCAGACAAGGGATCTTTTCCTGAAAATCAAAAGTATCACTCGAGAATTCAAGCCGAAAACATGGGCCATAGAAAGTGAAGAGGGAAGACTGTTGACCGAGATAGATCAAGTTACAGAAAGATGGAGATCATACTGTGAAAACCTATACGCTGACTCTGCAGCGCGAGCTCCAAGTAACCTGATTGCAGACGGGCAACACATGGAACCCGAAATCCTCGAATCTGAAATCCGGAGTGCATTGCACAAGCTCAAGTCAAACAAATCAGCCGGTAGAGACAACATTTATGCTGAAGAGCTTAAGCACCTAGGGGATCTAGGGATAAAGATAATGCTTGACCTGTGCAATCAAGTCTGGAAAACTGGCAGTTGGTGTACTGACTGGAAAGAGTCCCTACTAATTCCTCTGCACAAGAAAGGTTCCACTAGAACATGCGGGAATTACCGGACAGTTGCACTTATTTCTCATGCCAGCAAGATAATGCTTTACGTAATCAACGGCCGACTGCAATCGTACCTTCAGTGGCAGATACCCAGTGAACAGGCGGGTTTTGTGAAAGGTCGAGGCACAAAAGAACAGATTGTGAATGTGAGGCAAATAACTGAGAAAAGCCGAGAGTTCAACACGCCGATATTAATGTGTTTCATCGATTACTCGAAGGCGTTTGATTGCGTCAGATGGGGTTGCCTATGGACTGTGCTTCAAGAGATGGGCGTACCTCAACACCTCGTCTCGTTGATCGCTAATCTGTACCAAGACGGGGTATCCATGGTAAGGGTTAATGACGTCATCTCAGGCCCTTTCAAGCCAGAAAAAGGGGTAAGACAGGGGTGTATTCTTTCTCCTATTCTCTTTAATATATATGGTGAATACATAATGAGGAAAGCCTTAGAAGGATGGGAGGGAGGTGTATCTGTCGGGGGACTAAAGATCAGCAACCTGAGATATGCGGATGACACTACACTCTTTGCGGCTTCAGAAAAGGAGCTGGCAGATCTATTTCGTAGAGTGGAATATGAGAGTGGAATGGTTGGACTCACCATTAATAAGTCTAAGACAAAAGTCATGCTTATTGACAGAACCGGTCAACTCTCTAGAACGAAAGAACTCGCGGACTTAGAATTTGTCAGCGAGTTTATATACCTCGGATCGCTACTTACTGACCAGGGAGGAAGCGAAAGAGAGATCAGGAGAAGGACCCAAATGGCCAAAGCTGCAATGAGTAAGCTGACACGTATTTGGCTGGACAGAAAGGTCTCCAATGTCACCAAGATGAGACTAGTCCGGACACTGGTTTTCTCGATATTCCTTTACGGGTCGGAGTCGTGGACGATTCGGGCAATAGAACGGAAAAAGATAGAAGCTTTTGAGATGTGGTGTTGGCGAAGAATGCTCCGCATACCATGGACCGCCAAGAGAACGAACAAATCTATCCTTGATCAACTAGGCATAAAAGACAGACTAACCACGCTCTGCTACCGAAGGATTCTCGGCTACTTTGGTCACATTGCCCGTCGGGATCCGGACAATCTGGAGAGGTTGGTGGTAATGGGCAAGGTGGATGGGAAAAGACCTCGCGGCCGGTCACCTAACCGCTGGTCAGACCAGGTAACCGCCCTCACTGGACTCTCTGTTACAACCGCCCTGAGAGAAGCTGAGAACCGACTGAAGTGGAAGAACATCGTGCATAAAGCTACGAGGGCCTTTCAGGGTCACGACCTTCAGTAATGAAGAATGCGACCAAGAAGAAGATGGCCATATATTAGTAAGCCCGCGTAGGCGCGTAGGGGTGAGGTGGCCTGCGGTGGTGAGCGTTAAAACCATCTGCGACGATAAGCTCGCGTGGGGCCGCCCAAACCCCGCAGCGCCAGAGCCGTGGCAGAAACCATTCCTGCTACATGTTGCTTGCATGGTGTTTGCTTGTTTACATGTTTGCATGCTGCATGCTTGCTGCATGCATGGTGTAAGCTTGTTTGCATGCTTCTTATAGGAAAAAAAATCCTAAAAAGTTTTAGGAGTTAATTATTATGCGTATTTGTTATTCTTTTTAAAATATGTGTCATTATGCGTAAACCAATTTATGCTTTAGAAAGTTATGCTTAAACATTATTATGATTAGAGTAATTATTCTGAAAAAAAATATGTGTAAGCTGTTATGCGAAAATAATGTTGTGCGTAAATATAATTAGGATAAACAAAAGTATGTCATGTTATATTATGTCTTAAGTTTTTATGCAAATGGATAGGGAACCGATGTCTAGCAGGGCATTAATATTGTACTGAATCCCATTATGATCCGCTGGTCATTAATGTGATTTGAATTTGGAACATTAAGTATAAATCGCATACGAACATATATATATAACATAGAACATAAATAAATGAAAAATTACATATTATAATAAATATTCCCATACGCACGGAGCGTTTTGCTAATACTTTCACTGTGCGCACAGCTAAGGAGTGGAATTCCCTCCGGAGCCTACGACGATTTTTACAAATGGAAAACTACAAAGGGCGTCAAGTCTGAATCTGAATCAGTGCTTTTAATCTGATTCCAGCATTTATCATGTACAAAGAAGCCAAATAGCCTATGGCAATATAAAATTTGATTAGCATCATGCCGAAAGAAATTGCGAAATACCTGAAATTTACAAATGCCGAGCTCTACACGGGCCATTGTTTCAGGAGAACATCGGCTACTCAATTGGCGGATTTAGGAGCAGACATGACCCAGATTATAAGACACGGTGGCTGGAAATCTAATGTAGTAGCAGAGGTTCTTTACAAAATAAAGATAAAATAAGCTGCCGCATTGGTGATAAAATCAAACTAAAAACACCGTTGATAACTGATCCTTGGACACCTTTGTCACCACAACCTTCCACAACAAAACACCATTCATCTAGCCCGCAGCCTTAAGCACCACCGTCACCAACTTTCACGATCCAAAATGGTCCTCAGCAGACCCAAGTTTCTGAAACTTAACAGTAATACTCCATCGTAGACTCTGTCTCTGTCACCTATGACCTAGACTAGAGTCAAGAGCAAACCCATTACAAATAAAAAAAAAAAAAAAAAAAAAAAAAAATACTCAAATGGGTTGTCGCAACGGTGATCCACTGTTATTTGTTGTTTTGTGTTTGTAGTGTCAGTTTGTTAATATCTGTGTTACTAACATAGTTGTAAGTTTTACTAACCATCTTTTGAGTCATGGATACTCGAATAAAGAGAAATTCTATTCTATTCTAAATAAACTCTACCTCAACTTCAATAAATGTACCGAATAAAAACATAACTTTGTCTTTCCACAACTGGTCTAATGTGTCAAACATTACCTTTAACATTTGATTGTTTTAAATAGGTCTACTAACTGTAATCATAATTGTAATAAATTCTTTGATTCTAGTACTACTGCTTTTTATTGTCTCGTAAATGGTGTGAAAAGTAGAGTATTCTCCTCGGGGATAAAGGTGCCTTCATCTTGGGTGACCTTGAATCCCACGCTGCACTCAGGATTCTTGTCTTAACGCCCTCGCTTTGCTCGGGAGTTAACTCTAAGCTCCCTCGCTCCGCTAGGGAGATAACGCTCCTTCGTTTTGCTCGGGATTCAATACGGCGCTCGCCAAATAAGACACGACTTTATCCCCTTGGTGCATAATCTACTATTACACATTCGTGCTTTTTTTATCTTGAAAACTGCTGAGCCGATTTTGATGAAACTGTTCTCTAAGTTGAGAGATACTAAAAAAATAATTATTACGATCCGATAAGTAGTTTCGCAGAAATGCGTGGACAAATAAATATACATACACACAAACATACATACACTTATGAAATTTGGCACACGTGTTAATTAAAAGCTCATGCAGAGTAACATACTATGTGAATATTCTGCAATTCCAATAATATTTATTACATTCATATATTTGTCATCAATAAGAATAAATGAATGAACTGGATTTGATTACCTCCTTTTTTTTGAAGTCATTTCTTACAATCAACATTATTTCTTTACAATCTTTCGGTCTTTTATAGTGCAGCTACCTGACGTTTGGTTCATGTCAGTGTTAATGGCTGCTGGATGCTCGTCTAACCAAGCTCTCTGCACAAGCGCGCCACATTAGCGTGCGACTCTCTATTATGGTAATGACGACGTGTAGCGCAACGAAGGCGGATAAACAACTGCCCAAGCGCCAATCAATTAATTGTCGTTGTGCTGTGTGTTGCCGGAGGGCGCCGGAGTGTGCCGGACAGTCTCGCAGGCTTATCACGTATCGTGCAGAAGCAAAACGATAGCAATTTTGCGCAATAATTGCTCTTCAATCGTAAATCTCAATGGCCACACCATAGCAATTTTGCGAAAGTGCTGCCTCTATAGAAACATCAGATAACTAAAACGTTTTTTTTCTTTTTCATGTAAAAATTTTGTAATCCGTCTTTGTCACATGTGTTTCAGAGTTGACCATCGTATTAGGTTTTAGGACCACTAAATGCATATGCAATCGGCGATCGATTAGCAAATAATTTTGATGACGCTAAGCGGTTGATAGCGCGATGACTTCGCGATAGTTGTGTAATTCTTGCCGATTGCTTACGTAATAAGCCTGCCGTAGTGCGGTGTGTCACACACGGCATCACTTTAATTAGAGAAAGACATGGAGGTGCAGTGACGTAGTGAATGCGTCGCTTGACACCGCGCCGTCCTGCTCACTAGGCACTACTGAGTGCAGTAAGACTGTCGTGTGTAGCTGCGACGTGGCCCATAGTCTTGATTAATTCTGTCTACAATGTGCCATACCAGTATAATTGGTATTCTAATTGAAGGTGCCTTACTGATTACCAATGTGTTGGTATTTTCAATGCCCTATGTATTTACTGCATTCTATCTAAACTGTCACAAAAGGAGCATTCAACACACTGAGATAACACCTTTACTGCTTGCGAACAGTGGTTACGTATCCGATTTACAAATTGTAGGTCGTGGGTTCGAACCCGAGCAGGTGCTTCACTTTATGTAATTTATTTCATTACCAGTTACCACTGCTTTCAAAACAGCAAAGGAATACACAATCAGCAGTCGCCCCGCAACTTGTCGAGTTTCGTCGTCGGTCGGTGATAAGACTGATAAGTAAAAAGCGGCAACATGGCGTCGGCCGCGGCAACTTGCGAGTAACGGTGACCAGTCGCGTCATTATCGCGCGACTAACTACCGTCCGCCTTCATTGTATGTACCCGCTGTGTGAACTGAGACAGTTTGAGTTCGGCTACAGATATGAACTTCGTTTGAGATTGAGTTTATTGAGGACATGTTTCCTCTTTCATACCATGTTTCTAGTGGTGGAGATGTGGGCGTTCTGTAGGTATTCCGCACCTCAAATTGAACAAGATCTAGGAAATATAACACATAGTCAACCCTTTCAATAAATATTTTTTGAAAGGGTTGACTATGTGCACGCACACAACTATAGAAAAAAGTGTCGTTACAACTTTTCGTGAGATTTTTTTCCGTCTAGCCCCCTTTCGCAACGCGCGAATAGAAACTTCGTTCCAATAAAAAATTGTGGGCTGTTTTTGAAATAAATCATTTCAAAAAGATCCCACTATAATATTCACAGAGGACGTCTTAGCAACCTTTGTGACGTAATTACCGTGACCTCAGCGTCACATAATTAGAACAATGATCTGCGGCCGAACGAGCATAATACATGAAAGGCAGACAAATGGAAGGTCACGCTAATTTAATAATTAGTGCAATTTCAGCGCAAAACCGCGGCTGGCTTGTGCGGATCGCGGGGGAGTTGGAGGTCAGATGGGGCATGCTCCAGATACGATGGACAGAAAGACAAACAAGCGGCGTAGCGGAGGAATCTCGGTATGTAAAGATGGTCATCCATCTACGAACCGTCCTTGACAAGTTTTGCTTAACCTTGAGAACCATCCGTATGGCTGCTATTATTTAGCCACGAGCTTTTCTTACCTAGGAAATATCCACTTCTTGAACATATCAAGGTCCAAAGATTATGGCACGGAGAAACGGTTACAAGAAACAAGAACCTAAAGCGCATCGTATGCCGATGTCACGTGCATTGGCATTTCAACTTATCACTGTAGAAATTAAATCATAGATGATACTAGAAATTATAGAGCGTGGCTTTTAATTAATGTTTCTAACGTATTGTGCGAAGTCCAGTCGGGCCTGTGTCGTAAATATTCTGCTCGTGCCTGCGTGTTGGTCTCGTGTGACGTCCTAAAACAATTACAAGGCAATTAGCACGTGTACGTACAACTATCGTACACACGACCCCTCCTCCCCTGACCCTCACACACCCGGCCGTACCCCCGCGCTCACCATGCATCCTGCTAAGCCACCACCACGCCGCCGCCAACTGATTTACTACAAATTATTCACAGTTTTAGTCATTACAGGGTTAATTAGCAAACAATTGTGTTGCTCCGTATGGATTTATTGTGAGCCCGCGATTACTCAGTGGACAGCCATCCGCCGTCTGCTATAGCGCGAGCTGCCTACAATAGACGCTAACAATTCAATTAGCTCACCGCGGCTTTGAACGTGAACATGATTTATAAGTCGCTCATGAACTCGTTTGATTAATGACGAGATATTTTATTACACGAATATTATGTTACGCGGGTTTGATTCTGCGAAACGCTAATCGTAATCGAATGTAATTTATACGTTGTGTAAGTGAAGCCTACGCGCTTAGCTCTTAGACATAATATACTTACTACTATCAGCGACGCGCCGCGCCCTGCTACGCACGGGAGGCGTCTACCGATGTGAGGACATTTTACTTTTATTAGTGTTCATTAGAAATGACTAGCTTCTGCCAGTGGCTTTGCCCGCGTGAAAAGTGTTGTATCATCTCAAGGGAAGATTATATCGGGATAAGAAGTAGCCATACATTCATCCATCCAAACTTTCGCATTTATAATAAAATGTATAAAATTAGGAGTTACTAATAGTATGACAGTTGACTGGATATACCTACCTGGATATTTGGGACCCTGTAATGTGTGGTTCATGTTTTGTTTTGGGCAGGGACTCTGCACCCACATTCGATGGCCACAATAACCCATTTTGATGTGCAGATTTAGTTTACTACACCGCTGCACCGATTAATTTTCATCTGCTGTGTATGGTTAAGATAACCTTGTGAACATTTAATCTCGTAGTGTTTTTCATGTTTCAGATACCATATTGTGTCACAGTGGAGCCTCTGCTGGAGGCAAGCGGTTCAGTTGCTGTATGCGATGGCTGACGTGTCAACATCTCAAGAGGTTAAGAGGAACGGCAGGCTAGCAGTTGGCAGGTGGTAGCCGAACGTTATGACAACAGCTGTGAGGTCAAGCGCGCACAAGTTTGGAATGGAATACTCGGTGAGTCACTTCCATGTTATTTCAATAGTGAGGTCGAATGTTCTCTAGTGTAGAGATGCTAGTTCGAGCTTTAAGAGAGTTCATGTTTGACCACTGAATTGGCGTGGTTATATCTAGCACTATCACTAGTTAATTAAGACACACTTAATAAAAAGCAAGTAGTTAATGAGGTTCCTATTGGCTAGTTAGTACTTTCCTAGTTTCAACATTTGGTTCAGTACGAACTTAAGGATGAGATATCCCATATGAAGGAGATGAGATATCCAAAGTGACTCCATAACTAGTGATTTTTAGTGGCAAAGCGAGTTAGTAATGTCGTAGGGCCATCGCAATTGTATCGAGTTAGGTACTGGTCATTTACGTGTATTCAGAACAGATCTTATGTTGCGTAACAATTTACAACCACCGTCTTTATATCTGAATTCACTTCATCATCAGCCTATAGCAGTCCACTGCTGGACATAGGCCTCTCCAATTGCACGCCATTTGCTTCGATCTTCTTAATTATTAAAATCTTTAGATTTAAGTAAGGGTGCAGGGCCCGATAATGTGGTACCATTATTTATTGTCTCTTGTGCTACGTGTTTAACTGAACTTCTTGTTATTCTTTATAAAAGGTCTATCTCGGAAGGACTTGTACCTAAAATATGGAAATCTGCATTTATCACACCCATACATAAGAGCAAGAGGTAGCAAGAGTGATGCTAAAAATTATCGCCCCATTTCCAAATTATGCATCTTTGCTAAGATACTGGAAAATATCGTATATACACAAGTTTATGAGAGTATCTCACCAACTTTGATCACGGAGCAGCATGGTTTTGTAAGCAAGCGGTCAACTTTATCTAATCTGCTGTCTTTCACAGAGTTTACGACGTCTAGCATGGATGCTGGTGGACAGGTCGATGCAATTTTTACTGATTATAGTAAAGCGTTTGACCGAATCGACCACAAAATATTACTACAGAAGTTACTCCAAGCTGGCATCCATGGAGACTTATATCGGTGGTTTGTTTCGTACATTGAAAATCGATCGCATGCAGTGGTTCTGAATGGGTACCGTTCTAAATGGAGCATCGTCCCGTCTGGGGTACCGCAGGGTTCTTTGCTTGGGCCCCTTCTTTTTAACATATTTATAAATGATGTCACTCAATGCATTAAATACTCACAATTACTCCTTTATGCTGACGACATGAAAATTTTCAAAAAAATTACCAGCTTTGAAGACTGTCAGCTTCTCCAAAATGATTTAGATAGTTTCGAACAGTATTGTTTAATCAATAAATTAGACTTAAATGTCAAAAATGTTTTTTTATAACCTTTACTCGTAAAGTCAAAATGATTAAATTTAAATATTTTATCAAAAGACATGAGTTAGAACAGGTAGACTCAGTACGGGACCTAGGTGTCATTCACGACTCCAAGCTAACTTATGAAAGACATGTAGATCATATTGTCAAAAAAGCTTACAGGACCATGGGCTTCGTCTTGAGAGCCAGCTCTCAGTTTTCAAACTTGAAAGTACTTAAAATTCTTTTTTGCTCTTTGGTGCGCAGCGTTCTTGAGTATTGTTTCCAAGTGTGGAATCCTCTCTACAATATTTATATAGATAGAATTGAATCCATTTAACGTAGGTTCCTGAAACACTTGCAATATAAGTCTAAAACATATGACCCCAATTATGAGGCGAGATGTCGAAGACACCCTAGCTTACCATTGTACCAAAGAAGAAAGTTTTCGGATATTGCGTGCCTTGTTAAAATCGCGCAGAATCACATTGACTCACCGGATTTACTATCTCAAGTTAAACTTAAAGTCCCAAATAGAATGACGAGACGTAAAGCATGTGTGGACGTGCCTCAGAGTTCTTCAAACTACAGGCAGAATTCATTTTTTGTGAGGTCCGCTAGAGAATTTAATAAACTTGTTGACTTTCCTGAACTGGATTTGTTTGATTCAAGGCCACGCGTTTTCAACAGAACATTAACGAAATCATGGTTTGGTTCTCTGACTTCAACATAATTTAGTTATTAAATATACTTACTCTAAATTTCCCTTTTTCAAATTTTCAAATTTTGCTTAATATTAGGTTATTTACATTACCTGTTATATCACTAAAGATTGATAACAAGCTTTCTAGATGTTTAAATGCGGAAACATGTAAATGGTATTCAGTTGTTTATATCTGTTTCTACTCTGTATGAATACACTGTATGTTTTCCTAATAAAATAAAATAAATCAAACGAGTTCTCTCAAGCTTGTAATTGATATTCAAGGAGCCTCGGACCAGTCTGTGATCGCTGCCGGTATTAAACCTGTTGATCACTGAGACATCCCTGAATATGTGCTTTTTATCTGTTATGATGAAGTCTATCTCATTTTTGGTCACATTATCGGCGCTTCGCCATGTCCACTTCCTTTGGGGCTGTTTCTTAAAGAAGGAATTCATTACGAAAAGACCCTTTCTTTCTAGGAAGTTGACAAGCATTTGCCTCCTATGATTCCTGCTACCAAACCCGTAGGATCCTACTACCGAATCACTGCAATTTTGTACTCCCACATTGGCGTTAAAATCCCCCATGAGAACGCTGTAGTGGGTCTTAGTGGTGGAATGCAAGGCCTTAGAAATGTCTTCAAACATTGTCTCCACTTCTTCGTCCGAGTGTGCCGAGGTCGGTGCGTAAACCTGTACAACCTTGAGGCTATACCTCTCGGTTAACTTAATTATCTTATTGGCTGGTCTCCCTCTCGGAAATACATTAGGTGGCCTGATTTGAGGGTTATTGTATCCTCCCCCTCTCGTCGGACTTCACTCAACCCTAGAACGTGCCACCTTATGCTCTCGAGTTCTTCTTCTAGCTGCACGAGGTGCTCATCAAGCCGTAACGTGCGTCCATTATACGTCGCCAATGTCAGTTGGGTTTGGCGGCCATCCGTTACCCGGTGATTCTTCGCACCCCCGAATGCCCTGCTGTTTCCGTGACCGCCGCCATAATCAGGTATAACAGCAGGGCGGCCGGGAACTGGGGGCCGTGGTTGATTTCGACTTGTCATAATTGGAGGATTTGCCCATAATCGCCACGCTGGGCATGCGGTTGGCGATCGTAGATCGCAGCTTTTCGCACTGGTGACGCTGCTGCCCATCACCAGTCTGTACCACTTAGCTGCGAAGATTCGTTAAAATGGTTATACCGCCATTTGTCGGTTGTCGTCAGAGCCTCGTTTGTTATTTAGCAGGATGCACCGCGAGCAGGTGAGGTTGACTTGGGGCACTTAGATCGTGAATGTACCCCCTTACATCCCTCTGAATTCACTTGCTTACTTTCAAAGTAATATTATGATAGCAGTAGAACTCGTGATCGTTTTCCTTACATGAAAACTTGAGTTAGTAAAGGGTTACTGGTGATAATTTGATTTTAACGATATTGATCCGAGTTAATTCGTGAAGCTCCTTCACACGAGTTATTAAGACGCAAACATTATCAGGTTTAATTGTTCCACTCATATTAGCAGTCGGTATGTTCCAAAATCTTTGTGTATGAAGAGCGAATATTATGAGAAGGATCCCCGATCACCAAGTTTCTTCAGAATTAGACGTCATAGTTGATGACAGTGGTAGTAAGACCAAATCTGATGGCTTGTACACTTGTCATATTCAGAACTTTGGACCGCACCTCATGAGTAACATGTGGCGATGGGTCAACGAAGAAGTTTCATGAGTTGAGTGTGCATTGCCTTTGAATTATGGTAAAGACTAACAGAATTATTAGTTACTTTGTTTAGTTGTTGAACGTTTTGATCATTGGACCTTTTTCTAATGAAATTTTGTGTGGGAATCACTGTTTCGGTAAATAGGCCCTGTATTAAGTCCGCGATAGGTGATTATTACAGGACGGTGATCGTTATACACCGAAAGCTTTAAATAGGTACACTTAGAACCTACAAGTATGAACATAAGGTAGGTTAGGGCAGAGCAAGCTTAAGGTGTCGAGTAATTCAGGCTATCGTATTATGTTTGACCGTACCAGTGGATTCTGGCGGAGGTCGGGGTCTAGAGAGACCGTTTTGAGAGCAATACAATTGCTAGTCGGCTAGAGAGCCGTAGCGTTAGAGGTTTTACTCGAGGGTTTCTGTAGACTTGGCTGTTGTTGCTGCAGCAGAAGTTATACAAGTTTGTTTGGAGCGACAAGTGGTACATGGCCCTGGGTAATGATTTAGTTAAAGAGTAGGGTTCTAAAATAGCCCTATTTTCAAGAACCCAATAATCTAGTTCAGTCAGGTGTAGCCGAGCGTTGTGTGGCAACTGTGAGCCTAGGTGTGAGCCTAGGTAGCAACTTCGAGCCTGTGTGGCAACTGTTGGCCTGTGTGGCAACGGTAGGCCTCTATGGCACCTATAAGTCTGTGTGACACTGTCTTGTGTGAAAAGTCATGTTTGTGTTAAGAACCTTACAGAAGGTTACTATTGAGTCATGAGGTTAAAAGAAAGTAAACTCGCAGTCACGCGTGTGGTGAGGTCACCATGTTAATGTTGATGACGTTCGAATCGTCAAGCCCTCATTACGTAAATTGAAATAATTTTGGTTTTCTTATTTTGATTACTATGCGTAGATCGTGTTGGTAAGACACACAAAGCTCAAGTACCAATTGATATTGTAGATGAATTAGATAATGAATTGACGTAACATATGACAGACTAAATCTCTGTGTGAACAGGTTCTGAGTTCAGAGAGTTATGTTGACTTGCCATCGTGGGGATGTGCGAGTAGAGCAATTGTGATTGCTAAAAGAGCTATTTTGAGATAGCTAGGCGAGTTATAAGATAGCTAGGAGAGCTATGAGATAGCTAAATATCGTGAATAAGATACCTGTTGGTTTCTTTTGCTTGATTTAATTTGAGATTAATGACTATCAGTGGTACTTGAACTTTGTAATCACGAAGATTGGGTGCTTTTAGGTACCAAATCAATGATTAGGTTGCTATTTTCTTAAAATTGGAAATAGAATTACTCGTTCCTTGCAATAGTGAACAGAGAAATTTGAATGATCATGTTTGATTGTTTCAAAATGTTTCCTCACTCTAGTGTATGAGTCAAGATTGGACGAGACAATACTGTTTGAAAATTTTGTATTTTTCAGAAAAACATCCCATGTATGATGGGAGATTGTCAGGATGGAGTGGACTAAGACGACGTGTGGTGTAACACGAGGTGACCATGAGATGGCATGGACCAAGGACAAGAAGATTATGCCTGCGGGTGATAGATTTGGGAATCTGTCACCTGAGAGAGGCCCGAGAAGGCGACGTGTGTGTTCCACGTTCGCCTCTCAAGAGAAATTACGGCCTAGAGAACATCTTGTGGTTTTAGTCAGTAGGAGTCTGACAGACCCCTCAGCTTTCTCCAAAGACTGAGAACATCCATTCTTCTTAGCGTGTCGATGACAAACACTCTTTTTAGTTAAATGCCTTGCCTGGCCCAGAATTCAGCCACGGCAACGCCCTCCGCTGACGCAGTCATAAGGTCCTCAGGTGAACAGACAACAGGACATGCGGCACAAGACGAAAGGTGGGCCATGGTCTGCGGGGAGACGCCGCACAAGCACCGAAGATCGGAACCATCCGAGAACCCCCACCTATGAAGATTGTCTTTGCTGCGGCCGATCTGAGTGCGGAGCCTGTTCAGAGTTTTCCAGGTCGGCCAAGGCAATGCGTGCCCAGGCGAAAGGGTCTCCGATGGCTCTAGGAAATGATCAGGGAGTTTAAATTTCTCTCGCCAAAGATCGCATCTTTCCGTGGTGATGTTTCCAATAGATGGACTCACGCAACCAAGAAAACTTTTTCGACTTTTAAGCCTCTGGGGCACCGAGGTGTAGTTGTGCATTGGGTGGCGCGAGTCACTTTCTTGCTTTGCCCTTTCTATACGGCTTCCCATAGTCCTACGCACATCCGGGGGCGCGATGCCGATAAGTGGATACAGCAATCGTACCGGAGTCGGTTTAAGGCATCCAGTGGATATTCGGCATGTCTCGTTTAGTGCTGTATCCACTAAGCTCGAGTGGGCGGAACGGCTCCATACTGGACAGGCATATTCACCAGCGGAGAAACAGAGCGCCATTCCAGTAGTTCGCAAGACCCGGGGAGATGCTCCCCATCTAGTGGATGTAAGGCGACGTAGCAGGCTGTTCCTGGCATGCACCTTTCGCTTAACAATCTCACAATTTTTCCTGTAGTTGAGGGACCTGTCCAAAGTGACGCCGAGGTATTTTGGATGGGGAGTATGGGTGATTGGTAGCCCCTGCCATAAGATGTTGAGTGTTCGACCCGCTTGTCTGTTACGGAGGTGGAAGGCGCACGACTGCGTTTTTGAGGGGTTTGGTTTCAATGCATTTTCTGTATAATAGTAACTGAGGTCTGAAAGTGCGACGGAAAGGCTGGTTTCAATCTCCTCAAAATTAGTGGCTTGGCAAGTTAATGCCAGGTCGTCTGCATACAGAAAGCGGGTCGTGTTAGGACTCACCGGTTGGTCGTTGGTGTATATGTTAAACAGCAATGGAGCCAGTACACTGCCTTGGGGCAATCCATTCTTCTGGGTCCTCCACCTACTTTTATCATCGAGAAGGCTCACTTGAAATCGTCGGTTACTGAGGAGCTCTCTAAGGATTCGAACAAACTTTGGATCCTCTGTTAGGTTGGTAACCTTCCATAACAAGCGCCTAATGTTAACGGTGTCGTAGGCTGCCGACAAATCCACAAATACTGCACCCGTCACCTTCTTGGTTTCGAACCCGTCCTCAATATGTTGCGTGAGGTTAAGGACCTGCCCGCAGCAAGACTTCCCAGGTCTAAATCCTGATTGCTCTGGTATAAGTTTCGGGTCGACAAGGTTTGAGAGACGGGCTAACAGTAGTCTTTCGAAAAGTTTGTAAGTGTGGCAGAGGAGCGATATAGGGCGGAAGTTTTTGGGATCGTTGTGTGGTTTCCCAGGTTTGGGGATTGCAATGACTTTAGACCTCCTCCAAAGACGAGGTATATTCGCAGACTCCAGACAGCGGTTAAAAAGTTTTAGCAACCATAACACCGATACTGGGCCGAGGTGCTTGATTTGCTCAACTGAAACATCGTCAACACCGGAGGCCTTACCAAAGCTCAGTCGTTGAATGGCTAGGACGATGTCTGCTAGTTGGAATGGGTCGCACACCGATTCACCGGAAGATGCCAGGTTGCCAATTTTAGGAGTTCTGCCTAGGCGTTGTGGTGGTTTGCCATTAAGCAGGAGTTGGTGGGCTACTTGGTTAGCCGTTACTGCACTGGGCGTATGAGGAGGTGGTGACTCGCTGGTGAGTTTGCGGATAGTGGTCCATGCCTTTTTGCTATTGTGCGTCAAGTCAATGTTAGTTACCGTGTCCATCCATTTTTCCTGGCGTTGTTCGCATATAAGTGACAGCAGTTTTTCACCGGCTTCAACGGTTCCAGCTGAAAAGGGGTCATCGTCGTATAGTTCTTCGTACGCCTTTAGCAGTTTGCCAGATTCCTGGGAAATGCCAGGGATGTACGATGTGCGACACCCTCGCGGGATATATTTTCGAGATGTTTTTGCGACTACGCTTACGAATTTGTCGTAATTTTGCGGGGTAGGCGGAATGTAAAGCAATTCGTCATCTACAGTCATCGAAAATTGTTCCCAGTCAGCTTTTAAATAATTAAAGCGGCGTTTGAAAGGCATAGTCACTGGGAGGACAGCGGACTGGATATTGCACATTATAGGTCTATGTTGGGTTCGGGGGATTGGCGGACAAACGATCTTCTTGCTCTGGCTGCTGATATTTGAGCTGACAAATAAGAGGTCAGGATTGTACCCACGCTTCCATCGTCCACTATTAAAAGAAGCAGGTTGTTTTGGATCGTGGATAAGATTCAGATCGTTAGCCTCTGCCCATTCTTCGACAGTTTGACCATCCGAGTTCGTCGAGCGATAGCCCCAGCTGGTGCTATGGCTATTGAAGTCACCAATCACAACTTGTGTTCGCTGTGTGCTGAAATTACCCGGATTAAGTTCAAACGGGGTGCCAGGGGGTTTATACACAGACGTTACAGTACAGTTACCGAGGCCCACTGTGATAACTTCGATGTTATTAACGTTGGAACACTTTGTGGAAATAATTCTTACGCCGGGAGCAGCAAACACTGCGTTACCGTGTTTCGGATGACAGATCTCGGCGATAAGAGACAGTCCAGGAATGAGAGGCCTGCTCTGCGTGGAGTCCCGATGGGTCTCTTGGACACATAGGATGTCACAGTGTACCTTGCGAGCTAATTCAGAAAGAATCTCTGCTTTGTCGCGGGAGAACCCTTCTATGTTGATTGAGACTACACACAACGCTGGTTTTGTTAGTGGACTGCTTGGCCCCGATAAGGGCCGATTGGAGTTTAGGTTTGCCATCGTGGTGAAAGGATTAGCCAATCGACAGAGTCGATTGCCCAGGGTGCGCCGGACGTGACAGGTTTTCGGATGGTACGTCGCTCGGGGAGGCTCCTTTCTTGCACCCCAACATCCATTGAGAATTCCACATGATTCGATACACTGTTAAAACCTGACAATGAGGAACAGACGAGGACACCTGTCTCGCAGGATGGCCGGGTCAGGTTTAGTCAATAGTAAGGACGTTAAAACAAATCGCAAGCACGCCATCTGGCGGCAAAGCAAGAACAACCACGCATTGGCGCGCTTTTTCTAACCGCTTGCTTAGTGGGGACAGCAGAATATGGCAGTTGAGTACTGACAGCCGTGGAGCTAAGACGTCGTAGAATCAGTGTCGATCCGTAATATTAGTAAGCAAGAATGTAACTTGTGTCTATTTGAATATACTCAGTGTATCGAATAATTTGTGTGATTTCATTTTCACGATTGACCGACCTACCTGCCCACACACGATGTCTTAACCTAAGGGAATACATCCTGACTTCCCGATGGTTTGCATCTATCGTCCAGCATTGATGCGACATACATAACTTATATTTCAGTATCCAAATTACATTTGTATACTAATACGTACTCGGAGACGGACAGACTCTCGCAACTTATTGTTGCAAAGTGTATATCATACTCAACATTTTATCGACAAGTCTCAGGGTCGGGTACCCGACTCCCTGATGGAAAAGTTTCCTCTAGTCGGTTCTTGGAAAAGTCATCAACTCCTTGAGGTTCCGAGGTCATTGTCCTCTCTCAAGTTGACATTATCTGAAATATTTGTTTGCGCAGGACTCCGTACATAAATTATATTGACGCTTGTCGCAAATAGTGTACGGTTTCACAGAGGTCAACGACCACCTATTTCTGTATTCTGACGGAGGCGTACGAAAAGGAAAAGAATAAATAGTTTTTACTTAATAATAGTAGTTTTTAATATGTCACGAACCTTTGTAGTCAACAATATTAAAAAATCTCGATTACGTGGGTCTCAAAACAATGCTTTGAACTCTTTAGTACAGTCCCTGGCCAAAATTGTATAACCCACCCATAATTGTCTAACCCACCGGCATATCTTGTTAAGCAATTTTAATCATTATGCATTTGTCTTTAAAGTTGAAAATAGACTGACCTACCCAATATTGCCTGACCAACGGACATATCTTGTTAAGCGATTTTAATCATTATCTTGTTGACGTTAAAGTTGAGAGGCTTTTAAGTGACAGGGCTACAATTACTATCTAATCTTTAATTTCGAGTGCTCACAACAAGTTATCGTGGCTTCGCGGTTCGATGCTGGATTGGCGATGAACAACATGCGGGTTCGGAAACACACTCCACTTATTATCAGTTTCTTTTTTAATTTGTTTTCATTTATGATTTCTACAATATTTCTTGCTATAGAACGACCAATATTATTTTGCCTAAAAATTATCTTGTAAACAGGTGGGTAAACAAAAAAATACTTTTTTCCACAGATGAGTAGATTCGAAGTTAAATATGTTTACTTCGTGGGGTAGATGGATATTAAATTGATCTAAGTGACAAAAGTCAGTCTACCTACGCCTAATAGCAGCGACTGCGCACAAACATCGTAAATCGTAAAACGTCTAACTAAATTTGGTGAAGAAAGACTAATAAATTTGGTGTAATCAAACCGTCATGTCGCGTGTGACTATACAAAATATAAAATAATATTTTTACATGAGCAGAATGTTGGAATCGGAGAGATTGGTCGTAGACTTAATATAACGGTAAGTGCTTTAATACCTATTTTATTAAACTCTTTCAAATTTACTAAGTAAAGACTAACAACTAACATTTTTAAAAGACGTTTAATAAGTATTTCTTACAACCTAGTGATCGTGTATTTGGCTATTTTCCCATTACACCCACTCCTTCCAAGTTTACACATACACATTCTACACATTTCCATAAATGATATATATTTTTTTGTTTTAGACAAATACGGCTAAGACGTTGGAGACACTGAAAATATTCAGCGAAATCGTCCAGGCGAAAAACTCATGATGTATAGTCCCGAATCCGAACGCCACCAGGCCATTGTTTCAAGCAATGTTCAAAATCCATTTATGCCTACTCGTTTTACTGCAATTGAACACAATATTTCAGTGCAAATAGTGAGAAAGCATGTACATGCTGCTTGGATTAGAAATTATAAACCGGCACAAAAATCACCGCCAAGAAAGGGTCCGTTTTGCCCATATTTCAATTTTTTTTCAATTTCAATTGGGAAGAAAATGTCGTAATCTTTGTGAGCACATGAGAGGAAAAGATTTGTGTTGGAACATGGTGTGCGGTATGCTTAGCCGCTTACAGCAAGTTATAGAAGGAGACAGTGCGCTAAAGTTGTTCTATCTCACGGTGACGGGTGAATCGTAGCAAAATGAATCTTATTTCGGCGGCATAAAAGTCACGTAACCCGTCATCGTGAGATAGAACAACCAATTTACTTATAAGTATATTTAAAAATCCTATGTAAGTAAATGCTTAATTGAATGAATGCTAAACCGTCAAAATGTTGCAGATTCTGTGGTGATGTTATTGTTATAAATGGAAATGCATTTTCTATTTAAATAACATGTTGATTCACTACATTTATAGCTATATATCTGTAAAATATTTAACAAATTAGTTTAATTTTTCTTGATAAAAACTTCCAAGCATTAGCATACCTTTTTAAAAATGTTTATAAATGAGGTTAGGTTTGAATATGATAAATGATAATAAAATGTATATAAATTTTGAACTATGAGCATTTATTTACTTTATCTTTATATTACTTAATTTTGATGAAGTAAACTATACTTAAGTATGTTTTAGTGAAAAAATAAACATTTTCGTAACTTGCAATGATTTTGTTTCATTTCCATACAAACTGCCCATTTAAAAATATAATTCCCGACTTATATTATCTTTTTTTGACTTTTCTTTAAAGAACGACGTTTAAGAAAGGTAAAAAAAGATAATAATTAAAAACAAAATATTGTGAACAAAAAGCTATTATAGGGTTCTGCCTGGTTTCGAACGCAGAAAAGGTTAAATGTCGATCTGCCTTAGTGACCACAAGACCAACTGGACACTTATGCTTGGTTTTGAAATTTGACCTTATTTGTAATACTAAACACAATATTCTAAAGAATTTGAACCCAATCGTTTATTTTCTTAAAGTTCAATATCGCACAAATACAAGCAGCTGTTAAAATAGATCACGGCATTAGCTATTATCCGTAGACAGTTAACTTTAGTGTTCCTGATGCGCGATACTTTTTTTCCTTCCACCCTCGCCTTGGTTAGTTTTAGTAGTCGTTTTACTCATTAGCTTTTCAACCTTAACGACAACAATATAATGATAACAATCGCTTAACAACATGCATTTATCTAAATGCTTCGCGATAAGGTTCAAATTCGCTATTATTCAAGTGGGTTCAATATATATAGTTGGCCACAGACTGTACCAGACACATTAGCATTACTTTAAGAGGAAATTCAATCGCAGACCTTTGACTGAATATCCTACGTAATGGAAAAAGAAATGGAAAACATAGATGCATAACATATATCTTTTTTATTCAATTTATGGAATATCTTTTAACTTTGTCCAATACTGGAGGAGAAAATACGCGAGAGGCAAACCGCGAATTATGACTTTTTACTAAGGAAAATTCAGTCGGAGCTCTCTGCCCGCATTTCCTTTAAACAACGAAACTTGCAGAAGATTTTTTGGTATCATCAAATAATTTCGTATGAGAAAGCAGATAATGTATTTTCACGTCTCCATGGTGAATGTCCTATTATCTTCACTATAAACATTCTGTTGTCCGTCTGTACTTCTCGAAATCGAGATGCTATAGATCATAATTAGATAGTTGACTAATAGCAGTGGTGGCCCAGTGGTAATTAACGGCCACGTCTTACATGCCGTAGGTCGTGGGTTCGAACCCAGGCAGGCGCTTTACTTTGTGTAAATTATTTCATTACCTCTGCTCTCAAAACGGTGAAGGAAAACATCGTGTGACATTCACCAACCTGTACCGGGTGCGCGTGGTGGATTAAGGCCGTACCCTGACCAAAAAATCAGCATGAGTTATGAGCATTGTTTTATTGGCCTAGCGGCACTGGTGGCGCATGAAATACGGTAGTGAATACGCCCAGATTTTAGAATAAAATCTTTATAAAATCGAATATTGGTCTATTGAAAAAAATAAAACTTACAAAAATTTTTGTTATCAAATTGTCTATCCATAAGTGTTAGTACAAAAAAATATTAATTAATACTTTACGAGGAGATGATGCATGCTATCAATAATTTATTTCTCGTTTTTATGGTTTTGTTGGAAGGAGATTAGTGAAACATATACCTCTTTAAAAAAAAAGTATACTACCATTTTAGAATCAATATTATGTAGAAATTTAATGTATTTTTATTAATTGACATTTTATTTTAAATAAAGAGTAGATAAACTGCACAAAAACGACTAACGCGGCGTTTTGCTCGGGGAAGCGTACCCCTCTCACAGAGAGGATGCCTGTGTCCCAGCAGTGGGAACATTATAAGGCTGATGATGATGTTGACTAATAAGTAGCTATAAGCTGTTATTAGGTAGAAATTTGAAGTGAGAACAAATGATAGATCTTATCTTATCTGTACAAAATGATTTATTTACCAAACAAACAAACTCACGTTGTATTTACGTTTTTAACTCACGTTTTTATTATCTGCACTATATTTGTTTATTGATAAAATGTGTAGATAGATAAGTATCATATAAATCACAAGAAAGTAAGTAAATAAATACGTGAACTGACTGCAAAACCTCAACGTGTGTGAAACGATGAGAGCATCATCCCGTCAGCCAAGCATGCTGATTTATGAAAAACTAGCCCATTGCTCCGCCTGAGTGGAATTAGTCCGTCTATATTTACAAATTTATACCTATGTGTTTTACTGACGGCTAGCCTGCCTATATTATTGTAAAAATCAAATCTGTACAATAGTTTATGCGATGCGAGAGTAACAAACATTCATCCATCCTCACATACTTTCGCCTTTATAATAGTAGTAGGAAGTAGGATAATTACTGCCCCTTTGTCTACTGATAATTACCATCTCTTTATAATAGTAGTAGGAAGTAGGATAACTACTACCCCTTTGACTACTGATAATTACTGTCTCTTTATAATAGTAGTAGGAAGTAGGATAATTACTGCCCCTTTGTCTACTGATAATTACCATCTCTTTATAATAGTAGTAGGAAGTAGGATAACTACTACCCCTTTGACTACTGATAATTACTGTCTCTTTATAATAGTAGTAGGAAGTAGGATAATTACTACCCCTTTGACTACTGATAATTACTGTCTCTTTATAATAGTAGTAGGAAGTAGGATAATTACTGCCCCTTTGTCTACTGATAATTACCATCTCTTTATAATAGTAGTAGGAAGTAGGATAATTACTGCCCCTTTGACTACTGATAATTACTGTCTCTTTATAATAGTAGTAGGAAGTAGGATAATTACTGCCCCTTTGACTACTGATAATTACTGTCTCTTTATAATAGTAGTAGGAAGTAGGATAATTACTGCCCCTTTGACTACTGATAATTACTGTCTCTTTATAATAGTAGTAGGAAGTAGGATAATTACTGCCCCTTTGACTACTGATAATTACTGTCTCTTTATAATAGTAGTAGGAAGTAGGATAATTACTGCCCCTTTGACTACTGATAATTACTGTCTCTTTATAATAGTAGTAGGAAGTAGGCTAATTACTGCCCCTTTGACTACTGATAATTACTGTCTCTTTATAATAGTAGTAGGAAGTAGGATAATTACTGCCCCTTTGACTACTGATAATTACTGTCTCTTTATAATAGTAGTAGGAAGTAGGATAATTACTGCCCATTTTTCTGCTGATAATTACTGTCTATTTATAATAGTAGTAGGAAGTAGGATAATTACTGCCCCTTTGTCTGCTGATAATCACTGTATCTTTATAATAGTAGTAGGAAGTAGGATAATTACTGTCTCTTTGTAGAACATTTTAATAGTTTACTATACCGTGATATATTGACTCATGAACACGCTTATTTTCTCGACTCGAACAAGAACCTGTCCTATGACTACACAATGTTCTATACTCGTAACGGAAAGCTCAATAACACTGGTATGCGAGCTGTTTTTCAAGATCTAAATGTTCTTTTACATGAAATCAATCGATCTAACGCAGACTCAATAGAAGCAAATATGATAAGTTATACACAAGAGGATGAAGATAACCTGACTCGACAATTTGTTGGCCATGATAAAGAAAACTTTTTCAAACTGAGTACACGGTTAAAACTAAGGAAATAAATAAAGAGAATCTAACAAAAAAATTTCGTCACTAATAATATCTGTGTTATGCATCAAAATATTGCCGGTTTACTAAACAAATCCGACATGGTCACAGTGTGTTTGGATGAGTTATCAGAAAAAGGTTTAAATGTAGATGTATTGTGCGTAGCCGAACACTTCATTATGGCAGGATATGAATCTTATGTAACTATACCAATTTTTTTTGTAGAAAAGAAAGCAAGAGAGGCGGAGCATGTATCTTTGTAAAAAACGGACACCACTTCATCGAATTAAAGAAGATAGCAACCATATCAGAACCCGGAGTATTTGAATGTTGCGCGATAGAGTTACCTAATTATAACACTATCCTAGCATGCGTGTATAGAGTTCCCAAGTTAATTAACCTGAACACATGTATGGATAAATTACAAATTCTCCTAAAAGAGCTGTCTAAGAAGTGCAATCTTAATATTGTCATTGCAGGGGATTTTAATATCGATGTTTTAAAAAGGAACCTTCAAATTATTGAATTTGAGTGCCTTTTACTTAACTATAATTTAAATTTAGCTGTGAATCAACCAATACGCCTTAAAAGTAAAACTTGTATTGATAATATTGCTCATAATTTTCGCAAAGCATGTAAGGTTGAAGTCCTAGAACTTGCTCTATCGGACCATACAGCACAATTTATGATATTGCCAGTACAAAATAAATGTAACATTAAATACTGGCAGGTAAAAAGACGTGACTACTGTAAAGAAAACATGACAAAATTAAAAAATTGCTTAAACAATTTAGCATTTTCTGACATTTACAAAACCAATAATCCTAACGTAGCGTATAAATCTTTTCTTGACATATTTTCATTATTTTATAATTTGTGCTTTCCCGAAATGAATGTTAGAATTAATACTATGAGAAAACCGAAATGGGTGTCACGTGGTATTAAACTATGTAGTAAAAAGAAAAGACAACTCATATGGCAATACAGACTTAAACCAAATCAGATTAACAAAGGCAAACTTACTAATTATTCTAAACTATTTAAAAAAATAGTAAAACTTACTCAAAGGGCTCAAAATAACTACACAATAAATGTTTCAGATAATAAATCTAAAGCAACTTGGAAAATAATAAATAACTCAAAATTTAACATTCCGAAAAACTGCATTGACAAAATTTTTGTGAACAATGATATTATCACTGATCCAAAAGACATTGCAAATGCCTTCAATAGTTACTTCATTGATATAATCAATCCTATAGCAGGATCTGGGGATAAAGCTACAGCATTGATACAGAAAAGAAAAGACCCCTTTTTTCTATCCCCATGTCTACCAATTGAGGTGTTTAAAATTATAAAAACACAAATAGCGTAGGATACGATGGTCTATCAACAAAAGTTATAAAAGCAGTAGCGGAAGAAATATCAACGCATCTAAGCCATATAATTACATAGAGACTGGTGTTTTTCCTGAGGCACTCAAAATATCTACTGCTAAACCATTATTTAAAAAGGAAAATAAAGAGCTAATGCAATTTTATAGACCTATATCTCTTATTAGTATAATATCAAAAATATTTGAAAAGTATTTATATAAGCAGTTATATACTTATATCGAAAAAGAAAATATACTCGCTCATGAACAGAAAGGGTTCAGAAATGGTAAAACCATAAACCTGGCACTATATGACTTTTTACATAATGTCATGCCAAACGTAGATACGAATATACCTGTATGTACGATGTTGTGTGACATTTTTTTTATTTGTGATGGGTTTGCTCTTGACTCTAGTCTAGGTCAAAGGTGACAGAGACAGAGTCTACGATGGAGTGAGCTTACCCAGAAGAAGCCTGTTCACTCTAACTTTGAAGAGATTCGGGTTGAATGCGTTCGGAAACACTGACGCAGGTAGCGAGTTCCATTCATTCGCTGTGCGCATTATGAAGGATGTTTGGAAGCGTTTGGTGCGAATTGGTGGAATGGCAACAAGGTAAGGATGATGACATGACACAGGATTTCGACCATGTCCGTCACGACATACTAATTGAGAAATTAGAAGCATACGGCATTAGAGGTAATGTCTCCAGCCTTATTAAATCTTATTTGAGCAACAGAAGACAATATACAGAAATTTAGGCAGTAAATGGAGGCAATAAACATGAAATTATTCATAAATCAAAAGAGCGTGTAGTCAAATTTGGGGTACCGCAAGGCACAGTCGTAGGCCCACTATTTTTTATACTTTATATTAATGACTTACCCAAAAGTATTGACCATCCTTTGACACTTTTTGCTGATGATAGTACCATTACGATCGCTTGTAAAAATAGAGACACTTACGAAGCTGATATAAAAAATTCTATAGGTTCAGTGATAAAATGGTTGGAAAACAACAATCTTAAGATAAATCTTGAAAAAACGAATGTCATGCATTTTTCCCAAAGATTAACCATTCCAAATGTTAATGTACACTATAGTAATAATAACATACACAAAGTTGACACTACTAAATTTCTTGGTGTAACTATTGACAGTAAATTAGATTGGAAAGCACATACGGAAGCCTTAAGCAAAACAATTAGTAATTCCACATATGCTCTGTACAAATTAGCCCCAATGTTAAATGTTGATGCGCTGCTAACTGCTAATCATGGCCTAGTGTCCTCTAAGTTAAGATACGGAGACATTTTTTGAGGCAATTCAACAAATAAACATGTAGTTTTTAAAACCCAGAAGTGGTGCCTTAGAACTATGTTTGGACTTCATGTTACCGAAAGTTGCAAACCATATTTCAAAAAATATAAAATCTTGACCCTACCATCCTTGAACATTTTAGAGACTATTATGTTTGTCAGATCGAACCCACATATATTTCCCCTATTGTCAGATAAAGTTATTCGAAATAGACGCGACAATAGCAAACTTTGCGTTCCTAGGTCTAGGACAGCACTATTGCGGAAAAGTATATTCTGTATGGCGCCAGTTATTTATAATACTTTACCAAAACATTGGAGGGAATATACAACAAATAAATTAATAAGTAGTTTAAAACGCGTTTTGTTAGAGAAAGTCTATTATAGCACTGACGAATTTTTGACTGATAAATTAATTTGACTTGTGTGAAATATCCAGATTTTATTCCTAATTACATTTCTTTGATGAGTTGATGACACTATGCTGTAGTATATTAATTTTTAAATTCTAATTTGTATTAATGATTGTTTTGTATAATGGATAAGTTTGTAATTGTTTGATGTTTTCTTATTATATTTGTACGCCGTTGAGGCAAAACATGACAGTGATAAATTTTATGTAACATCTTGCATGCCATGTGTGTGTATACTCATGTTTTGGATAAATAAATGATCTTATCTTATCTTACTGTCTCTTTATAATAGTAGTAGGAAGTAGGATAATTACTGCCCCTTTGACTACTGATAATTACTGTCTCTTTATAATAGTAGTAGGAAGTAGGATAATTACTGCCCCTTTGACTACTGATAATTACTGTCTCTTTATAATAGTAGTAGGAAGTAGGATAATTACTGCCCCTTTGACTACTGATAATTACTGTCTCTTTATAATAGTAGTAGGAAGTAGGATAATTACTGCCCCTTTGACTACTGATAATTACTGTCTCTTTATAATAGTAGTAGGAAGTAGGATAATTACTGCCCCTTTGACTACTGATAATTACTGTCTCTTTATAATAGTAGTAGGAAGTAGGATAATTACTGCCCCTTTGACTACTGATAATTACTGTCTCTTTATAATAGTAGTAGGAAGTAGGATAATTACTGCCCCTTTGACTACTGATAATTACTGTCTCTTTATAATAGTAGTAGGAAGTAGGATAATTACTGCCCCTTTGACTACTGATAATTACTGTCTCTTTATAATAGTAGTAGGAAGTAGGATAATTACTGCCCCTTTGACTACTGATAATTACTGTCTCTTTATAATAGTAGTAGGAAGTAGGATAATTACTGCCCCTTTGACTACTGATAATTACTGTCTCTTTATAATAGTAGTAGGAAGTAGGATAATTACTGCCCCTTTGACTACTGATAATTACTGTCTCTTTATAATAGTAGTAGGAAGTAGGATAATTACTGCCCCTTTGACTACTGATAATTACTGCCCCTTTGTAATATTAGCAGGAAGTAGGATAATTCTCTATAAGTCCCTTTATATTTGACTATTACTATAATTTTACTGGTTAGCAGAGGACGTACACGGGCTAATACAATACCCAATTATCATGTTGATGAAAGGGTTCTACAAATAATCCAACAAATGAAAATTCATTTTCTATAACTATAGTTCAGTTCATAGTTCTATGAAAATCAATTTTGTAATTCCTGTGGATAAAGCCAACATAATTTCCAACATCACCATTTTTGTAATCGTCAGGTTCAACGAAATGATATGTCATGTCAGTTTTTACCAGTCATAGATGTTTGATTTTTATCATTATCGACAGTTTTTGCAAATAATGACTACTAATTATGAATTCTATTCGCTAGCCTTTTATGTTAGCTGACGGTGTGACGGCACATGTGCGGCGCACGTGTCTGGCAGCGCTGCAAAGCTGCACAACGCTGCATGCCTGAATCGCGGCCGCCGCCGCCGACGCCTCTGAAAGCTCTGCATAATGTAAACCGCACAGGTTCCCGTCCGGTGATGAATCACTCGCACACGGTAATGTACGAACTCGCGCCGCCGCTGCCCGGCCCGGATCCGGCGCCGGATGGAGAGGAAACTCGCTAATGTAACCGAGCACCGAGAAAATAAGATTTTGTGCCAAGAAAATGTATCGTCCCGCGCGAAGTCTTGTGTGAATTGGATACTATGCACGTTTATCAGTGCAGAGTAATTTACCTATTCGATTCATTACATTTTTTTTATCATCCGGTACAGTCCCACCTTTGGGCAAACGCCTCCCCCATTCCTTCCATTGCCTTCTGTGTTGTGCTTCTTCTCATCAATTCTCGAGGAAGCCATCCAAGGCATCCCGCCATCTCCTCCTTGCAATTCGGCAGACATGACCTGTCCATTTCATTATGTTACTGTTAAATTATATAACGATGTAACAAAGGACAATAAATTAAATAAGTGCATAGAAGGTATATTTTTATTTCAGACATGATAGCGTTATTATTTGTTATTTTCAATTGTTCCAAGACGTATTCACTATACTTAGTTGTTAATATTATTTCAAACTAAACTAAGATATTTGTTTCTAAGCAGCTTTTATTTGATGCAATTTCCAGTTAATCATGAGAACCGACAGGTGTGAGCAACTTGTTCACGATGCGTTCAAAATCTGTGTGCTATTCTTCAAAAACTGTTAATTCCAATTATACTTGTCTGTTATATTGCCGAGCTGAAAATAGCATAGAATAAATAAGTTTTCGTTTTGTGTTCTCCGCAGGTGCAGTGAAAGCTTTTGATTAAACTCGAAGCATTTATTTCAATTAAACCGTTTACAGGTACCTTTGAAAGTACACAAAGAAATTAAAAAGTCGTAGCTGAAACATCATAGAAAGTTTTAAATCAACAAGACTTAAATAACCCACACCTGATTACTAAACAAATATAATTATACTTTTCAAGAGTTTTCTTTTCTGGTGTATGCTTCACTCCACTCATTGCTTCGTTAAAACTGTCTAATAAACTATCAATATTCTTCAAGAAAGTTAAGTTTATGTGTTGTTTTTAATGTACAATTATAAGAGACCTATTACGAAAGTTTTATATAATAGCATAGTTCTGGGATCATTAGGCTCGTAGGCACAGCCAGCCGTGGAAACTTTCCAAAGAGGTATTTAAACATATAGATTGAATAGCTGCAAAGTTTTAAGTGGACGAACTAATAAGAGCGTGCGACCTGGCGCGGGTCAGCGCTAATCCTGGGATATGAGCCGGGATCCTGGGTCCCGGGCGAGGTCCCAAGTTGTAGTCTCTCTGTTTAATGAACTTATTGATGCTACCATTTAATTGGCGGCGGTGAATGAGAGTTAATTGAATGTGCCACGTGACGGGTGTCACTTAGGTACCTAATTAGTCGCCGTGTGTTTCGTGTGTCGTTCCTTGTTCCTTCGCTTACTAATTACGTGTTCACTTTGATTTTCTGAATTAAATAGATAGGTACAAGAATTTGTCAAACGTTTCAGTTGTCACACATCCGCTTTTTGCAAGCTTCGTTTTGTCAAAACCTCTCTATGTTCCCCATATTTCAACTTAGATTAAGTATACAATCTGGGCACATCAATTAGGTCTGTCTATTTCAAGGTTGATAATTATCATGAATATCTTACAACTGTAGAACTATTTAAGTTTCAATAAAACTCTGAAGGCATCCGGTTACGTAGCGAGTCTGGCTGGCCGACGCGGGCGGACGGCGGACGGCGGGCGGCGCGGCGGCGCGCGGCTGGACTGTCACTGCGAATTCAACTTTTATTGCTATTTGTAATGAAGCCGTTTAAAAAGAAGGGTTATTGGGTCGTCGGGCCCAGAGGTAGAAAAAAACAATTAAGGTAATGGGAGGGGGGGGGGGCGACATTATGCAGATGAATCGTTTTGTTTGATTCGTGTGGAGTCGGACACGTGCGATCCTCTCATCTGTTGATTCCGCTTGACGTAGCGCCTTCTGATCCTTCTTTACCCTTGGTGGCTCATGGCATGCAGGCATGGAGATCAACTCATCAAAGAGAGTGGAGAACCTATTTCTTCTTATCTTTTCAAACAAGTGATAATTAAGAGGGCGTCAAATACCATTCAGTGTCTCCTAATCTTGGCAGATCTATGTGTTCTGTTGTTAGTGGAATTCTTAATAGAAGAGACACGTTTCATTGTTATTTTCGTAGATCGCAGCGGACCGATGCGTTCCGTTACTGTGCGGTGCGGAGCCGTGCGATATGTAAACCAGCCTGATAATTGTTTTCGCGACCGGGAGCGGACACGAGTAATGAGCCCACTGTGTTTACATCGCGCGCGCGGTGAACATCCACGGCAAATATCTCTTGTTCAACGTGTGCATGTCGAGCGCGATGGTTCGGTGGGACTGACGTCCATCTATCGTTCGTCCAGTTCCAGCCAGGCCCAGCTATGTCCAACTCCGCCACATTAAACGAACTTCAACACTTCCATGATCTTGTTTCTGAATTAGTCCCCTCCAGCCGCAGGACGCAATAGCTTAATAGCTTACCAAATTAACTCTGCCATTGCACCCACCCTTAATACTTGTGAATAGAGTTTGTTTTGAGTCTGTGTGAATGGCGTAGATAGTTTGTAAGGATTATCTTGAGTGGGACGTCATCTCAGAAGTTAGGTTTAATTAAAGTTGCCACTGAGAGCCGGTCGCCACTTAAAGTCTCAGATTGCTAGTTTAGAATTGCAGTTCGGTAACTATTTGCATTTTGTACTATTCTCATTTATCTTCGGGTCGCTGTTAACACTCAGATATTGGTCACGTTCAGCCAATGTTTGTTACCAACCTGTCGCTCGACTGTCCGTCCAATTCTGAATAATTCAACTATTACTGAATATTTTCTTACAATTGAAATTAAGGATTTTTTTAATGACAAATCTTGATGGTATTTCGTGGTTCATCCATGCTGTAGTCTCGACTATTGAACAGTAACTGCCCTATTAGTCCGGGCGGTAGCGTTGCAAATACAAAAGTCACAGTATGCCGGCTTATATTGACAACGATAGTAAATTTTGCATGACTAATAAGTGAACCGACCGTCAGCTGCTCAAGTTGCGGTGGGTGTGGGAAGAGGAAAAATAAAAACGTGACAGAACCCAACGAACGACGTAAATTGTAACGTTGTTAATTGGGGTTCTTAGTTGGAATCAAATAGATCACTTTACCTTTAACCTAGTTCAAAATAAAACCATACGTCTCGTCTCCATCTGCACTAAGTGACGTACAACTCGATGTTATGAAGTGTCATATATTGTAGTTTCATATATTTCACAAAATATGATTACCATCCAACCTGCCCGATGGGTTCCCACATTGTCGAGGCGGGGGTCTCAGTAGCCGTGGCTTCGTCATCCACGGTGAGAAACCCGAAGAGGATCCCAAGGTGGGGCCGGTCGTCAGAGCTTTTGCCGATTAAGCCGACGACGTAGCGGCCAAAACGAAGGTTGCGGTGCCGTTTGGTAACAGAGATGACATCGTAACTGAGGCGGGCTGCGATGTCGTATGGAGCGTCCCAGGTTCCACACTATACCGTGGCTGAAGGTTGGAGGCCGGGCGGGAGAGGGGTGCCGGTATTGCGGTGTGCTGCTCTCCCTACCTTCCGCGGCCTGGACGGGGTCGCCACCATCCGATGGCGGACGCTGTGGGGCCGCAGGGGACGTCCCTATTCCCTGCGACCGAAAAGTGGGTGACATACACGAGGTCGTTTGGCGCCCATGTGTAGGTTTGGTTCTTTGGTAGTCACGGCGTGCAATGTGTTCTGCTGCGCCGGTGATGGGGGATACATCCCGGAGGAGGGTCCGGTGACGGACAGTCACGGCGGGTTCGTGGTGAGTGCCAAAGCGTGCCCGTGTTACCGCCATAAGCGGCACTCCGATATCTCCCCGTGATAGTACAGTATGCATGAGCATTTCACCACGCAAAAGAAAAAAAAGTAGGTACGTACTTACAACCCAAAGGACTAGGAAAGGAATGAGTAAAACTTTGGAATTAGAAGCCAGCTTAAACTGGTTTTTATTAATATTGACAAGCTACCTACAGTACTGTACCAGTACCTACTAAACTCCATTTGAAATAACATTAGACATGTTGCCGAATCTATTTACAGTCCGTTCAACCGATTTTGAGTTCTATCCCGTATACATAAGGATGACATAAAAAGCATAAACCTGTTACCAAAACCAACTGTTTACTACAGCTACCATTTGTCGTATCACCAACGCAATAGAAGTCAAAATCGGTTGAACGGGCTGTAAAATGGGATAATTTAAACGTCTAATGTTATCGCAAATGGAGGATATCTAGATCACAGTATTTTTATTTTGGGTCTGCTCTTGAGCGATATCCTAAATTTGAGTAGCGACGAGGTATCGTGACTATCCCATATGTACGCACTAAACGTTTTGGAAATACTTTCATTATGCGTAGGTACAGCTAAGGACTGGAATTCCCTGCCGGAGTCTGTGTTTCCCGATAGCTACAATCTAGGGGACTTTAAGTCAAGAGTGAACAGGTTACTTCTAGGCAAGTGTGCTTCACCGTCGACCACATCATCACTTACCATCAGGTGAGATAGTGGTCAAGCGTAAGCCTATCTACAAAAATAAAATATAAAAAAGCCGGTCAAGTGCGAATCGAACTCGTGCGCCGAGGGTTCCGTACCTACCCATTATACCGCCATAATAAAATTGGTATCATTTTGATTGGTGGCTAGGATAGGATAGGATAGATGGACCCCTTTTCCGCACTTAGACTCGCATTTGGTCTGTTGTGCATGCAGGCCTCCTCTCTGTGAGAAAGAATAGGCCGTAATCCACTACGCGGATCGCGTGCATGTTAGTGAATGTCACATGTCTTCGAATTTTTGGTTCTAGGACATGCCGGTTTCCTCCCGATGTTTTCCTTCACCGTTTTGAGAGCAATGGTGATGAAATAATTTACAGAAAGTAAAGCGCCTGCCTGGGTTAGAACCCATGACCTACAACTTGTAAATCGCGGCCGTTACCACTGGGCCACCACTGCTCTCTGGTAGCTATATTTTAAAGATATGGGCAAATTTAGATTTTCGCGAAAACTTTTCATCATTATCATATCAGCTGAAAGTCATCAAGCATTGTACTAAGGTCCTCCATGGTCTCAGCCATAACCACTATATCGACGGCAAACCGAACGTGAGTGTTGTACTCGCCATTGACGTTGATGCCTGGCCATCTCCAGTCCAGAACCTTGAAGACATCCTCCAGTACAGCGTTGAACAGTTTCGGAGATATGACGTCTCCCTGTCTTACACCTCTGCAGAAGGAAGGGTTCTGAAGTCTGATACTGAAGTCGAACTGACATGGTGGCGTTTTTGTACAAACACTTCAACACCTCGATGTACCGGTAGTCGATTTGGCACCGTTGGAAAGGCTGCAGTAAGCCCAAGTCTCGATCGAATCGAAGGCTTTCTCGTCGTCCACAAACGATAAACAGAGAGGCAGGTTGTACACTTCGGTCTTCTGAATAACAATCCGCAGCGTATGTATGTGTTCTACGGCGCTAAAGCCTTTACGGAATACGGCTTGTTCGGGAGGTCTATAGTTCTTCAGTGAGGCATTGTCACCCTTCTTGAAGAAGAGTACCACCACACCCCCACAGTAGTGATTTATTGGGCATTCTATTCCACCTGTCGCTTCCTACGGCTCACTTCGTTCGCCTTCGTCGCTTTCGGTGGAATAGGATGCCCAATGAAATCTTACATAGTGCAGTAATGCAGCAAAATACTGGTTCGACGCCTGTTCCACAACGTTTGTGGTTTGGGCGCTACTCCACTTTGTAAAACTCGTTTGGTTACGAATGGAACGATAAGTTTATCGATGGCTTACCTCAAATTCAATGCTCGGATTATTTGATTATACTCACCAGCTTAAAACAACTATAAAACTTTATACGTTAACATAATCAGGTCTATATCGGAATGAACCAGTAACATAAAATTCAGGACAGATTGTCTCATTTCTCTCCACATACTTAGGGATGGTGCAATTCCGCTTAGGATAACACACATACCCGTTTCGTGACCAGATTGGCTCAAGGAAATCTGAACTTTAGGATACCGCATACATTAAACTAAAATTTAGGACAGATTGTCTCATGTCTCTCCACAAAAGTAAAATAGCGCACACCCTTAGGTCCACACACATTTTTTTCTGTGACCAGTTTGGTTCGAGGACATCTAAATTTTAATTTAACACATTACAGACGATACAACCTTTTACATCAACACGTAACAATCAAGTGGTAAGCGTGGTCATACGGATAGTCGATCCTTGCCATGCATGCATAAAGCTATGGCGCGGATACACTTGTCAACGGCAGCCGGATTAGAAACGTATCTCACTTTATTCATTCTAGCATACAAACTGTGTGTAAATCCGTTGCTATAGAATCCGTTGACGGTAACCGTACCCGGTGCGCGGTGGTTGCTACGTAGATGTAAATTAGCTTTATATAAAAGTGTGCTTTGTTAGTTCGAATCAGCAAAGTTCAATGGCAATGTAATGCACACTTTCCACGTGTACGCAAATTGCATTCCATGCATTTATATTGAATAGTAACATGACTATCATGTTGTAAACACTAAATTTGTCTTTTGAAGAACATCCTAAATATTATTTTCGTATTTCATTCTAAAAGTTTGTAATCGATTCTAGTTTTAACGTGTTTCATTCATCTAGGTACTAAGATTATACATTTTTTCATATGATATATTTTGTATCAAATACGCTATCTGTCACTTGTTATCGAGTGCGAATTAAACTGTTATAAGTAAGATGAACTTGTAAAAAGAGAACACTGTGTACAATAAGATTATTTGGGATGATAGGAGGATTCCAGTTATTATTGACAAATTGGACAACTATGTAACCATAAATCAGACACGTGCGATTGATTCCCACACGTTACAGTGCATTGGATTCTTTCATTGCGGGTTTAGGTGATTATTTAATAGTACGAATGAAAATGTTATTAGTTTGTCGAATGTCGAAATGTCAAGTTTAACTGCAACTTAACGTTATCGAACACATGGATTGGTTTGTATGTATTACAAAATAGTATGTTTTTTCAAAATAGTTATGATTAATTATTAACTACTTCTGCTTAACTGATTTAAGTGAGATAACTATGCTCACAAGTTTATTTTCAACGCCGAGAGAATTTAAAAATCTATAATATGCACAGAAGACCTATACGAATATATGCCTACAAGAATTAATTTGACTGTTGTTAGTTTCACCTCTCACATAAACGTAATTGTGAAGTAAAAAAATTCAACAAACATACATCAATTATTAAATTAATTATACATAGTAATGAATCGGGTTCACTTTGTCGGCTTTATTTTTCAGTTCTCATGAACAAATTGCAATTTAGCAGAAATGGTATATAAACAATACGGTTCAATATGACGTAAACGTCATATTTGTTTTTAACAACTGTAAGACAAGTACTTAGAGTTTAAAATTGAAATAACCTATTTTCATGCTGAATTAGTATTTTTTTGTGTATATAAACGAATTAATTTCAATAAATAAATTACATTCGCTCCAGAATCTTCAAAGTGACAAGTAGTACTAGCGGTGCTTTAAAATCGACTTTCTAACATGTAAGTAAGTAATTCATAATTTTAAATATGTACCTAGTCATAATGCTCAGCTACGGACCTGGTTTTTGCCTGCCGGCTGATATCACTGTTATCATGCCCTACCTACCCATAGTGACTGCTACCCAGCTACGGACCTGGTTTCTGCGTGCCAGCTGTTGTATCGATAGCCTTAATTAAGTCGCAGTTGTTACTTACAAAATTAATTTTTATGTGTTCCATTTCAGGTCTGACTCCGATTCAGAATTCCATACACCAACCGCAGCTGTAGCCGAGGTTGCGAAGGTGCAGCCAAAGAAAAAGGTGGCGAAGCGCAAAGCTTCCGAGAGCACCACGCCATCAGAATCGAAATCAAGGTAATTTTGTGTTAGTGCTTGTACCTTTAGGTGCCAGTTGGTGATGTTATATCAATTAAATGTTATACACAGATATACGTTAAATTATAGCTGCAGAAAGCGTTGAAATCAATTGCCGATTATATTCCTTGCAGGAATGTTTACAGTAAGTTCATGAGGTATTGTTATTGAAATTATTATAACATGACATAATGCTGTCTGTCCTCGTAGATTCTATCCCCATAGACAGATGATTATAATACACCCTCAATTCTCCATTAACAAATAAATTTACTGTAATGTGTGAATTGTGTTGTGAATGTAATAAAATGTTAAATTGTTTACAGTAAACGACGCAGCTCGGGCTCGGACCTCTTTGGCATCGAGGACTACATTCCCTCGTTGACCTCAGTTGGAGACTTCGGTTCAACCCTCATCAGCCGTGTAGCCGACGGGAAAGTGCGGCGAACGGTGGACTTAACTGGAGACTTCTATGTGGAGGTAAAGGTCTACAACAAAGCCGATGTGGTCTCCACCCCTAAAGAGGATCGGTGGAAGAAAGCCTCGGTGACCCTAAAAGTGCAGCTAAACCGCAACACGCCGCAGTGGGATGGTCTACAAGTTTTTATGAGACGGACTCATGAATTATTTAACAATTCTGAGCCCGTCTTTTATAGTGATAGTATAAATAGAAAATAAATATTTAAGTTGTTGGGGCACCAGGTCTATATTCTATTTAGCGAACGTCTATCATAATCGCAATAATAATAATATATAGCAACAACTAATAGTAAGTCTAAAACTGTTATAATCTAAAATGCCTTTCTGTACTGTTTGTAATGCATCTGTTGAGCGCAGTCACTGGACAGGTCACCTACGTAGTACTAATCATAAAAACAAAAGTATTTCGCCTTTTTGCGAAGGTGTTGAAATAATACATTCTGCATTTCGTAATCGTATAGCTTCTTATAGAATTGTCGATCCGTCTGAGAATTGTTCGCTAGAAACATTTCTCAATAATATTTGCGACAAAATTAAAACGGTTATTGACATGTCTCTTAAAGAACACACTTGTCTAAAAGTTAATTTCGAATATTTTGCTTTGTTTTTAATGTTTAAAAATGATTCTCAGGAGATTAAATCATTTGCCACAAAAAACGTTAGTCTGCATCAGAATTATGAATTTAATTCATTAATGTCCCAAGTCAAAAACACTTTAACAAAAAAGATAGAAGAAATTCAGGACCGAGATAGTGGATGGACGTTCTTGAGCAGTTCTCATTTGGAAGTCAATGTTAACAAATATCAACCTTTGCGCGGTTCAGGCTTTATCGAATTGCCTTCTTCAATAAAATCGAAAAAAGCATGTATTAATATCCGCAATAATGATGAGTATTGTTTTTTTTGGTCTGTTGTTGCTGCTTTATATCCAGCTAAAACTCATCCCGATAGAGTATCGTCTTATCCTGATTTTCGTAACGTGTTAAATGTTAAGAACATATCATTTCCAATGAATTTCTCAGATATTGCGCGGTTCGAAGTAAATAACCCCGAAATTAGCATTTACATTTATGGTTTAAAAAATAATACCGTCATAGGACCGCTTTACAAACCAAAAGCCTTGAACGGAAAGGTGATTCATTTACTTTATTTAGAAAGAGATGATTTCTCACATTACTGTCTCATTAAAGACTTGCCGCGACTTGTTAAGAATCAATTAACAAAACACCACAGTAAACTGTACTTTTGTAACGTTTGTTTAATGTTTTTTAATTCATGCGATAATCTTAGTTCGCATAGTTGTGGAGGTGTTGCCACTGAACTACCTCCAAAGGGTTCGTTCATACAGTTTGAAAATTATACTAGAAAGCAATTTGTACCATTTGTCATATACGCAGATTTTGAAACAATGCTAGAGCGGTATCAATCTTGTGCCCTTGACCCGTCTAAGGCAGGTACTGTAACGCGACAGCGACACGTGCCTGTAGCTTTCGCTTATCATATTACGTGTACGCTAGACGAAAGCCACAATCGTTTTGTTTCTTATCGCGGTTCGGATTGTGTATCAAATTTTGTAAAGTCTATTTATAAAGATGCACAAAAAATTTACGATGTGTTAAAAAATAATGTTCCTATGATTTACTCAAATGATAATGCTCGCGACTTTGAAAACGCGCAAACATGTCATATTTGTGAGCACTTCTTGTTCGGCGATAGGGTTCGCGATCATTGTCACTTGACTGGTAAATATCGTGGCGCAGCTCATAGTTATTGTAACATACAATACAAACAACCAACATTTTTGCCAGTATTTTTTCATAATTTGTCCGGATATGATTGTCACCTTTTCATAAAAGAATTAGGCGAAGCTCCTGGATCTATTAAAGTGATACCTAAAACAAAAGAAAACTATATTTCATTCACGAAGTATATTCCGATTTCCGATAGTGAAAGCATACAGGTACGGTTTGTAGATTCTTTCAAGTTTTTAGGGACAAGCTTAGAAAAGTTGGTTAGTTCAATGAAAAAACAAGATTTTAAACAATTACAATCTTATTTTTCTAATAAAAAACAATTTAACCTACTCACCCGTAAAGGAGTGTATCCATATGACTATATGTCTCAATGGGAACGTTATGAAGATACGTGTTTACCCGCTAAAAAATATTTTTTTAACTCCTTATCCAATGAGACAATTACCGATGAAGATTATGAACACGCTCGGTCTGTTTGGTCAGTATTTAATATTCAAAACATGGGTATGTACACAGACTTATATCTCAAAACAGATGTTCTGTTGCTAACAGATGTTTTTGAAAATTTTCGAAAAACTTGTAAATTACATTACAATCTCGATCCCGCGTTCTATCTTACAGCACCAAGCCTATCTTTTGATGCAATGCTTTTAAAAACAGGAGTTAAATTAGAATTAATTAGTGATGTTGAAATTTTTAGAATGATACAAAAAGGTATTCGAGGTGGTGTATGTATGTGTTCCAAAAGACATGTCAAAGCCAATCATAAATATTTAGATACTTACGATCCAACCCGTCCAAATTCATTTATCATTTATTTAGATTGTAACAATTTATATGGTTATAGCATGTGTCAATCCCTACCCTATTCCGATTTTAGATTTATGAATAGACATGAAATAGATTTTTTACAATTGAACTTAGCAGACATCAGTGATACCGCGGAAAACGGATATATTCTTGAAGTTGATTTAATATATCCGGTGAATTTGCACATGGAACACAATGAATTTCCATTTTGTCCAGAAAAATGCTTACCGCCGGGTGGTAAGAACAAAAAGTTAATACCAAACTTGTACGATAAATATCACTATGTTATTCATTACGTACATTTAAAAAAATGTTTACAGCACGGTTTAGTATTGAGAAGGGTCCATCGCGCTATTATATTTAAGCAAAGTTGTTATTTAAAGCAATATATTGATATTAACACTCAGTTACGTCAAAAAGCAGAATCAACGTTTGAACAAGACTTTTTCAAATTATTGAACAATAGTATTTTCGGAAAAACCTTGGAAAATAATGAAAATCGAATAGAAGTAAAATTAGTTAACAAATGGTGTGATTCAAACAATAAAACGAAAAAGACCACTTGTGCTGAGAAATTGATAGCTAGTCCATATTTTCATAGCGCATCTGTTTTTTCAGATGATCTAGTGGCAATCCAAATGAAACCTGTGCGTATAATACTTAATAAACCAATATACATAGGTTTCGCAGTATTAGAATTATCTAAGACTCATATGTACGACTTCCACTACTCTATCATAAAACCTTTTTATGGTAACCGAATTGAATTGTGCTATACTGACACAGATAGTCTTGTTTATGATGTACAATGTGATGACGTTTATAAAGACCTCAAGCACCATTTTCTAAAATATTTTGATACCAGCAATTATGCCTGTAACAATGACTATAACTTACCAATTATTAATAAGAAGGTTCCAGGACTTTTTAAAGATGAAATGGGTGGTAACATTATCAAAGAATTCGTAGGACTGCGCTCAAAGCTTTATTGTATTAAAATGTTAAACAAAACAATTAAAAAGGCAAAAGGTACAAAAAAATGTATCACTAAAAATTTAAACATGTTTGATTATAAAAATGTTTTGTACAATTGCAATGTTATTCGCAAAAAAAATGTATTGTTTAGATCAATAAAACATGAAATATTCACTCAGAACGTAAATAAAATAGCGCTTTCAAGCAATGATGATAAACGATTGCTATCGTTTGATAAAGTTTCTACTTTAGCCTGGGGTAACGCAACTATATTTATGTAATGCATTACCATAATTTAAACGTAATAACAGTAGATACATTTTTACATGTATCTTATTAATTGTAAATGGTAAATAAAACTTGTGAAGTTTAAATGCAGAGTTAGGTAATGTTATGCAAGTACTAGGCACCTATTAATTTTACAGTACACTCACATTACATGTGTCTGGGCCCTGCTTAATAAGCATGTAAAATATGTATTTCCTTAGTGTCTCAAATATATTTTGTTGTAAACTTACATTTAATTAGTAAATAGTTTAAGTAATATCAATTCAATATTATAAATTAAAATAATTATCGGAGGTCGGAATAGGCAGAGTATGTTTATGATCTGTAATTTCAGAAAGAGACACCATACATCTAGAAGTTTAGGAAAATATTCTCTGCCAATTCAGTCCTGATAATTATTTACAGGTTACTATGGTTACTATAGTTTTCTTTTATTTGTATTAATTAAATAAATACTTAAATAAATCTTATTTTACTATCATAATTAGATCTGTTTTAATTTCCATTCCTGATGACAATGCGCGTCGCACTGCCTGGTATGAAATATAACACCAATCAGGTGCTCGCTCACGGCGCTTCATGATGCAAACGACATACCAGTTCGGACTTGTTGAAACACGAAATTGATTAAATACCATAGGTACATGCTTGTATTATTTAAAACATTAGTTTCATGTCCATTCCTGATTGATGAAAAAGAAACAGGTTCCAACTTGATAAAACATGTAATGTTCATTTTTGATGACAAAGCACTCATGGCTCGAAGTTCGCACGCGCGGTGTAGAATTTGACGCCGACCAGGTGCGCCTGCACGAGCTTGAACATGTTGAAACATGAAATTGAATCACAGCGCGGCGTAAAGCTTTATGGAATCTAATTACATATTAGCCGCGTTCCACAGTAATATTATTGTCATTATTGTGTAGAACTTCCATCAGTAAACAGTCAGCCGGAACGGTCATATCACGTCAAATAAAAACGAAACGAATTGTAAGTATTGTACAAGTACCTATCTACTTATAACTTTATTTCATCATGTTGTTTTATGAAATTATAATTAATTATTATTTCGTTTGTTTCAGATCATTGATAATGTGTGATTCACCAGATGTTATCGACTTCTCACAATACGCTCAAGGTTTTCCGACTCCGAGTTTAAGCTGGCATATCCCAGATTTCCCAGAACAACAAATACCTGTCAACAAGGAGCCTAGAGCAAGACAAGACTGCGGACCTGTCAACAAGAAGCCTAGAACAAGACGGGAGTGTCTAAAGCAGAAATCATCTCTGTCTACGTGCCAATCCTTCGTCATAAACAATGAGAAGAAAAAAGGTTTACGACTAATCCAGGTACAAGTGTTGGATATCAGTGAACAACCAGAACCTGCAAGTGACAATCAGGACGTGGTAGTGTTAAGTGCGCAGTATGTAGTGACTGAATCGGTGGACCATGTTATGGAGGAGACGCAATCGTTAATTAATAAAATATCAAAAAAACTTGGTGGGGACAGTTGTTATTATTAACTGGTATCATTATTCTGAAGGTATCTACTTTATAAGTTATTGTATAAGATTTTTAGTAATTATCAATAATAAATTAAGTTGTATACTTTTTACATTTTATCTTGTGCATAGTCTATAAATATTATAATGTAGTTAATATTAATTTCTTTGTTTAATCTAGTTGCGATAATGTTCATGCATCACAAGTTTGTACTTAAACTATGTAGGATGGTTATCATTAGTTTGTAATAATTGGAAATAATGTAAATAAATCTATATTCTTTATAATTTAAATTGTGTTTTATTTTGTATTCTCGAACTCTAAATTAGCTCTAGTGTAATGATACAATAATAGGTTATTTGCTGTCAGTTTTTTAATAGATTAATTAATTTTTCATCATGGTAAGTATATGTATTTGAAATTTTTATATTTTGCTACAGCTAATTTATAGGTCGTTATGTAGGTTACCTTGACTATTAAATAAAACACTCTAAGGTAGATAAACATTTTTTATTAACTATTCAACACAATAATATTTAAAATAAATTAAATACAGACATATTATTATCAACATACCATTTTTTAATACACACTGCATTATTTAATGCACAATTAGCTTTATGGTTCACACAATTAAAATCAGTTTTATTTTCACAAAACTTTTTTTTTAATGTAGCAAAATTAGGACACCCTTTCTCGCCTATGTCAATCACTTCACAGTTTACGCATAAATCTTTAATCCAATTAATCTTTTCAGAACCCTTTGTTATAATTCTTTTATTTTTTAAATATGGTAAGATAACGTGTTGAAACTCTCTGTAGTCTATGAAGCCCTCACGCCAGAAAATTCCTCGATTTTTTTCTAACCATCGCACTTGCTTCTTTTCTTCTTTTGTTAAGTAATAAAAGGAATACGGTGGTTTAACCAAGAAAGTTTGAGTATGATTCTGACTTACGATGGCCACTTCTTTCACAATGAAATTATTAAATAAATCTTTAAATCCTTGGAGTTCGACAATGATGATGTCCGCGTTCATGATATCTTCTTCACAATGTTGCTTAATGGTTTGTATTCAACAATACAATCGTTGAGAATGAGACAGTATGCTGAAGTTTGATCTGGTATTTCCGAATCACTCTCAATTTCTACCCGCACATCCACAACAGGTCCAGTCTTTAGATTATCAGCTTGTCTAGAGCAATCGATTACAAACAGCGGTGCTAAATCTCTAAATTGTTTCTCGCTTAGTATGGGCTCCGAGCGACGTCCGTAATACGACTGTTGAAATCTGGTGTATTGCTCGTATAATAAAGCGATTCTGTTATTAGCAAAATTCACATTTAAGTTTTCATATGGAAAATAGGTTGAATTGAGATACACTCTAACGTCTCGAATATGGCAGTGATCGAATTGAGACATGTCAGAATGTGCATTGTTTTTTCTCTTTGTCTGTAGACCAATAATAATGTATCTTGGTTTTTCTATTTGAGATGAAGTTTTGATAGACCAGGTATGTTTTGTAGTTTTAGGCAAAGCTGGATATTCGTACAGATCCCAATTTCTGTATATCATTTGAAGTGGGCGATCTTTTTCTAATACTTTTAACAAACCAATTTTTTCTTTGTCCGATACTTTAACATGCGGTACGCGCCATATGATTTTGTTGATCTGAACATCATCTACTACTTCGCCAGTATTAAGCTTTACAGCGTTCAAATTAGTGTTACTTCGTAACAATATCAGTTCATGTCTACTATTTATTACGACTTTTTTAAAATCTTCTGCGAAACCGAGGATATTCCGAAGTGGTATAGACGCAGAAAATCTTCCTCCATCGATATTTTTTATACCATCAATATTCCAGCCCCAGGCATTAGACATTTTTGATTCACTTTCGTTCATCGAAATGAGTGATTTCATAGTTGTTGTTATACCTGCATTTTTTATTTTATCAATCTCCACTCCATTTAGCTCATACCTAATGTCTTGGAACAAATAGAGTAGAGCATTGTTCGTGAAATTGACACTAGTAGCTTTGTCCTTCGTATCTTTTTTGCTAACGATAATAGTTCCTTCCAAATATAGGGTGCTAGCTGATGGTAATATGTATAAGTCCTGTTGGTTGATAGGTATGCGAATTTCATCGTTCCTGTTGAAACTTGTTACATAGGGCTTGTAGGAATGAAATTCGATTCCTTCTATAGTGTTATCGTAAGTCGGAGCGGATATAACGTCTAAGATGTTCATTTTAGCAATCCGATCGCTCTAAGGAATGCTTTATTGTCTTTAGTTAATTTTATTTTCTTCTTAGAGATAGGTCTTATTTGATAGGTAGCTCGAGCAGAACTGATATTTTTTAGTTGTTGAGACACATTTTTATTGTAGTCAATCATTTTTTTCTTCTAAGATGCAGATATACCTGCACTTCTTCACCGCGTAAATTAATTAATCGTTTGTTTATATCTAACAGTCTAATATGTATGCAGCTTATGTTGTTTTGATTGATTGGAAAGTATATTGCGTTCTTCGGGATTTCTATGATCCTGTATCCAGGTGGCACATTAAGTGCAAATTCGTGAATAATATGACTTGGTTCACCATTTACATATGAACCGCTTACAATATCACATTCAATCCTGACAACGGTCGTAGGTAGAATGTTGACTGGAGACTGTGACACATGCCATTTATTTGCTTTCAAGATTTGTTTGTTAAATCCTAATAGTTTGCCAAAAGAGTCCTTTGATAAAATTAATGTCTTTTGTACAGAATATTGTAGTTTTTAAAGTATTATTATTGCACCGTAGTTTGATTGCTGCATCTTTTATTTCAGATTTTAAATAATCGCCGATATCTTGCAATTCATAAGTGCCTTCCGGTATTTCAATAAGTTCATTAAAACCATAATAGAACTTATTATTACTTTTATCAATGTTTGGAATAGAATTAAATGTTGAAAAGTGTAATAAAGCACACTCATACTCTCCATCAAGTTGCAATGTATTAGGATAGTTCGTAGTTAACACCGACGAGTCTCCAGTTATCGACAAAGTGAGTGACATCTTGCAAATGATTGAAATGAAAGAAAAGCATATATTTTATAATACATTTTTATTCCAAAAAGTCCACAAATAATTTAGACACAAATGACCACAATTGACTGCGTAAAATTTTTGATATCTTGTATAATTATAAAACACATTACATTTTTTTAAATATTGCATCAATTCCATTGGAGGTTTTAAATTTCCATAGCTATCAAAGTATTCGCAGTGATTGTATACTTTAGAATAAGCTACCCAATGCGTTCCTTCGTTCTTAGAATCATCTAAATTAACGATACCACATTCAATGCGTTTTGGTTTCCGAGGTAGTCGATCCTTCATGTAGACCCCACGAAAATATGGGATGTCTCTTGAATACTTTCGAATGTCTACATTAGTTAGAGGGCGATTGGGTAGCATATTTTTCAGTTTTTTGAAGATGTTATAAACAATCCTTTACCGCTTTTATACGGCTTAATGTATAAACCCTTACCCAACACTAAAGCCTCCATAGCTTTATTATGTCGTTCTGTTTCTTGCAAATTTTTTTTGCTCGCTTTGTAATCATTGACGGTTTTTGCAATGCCAGCTGCACCACCAGCTAAAGTTCCTAAAGCCGATAAACCAGCGAAAATTGGAATTAAAGGTAGAACTCCTGCAGTCTTTGGTATGGGTATTACTCGGGGTACTCGAATTCGATGATGAATGTTTGGAAATAACTTTTTTGCTGTTAAGTAAGCTGCTTTTATTAAAGTCTTATTATCTTTGCGTTTGAATTTCTTAATTTTTGATTTTATTTTTGAAACTAAGCTTTTAAATGTTTTAATGCCAGATCCAGACTTTAGTTTCGTTTTCATAACTTTGCTCACTACCCAAGAGCTTAACTTTTCACCTTTCCCTGCATCTTTGGATTTAAGTCTTTGTTTAGCCATGTTAAGTAGTTGTAAATCGGCTTTGTGACGATTTAATAAGTCTGTATGATTTGTATACGCAATGTCGTGTTGCATGCAAGCTTCGTCTAGCTTATTTACACCTCGGTCACCTCGCGCTAAACGTTTGCGAAGTTTGGTTCCTGGTCCGCAATAATTGTATCCTGGCAAATGAACTTCGAATGGTAGATTATTAATTATCCTGTTAACTAGTCCACCTCCTTGCATTACTCAAATTATAATGATAGGATTTAAAGTGCAAAATGGTTATATAATATATTAGTTCATTATTGCAGTTTTTTCAATCCAACTGTTTTCAGCACTGTTTAGACCTAACCATTTGACATACAATTTATTTCCTTTCTTTTTCAACACCTTTTCTATCAAATAAACATCAGGATAATTCGATCTTTGCAGTTCTTGTTCGTAAAACGCTCCTAATATCTTTTGCTTTCGTTGATCTTCTATGTGATATGTGACTGGTAAGGTTTTATTTACCTTTGTTATAATAAATAATTCAGTTGACCAATTAGGAGTGTAACCTTTCTCAAAATTATGTTTGTATTTACTTATACGAACATAATCACCAACTTTGAATTTAGGCTTCCACTGAACTAAATCATGTTTGTAATTTTTTTTAATATTTTCTTTGATTACTTGTTCATTACCTTTATTAACATCTACCGGTTTAAATTGAATAGTGCGATGTTTTGTGCCGTTATATCTCTTCAATGTATCTTCCAATGGTAGTCCTATCCACTTATAGTTTCCATTGAGACTAAAATATTTATATAAATTATTTTTTACAGTTCTAATCAGTCTCTCCACAATTGATGCTTTTTTAGTAGAAAACGATGAGTAATGGTTAATGTTGTGCTTTTTCATAAGCGTTTGAAAGGTGATGTTATAAAATTCTGTTCCCATATCAGTTTGTAAATTAACTGGTTTACGATGACTGTTAATCAATATTCGTTTAAATGCATGAGTAACATCAAGTTTATTTTTTGATTTTAACGGCTCTGTCCAAGCATACTTTGAGAAGCAGTCAATTACAACTAAAATGTAATTATAACCTTTATTATATTTCCTCAGGTTCTGCATGTCCATTAGATCAGCTTGCCACAAGTCATCGATCCCCTTTAGAATGACAGTACGTCTAAGGAAATTTCTTCGTGCAGCTTTGTGTATTTCATTTACTATTTGTTGTTTTGTCATTACTGAGATTTTCAAGTAATTTATCTACCTCTGCTTTAGTATAAAACTTATCTTGCAAATGAGTTGAAACCTCAAGTACCCTTGCTTTTAAAGTAGCTTGAACTATACCCTTTGCATCTTTTATCATTTGAGAACGCAATGTATCAATCAAATTATTAAATTCTTTATGCATATTAGCATTCAATAAATCTACATAATCCTTGTTCACAGACAGATTATTTAATTCTTTTAACGTGTTAGCATTCAATCGATCTACATAATCCTTGTTCACAGCATCGTCTGCTTCTACTGGAGATCTAATTCCTCTCAGTTTTGATGTTTTTAAATCAAAGTCTCCGTTTTCTGATTTTAATAATGCATTTTCATTAAACTCAAATAACTCTGATAAACGCATTCTTTTGTGAATGTAGTGTCCGAATTTGTCTACGTTCATGTTTAAGGTGTATTGTATCGAGAGGTTGATAGTAAAATAAACACATTTTAAAATATTTATTTATTTATAACTTTACATTCACGCAATTCTTCAATGATAGAAATAATTTCATTATCTAATCCTGTGTTGCCAGCATCTCTAGATGCAATTAACAATTTCAACCTTTCCACTAATTCATTAGGATCATCCCAGTACACTAAATCGACGTTTTTTCGCCACTTTTTTATTAACGGTAGACCCTTTCCCTGAACTGTATTCTTCAGTTGAAAAAGAGGTTTAATAACTTGCAAATATTTTTGTCCTTTATTGCTTTTTATTGGCTTACTTGGCTCATAGTCTCGACGATGTGCATTTGTGTCAAGTAACATCAACTTATAATTTTGCATATCACTATCTGTAACCAAGCTTAAGTCTACATCTTTCTTAAGCAACAACTGTTTTAAACCAGGTGTATTTCGATATTTACGTTCAGCCACGGTGATGTATTGATCGTTGATCGTTATGCAAGCAGAGCCTAACATCAGTTGCCCGCGGTCTTTTCTTACTCCAAATGGAATATCTACCAACGCTTCCGAAGATACTGACCAGGATGACGTATCACAAGCTTGATTACTTTCAACTACTGATTCATAAGAAGAGTCACTGTTTGTATCGGATTTATATTTGTCTTCATCATCATTATTATCATTTCTTCCTGCGCTACCAGTTCTTTCTTTCTGCAAAGTTTCGTTAGTAAACGGAACATCAGCAAAATCATCACTAACACGCAGGAGAGGAGTTTGCTTAGCAGCATTAGCAATTAAGTTAAGTGGTTCTGTTACAGGTTTAAAAACAGATTCCAATGCTTGTTTATTGTCGATCTCGGCATCTCTCATTTTTCGTACTTTTATCTTTACAGCTTCTGCCGCATCAACAATTTGTCGTTTCATTGATTTTTCCATATTGGTTAATAGGTCGTAATTGATTTAGCGTCGTAAGGTGAATAATATTATTAGACAGGTAATAGCCTTATATACTATATGTATTCGTGTTCTTAGTCAAAGACTACAAACGTGTCAAATTTACTTCTATAACATCCTTTGTTTTTTGAACAATCTTTATTAATTACAACATAATTGAAAGGTATACTCCATATTTTTGAACACATTTCACGAAATTCAATCCATGTCATGTCAGTGTTGACGTGTTCTTCATAAACATGTTTCATATTTCTTTCATCTTGTTTAAAAAGTACGATTAGGTTTGCGTTATCTCTTACTAACTGTTTAGGGATTTTACTATACGTCTGATTTAGATAAAAACAATCGATGAACTTGTGTCTCCCCATAGCAAAATAATCACGTATATTACTTTGGTTTTCACAAGCAACATCATCAAACACAATTACAGAATTCGGTTTTGCGGTCTGAACACTTAGTACTTGCTCATTTTCATGATATTTCTGAAATGAAATGCCAGGTACTCGTTGCAAGACTTTTTCTAAAAAAAGATACTTAGGTTGTTGCAAGGTTTTCGAATAAACATAAACGTTTTGAAATCTTAAACCATTCTCGTGTATAAGAAGACCAATTATTAAATTAGTTTTTCCACAATTTGACGGTCCGCAAATGATGCATCGTACCGATTTAGGTAATAATTCTCCATGGCGAAAACCAGTCTCCTGAGAATGAACACAAAGTTGGTTTACTTGTAACGATTGTGGTTGTTTTACAAATTTCATGGCAACTGCTTAAACGGTTATATTAATAATGAGTCAATTATTTTATTACACTGACATTTATAACTCATTGTCGCTAACTCGAACAAATGTACAAACAACCTTACCGTGGCTGTCCTTCATTATAAGATAGTGAGTGTTTTCTAAATGAGATTTCACCAAATCTTGCATCTGTCGCTGGAACAAATCTTCTGTGCGGTTTTTATAGCTGTCCTGGTGTTTTGATGAATCGTTATCTGTATTTTTCTGATCAGTTTTCAAATCTCGAATAAATATAATCTTGCCGCTTGAATTCTTGATTATAAGTTTACAAATGTCATTTAAATCAGATTTCACTGAGGCATGCATTGTAGTTAATTTAGTTATTTGTATTTTGTTTCGTGATACAAAATTCAATCTTCTCACTACAATAGTAAGAATAGAATGTAGCGTTAAATTACTGCTAACAATTATTTATAAGTTATACCTTCCCACAAACTTTGTGGATAAATTTATGTTATTGGAAAATCTAAAAAACTTTTCGTTCCATTCGTAACCAAACGAGTTTTAAAAAGTGGAGTAGCGCCCAAACCACAAACGTTGTGCAATAGGCGTCGAACCAGTATTTTACTGCATTACTGCACTATGTAAGATTTCATTTATATTATTGGGCATTCTATTCCACCGAAAGCGACGAAGGCGAACAACGTGAGCCGTAGGAAGCGACAGGTGGAATAGAATGCCCAATAAATCACTACTCCCCACACCATGCCTGTGGCGTTTTTCCCTCAAGTGTGACGGAATTAAACTGCTTCTGAAGGGTCTTAAGTACTGGTTTTCCACCCGCCTTCAGGAGTTCGGCCATATTTTTTTTTTTTTTATCGTTTATTAACTAAGACATTTTTACAACATTTATTGAATGTATTAACATACCAACACAAACCATCGCGGGTTTAACAGCGGTATGTCACGAATTATGAATTCCGTCATCACCCGGTGCCTTGTTGTTCTTAAGCTGTTTCAGAGCTATCCTAACCTCATACAGGCTGACATCGGGAATGTCTTCGGTATAGAGTCGGGTCAATCTAGCTCTAGGGACATTTGCTCGATTTTAAAACTTGTAAGTACCAAAATTTACCTTAATTTTTTTTTTTTGTTTTTTTGGAATTTTTCCTTTATTTGTGTTGTAACACCTTACTTTTTGCCAAATTTCGTGATTATAGGTCAACTGGAAGTATGGAGGGGGCGATTGTCGCAACCCAGCCAGCACGCCACAATTGCGGCGGTAAGGCCCCTCTTTGAGGAGTGACTTGAGAGGCGTCACGGCGTCCTCACCTTCCGCCTGACACAGGTCCTCACCGGACACGGCTGTTTCGGGAGGTTCCTGTTCAAGATAAGGCGGGAGGAAACGCCCGGGTGTTACATTGTGTGGACCGCTCGGAGGACACGGTGGAGCATACGGTGGAGATCTGCCCTGCTTGGGCGGAACACCGCCGTGTCCTCATGGAGGCGATCGGTGGTGGCGACCTCTCGCGTCCGGCCCTGGTCCAGGCCATGGTACGGAGCGAGAGGGCATGGAAAGCTGTCTCCTCCTTCTCCGAAGCAGTAATGATCGCAAAGGAGGAGGCGGAACGCGGGATGGAGACGCAAAGGAGACGCCCTCACGACTCTAGGCACCGCAGGAGACGTCCCGGGCGTCGGGAGTCGGGAGTCGCGAGCCGATTCCCGGCCACCGTATGCGCGGGCTTTGCGGACGGAGAGTAATGGGTAGCTCGCCGTCCGATAAGGACCAAGCCCGAGTTTATGACGCGTAGTGTTCCACGCGCGCCTCAAAGAGATGTCGGCAAAAGTGACGGGGTCCGATAGGGCCGATGCCTGTCCAGGTCGCGGATAAATTTGAAAGAGAGTTACCGCGGCCCTGGCACATGCAACTGAAGGAACACGGGTGGGTTTTAGTCAGTAAAAGTCTGACACGCCCGCCCGCTTCACCCAGAGCAGGAGAAGTCAGTCACACCTATATGGTTGGAATTGTCAATTTTGGTTAAAATCAAGATCTTACAGCACAAGTAAAGAGAAAATTCCGACAAATTAAAAAAAGTTGATAATTAAGGTAAATTTTGGTAATTACAAGTTTTCGTAAAAATCTAAATTAGCTTATATCTTTTTATCGTGTTGACTCTGGACCTTGATTTTTATACACCTAATAGGGACTATAGACCTCAGTATCTGGTACGGTTGGCGCAGTGGTTGAGCGATTGACTGCTGCGCTGCGTGTCGCGGGTTCGATTCCCGCACGGAACAATTATTTGTATGATCTACAAATAGTTGTTCCGGCTCTGGGTGTTTGTGTATGTGAGTTTATATGTTTGTAAACGCACCCACGATACAGGAGAAATTCCTAGTGTGGGGCAACGTTTTTTTTATAAAAAAAAAAAAAAAAATTACAAATGGCTGAACTGCTTGGTTAACACCGTTCAGTACCTATGGTGCTTCATGGACACAATGTTTGTGTATCTAATTTAAATTGACACAGAATTGTAGTAATTAATTGATATTTTTTTTTTTTTGTGAATATGATAGAATATTTGGAATGTATGTAAATGAATTGAAATGGAAAAAATTGTGGCTAATTTGATTTTTAATTGTTTTATATTAATGTATTACAATTGTTACAAAACCTACAGCCGTCCAGAGGAAGGTTTTACCAAATCGTTTAAGCCTCTCTAGTGTTGATGCAAGTCGTAATAACTTGAGTACAATTTGATAGAATGTGAGCGCCGGAAATTCCGCTAGTTAGTATAAACAATGTAATACACATCGGGTATGCAGACCACAGACTGGGAGGGGAGGGTGCAGGGTAAGTCTGTAATGTATCTCACTGAATACTAAATATAATAATAATAATAATAATATCGTTTATTTATAACATAAGGCACATTTTACAATAAAAATATCTTAAAAATATAAAAGAAGACAGTTGCTTATTTGCCTGAACTAGGTTGAACCTGTGTTTCAGACTATGAAGTGCTTAAAACTAATAATAATAATAAATTAACAATGACATAGCTTATATATGAATACTTAAATTAAAGACAAAGCAAAATTATTATTTTGTTACAGCCAGGAGATCTTCTGTCTCTCCGTAAGAGATGCGAAGCAGATGTTCAATAATAGTCTTTTTACAGCTAAAATAATTTAAGTTATAGATACTTAATTTTCTATTTAATCTATTGTACAGAAATGGTCCTAAGAATGTAAAGAATCTATTTACAAATACATATTTTGAGGATGGATTAGAATCGCAGACAATATCATTTCGTCTCTTATTATTTATGTATTCGGCGTTATAGGAAAGCATGGTGTGTTGTTTTAATACTAAATGCATAATGAAAAGCTGGCGAACAGTCAGCACGTTGCAGGATTTGTAAAGAAGATCAGTAGGGTAGAGAAAAGGGTGGAAATAGGCTACTTTTAAAATTGCTCTCTGAGCCCTTTCAAGAGGCAGTAGATTCGTTTTTGGTGCCCCACCCCATGAGGTGATACAGTAATTGATTACAGATTGACCTAGGGCCAAATAGACTTGTTTGATCAATTTTGAATCTGCAATCGTTCTCAACTTTTTAAAAACATAAATTAATTTGCGCACTCTATTAACTAAGCTATCAATATGAGGTCTAAATGAGAGTGTTTCATCTATAATAACCCCGAGATATTTTATGTTGCCTGTTTTGAGGATAAATGGACAATTACACATGCTGACTGGGTGGGATCCACATTTATGGGCATACAGATGAGAGTTAGCAATGTTAAATTGAGGCTTGCGCATGGAGAAGTGAATATATTTTGTCTTGTCAGCATTTAGTGTTAGTAAATTGTTTTGTAGCCAATTTGTCACAGTATTGAAACCTTGTTGAGCATATTCGTACAATTCATTATTGGTTTTCGCGGTAAAGATTAACGCCGTGTCGTCGGCATATGATATGAGTTTGCCTTGTTTAATATCTAAATTACACAGATCGTTAATGTAAATCAGGAATAGGGTTGGGCCCAGAATGCTTCCCTGGGGAACACCATAACCAGTATTTTTTTGCTCATCGCTAATAATGTCGTCTATTTTAACACATTGAGATCGTTCATCTAAGTAGTCAGCAAAAAGTTTCAGCGGTGTTCCCCTTATTCCTAAAGCCTCTATTTTTTTTAGAAGCATAGGAACGGACACCGTATCAAAGGCTTTTGCTAGATCAAGGAAAACCCCCAGGGTCTGGTTTCCTTTGCCAAGTTCTTCTGCGATATAATCTGTCAGACTATGCACCGCATCGGCTGTGGATAGTTTGGCTCTGAACCCAAATTGCGCAGATGATAATAGTTTGTTTTTTTCTAGATAATTAACTAGTCTACTGTTAACAATTTTCTCTAGTATTTTAGATATTGAAGGGAGTAAAGATATTGGTCTATAATTATTTACTAAGTTTTTGTTTCCAGATTTAAAGATAGGGATTACAACTGCTTTTTTCAGACATCTAGGGAAAATACCTTCAGATAAACAAATACGAAATATATGCGTTAAGGGAGGTACTAGGATATGCTTAAAGGTTTTAAGGATCTTATTGCTTATATTATCCCATCCAACTGCACAGTCATCCTTTAGTCCAGATATGATTCGAGTTATTTCATCTTCGTCAGTATCCAGCAATCCAAAAGATTTTAAAGGACATCTATTATTTTGGGAAGATGGTAGAACACAGTAATGTTTTGGAATCTGTTCGGCAAGAGTCTTCCCAACATTTGCAAAAAAGTTATTAACGTGGTTGGCTGACAAGAGAGGTGATGGATTAGAAAGCAGCAAGCTCGAATTTGATTCACGCTGTTTCGTCCTATAGGTGACGTTCTTAATATGTTTCCAAAGTTGCTTGCTATTGTTTCCTGCTCTATTTAATTCATTTTTATCGTAATTAATTTTTAAGTTCTTTAGGAGGTTGTTGCAAAAATTTCTGTATCTCTTATAGGTTATTTTAATGATTAGATTATCAGGGTTACTCCTAGATCTCTGATGAAGTTTATCTCTGTGTCTTATACACCGAATTAGGCCAGGAGTCATCCAAGGCTTGATGTTACGAAGTTTTTTGTTTACTATAATAGAAGTCGTATTACGTAATATTGCTAATTGAACATGTTTTATTAAGTACGATAAAGCAAAATTAGCGTCAGCAGTATTGTAAACTGGGTTAAAGTCAAGATTGCATAAATCACATTCGAGTTTGTTTATGTTTAATTGCGTTTTCGTCTGGGGACGATTTAGCTTAGGCAGCGTTAAGTTTAGGGTTAGTAGAACAGCGTGATGGTCTGTAATAGTTGAGTTAGTAACAAGCGTAACATATGAAAAGTTAGATTTGATCATCATATGATCCAGACAGGAACCACTCTGATGAGTAGGCAAAGTATGTGCGGGGAGAAAACCATGGTATGAGCAGATATTAAGGTAATCTTGGGCCCCAGGGTCGCAGTTTTCCGAGTTAATGTTTATATTTATATCACCTGTTAATATAACATTCTTAAATGAACTTAGTGCTTCAAAGATCTGGTTTAAGGATGCGTGAAAAGAGTCTAAATTTCTTGCAGAAGGGGACCTATAAACAGTGATTATTGCTGTACTTGTACCAATTTTGATGACCAAACAATTACACACAGTCTTGAAGTATTGGTTCTTCGATTGTGACCATTAATGATTCCCTACAATAAACAACCACACCATCGTTTTGATTGTTGTTCACTGTAGTATACAATAAGTTGTATCCCGGCATTTCTGGAAGGTGTTCCTGTCGGTTAGATAGCCAGCACTCGGTTAGTACCATTATGTCACAATCAAAGTTAAGTCTGTGAAGAAAAACGTTAAAGCTATCTATGTTCTTATAAATACTGCGAATGTTTTGAGTCAGTATGGTTAGTGAGTTTTGATATTCAGAAAGATATTGCCTGCAGTCCTCAACCTCACATGACTTTGCATCGGTACGAAATGTATTATCTATATCGGTCAATAAGGTATTATCCATAGTATAAGAAAAATATAAACAATAAAATTAAGTCTTAAAAATATTCGAATATGTGGCGCTCTTAGGCGCCTTCATAATCAATCGAGTTAATGTACCTGTTTTCGGCAGATTTTTTTGCAGGACACTCTTGTTCTCCCGTTTTATGGCTGGCTGGTTTTTTGAAGCGCAGACATGTTGCACATTTTGGCGCTTCGGATTTCTTTGTGCAGTCGGAGATAGTGTGTCCTTCTTCACCGCAATGTCCACATGTGGGGGCAGCTACTTTGCATGTCTTAGCCGCATGACCGTACTGCTGGCACTTGTAACATCTCGTTACCAGTGTGAAGTCTCTTACCGGGCAGGAAGTCCAATTTATGAACAATCTCTCTTGTGAGATTAGAGCCTTGCGAATGATCGCAGGGACTTCTAAGATGTAGTTGCAGTTCTCAACATCTTTTCTACCAGATTTGTGGCTCAGTTTGATTAAGGACAAGAAGGTATCTCTGGATATAGTTGGCAGTTTTTCGGCTAAGTTTTGATCGTAAATGGATTTATATACCTCATTTTCCGCCATTGATGCTGGAACTCCAATCACTATTATGCGGGGTTTGCGCTTTTTCGGTTCATCGACGGTAAGCCCTGACGAAGCAGTTTGTACTGATTGCCTCAGCTTATCTAGGTCCTCTTTCGTCTCTGTGCTAATTATTAGTCCTCCTTTCCCTATCTTGCGTACGCCTCTCACTTTCAGCTTCATTTCACCTGGGCATATAATTTTCTGGACTATGTTCTTGGTTTCATCGCTGGTCTTTGAACTGTCAGTGGGATAAATCGCCACGGAGCTAAAAGTATTAGGACGAACGAAGTTGTTAGACCCCTTCTTCACCATGTCTGCAAAAGATGATGCAGCTGTTTCCTGCCGCTTTGCACAGGATTCCTTAAAAGTCCGGTTCATCTCCATTACACACTCCTTTAGGTCCGTTACGCAATCTCTTTCTTCGGTCATTATTTTTAGGGAGTTATGGGTCCTAAGGGCATTTTGTTTAAGCGACTGGTATTGAACAGCCAGTTGCGAGACTCCATATCCAACCTTTCGGCACAAATTGGTTATTTTTAGCTTCTGGTCTGAGTTTAGCTTTCCTTCAGAAGCAATAGCACATACCTCACCCAAGTGTTGTTCAATGGAACCCATCCAGTTCTGTATTTCCGCAGTTGAGACTACCTCCATTTCTTCCTTGGCTTGAAGACGTCTCGGTTGTTGGGGCTGGGTCGGTGTTGGTGTTGAAGGAGGGCTGCGCCGCATCAACCCACTCCGATTAAAGGGGCTGCCTTCCATCTTTCAGATTATAATAATATATAATCCAGTCAGTCCATTATTCCACCTATTAGCACTTCCAAAGATTGTTTGTATTACACGTCAATATACTAAAACTAGGTCACTATTTATGCTAAAACGTTAATTTATATTATTTTTAATGCATTGATGAGCACGTCTGTATGCAACGAGTGCGCAGAAATCAATCCTAATAATATATTCCCAGCTCCCACCTAACAGCCCGCCATTTATAAAAAACTGTAGTTGCGTGGATACTACTTGATTTTTATGGTTTATTGTCTAGGAAAATACTAGAAATTATAAAATATAATCCACAATGAAGTTACAGGGGGTTGGTCCTGTCCTGAGTGGCTTTGAGAAAAGGATAGAACGGCTGTGCCTTTTGTTGCTTCTGATCGAGTTGGATACAAAAATGTTTGTCCACTTTTTATTGCAAGTGCAGGGTTCCCTCCGTTTCAACAGGTAACTGAGAAAATGGCAGTGGGGCTCCTGACTCCTGTCAAGTTTTCTTCTGGTCTGGATAAGATTCCATCGGGCTGATATTTCGAATTCGATGTTTGTTAAGATAGTTTGAAGATATTGTTTTACCATAGGCCATAGTGTTACTCCTTAAGTAAAACGTTATGGTTCAGGAAACTTACGCACATAATTTTACGACACAAGACATCTTAATTATTAATTCTTATTTAAAAATTACTGCTTAATTCAGTATAAAGTACAGCTCGTAAAAATTCTTTCCCCGCTGATAGGTGTGCAGAGGAGGGTGTGGTGCGGGTGGTGCGGTGAGGGGAGGATGTGTAAACATCGCTACTTCACTAGTGGCGGCGTTTCTTTTGCGGAATTATCAACCGCTCCGTCCGCAACGCATCTGTGTGTCTGAGTCTATAGCGCTTCTCTTTGACAGGCCAAGCGCACACACTGAGAGGTAACTAAAGGTGAGCACACACTTATAATTACCCCCCTCAGCAAGCCACACATCAATTACAACACTTCGTATTCTTCCACATATGCCCGCGAGTCTGTACTCACCGTGGGGCTATAAAAACCCTTCATTGTAATTACAAATGCTTGTAATTCGTACTGGGAAGGTGTGCGCTCCCCTTAACAGCAGGTCGGTGGTAAACACCGTAAATTGAGTCGTGTGTAAATGTATTTATTTACATCGTCGCTCGGGCTGTGAGGCTACTCGGGCTGCGGGCTGCAGATCGTATAATACGCACTAACCTTATTAGGCTCCACTGAGTTCACGACAGTTATTAAGCCGGGTTCGCTGCCCGATTAATCCCGATGTTTCTTTGTAAGAATTTAATATATATACTGTACTGTTACTGTTGACTTGAAACCGAGATCAGCCACTCCCGTACAATGTATGTAGGGTAAGTTTACAGCAACATGGTAAGAAATTATGAATGATAATTGTCATATTAATCGTTCTTATAATGTTTTTATTAAATTATGTGGTTAAAGCTATTTTTATTCTTCACGCAAAGCAATTCTTCGTTTATACTTTTGTAACTACAGCAATTGTGCCTATTACAATTTTACCTCTACTAGGCTTCAGTAACATCCACACGACATCAGCTTACAAACTGGAGAAAATCGGTGTAATAGTAAGAACATTAGTGAGTGACATAACTCGTAATGCAAATATCGCGGGAAGCAGTAAGTGCCGGCACTACCTATTATATTAGCTGCGCAGGAAATCCGACGCAACACTATATTAATTGTGTTTCCCGCAACGTTACAGTGCGATGGAACAGAAAGGCATGGCTTCGATGCTTGTACGGGTAATATGAGGAGGTAAATTTACCGTACGAGCACACTTTTGATCAGATGCTTAGATGACAAAACCGGCCAAGTGCGAGTATGACTCGCACACAGAGGGTTCCGTATAAACAGCTACATTCACCAAAATAAATAGATAACATTACTAACTTATACTTATACGATGAAAGCACCAAACATTGCTGTAACAAAGGGACAAAATTAACTTTGCCGTTAGAAAAATGTTGTCCCCCCCCCATCAATATTCAAAATGTTTACTTTTCCAAGTACATTTTATAAGTTGGTCGACTATTACTCGTAAAGTCTACTTAGCTGTGATAGTTTTCTTTTAATTTCGTTATACATACTACTGCCGTGATGTTTTTCACATATCCAAAAGCAACCTTTTGGATTCAGTTGGCAGGGTGGCGGACACTTGATTCTAACAAAAATTAGCAATTTAAAGCCTAATTTTACGCAAACGGATCTCTGAATTGAAAAATGGTCGTAACGAAGACTTATGAAAATACAGAAGACATTTTAAGAAAAAGATCGGGTGACCTTTGAAGAATGACATTGTGGAGCCAAAGACTGAGACCGCAATTCTTGTGGCCGCCCCGGTACTTGCTCCAAATAACTTGAATGAAGATCAAGGAACGGATGGTCGAAGAAAATTTTATCCAGTATATTTTCATTAAATTATAAACAACGTGGAGCTCATAAGGATTTTGAGCAACCATATTCAGGGTAAAGACAAAGACAAAGACAACGATATTTTATTTCAAGTAGGCCACCAAGCGGCACTTTTGAACGTTACATTTAACAAATAATAATAGTTGATTCTACCGTGCATTCGGAAAGTAGCTTGTAATGGAGAAGAATGCACAAGAAACTCCATACTTACTCTTTAAAAAAAAAAACTTTTTACAATATTTAGGTACATAAGTACATACCTTGATGAATGAAATTGAGTTTATACAATACAAATATATTTATACAGTCTTCAGAAGGTCCAACAATAATTCAAAACAATAATGTTCTGCATATCACTTGTTTTTGCGCCCTAGTGGCTGTGGAGCAGGACTAGCATTTAGCCAAGCATTTTTATCATTGATGTAATCCCCCAACTTATAATATGCCAGCCTGCATAGTGTGCGTTTTTTACAAGTTTTAAATTTCGTCTCATTCAGTTCAAGAATGTGGGGAGGAATTTTATTGTAACATTTTGTACAGTACCCCATGAAAGATGAGGCTACTTTAGCCAGTCTGAAACCTGGTTGAACTAATTGGTCCCTATTTCTAGTAACATAATTATGTCTGTCGCCGTTTTTAATAAAAATATGTAAATTCTTTCTTACGTACATGATGTTTACATAAATATATTGACAAGGAACCGTCATGATGTTAATGTCCTTAAACAGTTCCCTTAGAGAATCGCGCCGGCGAAGATTGTATATCGCTCTGATGGCTCGTTTTTACAGAATAAAAATTGACTCAATGTCTGCAGCCCTTCCCCATAGTAAGATACCGTAAGACATTATACTATGAAAATAACTAAAATAGACTAGTCTGGCGGTATCCACATCCGTTAACCGACGAATCTTTCCAACAGCATAAGCCGCCGAACTCAGCCGCCCCGCAAGGGATACCAAATGAGGACCCCATTGCAACCTTGAGTCCAGCGTGATCCCCAGGAAAACCGTTTTATCGACGAATTCTAGCTTCTCCTTGTTTAATATAATGTCACAATCAGTACTTTTGACATTCGGCAAGGAAAATTTTACGCACTTCGTTTTTTTACCATTTAAAACTAAATTATTGGCAGTGAACCAATCCTGAACCTGCCGTAGCGCGTTATTTACGTCGTCAACCTGACAAGTACGTCTATTTATTTTAAAAATTAAAGATGTGTCATCAGCAAATAACACCATGTTAAGTTTGTTTTCCAATAAACGGGGTAAATCGTTTATGTATACTAAAAATAAGAAAGGACCTAAAATTGAGCCCTGGGGTAACCCCATTTTAACGTTTAACCCGGACGAATTCACACCGTTTATTTGAACTAATTGCTGTCTATCATTCAAATAAGATTTAACTAAACTTAACGCTGATTGACCTAGCCCGTAATGCTCAAGTTTCAGAAGTAATGTTTCATGATTAACGCAATCAAACGCCTTCGACAGGTCGCAGAAGATACCTATGGCATCCTGTGAATCTTCCCACGCATCAAAGATGTGTTTTAATAGAGCGACACCAGCGTCAGTTGTACAACGTCCTCTGGTGAAACCATACTGTCTATCATGCAAGATGTTATTCTTATTAAAATGAATGAGCATTTGATTTAGCATTATCCTCTCAAATACCTTGCTGAAAACCGGCAACACGGATACTGGTCTATAATTATTTGTGTCTTTACTGTCCCCGGATTTAAAAAGTGGTATAACCTTACTATATTTCATTAGATCCGGAAAAACTCCTTGATCCACACACAAATTGAAAATCAACGCTAAGTACGGCGCTATAGTCTGAATAATGGAGGTACAAGCTTTGATGGACATCCCCCACAGATCTTCAGTCGGTTTGATCTTGATTTGCTTAAAAGCTTTTATTACTGTCATGGGGTTTATATGTGAAAAATTAAATACAATCGGGCAGGATGAAACGTTCGCGTTTAATAATCCAAAAGCAAGCGAGGGCGAAGAATTTAAAGTTTCAGTAGTTTTAATTGGGATGTTGGTAAAGAAATTAACAAATTCTTGCGCAACTTTTTTGTTATCTCTAATAACTCCGTGTGTGGTCTCAAGCGTGTAATCACTACTATTTCTTTTATTCCTATTCGTTTCATTGTTTATAATTTTCCAAACCGTCTTGATTTTATTTTCTGCTAATTTAACCTTATTGCTAATGTACAAGACCTTAGCTGCCTTGCAGGAATTTTTAAAAATTCTTGAGTAAGTAGCAACATACTTATTAAACGTTTCAGTGTTAATACAAGGCTTAAGCCCATATAGCTCGTAAAGTCTTTTCCTACTTTTTCTAAGTCCTGTAGTCGCCCAGTCACTGAATAAAAACTTAGGGCATATAGTTTTAGTTTTCTTCTTAAAAGTGTTATTGAACTCTTTTTGAACCACTGAGAAAACTTCATCATACAAAATATTACCATCATTCACTGTGAGGTCCTGGATGCTTAACTTACTGATTAAAGTGCTGTTAAATTTATTTAATTTACCGGATGTTATTGGTCTGGATTGAATCTGCACTTGTTTTATTAGCATAATGGACTCAAAGGCTACCAGTAGCCCACTATGATCCGAAGGCAGAGAATTTATAATGGCCTTGTCCAAGTAGTTGCAGCTACAAAAAACATTATCAATACATGTAGCAGAAGTCAGTGTAGTCCGGGTTGGTTCCATAAACACATGTGACAAATTAAATGATTTAAAGAGATTTAATAACCTACTGCTGTCTGAATTATCTTCTAGAATATTAATATTAAAGTCACCACAGACAATTATTAGTTTATTACCCATTGCAAGTTTTGCCAAAACATCTTCCATCACTGACTCGAATATAGAGTAGTTCTTATAATTTGGGGGTCTGTAAACGCACACTATGACATGCTTATCCAGCTCAACACAGGACAGTTCAACACTATGTTCAACTGATAGGTCTACTATATCTTTACGAGGTTTTGATTTAATACCATTTTTAATTAATATAAGTGAACCCCCACGCAACATAATATTTCTGTTAAAACAACTGCCCACTGTATAATTTTCATAATTTATTAACATTGCATAATCTTTCAGCCAATGCTCAGTGAAACAAACAATTTCAAACATTGATTTTTCTAAAAACAGTTCGATTTCCAATTCCTTCGAAGAAAAACCCTGAATATTCTGATGGAATAATTTCAGAGAATTCTGCTCAGACCTTTTTTTCAAATTAATATTTTGCGAGCAAGAAGGTACCTTTTTGATGGTGGATATACTCGTAACTACTCCGTTATTGGTACCCTCCCTTGTCCTATCAACTAGTTTAAAGAATAAATATTAATAGCATTTTTGCTAACGTTATTCAAGGTATTGACCATATTTAAATTAGTACTATTACTAATATCAATAATAACTGGATACTTCGACATACTACTTATGTCTGAGTTTATTGTATAAGATAATAGCCGAGCTATTTGATGTCTTACCCTAAGAGGCAGATACAAAGTATCGCCTGTCGACTTTAATTTACCAACAAAAATGTTGATGTCAAAAAAAACTAGTTTATCACTATAGTGACTCACAAGAAAGTGCAGATGCTTATTAAGCATGTGAATGTGATTATTTTGTCTATTTGACAATTTATCCAAGTAAGGGAAGGCACACAAAATAATTTTATTGTAATTTAACTTTAACATCTCTTTTACACACTCAGTGATGTCATCTTTTTTTACCTTTATACTATTACCTACAAATACAGTTATATTGGTATCTGGTTTATATATATTCTTTGTCACAGATTCCATTATTTGCTTGTATGATGACCCGGGCATGCAATAATTAAAAGTGGAATGACTCTGATTGCCATTTATTAATTTACCTAAACCTTTTCCAACACCATCCGAAAACATAACCGAATGAAAACCTTCTTTTCTATGACTAGATGAAAAGCCAGCACTTTCAGGCCGGTCTAATTAAGGCAAATCCTGTGCTTCATTAGAACCGTCTTGTGCGAAGACAGTGTCTTGAGACACCCTCTCAGCTTGGATCGGGTCCTCCGCAGCATCAGGCTGGACTGCAATTTGATTTGAAACTGTCTGGCAGTTACATTGACACATCACTAACTCATTTGCGGCTAAAATGTGTTCTTTAATTTGTAATTTTGAATTTACATATTTATTGTAAAGAGAACTAAGTCTGTTCTCAAGTACCTGGAAAAAAAAAAAGTAAAAAGTTGATAGCTGAGTTGGTGAGGCCTGCTGAGAGAACACCGAGAATATACCTGAAACGTGTCAGATAGGAGCACTGTTGTCAGGGCTTCATTTTAAGATTTCGAAAAAGGACACTTTATATTTTGATCTTCGGGGCGGCTAAGTTTTGGTCGGGAAGGTTTTTGAATTTTGAGATAAACATATATCATGACCACTTTTGAGTACTTAACAAAGAAATTCCTTTATATTTTTCAAATGGCTCCATCATCCCGTCTGACATTGATATATTTACAATCAGGATAAATAATACTATTGCACAGAATAAATTTTATGCGCCCTGAAAATGCTTTAAAAAAAACCCAAATTGGATTTTTCAGATGCGTCAGATTTAGAGAGTACTCACAATTTCGTTGTCACATTTGCCTTTTTAAATTTTGTGTCGAGTCCCACCCGATCAAAAGAAAATTAGCCGCCCTGCTCCTGGCTCCTATCTAACACTTTTCAGTTATATTCTCAGTGTTCTCTCAGCAGGCCTCACCAACTCAGCTATCAACTTTTCGCCCTGAATATTGTTGCTCAAAATCCTTATGAGGGCCTCCTGTAACGGGTTTTTCACCAAATTTTTAACTATGTTTTGTTAGGTGCAAACATAATTCATGTCTTTTACCTTATGGGGGTGTGCCACAGAACAGAAAAACGCCTTCTACAGGTGCAGATACCATAGAACCTTTTACAATTTTTACATAGTTATTTTTGCTCGACCCCTAGAATGTAATTTAAAATCGCGTAGGCGCGGAGGGGCGAGCGTTAAACCCATCTGCGACGACAGACTCGCGTGGGACCGCCGGCGGCGCCCCGCAGCGCCAGAGCCGTGACAGAAACCATGCCTGCTGCATGTCGCATGCTTGCAAGCAATGCTGCTGCAGTCATTTGAATTTAGGACTTATAACTTTTATTGAAAACGGTTTTATGTGATATTAAGTTCGAGTAAGTTATCATTCGGACAAATGATGATTAGGACAATAAAAGTTATGGCACTTTAAATTATGGATAAAAAAGTTAGGTGACACAATAGAGAACCCTGTCAAACACCTCTTATTTGGACAAGATTATTACACTGACTGTCGCCGAGATGAAGTTGTGACTTGAATTTGAACGTACCTACGAAAATTGGCCTTCTATTCACACACGTGCACCTGACCATACTCTAATGTACGAACCTATCCGCCGTGTCCGCAGTATTCACACATCGTGCACTAACTAAACGCAACGCGCCGCTGTGGCTTGCGTACACTACACGATTGGGCCACGAAGTTACGAGACTCATGGACATTAAGAAACAGAATGCAGAATGTATTAAAGCTGATATAACTTTTATTTCTCGTTACCAATATGAAATCAGTACAATATGAGCCACTTCACGCTATCACAACAAATGTTGCCCTTGTGTCCTTAACATAAACTATGTTTATAGGACACGTACCTACGCATATCTAAGTATGTCATATAGTCTAGACACTACAACATTATAATCTCATTCACCTCTAGGTACTCTTAATTACCTCTCGTGCTAACTAAGATTGCCTCAAATCTAGGATATCACATAATGAAAGATATCGGTTTACAGATACATGATGTGCTAGTGAAGTTTACGTGTTTAATAAATAAAAAAGCTTAGCAAACAATTACAATGTGTATATAACCTAAGTCGTACAATTAATTTTATTTTGCAATCATTGAAAATTGTTATTCTATGATAATTACCTACATATTATTTGATTTATTTCAGACATAATTCCAGTCCATAGGTACATAACATACATTAAATAATAAACAGATAAAAACCCAAAATAAAATGAATGAATAATTAAATTTAAATAGTCGAAAAAACTCATTAAAAGTAATAATTAAAACAGTCCAAAAATTATAAAAATTACAGAAAAACTAATACAATAAAAATGTCAAAATATTAAAAATAAAAATTATATAAATTGTAAAACGAAATAATTAAATATTGAAAAAATAAAATAAACTATGGTAATTATTTTCCATTTTTACCTGCCCCAAGCCCGGTATACGGGTGCATGCAAGGCCTGCCACTGCCGCATGAAAGGCCCGTCCAACCTGTTGGCAACAACGCTAAAAAGACTGTTGCCGCTACCCCGCACTCTACTCGCTATTGTGGTTGCCTTCTTGCGCATGCTGACATAAAAACAGTCAACGCGGACGCTCGCGAACATTCCTGATGCGTTGCAAATGGAGGCAACCACAGCAGTGCCCTCAACGCGTTATTATATTGAACGCAAAAAGTGCTGTAAGATTTCTGCAAATATGACACCCACAGACTACTCGTATAAAAAGATGTGCAGTAGGCTCGAAACAATGTGATCTTCACATCCTTGGAGCTACGACCAAACCTGCGGGCAATCATATTCGCCCTCACCGATAGTGCCCTCCTTTCTCGCTCAATAAAGCGTCGTCCTTCAGGTCGGACGTCACAATATGTGCCAGATATTTAAAACTATGTACCAGCTCCAAGGGCAAGCACTCCAACCTGTAAGAGTCCGACAGAGTTCCCGAGCATTTAACATTATTGACCTGGCTCCTGCGATATATCGAGGAAGCAGACGTAAACAGGCGTGCTCCAATTTGTGTAATATCTGACAGCATGCTTTAAACTGAGTATAGCTCTATCTGTGAACCTAAACCTAAACTGGTTATCGTGCAATGTTATTGTTTTGTTTAACTGAGCATTAAGCATGCTGTCAAATACCTTCGCGATGACTGTCGCTAATGAGATCGGTTTGTAGTAGTCTGTATCTTATAAATCACCTGTGTAATTTTTAACAATCGGTCCTACGACCGTCCTCATCAGCTCATCTGGCAAGTCGAATGGTGTAACAGCTAGGTCTGCGCAGGGTAAGCTTGCGCAGGCCGCTAACTGATAGGTAAGTAGGTAGATGCAAGTAAAACAGCTGGACAAGGTAATACATATATTTAGTAAACTAAAGATCTACAGCTAGTTCGTGGGTACGTCAGGTCACTGTTCTGCACTGATCACTATCACACCGTAAAAAACGTAAGAAGGGTACCGTCCCTTGGCAGCACGTGGCAGACGCGGGGAACTGTCAGCACAAGCTCAGCGATATGCCGCCGGAACTGTATCGGCTAGGGTTGCCCAGGGTAGGCTGTGCTGGCACTGGCTCGCGTGGCGGTTGGTTGCAGGTAGGCAGGCCAAGACCTGGGCAGCGTGCGTAGGTAGCGTGCAGGAAGCGAGTAGCGTGCAGCAGTAGGCAAGGGGTCCAGCCCTCAGCCCGTACGAAGAGCCAATAAAACACTGAGGCACACCTCAATGCAGTAATTACACAAATTACAATCTCCTGTGCCCTGGATAGCCCTTAGCCGCGCATCAAACAATGACAGCGCCAAATCAGATAATAAATAGGTGATGGAATCGGTATCGGTTATCCAGCGCAAAGAAACAGGTACAATCACTTAACTAATGTGGAACTCACCCTAGATCGGGGCACAAATAGTCCTGAGGATCAGGAGATAGGTTTTGTCAGGTAAGCCAGCGAAAATGAAATGACAGAGCTTTAGCGTCTCTGGAAGATAAGAGTTGTACCGCATTTTTAGTGATGTGGCGTTGAACTTACCAATTGTGATATATAGTATCACCCTACTATTTTCAGTTGAGAATCCCCACAACGCTATAGTACCCCGGCTGCAGAGAGAGGATTTTACCTGTATAAAATCCGCTAGAACTTACTATTCTTTCCTGCTATTCTATCCTCTATCTAGTTGGCTGGAATCCTACCCGATATGAAAGTGATACATGTTAGTTCTGGTGACACTTCCTGTAGACGTACACAATTAGGAGTGTTAGTGTATCTCCATTGGTATGTCTCGTGTGTAAATGTTAGTGTGTTATGTAGTTGATTGTTTTTTCAATCTGGTTGCGGTCACCTCAGTTGTAGGCGCCGTCTTTATGATGTTCGTTGTCTTTTTTTTAACATGACAAGTAGTACAACACAAAAGTTATGGGAACTACCCTTAGAGACCTACTATGCCATCAAAAAGTAAAACCCCTCGGGGTCCCCAGCATTCTCTATGGCAACGCCGTATTTATTTATTTATTTATTTTGGATCACCAACGAGTGCAACAATACAATATCATCCTACACAAAACATAAAAAAAAACATACAATATATAATTTTCCTGCAATGCACACCCAATTACAGGCAACCACAGCTTACACATTGCCGAGTATACACAGCTCTAGATAACATATTTAGAACATAAAGATAAATAATAAGAAATAATTGCCATGCGATATACGATATATATATAAAAAACGATACAATAAAATTTGGTACTAACTAGAATTCCAATATAACTATAATAACTGTCAAAATATTGTTATTGAATAAAATGTCAACATTTAGAAATAAGCAAATTAAACATGTCAAAATCTAAAATCATAAAATTAGTCAAATTGATCCTGACAAAATTATACAAATCAGTCAAATTGAACATGTCAACATTTACAACTAGTCGAATGAAATATGTCAACACTTAAAACTAGCCAAATTAAATTAAATTAAACATGTTAACATCCAAAACCAATCGCATTATACATGTCAAAATTAAAAAAGAAACAAAAAAATACCAATATATAATAGGGTTGAGATAAAATTAAAACAGAAATTATGCATAAAATAAAATGTCCCGTATTAACGAATAGATGAATTTTTGATTAGACTTTTTACAATTGAGAAACCCCACACAAGCGAACTCACGCTAACTCTGTAGGCAAGAACCTTAGTTACTCTAGTGGATGTGATTAGTGTGATCACCAACTGACCAGTAGTTAGGTACCAAAGAAGCTTAGGACTCCTGCAGCCAAAGTTAAATATATAAACCCCTGTTGGTGATTGACCTCCCACGAGATGTGGTGGTAGTAGTCCCTTGGCATCGTTTGACCCCGTGTGAGTCAAACGCTAGCTAGCTAGGCCTACGGGACTACTGCGGATTCTTCCACTTTAGATCCTTGATATGCCAGGTATCCAGTGGTTTTTCTTGTGTATCTATCTATCAAGTCATACACCAGTGGACAGTTTTTTTGATACCCTACATTTTACAAACTTAGGTGTCAATTTTTTGCTGAAATATTTGTCCTTATTGCTCTGGTAATACGTACGTTTCCAGACTACATCTCCCACATTGAATTCTACGTCCTTCCTACGAAGGTTGTAGTTACTAGTGTTACTAGTGTGTTAGAGAATTCTTTCAGTAAAGCTGATTGTACCTTGTCGAAGATGCTTGTTAGGACACCCAAGTTCTATGCGTAGTGGTCCCTTGGTTGGTATATTATTTCCTTTATATCAGTGTCCTGATAGTAAGAGCCGTCAGCGATTAACTCCCTACCATAGACCAGAAACGCTGGTGTGTAGCCTGTGACCTCACTGGTTGAGCTGTTTAGTGCAAACTGAACCTTTGGGATGTGTAAGTCCCAAGAGCGCTGGTCATCATTGGTGAATGTGGATAACGCCGTGATTACAGTTTTATTGTAGCGTTTCACTGCATTCACTTGTGGTGTATATCTTGCAGTGGTGGCCCAATGGTATCCGCCGCGACTAACAAGTTGTAGGTCGTGGGTTCGAGCCCAGGCAGATGCTACCGTTTCGAGACTGCTCTCGAAACGGTGAAGGAAAACACCGTGAGGAAACCGGCATGTCCTAGAACCAAACATTCGAAGACATGTGACATCCACCAACCCGCACTAGTCCCGCGTGGTGGATTACGGCCCATTCCCTCTCACAGAGTGGAGGCCTGTGTCCCAGCAGTGGGAACCTTAATAGGCTGATGATGTTTGTGTGTGTGATGTGTATATCTTGGTGTGTAGGTTTTTCATTTCATTAGAAGTAAACTGTGTTCCGTTATCCAAAATTACAACTTGTGGTATGCCATGGACCAAGAATATATTGTCTTCTAACAGCCGTACCATAGTTGTGGCATTAGCGTTCCTTATGGGAAATAGTAGGCAGTATTTATAGAAACAACAAGTGGCAACAAATATATATGAGTTTTGACGACTAGAGAACGACAGTGGTCCCACTATGTCTATACTCAGCATTTGGAAGGGACGTGAACACTCTTTCGGCTTCCCCATTAGTCCTAGGGGAGCGTGATTTGCTTGTTTGTGAGCGGTACAAGTGTCACATGCCGTTACAAACCTCACCACGTCACCATGCATCCCCGGCCAGTAGTAGCGTAGTGTTAGTCGTTTGTATGTTTTATGGATACCTAAATGTGCTGCGATTGGTTCGGCATGGTTATTAGTAATTATTTGTTGCCTATCTTCCTTCGGAATGACTTCTTTCCATTCGAACTCGCATAATATTGCGAATTTACTTTTTTCATAACGGTACAATTTGTTATTTTTTACTGTTTAGTTTGGGAATACTGTTGAGTTTTGTTGGCAACCAATGTAAATATTTTGGTACCAAGTGTCGTCTGTCTGATTAGGCGGGCTTGATTGTATGGTGTTTTCTTGTGTGAGAGCTGCGATCGGACAAGTCCGTGACAACGCGTCTGGTAAGGTGTTATCTGCACCTGGTCTATGTTGTATGTCAATGTTAAAGGCCGACAATCTTATTCCCCAGCGCGCCAATCGTCCGGAAGGCTTTTGTAGTTTGAGAAACCACTTTCCGTGTCCGAGTCCGTCATGTCCTGGAGACTTACCCCTGGTCATACACCCTATGGTCTTAGCTATGTCCGCAGCTGAGAACTTAACTATTGGTTCCAGGACAGTACACTGCGACTCAGCATCGACCACCTCAGCCAGAGGGTGGAATACTGCTAGGCTCGACACAAAACTGGGATTTAAAAACATCGACAATATCCCTTCCAGCAGATACGCCGTCGACGCTCACCGGTAAACCAGGCCTAAGGTTGTGCTTTTTTGTAGACTGCCAGAAGTCCCAAAAGTCTTTTTTAGTGTGCAACTCGGCTAGGATGTCCATCTGGAGTTGGTCTTGATGATTCTGACACCACCTTAGTTTGGATTTAAAGATCTTACGAGGGTCACACATTTCCTTATTAATGACGCTAGACGTAGGTTTGCCACAATTAACCCCTTGTATCTTCTCTTGTATGAACGCAGATCTACGCGAGACACAATGGCTTTTTCATTGTGTCTCGAATATAATAATAAATACAAGGGGTTAAGCCACTCATTAAACCTAAGCCTAGCGTAACGAGTGAGCCTCGCTGACGTGCTTATTCCAACCCAACACGTGCTTCAGCCTCCCACCAATGACACGTGTCTTCCTGCTAACAATGGCGGCCTCCCTTAGAGTGGATACCACATCCTGATACAGGCAATCAATTATTTGATTGTGGTCCGAATCACTACACATGCGATCACAACAATTGGACAATACTTGAGGGAAATTAATATTTCGCAATCGACGATGACATTCTTGCCTGTAGTTGTAAATTGCCTCTGAGCTTTTTCCTCCACACAACCTAGTTGTCGTAAGACACACTCTGCGTTACTTTCGGCCCAATTATATTAAAATCGCATTCGATCAACAATTGATAGTGATCCGACCACATAACATCATAATTAACGCTAGCACTACGAACAGTTTTAAGAGACGATACAGTACAGAGACAATGATGAAGCCATCGTCTTGCCCCGTTACAGTCACTGACATACGTGTAAGTGTCAATCTTAGCCTGTCTACATCAACACATTAAAGGTCATTATCACTTCAGTAGTTCAACATGTCCGTAAAAAATAGTCCATGCGGGTGCGCGTTAAAGTCACCAAGACAATAAACCGCCTCCACATAACTACTGTCCACTATCGCACTTACTAGTTTCAAACAGTGAGAGAATTCCGGCGTACGTAGTACGAGTAGGTACTATATATATTCGTGTTTATTTTATGGTAAATGAATTTTCATCAACATCCGGTATTATAATGAATTTAATTTTAATTATATTAAATGTCGCAAGACAATATTTTTTGTGTTTGATCATTCTGAGTATCTGGTCCTCTGATGCTGTCTCCAACCTGCATTACTATGCAATACAGAACCTCCAAGAAACGTTGCTAATGAATGCAACGCGCGAACACCAATCGTTATGAAATATTTCTACTGTTTTGTAATTGCAGGCCACACTGCACTTCATTTTAATGGCTATCTATTATAATACTTTTAGTGGCCTTCGAAATAGTTCGGCTAATACCAATTGAGTATAAATTATGTTATTAACAGTGGACCGTAAACATTAACTGCAACACAATACATACAAGAAGTCTCGCCTTTTTACCATGGGGTAAGCAGAAACTATAGAACGCCAACTCATACAGGCTGGTTATGAGTACTGGTAACTGGTTTTCCACTGCTCTAAAAAATAAAGAAACAACGAAAAAACGTCTTGAGGAAACTTCGCATGTCCTGGAAACAAAAAAATCGAAGACGTGTGACATCCACCAACCCGCACTGGGCCCGCGTGGTGGATTAAAGTCTCATTCCCTCTCACAGAGAGGAGGCCTGTGTCCCAGCAGTGGAAACGTTAACAGGCTTATGTCGATGATGATGAAGTCCTAGAATATGCAACAAACACAATATTTACTTATTTTTAAAATTATTATTTCTACCATAATCGATTTTGTTTTATCAGAAGTCTGACTTATGTACATGAATGTATACATTAATTACTTCCTGCTGCGATATCCTATTATTTAAAAGATAACCAGTTGAAAGTATTAATACATGTTTTGCAAAATAGTTAGGGCAAAGTAGGTGTGTACTTTCATTTCAACTTAATTGTATTCATTTAAAATGAATAACACTTGAATAAAAGTTTTTCGCACGAGGTACCTTTTATTTGAAATGGTTATAACAAGGCATACCTACTGATATATTGTTTCAGTGCTAAACAATTAATTTCTCTGGCCATATATCGCTGGTTTAGAGGCCGGCAGGCGGGTCCGCGCGCCTGCTCTAGTGTCCCGCGTCATTACGACTGCTAGGAACACGTGAGCGACACTTAAACTCCTATTATCACATATAACGCGAGCAATACGCTAATGTCAACCCCCCTCCCACCACCTCTCAGATTTACATATAATTGCGCACGCGGCGTCATCACCCCCCCCCCCCTGTCCGTGGAACACATTACCAACAACACTCACGCTAATTGACTCCACATTGTATCGAGAGCGCACTCCCACATAGACGTCCTTGTCTCACATGAGAGTTCCGCGGGGTTCCACTCGCTGTTCTGTGTACACCATTCACAAGGTCACAGTAATGAGAGTCACGCGTGTGTGCGTGCCTTTGTGACTTTAGTGAGGAGTTGAGCTTCTGAACCCCTGCAATACTCACCGTCGCGTCGCGTACTCTCCAGGCGCCACTCAGCAAACGGGCACTAGTTTGGTCGCGAGAGAGTTTCATATAAAGTGCTGTAGGCAGTTACGCGATTATCATCGCAGGCCTGAAGAAATATGTGGCAGTACATGTGTTAGCGGTTACAGCTGTCATGTAGCGAAACTAAAGAGTTATGTTTGGGTCGTACGCCTGCGCGTTAATTGTGATAATATGAGAACAGTTGGTGCTACGGAGAGCTATTACATAGTTATTAACGACGGTCGTAATTTCTATTGCTATAACTCATTTTCTGATACTATGAATCATTGAGACAATATTCAAATCGTTCAGATTATTAAACAAATGGTACATTATCAAATTAGGATGGACGGTGACTCCTAAACTAAGCATTTACCTGTATCTTGGGGGTCAGAATTATCGTTTCAGTCTGTGATTGACATAGGTACTGTACACTTTTAACAGTGCCATTTTCCCAAGAGCTCAGCCCAACAGCTTGGCACAAGCTCCCGCAGAATAGTCCCACGGCTGGGCAAAGCCTTACTTTCATAAAATAATTTCATCATAACTTTAAATGTTGAAAGATGGTCATTTCTTGTGTATTAAATACTAATGTAATGCTTTCAATGTTTCACTACATAAACCAATACACATAACACTTATTTATTGTGTCCCTACCTAACTTATTAAACGATGTTATTATTTACTTTAATCTCGCGACAAGTTGTCGGTGTGCGATTAAGCGCGTGGCGAATGTCGCGCGCTTGGCGGCGTATTTGCTAAATACGCTTGTGGCAGGTCCAGCAAGTCACTGATTTTAAAGTATCCTCTGATAATAAACCCGAGAAAATTCAGTTAACATTTAAGCACATTCTGAGAAAGACAGTTATAAAGTTTGGTATGTACTTTTATCACTTGAAAACTGTGAATAAGCATTTACTTTGATGATTTCGGCTTTTATTGGCAAAATTTACAAATATCGATGCGTTGTTCTTAATTAGATATTATTTTCTTTACTTAAGCTATGGGTAATGGGTATCCCTGAGGTGGACGACATGACAGTAGTTCCCCAGTACGCGGCGTGCGTCACCGCTCATCCATACGCGTATTACTCGCTTCGCTAACAAATGAGCCGCATGTCGCGTGTAGGCACGCACGGTACCGCCGCACCTATTTGTCAGCCGCACTAATCAGCGGTTATTCCAACTTCGCTATAATCCGTGTCATTTAATTTAAAAACATAATTGCGTGGACTACATATTTCATTTAGCAGTAATTACAGTCCACTTAGTGTAAATCAGTGTTTGCTATTCCCATACGCAATGAAACAATTATTATATTTTGTTTGTAACTCTATTTAGTTTTAAAAGGAGAATTTGAAAAATGATGGGTAGAGATGTGCAGGCGCTACAGTCGGGAACAGATTATCTATAAGAAAGTTCTGAGCCTGCTTAAAAGTTAGCGCGATCTGAAGATCGTCTGTAGCAGATCCTTATTATACTAAATTATACGCTTACTTATTCATCCACTCCATTCCCATCTTTATTTTATTAATTTGAACTTCTCAGGTGAATAAGCAGATAAAGAACTGTAGTTTTCACCTTCACAGCTGCTATGAGGTGAAAGATCTGAAATAGAATAGAATAGAATAGAATAGACAGAATAGTCCAGACATTAAAATTAACAGAAGAAAAGGTAGGTAGCTTTACGCAAAAGTTGTGTTAAAACCTAACGTAGTTTTGGTCTTTAAATAACTATCATCAGTAGGCATCAATGATGGCCACCGAATAGCAAACACATCGCAGTCAAGCTGTACACATTATTGCTACTTATTCTGTTATCTCACGTAAGTACATGTGGACGTGAAAGTCCTGTAGAAATCTGAGGTAGGTTTGTAAGCATTATTTAAATATCTGCGAAAAGTGTTGACGACAACATTATCAACTTTAACTAACTGCATGCACAATATTTCCTAACGACCGTAGTGATTGGAACATAACGATAATCTCCACTTAGGTGCGCAGTGTAAATATCCGCTGCCCGCGGGAATAGTCGAATGAATATCTCCAGAAATTGGAGTTCCACGTGGAGGTGTCGTAAATTAGTGGAATCCGAAGCGATGGGAACAATCAGTATCATTTGCATTATAAAGGCCACCTTGCCGCCTCGCCTCGCGCTCGGCGCGCCGCGCGTGTGGCTCTAACGCCAAGCCAGGAATTTTTCTTATTTTCCCGAGCGACTTTTTTAAATCTCACCTTGATCCACGCAATGAGTTCGCAAATTACGTGGATATTCCATGCATACGAATCACCGGGCGGCGCGGGAAGTGGGGCGCGGGAGGGGGAGGGTTGGGGGATAAGGTAACATGCCACATCATGACTCATCAGACAGCGATAAAGTTCACAGAGTGACGACACATGAAGCCAGTAACACACAAGTGACGACAACTCACCGGCTGACGGAATCACTGTAGAGTCGGTGACGTTAGACATATCATCACCATCATCTTCCTACCCTTGCGTGTCCCATATTACTACTATTATGGACTACGGACCGGTACTGCCAACGACTCCAGCCACCCCAATGCGTTATTCGAGCTTAATCATTGTTAATTTAGAAATCTTTATTACTATGGGTGTTATGATTTTATTTTTGTATGTTTTTGTATACATGGTTCATAAGCATATATTTACTATCTATTTTACACAGCTAACAACGTTGATTAAATAATTTTTCAATGGCATTTGTACAATAATTTCACCCTACTTCTTTACCTACCATTTTTGTTTCTATAGTCATCATTATGTCGCGGTGAACCTTAACACCGCCATTCAGAAAATGACTTCAAATGCACAACGCCATCTATCGAATATCGTGTTCAACTGTCCGAGTGTCTGAATTGCGTGTGTTGTGATAATAACCCGGCTGCAAGGAAAGGGTTATGTTTTTTGCGCGTATCTTGTATGGATGTACTCTTGTAAGTATGTTTGTATGTATGTAATATTCTTTATTACCTCGTATCTTTCAAACCACTTGACGGATTTTTATAATTATGACATCGTTAGATACGCCTTGGTCACCCAAGTGTTCTTAGATAAGTGCCATTGAAAAAAAAAACGGATTTTGGGCGCCATATTGTAGGGGTTGCAATTTTTTTTCTTCGAAACCCATCGAGTGGGGTATCAAAATGAAGGGTTTTTACGAAAATATATACCACAGTTATGTTTAAAGTCATTCGAAAAAAAAGTATAACTAAAAAGTTGTAAATAAAAATAGTTAATAAAATCAAAAAAACCCGACTGCTTCAAAAGTGTGCAGTCGGAGGACACATCTGGTTTTGGTCAGCCAGCTCGCGAATATGTATCCTCCGACTGCAAAGCAAGATTTTCTTCTTGTTTACATCTTTTTAGTTCGTTTTTGAAGCAGTCGGGTTCTTTTTTTACTTCTTGAACACTTTAAATTCATCTAACTTTTGATAAAGTGAACCGATTGCGATTAAATAAAAACTAAATAATTCTTCAAGTTACGCACAATTTTTATGTATAAAAGTTATTTATACTGGTTTCGTACAATTCACGTGATGCGTGCATAAATAAACAGATAAACAGAAAAATACCAAAAATATACAGCAAATAGGTTCTGTTGGTTATCCTTTAACACCTGTTATATCTTATAACAGGCTATTTTTTTTGTAAATATTTTCCATATACAAGAATTACTTTTCTACAGATTTATTATATGTATTGATATAAAAATAGTACTGGATGGTAGTGGGCGAATTGCGATGTGCATCGCACAACGCTTTAATTCCATCACAAACTTAATCCAATCTCGACACATAATAAAATGACCGCCAAATGAATTTCGCCGGGAAATTGTTTTATCCCTGCTTTGCGAGGTTATTATAAAGTGTTAGTGCGTGTAGTGTGGCGACGAGGTTACACTATATCTATGTACTGTACTGATACTTGTCTCCGTACTGCTCTTCATATTGTACACACACATACACGCGCTGCTCGTTACGCTTTGTTCTCAGCGCTCGTCATGAGAGCCCCGCAGTGCCCCGCTAGTTTCGGGTTGTCGTGCTACACGCTCGTATGTGTGATCTCCTCCGTAGCTAGTGATGAGTGTATGTACGGTCCTGTTACGCTCGGTAATTGGCGGCTAATTGTTTGGGGAGCACCGCCACGCCGCCGCACCGCCGCTCCTGAGCCTCGTCTAATATCATAAACATGGTGGCACCAAGGCGCACGACGCCACTGACACTCTGTGACTTACTAACTACTACCATACTCAGTACAAAGTGTTCGGCGCATAGAGTTTTAGAAGAAGACGTTTACACAGGTGTGCCAGCGTAATTTTAGCAATCTTATAATTTTCTTTCAGGCCTGTACTCTGTGAGTCAGAATACCCACCCTCCCCTGTGCGTATCAGTAAATGGCACATGTTTTCGAATTTTGGTTCTATGTCAGTATCCTGCAGATGTTTTAGGACTCGTGCTAACAGATACCTTCTAAAACTTCTAAATTGTCTAAGTTCTTTTTCCAAAACTCAGTGTGCTAGCCAAACGGTTACTTACTGCGTGATCACGCCTATTTCTTTAATACCTATTTGCCATGACACCGTTTAGTTGTGTAATTAGAAGTAATTATCATAAACGACATTGTTGCTAGTAGTAAGTAAACATTTTGTTGAAAGCTACAAATGCCACGACCGCTTCGGAGAGAGAATGATTTATTTTGGAAACAACTTACTCTGCTAGAGGAAACTTTTATTTGAACAATCACAAGCTGGTTTGAATAGGTTAACTTGAAAACACCTTGCTTTCAAATTAAAATTATTATTCTCAATGTATGTTACGTTACACTTTTTTTACTGCACCTATATTTTACAGAGATGATATTCTCAAAAATGTTAGTAAACACACAGAAAGGTCTGTCCTCCGCGTGCTACGCGGCATGCCTGCGAGCTACGCCCTGCTACGTCGATTTACACGGGTGGTACGCCTTGCTACGCTTTGATAGACGATAAATGAACAGCCGTGACCGCGTGAAGTAAGCTGTAGTTATAGTAGAAAAACACTGTCAAAATTTACTTAATTTTGATTTCTTTCACTTATACAAAATAGTTTCCTTCAACCCAAAGCGCAGCGCAATAAAAGACAAAAGTAGGTTCTCGCGATTGTGGCGCGGCGGCGTGGCGTGAGCGTAGTGGCAACGGCACGGCTGCGGTGCGGGCGCGGCGGCGGAGCGGTGGCGGGCACGGCGCTTATAAATCACGGCACTTTATCGTCTTATATTTTTATGATATTACGCCACAAACAAAGCCACTTCGCATTTGTCTTCCGTGCCGTATCTTTACACTGTTATTTTTCGTGAACAATGGCCGCGTGAAATCAAATGATAATTTAAAATTTGAGTGAGCCGGGCGTGTGCGGGTGTGCAGGGAGGATGCGGAGTGCGCGGGGGGCGGCGCTAAATAAATTGTTTAAGATAGAACATGAAGTCGTTGGCGTTGAGTTATGGCGGCGCACCACAGAGGCGCACTGTGCGTCTCAGTGTGCACATAATACAACACAATACACTCGAGACATTGTACTGAACTTAATTAGCTTTTATTATTCTTAAGTAAACATTAGGAAGTCATTCGATGATATTTCAACAGACAGGTGATCTTGTTTACCGCAAATAGAAGTGAGTAATCCATATTTTAATGACTTGCAACTAAGACTGAGCCAAAAAAGACTGAGCTGAGACAAAGGATTTTAAAATAAAGTTTCCAATTTATTCCTGCCAACGTTGTCCTTGCCGAATAACCCTTTTTACTCTTTTTTATGGTCAACCATTGATATACTTTTCGGATTACAATGTATTTGAAGCGGATTAACTAGACTATATTGAAAGATTTCAATATAGGGGGCTGAGTCACCCACGTCCGTAGGAGTGTACCCCATTCCGTTACCCTACACGTGGTCCCCGGGTGGTGCAAATCAGGTGACACTAACTGGTGGTAGGCTTCGGCCGAAGGCTTGCGACCACCCATCGGGCAAAGACGTACCGCCAAGCGGCTTAGCCGTGTTCCGGTACGATGCTCGGTGTAGCCACATGAGGAGTTGGGTCGAGATAGCTGTTCCACTGCAGACTGACCAGCCTGACACGCGCTGGTATGGACGTATCGGGAGACTGGTCGCGGAGGGTAGCGGGATCCGAGGCACGGTGCGCCGCTGGCCGACCGCAGGTAGTTGGGGGCCCAAGTAGTGTGCCAGCCACACATGAAAGGCTGCCCCGCCAACTGTCGAAAAATCCCGGGATGCGCCATCGTGCTGGTTGGCGACCAGATGGGGAGGGCCCGATGGACATTCCGGGGGGGCTCGGGCGTCCCCGCAGTCTCCGGACTAGTGCCCCAATGATGCTGTCCTTTCAGTGCGGGTCTGAAGGTAAGCAGCGTGGAACCTCGTCTCACTTCCAACTCCTCTCCTCCATTCACTCTTATCATCATATGGCATTACCAAGGAAAAGAAATAATAAATTTGAACAGCGGCTGCACTCCCTCCCCCTCAAAGTGCACCTCACCAACATTCGAGGTCTGCACTCAAATCTCTCTGCAGTCCACTACCACCTGGAGACTGAGAAACCAGCGCTGTTATTTCTTACGGAGACGCAGATAGCGAGTCCGTCGGACGCGTCGTACCTATCTTACCCAGGGTTTACCCTGGAGCACAATTATAAACCGCGCGCGGGTGTGTGTATGTACGCCCGGGATGACACTTGCTATCGGCGTCTCCGTAACCTTGAGGACTCAAAATTTTCAACGCTGTGGGCTCTAGTGGACACAGGTCTGGATAAAATTATCTACGCCTGTGTCTACCGCTCGCACAGCGGAGATCAGGAGACATCCAGGCTCGCAGAGTACCTCAGTGAGGCGGCTGATGCGGCACAGCAACGGTACCCTTCCGCCCAATTAGTGTTACTGGGGGACTTTAACGCCCACCATCAGGAGTGGCTCTTCCCATACCAGTGCACTGACCATGCTGGACGGGAGATGCGTAAGCTTTCGCTAACGCTAAACCTCACCCAGCTGGTCCAGGGGGCAACGAGGGTACCGGATGTTGATTCGCACACAGCGAATTGCTTGGACCTTCTGCTGACAACAGATCCAGACAGATACTCTGTGTCGATAAGTTCACCCCTGGGTAGTTCCGACCACTGTCTGGTGAAGTCTGTGTCCGTCTATTCCCCGCCCGATCCCAGCCCAAGAGGCACCCGGCGGGTTTGGCGGTACAGGTCAGCAGATTGGGATGGCATGCGTTCTTTCTTCGCTTGCTATCCTTGGCAGCCTACTTGCTTTTCTTCGGCTGATCCTTCGTCGTGCGCGGACGCCGTTACTGATGTGTTGCGTCAGGGAATGGAGTACTACATTCCGTTCTCTGACATAACGATTTCCAGCGATGACCGGCCATGGTTTGGCGCCGAATGTCGTCGCGCCGACGCGCTTAAACATGAGGCGTACCTGGCATGGGTCGACGCTCGATCGCGTAAAGCGAGTGACTTGGGTCAGAAGAAGAAAGCCTACAACAGGGCTGCCAAGTCCTGCAAGAAGGTGTTGCGTGGGGCTCGATTCGACCACATTGGCCGAATGGGGGCCAAACTTGCTTCTTACCCAGCAGGTAGTAAAGCGTTCTGGTCCCTGGCTAAGTCGGTCGAGTCGAACTTCTGCCGTCCCTCACTACCACCACTGCTGAAACCCGATGGGTCACTGGCTCACACCGCTGAGGAGAAGGCAAATTTGTTTGCCTCCCTTTTTGCGGAATCTTCGCGTCTGAATCCTGGTGATTCGCGGCCCCCTCCTTCTCCTGATGGGTGCGAGACGAGTATGTCGGACATTCGCATCCATCAAAAGGACGTCCGTAGGGTGCTGCGCAACCTCGACGTGAACAAGGCTAGCGGCCCTGACGGCATACCAGCTATAGTTCTTAGAACCTGTGCGCCTGAACTGTCTCCGATCTTGACACGCCTATTCCGCCTTTCATATGAGACTGGAACAGTGCCGAATGCTTGGAAGCAAGCCAACGTACAGCCCGTGCCCAAGAAGGGCAGTAGAGCTGACCCGGCCAACTACAGACCCATCTCTGTAACGTCCATACTCTGTAAGAGTATGGAGCGTGTACTCAACACTAAGCTCCTGGCATACCTAGAAACTAACGATATCCTAAGCGACCGCCAATACGGCTTTCGCCGAAATCGGTCTACTGGGGATCTTCTAGCGTATGCCATTCACATATGGAGTGAGGCCATCGAGAGGCATGGGGAAGCGCTTGCCGTCTCCCTCGACATCTCGAAGGCTTTCGATAGGGTCTGGCACGAAAGCCTTATTGGTAAGCTTCCTTCATTCGGTTTGCCCGGTGGTCTGTGTGATTGGATTGCAGACTTCCTGAGAGATCGGTCCATTCGAGTGGTTATCGATGGCTGCTCGTCGGACCAATTGGATATTAATGCCGGGGTCCCTCAGGGGTCCGTACTCTCAGCAACATTGTTCTTGTTGCACATTAACGATCTGCTGAAGCCCGGCACCTTAGGGTATGCAGACGACAGCACTGTTGCTGAGAGATACTTGTCCAACGCGCGTGCTACCGGGCCTCAGGTCCGGTCTCTCCGGGAGGCCATGGTGGAGCGCTTGAACTTGTCCTTGCAGGCAGTTTCCGAATGGGGCGATGCCAATCTGGTCAGGTTTAATGCTGCTAAAACCCAGGCGTGTCTTTTTTCCGCTAAAAGGAGCCAATTCCACCCGGCTCCTACTTTCCGTGATGTAACCGTGCCAATAACGAACCATCTTGAGCTTCTTGGCGTTACGTTGACATCGACTCTCAATTTTGGGCCATACATTGAGGCAAAGGCTCAGCTGGCTGCCAAAAAGTTGGGGATCCTTGCGAAGGTGAGAAGGTACTTCACGCCGGAACAGCTGCTCAACTTGTATCAAGCGCAAGTTCGATCGTGCATGGAGTACTGTTCTCATCTCTGGGATGGATCTGCCAAATACCAGCTTGATGCACTAGAGTCGATCGAAAAGCGGGCCAAGAAACTCATCGGTAATGAGGCACTGGTCAAGTCAAAGCTCCAGAGCCTTGAACATCGTCGCCGAGTTGCCAGTTTGTCGGTATTTTATCGGTTACATTTCGGGGAGTGTGCGATGGAATTACATGATTTAATTCCGCCCAGCCCGTTCCATCATCGGACTACCAGACGTACGGCGATGCGTCATCGGTACATGGTGGACATCCCACCCATACGCACAAAACGTTTTGGGGACACTTTTATTATGCGTACAGCTAAAGAGTGGAATTCCCTGCCGGAATCTGTGTTTCCCGATAGCTACAATCTAGGGGTCTTTAAGTCAAGAGTGAATAGGTTTCTTCTAGGCAAGCGTGCTCTATCGTCGACCACATCATCGCTTACCATCAGGTGAGATAGTGGTCAAGCGCAAGCCTATAGATAATAAAAAAAAAAAAAAAAAAAAAAAAAAAAAATTTTCGTCAATAATACGGTATTTATTTTCTCAAAAATGTATCAAACCATGCGGTCGATTTCAAGAGCAATATAAAATCTGTGATGTTCAGTGCATTGACTCATTGCACTCCTTACTCATATCTTATCAACTACCACAAGCATGGATCAAATTTTATCTCTAACTATGTAACGTTGTACGTGGTTGCTAACACATCAGAACCTGGGTAGCATTAATAGAAAAATAATTAAAACCTATTTGCGCTTGCGGCTGATATTTTAAACTGGCAACACTATAATGAACAAGCAAATACTGTCGCAAACTCCGCGCACGGAACTGGTTTGTTGAATGTTGGTAGTTGATTTCCCTCTGAGTACGGATTGTTTAGGCTCACCTGCTTACTTTCTATTAGCATCATGCTGTGCTACTAAGTTACGTTGCCTGCAGCTTTCGGCTAGGCGCAATTATCGTGGCGGTGTGAGTGAAAATGTTTTTATTCTATGTACCACTTCGCATCTTGCCAATCGCGCGAGCGGTCGAAATATTTTTGTGTCTGTAATAATTGTAATAAATCAGTAACTTCCAAAATTTCATAGTAATCATTGAAGAAACCAAAACCCCAAAATTCACCCTTTATGTCTTAATTGACATAAAAATTGGCGACCGTGACAGGACACAAAAACTAAAATTTTCAAAAATTGGTTCATCGTCGACGTGGCGTGATCATCGAGACCACAAAAGGCCGAGTTCCCGTCGTGAAGCTGAACCCAACGAACATCCTGAAGCCTAAGCATCGTAGCAGCTAAAGCATCGACACAGGCGTACGGAAGAAAAGGCAGTTGCAGAGAAATAAGTTACAGAAAATTCATATGAACCGGATCATCATAAGTTAAGTGCCCTTCCTATCTCATTCTTACCTAACTTCCTATTTCTAAATCATACCGCCAGCTATCCTAAAACGTGCCTTCCACTTGTGCAATCATTTTAATTAGGTATTTATTTAGGTATTGCTGAAGGGTATCATTGAAGTTCAAAATTTTATTTCATCAAACTTAATTGAACCGCAAATAATTCACTGTGAAATCAGAATACTTCATTAAAAACCATCCTTAATATTTCATTCCATTAATTTGGCATAAAAATTAGCCGAATAATTATCTAAATTGCTATTTAAAATAATTTTCATTAGTTTTTTCGTCTACCTACATCGTGTATTTCTCATGCCATTCTAGGAAAAAATAATGTTCCCAATAAGTTTTTGATATCTTTCGCCGAACTTTCCAGATACCTTGGAACATCGCGCTGGCAACACAGGGGTACGAGCAGAGCTTGCATTCCGTGCTTCGCAGCGTGAATCCGGTTTCCTGGTCGGCGGGTGACGTCGAATTGAGGAGCGTGAGATTCTTTAAATAACTTACAAAATTATAATTTTAAGCTGAAACTTGGTTGAGTTACTCTGCTTGATAGTTTACATTATCTACTTAACATATATTGCTTTGACTAAATTATATTTTAAAAAAAATGTCGCAAGAAACTGATTTAAAGAAATTACGCGAATTGACTGTCAGGCGTAGCTCAATTAAAGGTCAAATTACCAAGTTTAAAAACTTTTTGGATAAATTGTCGTCTTCGGATTCATTAACTAATGAGGAAATAGCTGAATTAAAGATTAAGCTTGGTAGATTTGAACAATTATCAGCTAGATTTGATGAGTTGCAAACTCAGATTGAAGTCCTAAATAGTGGGAGCCTGGCATTAGAGCTTGAGGAGCGGGAAAAAATTGAAGATGATATGGTGAGTGGGCTTGCCACCGCAAAGAGTTTGTTGGACAGATGTGTGCAATCATGTAGTCATGACTGTCATGAATCCCGATTTGAACCTCGTGACTCTGGTATCAGGTTGCCTCGTATACAAATTGCAAGGTTTGACGGTGCATATTTTAAGTGGCTCGAGTTCAGAGACTCTTTTTTGAGCTTAGTTGACCGTAATAAGCAACTATCACCGGTACATAAGTTTCATTATTTAATGTCTTACCTTGAAGGAGACGCGGCACGCATAATTTCCAATCTTGAAGTATCATCTGAAAATTACAAGGAAGCTTGGCAATTGTTGTGTGATCGCTACGATAACAAAAGACTTCTGATTGATCATCACATGAATTCATTATTTAACATACGTTCATGTAGCAGGGAAACGGTAAAGTCGTTACGATTTTTAGTTGACCATGTTACAAAAAACTTAAGAGCATTATCTAGTCTAGGAATGCCCACAGATAATTGGGATATGTGTGTCATATTTAGTTTAGCTTCAAAATTAGACAATAACACACTTCTAAAATGGGAGGAATTTAGAAACCAGCTTGGTAACAATATTCCAACCTTAGAAAACTTCAAACAAGTTTTGATAGATCGCGCTGATGTGCTTGAAGCTTTAGATAGGAATAAATCAGATAACATTCACCAAAAGGGTTCACAGGTTATAAACAATCAAATTCGTTCGAATAACAACGCACAAAACAATAACTACAACAAACAGGAAAAATATCAAAAATGTTTTATTAAGGCAGCAACAGCTACTAATAAAGTCACTTCAAGTTCATTTGTGTGTATAATCTGCAGTGAAAATCATAAAATATATGAATGCCCTAGTTTCAAAAACAAAACTATACAAGAAAAATGGGCAGATGTAAATAAATACAAACTTTGTTCTAACTGCCTTAAACAGGGGCATCCATCAAAGGCTTGTGGATTTGGACCATGTCCTGACTGTAAACAAAAACATAATCGTCTGCTGCATAACCCTAGCCAGTCAGTTAATAATAATCATGCACATTCAGAGTCAGAATCTTTAAACGTTAACTCATCAGAATATCAATTAAATCATGTTCTCCTATCCACTGCTTTGATTGAAGTTCACAATCCTAATAACAATCAATATGAAACAGTGCGTGCATTGCTCGATTGTGGTAGCCAGGGCAGTTTTATTACAAAATCACTAAGAGATAAACTGTCACTTGATACCATTCCAATAACTAGTATTAATATTATAGGTATCGGAAACCACTTGTCTAATAGGGTAGAGGAGAGCTGCATTGTTAAATTGCAATCTATCTATAAACAGTTTGATGTTACTTACAACATGCTGGTCATGAATGAGTTAACTGGTTACTTACCGAAAAACCACGTTAATATTAAATTCAAAATACCTAAACACATAAAATTAGCCGATCCTAATTTTAATCAACCTTCTCAAGTTGATATCTTGATTGGTTGTGATCTATTCTGGGACATCCTAGGAAATGAACAAATTTCCATAGGCCCAGATAATCTAAAGTTACGAAATTCCAAATTTGGCTGGTTAATAGCCGGGCCGATAAATAAAAATAACTTTAATAGCATACATTGCAATAATAGCATAATTACAAAAAATAACAAGATTCAGGAATCTTGCATTGATAAATTACTTGCCAAATTCTGGGAGATTGAAGAACTCCCAAACAAAGCCATTCTCAGCGAAAGGGAAAGGGCTTGTGAAAAACATTTTTTGCAAAATACGGCTCGTTTGAGTGACGGACGATTTAATGTTAAATTACCTCTAAATAGTTCTCCAAGCAACTTGGGTGAATCCTATAATACTGCAAAAAAAAGATTGTTTAATTTAGAATCACGTTTTAGGAAAAATCCTACATTAAAAACACAATACGTTGAGTTTTTAAAAGAATATGAAGAGCTAGGACACATGTCTATAGCACCTGAAAATAAACCATTTCCCTCATACTTCTTAAGCCACCATGCTGTATTTAAAGACAATAGCGAATCAACTAAGGTTCGTGTCGTTTTTGATGGATCCGTCCCCACCTCCTCGGGTATATCTGTCAACGACATTCTTATGGTGGGCCCAAATATACAGGATTCTCTTTTCTCCATACTCATAAGAGCACGTCAATATAAATATTTAATTACTGGGGACATTGAAAAAATGTACAGACAAGTGAGAGTAGATGAATCCTGTAGAAACTTGCAATTAATTCTATGGAGAGAAGATGAGTCTTTGCCCATCAGAACGATGCAAATGAATACTCTTACTTATGGCACCACAAGTGCGAGCTATTTAAGCACTCGCTGTCTGTGGCAGGTGGGCGAGGAGTGTGGGGACGAAACTATAAAAAACATAATACAAAACGACTTTTATGTCGACGATTTAATCACTGGTTGTGATGATGAAAAACAATTAGCTTACATTCAAAATTCCATATCCACCGCTCTAAAGTCAGCCTGTTTCAATTTACGCAAATACAAAACTAATTCAAAAAATCTGTTTAAAAATTCATCTCTAAATACTCAAGACAAATTAACAATAAGTGAAGCGTCAAGCACGCTGGGTTTAGGGTGGGAGCCAAAAACTGATAAGTTAAACTTTCCTGTACAATCATATCGCAATCATGACAACATAACAAAAAGACGCATATTATCAAATGCATTTAAGATATTTGATCCTTTAGGGCTGTTAGGTCCATGTATAATTACAGCAAAAATTATACTTCAAAATTTATGGCAACAAAAGGTAGACTGGGACCAAGCTGTCCCCCAAGAAATAGAGGAAAGATGGTTAGAATTTGCGAGTAACTTGAACTGTTTATTAAAATTACAAATACCTAGAAGAGTGTTATGCGATTCACCGAAATTAATAGAACTTCATTCTTTCAGTGACGCTTCACAGAAGGCTTACGGAGCATGTGTGTACATGAGAAGCACAGAAAATAACCGTGACTTCACGGTGCGACTATTAACCGCCAAATCTAAGGTAGCTCGTATAAATCCTATGACAATACCGCGATTAGAACTTTGCGCTGCATTGTTAGCTGCTAAACTATGTAAAAGTGTTCTTGAGTCTATTCGTTACAAGCCGTCACGAATCGTGCATTGGTGCGATTCCAGTGTAGTGCTAGCATGGCTCAAAGCTGATCCGACCAAACTCAAAACATTTGTCGCGAATAGGGTGGTTGAAATAACTGAGCTCACTGACGCCTACTCATGGCGATATGTTCCCACGGACATGAACCCAGCCGATCTCATTTCTAGAGGTGTAAATGCCAATCAGATAATAAACAATAGCCTGTGGTGGTCAGGTCCAAATTATTTAATTAATAGTGAAAACGATTGGCCAATTTTAGATCACATTGATATCAATGATGTACCTGAAACTAAAAATAAAACCAAATCTAAAACTACACTTAAGATCATAAATAGAACTAAATACTCACCCAAGACCGTTCTACCTGCTCCGCTCGCCTCAGCTTTCACACCGACGAGGCAAGCAGAGCAATCGCCATCTGAAACAAAAAATAAAACACAAAATTCATTAATTACACCTAATAAAACTTTATCTGACCAAAATGAAATAAATACTTACCTTATCACTGATACACGGCAATCTATAATAGATGTTGAGAAATATAGCAAACTAAACAAACTTATAAGAATAGTTGCATGGGTAAAAAGATTTTGTTTTAACATTCGTAATATTCATAACAAACAGATTTTAGCTCTCAGCGCTAATGAGTTGAATGACTCATTTTATTATCTATGCCGTGTTGTTCAGTTTAAATGTTTTCCTAGTGAATACAAAGCGTTATCTAAAAACTTACCTTTAAATGTTAAATCTAAATTACTATCTTTGTCACCTTTTTTAGACGACAACAATTTAATTAGAGTTGGAGGACGAATAAGTTCTTCACCATATAGTTTTGATAAAAAACATCCAATACTACTAGATTCATCCCATCATTTGACTAAACTTTTATTTGAAAGAGAACATCTACGGCACATGCATGCTGGCCCGCAGCTGTTGTTATCACTGATAAGGGAATCAGTATGGCCGCTAAATGGCAGAAGGTTAGCTCGGCGCACTGTTCATAATTGTGTGCGATGTTGTCGTGTCCGAGGCAAAACTCTTTGTCCTAGAATGGGTGATTTACCATCACAACGTGTGAGTGCAGATTTCCCATTTAACTCAGTGGGCATAGATTTCGCTGGACCTTTTTACATAATTAATCGTAAAGGTAAAGGTGCAAAGGTGAGCAAATGTTACCTTTGCATATTTGTGTGCTTGCGTTATAAGTGCGTTCATTTGGAAGCGGTATGTGACCTTACTAAGGACGCATTTGTAATGACATTACGAAGATTTATTGCCCGTCGTGGCAAACCCAATGAAATATTTAGTGATAACGGGGGTAATTTTGTAGCTGCTGCAAAAGAGATAGGAGCTTTTCTTAAATTACATAATAGGGACTTATCTGAATTTGCAACTCAGGAAAATATAAAATTTGTATTCTCACCTGCTCACGCTCCTCATTTTGGCGGCATCTGGGAAGCCGGAGTCAAATCTGCAAAATTCCATATAAAAAGAGTCATGGGAAATACCCATCTTACCTTTGAAGAAATATCTACACTTTTCGCACAAGTGGAGGCCGTTTTGAATAGTCGCCCCTTGTGTCCTTTGTCCTCATCTCCTGATGACTACCTTCCTTTGTCCCCAGGGCACTTCCTTATTGGAAGACCTCTGAAAGCACTGCCTGAACCAAGCCTGGAAAACATGAAAGAAAGTCACCTGAAACGATACGCTCGACTGCAACAAATTCATCAGCATTTCTGGTCACGCTGGCAGCGTGAATATATACACGAACTACAACAACGACTGAAATGGAAGACGAACACAAAATCCCTACATATTGGAGACCTCGTGCTTATCCATGAAGATCATGTACCTCCATTGTGCTGGCGCCTTGGACGGGTTATTAGATTGTTCCCTGGTCCGGATGGAGTTTCGAGAGTGGCTGATTTGAAAACCACTAGAGGCGTTTTACGCCGGCCTATTATCAAGCTATGTCCGCTACCCACTACTGAAGATTTACTGTTGAAAGACAAGCCTTTCAACGGGTGGGAGGATGTTTAGGCTCACCTGCTTACTTTCTATTAGCATCATGCTGTGCTACTAAGTTACGTTGCCTGCAGCTTTCGGCTAGGCGCAATTATCGTGGCGGTGTGAGTGAAAATGTTTTTATTCTATGTACCACTTCGCATCTTGCCAATCGCGCGAGCGGTCGAAATATTTTTGTGTCTGTAATAATTGTAATAAATCAGTAACTTCCAAAATTTCATAGTAATCATTGAAGAAACCAAAACCCCAAAATTCACCCTTTATGTCTTAATTGACACGGATCACTAACGCTCGCGGAATTCCTGCGGTTCGTGGAACAGTCTCGACCGGAGTCACTTGGTACTACGTAGCAGCGGAGAGACAGTGTCTGCATAGTGTGACATGTACCTCTGTCACCTTCACATAGTGACCTTGTACGACACATTTTATTATTACTTTTATTATCCACACGCTACCGTGAACAATAAATTTAGACTCAGTTAACCCCAGATTGGGTGAGTGTTGCAAAACTTATATTATCTAGAATTAAGTGATCATTGCATGACTTGTTAAAATCTCGCTATTTGTAAGTTTTGTAATAATGTCTACTTTGGACGCTTGAACCGTTGATTCACATAATCACGTTTTTGTATCAACGGTGATTATTAAATTCAAATCATATTTTAACTTTTATGTTTCACCGAATGACCGTAACATAGGTGTAACGGGTCATGACGGTTACTTTTAAATGATCTTCATTCCTTTCATTCATTATTTTCATTATTCAATGTAGTATTGGTGAGTGGTAGTAAGTCAATGGAAATAATTGTTTTGTAAAATTCTTAAAATCATTGTGTTATTTTTTTCATCTACCTCACATTACTAGATGTTATAATTATGTTTCATCATGCTTTTAAATTGTACCACGCTGCTTAGACTGCTTCATCTTGATGGCTAATTGATGCTAGATCACCGCTTTCCACCGTAGATTCCATGTTCGACGGTTGTCAGGATGTTGCAGTCAGTGGTACGAATTCGGTCATTTTCTTAAATGCCTAATTCGGGATATTCCAGGGTTCACCTATACCGGACACCTTTCGGTGTTGCTACAAGGCTGTGGCTGGACAACCTGCATGCTACCCACCGACAGGAAGATCGACCTACCTAACTGGCTGCCACCAGTCACCTACGTTCTGGAAACTGCCAGGATAGTGGTTTTCATACAGCGGTCTTGAACCTAACACGCGCTCGATATTAGGAACTCACACCAGTCTCCGGCTGGGTTTCTGTAAAATTTTATATAATATTTTTTTTAATAAATTGTTATATCTACTCTCTCTTCGAGACTTTAATTTACCTGCCTGGCCCCTAACCGTTACAGTGGCGCCCAACGTGTGGTAGATATCGAGCCGTGTTTAGTTCTTTTCTGCTAGGCATTATTTTAGTTTTCTTGGTGCTGGCTGTCTATTCCAGTAGTGTTAGTGTAAATACCATGATTACAAGCTGCCAAAAGTGATATTTCTTCCTTATCTCAGGTATCATTTTGATAAAATTATACTGTAAAATTTTTAAACTACCCACAATTATTTTTCTAATGCACGTTTTGGTAGCTTGAGTATTTGATTTTGTTCTGTTACTGTGTAAAACTATTTATGTTTTGTTTATGAGAATTTTGCAACACACACCTCTCGGGTAAATTGAGAATTGAACCATTATTTTTTCGTTACTTTTGAAACATATCGAAAATGTCCTATCACATAAAATTTTTATCGTTACAAAAGGCGGAACTAGAATACGAAGTAGCGGTTCGAGGCGGAGTAAGTGCCGATTCCGTAAACGAGCTGCGAAAACAAATTGTAAAGTTGTCAACTACCCTCCCTTCTGAAGATATTTTAGAATCACATTTAGATCCAACTGAAGACCTAAAAGCGGTCAAAGAGTCCCTGTTAAAGTCGCATAATAGTATAATTACCCTTAAATCTAAATTTGAAAGAAATTTGTACATTCGCACCGAAACCTTATTGCATCACGTATATCATCGGCTAAATCGAATTAATTATGCAGCTGGAGATGTAGCGGAAGTCTATAAAATTTGCTTGTCCAACTTCAATACCCAATATAAGGATATGACCATGCTTAGGCCACAAACTGCTATTATCACTCAACCTCTGGTGTCTACTCAACCAGAACCAGTACATGAAACAAACCCAGTTAATGTTGCTGTCAGTTGCGAGCGTAGGCTGTTTTCAGAGATTGGCAAACTAAAATTCTCAGGAAAAACTTGCGTCCGAGCCTTTATTCAGAGGGTAGAAGAATTTATTTTGAGCAGAGCAATACCTCGTGAACAAATGGTCTCTTTTGCATATGAGATATTTACAGACGATGCTCTACACTGGTTCAGATGTGTTAGGGATCGGGCTAGTACTTGGGATGACATAGTTGCTTTGCTTAAACAAGATTTTAGCCAAAGTGATTTCGACTACAAATTTTTATCCGAAATAAGAGCACGCACTCAGGGTGAACATGAAAATATAATTATTTACATTTCAATTATGCGTGGCATGTTTTCTCGTTTGGATAGACAGTTGACCGAAGAAGATCAACTGGAGATATTATTGCACAACATTCGACCTTGCTATGCAAGTACACTCGCGTCCTCTGCAGATATTTCTGATATAAGTAGTCTACAAAAACTATGTAGAAACTACGAAAACATACAAACTAGGCTCAAACAGTTTCGCGAACCGCCTAAAGACACTGCCGAAACCTTAGCACCAGAATTCGCGTATAAACAACAACCAGGACATTCTAGTAACTATAAAAATACTCATTTTAATTTTAAATCAAACTACTCTAAAAATCATTACGATAATAATAACCACAAAAACAAAAATACTAGCGAAACTAATACCAATTTACACGTCAATGAAATAGCCCATGCGTCTAAGGATAAGAACAAACCCGTATATTGTCCTAGGTGTAGATCTAAATCACATTCATTGGGATCATGTAAACAACCACATTTCCTTATCTGCTTTAAATGTGGAAAGGAAGGTGTGAAATTTCCAGAATGTTCTAATTGTCACACTAACACGACAAAAAACTAAGTGGGTCGGGTTGTGGAAACAGTAATGGTACAAGTAATTTCGATAGAAATGATTGGGAAAGTTGGTTAAATACTGTTTCAAAATTCTTTTCATGCTATTCTGTTTCTTCAATCCGTGATACTAGTATAGATTACACACGGCCTTATGTCTCAGTTAGTGTTAACAATAAACCTGTCATTGGGTTACTTGACACAGGTTCTGCCGTTACTATAATGGGAAACGACTTCCATAAGAGTATCGTTTCATCAAAATGCAAATCGAACAACAGTCAACCTATGACATTTGTTGCAGCGGGTGGACAAAGACTTTCTTCCTTGGGTTTTATTTCAATGCCTTTTACATTTGAAAATCAAATCCATAATTTAAATGTCCATATCATACCGGAAATAAAAAATTCATTAATCTTAGGCATGGACTTTTGGCGAAAGTTCAGTCTATTTCCTACTCACTTAAACACTATTCTTTTTTTAAATCAATCAGAAGCTCAGTTAGCTGAACTGAAGCCAGATTGCTCAGAACATCTACAGTCGTATGATCATTTATCACAAGACCAAAGGATTACAGCAGATAATATAATTTCACAGTTCCGAGAAATATCATACGAAGTACGAGGTCTTGGCCGTACTTCTCTAATTAAGCATACCATAGACACTGGAGAAGCAGCCCCCATTCGTCAACGGTATTATAGAATGTCTCCAGAGAAGCAACGAATATTAGTGAAGCAACTAGATGAGATGCTAGAGGATGATGTAGTTGAACCTACTGAGAGTCCATGGTCGTCACCTGTACTGCTCACTCCTAAAAAAACTGGTGAGCTTAGGTTTTGCTTAGATAGCAGAAAACTAAACGCCGTCACAAAGAAAGATGCTTATAATTTACCTTATATCTCTGAAATACTTGATAATTTACGCGACGCTAAATATTTAACCAGTTTAGATCTATCTAAAAGTTTTTGGCAAATTTTAATCAATGAGCAGGACAGGTGCAAGACCGCGTTCTACATACCAACCCGTGGTACTTACCAGTTCAAATCTATGCCATTTGGTCTCACTAATGCACCAGCCACACAACAACGTTTAGTTGATATTTTGTTCTATGGACCAGAATTTGAACATCGCGTTTTTGTATTTGTTGACGACATTATAATTGTGTCATCTACTTTCGAGCAACATATTTCACTACTACTTCTTGTATTAAATAAACTAAAACTAGCAAACTTAACTATAAATTTTAAAAAAAGTCAATTTTTTCGTGAAAAACTAAAATATTTGGGCTATATAGTCGATGCTAATGGCTTACATGCTGACCCAGAAAAAGTAGACGCTATTAAGAATTATCCTACCCCCGTTAATAGAAAAGAAGTTCGTCGATTCTTGGGCGCAGCCTCTTGGTATCGCAGGTTTATACCAAATTTTAGTTCCTTGGCTTCACCACTGAACAAACTTACCTCACAAGGCAAAAAAGCACCATCGTTTGTGTGGTCTAAAGAATCTGATACAGCTTTTAATAAATTAAAAGAATGTTTAGTTTCAGCATCAGTACTCTCTTGCCCCGATTATTCTAAACCGTTTGAAATTCACACCGACGCGAGTGACTACGGTATTGGTGGCGTATTGACACAAAATATTAATGGTGAAGAAAGAGTCATAGCCTACATGAGCAAGTCTTTGTCCAACCAAGAGCGCAACTACAGTACTACCGAGCGTGAAGCTCTTGCTGTTCTAGTGGCGGTTGAGCATTGGCGCTGTTATGTTGAAAACGGACAGAAATTTATCGTTTACACGGACCATTCTGCGCTCAAATGGTTTTTGAAATTGAATAACCCTACAGGTCGTTTAGCACGCTGGGGTGTACGACTATCAGCGTATAATTTCGAAATAAGACACCGCCGTGGTACTGAAAACGTAGTTCCAGATTTGCTTTCACGTTCTGTACCTATTACCGCTGTTGATAGTCTACCCATTAATACGCAAACTACTGATGCGTGGTACCTCAACATCTTTAATGGTTGTCAGTCTTCTCCTACCTCGTTTCCTAACTATATAATTAAAAACGGGAAGTTATATAGGTACATGAAAACTATGTGTCCATTGCGTAGAGAATTTGAATGGAAGGAAGTAGTACCTGCGGAATACCGCAGTACCTTAATAGAAAAGAACCACTCCGAACCTTCTGCAGGGCATTTAGGTGTTTTTAAAACATATAAACGACTTTCCTTATGTTATTACTGGCCAGGCATGCACGCGGACATTCAGAAATTTATTATAGCTTGCGATGCGTGCATAGCTCATAAGCATCAAACCCATGCCCCTTTAGGCAAAATGGGCGAGCCTAAAGTATGTTCTAGGCCATTCCAAACGATAAGTATAGATCTAGTCGGACCCTTACCACCTTCAAGGAAGCAAAATTGCTATATATTCGTCGTTACGTGCTGTTTTACTAAATATTGCATAATATTTCCTATCAAGCGAGCTACCGCGGAAATCGTTACTAGAATCCTAGAAGAAAACGTATTTCTGGTACATGGGATTCCCTCTACTATTATACTTGATAATGGAAAACAGTTTGTTAGCGCTACACTCAAAAATATGATTATCAGATATAAGGTTCCCAATTTATATTTTACTCCAAAATACTCACCTCACATCAACACAGTTGAACGTTACAATAAAACGATAATGACTGCAATTTCAACATTTATTGCAGACGATCAACGTGTCTGGGATCTACTAGTACCAAAGATTCAATTTGCCATAAATAGTTCAGTAAACGAAGCAACCGGCTATACTCCGTCATTTCTTGTATATGGACGTGAACTGGTTACGTGTGGTTCACAGTATATCAATACAGAAAGCAATGAAGATCTTGTTTTTGTACCTCGCGATTGGTATGCAGAAAACCTAGGGTATCTATCTTCTATCTTTAATAAGGTGCAAGCAGCGCTTATCCAGGCACATGCCAGAAACAGACAGACATACAATTTACGTAGGAAACCAGCAGAGTTCAATATAGGTGATGTCGTATGGAAGCGAACCTTCTATCAAAGTGACAAAGATAAATATTTTACTAAGAAGTTGGCTCCCAAATTTATTAAATGCCAAATAATTGGAAAAAAATCTCCATTAGTATACGAATTGGCGGATACATCGGGCAAATCTATCGGCCAATGGCATATTAAAGATATCAAGTTAACCAATTACAAGGACTAAATGCTAAAACTTAATACTAAAAATAAAAATACAAACAAAATAATAAAAAACAGCTCAATACAAATCATTGACTATAACTACCCAACTATGTTCATCCTATCTAAAACTAATTAAAACTAAATAATACTTATAAACTAATAAATTTAATCAAACAATCAACCCTAACGTACGTACTGCTAAAACCGTCTACCTACATATAACCAAATTCTAACTGCTTGTACTATTATTTATTTAATTATATTATTATTAATAACAAACAGTATAAATAGGAAAATGATTGATAATAACATTAATTCCAATAGAACTATTTTTACTATCGGTCCTACAACCATAGTATGAAAGCGATCATGGCTCTACCCCATTGATTTCTTTTCCCCATACCAATGGCCCTACACCATAGGTATTCTATAGAGTAGTTCAACTCTAAATAAGCGTGAATCATTAACATCCTAGTTATATTATTATCAATAAAGAATTGGTTATGTGTAGACTTCCCTGTTCTTTCAATATTAATTAAAAACAAAACCTACACTTGATTCGCGGGAGTGTTTTGTGCTGAATTTTAAACGGGACACTTCGAATATTAGAATGCGGAAACACAGGAACTAAAGTGTTGCTGCCGATCGAATGATGAATGAATGAAGAGTGACGAATGAAAGAGAAAGAATGAATGAGCAACGTTAATCAAGTGACTTCAGAAGCAGTAGAGGCGGATTTTATTTAGGAAAAATCCTACGCTAACAAGGGGGGTACTGTAACGTTGTACGTGGTTGCTAACACATCAGAACCTGGGTAGCATTAATAGAAAAATAATTAAAACCTATTTGCGCTTGCGGCTGATATTTTAAACTGGCAACACTATAATGAACAAGCAAATACTGTCGCAAACTCCGCGCACGGAACTGGTTTGTTGAATGTTGGTAGTTGATTTCCCTCTGAGTACGGATCACTAACGCTCGCGGAATTCCTGCGGTTCGTGGAACAGTCTCGACCGGAGTCACTTGGTACTACGTAGCAGCGGAGAGACAGTGTCTGCATAGTGTGACATGTACCTCTGTCACCTTCACATAGTGACCTTGTACGACACATTTTATTATTACTTTTATTATCCACACGCTACCGTGAACAATAAATTTAGACTCAGTTAACCCCAGATTGGGTGAGTGTTGCAAAACTTATATTATCTAGAATTAAGTGATCATTGCATGACTTGTTAAAATCTCGCTATTTGTAAGTTTTGTAATAATGTCTACTTTGGACGCTTGAACCGTTGATTCACATAATCACGTTTTTGTATCAACGGTGATTATTAAATTCAAATCATATTTTAACTTTTATGTTTCACCGAATGACCGTAACATAGGTGTAACGGGTCATGACGGTTACTTTTAAATGATCTTCATTCCTTTCATTCATTATTTTCATTATTCAATGTAGTATTGGTGAGTGGTAGTAAGTCAATGGAAATAATTGTTTTGTAAAATTCTTAAAATCATTGTGTTATTTTTTTCATCTACCTCACATTACTAGATGTTATAATTATGTTTCATCATGCTTTTAAATTGTACCACGCTGCTTAGACTGCTTCATCTTGATGGCTAATTGATGCTAGATCACCGCTTTCCACCGTAGATTCCATGTTCGACGGTTGTCAGGATGTTGCAGTCAGTGGTACGAATTCGGTCATTTTCTTAAATGCCTAATTCGGGATATTCCAGGGTTCACCTATACCGGACACCTTTCGGTGTTGCTACAAGGCTGTGGCTGGACAACCTGCATGCTACCCACCGACAGGAAGATCGACCTACCTAACTGGCTGCCACCAGTCACCTACGTTCTGGAAACTGCCAGGATAGTGGTTTTCATACAGCGGTCTTGAACCTAACACGCGCTCGATATTAGGAACTCACACCAGTCTCCGGCTGGGTTTCTGTAAAATTTTATATAATATTTTTTTTAATAAATTGTTATATCTACTCTCTCTTCGAGACTTTAATTTACCTGCCTGGCCCCTAACCGTTACAACTAGGCGCCTCCCCGAGCAAAACGCCGCGCTAGTCGTTTTTGTGCAGTTTTTAAGAGCTTTCTACTCTTTATTTAAAAAGAAATATCAATTAATAAAAATACATTAAATTTCTACATAATGTTGATTCTAAAATGGTAGGATACTTTTTTTAAAGAGGTATATTTTTCACTAATCGCCTACCAACACAGCCATAAAAATGAGAATAATTACTGATAGCATGCATCTCCTCGTAAAGTGTTCATTAATTATTTTTTTTTGTAATACTAATGCATAGAAATTTTGATAACGAACATTTTGTAGGTTTTTTTTTCAATAGACCAGTATTCGATTTTATAAAGATTTTATTCTAAAATCTGGGCGTATTCACTACTGTAATTCATGCGCCACCAGTGCCGCTAGGCCAATAGGAATGCTCATATCTCATTCTGATTTTTTGGTCTGGGTACGGCCTTAAAGCATACGGCTGACATTCATTTGTTCCCGGTCGCCGGCGTCCCGCGTGCTTTGTCATACATTATTACATTACCGGCAGTAATTCTACTGTTACGCGATTGTTTCAGATCATTACAGCATTATCAGCTACTATGTTGCTCACTTTGGAGATCGTTGCGACTAAATCTGACATTTAACTTTCGTTCAGTCCAGTCAGATAGGTTGTCGCTCCATGTAAAATACTGCATGCATTCACTCTGGAAACCAGCTCCAACACAGCTGGTACTAGTAACTATTGTCAGTACTGTAACTGTAAGTCAAATACTAAGTATCTGGCTTTTTTAAGTCGACGGCCAAATTGTGTCCCTGACTGTTCAGGACTGCAGACAATCTTCGAATTTCGCCCAAATGTCAATAAACAAAAAAAAAACTGACAAAAAATTAACCCAATGAAATGGTTTCTGTTACCTATATGGCGTATATACAGAGTGTTTTATCTCTGGGTACTGGGCAGCATTATCGCTCAATGACGCTTACTCATGTGACGTAAACTCTTTTCAATCTCGACCTATCCTACTGTATACGTATGTGTGTGTGACAGCCAAGTGATGACGTCAGCCCATAGGAAATTCCGTGAGGCAAGTCGAGCTGAAACAACTCAATATAATTTTGGATACCTGCGATCACTGATACACTGCATACCTGCCCTCACACGCACCGGTGCAGGCAGACGTGAGGGGTATTTAACTGCATAAGTAGTCTACATAACTCCACAATTGGGATGCCGGCTGAAAGGATAGTGCCCTTTAGTGCCGTTGAGTATACACAGTAATATATTTAGCATTTATTGCCCTGTACATAATAATAAATCAAAACAACACAAGAAAAAATCCTGTTCTAAATATAATTACTTTATGTTGGTACTTATTTATCTGATCTAATAGAGTAGTACTATTGAGTAGATTTATTGATAAACCACAAAGGGCGGTGTTTCCTACTTAAAATAGTAAAATGATATTTTTGAACGATAACATTGCTAATTCATTCATGTTTTCAGCTGAGTGTTGATCCTGCAATGACGCATCGATTAAGGAAAAAATAAAAATTAAATCACATATTATAAAATCAGTCTGCCACTATCAACAGTTTATCACCAGATAATCTGCTTATCATCGTAAGTGTAAGTGTGAAGTGATCGTTAGTCACCTTCGGAAATAATAAAGATTACAGGCTATTAAGATTACACAAGGTAACCAAAAATACCAGTTCATGGTTGAAGTAGTGGAGGGCACAGTGGTATACTATGCAGTTTGTAGTTTATAAATAGTATTTTGATTAATCATTATCTACGTACTATTATCAAACTTACCTTTTACATCCTTAATATGAATCGAACCTAAAGCCTTAGTAGGCGCTACTTCATTAAATAAAAAGGTAAAGGTTGTCTGGTAGATATCGCTGTCAGCCATAAGACCGCCTTTGTACCTGTATAATTAAGTTTTTCTTATAAAACATGTGTAACTTTTATGGTGTACAATAAAGTATATTCTATTCTACCTCGCTCCGACAGTGAGTAGGTGGGTCACAATGCACAAGAGCACAGCTTTACGAAATGATGACAGTGTCGAATTTTACTTTACAACAGGCAGCCAGGCATATGTCCTCACGGTAGTAAGTAATTGAAGTCCATGTTAATAAGCAGATACACTCGCGGCAGTAAATCTGGAGGCTCCTCACTTGAGGCGACACATGTGATGTACGGCGCGGATAAACATGCCGAATTTATTCATGAGCTCCACAACCTCTGTCTTGTGTCCTCTGACTGAACTCAACCAACTGACTACCGAGCAACGCTGAAGAGGGCTCCGAGTGAAGTGACTCATTACACCACTGTGCGCACCACTAGGGACAGTAGTTGATATTTTCAAATTGATACACTACGTCAATATTACGTCAATTTGCATGAACCGAACTTAAATTCTTCTTTTTAGCGTGTAATATAGTAACATAGTATGTATATACCGGTGAATGCGAAACGCACAGGAGCAATCAGTGTGGCGACGCTTGGGGAGAACAATAAAATATAATTAAACTACAAACGTCTTCATACATCTATCAAAGTTTTTCAGTCATTTTCAGCGTTTGTAGTAAAAAGTTAATTTAAAAATCAAAAAAAAAAACAAGTAGAAAATCATACTGTGCAATCGGATGATCAGGTGGTCAGCCAGCTCGCGAATATGTATCCTCCCACTGCACAGCATGATTTTCTACTTGCTTACATCTTTTTAGTTCGCTTCTTAAGCAGTCGGGTTTTTGATTTTTAAATTAACTTTTTTTGTTTACAACTTTTAGTTATAATTTCCTTTTTGAATAACTTTTAAAAATATAGGTAAGTGGTATATATTTTTGTAACCACAATAACATTTCATTTTGATACCCCAATCGATGGGTTTGGAAGAAAAAAAATTGAGATCCCCACAATATGGTGCCATTTTTTTTATTTACGTCGCTTATGTAATTACACTCGGGCGGTGAAGACGTATCTAACGATGTCTTAACTATATAAATCCGTCTAGCGGTTTGCAAGATATGAGGTAATAAAGAATATTACATACATACAAACATACATACATACAAACAAACAAGATGCGCGTGAAACACATAACCCTTTCCTTGCAGTCGGCTAAAAACAAGTTGATTATCAAATAAATGGTTATGATTCTCTATACTACTTACTCTATACTAACCAGTGGCGTCTCATCCCATACAAAGAAACCATGCCGAAGTACTGTGCTGATTATTTTTTGTAATTCGATCGCGTTTGGTTCCGTTCCACGGATATAGATGGTGATCTATCTATCGCCATGGAACGGATCCGAACGCGATCGATTTACAAAAAAATATTGGTATAATCAGATGAAAAACGCTAGTTACGTCGGCACGGTTTCTTTGTATGGGATGAGCTATCTGTATGCTAGTATTATATTATATTTGATACTAACTAACAAGATACTTCGTTTTCGTTGCACCAATTAAACACTGAGTAAGCTGCTTTCCCGTGGATCCTGAATATATGTCCAAACTCGTTCTCTAAAACTCTTCACTTTTATGCCATACTTCATTAACTAGCTTAGCAACTCAAGTAACCCTAGATCACAAAGTGCAAGTCTTCCAAAAAAAACTTCATCAACCACCCGAAGGCACCTCGGCAGATAGCCAGCTTACTAACTAGACAGTGTCCTCCATACATAATGCAGCCGTTATTTTTGCTGGAGCCCACAAGAGCCGATGAGCCGAGTAAATTGAGGAAGTAACTCACAAATACCACAGATAAGGTAACTCAACTCGCGCCCAAACTGCGCGGGATTAGTATTAATTTATTGGTGAAATTTTCAATCTTCAGTGTTGGCGCGCTGAGCCGCTCATTGTGTGCCACTTGTGAACCAGCCGCGGAGAGGGAACAACTGAACATCGCCGGTTATGAAACACAACAAACGATAAAGTTATCTCACGTGATTAGCTTCGTGATCGCCTTTTACCCTACAATGTTTAGAACATTGTAGGGTAAAAGGCGATTGTATTTCATCAGTTTCCATCGATTAATTTCAATAGCTCCGAGTAGATGCGCCGATAGATATATGCATTGTGTCAACCAGAGCTCAGCTCACTTTAGTCTTTATTGCCGTTCCGTTGTACTTTAAGTTAAACATTGTATTTTTTTTTTTTTTTTTTTTTGTAATATAAAAACTAGTGTAATATAAAATATTTACAATTTTATGGATAATCATTCAGTCGGTATTAAATTTGCTATTGAATTCCTTTCCATAATGAGGTACATAATGTAGTTTATGCCTAGACTACCTACCGCTGCGTCGAGATATCGGGTGATATGAGTCACGTCATTACACCGTTGTTACCTAACGTTTATTAATAAGTTACGAGCAATAACACCCACTCCAAAATAACTCGCACAAGTCATGCTGACCACAACATAGCCATGCAAGATGATGTTTGCAGAGGATCACTGTTAAATGTCCAGTAAACTACCACTAAAATCACTGTTTAACACATTAATGTCATTTAATTTGTTTGAAATAAGGGTTAATAACGATGGTATACCCACAACACTATGTGATGGTATAGCTATGTGTTTCGAGTGCTGCGTGGCTGGCTTCACCACCCCGATTTGTTAGCGGAGCTGGGGCTGTGCGTGCCGCCCGGCTGCGGGGGTGCGCGTCGCCCCACGCCAACGCTACTGGAGCCATCATATAGGACTAACCTGAACAAGTTTGCCCCCTTGTCACGCGCCATAAGATTTTTAAATATTATATCATACGATTTAGATATATTTCACTGTAGCCTGATGAAGTTCACAAGGGTAGCACTGAAGTGCATTGAAAATGTTGAAAAATGATTTTAATTGAAATTTTAATTGGATTGTAATGGTATTTTAATTGTATTTTATTGTGTTTAATTCTGTGATAATTGGATTTGAAATTGTATGAATGATTGTATTTTAATTGACATTTTAATTGTAATATTTTATTGTATTTAATGGTATTTTAAATTGTATTTAATGGTAATTTAAATTGTATTTTTAATTGTATTTCTAAAATTCTAATATCTTTGTGGTAGTAACATCGCATTGGCGTTATAGCTGTTAAGGTGTTACTTACATAATTTTCAATAAATAAATAAATAAATAAAACACAATTCAGACTAAGAAGCATTAATACATATTTGCAGGGTCAACCTTCCAGACGCTAAGGGTCTACGGTGCTACGAGAGTGCTACGAGCGCTACGCTGCGTAGCGCGCCGTCTGCGAGAATGGGCGTCCATTAGTAAATACGCTTTATCAATAGTTGGCCAATTAAAACTTAGTTAGTTGCTCTGTACAGTTTCAACTGGTCAGATGTGATTACAGAATCTAGCACTAATACTTATGGTATGTAGTAACGATATCGAATGGCATTGTCGAACGTTTAACTTTAGCTTAATTTATTTTCTTTTACATGGTGGAGAGCATTGGATAAGGTCTACAATAGAACGTACATGCCCAGATGCATGTTCACTCTAGCTTTGAAAGCTGACGGGTACCTAACCATCTTCATAAATTCGCATTATTTGCAGTTGGTACATTGCAAAAAGAAGTTTTTTGCACGTTCTTCTCCATAGAGATCTACCTACGCTTTGGAATGTGCACCTAGCTTCATATTTTGTACTGACCGACTCCTCGACTGTTCAAAAGTGCCTTTAGATTATTTAAATAAAATATGTGATTTGAGTTTCAAAGTATTGAAAAACGCTGGTGTACCCAGAAATCTAGCGAGGAAGGTTTAGGTCAACAAAATAAACTTGCGAACAGGGGTTGTCAGAGCGACAGGTGAGAGCAATAAATGCTGAACGCAATAAAAGTTGACTGAAATGCGAGCGCGCGGTCACGCTTTACAAGTGCACACGACAATGCCGCTGAGTGGTACTTCATCATCTCAAGCCTAGCCTTTTCCCATAATGTTGGGTTCGGCTTCCAGACTCACCGGATGCAGCTGAATACTAGTAGCTTCCTATCTGATATAAAGAACCTACTTACTGGATAGAACATTCCGTCTTAGTAAGACTGGTTGACCGACTTTCGAGCATGTGACTACCCGTGGCGTGGTAACAAACCCTCTGTTTATATGAGCTATAAATTAATGGAAGTGCGGTATTAATGGCAATGTTCCCATGATCGCCGTGTTGTGCACCTTTATGGCCTGATACGGAATATTAATGACTTATTGTTATTGCCTATTTTGCTTTAGTTTGCTCTGCTTTAGGCTGTTTGTACGCAATGCAACTTGTCTCGGCTTGTGAGTGCACGTGTTTAATTTATAGTCTATCACCAGGCTGCCAGATGTTCTTTTTTCATAGCACACAATGAGCCATCCACCGACACTGATGGTCAGTGACACCGTACCGTACCGGACAGTGCGAACGAACGCGCACTGTCACCGGGAGTCGTCGCGCGTCGGAACTTAGTTTTTCGCGTAAGTCTGTGCGCTGCCCCGGCCGTGACGTGGCGACTCTCAGGGTGCACTCACACGACACTTTAAAACTGAACCGTAGTCTATGTAGATAAGGTTCCAGAGCTCCTCAACTTCGGAAGTCGGTGTCGAAAAACCAGAAACACTGACTTCCGAAATGAAATTATAGTACTGTTTTCATTTGGAAGTCGGTTGTATTTTTTTTTGTATATACGTTTTCTTAAGATCACAAATATGTATGAGCAATATATAATAGACTATATGTCTGACGCATGTTTTGCTTTGAGTCAGTAGTGCCCTCGCATCGTCGGCGACATGTCGGTTAATTTCCTGCTCCGCGCGCGACAATCCGTCGCTATCTCCGCCGGCTACGCGCTGCACCGGAGATCTCATCACCTGTCTTGAGACGAGGTCGAGCTATATAGGTAGGTGCTTCTCATGTTGACCGCCTTGTGTAACTACTAACAACAGGTCAGGGGCATCCTCGATCGAGATAAAAGATAACTTGTTATGGGTACGATCCGACCTAAAACGAAACCAATCACTTACGACTACAAGATAAACATTTTGGCAAGTGTTTTTGTTGTGGGGTTCATAACAATAAGCGCTACATATCTTTAGTTTCAACTTAGGTTTTTCATTAAAATGCCATAATTACAACACGTGAAACGCGAATCGACCGCCTGGCTCGGCTCGCGTTCCGCGCTCATTGCCGACTAATGCCGACTACCCTCATTTATATCACATTACACTGCACGACTCTCTTTGGTGTTCCGTTTTGATGTTTATTATATTTGTGATGGCAAGATGTTATTATGTGGCAATAACACAGATATATACAACATGTCTACTTTTGATTTATAGTCTCCGTTAATGTCTGCCCATTTCCTTAAAGTGTGGCGTAGTTATGAACAAACATGAATAACAAGTTCTAACCGTTATTTACCGCCGGTGGGCTCTGTGGTGGTCCCCTGTTAGCAAGCCTATGTGAAGTTGCGATCACTCGGCCAAGATAGGCATGCTCTAGAAACAAGTAAGCCGCTACAGAAACAGGTAAGTATTACAATCTTATTTAGTCTGTTAATTGCTTCACCAGACATTCACAACGCTAAGGCTGCTCATATACTCCATGATGTTTACAAATTCTACACAAAACACATTCATTTGATCTATGAAATCTGCTAGATTGTTACGTCATAGTGCAACCTTTGGCAGGTAAAATATGAATATAGCAATAAAAATTTAAAATTCAACCTCACATTTGAAATAGTTAAAACATGCAGTAACCCGTAATTCTCTTCAAATATTCACCGTGAAAACGAAATAAGTGAGTTTATATGTCCTACCTGTATTTCAGAATCCAATTCTGTACGTGCCCATTATAAAGCGCGCTATAACTGCAGCATCTAAATCGTGCAGTCGGCGAGTGCATGGCACGCTTTATTATGTTCTCTGATTTGATGGTTCCGCGTGTTCAATTGTGTCAGGGCCGCTAACAAGACGCCGGACGAGCGCACGACGAACCCTCCACCACCAGCACACGGCAGGAGAAGGCTCACTCTAAGTAACGTATCTGTGATACTGTGAGCCTGAATATTGTACCTCCGTAACAAAGTAAACACAACTAAACTCCTTATCCTATGGGGCAAGCAGTGGGCTCTTCACCATTGTAAAAAACATATTGCTGAATAAAAAAATATGCTAAAACTATACTGGTCGTTGTTCTAAGCGATGGGTGTAGTACAGGACCATTCGAGTTTATTATGATTTGGGAATTCCAATGTCCAGCAGTGGGACGTTTTTTGGGTGAATGATGATGACGACTTAGTGTAAAGGGCAGTCAGGGCTTAAAAACCTCTGACCTCTTTGCACTGCTATTGATTGTTCTTTTGTAACATCGTACTTACTGAACAAGGAGCTTGCACCGCGGCGCAAGTGCTGTCTGTCGTACTGAGCATGTGCCCTTGTACTGGAAAAGAACTAACTAATATTGCACATTTGTAATTACTAAATTTGTTTACTTAGTCGAATAAATTCTGTTCGAAACGAAAACGTTTCGTTCCTTTTTTGTTATTTTGTTGCAACACTTGTCAGCTCACTGTCATTTTTAATTGACAGTTCTCGACTGGCTTGGAGTTGACAGTTGACAACCTTGTACTGGAAAAAAACTTACTAATATTGCACATTTGTAATTACTAAATTTGTTTACTTAGTCGAATGAATTCTGTTCGAAACGAAAACGTTTCGTTCCTTCCTTTGTTATTTTGTTGCAACACTTGTCAGCTCACTGTCATTTTTAATTGACAGTTCTCGACTGGCTTGGAGTTGACAGTTGAACCTGGAGCTCCTTTTATCGCTCGTGGCACAGGTTTTCGGTGGTCTGCCGGCCCGCGAGACTATTGGTGCCAGATACAATTGGGCTGCCCTCTAGGAGATCCCTAGAGGAGTGGGACTCGCCCTTGCGTTGCGCAAGGGTACCTGCCTGAGGATTGTTTTTCTTTAGTCTTGGTTCCATCATGTTTTTCTTTTTTAAGGGTGTGGTCCCTCTCCCAGCGCTAGGAACCGGATACAATCCCTGCAGCCATTTGGGATTGGGCTCCATCTCCACTGCACGCCCACTCGACCGTCCCTCTGTAAGCAGAGGGTGGAGTAGGCGTTAGATGTCCTCCGCAGCGACGGACTAGCCGTGCCGCCTCTAGCCAGGTTCCCTTCACAGACGATCATGGATGATGATCAGTGTTTGGAACCGTGACCTTTCCTCGTGTGTTGAAATTAGCCGCCCGCCCCAACTGTCCACCCAACGCGGGTGGGCAGTTGGAGCCGACGTTGCCCAGGGTGCGCCGCGGGGAGGCTCTCAACTTGCACCCCAGCCCGTTTTAACCTAACCTAACCTGAAGGAAGAGTGAACAAAATCAGTAGTATGAGAAGGACAAAGCAAGAGAAGATTATTGGAAGAACGCAGATGTGAAGAACATAGATATTGAAATTTATACATAAGATAGGAAGGAGGGGTGGGAGAATTGAGTGGGTGAAAAGCGTGGTCAAAGTGCGTAAACTTCTTCTCTGACGAATCGGCAACCATTTTAGCTCAGACCTGTAGTTCGACACATGGTCATACTTTCTCAGCTTAATTATAAATCTTATACAGTTGTTCAAGACCCTATCTAACTTATACAGTAAGACCGCGCTCAAGTCAAAGCAGCACACGTTACCATAGTCAACTACTGGGAAAATTAAAGTCTGCACAAGCATAGTTTTCGTTTTGGCTGACAAGAACCTCCTCAAACGATACAAGGATCGCAAAGTACCGCTGGCTTTCTGACTGTGTCGAGTCAAGATGTAAATCGAGATCTTTCACACTAGGGCTAATAGGAATGATGGAATGATGGAAATTAACAGCTATTTAAATGATAAGAAGTTTATAGTTGCAATATTTTTTGATTACAAAAAAGCTTTTGACACCTTAGAAACAAACACTTTAATAACATCTTTAGAAGAGTGTGGTGTGGAGAAGCCTCTGAAGGAATGGTTCAGAGACTACCTCACATCACGCTCTTACCGGGTCAAGATAGGCGACACGATGAGCGATGAAAAAATGGTCCGATGCGGGGTACCGCAGGGCTCAGGAAGTGGTCCCGTATGCTACTTAATGCATGTAAATAGTCTGTGCAATGTGCTACAGCATTGCTCGGCACATATGTTCGCGGATGACCTCTGCGCCTTGCGAGCCGGCACGGACCTCGCTGAAACATGTCGGCTGGTGCAGCAAGACGTGGACGCCGTAGTTAAATGGTCACATGATAACGGAATAGTATTAAATACGGATAAAACACAGTACATCATTATTCATTCACCATACTTACCACTAAAGAAAAATCCTCTACCACTATACACTCATACCTTTGGTTGCATTCATGGTAGCCATGTCAATTGTAGCTGTAAACCTATCCAGAGAGTTAATTGTTTAACTTATTTAGGAGTTAAAGTCGACGAGCATTTCTCATGGAAAGAACATATAGATTTCTTGTGCAATAAACTTAAAACTATACTAAGTAAATTTTACCACCTAAGTTATCGAGTTCCTACTAGTACCCTAAAAATACTATACTCATGTATGGTGGAATCTATAATCGATTATGCTCTTGATTGCTATGGACTTACATTTAAATCTTACATAGAAAAATTAGAAAATATACAAGTTAGGTTCCTAAAACTAATAGTGGATAAAAAAACTAAAAATAAACATAAAAACGATTATTATAAACTATATAAAATTTGTAAAGTATTACCGGTCAGCATAAAACATAAGTACTTACTCGCAACTAATAACCATGGTAATCATGAGCATAATCCATTATTAATAAATGTATGTAACAAATATAACACCCGAATGATGTCGTCTGGTAAATATATAGTACCAAGAGTAAATAATGTTTATGGAGACCGAACATTAGAAAAGCGTTTCCCTTACATACTCAACAGCTTACCAGATGAAATCAGAGACGAAAAGAAGAAAAATAAATTTAAGATAAAACTAAAAAAATACCTACTTAGTACACTGCCTTAACTTTATATTGTTTTACATAACTACTGTACCGAAACTACTGTTTTACATACCTAAGCTATATACTCTTAATATCTATACTTATATTTAATCTACGATATTCATACTTGCGTACTTATTATATAATTAAGTAAATAAGTAAAGATCCAACAGACAAACTATGTCTATAGTTTTGTTGGACGTTATGTACTTTATATAACTTACAATGTACCGTTTTTATCAATCAATAAATAAATAAATAAATAATAAATAAACAGTGAAAATGATCGGGGGAAGATAATAATCGGGCTTCCAATAATAATGGCCTGACATTTTGTGGGGTTTACGGACACCCCAAATCTGTCAGACCAATCTTTGATAGCATTTAAGTCCCGGTTTACATCTTCTATCATCATCATCATTTCAGCCGAAAGACGTCCACTGCTGGACATAGGCATCCCCCAGGCGTCGCGTCGCCACATTGACCGATTCCGTGCGTCTCGCATCCAGTGCCTTCCCGCAACCTTATCCAGGTCATCGGTCCACCTAGTGGGAGGCCTTCCAACGTATCGTCTTCCGGTTCGCGGTCGCCATTCCAGAACTTTTCGGCCCTATCGGCCATCCGTTCTGCGAGCAATGTACCCTGCCACTTAAATTTAGAGATTCTTCGGGCTATGTCGGTAACCCTGGTTCTCTTGCGGGTCTCCACATTTCTGATTCGATCACGCAAGGAAACGCCGAGCATAGCGCTCTCCACTGCCCTTTGAGTGACTGAGCTTTCTGATAAGGCCCATTGTAAGCGACCACGTCTCAGAGCCATATGTCATCACTGGCAACACACACTGGTCATAGGCTTTCGTTTTGAGTCAAGACGTGGTAAGTTGGACGAGAAGATACCGCGCAACTTCCTGAACGCTGCCCAGCCGAGTTTAATTCGATGGTTGACCTCTTTCTCGAAGTTGGCCCTACCCAATTGGATCGTTTGTCCCAGGTAAACATAGTCGCCCACAACTTCGAGTGTAGAGTCTCCGACCTTGATAGGAGTGGGTGTAACATGGGAATTCACCATGACCTTGGTTTTGTCCATGTTCAGTTTAAATTACTCTTTCGGAAGCTCTACTGAGGTCATCGAGCATTTTACTGAGGCTCTCCATGGTCTCAGCCATGACCACTATGTCGTCGGCAAACCGAAGGTGAGTGATGAACTCGCTATTAACGTTGATGCCAAGTCCTCTCCAATCCAGAACCTTGAAGACATCCTCCAGCGCAGCAATGAACAGTTTCGGAGAAATGACGTCTCCCTGTCTCACGCCGCGCTGGAGAAGGATTGGTTTCGAGGTCTGATCCTGAAGACGGACTGACATGGTGGCGTTTTTGTACAAACACTTCAATACTTCAATGTACCGGTAGTCGATCTGGCACCGTTGGAGAGACTGCAGTACAGCCCAAGTCTCGATCGAATCGAAGGCTTTCTCGTAGTCCACAAACGCTAAACAGAGAGGCAGGTTATACTCTTCGGTCTTCTGTATAACCTGCCGCAGCGTATTTATGTGGTCTACGGTGCTAAAGCCTTTTCGGAATGCGGCTTGTTCGGGAGGCTGGAAATCGTTAAACCTGCGAGCGAGACGATTCGTGATGACTCTTGAAAACAACTTATAGTTAGGCTAAGAAGTGAGATGGGCCTATAGTTCTTCAGCCGGGCATTGTCGCCCTGCTTGAAGAAGAGTACCACCACACCCCTGCACCATGCCATGCGTTTTGCCCTCGAGTATGACGGAATCAAACAGCTTCTGAAGGGCCTTAAGAACCGGTTTTCCACCCGCCTTAAGAACCGGTTTTCCACCCGCCTTCAGGAGTTCAGCTATGATTCCGTCATCACCCGGCGCCTTGTTGTTTTTAAGCTGTTTTAGAGCCATCCCAATCTCGTACAGGCTGAGGTCCGGAATATCTTCGGTATAGAATAGAATAGAATAGAATAGAATACTCTTTATTATGTACACCATATAAGTATAGTGTATAGTGTTGGGTCAATCTAGCTCTTGGTTCGTTTGCTAGACTCGCAACAGGCTTGCTGATTGATGTGTACAACTGCCCATAGAATTTCTCAATCTCCATCAGAAGCTCCGGCTTGGCGGATACGATCCTGCTATCGTCGGTTTTCAGTTTCATGAGCTGGCTCTGCCCAATAACCAGATCCCTTGACAAAAACCTTGGAGCCTTTATTTCGCTCAATCGCGTCTTTAATACGCTCGGTATTAAAGCGGCGGAGGTCTCTTTTCAAGGATTTAGAGATCTGTCTATTGAGCTGCCGGTATTTGCCCGCCTCATCTGAAGACTGCAGGATCATCTGACGCCTCTTTTTCATAAGCTTGAGGGTAGGATCAGAGAGCTTTTTGTTTCCATCTGTACAACGGGTCTTGAAAAACTTAGACCCGACCGTATGGACAGCTTCCACGAACCCGTCGCTGTAGTCGTCCACAGAGCTCCCAAGGCACTCGAAACAATTCTGGAGTTCGAGCTGAAAGCTCTCGGGGATTTGGACCTGGATCTGTGCTGGACGGAGCGTGGACTTCATCAGTCGAGACCTTTCAAACTTAACATTAATGTTCAATGTGCCTCTTACCATGCGGTGATCGCTCCCGGTTTTTACGGAATTGATCACAGACATCATTGAACATTTGCTTCTTGGTTGAAATGATGAAGTCGATCTCATTTTTTGTTGCACAATCGGGGCTCTGCCAGATCTACTTCCTGTGTTAACCCTTTTTGAAGAAGGAGTTCATCATATAGAGGCTCTCCTTCTCCATAAAACTGGCCAGTAGGTGACCCCGGTGGTTCCATCGTCCAACTCCAAATTGCCCCACTTGCAGCTCATCCTCGCCTCGTTTGCCCAGTTTCGCGTTGAAGTCCTCCATGACTACGGTGAAGTGAGATTTGAAACCATGCATGGCTCTGAAGATATTCTCATACATGGTATCTACTTCGTCGTCAGGGTGTGAGGTGTGAGGATATTCTGAGTATAAGGCACGCGACCCTGGTCAACACACTCTCGATCTTCACCACGTTGTTCACAAGGGACTTGTGGACGATATACCCGACACCACCCTGGGACTGCCGGTCACCCTCTCGGAAATAATGCAGGTTACCGGATTTTCGTTTTTCGATTGAAGACATCTCAACTTCGTAATACTAAGTCTGTCAAGGCCTATTTGTGTGTGTTCTCTTGTCTGGCCTCCAAGGCGGTTCACTTGGAACTTGTAACTGCCCTCCGCACGGATGCGTTCGTTGCAGCGCTAGGTAGACATGTTTCCCGCCGAGGACTGCCATCTTTGATCAATTCTGATAGCGCTGCTAATTGTAAGGTTACTGATAGATAATTTAAGATTTGCAATATCCCAAATGGGAATTAATTGACATTTTTGAAGCCTTTGTGAAAGTAGCAAAAACGCATCTCCGCCGTGTTATTGGTGAAACTACTTTCACATTTGAGGAACTTGTTACGGTATTTTGTAAAATTGAGGCCATCCTCAATTCGCGATCTCTCTGTCAGATCTCCTCAGACCCAAATGACCTGGAAGTCATGACCCTGGTCATTTTTTGATTGGTCAGCCCCTCAACGCCCTGCCGGAATACCCGCTCAGGGAAGTTAAACCTTCGCGATTGACGCGTTTTGAGTTGCTCCAACAGATGACCCAAAGTTTCTGGCATCGTTGTTCTTTATTTGCATATATAAAATTTTGAAGGCTTTTCTAAATACCTGCAGAACATGAGTGCGAAACGACAGATCTTCGGAAAAGGTAACACCAAGATCTCGCACTGACCCCACCCGCGGTATGACGTGACCGCCCATGCAATAATCGTGACGTCGGGGTACCACGGCCCGCGTGAAGGACATTACGTTACACTTCGTCAGATTAAAGATTAATTTGTTCTCTTCACTCCATGCTACTACCCGATCGATGTCTCGCTGGAGCTTGCCGCAGTGTGACTCGTCTGTGATCCGCATGAATAACTTGAGATCGTCAGCAAATTACAAACAACCAGCGTTTATTATGACTTCTGGAAGATCGTTAATCATTAAAATAAATTCTAAGGGTCCTAAATTTGTCACCTGGCTAACCTCCGTAAGGGTGAAATACGAGTCCGATGTGTAACCTGCGTATTCCACAATTTGCTTACGGTTACCCAAGTAGCTAGCAAAGAACTCTAGGAGGGCTGGGGTAAAACTAACTCTCGCAAATTTATTTAAAATGATGTCATTGTCCACACTATCAAATGCCTTCCTGAAGTCGAAGTAAGCGACGTCTAGTTGTCCACCTATCGCTCAGTCCAGAACTGTGACGGCCTGGTTTGAAAAATACATTAAGTAAGAATTCGTGCTGCGGCCCGCACGGAACCCATAGCCTTCAAACATCTTGGGTTTGTCATGCGTGAAACTGTGACTTCACCAACATGGCAGCGGTGACCTTGTACTTGTTAAAGAATCTAATTTGTTGCCTTTGTATTAGCGTCGTGGACGCATTGTAGATTTATTTTATGGGTCTGACGGAGTTCCCAGAGTTGCGAAGGTCATCGTCAGGGATTCGGTTTTGAAGCGAGCAGTGGCAAGTTTAGTATGCCTGCCCGTTTATTAGCGGACATAATTCCTTGTGTCCGAGACGGGGGGCTGTTCGAAACGGAAACGTTTAGTTCCTTCCTTTGTTATTTTGTTGCAACACTTGTCAGCTCGCTGTCATTTTTAATTGACTGTTCTCGACTGAGCTTAGAGTTGACAGTTGACATGACTTGTAAAAACGTGTTTGCCGGTGCGAGACGGAAAAAATAGAACTGGTATTTTGAAATCGAGTTGTAACTAGCCGATAATTATCCGAAATTGTGTCTCCGTCCGCGAGTGGTATTGTGCCCCGCCTGGGCCTTTGTTTTTGTGTATATTTCGCGCGCAGCGAGGTATTTTGTGTTAACAACGTGTCTGGTGGCAGCTGGAGCTTCCGGTCCAGAAAACGTCCGATATCCCTCATCATATCCTAGTATTATATATATATTTTTCCCTTTAATCCTCGACTGGACGTTCTCCTCATCAACACCACGAGGACACGGGTAAGTGCAACATTTATGTACCACTGTCCATCGGTCAGATAGGAACCAATATCTCTAAAGAACAAACCTTAGCGACCGCTGCCACGTACCGTGGTTTCGCGGGTATGGACCTGGTTGGATCCAAGATTCACAGCGTTGCTATAGGCCCAGCATCTGCCGCTTGGCTTTGTGATCCGAAGGCATGTATTAAACATATTCACTAACTAAACAAAAACAGCGAATCAACAAATGCTGACAATGTCCAGTTGAATCAACCGTTTAGAGTTCACTTTATTCTACATCAAAAAGTTAAACCTTTCTACCCTTATTGAAATTCCAAAGATAAAATCCGCTGCTCTAAATATGGTTGTCGATGTATGTGAACTCAAATCAGAACGATATAAAAGTAGCGTTCACATTTGACTCGAAGCTGGTCTACACCAAACTGTCTGCTGGGCACACGAAGCCTAACAGGCCATTGACTAAGCGTGCCACGAGCCTGGAGATCTACTTGTGGCTTGAGGCCCTAGACAAGTGTCTTTCGATGTCAGCGATAGCGATGGCCGAAATACCAAAATGTAAGGGAATGATCGCGTGACATTTGGATACATTTTTGACATTTTTCCAATCGTTATCTCCACGCTTTCGATAATAGAATGTCATCTCTCTGTTCCCTTTAGTTTGGGTTTCCCCAACGATAATGCTTGTGTAGATGTAAATCGTCACAATCGGAACACAGATAAAACACCGCACATTTTACCACACACTTGGTAATAGTTATCTCTTCCACCCCAGCAAACACAGATTTTAATGACTGATTACTGTTTATCAAGTTATCTCGGATTTTCGAGAACTCTAATGCTTATTATTACATTACTGCGTGTGTTTACTTACATAACTGCTATATACGAGTCGAGTGTGCACGTAAGTATATTATGTTACATTAGCTTCTGCCAGCGGTTTCTCCTGAGTGAAACTCGGAAATTATCCTATGGGAACATACTCCCGGGATAAAAAGGTCCTAATCCAGAGCATGGATTAGGATATAGGTACTCTACCCGTGTGCCAAGTTTAATCCCAATTCGTTCAGGCGTTAAGACGTGAAAAGGTAACAAACAGATAGACAGACTTACGAGTACTTTGGCATTGAGATTTGAGTCACATGTCGCAAAGTAGTTGCCTACAATCGTTTAGTTGCAAAAGCTGCTTCAAAGCGTTGTGCTGCGATGAGCTGCCGCAGCCGCAGGTTTTATTATGATAATAACCTTAAGATGAATTATAAAGTTATTCTTCAGTACCAGCTGAACGGCGTACCGTCATCTAACAAGCTCTTAAAACTAAAGTAGCTTTCTTGAAGCGATCCACTTTATTTTTTGCGATGAGTAATTAAAATAGCTGCAGCATGCGTCCCCTCCCCTCCCTCCCCGTTCGACCTCTGTCGCGACGCACCGGAATGTTAATGTGGCTAATGAAAAAACTAATATAACATGCTGTGAGACACGATATACGAGCGTCGAGCAAGTTAGCTAGAGTTTGTTGTAGGTAGTCTACAGTTGTACATGTTTGTCTACTTGGTACTGGCTGATAGTCGCTTTGGTAACTAGCCGACTGTTCGTTAGGGACGGAACATTACCGTTTGATGAGATATACAGGGTAGAGGCCTGCGATGAAGTTGCCAATCACTGACAACATACACAAAGAGTTCGGTTTAACATGAGTGGGACTGAAACATCAACAGAATGATGTAACGGAATGTACCCATACTACATGACCCATTCAGGGGAGGAGGGGTCTTCAAAATACCACGCTTGGTCACAGGAGTGGGGGCCTTAGGTTTTCATCACGTAGTCAATATTCTCTTGCCACTCGACTGTTCATAAATAGGCCACGCCCCTTTACATTATGTCATTTGTAATTACAGGTGTGCACGCACTCTTGGTGTCACGCCGCAAGCCCCGTATTAAGGCGCCGAATCCCTTCAGTAGCTGATTTTAAAATGAGAATCACATCAAAACAGCTAGTTGTAATTTTTTGGAAAAAATATATGTCACATTAGAGCATTTTCTTAATAATTTGATCTAAGAAAATTTTGAGTTTTATTCGTATAACATAGTATAATTAATTTGTAAAGTTATGCCTAAAACGGACAAAAACACGACAATCGCACCAAAACCGCTGGGCGTATTGTAATTAAATTGACACCATCTCAAAGACAATTTAATTACCTACATTTTGATCTGAAGTTTTTTTTTTAAAGTTATAGAATAATAAGAAAAGTACAAAAACTACTAAATTTAGGGTCGCGTGGGTGTGAAACGAGTGCGCGTTTTGTTCCCTCAAGGTCGTTGGCGACTGTCGTCGTCTTAAGGGTACACTAGTCGACGGCACGAACTATTTTGTGCGCGGGATTCAAATGCATTTAATATCAACCGACAACACGTGCGAAAGAGATAGATGCTGTGATGAGCAGTAGGAAGCAAGTTCGCGTACGTATACACACTTTTGCAAAGAAAGCGAAATGGATAATGATTTAGGACGAAACCGAGCGCACGAAATTTTATAAACAGACCTTTGTCAGTCTAGATATCATGAAAAAACGACTAAATCTATCTATTCAAAATAATATTATTTGCATTGTTGAATTACCAATCGATCCCTGTATGGAGGCCGTTTTGCAATTTTCCGTCGTCTTATGGTATTTATTTGCGCTTAAAAATGCGTTAAAATTAGTGTCGAAATGTGGAACTTTTGTAAAAAACAGTGGAATAATCACTAGACTACGTTTATATGGAAGAATTTTCGACTAGTGTAACCTTAATAAGGACAACTATGAGCCAAATTATTATATTTTTCAACACACTTGCTCATAAAGTGGCTCTAATTTCACCGCAATTAGGCATATAATGATACCTGTAATCAAACTGTGACTTTTTCATTGCTATTATTCACAAGTGAGTTATGTTTTTTTTTAAATGGTTTCCTGCCTTCATTTTAAATACTTTTAAATTAAACTAATTTTAAAATTGTCACAAATCAATCCAATGAAAATTAATAAAATAAGTCATTAATTCTAATCCAGTTAAAATTTAAGTATTTTCAATATAATAAAATGTAACACTGTAAATCAATTAAAAGTGTCCCATTCGACATTAATCCCTTTCTATTCCTGTCATGGAAGTAGTACTTACTATATCCATAACATGATATGGGTAGTAATTACTATTTCCATGATATCCATTAAATACATAAAATGTGGCATAGCTTCTAGTCCAATAATTCAGCAAAATGCTAGAACCTAACATATTGCTTGCTCATTTCATGCAACTTCGTATTCAACTAGATAATTTCAACTTGTACGTGTTTAATAAATAAAACTTGCTCTCAAATATAACTTTTGTTTCTCTGCAATATAGAAAACTTGAAATTCCCCATTTTGTACGTGGCTAAAACACTATCCGCGAAAAGCTAAAAAAAGAAAGTAACCTCATTGTTTTAGTCTATTGCCGATCGCCATTGTTAGATGCGCGCGCATAGGAAAACTGATTAATTTACCCCGCCATTGCGAAAAATTATTCACTACTCGTTTTTACTGTTGAAAATGATTTTTTGTATTATTTTCTTCACAAGTGTGTTGAAAAACGTCGTATGATACACGTGTGTATTGATGATTACCGTCCTCGGCTCTCTTAAGATCCTCACCTAAAGGCTCGGGTCTCAATGGCGCCTCAGCGGCGGTAATCACCAACATTACGCACTTGTACCATAATGTACTATTAACTTTCTGTTTGCAAAAAAATAATATATTAATGCATATTTATGAATTACTACGTGAAAACTAGAAGGTGAGGGGGAGGGGGTCTTGACATATAATATGCACTACCTACTGCAACAGCACTCCTCGCGAACCAATTTCTGTCACGTACCTATTTGTACACGTTCGGTTCTTGTTAGAGACGTCATCATTGTTACCAGTTTCGAAGACATCATACACGATAAATACTAATAATTGCATTTTCAATTACAGGTCCATATAAAAAGTTAAATTTAATCAGCTCCTTTATTGAACCTTAAGAAGATTTGTTGGTCACTTTCCTAATTAAAAAACAGTAAATTGGTGTTATTTGTTTTTAAAAATAAAGATCTTATGACAACCTTATTTCCATGTAGAGTTACATTGTGCACCTGCCCATTATTCCATGAAAGAACTGCCTATCTTATCAGCTAAATAAATGCTAATACCAACTAAATGTCATGTAAATCAATTAATCTCGGTAGAAAAAAGAAAATAAGTATGTAATAAATCAATTATATCAAGCACTTCATTCCAAGTAGTTACAGAGAGATTACATTATATCACACACCTGACACGGACGATAATAAATTAGAAATGTTAGATAACTCAACAATCTATCACGTTTCTCGCAAGCGCTATTTTTCTAGAAGGGTTCAACTCTAACAGAAACTGACGGAAAAGTAAAACGATGTCATTCTGAACGGGAACAGTGAAGGAATGCAACGGAGCAGCACGTGCAGTGTTCAGTGTGTCTACTTGTCTTGTAGTACAGGCACAATAGCGGACACTTGGGTGAAAGACTTCATTCCCACAGTGACACGCAAAACGAACGCGCAGCTGACGACACAACTTATCAACACGAGGCGCTAGTACGATCTAAGAAATGATGTCGTGGCAACAACAGCAGACCAGTACTGAACATATTACATATTCCTTCTTTTAAGTAACGATAAAAAACTGTAATTTGTACACCAGAAGCAATGGCGCACAGCAAAGAGTAGCACGTCTTAGCATCTCACGAATAATAGCGCGGACACGTTTACATCACTCTTCCTTTAGATCACATCATCACCTGCCTAGCCTATTCGCGAGTATGTCGAGGTCGGCATCCAATCTAACCGGATGCAGGTGAATAGGACTATCTCCGTAAGTGATAGCGGCCACATCCACGCGGAGTGCACCAATGAGCCGCGAAACGACTTTATTCGCGATGACCAATCACAAGAGCTGTAATGACGTCATAGATACAAGCGCACACATGCGTGGGAGTTCACTGCAGCAACACGTGACACTACCCCGTTGAACTAGAGTGTACTACGAGTATCACTACATAATATAAAATGTATGCCGCGTCTGTATGCGATAAACTCAAAAACGACTGAACGGATTTTCATGAAGTTTTTTTTTGTTTCAAATTCAAATTCAAAATCAAGTTCAAGTTTTCATCAGTGATAGAAAGTGTGAGAAACGAGGAAGGTTTTTGTATATAATTTGTCATGGGCAAAGCCGGGGCGGGTTCTGTCGACCTACCCCCCTTGATGATAAACAACAAGTTACTTAGAATTCAGGTACAGTAAAGAATCAAGGACGAGTAAGTTTTAATAGTTGATCATTACTTTAACTATCTTCTTGCTCATTGACTATTGACCATCCCTCGTGTGGTCACAAGGATTACTGCTGCGCATGAGGTCCTGGGTTTGAAGCTCGGGTCGGAAAAAGTTTTATCGGGTTTTTCCGTCCAGAATTTCTCAGTAGCAGCTTGGAGGAGCCTAGAGGAGCCTGGAGGTGCCTGGACGTGTGCCCCCTTGATGGCGATAGGCTGGCCCCTAGTGTATGGGAGTTACACTTAACTGGTTGAATGTGTATATATTACACGAGCACCTCTTACCCTTAGTGCAATACAAGCGTGATGTTATGTTATGTATTACCAAGTCAAAGTGGTGCAAGACAAGAAAATTATTTCATAAAATGTATTAGGCCATTCCATGATGTCATGTTTTAATTATAATTATTACAGGTAACTATTCTTATCTGCAATTTGGTCTAGTATTGCTGAAAACGAAGGCTGTGATTTACAGATTAGTTTCAATAACACCTGATCACCTAATTGGCAGATAAAGTTCGGCGAAGTACCTACTCCGCTATCGGATATTAGCGATCATACAGGAAAGTATAAAGAGTCATACATTGTACACTAAGAGCACCGTGAGCCGTGAGTCACTGTTAGATATCACTGCATTTGTTAGCGGTCGCTAAAATCATTAAAAGATTGTAATCACCGTTAGTTAAATTCACAGTTACATTTCAAATGTATAATTAAGATGAATGAATAAACATAATTCACTTTAGGTTCCAATAGAGTAACTATTTAGTAATCTGTGCAATAGGTACTTGATTTATTCAGGAAACATTGACACAAAAAACGAATTTATATAAAAAACTTAACAATTAAAAACAAGACCAATCAAGTTCCATTCAAACAGTCTGATGCAGTAAATGGCAGTTACGAGTAGTTTTTTTTTATTAATTTGTTTATTTAACGATAGTCTCGCGTTTGACCACTATCTGTGATCAGATGATTCGGTCGACAGTTTAGTTCCGTCTCTGTTTTGATGCCACCTCCTGCATCAGACTGCACAAGAATTGATTTCGTTTTTTTTTGTTGTGTTCAATCCCTTTATTCTGAAATACAAACTCCTGAAAATCATTACCCTCCTTCTGGAGCGATCGAATGACAAAAATCGTATTGCACAGAGTATGGTGTCTCGTAAAATGCTGTCTTCTTAGCCCCTCTACGCGCAGTCTAGGAGCTGCTACGTGGTGCTACGAGGAACCAAGAGAAGCTACTAGGTGTTACGAGGAGCCACGAGGATCTACGAGGTGCTACCAGGAGCCAAGAGGTGCTGGTGCAGGCCATGTGGTGAATTGATGGTGCCTTCCTGCTATCGACCATATCGCCACGGCGGTTATGGTTGTTGTCTATCAACCATTGCAACTCTATTAATAACTATACCTATTCCGTGGTGTACAAAACAATATAAAAAATCAATTTTGTGTTTCATTTCAGCAACGGACTCGCCTCGGTGTCCGCTGATCATTGAATACGAACTGCACTGATTTATAGCTTGTCCTAAAATTTCAACAACTGCAGTTCTTTTTATCTAATGCGCATAAGAACCTTTTGTTTAAGAAGGTACCTTAAAAATAACAATATTTCATCAAAAACAAGATTAATCAAGCTCAATCTTTCTTCGACACAGATAAAGGCGATAGTTTGATGAATGTGGCGAAACGTTATTTATCTGATAAGGTACTTAATTACTAATTCAAACATTGGCAGTGCCAAAAATAAATCTACTTACCGGCCTATATCGTCAACCAATAAAGGAAACTTCTTCGAAAACTCTCTGTTCATCTGTGTGGCTCCTCAAGCTCGACTTACGTATGGACACAAGCTCTTAGATAACTATACAGCCACTACAAGAAACATTCCTGATGGCTCACTACTATATATTCAATGTATATCACACCGATAAGCGACATTGCACGTATGTACACATGGACTCAATGCTATCCAATTCGACCGATTTGCACTTGAAATTATCTAAAAAAATACATGCGCGATATCGCCTATTGACGCAATTAAAATTGCGTCGCGCCATCAAGAAAGTCCCTTATAAAATTTTATTCTAAGTTTGTGGTTTTAAGCAAACAGAAAGGTACTGCGAACGAAAGCTTCTTATTCTTAGCCAGCGTTTGGAAAGTAGACTATTGTTATCATTATTGAATCATATTCGATACTTGTGTCAGCAGATGGTTTGCAGGATTTTTTATTTTATACATAATTTTGTAGGCACCATCAGTTAATATAGCAAGGGGGAATAATAGGCACGGTATCCATGCCGCTGACTTTAGATAATAGTTAAATTCTTTTGTAATCCATTTGTACAAAACTCAATATTACCCATGTTTCGTCCTCTGAAGATTAGATATGTTGTAATGTGTTGCAATCAGTGTATTGTGTGAGTCATGATAATTAGCTTAACACTGCAATCACAGCCACACCTTGCCTCACAATCATAATACAATGTTAACGATGACGTCGCAGATCCCGACAGCCGAACGCTGTAGATGACCATGGTGATAGTTGAGATGATGTAACTACCAGCCTTGTGCTGCAAGTGAGCAGCAAATGTGCAACGTCACCTTGGGAACTGTACTACTTCAGGCCGAACTGCAGGCGCCAGCACGCGCGTCGCTTGGATCAATGTCCGTTACGAACGAATGGTAATATAAGTTTCATTACACTTTCCGTTTACTTGATTCTCCAAAAGCACAAACAGATTTTTAGGCTTCCGTAGTCAAGAAGGAACCCTTATTGTTTCGCCATGTCAGCTTAGCTCAGATACTCTTAGTACCTACTAGAAAGCTATAATTCACGCCGACAAAGTGGTAAAATAAAACCATGAAAACAAATTGTTTTTTTAGGCTTAAAATGGCAAATTTTTGTAAGAGTCAAGTGTCCTCCCCTCCCCTGCCAGCAAAGGCTTATTAGCACGTCACCAGATTCTCAACTCAACAGATGTACTATCCAACACATAAATTATGTACTTCTATTTTACTGATAGACAATCTCATGACATAAACTGATAAAATCGATTCAAATGCATAAGAGGTTGGCTTAAATTGCTGATAGACAACTTCATTTCCTTTATTTTCTTTTTGTACATTATTGTAAGTGATTGTATGTCGCATCTAGCTGCTTTTAGTAAACAATACTGAATCAAAATTATTACATTTTAAAATCGTAGACCTTGGTGTTTTTGGTCAAAATTATGACTCTGTGCATGTCCATATTATTTTGTTTTTATATATAATTAATTAATGTAATTAGACGTAAAACATACTTCTAAAGGTTGTTTGAGTTTTTTGCCCGTAAGTTAACTGTTTGAAACCAAATCGTTTTGTTGAAACACTGAGTCAACCGGCTGGCATCGATTTTTGACAGTTGTGAGTTGACGGTTGACAGGTGTTTTTCATTGTCATTTCATTTCGTTGCGATTCGCGATTGTATTGTGTGGCGTTTTGTGCTTTGGTTTTTGTGTATATTTTGCGCACACTTTATTATATATATTCTCCTATCCCTGATCTCCCGACCTGGCACAGTATTGAACGACCCCATGAGCTCACCGCGGGAATCAAGGTGTGTGTTAATTAGTGTACTTGTACCACTTCCCACCTGTCAGACAGGAACCAGTATCTCTCCCCAATAAGGAATAGACCCCTAGCTTTCCACTGCTGCGAGACGCAGTTTCGTGGGTACTGTCCTCGTTGGATCCAAGAGTCACAGCGTTGTTGCCCCCGGCGTCGGCCTCTTGGCTGTGATCCGCAGGCCTGTACTAAACATTAACAATAGCATTTTTTTTTGGTTTTTATCTTTTAAGTTAAAAACCAAAAGTTTGTTAGGTAGGTAATTTATATACTTAGTAAATTACAATTTGGTTTTTACTGATATAGGCTGGCATATATCCCTTATTCTTCTTCTTCTCATTTCAGTATTATGATGGGTATTTTTAAAAGGCATAAGATAACGTTGTTTCAAAGCAACATGGAGAATAAAAAGCTGACGAATTGAGAGGACTTTGGAGGACTTATAAACTTCTACCGTGGGATGATGGAAAGGATGGAAAAGTGCAACTTTAAGGACTGCCCTTTGAGCCCTCTCAAGTGGTGAAAGGTTCGTTTTAAACGTTCCACCCCATGAGGTGATGCAATATGTAAGAACCGATTGGCACAATGCACAATAAACAGAGAAAGAAACACAAAAATAAATTGCCGTATTCTGCTAGTGAGACAATTTATATGTGTGGCAAAGTTCATTTTAGAATCCAAGTACTCAATATTGTCGACTTTCTGCAACTTAGGACAAGAACAGTTACCGTTATGAAGGTGAAACTAGTGGAGAGAGGCTTTTGTCTAAAAATGGGACTGAACAGGCGAGCAGAAGAAAAAAATGTTTTAACGTAGAAAATTTAAGTTTAACTAACGAGATCTAAATAATTTATGGTTTTCTGTTCAGAAATAAATAAGGAAAATAGAATTGGGTGCATGACGCATACTAACGGCTAAAAATAAATTCGAGAATAACAACTATAAATAGCAGCAAAATATACAGAATTATGATAATGGAGATTCCGGTTACTCAGAATTAATAGATATTGAAGTGGAGTTTTATAGACTTTGACTCTGTTGAAGATACCGAGCCAAGATTTTGATAAGTGATACTTACTCACGCATGGTAAATGCAAGTCCGGTAATAGCTGTTACCTGACCCACCCTAAAAACGAACGAATTTGAACCCTCTAAATATAACATTAAGGATTACTTAATTTGTATGAGTTTAGCAGACTAACGCTACCTGATAAACAAATGCAATAATAACACAGATACGAAAATTAGATATTTAAAACGTTAGCGTTAGCATATTTATAACTATTTGTACGTTATGCAATTTTGATTTTTATGCTGTAAGACTAAAAGTTTATCAGAGTATTGTAATATAATTTGTGTCATTGCTACTTAAAGTTTATTTTAATTATTATATTCAAGTAGATCTAATCTCGTGGTTCGTGTATAAGGCTGAGGCAAACAAAAACCGACTTCAAATCTTGCCTCGAGGATATATTGTACATTCCCGCTTAAATGAATACCTTCCATGAACGAGCCATAAACTCTTGAAGATCATTTGTAAACATGCTCAGAATAGGGAACACAGTACTTGCAGGCTAGTCGCATGTAGATGTGAGTAACAGAATATATAGCCTCTTCTTGATTTTGCTGTGATTTGTAAAGACAACGGAACAAGCCGGATTTAGGAGATAATTCTCAACAATAGATCAAATACACACAGTAAAACAGATAATGCGCATTGTACTTCAGCACAATGCGCAAAGATGAAAAGATGAATGAGTACAAGAAAACACTGTACATGGCGTTCATTGATTAACTATTTTATGCCAAGCTAACTAGTTGAATTATCGTTCTTGCACTAAATCATAGGTCATATGAATTCACTTTTAGATATTATTTCAAAAACAGTTTGAATCACATTTGAGGTTATAAACGAGAACATTAGGTAACTTAATTTATAAAATACTATCACTCACTCATCACTGATTTTCTTCTTCTTTGGTTTCAAAACCATATCCAGTCAAATCCAGAAGCTGGCTAACACCACCACACGAACATGAACAATCAAATTTGTTTCGGGATATTTATCACTAGCTGTTGCTCACCAGTAGTTTCGGAGCCTATTCGGTACAAACAAACAAAAAAATCTTTCCTCTTTATAATATTAGTATAGACTAGTTGCCCGCGGCTTCGCTCCCGTGAACCACCCCACAGGACCCATTTTCGGGAATAAAAATAGATTATGTCACTCAGGATTAATGTAGCTTTCTATTGATGAAAGAATTTTTCAAATCGGTTCAGTAGTTTCATTTCATTTAATTTCATTTATTCATTAACAATTTTACACTGTGTCTGAATGTTACAAAAAATTATTAAAAACAAGCTAAAATAATTTTTTAACTAATTACCTACATAATATCACCATTACATGCATAATATTAATCAAATTTAAGCACATCCATTGTCACAATTTAAACATTTGCATAAAATTAATTAAAAAAAAATAATATCTAGACATGTCATTTACAAAAATTGATTACTTAATTCAACATAATAAAATCTATCTGGGTAAGCTCACTCCATCGTCGACTCTGTCTCTGTCACCTTTGACCTAGACTAGAGTCAAGAGCAAACCCAACACAAAAAAAAAAAAAAAAAAAAACTAATACATGTCAACAAAAGCCAATAAATACTCTAAAACTGTCATAGCAAATTTCATATAATAATTTAAAAATGTCAGAACCACAACAAATCAAAACACACATGATAATTAAAATAATCTAATAAATGCCATAACCATTTCAATAAATAATCTAAAAATGTCAAACAGATTAATTCAATAAAATCATAAAAAAACAATAATAATCTTAAAATGTCATCACAAGATTAATTTAAATCTAATACATGTCGCAAAAATGCCACTAAATATAATATAATCCAATCTCAAAACCACAGAAATTAAAACTCATCCGATACTTGCAATTAACTTCAACAAATAGACCAACAATGTCACAATCAAAATTAATTAATATAATCTTATACATGTCATAACCATTCAAATAAATAATGTAAAAATGACAATGTCGGTTACCTAAGTCATATTAATCATTTATCATAAGTTCATTAACTGAATAAAAACACTTTTCCAATAGAAACTCCCTAAGCCTCTTTTTAAACAAGGTGGTTTTATATAATAGACATCTTAGATCCTTAGGCAAGCAGTTAAATAGTTTCAGCGCTTGATACTTAACACAATGTCTCACAATATTCAGTTTGGAACTAATTCCAAGCTTCAGGTATTGGTTCCGTGTGGTTTCCCTATGGTGTCTTTCTTCCTTCGTTTCAAATTCAGTTATGTGCTTTGCCAGGTTGGTCAAGACTGTTAATATGTAAAGGCTTGGTACCGTAAGGATGGAAAGCTTTTTGAAATATTCCCGACAGGACTCGACTTGGGGAATGCGAACTATTGTTCTGATCGCCCTCTTTTGCAGTACAAATGCCCTGTGAGAGTTATATCTGTAGCTATTTCCCCATAGTTGAATACTCTTACTCTTGTCTTAGTCATGACTCCACCAATGCATAGTAAACTGATTTTAAAATATTTACACTAAGTTCATCTCGCAGGCTCCTAAGCACAAAGTTTCGGAGCCTATTCGGTAAAAACAAACAAAAGAATCTTTCCTCTTTAAAATAATATTAGTATAGATGTATATTTTATTTTTTGTCAACCAAAATCTAAATATACATGGTAAATATACCAAAACAAATATTAATTTTAATGATTGTGACCATGTCAGCTTGAAAACTTATATGAACAATCAAATTCAAATTAAAATGTTTTATTTGTGATGCAGGCAAATGATGTTGTACTTACGTGGTGTTTAACAAAGTGTGTTAAACAAAGACTTTGTTTCACTGCGTGTAGCATTGCTGGGCATACAAATATGTAAAAATGTAGCTAAGTGTTCACTGTGTACAAGCTGTTTCTTGTAACATAATTATGTAACAAAAAATTAAAATTAAATTATAATACTTACCAAATAACAATCCTTAATGACTAAACGGTGAAGGAAAATATCGTGAGGAAACCAGCATGTCCTAGAATCAAAAATTCGAAGACATGTAACATCCACCAACCCGCACTTGACCTGCGTGATGGATAACGGCTCATTCACTTTCACAGAGAGGAGGCCTGTGTCCCAGCAGTGGGAACATTGAAAGGCTGATGATGATGATGAATGACTAAAGTACGAAATCTGGTAATGAATAAATCGGAGAAATTGGAGTTTGATGCAGTTTTTATTTATCATGTAAATATGTAAATGGGTTTATTTATCATTAGTCCTATAATATGCTTTATTTAGTACTAGCTGTGCCCGCGGCTTCGCTCCCGTCATCTGCCTGCCAACCCTACCATACTTACCAGCCTGCCTGCCTACTCCACATACTCAAAAAAACTTTTTACAAAAAAATACTACCGACTTCCAAATAAAACTACAGAGTAAAAAATAACTTTATTTTTGGAAGTCGGTGTCTTTCGTAGGTACCAATTTATTGCGTTATGGACGAAAAGTTTTTTTATTTTCACTTTTTAGTTGTACCTACCTAATAGGCAAGTTGTTTAGTAAGTTACCTACTCGTATAACGCCAGAATATATTACCCAAATATCATGAAACTTGAACATAACCGGTGAAATGAGAGATCTGCGTACCCCTTAAGAGCGTACTGGCGTGATGTTATGTTATGAAATGGTATAAACAACAAACAGACATGCGATTGCAGCAATCCCGAGAGATTTGTTATTTATTGTTTTTTATATTTTTACGTTACGGAAGATTTGTGTTGTATATCTTCGAATTGCTTCGTCAGTCCTACACCAAATTAAAATGGGACCAATTTCGGAACATACTCTTTCAAACAAAAAAAGATTTGATTTGAAATCGGTCCACAACTGACGAAGATATCGGTGAAAATACAAAAAAAAAAACCAAACAATGTCGAACGTAGAACCTCCTCCTTTTTCGGAAGTCGGTTAAAAAATATACATACTACATACCAATTTTTTTTTTCTAAGGTCCTTCTTTCGCGTAAAATCTTAACACCGCGATTCAGAAAGTGACTTTAAATGCACAACGCCATCTATCGAATAGCGAGTTCAACTGTCCGAGTATTTGAATTGCGTGAGCTGTGATAATTTTACTTCTTGAACACTTTAAATTCATCTAACTTTTGATAGAGTGAACCGATTGCGATGAAACAAAAACTAAGTAATTCTTCAAGATACGCACAATTTTTTTGTACAAAAGTTATCTACATTGGTTTCGTACATTTCACGTGATGCGTGCACAAATAAACAGACAAACAGATAAACAGACAAACAGACAAACAGACAAACAGACAAACAGACAAACAGACAAACAGACAAACAGACAAACAGACAAACAGACAAACAGACAAACAGACAAACAGACAAACAGACAAACAGACAAACAGACAAACAGACAAACAGACAAACAGACAAACAGACAAACAGACAAACAGACAAACAGACAAACAGACAAAAATTCCAAAAATTCTAGAAATGGGTTCTGTTGGTTATCCTTTAACACCCTGGTTATTTTTTTTGAAATTTTTTTCGATGTACAAAAAATATTTTTCTACAGATTTATTATATGTATATATTTGTTTTTTATATTTTTACGTTACGGAAGATTTGTGTTGTATATCTTCGAATTGCTTCGTCAGTCCTACACCATATTAAAATGGGACCAATTTCGGAACATACTCTTTCAAACAAAAAAAGATTTGATTTGAAATCGGTCCACAACTGACGAAGATATCGGTGAAAATACAAAAAAAAAAACCAAACAATGTCGAACGTAGAACCTCCTCCTTTTTCGGAAGTCGGTTAAAAAATATACATACTACATACCAATTTTTTTTTTCTAAGGTCCTTCTTTCGCGTAAAATCTTAACACCGCGATTCAGAAAGTGACTTTAAATGCACAACGCCATCTATCGAATAGCGAGTTCAACTGTCCGAGTATTTGAATTGCGTGAGCTGTGATAATTTTACTTCTTGAACACTTTAAATTCATCTAACTTTTGATAGAGTGAACCGATTGCGATGAAACAAAAACTAAGTAATTCTTCAAGATACGCACAATTTTTTTGTACAAAAGTTATCTACATTGGTTTCGTACATTTCACGTGATGCGTGCACAAATAAACAGACAAACAGATAAACAGACAAACAGACAAACAGACAAACAGACAAACAGACAAACAGACAAACAGACAAAAATTCCAAAAATGCTAGAAATGGGTTCTGTTGGTTATCCTTTAACACCCTGGTTATTTTTTTTTGAAATTTTTTTCGATGTACAAAAAATATTTTTCTACAGATTTATTACATGTATTGATGATTGATGATGAATTAAAGAAGAGTATTTTTAAGGATAACTATCTTTTGAAGTCTTAATGGATTTAGGTAGTTTATTAAATATTTTTGGGGCCATCTCTGGGCAACTTTTTGAATAGTGGACCGTTTGATGGGTTTTTGATCTATTTTCACCTTGGTGGCGTTTGGAGGATAGGGTTTGAAAATGTTTTTGGATATTTTGATAAACATAATGGTAATCTTAAATATAAACTGCCGAGCAATGAAAAAGTTCCACCCACAAAATGCCGACAAACACCTTAATATCTCAAGCTTCATAAATTAAAAAGTATAATGAAATCTATTTTATTATGCAAACTTAAACTCTTTTAAATACTGGTCTTTTTGAAGCCATGGATAAAAAAAGTAGAAAAACACAATTTTGAGGTTTAAAAATTTCGGAATACATTTGTTTCGTTTTTTGTTTTGCTTTTGATTTCATCCTTGTTTTCGCCGTTGTGAAAGAATTCTTAAATTGTAAAGTCTAACGGCTCTCGTACCCATAAATCATGTCTCTATCACCCGAGGATTGTACGAGAATCATCACTATGGTGGAATTGCGGACCAGCCGAGTGATCCAAAGGTCCCTAAACCTTTGGATCACTCGTCGGATGGATTAAACCTGAGAAGACCAGGTACTGGCAAGCCAAGGTGCACAACAGTCCGAGAAGATCGTTTCATTGCGGCAGCCATGTTAAGAAATCGACATCAGACGGGAGTTGCGGTTCAACAACAACTTCTGCAAGTTCGAAGGGAGCCGAATAAGCGAGTGGACAGTCAGGAGACGTCTTGGCGAAAGAGGATTGAAGCCTTACAGGCCAGCAAATGGCCCAAAACTGGAACGGCATCATAAAGTTGCCCGATTGCGATACGCCCGCGAGCATACAGAATGGGGTGAGGACGAATGGAGCAGAGTGATGTTCTCTGATGAGTCAAGGTTTATGCTGTACCATCATGATGGGAGGAAAAAAGTATAACGACGACCAGGAGAACGTTTTGCACAAGCATATTTTGAAGAAAAAGTGTCACACGGCGGAGGTACCGTTCGCGTGTGGGCTCGTATCTCTGCAGAGGCTCGAACAGCGTTAGTTCCAATCGAGAACGTGAACCTAACTGCTGTGAGATATATCAGTAAGATTCTCAATGAACATGCTGGTCCGTATTTGGCCTATATGGGCGACAATGCAGTGTTCATGCACGATAATGCACGGGCCCACACTGCCATGCAAGTTGTAAATGAGTATCTTCAGGACGTAGGAATCCACAAAATGGAGTGGCCAGCAAGGAGCCCCGATTTGAATCCTATTGAGCATGCTTGGGACGAGCTGGACAGACGTGTGAGAAAACGAATTTCACCAAACAACAACGGACTGCACTACGGGAATCCTTCAGCAATCATCACTTCTATGGTTATTTATTTATTTATTTGGAAACTCAACAGCTTATTACTAATTTACATGATTAGATGTTCACCTCACTGTCAATGAACAGCCCAGTGCAGTTGCATCAACGTTACTTGCAAACTTAGTAAACACACACATTGCACAGTAACAGTGAGATGATAACAATTATCTCTTAAGCCAATTACAGAGTTTCACGGCATGGATAAAGCTAGTTAGGTTATGTTAATTAGCTACACACAAGTGCAGCTATTAGTGATTATGTGGGATTGAAGACTCATTGATCACTTTAAATCAGAGTTAAAAGTATGTAAACATGGGTATATTAATTAGACAAAGGGAAAAACAAACAAGATATTCGCGAAATCTAGCATCATGAATATCATGCTTAGTTGAAATATATCACACATAATCCTTAATCCTAAGAGTTATGAGAGTTAAGAGTTATGGCATAAACAGTTCACTAAACAATCAATTTACTAAACAATATCTGCTTGACTTGTCTCCGGTATGATTGTTTGGATAAATGAAATATGTCGACATTTTCAAATCTCTCAGAGTAGATGTGAGGCAGTCGGGTCATAACAGCATTTCTACCTAATTTTGTGCGGTAGCCAGGGATACTGAATAACTTTGTATGTCTGGTACGTGTTTTTGGGGTACAGAAGTCCATACATGATAGCAGATCACTGCTGTCCAAACGATCTCGCAGGATATCAAAGAGCAAAAGCATATCCAACATCTTACGTATATCTACAAGGGGAAGCATACCATAGTGTTTGCAGTCTCGGGCATAGGAATCATGACGTTTACGGGCTTTGAAGTTTAGAAATTTTACGTACTTTTTCTGTAGATTTTCTATTCTCTTAGTATATACCTCGTATTGGGGTGACCAGATTGGGCTACAGCATAGACTAATATATATAAGACTCAGTACTCCAAAATACTACGCACATATGCAAAGTATACAATCTTTAGACTATGACAACACCTAAAATGCCTCCCACCGGCAGATTAAAAGTCTGACTCTTCTGATTAGTTCTTTCCGGCAACCTTTATTGCCTTTGTACTGTGTGAACCTCTCTGGCGCCCGAATTTATTATCTAATTATTTAATTTCATTTTGGGCGAACACATAATTTTTTTAAATTCAACTAAAACATTTAATCTATTACATTTGTTCGTTCCAATTCGAACCAAGCGCTTCCAAACATCCTTTATAATGCGCACAGCGAATGAATGGAACTCACTACCTGCGTCTGTATTTCCGAACGCATTCAACCCGAATCTCTTCAAAGTTAGAGTGAACAGGCTTCTTCTGGGTAAGCTCACTCCATCGACTCGGTCTCTGTTACCTATGACCTAGACTAGAGTCAAGAGCAAACCCATTACAAATAAAAAAAAACCTCCAATTACTTTTCTTGACTTGAATTACGCGCTCATCGAAGAATGGGAGAACATTCCTCAGCATATGCTGAGAATTTTATTTGCCAAATGGCCCCAATTTTTTAAAACATTTAATTTAAAATTTGAACACAATATTTAAGTTTTTAGTTGGTAATATTCTGATGCGCTGTTCAATGTACTTCAATATTGCAGACGGCGTCATTAAGCTAGCCTTTTCCGTTTAGGAGTAATTTGGTAATATGTCACTGTAACTTTTTCATTGCTCACGAGTGTATAAGGACGGAAGTGTTCAAATTAAAAAAAATAAGGTTTGCACCTTTCAATGTTTTTGATCCTGCATACTGCTCGAAGACACTTTTTTTGAACTTAAAAGTCATTTCCCTATCCGTAGAGTCGTTGCAATGATGACGAGATCCATCTCTACTAATGTCTAATTGTTGCGTGTTCAATAACAAGAGATGGCACAGTGCCACAGTTCATCACACAGCGCATCAGTGCATCAGATCATAGATATCGGTGGACGACGGCTGTAGCCAGCCACAGCCACAGCCTCTAGCTAGAGCCACTTCAGAGAGCCCCTAGACAAGTGACAATCCATCGAAGAAAGCGTAGCGATAACTATTGCAATATGTAAAAAATTGGGATTGTCTATCGAAATGTCCCGTGATCAATCCCTTACATTTTGGCATTTCGACCATCACCATCGCTAATATCGAATGATACTTGTCAAGAGACTCGCTGGACACCATCGCTTTCGCAGGATCGTCCTTACAATAACCTTCATATAAGTCTAAGTCTACTCGATCGTTAACCTTGATTCTCGACGGGTGCTTTCCTAAAATTTCAAGTCAAACGACACAAACACTCGATACCATTAACTTTATCGGCGCATTGGCAACTGTGACTCATTTTAAATACTATCTTTGTATTACATCTCACAGATTTTCACCATATATCGGGCAGTAATTACTCATTAGCAGACTTTGTTTTAAGCAATTCGTTCTTGCTACAGTTATCTTTAGGTTGAATTTCCTAAAGCAGGATTTGCTTTGTTGTTGTCTATCTATGGCTGTTATTATAAAACACAATTAAAAATATATACCGACGTTTTTGTGTCGTAATCGTGCGTGGTAGGTGGGTGAAATATTATCTTGCTGGATAAAGTGTAGTATTTAATCAGCGGACTCTTTCTAGTGAGGCATTAGTTCAAGAACAGTGAAACAGCAACATGATCATCCTAGCACTGCTGATCGTCGGCGCGGTAGCGCTGTACTTGTATGGGACAAGAAACCACAACTATTGGAAGGACCGAGGAGTCAAACATGACAAGCCCATTCCAATTTTCGGGACGGACGCCAAACGGTACCTCCTGCAGGCTAGCATCGCGCAGATGTCGGCGGAGACTTACTGGAAGTACCCCGGCGAGCGCTTCGTAGGCTACTACCGCGGCTCCATCCCCGAGCTGGTGATCCGCGACCCCGACCTCGTGAAGCGCATCATCACCACCGACTTCTCGTACTTCTACTCGCGCGGCCTGTCGCCGGCACACAAGGTCATCGAGCCACTGCTGCGCAACCTATTCTTCGCGGACGGAGACCTGTGGAGACTGCTGCGGCAGCGCATGACGCCCGCCTTCACCAGCGGCAAGCTGAAGGCCATGTTCCCTCTGATCGTGGAGCGCGCGGAGAAGCTGCAGGCGCGAGCGCTTGAGGCCGCCGCCGCCGGCCACCCCATCTGTGCGCGCGACCTTATGGCGCGGTACACCACTGACTTCATCGGTGCTTGCGGTTTTGGCCTCGATGCCGACTCGCTCAACGATGAAAACTCACCCTTCAGAAAGCTTGGCATGAAAATTTTCAACATTACCTTTAAACGCACCATCGTTATTTTCTGCAAAACCATTTTCCCCGGATTTTTCAAGAGCATGAAGTTTCTTGGTCAGGATCTCGAAGATGACATTTTGACGCTCGTTAATCAGATCCAAAACCAAAGGAACTACAAGCCTTCTGGCCGGAATGACTTCATAGATTTTCTGATGGAATGGCAGCAGAGAGGAAAGATCGTGGTCGAGTCTCTGGAGGAGACGATGCCGGACGGCAGCCCGAAGGCGGTGCAGCTCGAGATGAATGACGTGCTGGTCGCAGCGCAGGCCTTCATCTTCTTCGCGGCCGGCTTCGAGACGTCGTCGTCAGCCACCAGCTTCACGCTGCACCAGCTCGCCTTCCACCCTGAGGTGCAGCGCAAGGCGCAGGCCGACATCGACCGCGTGCTGGCACGCCATGGTGGCCGGCTCAGCTACGACGCCGTCAAGGAGATGACATACCTGGATTGGGTGCTGCAGGAGGGCATGCGCATCTTCCCTTCGTCTGGTATGCTGCTGCGCCAGTGCGTGCGCGCCTACACCATCCCCGGCACCGACCTCACCATCGACCCCGGCGTCAAGATCAACATCCCGCTGGTGGCGCTCCACAACGACCCGCAGTACTTCGACAACCCTAAGGAGTTCCGCCCCGAGCGCTTCGCCCCCGAGGAGGTCGCCAAAAGGCACAAGTTCGTGTACCTCCCTTTCGGAGACGGACCCCGCTCTTGTATCGGTGAGTAGATACCATAATTTAATCCCTTTAAATTCGTTTGCGTTGAGTATTAACAGAGCCATCTATTAAAAACTAACGGAAACTACGAAAAACATAGCTTTCTGAAAAATGGAACGCCGAAAAGATTACGAACTTCAACAGAATAAATAACAGATGTCGTTAGCTGTATTTATAAAATTCTCACAAGAATATACTTTACTAACTATATCGGGTTCTAAGGATGGCTAATATGTTTACATACTCGATAGAAGACATCGAACCGAAGCTCTTCGTTAAATAAAAAGGTTTTATTTTCCCGTTATCAAATCTACGTGTTTTGTAGGTACTATTGACTGGTTAACTAACAAAATGTTCGTTTGGTTCAGGTGGTCGGCTGGGACAAATGCAGTCGCTGGCAGGGCTGGCGGCCGTGCTGGCCCGGTTCAGCGTGTCACCGGCGCCCGACACGCTTCGTGAGCTGGTGTCCGATCCCAAGTCCAGCATCGTGCAGAACATCGTGGGTGGCATCCCGCTCATCTTCACGGCGCGCGACCTCCCCGCCGCCACCGCTACACAGACAGACACTAGTCGCTCGCTGTAGCCTCCCACCTCTAAGATATGCATCGTACAGGGAGTTTATGCGTAGGACTCTCATGGCTTAAAATACCGAGCCACTTCTGAAAGTTTACCCACTCGTCTGGAATGTTTAGATACTGTTCGTTTGGACCCGCGTTGTGGTCGTAGCCTCGTCTACGTCGCGGCTGTATATTGACGAACGCTCTCGGAAATACTCGAGTGAAGTGACAATTACTTTTATTTATATTGTTTTATATAATTTCGTTAGGATAAGGAGTGATGACTGTCTCGCGTTGCTGATCTGAGAACTGCTTGTTAAACTGAATGTTCTGTTTGAGTAGTTTTACTAAGTAATATTTTCTCAATATTAATCTCTGTTGAGTAAAAGGTTAAGAATGAATTCAAATGTTATCAAAAATAACATTATCTTGAATGTATCTATTAATATTAAGAATATGATAAATTATAGCTGTAAGTGTTTAAATTAAATATACCTTTAAAATAAAATTAATTAATTGTTTTCTTTATGGTCAACTTGATATGCACACCTTTCTTTTTGCCGAATTTCCAAAAAGGAGAAGGTTCTATGCACGATTTTTTTTAAATGTATTTTCACCGATTACTCCGTCAATTATGGACCGATTTTGAACATTCTGTTTTTGTTTGAAAGCGTATACTCTCGAGATAGTCCCATTGTCACAAAGTCAGGATCTGATGAGGGAATCCCATGAAAATCGAGGTAAGTCACACTCAAATTTTACAGGCATACACGTAGGTGAAAGGGTGAAGTGGAGCTGATGATGAAAACCACAGATGGCCACTGGAACATCTCAATAAGAAATATGTTTTGGGTGTAAGATATCTTGTAAAGGTTGTTTGTAGGGATATTGAATGAGAGATTGAAATGTTCACTGAAAACCGTGTATTGTTAAGAAAAGGTTACAAATGTTTGTTAATAGAGCGAGGGAGCACGCGCGACAGCACTTAATGCTAACCGATCACGTACTGAGTTTAATTAAATGTAAATCGGGCGCACGGTTGACGCAGTGGTTGAGCGATTGACTGCTGCGCTGCGTGTCGCGGGTTCGATTCCCGCACGGAACAAATATTTGTATGACCTACAGATAGTTGATCCGGCTCTGGGTGTTTGTGTGTGTGAGCTTATATGTTTGTAAACGCACCCACGATACAGGAAGAAATTCCTAGAGTGGGGCAACGTTTTTAAAAAAAAAAAAAAAAAGTTGGGTCGCTTGACGTAAACGCGTTTAGTGATGATTTGACTGTAAATATTATAGTTATGATGTGCGTTTCGTCGTACATGCTCCCGGGCGAAAATATTACAAAAACTTATGCTAATAAAAATATTATAAATTAAACAATATCATCCCTAGTGTAAAAGTTACGTCTTTGTGGCCTAGGGGACGTTGTTTGGTCATGTACAGTATTTAAGCTAGCGTTGCTAGCTATCACATTCACTTCACTGGGCTAACGGTCAGCCGCTATGTTCTGCTTTCGCGGAAGTTTCACTTGATTCACTTCACTAGAATATAAATTAATGTTTCGCGAAAATTTTACTGTAGGTTCAGTCTGCGTGAGGTTTCTGGTAGACGCCTTCCTTCTGCGCCACAGGAACACCGCTGCTGCTACAATGGACGTGCACAACAAGCCATAGCAAATGGCGTATTGATGAACGTCATATTGTGTTGATAGGCTAAGGTGATTTCGATCGATCTCGATTGAAGTGTTTGCTGTAGCTGTTTTCAATTGTTTTATCTGTTGGCCGATGCTTTCTAATGTTTGGTTTAGCGGATCTACAGATGCCGTGTAGTCTGATAGGGATATGTTTACTAAATGATGGAATTCGGTTATCTGTGGAGTTTCTATTTCAAGGTCAGATTTTATGGTGTTACCCGAATGGGAACGAGAGTATAGAGCAAAGTCTTTGCCTTTAATTATGCTATTGATATACTGATTATACCAGCTCCACTGTTTTGCTTGTAGGTAACTTGATCTTGACAGATGATCCTGATCGGATGTGTTGCAGCAATAATATAGATACTTAGATGGGTCGTTAAACTCAATCCACATATCACTGCACTGAGATTTGCTTACTACACATTGATTAGTGTTGTGATTGATCTTACAGAACTTCTCGTCAGTGGGAAGATATTTGACTGGCTTGTCGATTGTACACAAATATAAATATTACAGAGCTCGACTATCATCTTGCCAATACGCCAATTAGTAAAGTAAGTTTTTTCCGCGATCTTGGTGTTCTGCTAGATTCAAAGCTCCATCTGGATGCTCATATAGAAAAATTGTTAACAAGGCCTACCAAATGTTTGGTTTTGTTATGAGATCTTCCAAGGATTTTCGTCGACCTTCCACCTTTTTGCACTTATACAAATTAATAATTAGCCCACAGTTAGAGTTTGCAGTGCCTATTTGGAACCCTTTTTAACCGACTTCGCAAAAAGGAGGAGATTATCAATTCGATTGTATTTTTTTTTTTATGTGTGTTACCTCAGAACTTTTTATTGGGTGAACCGATTTTGATGATTCTTTTTTATTCGAAAGCTGGTGTTTGTCATGTGGTCCCATTCAATTTTCATCAAAATTTGATGAAGAACTTCGGAGATATACATCAGAACTCTTCAATAAATGACGGCAAATCACTCGGGATAGCTGCAATCGCATGTCTGTTTATTGTTTTCACCATTTTATAACATAACATCACACTGGTACGCAGGTGTGAACAGTTCACCCTGGTATACTCTCATTCCACCGGTTTTTTTTTTAATTTAAGTTTCATGTTATTAATTCTATTCTGGCTTGACTTTGGGCGTTATAGGTACCTAGCCTGTACTCGTAGAACTGGTGCATTAAGTACCACAACTAAAAATTGAAAAATAAAAATCTTTTTACAAAAATTACCATCGACTTTCAAACGAAAACACTACAAAGTGAAAAATAACTTCAATTTCGGAAGTCGGTGTCAAATACGAAAAATGAAAACAGGAATACCGACTGCCGAAATTGAAGTTATTTTTCACTTTGTAGTGTTTTCGTTTGAAAGTCGGTTGTAATTTTTGTAAAAAAGATTTTTTTACGTAAAATATAGTGATAGATTAGAATTCGTACAACGTAAATACCTTCGTGCTATGAATTTTAGATGTTATCGGAATAAAATGTCATACCACTTACTTCTTAAAAAGTATGATCTTCTGACCTTAAAGTCAAGACGGAAACTTCTAGAAGTTATGACTCTGTTCAATGTGTCCCGCAATCATTTTGATTGTCCGGTCCTAGTTAGGAGTCTGAGTTACCTGGTTCCTCGAAAAGTACATGTACGTGAGGTACGCACTCGACATCTATTTGCTACCAGCCTCTGTAAATCCAACGCTGGCTCGCGTTCACCACTTCATAGTTTGGTTAAGACATATAACACTGCAGCAGAGTGGGGAGCAGTGGTGGCCCAGTGGTAACGGCCGCGACTTACAAATTGTAGGTTGTGGGTTCGAACCCAGGCAGGCGCTTTTCTTTGTGAAAATTATTTCATCACCACTGCTCTCAAAAACGGTGAAGGAAAACATCGTGAGGAAACCGGCATGTCCTAGAACCAAAAAAATCTAAGACATGTGACATCCACCAACCCGCACTGGGCCCGCGTGGTGGATTACGGCCCATCCCCTCTCACAGAGAGGAGGCCTGTGTCCCAGCAGTGGGAACATTAATAGGCTGATGATGTGATGTGATGATGTGATATAACACTGAATTTAATTCAAATGACATTCTTTTTCTTCGTAAAATGCATTTAAGAAGCAAATCCAAGCAACCCTAAAGGATCAGCAAATTAATACATAATTAACGTAATGTTTAATAATACGCACACAAACTTACTTTTAGGGTTCCATACCCAAAGGGTAAAAACGGAACCCTATTACCGAGACTCCGCGATCCGTCTGTATGTCTGTCTGTCCGTCTGTCACCAGGCTGTATGTCATGAACCGTGATAGCTAGACAGTTGAAATTTTCACAGATGATTTATTTCTGTTGCCGTTATAACAACAAATACTAAAAACAGAATAAAATAAATATTTGAGTAGGGCTCCCATACAACAAACGTGATTTTTTGGCCGTTTTTTGCGATAATGGTACCGAACACTTCGTACGCAAGTCCTACTCGCACTTGGCTGGTTTTTTTTACTAGGCTTTTGAAATTAAAACTTTTCCTTGTTTTTGTATGAGGACAACTTTAAAAAACTGCGTATATCTCGGCAACATTTTTTTATTTTTTTTTTTATTTGTTATGATTTTGCTCTTGACTCTAGTCTAGGTCATAGGTGACAAAGACAGAGTCGACGATGGAGTGAGCTTACCCAGAAGAAGCCTGTTCACTCTAACTTTGAATAGATTCGGGTTGAATGCGTTCGGAAACACAAACGCAGGTAGTGAGTTCCATGCATTCGCTGTGCGCATTATAAAGGATGTTTGGAAGCGCTTGGTTCGAATTGGTAGAATGGTAACAAGGTAAGGATGATAAATTGCAGTGCGTCTAGATGCCCGATGGTAGAAGGGGGCTGGTGGGATGAGGTCGTGGAGTTCTTGAGCACACTCATCGAAGTACAGTCTGTAAAAGACCGACAAGCAGGCAACTTTGCGGCGATGAGCAAAGCTGTGATGCTTGGCGACCACCAGTTCAACGTCGCCAATGAGCAAGCTCTGCGTTCCACTGCGTCACGCGCGGCAAGCTGATACTTAGCTGAGCCGTCCCAAAGGTGGCTTCAATACTCCATGCAAGATCGGACTTGAGCTTTGTATAGGGTTAAAAGCTGTCGTATATGTCGGTATCGCATCACTCTATTTAGGATGCCCAGTTTTTTTGCCGCAATTTGGGCTTTGTACTCAATGGAGGCGCCGAAGTTGAGACTGGATGTCAACTAGGCCTAGGAGCTCGAGCCGATCAGTCACAGGAACAGACGCACCCCGAAAAGTAGGCGTTTGATCGAACAGACTCCTTTTAGCGGTAAAAAGACACGCCTGTGTTTTGATGGCGTTAAAAGAGACCAGATTGTCATCAACCCACTGGGAGACAAGGCTTAAGGTCAAATCTGTCCGCTCCACCATAGCCTCCCTCAAGGAACGAACTTCATCCACGCTGGTTTTTGCGCTGGACAAGTATCTCTCTGAAACAGTACTGTCATCTGCGTACCCAACAATACCAGTCTGAAGTAGGTCATTGATGTGCAGCAGGAAAAGAGTTGCAGAGAAAACAGACCTTTGAGGAACTCCATACTCTTACAGAGTATGGAACGCGTACTTAATAGTAAGCTCCTGGCATACCTAGAAGCCAACGACATCCATCGAAAAAGAGCCAATTTCACCCGGCTCCATCTTTCCGAGGTGTAACCGTACCGATAACGAACCATCTTGAGCTTCTTGGCGTAACGTTGACATCGACACTCAATTTTGGCCCATACATTGAGGCAAAGGCTCAACTGGCTGCCAAAAAGTTGGGGATCCTTGCGAAGGTGAGACGGTACTTCACGCCAGAGCAGCTGCTTAAGTTGTATCAAGCGCAAGTTCGATCTTGATGCACTAGAGTCGATCGAAAACGGGCCAAGAGGCTCATCGGAAATGAGGCATTGGTCGAGTCAAAGCTCCAAAGCCTTGAACATCGTCGTTGAGTTGCCAGCTTGTCGGTTTTTTATCGGTTGCATTTCGGGGTGTGTGCGATGGATTTGCATAATCTAATTCCGCCCAGCCCGTTTCATCATCGGACTACCAGACGTACGGCGATGCGCCATCGGTACGTGGTGGACATTCCACCCATACGCACTAAACGTTTTGGAAATACTTTCATTATGCGTACAGCTAAGGAGTGGAATTCCCTGCCGGAGTCTGTGTTTCCAGATAGCTACAACCTCGGGTTACTTATAGGCAAGCGTGTAACACCGTCGACCACATCATCGCTTACCATCAGGTGAGATAGTGGTCAAGCGCGAGCCTATCTATAATTAAAAAAAAAAACATCATTTCGCAGAAAATCGTTTGGCATACACTCATTTACCATACATTCAAACTAATAATTTTGTGAGTCAGAAACATCTTTAGGCATAAATTTCATATCGATAGTCATTAAAAGGCAGAACCATCATACTGCAGGAAGTTCACAGTCAGAATCGCCTTTTGGCATACATTTGATATCTATATTAATTAAAATACTCATCTATCACATTACCTACAGATAATTCATAGTTAGAGTAATTTTGTATTTTTTACCATAGTAAAACATTGATAGAACACATTTTTTTTTTGTTTTAATTCGCTGTATGAAGCATGCAAACCTGCAAACAAGCATGCATGCATGTGAGCATGCAGCATGCAGCAGGCATGGTTTCTGTCACGGCACCGGCGCTGCGGGACTCTGGCGGTCCCACGCGAGCTTATCTTCGCAGATGGTTTTAACGCTCACCAACGCAGCTTCGGCTTGCTGGCCGGCTTCACCGGCCCCTACACGCCTACGCGGGCTTAAATTACTCTCTAGGGGTAGGGCAGACAAGACTACGTGGAGTCGGTTTTGCAGCGATTCGTTTCTGTCACTATAACTTTTGTAACACAAAATATTGACTATTTAAGACAGTATTTATGATTTTAATTTTAGGTACTCGTAAAAATGCTATTTTATACAAATGTCTAGTAAAATTATTCCAAATGAATTTCTGCCATCTTCATAATATGCCAAGTGAAATTATGCCAAATAAAATTCTGCCATCTTAAAAGTAAGCCATTGTAAATTCGGACAAAGAAACATTCGGCCAAACAACAATTATATTTAAAAAAAAATGCCTTAAGAATATTCGTTTAAAGAAGATTATGCCAAGTGTGTTATGCCAAATAAATTTCGGAGTATCAAGATTCTGCCACATAGAGGGAACTCCATCGCGGACATAAACACAGACCCCAGCTTGCTTCTTAAACTTGTGTTCAAGTGAGTAACCCGGGTAGTTGAGGTACGCCACGTCCAACGGGGTTGTTATCTTCGTCTCCGTTAGGAAAAACAGGTGCGGCTTCTCGGTGTCAAGGTGGTGGTGGACCGGATCGAGATTAGAGTGCAACCCCCTGATGTTAGTGAGGTGCACTTTTAGTGGGAGGAAGTGCAGCCGTTGTTTCACCATATTCTTCTTTGCTTTGGTCATGTTTTTTTATTCAGAGTTTGCTGGGGAAGAAGTTGAACTGTCGAGGCGCTGCTCAGTGAACCAAGTGGAACTCTTAAGATAACCCAACCTATAGGGAACTCATTTGGAGACTGCGGGGACGCCCGAACCCCCCTGGATATGGCCACCGGGTCCTCCCATCCAGTCGCCACCTGGCACGGTGAAGCATACCGGGCATTTTCGCGAGTTGGCGGGGCAGCCTTTGGCACGTGGCTAGCGTGCTACTTGGGCCCCCTACTGACTGCGGTCGGCCAACGGCTGGCACCGTGCTTCGGATCCCACTACCATCAAAAATGAGTTACCCGACAAGCTTTGCCCAGAGACCAAGACCGGTTCTGAACAGCGTAACTGACATCCTCCTTCTCCCCCAAAGGCACTGGCAGTCCAATACACCGACGGAACACAGCAAGCTGCTTGGCGTCGGGCTCCGGTGGGATGGTGGTCGCGAGCCAGGCGGCCCCTTGCGGAGCCTACCACCGCTTAAGTGGGATCGTTCAGCCGTACCACAGGCAAGCTTGTGGTGCCGTTGCCCGGGATTGACCGCCTGGAGGTAGATTCCATACCCACCCCAAAAAAATAAATTCCTAAATGCCGAGAACTGGACTCTTTTTGCTTGGATGCCTACAATTATTTATTTATATTTATTTATTTATTCATTAACACATACATTTGTTTTAACAGGTAAGACCCTTTTTTTTTTTTTTTTCGGGGCGGAAAATCCTCATTTGATGTCCTCCGCCCTGGGGCGGGTGGAGGGGTCTGTCAGACTCGTACTGACTAAAAACCACCCCGGTGTTCCATCTCACACCTACGCTGGGGGTCGCGGGAACAACGATACTTCCGCAACCCCCGGCTAGTGCTGGCCCGCCTTTGCGGGCCACGACCTCGGGTTTGGGGGAAGTGAGGTGTTGGACTCCCCCCGCGACGTCTAAGAGGAGCGCGCGTGGAACACTACGCGCCTCCACCTCGGGTCCTGATGTGTGGGGGGCGAAGGACTCGGGGACGTCCGTCGCCCCCTTCCCTGCTGGACCCATAACAGGTAAGACCCAAGCTAACAAAAGTAGTCATAAATTACTAATAGCAGTCCCAAGTAATGGGTCTGGGTAGAAGCACAAGTTACACAGTGGACAACACACTAAGTGTCACCCTCTGGAATTCCGCCAAAGAGCAAGAAAATATGTCCAAACGCAGAGAGATGCTATTAAGTATTCCTACTGCACGAATCACTGGTGTAAACTTTAATAAATTTGTACGGGTTGCCGGGACTTGAAAAAGCCCCTCCCTAGGTCCTAACCGTAGCTTCCTGTTTGGAACGAGCAATCCCAACGATTCCAATATTTGTGGATTATTCAGCTAGTAGAATTAGCGCAAAACATACAAAGCAAAGAGAGCAGTGGTGGCCCAGTGGTATCGGCCGCGACTTACAAGTTGTAGGTCGCAGGTTCGAGCCCAGGCAGGCGCTTTACGTTGTATAAATTATTTCATCACCACTGCTCTCAAAACGGTGAAGGAAAACATCGTAAGGAAACCGGTATGTCATAGAACAAAAAATTCGAAGACGTGTGATATCCACCAAACCGCAATGGACCCGCATGGTGGATAGCTGCCCATTCCCTCAGAGGAGTCCTGTGTCCCAGCAGTGGGAACATTAATAGGCTGATGATGATACAAAGCAAACAAAGCTTAAATGCGCCTTCATCAGTTTAGGGTCTTGCAACTAGATTACCAAGTTCGAAAGGAAGAGCTTAATATATCCACAGATGTCCATACTCAACCTCTCAACTTCTATTCGTGACTTCCGTCTTATGCAATCAAGGGCTAATGTGGACTACCGTTTGTTTGTATTGTCCAGCTGGACCAAATATCATGTTACTATTTCATACTCACAAAAATATGACCTCAGTAGAGCTTCCGAAAGAGTCGGTCTTAAGATGAACATTAACAAAACCAAGGTGATGTTAAATGCCCATGTTACACCCACTCCTATCAAGGTCGGAGACTCTATACATTCGAAGTTGTGGACGACAATGTCTACCTGGGACAAACGATCCAGTTGAGTAGGGCCAACTTCGTGAAAGAGGTCAACCGTCGAATCCGACTCGGCTGGGCAGCGTTTGGGCAGTTGCGTGGTATCTTCTCGTCCAACTTACCACAGTATTTAAAGCCGAAAGTCTATAATCAGTGATAACCTATGGCTCTGAGACGTGGTCGCTCACAGAGGGCCTCATCAGAAAGCTTACAGTCACCCAAAGGACAATGGAGAGGTCTATGCTTGGAGTTTCCTTGCATCGAATCAGAAATGTAGAGATCCGCAAGAGACCAGGGCCTGCAGTCTCGACATAGATAACGATCGATAACTCGTAACGATCGGTCGATAAGTCCTAACGATCGTTAAATATGGATTTTTGGTAGTCTCGACTTTCAAAGCTATCGATTTTTGACGTTTGTCATCGTTAACTTAGCGTATATTTACGATAAGTTAACGATTTATCGGTATGATATCGGATTTCCTAGCGAGCATTTTTGACAGCCCGATAAGTATTCGTAACGATCGTTAACATTGGTTTTTTGAGTTTACGCAACAATAAATAAATAATAATTGGAGTAATATGGCTGTATCGTATTTAGCGTGGGCTTTGGTCGTGCTCCAACACAGACGCGATATAATAATGAGGTGGCAAATTGCACAAAACCGGCGTGAAAGTGAAAACCCTTTGGATATAGAGGATGGCTAAATTCTCTATATTTACCGAATAAACAAGGACATGTTTCATGAACTTCGCCCATCTATTCAAAGACTATGGCCTTACGGACTTTCTTTCTGTGGATTCTCAAGTGAGTGTCTTTGCGTTGGGTACCTACCGTGCCTAAATAATATTTCTTTTATTTTTTTCTAATATCCAAGATGTACATAAAATTTTCTTCTTATTAATAGATACTGACGGCACTCCGATTTTACGCTAGTGGGTGCTACCAACTACCAGTGCTAGTACCAGTGCTAGCTTGCAGTGGGGCTGCAGCATAAGCCAAAATACATGCTGTAACTTAGGCTATCAATGAAAACCTTTTAAGAAGATATGTCAAATTTCCCATAACCCAAGAAGAACGGTGGGCAGTTAAAGAGAAGTTTAGAAATGCTGCAACACCCTGGGACACCGGAGTATCAATAAACGAATGCTCATTGTTCAGCCAGGAACGTCGTTGTAATATGCTTTGGTGTGCTAAATTCTGTTTTTAGGTATCTATCACACCAACGCCAGTGGCTAGTGGTGTATGGCTCATACATCATATGAGCCATACACTGCTAGCCTAATAGTCAATGCATGTGCAGTGATACACAACATACACATAAAATATAAATTACATGAACCGGAGGTCACTACACCTATGCAATTAGTGGACAATTATGGTTGAGTTCATGATGATGGCCTAGAAGTTACAGGTGCCAAATCAATTGATTTATTTTAAGGTATTCATTTAATATTTTATTATATTATATTTCCTTTATTCAATTAATGTACATACTAAAAACATTTTAAAATATTAGCTTATAAAAAAAACATATAACTAAATAGTAGCCCACCGGTATCAGGTCCAAGCTACCGGTGAATATATTCTATTTATTAATTACCTATATTTGCAGAAAATATAATTTTCCCCAGATCTTTATACCTATTTCATTGGAATCTCCATTTATTTGAGCCAAAGGTGATAGATAATGACTTACAGCATCAAGTCTGCCTTATGTAAAACCATTGTATGAATACTCCTAAAATCTTGTTTTTGTTATACAGAACTTGTATCGTGCACTGGGCGAGCTGTTGCAGAGTGCATAAGAAGAAGACTCATTAATACTAGATTTACATAATTTTATTTTATTGACCCTCTGTGATTTAAATAAAAAACATATAAATTCATTTAATATTTTTATTTACAAATGTTGTAAAAGCATCAGCTATTTTATTTGCAGCCTATGCAAATAGCATTCCCGCCTCGGCTTGTACCTTGGCTGCCTCAGCCTGCATCTTGGCAGCGTCTGCTTGCACTTGAATTGCAGCTGCCAGCATCTGTAAAAAAGTTAGATGTACTAAAAATGTCTCTTAATACCCTCTAGCGTGCTTGTGATTCTAATAATAAAAAAGGAAATAGCATAACAATATCAAAATATTTCTTTTTATTTCACATAGGCCTTCATAGGCACTTATAAAACGTCGACAAAAGGTGCACAGTTCGGGTTGGTCATTTCCTATGGAGAAGAACCTTCAAGAAACTCCACGGTTACTCTTTTGAAACTTTTTAACGTCCGGGCAGTCGATGCCAAATGTGTACTCTACACCAATTAAGGATGTCATACATGTCTCCACCTCAGTCAAAGGAGCAGTGATGATGCCTCGGTTGCCAGACTGTATGATTTATTTATTTAATTTTGCTGCCTTAGTTCAAGCTGTAATTAGAATAGTGTATTTTACTAAATATAAATAAAACTGACGTGGATTGTACTTACAATTAAAAAGCAACTTGTGATTTAATGTCATGCACTGCTCGGGCTACTTGATGGATTCCTTGGCAACCTCCTTCCAGCCTGTTTCAAAATTTGCCCGTGTGAGGATATGGTCGGGCTTCTAAAGTCGCCAAAAGCGGATCAATCTGCCCCGAAGTATGCCTGAAACATTTAAGATATTCATTAAGTAAACATAAACACGAACTTCTTTGGAAATACGCAAAGTATTCAATTTAGTACCAAAAATTGAAATCGAAAATTGTTGTAGGTTGTATTTACCTGACGCTCACGCTGCTGGCACTCGGGCTCGGGCCTGCGACTTTGACACTGTCCTCCACCATCAAAATACGGTTCTTTTCCAGTTTTTCTATCAATTCCAATTCTATCTCAATGTCATAATTTGTGTACAAACAAAGTTGACATTGACAGTTTGTTTCCCATTTTCAACGTCTGTGTTGCAAGGAAGCAAACTATTTTCTTCTTTGCTAGGCGTATTCTTAAAAACGGTATATGCTACTTACCCGTTTGTATGCAAAAAAGTGTTAACATGATAAGGTTTATCTATCTTCTGTAGAATTTTCAAAGAAAAATAGTTTTTTTTTAATATCTTGTCTACGAATTTTCCCTAAACTACAAGGATTTTTTTCAACTGCCATAATTTTACAATAAAATCACCGCACTATGAATACGAACATCGTTATCGTACCGACAACGCTAAGTCAAGTTAGTGACCGATTTTGCACGATAACTCGGCTGTCGAGACTTGCATTTAACGTTAGCGTCGTTACGGCAAGCGTATTTTATCGGTAAAAGTTAACGATCGTTAGCTCACTTATCGATCGCTAACTAAGTCGAGACTGCAGGCCCAGGTTTACCGACATAGCGCGAAGAATTGCCAAACTTAAGTGATAGTGGGTAGGGCACATTGCTCGCAGAACGGGTGGCCGATGGGGCAAAAAAGTTCTGGAGTGGCGACCGCGAATCATAAGACGTTGCGTGGGAAGGCCTCCCACTATGTTGACCGATGACCTGATGAAGGTTGCGGAGATCCGCTGAATGCGGGACGCACGGGACCGGTCAATGTCGCGACGCTTGGGGGAGGCCTATATCCAGCAGTGGACGTCTTTCGGCTGATTTGATAATGATGATTATGACTCACGAAAATATCTGAACATCTGGGGGCACTGCGGTGCAACAACTCGAGCGAACAAAGGTACAGCCGTACCATCCTTTTCTCGAAGCCATTCAGGACATTTTCGATCTTAACGATCTAAAAGCAGACGAAATTTAGATTGGCTTTATATATTTCCATCCTCTCGTTTCACTATTATTATCGACTGGCTTCATAGTGAAAGTGCAATTTAACCTACTTGTTTCTCTTCTCTGTTCCTTGTGGTTTCTGGATCCCGTGTGAATGTGCGATACATGCCGAACTGTCAGGATACCGGCGGCGGTTGTCGCGTTAACAATATGAACTGAGTGCCGCCGCCTACAGTATGTGTGATCGGCAGGTTGAAGCCAAATCCTGCAGATACAGCGAGGTACAACTTTGACAAAGAGTTAAGTTAACTAGAAAATAAATAAGTCGAAACTGCTACAATACTCTTTATTTATTTAAACTTCATGCAACATATAGGTACATAAGCGGACTTAAAGCCTGAGGCATTCTCTACCAGTAAACCAAGGGTGGTATAGAGATAACATGGCAGGTGCATAAAAAAGAAATAATTACTAAAATAAAATGTGTACACAAAAATTTATACATTGATTAAATAGACATAAATATTAATTACCATATACCATAACATTACTTGAGAGAGTGGTGGCCCAGTGGTATCAGCCGCGACTTACAAGTTGTAGGTCGTGGGTTCGAGCCCAGGCAGGCACTTTACTTTGTGTAAATTATTTCATCACCACTGCTCAAAACGGTGACGGAAAACATCGTGAGGAAACCGGCATGTCCCAGAACCAAAAATTCGAAGACATGTGACATCCACCAACCCGCACTGGGCCCGCGTGGTGGATTACGGCCCATTCCCTCTCACAGAGAGGAGGCCTGTGTCCCAGCAGTGGGAACATTAATAGGCTGATGATGTGATGTGATGTGATAATATTACTTACCATAATAAATACACAAATACCTATAAATATATATATTAAGTAATAGAAAGGAAGTTTATTGAGACTCTGCTATTGGTTAAATGCATATTGGCTGGTGGCCGTCCTGATATCGAGAGGAAGCGCATTCCAGAGAAGAATAGACTGAATGTGAAAGGAAGAATGAATAAAATCAGAAGTATTAGAAGGGCGAAGCAAGAGAAGATTGTGAGACGAACGCAGATTCCTAGCGTGTACTTCACACGCTAGGAATCGACGGGCAATAGTGGCAGCAAATTACGAAACACATTGCACGCACGTCAACGTCATTATTGACATTAGTAGTATGATAAGAGACCTAAAAGCTCATAAAACGCATTTTTTTTTGTCTCGTGTATAGGTCCCGAATTATTATTTTTACTCTAGCCACACTTGAAATAGCCCTTGAAGGTATATCGTTGATTCGACATAGAGAGTTGACCCCCCTGGTTCGCTGCGTCCCGCATGGGGGCTCGGCGGGCGGGGTACCTAACGGATCCTAACTACCTACCATTTTATTTCTATGGTCATCCTTCCGCGGAAAATCTTAACACCGCCGTTCAGCAATTGACGCGAAATGCACAACGCCATCTATCGAATATGGAGTTCAATAGTCCGAGTATCTAAAATGCGTATGATGCGATATTTTACTTCTTGAACACTTTAAATTAATCTAACTTTTGATAGCGTGAACCGATTGCGATGAAACAAAAATTAAGCAATACTTCAAGTTACGCACAATTTTTATCTATAAAATTTATTTAGATTGGTTTCGTACATTATATATTACTTACCTACCACGCAGATGCCTACCTTAGATTATAAAACTTTATTTTCCTACTACTATAGCGTTGCGGCGGTCATTTAGGAACGTACTCATGTAGTATTGCCCCACTGGCAACAGTTACATTATTTTCTACCCGACTGCCGAAGGAGGGTAATGTGTTTACTCCATTTGCTCTCGGTGTTGACTTCGAATTCACTTCACGCTACGTGGCGTGGTAATAACTGCTGCCTACTCGTATTCGTATTTATGCTCATTAGATAGTTGCTATTAAAATAATCGAGGAGCTTCTTTTGCAACACAGTATGTATGAACAATGCAGAGATAAAGAACCCCGTACCTGCATAATGACCGCCGCACGAGCAACGTTATATCGTTTTATTTCATGCAAATAATTGCAAAAAAATGCTCAAATGCATATTTACAATATTGAAACACAATATATGAATTAGTAATTACGATAAAGCAACGAGCTGCAGAACGGAGCTCAAATGGATGCACATTTGACAGAGGAGAAATTTGCGCGTTTTGACTACGCTTTTCTCTCTTCTCAACTCTCCCACCCCTCCTTCTTATCTCATACCTCACTTTCAATATCCTTGTACTTCACACGCTAGGAATCTGCGTTCGTCTCACAATCTTCTCTTGCTTTGCCCTTCTAATAGTTCTGATTTTATTCATTCTTCCTTTCACATTCAGTCCATTCTTCTCTGGAATGAGCTTTATTGTTCCCGAACCGATCCTACGTTACAATTTCACCGGTTACTAGCTTTTGCCCGCGGCTTCGCACGCGTAGACTACATGCTTCTCCTTACCTTATTTTAACAGTATGTAGAGAAAAGTAAAAAATAATGAAGATAAAAATTATATAATGTGAAAGTGTTTCTTAGGACAGACTTATACTTACCTACTTTATCATCAATACGCTCTATCCTTGTCCCGTCCCTAACCCTTCACTATTTCTGTGTTTATCTATTACTAATAATAAGTAATCATAATCATAAGTAAGTAATTAAATTAAAGTATTTCCTTATAAACAACATTTTTAACCATTTTGGATGTCGGCGCCAATATCACCAGACTATTTGATGAGCTAACACGGGAACACGCTAAATAGAACTGTCATAGGCATCGACGCCGACTCCTCCAAGCTGTCTAGCTCGTGGAGGTCGACATCAAGCTCCTGAAACACATCGGGAGATGTGACACGTGAGGCCACTTCCGGGGTGGTGACAAAGTAGACACTTTTGAGAACTTGGCACAGCTCGATAGCATCTTAGCTCGTTTGAGCCGCTGTGCCCTTAGCGTCCTTCCCGCACACTTCACAATAGCTCCATTTGGGAGCTAGGATGTGTGTGCACATATGACACCTCTCTAGTTCTCCCAGAAGCTCGTTGTATGACTAAATACATAGCCTACATTTATCTGAAAAAACCGTTGAGAATTGCCGTACTTACGATTATAATAATACCGAAAGAAAAACAAATAGGTTCTTATGACGTCCAAGCAGAGTTTTTTGTTGAATGTGGCCAATTTAGCATCTTAAACTTATATAACATGATCATTTAGGTAACTGTTTTATAAAATTATAGGTATTAACCTAACCATAATAAGTTTATACTTAACTATCACAACATTTATAAAGAGAAACCATCTTACCAGTTACTCTTAAACCATACTTCCCGCAAGACGGGCAAAATTTGGCTTTTTTCTGAATCAAATATGTGTCTTCAGGCTGCAACATCATTAAATGATTATAGAAAAAAAATATGTAGTCGGTAGTTTGAATATCAATGTAATGGATCGGAAGAGTATGTACATAAACATAATTAAATTACAGTATTATTTATTACTTACGATTTTTTGCATGTTTCTAATAATGTCAATATTCATGTAGTTGCACTGCGTACTCCTTTATAATACGTCCTTGTGGCGTAATCGTTGCCGATTAATTGAAGCGGTCACAATTATCATCGCATCTAAGAGGAATGCATCCGCGATGCAATGCATCTAACTGATAGTATGGTAGCCAGAGCTCACGTTATGTGCCGCGGATTATACCTAGGTACACTTACTTATTTCCTATCACTGATTTATTTATTATGTAGCTAGAAATTAAGTACCTACCTACAGAAGTAATGATTAGGTACTACATTCTTTACAGAATACCTATTTTTACTTTGCTACACTGCTGACCCCTAATGCAACAGCTTAAATGAAATTAAAACGAAATAAACTAAAAATTATTTTAATACAATTGCTAGACGTAAATGTTTAACATTGATAAGTTAGCTTAGATAATAGGTCCATCCCTATCCCGTCCCTATTTAATTCCTATATTTATGCGTTGAGCCATTTTATTGTTACCATCAGACTTTAAAGACTTGAAAGTATTTTTAATAATTTTTCCTTTGTAAAAGAAGGAGTTTTGTACACAACATTTCATCCCCCATGATCCGCCCCCCGGACGGGATTCCCAGAAAACCTTAATTTGCGTTAGATTTTAATCTTCAGCCCAAACCCAAAATTCGAAGATCCTCAAAACTGACCGACTTTCATACAAACTTTCATCCCCTATTTCACCCCCTTATGGGTGGAATTTAAAAAAAATCCTATCTTAGTGGATGCCTGTAAAATATAAAGTATATATGTGCAAAATTTCAAGTCTCTAGACGATTTCATTATTCCCATGACTTCATCCCCCTTTTCACCCTCATGGGGGTGGAATCTTCAAAATCACTGAGAAACGTGTAAATTATTTTTCAACCCCTGTTTCACGCTCTTAGGGGTGGAATTTCTAAAAATCCTTTCTTAGTGCTCACCTACACTACCAAAGGAACCTACGTCGCAAGTTTTATGATTGAAGTTTCAGCCGTTTGGGCTGTGCGTTGATGGTCAGTGAGTGAGTCAGTCAGTCACTTTCTTCTTTTATATGTTTAGATGTTCAAGTTTCATAATATTCGGGTAATCTATTCTAGCATTATAGGCACCTTACTAAAGAACTTGCCTATTAGGTACAACTAATAAGTGAAAAACAAAATATTTCAATAAAATACTACCGACTTCCAAATAATAGTTATTTAAATTTATGCTACAAGTGCGAGTGAGTCGGAAATCATCTTACGCACGTGTATCATACAACATTTTACTAAGCATTGTGCGAGAAAATAAAAAAATATATCTGTACCAAGCAAGAAATTAATAAAATGGCGTTTATTCAAGGGCGCTCAGCATATCCACAGATTAACTATTATAGTTCATAGTTCCTCGGGCATATCTACTGCGCATGTGCAAATAGCTGTCACGTACTCACGTCGTAACGCAAAAAGGCACGAGCAAAATATTCATTCTGCCAAACATATTTAATGAGTATTTAAAATTAATTTATTGGTCAAAATCTAAATCTAGAGTAATTAAAAACGCCTTAAATGAAGTATTAGTTTTGTTTTACCTCTTCATCTCTACTTAACTAATATTTAAAACTTTTCCCAAAAATATAAAAACTCTATGCGGCGGGCTGACGTTGGAGTTAAAAATTAAAAAAATACAGGCAAGTAAAAAGCACTAGTAAAAAAAAGTGTCACTTTCCGCACAGTTTGGCTGCTTGAAAACGCTCTTTTCGAGGACATGCAATGTAAAAACACTTTTTTTTTCTTATTTGGAAGACGGTAGTATTTTTTTTAAACAAAGTTTTTTTTTATGTTTTGGTTTTGTCAAATAACCAATTTTTTGTTATTTTTTTATTTCACAATTTATATTTTTCGCAATGTTTGGTAAAAACTTAATTTTTCATATCCAAAACACACTATTTTTTTGATTTAAAATATTTATTTTTCACCTTATTTTTACTTAATATCGAAAAAACTACCCTAATTAAAAACTTCTAAGCCAACGCAATCAAAAGATACAGCCGTTTATGCCGCAAATTTCCGCAAATTTTCGACACTCGCAAGGGAATCAAAACCTACAGGGTCATCATCATCATCCACAGCCCGACCTCGCCCACTGCTGAGCATAGGCCTCTCTCTTCTTGTACCAATCACCACGTTCCCGTGAACAGGGTACTTCCCGTGAACTCAAAATCTTGAAATTTGGTTCGAAGCAACGTCTTATAGCACTGATAAAGGAAAAATTGCGAAAACCGTAAACTTTTTGTTACATCATATAATAAAAACATTTTTATTAATTTATACTTACTACATTATGAACGCGTAGATGTATTAAATTGAAATTCATATCAAATACTCAGGTCTATAATACCGTTAAGCTGAGTTTTATACGGAACCCTCGCGCGAGTCCGACTCGCACTTGGCCGGTTTTTTTTGTATGAAGTCGATATTCTTCTCCCTAGAGTATTCTGTGCAGTGAACGCTCGATCTAGGTAGGTAGGTCTAGGTAAGTAGGGTAGGTACAGGTAGGTAGGTAAATAGGGTTGGGCACGCCACAATAGTGTCGATAAGGCCCCTCTTCGAGGAGTGGCTTGAGAGGCGTCACGGCGTCCTCACCCTTCCGCCTGACGCAGGTCCTCACCGGACACGGCTGTTTCGGGAGGTTCCTGTTCAGGATAAGGCGGGAGGAAACGCTCGGGTGTCACCATTGTGAGGATCGCCCGGAGGACACGGTAGAACATGTGGTGGAGGTCTGCCCCGCTTGGGCGGAGCAACACCGTGACCTCGTGGAGGCGATCGGCGGTGGCGACCTCTCGCGTCCGGCCCTGGTTCAGGCCATGGTACGGAGCGAGAGGGCATAAGAAATTGTCACCTCCTGCGAAGCAGTAATGCTCACGACGGAGGAGGCAGAACGCGTGTAGGAGACGCAACGGAGGTGCCCTCACGCCCCAAGCCACCGCAGGAGACGCCCCGGGTGTCGGGAGTCGCAAGCCGATTCTCGGCCACCGTAGGCGCGGGCTTGTGGACGGCGAGTAATGGGTAGCTCGCCGTCCGATAAGGACCAGGCCCGAGTCGACGGCGCGTAGTGTTCCACGCGCGCCTCAAAGAGATGTCATCAAAATTGACGGGGCCGATGCCTGTCTGGGTCGCGGATAAATATTAAATAGTTGCCACGGCCCTGGGTCAAGCAACTGAAGGAACACGGGTGGGTTTTAGTCAGTAAAAGTCTGACACGCCCTCCCGCTTCACCCAGAGCGTTGGATGATTTCCCAGCCAAAAAAAAAAAAAGAAACGTAGGTAAATAGGGTAGGAGAGGCAGTTTACGGGAGCGAAGCCGCGGGCACAGCTAGTTAAACTAATACAACTGTCACCAACAACTGCCTCGGACTACTTAAAAAAGTGATATCTATCATGAGAGTTCCCTACTTGAGATCGAATGGCGTGAGATCGAATAACACTTGTTCGAAAACGTTTACTTGATAGTACTTGAAATCGATAAATTATGAGCGCGAGAGTTCCCTACCTCGATGCATCAAAATCTCGAATAACTAGAAGCACGAATCATCCGCAGCGCGAAGGTTTATTTTTTTAAAACGTCATTTTCGACCGACCGATCGATCGATTTATAGAATGGTTCCCACAAAGTAAGTTCACCAATTTCTCCGTCAATTTTAGAGCAATTTTGAATTTTTTTTTTGTGTTTGAAAGGGTATACTCTCGAGGTGGTTTCATTGTCAAAGGTTATTGTTTGTTGATTTTATACCAAGTCTAAATCTGATGATGGGATCCCAAAGAAATCGAGGGAGCTCCTTAAATATTATATGCATACATTATAGCGAGCAAGAATATTACCAGCAGCGCCATCTATCATTACTAGTTGGAACTTCTAACACAAAAAAGTATCTAGCAAGGCCAGCACCGGCGCCGCGCACCGCACGCCTTTCTGTCATCCGGGACTGAGCGTACCTGTGTAATACGTTACTAGAGTAACGTAAAACTCATAGAGGTCGCTAAGTATCACATTTTTACTCACCATGGACGAAATAAAACAAATGTTACTAAAAATACAACAAGACATGGCACAACAAGAACAAGATATGCTAGATATGAAGCAGGGTATAAAAAGCATAATAAACAATAACATAAATGAGAAATTCAACATTTTAGATCATAAAATGCTATTTTGGAGAAAAAAATAGAAGAACAAAGCGCAAAAATAAGCAACCTAGAAAGACATATTAGATGCAAAAACCTGGTCATGTTTGGGGTGGAAGAATGCGAAAAATCCTACTATGTATTAGAAGATATACTGATTAATATAGTAAATAAGTACTTCAAACACCCATGCGATATATCTCACATTGCAGCAATTAGAAGACTTTTTTTATTTTATTTTTATTTGTTTTAGGCTCGCGTTTGACCACTATCTCCAGGCGAGATCACAACACACATCAGGATGTTAAGTGATGATGTGGTCGAAGGTGAAGCACGCTTGCCTAGAAGCAACCTATTCACTCTTGACTTGAAGACCCCTAGGTTGTAGCTATCAGGAAACAAAGACGCCGGCAGAGAATTCCACTTTTTAGCTGTACGCACAATGAAAGTATTTTCAAAACGCTTTGTGCGTATGGGTGGGATATCCACCATGTCCTGATGGCGCATTGCCGTACGTCTTGTAGTCCGTTGATGGAAAGGGCTAGGCGAAATCAAATTGTGCAGTTCCATCGCACACTCCCCGAAATGTAACCGATAGAAAACCGACAGGCTGGCAACTCGTCGTCGGTGTTCAAGGCTCTGGAGCTTTGAGTCGACTAGCGCATCGTTGCCGATAAGTCTCTTGGCCCGTCTGTCAATCGAATCAAGTGCATCAAGTTGGTACCTGGCAGATCCGTCCCAGAGGTAAGAGCAGTACCTACTCCATGCATGACCGAACTTGCGCTTTCGAAAACTAGGAGAAATGTCCAAAAAATCAGACAAGTTATAATAACATTTTCTACAATGGGCTTTAAAATTAAGGTTCTGAAAAACAAATCGTGCCTGCAGAATACGTCATACTATATAAAAGAAGACTACCCTATAGAAGCCCTGAACAAGCGCAAGATATTACAAGCTCAACTACAGAAGTAAAAAGAAGCAGGCATTACTGCTTTTATAAAGTACGATAAACTTATAGTATTGACTAATAAAAAGAACAACTACCGCCAGCCAATAAATAAGAGGAACCTGTCTGAATCCCCGGCGATAATACCACCGCACCCCGGTAGCCAAAAAGCTCAATACAACAACAAACAACCACTGAAGAAAAATAAAGCACCAGACACCCCGCAAAAACAAACACATACATCACAGCCCAATTTAGCATAGCAACGACAACCAGGCCCCCTTCTCTCCACTCACCTCCCACCACGAATGGCCACAGCGGGGGAGTCAGACCACAACCTTCCAATGAATATTCGTTCAAGAGATAAAATTTCAATAAATATTTGTACCCTCAACGTCAGATCATTATCAACACTGGAAAAACTGCTACAACTGAAGACAGCTCTCGGTAACATAAAACACGATATACTGGGCCTGTGCGAGGTGCGCCGGCTAGGTGAAAATATAATAGAAGACGAAATCTATACTTTTAAACTATACACTATACTATACTTATGTACTACATAGGACAAACAAAGGGTCTATATGGCGTAGGTTTCTAATCAAAAGAGAATACAAAGAAACAGATTTTTTTCTGGGTTTGCATATTGAAAATAAACATAGGGAACTTACACTTCGCAATTATACAGGCATACGCACCGACAGAAGGCTCAACACAAGAAGACTTACACTGAGAAAAATCTGGCCAATCAAATAAGACACTTTGCTTGATAGAAAAAAAAAACAATGAAGCGATCAAAAACTTATAAAAATAGATTAATCACTGTTTGTTGTTACAATAAAGTCAAAATAATCAACTGTTCTCTATCATTCACTACAAAGAATCAAGATACATTATTAAAATATTGTAAACATATACATCACAGATTTGATCAAGTTGTATGATTAGTTCTATAATAACAGTTTTATGGTTTTGATAACGTTAGTTGATCAATCTAAACACGCGCTTTATTGTCGGTCGGAGTCGTTCGGTACTTGTTCATTTCGTTCGTTCGTGAGCCAGTGAAGTGAATCTCAGTACAGTAGCCGTTGGCCTATAAAGTGTTTATATTCTGTGCGTCGGGCGTTGTAGTTGTTATTTTATACTCGTGTTTTTATTGTGAATGTGATGGAAGAAGTGTGCGACATCATATTATACATAAAAATGGTATAAAACCAGATCCCCAAAAAGTTGAAGCTATAATAAATTTAAAAATACCTAAAAATGTGAAAGAAGTGCAAAGACTACTAGGTATGATAACCTATGTTGCAAAGTTTATTCCTTCTCTCTCTAAAGTTTGTTTCCCATTAAGAAAATTAATTAAAAAACACACAAAATGGGAATGGGGTAAAGAGCAGGATGAAGCATTTCGTGAATTAAAGAAAATATTAATATCAAGTCTGGTATTACAGTTATATGATCCAAACAAACCATGCAGGCTATCAGTAGATGCTTCAAAGGATTCATTAGGTGCAGTTTTATTACAAAACAATTTGCCTGTTGCATATGCTTCTAGAGAAAGAGAAAGAAGAAAGAAATATATTTATTTGTGACCCACACAGGAGACACGAGATAAGAAAAACACAAACAATAATAAAAAATAAATATAAATTACCCCGTGCGAGACCAAAAAGGCTCCTATCTCAGCATGTGCAACGATATCAAAAAGAAAATAACGCTGCGCTGATATTCTGATAGGGCCCACTGTTGATGCCACGGACACATTTACGGAAACGGATCATATTATCATATTTAAGAAATAAAAAATAGAACAAGATATATAATATCAAAATAGTATAAATAAACACAGTAGGTGAGTCGTTGTATGTAAGTGTATACGTATAAAATAAATATCTAAATAAAACACAATAAAATAAATATACGACCAAAATCTCGACGGCTCCATGATCATTTGTCAAAACCGTAGACAAACGACAGAGCGCGTGTCAATCTGTGGTCGGCGTCGCGTCAGCTGTCAAAATGAAAATATCAAACAAAATAATAATAATGGAAAATTATGTAAGAAATTTCTGTGACTACTACAAAGCTATGACTACTACACAAAAAATGTATGCACACGTTTTCATCAATATCTCTATGGCAAAAATTTTGAAGTAGAATCAGATCATCGTCCATTAGAATTTATTTTTAAGAAACCTTTGTGTGATATTCCACTTAGACTACAAAGAATGCGACTGCACTTACAAAAATATGATATTAATTTAAAGTATAAACCAGTCAAAGATCTATTATTAGCTGATACATTGTCTAGAAATTGTAAAAATAGTGAGGAAAAAATTTTTGAGAATGAAATTGAAGCACAAGCATGTATGGTAATTACTAACTTGCCTGTTACTAATAAAAAGTTAGAAGTATTGAAAAGTGAAACAGAAAAAGATAGTGAATGTCAAAAGTTAAAATATTATATTATAAATGGTTGGCCTGAAATAAAAAAATTACCTAATAATATAAAACCTTACTATACATTTAAAGAGGAACTTTATATTTGTGACTGTTTAATATTCAAGAATAATTGCATAGTAGTTCCTAGTTCACTGAGAGCTGAAATGTTAGAAAGAATTCATTATAATCATTTAGGAATTGATAAATGTAAAGCAAGAGCCCGATCTTGTATGTTTTGGCCTTATATGACAAGAGATATAGAAAATAAAGTTTTGAATTGTAATACATGTGATAGATATAGAAAAAATAATGCAAAAGAGCCTATGTGTATTAGAGAAATGCCTTCAAAACCTTGGTATATTTTAGGATGTGATGTGTTTCATTATAATGACAAAAATTATTTGTTAATATTTGACTACTATAGTAAATATGTAGAAGTTGGAGTTATAAAAGATTTAAGTGCTGAAACAACGATATTATTATTATAATCTATTTTTAGTAGATTTGGTATTCCAGATATGTTATACTCAGATAATGGTACAAATTTTTCAAGTTATAAATTTAAACAATTTTCAAATGAATGGAATTTTATTCATAAAACTAGTAGTCCAATGTATGCTCAATCTAATGGTTTAGCTGAAAGATATATACAAACAATTAAAAATATTTAAAAAAAGCTGATTATGAAGGTAAAGATAAAAACTTGGCTTTATTAGAATATAGAAGCACTCCAATTTCTTCGGATTTTAATTATAAATCTCTAGCAGAATTATTGATGGGTAGACAGATATCAGGATTATTACCATGTTTAGAAAATATTAATAATGAAAATGTACAAAAAACATTGTATAATAATGCATATAGACAAAAGAAGTATTATGATAGACATACTAGAAAGTTACCCGATTTAAGCATAGGTCAGAAAGTAATATTTAAAGATGTCAATGAGAAAAAGCCTTTGAACTATGCAGAAGTGTTATGTAAAGATGAAGACCTAATTCATATAAAATAGTAACAGAAGAAGGCCAAAAATTAGAAAGAAATAGAAAGTATCTTATTAATTGTAAAGATCAAGGTAAAATTGATATTGAAAAGGAAAGGGATAATTGTGAAATAGAAAATAGAGATAGTACAGATGATCCAATGGGTACGAATAATAATGATCAGGTATTAAGTAATAGTGATTTGGTAAAGATAAGCAACAATGATAATGTAACTAATGAAAATGTTAAAAATAGGACTAAGTCAGGAAGGGAAATGAAAAAACCTGGATATTTGAAAGATTATATTGTATTTGAAAAAAAGGGAGATGTAAGAGATGTCGAGAATACCATCTCTAATAATGCTAAAATGTAAAGATAATTCAAGTGTGGCTGGCAACACCATCATCAGTCATGGAGCTCTGCCTTGCACCTCTTGTGTTCTACTTCTACTAATAAAGTTAATCTAGTATAATCAGATTTTAATTGAAGATATGAAACCCGAAAATATGACAATATTATAAGAGCTGTTGTCTAAGATTGCCACCATCCAAGCAATGGTGGTGGGCGGAGAGAGAGGAGACGTCGCAGACCGCTTCGGCTGTCTAAAGGCCTCAGAACATCATGAGGTAGTTGTCTACAAAGACAGAGGGGAAACCCTGAGTTTCCTCAAAGCCCCCAGACAACCTACAGCCAGCGTGACGAGCCCCACAACCAGCCGCACCACTCAAAGCGGATTGGAAAGGGCTCAGCAGAAGGCAGCAGCCGAAAAAGCCGCAAAGGAGCAGTGCAACACCATAAACCTGGAGGACCGAGCCCGGTCGAGAAGTCGCCTAAAAGCGTTCGGCACAAAACACCAAATAAGGAACCAACCCAGCAAAAGCCTTTTTTTTCTGGTTGGATAATCTTCCTTGGATGTCCTCCGCCCTGGGGAGGGCGGAGGGGTCTGTCAGACTCGTACTGGAAACCACCCCGGTGTTCCATCTCACACCTACGCTGGGGGTCGCGGAAACAAAGATAATTCCGCAACCCCCGGCAAGTGGCGGCCCGCTTCTGCAGGCCACGACCTCGACTGAGGAGTGAGGTGTTGGACGACCCCCGCGACGTCTAAGAGGGACGCGCGTGGAACACTACACGCCTCCACCTCGGGTCCTGATGTGTGGGGGGCGACGGACGTCCCCGAGTCCGTCGCCCCTGGACCCATTTAGGGGGGCTGGAAGAGGGCGTTGCTGCCCGGCGCGTCTGCTGCGGATCGGGTTAGCGGATAATATCTCCCTCTCCCTCTCCGCAGCCTCCTTCTGCGAGACAACCCAGCAAAAGCCTAAGCCAACACGAGCAGACAAAGGGCAAGTCAGCCCGCCGGCCCTCGCAGTAAAGTCGGGTACCACGCACCACGTAAAGAGCGCGTTCCTCGAGTACGTAGCAATCGTAAGAGCGACCAGAGAGATCAACCTTACGACATGCAGGAAGATCCTGCAGACCTTCCAGAGAGACACAGAGGGTCTGTTAAGGGTACTGCTCGAGGAAGCAGGGGCAGCGGTGTACGATAACTGGAAGAGGGCGTTGCTGCCCGGCGCGTCTGCTGCGGATTGGGTTAGCGGATGATATCTCCCTCTCCGCAGCCTTCTTCTGTGAGACAACCCAGCAAAAGCCTTTTTTTTTTTTTTTTTTCCGGGATGGAAAATCCTCATTGGATGTCCTCCGCCCTGGGGTGGCGGAGGGGTCTGTCAGACTCCTACTGACTAAAAACTAAAAACCACCCCGGTGTTCCATCTCACACCTACGCTGGGGGTCGCGGGAACAACGATACTTCCGCAACCCCCGGCTAGTGCCGGCCCGCCTTCGCGGGCCTCGATCTTGGGTCGGGGGGGAAGTGAGGTGTTAGACTTCCCCCGAGACGTCTAAGAGGGGCGCGCGTGGAACACAACGCGCCGCCACCTCGGGTCCTGATGTGTGGTGACGGACGTCCCCAAGTCCGTCACCCCTGGACCCATTTAGGGGGGCTGGAAGAGGGCGTTGTCCGCCCTCCGCCGACGCCCGGCGCGTCTGCTGCGGATCGGGTGAGCGGATGAAACCTCCCTCTCCCTCTCCGCAGCCTCCTTCTGCGAGACGACTGTTTCGCAGAAGGATACCACCGCGTTCCAGGACTCTTCGCTGCCGACCATAGACTCGATTACGGCCGGCAGCGACAGGTCACTGCCTACTTCAGAGATGAGGGCACGGCGTGGCTCCTCCCAAGCGGCACACTCTGCCAGCGTATGCCACGCCGTGTCCTCCCGCCAGTCGACGCAGTGGTGACACCGGGCGTCCGGCTCCCTGTTTATGCGACACAGGTACTTCCCGAAGCAACCATGCCCCGAGAGCACCTGCGTCACCCGAAACGACAGGGAGCCGTGCCTTCTCCCGAGCCAGCGCTCGAGCACTGGCCGGACCGCCTCGATGGTAATGAGGCCGGCGGTAGGGCGTGAAAGCCTGTCCCGCCATTCCGCCACCAGGACCTCGTGGAGCTGAGACCGACGCAACTCCATATGTCGCTGCATCGGCCCTTCGCCCCGCGCCCGCGCTTCTTCGCGCCACCGGTACAGTGACGCGAGTACCTTCGCCTCCAGGTCCCAGGGCGGGGATCCGGCCAGTGCACAAGCCGCCTCGTAGGAGATCGTGCGATACCCCCTTATGACTCTGACGGCCATCGCTCTCTGCGGCTTTCGCAAAACAGCGATGCTGCCGGCCGTCAGGTCAGCCGCCCAGATCGGGGCCCCATACAGGGCCATCGATCGCACGATCCCCACGTAGAGCCGCCTACAGGCAGCGCTCGGGCCCCCCAAATTAGGAAGCAGCGTTGACAACGCCCCAGCCGCGCCCAACAACTTGGGCGCCAGCCGCCGGAAGTGGGGGCCGAAATCCCACCGGCTGTCGAGCACCAATCCTAGGTACTTCATGGTTGACTCGACAGCGATTCGAGTCCCCCCGACGACGATACGGGCATCGGGCGGTGGCGCCCGCCGGGGGCCATGAAAGACCATGGCCTCCGACTTGTTGAGGGCCACCTCCAGGCCAAGGCGCCGTATGCGGTTCACCACCTGTGAGACCGCAGCCGTCGCCAGCAACGCTGCCTCCCTGTACGAACTCCCCCGGGCGGTGACCAGTGTGTCGTCCGCGTAACACGTCAGGTCCACGCCCGGCTGGAGTTCGCCCCTCAGCACCCAGTCGTACCCGATGTTCCACAGGGGTGGGCCCAAGACCGAGCCCTGTGGAACACCGCACGACATTTGATGCTGGTTTTCGACGCCATCACGTCCCACGTAGGTGACACACCTCGCCGCCAAATAAGCCCCGATGATGCGGCGGAGGTAGGGAGGCACTCGATGATACCGCAGTGCCTCCCGAACACAACTCCAGGGCAGGGTGTTGAAGGCGTTGGAAATGTCCAAGGACACTGCCAACATCACCCCACCCCGGGACACCGCTTCCTCCGCCAGGACTCTCACCTGCGATATCGCGTGGATGGTGGAGCGCCCATGCCGAAAGCCGAACTGGCTTTCGTTCAGGTCCGGCCCCTCTCTGTACAAGTGGCAGACGAGGCGGGCAGCGATTATACGCTCGAACAGCTTACCCACCTCGTCTAGCAGCACTATGGGCCGGTACGCAGACGGCGAGTCCGCAGGGCGCCCCGCCTTCCTGAGCAGGACCAGACGACCAGATTTCCACAAGGTGGGAAACTGGCCCCGCTCAAGGCACGCTGTGAAGAGTCCTCTCAGCCAGGGCTCTAGCTCCTTCAGAGCGAGGGCTAATACTTGGCCGTGGATCCCGTCGGGCCCCGGAGCCACGTTTTTGGCCCGGAGCCGCATCACGGCCGCCCCCAACTCTGCCTGTGTCACCTCCGGGACGCTGATGGCGTCCTCATCTGTAGACTGTGCGGCCGTGGGCAAAGCCATCGGCGGCGGGATGTGCTCCGCTCTCGCCGGGAAGAGGGCTGCGACTACCTCCTCCAGCAGCTCGGGTTGGAGACTCTCCGTAAGCGGAGGCGCGGCGGCTCGAAGTTTCCCTCGAACCGCTCGATAAGGGCGCCCCCACGGATCCCGGTCTAGAGTCTCCAACATCTCCTCCCTGGCTCGCTTCTTCGCCTCGCCGATGGCCAGCCGCAGAGTCTTCGTCGCCGCGCGGTACACCTCATACCGCGCGGCTTCTTCGTCAGGGACCCGACGACGTCTCCTCCGGTATCGGGTATACTGGCGTCTGGCCGCTACGCACGCAACACGCAGCTGTGCGATCTCGGCGGACCACCAGTACACCTGGCGCCTCGCTGACTGTGCGTGGACCCGGGGCATGGACGCGTCGCTGATTTGCGTCATCGCCCCGCGGAACCACAGCGCCTCCTGTTCGACGTCGACGGGTCCGGTCATTGCCGACTCCCGGATCCAGGCCTGGACAATGGTGGCCTCCTCGAGAAGTTCCCTGTCGATGCGCTTGCGCGCCCATCGCGGACCGTCCGTTTGCGAGGCTGGCGAACCGCGGCCGCCAGCGGTCTGGGTGGAGACGTCGAAACGGATATATCGGTGATCCGATAACGTCTCCACCTCCACGGCGACACGCCAGTCGTGGACACGGCTCGCGACAGCAGGAGCGAAGGAGATGTCCACTATTGAACAGCCCCGCTGCCGCACGCACGTGTGGACCGAGCCCCGGTTTAGGACGACCAGGCCAGTGGTGATTGCCCACTCTTCCAGCACCTCACCCCTAGCATCGGTTACTGGAGATCCCCACGCCGAAGACTTGGCGTTGAGATCCCCTAGCAACAGCACAGGGCGAGGGTGGATTCGGCCTACGACGGCGCCCAACTCGACAAGGAAACTCTCGAAGTCGGCGAGACTCTTGTTGGGCGAAAAATACGCACCAACTATGCCAACGCCGTCCGCGAGGGCGGCCACCCAGCCACGACCTCGGGACGGGCTGACAAGAGCCCCGCCAATAATGGCCACCAAACCGTCGAGGTCTCCAACCCAGTTATCCCTGGGTGGGACGGAATACGGCTCGGCGACCACAGCCACGTGAATCGACCACTCTGCCATGCTCTGAAGCAAGAGATCCTGAGCTCTGGCAGAGTGGTTGATATTGCCCTGGAGGAAATGGTAGAGCGCCATTATGCGCAATCCATTCCCTCCACTCCATTCCTAGGCCGGGAGTCGGCCGAAGGGCAGCCAGGCTGACGGGGGGGTAAAGAGCCCCCGGCAACCTTGGCCCTCCTTCTCCTCTTCTGCTGCAGCGCGGGTACGCCACAGGCCTTGCCGCCCGCTCTGTGCCCAGCGGGCCTCCCTGCAGCTGTACAGAGGCTGCAGTTTGGCGCCGCGGAGCACTGGGCCGCCTTGTGGCCGGGCTGACCGCAGCGATAGCACTGCTCGCTGCGGTCTGTTTCAGCGGTGCATCGTGCCCTGACATGCCCAATGTCCAGGCTATGATAGCACCGCAATGCCCTGGGTTGCAGCAGCTTGACCCTCGCTGCAACCCACCCCACCAGCAGTCGTCCGCCGTCAGCGACTTTTTGCGCCGCCACCACCGGGCACCGCACCCAAATCATGCCGAGCCCGGTAGCGTCGGCGCGGATCTCACCCGCCCGAACGTCCTCGGATGGACATCCGCCGGCTCGGGCGATGGCCGCCACGACCTCAGCTGGGGTCGTCGAGTCGTCCAGACCGTCGATTCTCAGCTCAGTCGTCTTCATCGGCCTGGACACCCGGACGTCTTCAGGATTGAGGACCTCCCGCAGCTTGGCGGCCAGAATGTCTGCCTTTTCAGCGCTAGAGGCACCCGACACCTCGAGCAGCCGCGCCCCCGTAATCGCCGGCCTCATTTTGAAGCCGGACGGTGTTCCAAGGTCGGGGAACGCGACTTTGGCCCTCGCCTCTGTCAGGACCGCCTTGTAAGTGACGCCCCTTTCTATGGCTCCGGGCTGCAGCGTAATCACTACAGCCGCGGTGCGTGGGGCTCTGACCTTAGACGGTCCTTCAGCCTTATTTGATGCCGGTGTGGGTGCTCCAGTGATTGCCGGCGGCGCCGTTCTCTTCTTTCGACGGCGGCCCCTCTTGACCACCGTCGTCCAAGCCTCCGTAAGGGCTTGTTGGTGGTTAGGTGGTGTTGGCGGAGTCGCAGCCACCGGCTGAGAAGTGGGCGTGGACCTACCCTTAGCGGGCTTGCCGGCCTCTTGCCCGATTCTTCTCTGTTCGACCGCTGCGGCCGCCGGGCCCGGTTTTGCGGGTGCCTCCTTTTTCCGCTTATCCGCAGCGAGCGGTGGACGGAGGTTTTCGGCCGGAAGTCTCGCCTCTATGGCCTCTAACCGGGCACCCACCATTTGACCGCACTGCATCATGCAGATGCGTGCGATCTTTTCGATCTCTGCATCCGCAAGTGCAGAGGCCGACGATGGGGCCGGGGATTGAACCGACGACGGGGCCAGCGATGGGGCCGTGACGGACGAACCGGCAGCTGCCTTCTGAGCAGCAAACTGCCGCTTGAGGTCCTCCAGCTCGGAACGGAGACGGCTGTTCTCCTCCCACAACTTCGCCGTCTCCTCCGTGGTTGTGCGGCTACTGAGGACCTCAACCGCCTCCTGGATGCTGTCCACCGCGTCCTTCAAGGCACCCGTGAACGTGCCCTTCAGGTTGCCCGATTTAGTGGCAACCTTCAGGACGACATCCAGGCCGTCTCTTACTTGGCAGCTGAGCGCCACCGCTGATGCATCCGCCGTCCGAGCCAAGCGCCGCTCTCGGGCCTGTCTGGCCAACTCACTGACCTCGTCAACCGCGACAGCCCGTTGTTGCGCCGTCTTTTCACCGCTAAAAAGAGCCAATTTCACCCGGCTCCAACTTTCCGTGATGTAACCGTGCCAATAACGGACCATCTTGAGCTTCTTGGCGTCACGTTGACATCGACTCTCAATTTTGGGCCATACATTCAGGCAAAGGCTCAGCTGGCTGCCAAAAAGTTGGGGATCCTTGCGAAGGTGAGAAGGTACTTCACGCTGGAACAGCTGCTCAACATGTATCAAGCGCAAGTTCGATCGTGCATGGAGTACTGTTCTCATCTCTGGGACGGATCTGCCAAATACCAGCTTGATGAACTAGAGTCGATCGAAAAGCGGGTCAAGAAACTCATCGGTAATGAGGCACTGGTCAAGTTAAAGCTCCAGAGCCTTGAACATCGTCGCCGAGTTGCCAGTTTGTCGGTATTTTATCGGTTACATTTCGGGGAGTGTGCGATGGAATTACATGATTTAATTCCGCCCAGCCCGTTCCATCATCGGACTACCAGACGTACTGCGATGCATCATCGGTACATGGTGGACATCCCACCCATACGCACAAAACGTTTTGGGGACACTTTTATTATGCGTACAGCTAAAGAGTGGCATTCCCTGCCGGAATCTGTGTTTCCCGATAGCTACAATTTTTTTTTTTTTTTTTTTTTTTAAGCTTTGCCTTACACTCGGAATTTCTCCTGTATCGTGGGTGCGTTTAAAAACATATAAACTCACATACACAAACACCCAGAGCCGGAACAACTATTTGTAGATCATACAAATAATTTTTCCGTGCGGGAATCGAACCCGCGACACGCAGCGCAGCAGTCAATCGCTCAACCACTGCGCCAACCGTGCCCCCAACTTCTGTCATTATTATTTTTCAGAAATAGTCAGTGTTAGTAAAGGCAATTTAGACATCTTAATTGCTAATTTGTATCTAATGCTGATTATTCAGTTACTTAAGGTGGATCTTTCTATCTTTTATTATACCTTTGAACAATCAATAAGTGCACTTTATAAGAATAAATATCTCTCCTGATAGTATCAATAAAAGTACTTTATAGCTTTATACAAGATAAATGAATAAATTTACAATATTATTTTTACAAACTTATCAACAAATTTCTTAGATTTTAATAATTATCTATATTCAATAATTAAAAAAGTAGTTGAAAACAACACAGTTGATACTGCCATTATGGCTACCGGATCAAGCCACAGAGAAGCAGCAGAAAAGTTCAATTAGCTGTGAACAAAGTATATGACTGGACACAAAAATGGAAGATCAAACTGAATGAGTCAAAATCACACATTGACTTCACAAACAAACACTTGGACTATCACCCAATCTTCATAAATGGCATGCAAGTGCCTTATGCTAATATAGCCAAATACTTTGGCATAACTCTCGACGCCAAGTTACGTTGGAAAACACACGTCAAAAAGAAAAGGAAATACGTTATAAAAGTATGTATTGGTTACTCGGCAGGAAATCCTGTCTATCAATACATAATAATAATTTATTATGTATATATAGGCGTTAGACAGGGGGACCCCCTATCTCCGAAACTTTTCCCCGCAGTACTGGAATCAATTTTCAGAAGATTTAATTGGGAACTTTTCGGTATTAACGTAGATGGAGTATTGCTGTCACACTTGAGGTTCGCTGACGATATAGTGCTATTTGCCAAAACACCAGAAGACTTAAATAAAATGCTGGGAGAACTCGCGACAGAAAGTGCGAAGGTGGGACTGACACTGAATCCGGAAAAAACTAGATTAATGACAAACGGAAGCAAACACACTATTAAACTAGGGAACACCGAAATAGAGTACACTGACGAGTACATCTATCTAGGTCAGCTGATAACTCAAAAAGAACCCATGCAAAAGGAAGTGGAGAGAAGAATTACGAGTGGCTGGAAGAGATACTGGAGCCTGAGAGAGGCTATGAAAGATCAAAATCTCCATATAAACTTAAAAAGTAAACTGTTTAACACCTGCATACTACCTGTTCTGACGTACGGATGTCAATCATGGGTGCTAAATCATGAAATATTATACAAACTAACAACTTGTCAGTACGAAATGGAAAGGAGTATGCTAAATATAAGAAAGTCCGACCGATTGAAAAACTTAGTCATCAGAAATAAAACAAAAACTATTGATGTAAAAATTAAAATCAAAAGACTGAAATGGAGATGGGCTGGCCACGTGATAAGAGGATGCGACAGATGGAGCCAAAGGGTGACCCAGTGATATCCCAGAGAGGGCAAGAGGAAGAGAGGTAGAACCCAAAAAAGATGGGACGACGACATTAGACAAGTAGCCGGAGTCACGTGGAACAGAGTGACACAGGAAAGGAAAGAATGGAAAAGGTTGGAGGAGGCCTTTGCCGCTTGGCAAACAGATCTAGGAAAGATAACCAAGCAACAGATATTAGATTAAAATTAAATAGTTCATTAGTTTAAGAGTCCAGTGTTATTATGCTATAAGTTTAAATCCATTGTAATTAGTTAAGAGATCTGAATAAAAGGCTATATTATTATTATATATCGGAAATAGGAGGGCTATCTTGGATAAACCCACAGTCTTGTGGGCTTTTTGTGAGTAAGTGCATGCATCCAAAGCCAGCTAACTTATGCCTTTTTAGAGATAGTCCTTGTTCCAATTTTATCAAAGCAGCGAATTCGGCCACCAATCTTTTCGCTTTCTCTCAACAAAAAAAAAATCATATCCATACGGGATAGCCCTTTACTAGGTATATTCAGGAGAAGAATTAAGGAACATTTCCTGTCAATATGTGTTACATATATTTTGTTCACACTATGTATGTTAGCGACATCTGCCTCCTTTTTGCCAAACAAGTTCAATTAGTTGTGTCGCTACTCGATTGTTTGATCATTTGGGTACTAGATGGCGCTGACATATGTATGACATAGATGAAAGTTTAAATAAAATATATTCTATTTGTGTGAAATCATTTAATTCAATAAACATACAAATTCAACATACAAATTAATAAATTATTAAATTCTTTTCAAATTAGTTACATAAAGGATATTTTAGTAAATGGGTCTATGGCTTAAAAGTAAAGTGTTCAAGGTCTGTACTTGCGATGACCTGAGCCTTTACTACGAGTGAACTTGCGTTGAGAGGACGGTGTCCAAAAATAACCTCAAAGGCAAGGATCCGAAAAGATACGTGATGTTATATGGGGCAAGGCTGGCTAGCGTCAAGATGAAAAGCTCATCATAATCAATGATTCAGTAGTCGCTGTGAGTATTAGTTTGAATTTGTCTGAATGCTATTTTCATGACACATGTGCATTTGATCTTAACATGCAATTTTCTTCTCCTTGGCAGGGCTCCAAATGCTATCTTTAACTATAATTTATATCTAAGTAAGAAAGCTAATGGTCAACTAGCTGTTCAAGCTACAGCAGTCTCCTCTTGCAAAAGGTTCCGAGCATTATAGTAATCATCTGGTATCCAGCAAGCTCACGGACAGCTACACAGAGAACGATGCTGTTTGAGGAATCATATCTCCAGCATTGAATATTGTGGGTAAACTATATCCCTTCAGAAAGTGAGTGGTTCATACTTTGTTAACCTCAAGATAATGTATTGGTGGAATGTGTGCTTGAAGAATTAAATTAGTTGACCAAACTTAAATGTGTTTTACTTCAGTCAGCTTCATGAGAGTTATTCCCTGCAATTGTCTCAAGCTACTTGCTACCCATGAGTTAGCCGGTTGGGTAAGGAAAAGCTGCCTTACAATTGTACGCCCAACGTGTCGCATGAAGTTTTACTGAAGTACTTAACTTTTTATTTTGTGTCTGGAATAACTTTGATACTTAAGAGCTTAACCGAACTGTTGGTTAACTTCAATATTGTTTAATTTCAATCTTAAAATAACAAAACATTAACTTTATATAAAATTTCAAAGTGCGGTTATGGTCACATTTTTATTTTCAAACTAAACCTTTTTCACTAGTAAGCGTTTTGCTAAACTTAATATAAATCACTCTATTATAACAAAGTTATTATAACTGTTAATTAGACTTATATATATGGAACAAACATATGTTTTTTTCAACATGCTTAAAGCATTTTTTCTTTAAAACTAAAAAAACAAAACACTAAGAATATATATAATTTAAAAGTGGGGTTATAGTCACATGTTTTTATTTAAAACTATATACCTTTTCACTAATGAACGTTTTGTTTAACTGATACTTAGTTTTGAATAATTAGAACAAAAATTGTCTTTGTTCAAGATGCATAAAGCAACTTTGTTTGATTATCTTCATAAAGAAGAACTTAATAAACATGTACTTAAATGTTTTTATATTTCAACAGATCATAAATCAACTGGAGACATGGTTTGCAAGCAGTGTTGATTCCTGTGTACTCTGTACGGGAATTGTACTATCAAGCTGATGGATTAACCCGTATATACATTGTCTGATGAGGTACATATGTGTTCGGAAACCTGTTGCTGAGCTGTTTCATTTAAATAAAAGTAAATTCAGGAGGTACTTTTACAATTATATGTATCGTAGCTCGCTTTTAAAATCACTTAATGAGAATTTCTCAAATGATTATTTTTTCAATCTAAATCATTCAAACTAAAAATAAATAAAACTTAATTTCTAAATTCTCTTGGAAGATATTGATGCTAAGAGAAGTTGTGGGACATCTATATTTCTATTTAATGATGATCTCACTGGCGCCCAATCTTAAAATAAATAAAATAAAATATTTCTAACAATTTGTAGTGACTTATTAGGATGTTTATACTGTGTCAATTAAAAGAAACACAATTAAATAGTAAATTCTGAGTATCATAGTAGCTATGTTATGTTGATTTCTTCCTATACGGAAGCAACAAGCACCTGCTATGGTTAAAATACTAGTGTTTATTGTACACAACATACCTAAATTTGTACATGTGAACAGTGCATAAGCTTATTAGGTTATTTTTTCCGGTGTCAACTAAAAGAAACACAATGTGGTATTATTATACTCTGATCATTATGGTAAATATGTTATGTTGTTTCCTATACGGAATGCAACAAACAATACTATAATGAAATATAAGTGTTTCTTGTACACGGAATGCGTGAAGCTGTCCATGTCAACAATGGTCCTCAATTGATTTACATACATTAATTTAAAGTATGGATACGTCTAGTTAATAATCATTGTTGTGTTAATGGTTTAATATTTGCACCAATTCAATAATGGAGGTGCAAATATTTAATTAAGAAAGGGATGAATGAATGCTGGTAGGGTATAAGGATATTTTTTCAAAATTCATTTGTTTGAACAATCATTTATAGGTTATGTATGTATATGAAGGATGAAAGGTAACACAATGATGCAAAAACTTAGTAGTATTCTCATTATAATCTTAACTTAAATAGACATTTACTGAAATCTATACAGCGAATAGGTGCTCAATGTAATGCTTTCCTTATTGTTATGGGGGTATTTACTTTCTGTTGCGAATCTTAACTTGATTAGGTATTGTCCAATCTATACAACGGATGGGTACTTAATGTAACATTTGCTATTTTAGAAAGCAATGTTACTTTTTGCTATGAATCTTAACTTGATTAGGTATTTGTCATTATGAGCAAAAACTTGGTAGTCTTCTTTTTATGAAATTCAACTTAAATAGACATTTACCCACATCTATACAATGAATGGGTGCTCAATGTAATGCACTCCATATTGTTGTGGGGTGATTACTTTCTGTTGCGAATCTTAACTTGATTGGGTATGTCCCTATATCTATACAACGGATGGGTACTTAATGTGACGTTTGCTATTTTAAAAAGCAACGTTGCTCTTCATTATGAATCTTAACTTGATGGGGGGTACTTGCCTACATTTATTTGTCTACATACAATCAACAACTTGGTATTTGAAATAACACTTGCTTTATTTAATGGCAGTGTTCCCTGTTGTTGTAAAAATTTAACTTGATTAGACATTTGTCTACACTTGAATGAAGGATGGTCAAATCTCTTATAGATTATAACCCAACTCTTAAACATTTAATACATGTATATTAAATGTTTTTTAATCATAAATTGATTTTAATAAACTTTAATCAGATTGGATTAAGACTTATAAATAAGCTGATTACTTGGCGGTTGTGCTGTGATAAATAGATGTTATGCATTACTAGTTTGTTGCAGGACAATTACCAAGTATGTTTGATTAGGTTTGGATAAGAGCAATCAAGGTTCGTATCCGGTAGTTAATGGACTACTTCTATTGGTCTTAATGTTTAGTACATTTCGTACCTAATTAAAAACTTAATAATTTGATAAATAAGTTTTGAACTTTATTTTTATAAAACTTAATGTAGGTAGTTCTTATAATTTTTTTTGACTACCTCTATACCTGTCAAGGAAAATGTTAATTTCACAATGTGCATAGGTATTGACTAAATTAAATTAAAAAATTGTTTCACAATTTTTTTAACCGGGAAAGGAGATATTGTAACATATATTTTGTTCACACTATGTATGTTAGCGACATCTGCCTCCTTTTTGCCAAACAAGTTCAATTAGTTGTGTCGCTACTCGATTGTTTGATCATTTGGGTACTAGATGGCGCTGACATATGTATGACATAGATGAAAATTTAAATAAAATATATTCTATTTGTGTGAAATCATTTAATTCAATAAACATACAAATTCAACATACAAATTAATAAATTATTAAATTCTTTTCAAATTATTTACATAAAGGATATTTTAGTAAATGGGCCTATGGCTTAAAAGTAAAGTGTTCAAGGTCTGTACTTGCGATGACCTGAGCCTTTACTACGAGTGAACTTGCGTTGAGAGGACGGTGTCCAAAAATAACCGCAAAGGCAAGAATCCAAAAAGATACGTGATGTTATATGGGGCAAGGCTGGCTAGCGTCAAGATGAAAAGCTCATCATAATCAATGATTCAGTAGTCACTGTGAGTATTAGTTTGAATTTGTCTGAATGCCCATTTTCATGACACATGTGCGTTTGATCTTAACATGCAATTTTCTTCTCCTTGGCAGGGCTCCAAATGCTATCTTTAGCTATAATTTATATCTAAGTAAGAAAGCTAATGGTCAACTAGCTGTTCAAGCTACATCAGTCTCCTCTTGCAAAAGGTTCCGAGCATTATAGTTATCATCTGGTATCCAGCAAGCTCACGGACAGCTACACAGAGAACGATGCTGTTTGAGGAATCATATCTCCAGCATTGAATATTGTGGGTAAACTATATCCCTTCAGAAAGTGAGTGGTTCATACTTTGTTAACCTCAAGATAATGCATTGATGGAATGTGTGCTTGAAGAATTAAATTAGTTGACCAAACTTAAATGTGTTTTACTTCAGTCAGCTTCATGTGAGTTATTCCCTGCAATTGTCTCAAGCTACTTGCTACCCATGAGTTAGCCGGTTGGGTAAGGAAAAGCTGCCTTACACATGACGCATAAATATGTATGTATTTTAGATATTTGTATGTATTATGTTTGTCGGGTTTAGTCAATAGTATGGACGTAAAGTCAAATCACAAGCACGCCCCTAGCGGCAATCAAGAGCAACTGCGCATTGGCGCGCTTTTATAAGCACTAGCGTGGTGCAGAATAGGGCAGTTGAGTACTGACAGCCGTAGAGCTAAGACTTCGTAGAATCAGTGACGATCCGTAATATTAGTAAGCAAGATTGTAACTTGTGTCTATTTGAATAAACCCAGTGTATCGAATAACTTATGTGATTTCATTTGCACGATTATACCCACCGACCTGCCCACACACGATGTCTTAACCTAAGGGAATACAGCCTGACTTCCCGATGGTTTACATCTATCGGCCAGCCTTGATGCGACATCAGAATTGGGATTCGATCGTGCTAATGAGATCACACGTAAAAACAAAGCTAGTGAAAATGTCGGTTACATTCTTGCAAAAAAAAAATCGTGTTGTCAGTTGCGACTACCCTCGAAAACAAAATAATGAAAAACCAGTCCGGAGCGGAGCAGCAAGGAAGCTAGCAACAACCAAGGAGCTGGACAGGTCAAGGAGGAGCGTGTGGACGTGTAAAATGGTCCATACACACTGATCTTTATGCTAATCTGGTGAGCCGTTTTCATTTTGTTATGACTATGGAAAGGTGTGTTCATTATTCAATATTCTGGTTTTGTTTACGGTATGGCCCGTGTCAGGTCCATAATCTCACATTAGTTATCACTGGTCAAGCTTTAGTGTTGCTGAAGAGTTATTATTCTACTATCACTGGTAATAGTCTTTAGTTGGCTATTATTATTTCCTTTATTAATCAGTTTTCTTATTATTTACATTTTTAAATATTTTTATAAAATATATTAAAAAACGAAAACATTTAAAAATATAAAAAATAGAGGCCCACCGGTATCGGGAACAGGGTCCAAGCTACCGGCGGTCAGGGCTCCAGAGAGAGGAACCTCCTAACTATACGAGCCGTGTCCAGCAGTACTGCTTTCTGGATCAGGCCCTTGACCCAGCCGCCTAACGAGAGCCTTCTAAGATGTTGGTCGAGGCTCGTGGCTATTAAGCCATTGGCTGACACGACTATCGGTACAATGATCGCTGTGTCCACATCCCACATGTCGAAAACCTCGCGAGCCAAGTCAAGATACTTGATTTGTTTATCTTTCTCGGCTTTCACGAGGTTCCCGTCATGCGGGACAGTTATGTCAACAATCATTGCACGCCTCTCGATTCGGTCCACCACCACTATATCAGGCTTGTTAGCGATAATAGTCCTGTCAGTGATGATGGACCGATCCCAGTACAAAGTGATATTGCCATTTTCGAGAACTGGGTCGGGCACATACCTGTAGTACGGTATCTCCGATGCCACAAGAGTGTATTTCAGAGCAAGTTGCTGGTGGATGATCCTGGCTACAAGGTTGTGCCTATGCAAATACTCTTCGTTAGCTAGACGAGAACATCCAGAGATAATGTGGCGGATCGATTCACCCGGGCGGTGACATGCCCGACAGATGTCAACCGTGCCATCCTTCACAATAAATCTCCGGTAGTTATTCGTCATGATAACTTCGTCCATAATTGCACAGACAAAACCTTCGGTTTCCCCAAAGAGGTCACCGAAACGCAGCCAGGCTACGGACGCTGCTTGGTCTACATCAGACCCATGTAGGGCCCGGAAAAAGCGTCCGTGAAGCTCCTTACTCTGCCATACTTCCCTACGGTCGTTAGTTTCAAGCACTACAGGCTTGCGCCAGTTCTCATTCGCCATGGAGAGCGGGGTGAGTCCCTTGTCCACTGCTACTACATCTCGATGCATACCTACGTCGGTGTGTAGAAAATATTCCCTGAGATTGCATATCTCGCGGTTGTGGAGGTTTTTGGCATTTAAAAAGCCTCGGCCTCCACACTTCCGCGGGATATACAATCTCATGACTGACGATCGTGGGTGATGCATTCGATTTGCAGTCAGCAGTGTACGGACCCGCCTATCCAGGGCGTCGAGTTCCGTTTGAGTCCATTTGAGTATGCCGAAAGAGTACATCAATACCGGCATGACCCAACCGTTGAAGGCGCGCACCTTGTTTCCGCCTGAAAGAAGGCTATTGAATACCTTTTTCAGGCGGCCAAAGAAGCGTTCCCTCAACGATTGCTTCATGTCAGTAGTGCTGATACCTAACGCTTCCGACATACCCAAATACTTATAGGTTTCGTTTGGAGAGAGGGATCTCAGGTTTATGGAATCCGCGAGTTGAATTCCTACGGATTCCACAATCTCCCCTCGCTTTACATGCATGACCGCACATTTGTCCACACCAAACTCCATCCTGATGGCGTTACTAAAAGTTTCAGTTACTTTCAGTAGCTCCATCAGCTGAAGATTGCTGGGGGCAAAGAGCTTCAGATCATCCATGTAAAGGAGGTGAGATATAACCTGACCACCTCTCTTCAACCGATAGCCTAGCCCTGAATTCTCCAACAGCATGCTTAGAGGATTCAGGGCTAGGCAAAACCAAAGTGGACTCAAACTATCGCCCTGGAATATACCTCGCTCGATCCTTACAGGTTCGCTATTCCTCTGGATATTTCGACATCCTGGATAGCGAAGGACTGTGCTCCATTGCCCCATACACGACATCAGGAAGGTGCGTAGAGTTGTATCTATTTTATACAATTCTAGCACCCTCATGAGCCATGTATGAGGCACCGAGTCATAGGCCTTCTTATAATCTATCCAACATGTCGACAGATCCTTTCGGGAACGCCGAACCTGTTGGCTAATGGCCATATCAATAAGGAGTAGCTCCTTCGTACCGCGGGACCCGTTCCTACATCCATTTTGAGAGACCGACATGATCGAATTATCGTCGACGTGTTTATTAATTTTAACTCTCAAAAAGGATGTAAGAACCTTATAGACCGTTGGTAAACATGTAATAGGTCTATAATTTTTGGGTTCCGCGGTGCTACCAGATTTGTGGAGCAGGTGGGTTATTCCTGTTGTAAGGAACCTGGGTAGCGAACCAGACTCCAAGGCTGCCTGGTACTGAGATGCCAAACGAGCGTGCGACCTTTGTAGCCACTTTATCCAGAAGTTGTGCAGCCCGTCCGGCCCTGGAGATTTCCAGTTCGGCAACGGGCGGACTGCACGGGCTATATCTTGGGGGCTGATCGTGATAGCCCCCATTTCTTGTATTGGATCGCACGTTCGTTCGACCTCCCGAGTCCATTCACCTTCGGTGTGACTGACAGGCACCGACCAGATGCTACGCCAGAATGAACACATAGCGTCATCATCCGGCAGGCGCGTATCAGTCACACCTTGGTCGGGTCGCTCCCAAGCCCGATAAACCCACCTTTCATTACTTTGGAATGTACGATTCTGGGTGTATCGCTCTACTCTCCGCCTATACCTACGAATACGGTTTGCCCATGCTAACACTTTTTGCTTCAGGAAGTCGATGCGCTCTGTGACACGGGATATATAGTCTTGGGGGCTGACATCAGTCCCCGAAAACGCCCGTCTCACAAAGCGCATCACTCTTGGCCGATTATTGCCCTCCCTGAAACAAATTAGTTTGCCGATGAGTGCTCTGGCCCCACCAATACGACGTTCGATCCTGCACTGCCAAGCTGGTACGGCTGGTTTCGGTCGTGTAGCTCTGTCATCTACAAATTTGACGTGGGCTACACGACATGCCGCTACAGCCGCGCAGTACATGATCGAATGTGTATCAGTGAGGTCTTCGCAGTTATCAAAATAGTTTGACAACTGCGAATCTAGAACAGCCACCAGTGCCCTATTTTTGTTATGCATGGGCAAACGAGGTAATCGTGGCCTAAGTTCGAGCGGCATGTAGCGATAATCCCGAATAGCACACTCCAAAGCACTCCTCAATTCCTTTGCACTGGTTACTTACGTTTGTAACCCTGTCACTACTATCCTCGTCAGCGTGGTTGGACTGTGGTTGCACCACGGCCTGCGACGATGGGGCAGTGACACGGTTACACATTTCCGTTCGGAGGCGATCAAGCACAGTATCATCCAACATACGATTACGCTGGATGACCCGTACCTGATCCGAAAGTCGTTGCGCCGAAACGTTGACGGCTGGCTCAAGCACCTGAAACAAAGAGAGCATCCGGACACGGTACGCGGTCAGGTTGTTTCCTCCCTCTGTAGCCTCTGTATACTTTGGGTATGCGCGCATGACATTTTCGTTTATGGATTGTGACCATCTCATGCGCTGCACACTTCCGCCGGGTGCTGGGACCCTATCAGAGACCGGTAAGCCTCGAGGTCCTAAGCGGTCCGGCGGCCGGCGTCCTCCCCGTCGACGCGCAGGTGTTGGTGTCGTCGGCGGAGAGAAGTACTCGTCGCTAGAGCTCGACGCAACTGCCACGGCCGGTGTCACAGCACTCACGGTGGGGCTGGTTTCCGGCGGAGGCGAGGCGGAGCTGGGCGACGAGGCCGGAGGTGGTAGGCGTGCTTTTCTTGCGGCCGCAGCTCTTGTCAACATGACGTCGTCTTCATTTTTCTCGTTTCTTGATGTTTATGTCGTAATTCGGTCATAGCTTTGATTATATTATTGTTTCATGTTTTTTTTTCTTGGTTGCATTTTGTGTTGTATAATTAAGATAGTTTAAATTAAATATATTGTAAGAAATTTGGTTGAGAAAAATTTTTGGCAACCGTCTGTCAATTCGAGCCACAGATTATTTGGGATATTATTATTATCTCCTTTATTCAACTCTTTTCTTATCAATTACATTTTTAAATATTTTTACAAAACACAAAAATAGAAAAACATTTAAAAATATAAAAAATAGAGGCCCACCGGTATCGGGAACAGGGTCCGAGCTACCGGCGGTCAGGGCTCCAGAGAGAGGAACCTCCTAACAATGCGAGCCGTGTCCAGCAATACTGCTTTCTGGATCAGGCCCTTGATCCAGCCGCCTAACGAGAGCCTCCTAAGGTGTTGGACGAGGCTCGTGGCTATTAAGCCATTGGCTGACACGACTATCGGTACAATGATCGCTGTGTCCACATCCCACATGTCGACAACCTCGCGAGCCAAGTCAAGATACTTGATTTGCTTATCTTTCTCGGCTTTCACGAGGTTCCCGTCATGCGGAACAGTTATGTCAACAATCATTGCACGCCTCTCGATTCGGTCCACCACCACTATATCCGGCTTATTAGCGATAATAGTCCTGTCAGTGATGATGGACCGATCCCAGTACAATGTGATATTGCCATTCTCGAGAACTGGGTCGGGCACATACCTGTAGTACGGCACCTCCGATTCCACAAGAGTGTATTTCAGAGCAAGTTGCTGATGGATAATCCTGGCTACAAGGTTATGCCTATGCAAGTACTCTTCGTTAGCAAGTCGAGAACAACCAGAGATAATGTGGCGGATCGATTCACCCGGGCGGTGACATGCCCGACAGATGTCAACCGTGCCATCCTTCACGATAAATCTCCGGTAGTTATTCGTCATGATAACTTCGTCCATAATTGCACAGACAAAACCTTCGGTTTCTCCAAAGAGGTCACCGAAATGCAGCCAGGCTACGGACGCTGATTGGTCTACATCGGACCCATGTAGGGCCCGGAAAAAGCGTCCGTGAAGCTCCTTACTTTGCCATACCTCCCTGCGGTCGTTAGTGTCAAGCACTACAGGCCTGCGCCAGTTCTCATTCGCCAAGGAGAGTGGGGTGAGTCCCTTGTCTACTGCTACTACATCTCGATGCATACCGACGTCTGTGTTTATAAAATATTCCCTGAGATTGCATATCTCGCGGTTGTGGAGGTTTTTGGCATTTAAAAAGCCTCGGCCTCCAGACTTCTGCGGGATATACAATCTCATGACCGACGATCATGGGTGATGCATTCGATATGCAGTCAGCAGTGTACGGACCCGTCTATCCAGGGCGTCAAGTTCCGTTTGAGTCCATTTGAGTATGCCGAAAGAGTACATCAATACCGGCATGACCCAACCGTTGAAGGCGCGCACCTTGTTTCCGCCCGAAAGAAGGCTATTGAATACCTTGTTCAAGCGGCCAAAGAAGCGTTCCTTCAACGATTGCTTTATGTCAGTAGTGCTGATACCTAACGCTTCCGACATACCCAAATACTTATAGGTTTCGTTTGGAGAGAGGGATCTCAGGTTTATGGAATCCGCGAGTTGAATTCCTACGGATTCCACAATCTCCCCTCGCTTTACATGCATGACCGCACATTTGTCCACACCAAACTCCATCCTGATGGCACTACTAAAAGTTTCAGTTACCTTCAGTAGCTCCATCAGCTGAAGATTGCTGGGGGCAAAGAGCTTCAGGTCATCCATGTAAAGGAGGTGAGATATAACCTGACCACCTCTCTTCAACCGATAGCCCAGCCCTGAATTCTCCAGCAGCGTGCTTAGAGGATTCAGGGCTAGGCAAAACCAAAGTGGACTCAAACTATCGCCCTGGAATATACCTCGCTCGATCCGTACAGGTTCGCTATTCCTCTGGATATTTCGACATCCTGGATAGCGAAGGACTGTGCTCCATTGCCCCATACACGACATCAGGAAGGTGCGTAGAGTTGTATCTATTTTATACAATTCTAGCACCCTCATGAGCCATGTATGAGGCACCGAGTCATAGGCCTTCTTATAATCTATCCAACATGTCGACAGATCCTTTCGGGAACGCCGAACCTGTTGGCTAATGGCCATATCAATAAGGAGTAGCTCCTTCGTACCGCGGGACCCGTTCCTACATCCATTTTGAGAGACCGACATGATCGAATTATCGTCGACGTGTTTATTAATTTTAACTCTCAAAAAGGATGTAAGAACCTTATAGACCGTTGGTAAACATGTAATAGGTCTATAATTTTTGGGTTCCGCGGTGCTACCAGATTTGTGGAGCAGGTGGGTTATTCCTGTTGTAAGGAACCTGGGTAGCGAACCAGACTCCAAGGCTGCCTGGTACTGAGATGCCAAACGAGCGTGCGACCTTTGTAGCCACTTTATCCAGAAGTTGTGCAGCCCGTCCGGCCCTGGAGATTTCGAGTTCGGCAACGGGCGGACTGCACGGGCTATATCTTGGGGGCTGATCGTGATAGCCCCCATTTCTTGTATTGGATCGCACGTTCGTTCGACCTCCCGAGTCCATTCACCTTCGGTGTGACTGACAGGCACCGACCAGATGCTACGCCAGAATGAACACATAGCGTCATCATCCGGCAGGCGCGTATCAGTCACACCTTGGTCGGGTCGCTCCCAAGCCCGATAAACCCACCTTTCATTACTTTGGAATGTACGATTCTGGGTGTATCGCTCCACTCTCCGCCTATACCTACGAATACGGTTTGCCCATGCAAACACTTTTTGCTTCAGGAAGTCGATGCGCTCTGTGACACGGGATATATAGTCTTGGGGGCTGACATCAGTCCCCGAAAACGCCCGTCTCACAAAGCGCATCACTCTTGGCCGATTATTGCCCTCCCTGAAACAAATTAGTTTGCCGATGAGTGCTCTGGCCCCACCAATACGACGTTCGATCCTGCACTGCCAAGCTGGTACGGCTGGTTTCGGTCGTGTAGCTCTGTCATCTACAAATTTGACGTGGGCTACACGACATGCCGCTACAGCCGCGCAGTACATGATCGAATGTGTATCAGTGAGGTCTTCGCAGTTATCAAAATAGTTTGACAACTGCGAATCCAGAACAGCCACCAGTGCCCTATTTTTGTTATGCATGGGCAAACGAGGTAATCGTGGCCTAAGTTCGAGCGGCATGTAGCGATAATCCCGAATAGCACACTCCAAAGCACTCCTCAATTCCTTTGCACTGGTTACTTACGTTTGTAACCCTGTCACTACTATCCTCGTCAGCGTGGTTGGACTGTGGTTGCACCACGGCCTGCGACGATGGGGCAGTGACACGGTTACACATTTCCGTTCGGAGGCGATCAAGCACAGTATCATCCAACATACGATTACGCTGGATGACCCGTACCTGATCCGAAAGTCGTTGCGCCGAAACGTTGACGGCTGGCTCAAGCACCTGAAACAAAGAGAGCATCCGGACACGGTACGCGGTCAGGTTGTTTCCTCCCTCTGTAGCCTCTGTATACTTTGGGTATGCGCGCATGACATTTTTGTTTATGGATTGTGACCATCTCATGCGCTGCACACTTCCGCCGGGTGCTGGGACCCTATCAGAGACCGGTAAGCCTCGAGGTCCTAAGCGGTCCGGCGGCCGGCGTCCTCCCCGTCGACGCGCAGGTGTTGGTGTCGTCGGCGGAGAGAAGTACTCGTCGCTAGAGCTCGACGCAACTGCCACGGCCGGTGTCACAGCACTCACGGTGGGGCTGGTTTCCGGCGGAGGCGAGGCGGAGCTGGGCGACGAGGCCGGAGGTGGTAGGCGTGCTTTTCTTGCGGCCGCAGCTCTTGTCAACATGACGTCGTCTTCATTTTTCTCGTTTCTTGATGTTTATGTCGTAATTCGGTCATAGCTTTGATTATATTATTGTTTCATGTTTTTTTTCTTGGTTGCATTTTGTGTTGTATAATTAAGATAGTTTAAATTAAATATATTGTAAGAAATTTGGTTGAGAAAAATTTTTGGCAACCGTCTGTCAATTCGAGCCACAGATTATTTGGGATATTATTATTATCTCCTTTATTCAACTCTTTTCTTATCAATTACATTTTTAAATATTTTTACAAAACACAAAAATAGAAAAACATTTAAAAATATAAAAAATAGAGGCCCACCGGTATCGGGAACAGGGTCCGAGCTACCGGCGGTCAGGGCTCCAGAGAGAGGAACCTCCTAACAATGCGAGCCGTGTCCAGCAATACTGCTTTCTGGATCAGGCCCTTGATCCAGCCGCCTAACGAGAGCCTCCTAAGGTGTTGGACGAGGCTCGTGGCTATTAAGCCATTGGCTGACACGACTATCGGTACAATGATCGCTGTGTCCACATCCCACATGTCGACAACCTCGCGAGCCAAGTCAAGATACTTGATTTGCTTATCTTTCTCGGCTTTCACGAGGTTCCCGTCATGCGGAACAGTTATGTCAACAATCATTGCACGCCTCTCGATTCGGTCCACCACCACTATATCCGGCTTATTAGCGATAATAGTCCTGTCAGTGATGATGGACCGATCCCAGTACAATGTGATATTGCCATTCTCGAGAACTGGGTCGGGCACATACCTGTAGTACGGCACCTCCGATTCCACAAGAGTGTATTTCAGAGCAAGTTGCTGATGGATAATCCTGGCTACAAGGTTATGCCTATGCAAGTACTCTTCGTTAGCAAGTCGAGAACAACCAGAGATAATGTGGCGGATCGATTCACCCGGGCGGTGACATGCCCGACAGATGTCAACCGTGCCATCCTTCACGATAAATCTCCGGTAGTTATTCGTCATGATAACTTCGTCCATAATTGCACAGACAAAACCTTCGGTTTCTCCAAAGAGGTCACCGAAATGCAGCCAGGCTACGGACGCTGATTGGTCTACATCGGACCCATGTAGGGCCCGGAAAAAGCGTCCGTGAAGCTCCTTACTTTGCCATACCTCCCTGCGGTCGTTAGTGTCAAGCACTACAGGCCTGCGCCAGTTCTCATTCGCCAAGGAGAGTGGGGTGAGTCCCTTGTCTACTGCTACTACATCTCGATGCATACCGACGTCTGTGTTTATAAAATATTCCCTGAGATTGCATATCTCGCGGTTGTGGAGGTTTTTGGCATTTAAAAAGCCTCGGCCTCCAGACTTCCGCGGGATATACAATCTCATGACCGACGATCGTGGGTGATGCATTCGATATGCAGTCAGCAGTGTACGGACCCGTCTATCCAGGGCGTCAAGTTCCGTTTGAGTCCATTTGAGTATGCCGAAAGAGTACATCAATACCGGCATGACCCAACCGTTGAAGGCGCGCACCTTGTTTCCGCCCGAAAGAAGGCTATTGAATACCTTGTTCAAGCGGCCAAAGAAGCGTTCCTTCAACGATTGCTTCATGTCAGTAGTGCTGATACCTAACGCTTCCGACATACCCAAATACTTATAGGTTTCGTTTGGAGAGAGGGATCTCAGGTTTATGGAATCCGCGAGTTGAATTCCTACGGATTCCACAATCTCCCCTCGCTTTACATGCATGACCGCACATTTGTCCACACCAAACTCCATCCTGATGGCACTACTAAAAGTTTCAGTTACCTTCAGTAGCTCCATCAGCTGAAGATTGCTGGGGGCAAAGAGCTTCAGGTCATCCATGTAAAGGAGGTGAGATATAACCTGACCACCTCTCTTCAACCGATAGCCCAGCCCTGAATTCTCCAGCAGCGTGCTTAGAGGATTCAGGGCTAGGCAAAACCAAAGTGGACTCAAACTATCGCCCTGGAATATACCTCGCTCGATCCGTACAGGTTCGCTATTCCTCTGGATATTTCGACATCCTGGATAGCGAAGGACTGTGCTCCATTGCCCCATACACGACATCAGGAAGGTGCGTAGAGTTGTATCTATTTTATACAATTCTAGCACCCTCATGAGCCATGTATGAGGCACCGAGTCATAGGCCTTCTTATAATCTATCCAACATGTCGACAGATCCTTTCGGGAACGCCGAACCTGTTGGCTAATGGCCATATCAATAAGGAGTAGCTCCTTCGTACCGCGGGACCCGTTCCTACATCCATTTTGAGAGACCGACATGATCGAATTATCGTCGACGTGTTTATTAATTTTAACTCTCAAAAAGGATGTAAGAACCTTATAGACCGTTGGTAAACATGTAATAGGTCTATAATTTTTGGGTTCCGCGGTGCTACCAGATTTGTGGAGCAGGTGGGTTATTCCTGTTGTAAGGAACCTGGGTAGCGAACCAGACTCCAAGGCTGCCTGGTACTGAGATGCCAAACGAGCGTGCGACCTTTGTAGCCACTTTATCCAGAAGTTGTGCAGCCCGTCCGGCCCTGGAGATTTCCAGTTCGGCAACGGGCGGACTGCACGGGCTATATCTTGGGGGCTGATCGTGATAGCCCCCACTTCTTGTATTGGATCGCACGTTCGTTCGACCTCCCGAGTCCATTCACCTTCGGTGTGACTGACAGGCACCGACCAGATGCTACGCCAGAATGAACACATAGCGTCATCATCCGGCAGGCGCGTATCAGTCACACCTTGGTCGGGTCGCTCCCAAGCCCGATAAACCCACCTTTCATTACTTTGGAATGTACGATTCTGGGTGTATCGCTCCACTCTCCGCCTATACCTACGAATACGGTTTGCCCATGCAAACACTTTTTGCTTCAGGAAGTCGATGCGCTCTGTGACACGGGATATATAGTCTTGGGGGCTGACATCAGTCCCCGAAAACGCCCGTCTCACAAAGCGCATCACTCTTGGCCGATTATTGCCCTCCCTGAAACAAATTAGTTTGCCGATGAGTGCTCTGGCCCCACCAATACGACGTTCGATCCTGCACTGCCAAGCTGGTACGGCTGGTTTCGGTCGTGTAGCTCTGTCATCTACAAATTTGACGTGGGCTACACGACATGCCGCTACAGCCGCGCAGTACATGATCGAATGTGTATCAGTGAGGTCTTCGCAGTCATCAAAATAGTTTGACAACTGCGAATCCAGAACAGCCACCAGTGCCCTATTTTTGTTATGCATGGGCAAACGAGGTAATCGTGGCCTAAGTTCGAGCGGCATGTAGCGATAATCCCGAATAGCACACTCCAAAGCACTCCTCAATTCCTTTGCACTGGTTACTTACGTTTGTAACCCTGTCACTACTATCCTCGTCAGCGTGGTTGGACTGTGGTTGCACCACGGCCTGCGACGATGGGGCAGTGACACGGTTACACATTTCCGTTCGGAGGCGATCAAGCACAGTATCATCCAACATACGATTACGCTGGATGACCCGTACCTGATCCGAAAGTCGTTGCGCCGAAACGTTGACGGCTGGCTCAAGCACCTGAAACAAAGAGAGCATTTGGACACGGTACGCGGTCAGGTTGTTTCCTCCCTCTGTAGCCCCAAAGTATGCGCGCATGACATTTTCGTTTATGGATTGTGACCATCTCATGCGCTGCACACTTCCGCCGGGTGCTGGGACCCTATCAGAGACCGGTAAGCCTCGAGGTCCTAAGCGGTCCGGCGGCCGGCGTCCTCCCCGTCGACGCGCAGGTGTTGGTGTCGTCGGCGGAGAGAAGTACTCGTCGCTAGAGCTCGACGCAACTGCCACGGCCGGTGTCACAGCACTCACGGTGGGGCTGGGTTCCGGTGGCGGCGAGGCGGAGCTGGGCGACGAGGCCGGAGGTGTTAGGCGTGTGTTTTTGGCTCGGGCCTGGCTTCTTGTCAACATTTCTGCTTAGGTTGAAATTGTGTTGCTTGGATCATGCCGAAAAATTATTATTGGGTTCTTCTTTTTGTTTTTTTTATATACACACGGATAATACATTATCAATATTGTTTTTATTTGGCTCTTATATGGAAATTAAACGGTTTGATAAATTTAAATTCATAAATTATTATTATTATCTCCTTTATTCAACTTTTTTCTTATCAATTACATTTTTAAATATTTTTACAAAACACAAAAATAGAAAAACATTTAAAAATATAAAAAATAGAGGCCCACCGGTATCGGGAACAGGGTCCAAGCTACCGGCGGTCAGGGCTCCAGAGAGAGGAACCTCCTAACAATGCGAGCCGTGTCCAGCAATACTGCTTTCTGGATCAGGCCCTTGATCCAGCCGCCTAACGAGAGCCTCCTAAGGTGTTGGTCGAGGCTCGTGGCTATTAAGCCATTGGCTGACACGACTATCGGTACAATGATCGCTGCGTCCACATCCCACATGTCGACAACCTCGCGAGCCAAGTCAAGATACTTGATTTGCTTATCTTTCTCGGCTTTCACGAGGTTCCCGTCATGCGGAACAGTTATGTCAACAATCATTGCACGCCTCTCGATTCGGTCCACCACCACTATATCCGGCTTATTAGCGATAATAGTCCTGTCAGTGATGATGGACCGATCCCAGTACAATGTGATATTGCCATTCTCGAGAACTGGGTCGGGCACATACCTGTAGTACGGCACCTCCGATTCCACAAGAGTGTATTTCAGAGCAAGTTGCTGATGGATAATCCTGGCTACAAGGTTGTGCCTATGCAAGTACTCTTCGTTAGCAAGTCGAGAACAACCAGAGATAATGTGGCGGATCGATTCACCCGGGCGGTGACATGCCCGACAGATGTCAACCGTGCCATCCTTCACGATAAATCTCCGGTAGTTATTCGTCATGATAACTTCGTCCATAATTGCACAGACAAAACCTTCGGTTTCTCCAAAGAGATCACCGAAACGCAGCCAGGCTACGGACGCTGATTGGTCTACATCGGACCCATGTAGGGCCCGGAAAAAGCGTCCGTGAAGCTCCTTACTTTGCCATACCTCCCTGCGGTCGTTAGTGTCAAGCACTACAGGCCTGCGCCAGTTCTCATTCGCCAAGGAGAGTGGGGTGAGTCCTTTGTCTACTGCTACTACATCTCGATGCATACCGACGTCTGTGTTTTTAAAATATTCCCTGAGATTGCATATCTCGCGGTTGTGGAGGTTTTTGGCATTTAAAAAGCCTCGGCCTCCACACTTCCGCGGGATATACAATCTCATGACCGACGATCGTGGGTGATGCATTCGATATGCAGTCAGCAGTGTACGGACCCGTCTATCCAGGGCGTCAAGTTCCGTTTGAGTCCATTTAAGTATGCCGAAAGAGTACATCAATACCGGCATGACCCAACCGTTGAAGGCGCGCACCTTGTTTCCGCCCGAAAGAAGGCTATTGAATACCTTGTTCAAGCGGCCAAAGAAGCGTTCCTTCAACGATTGCTTCATGTCAGTAGTGCTGATACCTAACGCTTCCGACATACCCAAATACTTATAGGTTTCGTTTGGAGAGAGGGATCTCAGGTTTATGGAATCCGCGAGTTGAATTCCTACGGATTCCACAATCTCCCCTCGCTTTACATGCATGACCGCACATTTGTCTACACCAAACTCCATCCTGATGGCACTACTAAAAGTTTCAGTTACCTTCAGTAGCTCCATCAGCTGAAGATTGCTGGGGGCAAAGAGCTTCAGGTCATCCATGTAAAGGAGGTGAGATATAACCTGACCACCTCTCTTCAACCGATAGCCCAGCCCTGAATTCTCCAGCAGCGTGCTTAGAGGATTCAGGGCTAGGCAAAACCAAAGTGGACTCAAACTATCGCCCTGGAATATACCTCGCTCGATCCGTACAGGTTCGCTATTCCTCTGGATATTTCGACATCCTGGATAGCGAAGGACTGTGCTCCATTGCCCCATACACGACATCAGGAAGGTGCGTAGAGTTATATCTATTTTATACAATTCTAGCACCCTCATGAGCCATGTATGAGGCACCGAGTCATAGGCCTTCTTATAATCTATCCAACATGTCGACAGATCCTTTCGGGAACGCCGAACCTGTTGGCTAATGGCCATATCAATAAGGAGTAGCTCCTTAGTACCGCGGGACCCGTTCCTACATCCATTCTGAGAGGCCGACATGATGGAGTTATTATCGACGTGTTTATTAATTTTAACTCTCAAAATGGATGTTAGAACCTTATAGACCGTCGGTAAACATGTAATAGGTCTATAATTTTTGGGTTCCGCGGTACTACCAGCCTTGTGGAGCAGGTGGGTTATTCCTGTTGTAAGGAACTTGGGTAGCGAACCAGACTCCAAGGCTGCCTGGTACTGAGATGCCAAACGAGCGTGCGACCTTTGTAGCCACTTAATCCAGAAGTTGTGCAGCCCGTCCGGCCCTGGAGATTTCCAGTTTGGCAACGGACGGACTGCACGGGCTACATCTTGGGGGCTGATCGTGATAGCCCCCATTTCTTGTATTGGATCGCACGCTCGTTCGACCTCCCGAGTCCATTCACCTTCCGTGTGACTGACAGGCACCGACCAGATGTTGCGCCAGAATGTACACATAGCGTCATCATCCGGCAGGCGCGTATCAGTCACACCTTGGTCGGGTCGCTCCCAAGCCCGATAAACCCACCTTTCATTACTTTGGAATGTACGGTTCTGGGTATATCGCTCCACTCTCCGCCTGTACCTACGAATACGGTTTGCCCATGCTAACACTTTTTGTTTCAGGAAGTCGATGCGCTCTGTGACACGGGATATATAGTCTTGGGGGCTGACATCAGTCCCCGAAAATGCTCGTCTCACAAAGCGCATCACTCTTGGGCGATTATTGCCCTCCCTGAAACAAATTAGTTTGCCAATGAGTGTTCTGGCCCCACCAATACGACGTTCGATCCTGCACTGCCAAGCCGGTACGGCTGGTTTCGGTCGTGTAGCCCTGTCATCTGCAAATCTGACGTGGGCTACACGACATGCCGCTACAGCCGCGCAGTACATGATCGAATGTGTATCAGTGAGGTCTTCGCAGTCATCAAAATAGTTTGACAACTGCGAATCCAGAACAGCCACCAGCGCCCTATTTTTGTTATGCATGGGCAAACGAGGTAATCGTGGCCTAACTTCGGGTGGCATGTAGCGATATTCCCGAATAGCACACTCCAAAGCACTCCTCAATTGCTCATTGCACTGGGTACTTACGTTTGTAACCCTATCACTACTCTCCTCGTCAGCGTGTATGGGAATATGGTTGGACTGTGGTGGCACCACAGCCTGCGACGATGGGGCAGTGACACGGTTACTTATTTCCGTTCGGAGGCGATCAAGTACAGTATCATCCAACATACGATTACGCTGGATGACCCGCACCTGATCCGAAAGTCGTTGGGCCGAAACGTTGACGGCTGGCTCAAGCACCTGAAACAAAGAGAGCATCCGGACACGGTATGCGGTCAGGTTGTTTCCTCCCTCTGTAGCCCCAAAGTATGCGCGCATGACATTTTCATTAATGGATTGTGTCCATTTCATGCGCTGCACACTTCCGCCGGGTGCTGGGACCCTATCAGAGACCGGTAAGCCTCGAGGTCCTAAGCGGTCCGGCGGCCGGCATCCTCCCCGTCGACGCGCAGGTGGTGGTGTCGTCGGCGGCGAGAAGTACTCGTCGCTCGAGCTCGACGCAACTGCCACGGCCGGCGTCACAGCACTCACGATGGGGCTGGGTTCCGGTGGCGGCGAGGCGGAGCTGGGCGACGAGGCCGGAGGTGTTAGGCGTGTGTTTTTGGCTCGGGCCTGGCTTCTTGTCAACATTTCTGCTTAGGTTGAAATTGTGTTGCTTGGATCATGCCGAAAAATTGTTATTGCGTTCTTCTTCTTGTTTTATTATATACACACGGATAATTTATTATTAAAATTGTTTTTATTAGGCTCTTATTTGGAAATTATAACGGTTTGATAAATTTAAATTCATAAAAAACAGGGATGAAAATTTTTCAGTTGTCAACCTTGACAAGTCAGGTTGACAACTGTAAAAATTTTCTTACTATTCGGCAAGTGTTTAATATTCCAGCTTTTTGTAGTGTTAGGTATGTGTATTTTGATAGATTGAGAACATTAAAACTATTGTATATTTGTTTCGGAATAACAGCTGTTGTCGATATTACTATTGGGACTATTGTAACTCTATTCATTTTCCAAACTCTGGTAATTTCTTCTTGTAACTCTGTGTACTTCCTAATTTTTTCCGTGATGGTTTTTTGTATATTATTAGTGTTTGGGACTGCTATATCTATTATGTATGTGTGTTTGTTTTCTTTATCAACAAGTGTTATATCTGGTCTGTTGTTATAAATAGTGTGATCTGTAATTATTGTGCGGTCATAATATATTTTGTATAATTGATTTTCTAAAACAGCTAGAGGTGTATATTTGTAATATGGTGTGTACGGATCCTGCATGAGTTTAAGTTTGATTGCAAGTTTCTGGTGTATAATATTAACAAGTTGATTATGCCGGTGAGTATAGTCGTTCTGAGTCAATGTCATACAAGCTCCCGTAATATGGTGTATTGTTTCAGGTCTGCTGTGACATTTTCTGCATAAAATATCGTTTCTAACTGTACTATCTTTTATAATATATTTTCTATAATTTTTGGTATTAATGACTTGGTCTTGAATGGCTAGCATAAATCCTTCTGTTTCTGGAAACAACCCACTTAATTCAAGCCATTTGTTGGAAGCTTCCCTATCAATGTGCGTTTGGTGTAGATCGTTAGGATGTCTACCGTGTAGTTCTTTCTGTCTACATTTTTTATGTATCTCTTCTATGTGTCTTGCTTTGTCTATTGTTTCAATACTACCTTCGCTAAGATTAAGAGGTGTATATTTGTTATCTATCTCTACTATTGTTTTATGTAATTGACTAGTATTCTTCTTCCTATTAAAGAATTGTTTTAGGTTTATTATTTGCCTTTTGTGTAAATGTGATATTTCAATTAACCCTCTGCCCCCTCCTTTCTGGACATAATCACTCTTTCGATTGCTGATTTAGGGTGGTGATATCTATGTTGTGTAAGAATTGTTCTAGTTTTAGTTTCAAGTGCATTTAATTCTGTTTTAGACCACTTTATAACGCCAAAAGAATAAGTAAGAATAGTTATAGCATAAGTATTTATAGATTTGAACAAATTTTTACTAGCTAGGTACATTTTACACAATGAATGGATTCTTTTATAATATTCCTGTTTTAATTTATCTTTAATAGATTTGTGCTCTAATAGTCGCGCTTGATTGTATCCCAAGTATTTATAAAATTCTTAATTTTTCATTGCTTCTATTACTTCTTCCGAATCTGTTGTGTAATTTCCACCGACTATTTTACCCTTTTCTATGTTAAGCTTTCGGCATTTGTCTAGTCCAAAATCCATTCTAATGTCTTTCGAAAACGATGTTGTTATGTCTAATAAACCATGTAAATCTGTATTTTTACTAGCGTATAGTTTTAAATCATCCATATAAAGTAAATGTGTTATTTGGTGTAGTCGTGATCTATTGTTCTTTATGTCAAATCCTAATTTAGATTCGTTTAATGCGCGAGAGAGTGGATTTAGGGCTAGACAAAACCATAGAGGGCTTAGCGAGTCCCCTTGAAATATTCCCTTTTTAATTGCTATTTCATCTATGGTTACGTTTGAGGTTTGTGTTTGTAGCTTAAGAGTAGTTTTCCAGGATCCCATGGTATTCTTAAGAAAATTAGTTAACAATGGGTTGATTTTATAGATATTTAGAACTTGAACTAACCATGAATGCGGTACGCTGTCAAATGCTTTTTTGTAATCTATGTACGCTATGTATAAGTTTTTTCTTGCTCTCTGTACGTGTTTTAAGAGAGTGGAATCAATTATTAATTGTTCCTTGCAACCCATATGCCCTCGTCTGCAGCCTTTCTGTTCTTCAGTTAAAATATTATATTTTTCCGTGTGGTTGATAATTTTGTTAGTAATGCAAGACGTTATGATTTTGTACATAGTTGGGAGACAAGTTATTGGTCTGTATTGTGAGGGATCCTGGGTGCTATTAGATTTTGGGATCATATATGTGATGCCCCTTGTGAGAAATTCTGGCAAATTTTCGTTACCTTTTAAAATATTATTAATTTGTTCAGCTAATGTCCTATGTAGTGCTTGTAATCTTTTTATCCAAAAATTATGTAACCCATCAATACCTGCTGCTTTCCAGTTATGTGTTTTATTTATAATCGTATTTAATTCAAGAGTATCTATATCTTCAAACGGCATTTCTTCTATTTTTTCTGATCTAACTATTTCTTCTTGTATCCATCTAGCTTCTTTATTATGTTCAGCGCTGTCTGACCAGATTCCTTGCCAGAATTCTTTTAGATTCTCTTCCGATGGAGGATTTATGATAGTCGTATTGTTTCCTTTAAGCTTTCTATAAAATTGTTTCTCACTCGTTGTAAATAGTCTGTTGTTATCCTTTCTTTCTTTGGCTTTTTTGTATCTTGCTATCCTATGACTCTTGACTAAGAGTTTTTGTTTTAAGGTGTCTAGGTGGTCGTCTATTCTTTTATTAAAATTTTCGTGTGAGCTGTGTTGTTTGGTCTTCGCAATAATTTCATTAACTTTTGTTTCAAGCCTTCTTGATGTGTTACCATTTTTATATTGTGTCAACCTATTTATGTCTTTTCTTAGTAGGTCTATGTCTGTTTCTAATCTTTTTTGCCATGGTGGGTCGTTCTTTACTTTAGTTTTATGGCTTGACCTGTCTATATTTATTTTTAATTTAAAATGTTCAGCGACCGTAAGAGCTATGCAATAAATTAGTGAATGTGTATCGGATAAGTTTTCCAGAGATGAAAGTTTTAGCGGGATAATTGTTTGGTTAAATATACTAATGATATCCGATAATTTACGAGTTGGTCGCATTTTTGGTAATAAGGGTCTACACGTGGGATCTATTCCATTGTATTTTAACATATTTGTTTCTAGTTCATTATTTAGTGTCTCTACTAACAAAGGGTCAAATACCGTTTGTGTTTGTATTAATATTGAATTATCTATAGTTGATTGACTGCTATGTGGTGCGTTAACGGGTAGTGCGTTGTCAAAATATTCAGTCTCTAGGCTCGTGTCGTATTGTAAGGGTGGATTACAAGGTGTGAGTGAAAGGGTTATTTGTAAAGTATTATTTTGTTGTGTGATATTTAAACTTTCCTCTTCTTCTTTTTTAAGTTGCTCTGCTATTTCAAATTTGATACTATTTACTGTGTTATCCGATAACAGCTTATTTCTAATAATAACCCGTCTTTGGTCTGCTATTCTTTGCTCGGTTACGTTCATATCTGGGTATTGTAGTTTAAATTTTTCAAATAGGTGTGTGCAATACATTGTTTTGTCCTCTTCAAGTTTTGTAACATAGAAGTATGTGCGCATGATGAATATGTTCATATCTTCCGTCCATTTCATGCGCACTCGTGGTTTTCCCGCCTTGGTGGTCGCAGGCTGAGTAGCTGATGCCGCCTGCGAAACATCCTCGGCAGATGTAACTGCTCTACTGTCTAGTCTGTCTGTCGGTTCGGCTGTAGTATTTTTATCGGGGACAACCCGCCTGCTCAGTCCCCCACCGCCGATGGATCGTATGCTGTGACACCCAGCATCGGCCCCAGGTGCGCCCCGACGATCGCCCTCGGGTAGCGGTCCTATACGTTTATTCTTTGACCGAGTCTCCATATTAAATGGGTTTCCAGAGCCACGTTAGCCACGCCAGTAATATCTCATTCGTGTGTCCGCCCCCCACGTGATTAGATGGTCAATCAGGACGTGTGGTTGTTTAGGGGGCTTATTATTATTATTATTAATCATTTATTTCGGACCATGATCCATAATTTGTTAGTAAACACTTATGACTATGTTAGTAAATTTACATAAATTAATAATGTCAACCTAATGAAAACAATAATGCATAGGTACACACAATAAAAATAAAATAACAAATAAATAATCAAAATCAGTTCATGTACATATTTCCCGTTGCACTGGAGCCGCCGCTGTGCAAGCGGGTCCAGTACCCCAGGAAAGGGCAGTCCGGTTTATCCGCAATAACCTTAAGGACACCGTTTACGCTCCCCCGCATCCTGTGCATCAGGGATGCTGACCTCTTACGCATTATCGCCTGAAAACCATCAGTTTCTGCTTCTGCAAACATCCCCGATGCACTACAGAAACGTGGGAGCCCCAACAGTATCCTAAAAGCGTTATTATACTGGACCCGGAGCACGTTGTAAGCCCTCTGCGTATGTCTAACCCACAGGCTGCACGTGTAGAAGGTCTGGTCGGGCGTGGTTATTGTTCGGACTTTAGAGCGATGTAGTAGCATTGCCGTACCAAATACATCATTCTGTAAATTATGATAATTCCTAATGAAATTATTAGTTTTGAGTTATAGGAGTCTGGTTATGAGGTTTCTATGCTTTTTCTTATCAAGTTGAGGTTAAAGTCTTTAGATAGTTTGGGCCTTATATGTGGCATCGTTAATTGCGACTTAAAATGCCACTGACGTTATGGGATTAGATTTTCTAAAGCCCATATACCTACCTGGACACTTGGGACACTGTACTGTGTTTCAGGTTTTAGACAGGGACTCTGCACACACATTTGGTGTCCACAATAACCCATTTAGCTGTGCCAGTTTAGTTTACTACACCGCTGCACTGGTTAATTTCCAACAAAGCTGTGTATAGTTAAGATAACTGTGAACATATACTCTCGTAATGTTTTTCACGTTTCAGACACCATATTGCGTCGCAGTGGAGCCGAAATGCTGAATGCGAAGGTCGACTGTCAACATCTGAGAGGTTAAGAGGAACGGTAGGCTAGCAGTTCGCATGTGGTTGCGCAACATTACGACCACAGCTGTGAAGTCGGGCGCTCGCAAGTTTGGAATGGAATACTCGGTGAGTCGCTTCTATTTTATTTCGATAGTAAGGTCGAATGTTATCTAGTGAAGAGATGCTAGTTAGAGCTTTAAGAGTGTTCATGTTTGACCACTGAGTTGGTCGTGGTTATATCTGGCTCTATCACTAGGTAATTAAGACACACTTGTAAGCAAGTAGTTAATGAGTTTCCTATTGGCGGTAGTTTCATCATTTGGTTCAGTACGAACTTTAGGATTTAATATCCCATAAGAAGATGAGCTCGTGGCTAAATAATAACAGCCGCACGGGTCGATCATCAAGGTTAAGCAACGCTTGACGAGGTCGGTCCGTGGATGGGTGACCATTTCAACATACCGAGTTTCCTTCGTGCCTCGGAAAGCACGTTAAGCCGTTGGTCCCGGCTGTCATTTGAAGATCTTTGACAGTCGTTACGGGTAGTCAGAAGCTTGAGATCTGACACCAGTCTTGCCAAGGGGTACCGTGTTACCCAGTTACTGGGTTGTGGAGGTCAGATAGGCAGTCGCTCCATGTAAAACACTGGCACTTAGCTGAATCTGGTAAGACTGGCAGCCGACCCCAATATAGTCGGGATAAGGCTAGGCAGATGATGAAGAAGATGAGCTATCCAAAGTGACTTAACAACTAGTCATTTTCAGTGGCAAAGCGAGTTAGTAGAGTCGTTGGGCGAAGGCAATTGTATCGAGTTGGTAACTGCACTGGTCATTTGCGTGTATTCGGAACAGATCTTATGTTGCGTAACAATTTACAACCACCGTCTTGAGATCTGAATTCACTTGCTTACTTTCAAAGTAATATTATGATAGCAGTTATCTCGCGATCGTTTTCCTTACATGAAACTGAGTTAGCGAGCGATAGTAAAGAGTTACTGTTGATAATTTGATTTTAAACGATATTGATCAAAGTTAATTCGTGAAGCTCCTTCACACGAGTTATGTTATTATCACGCAAATATTATTAGGCTTAAGAGGGGTCTCTATTGGTCCTTTCTCCATACAAAAACATTCCGCTGTTTTCTTCGTGGATAATGCCTCCAGAGCAATGATTTTTTCCCATAAAATCAATGTCTAATTCATACGTGCCCCTATCATTTCCTTTTTTCGAAAACATAATCACTAAAAGAAATATGACAATCCAAAAATCAGAAAAAAATGCCCGTTTTTACCGCCATGTTCAGACGACTTTCAGATAAAATTGATAAGTTTTTAACAAAAAAGAAAATCATACAAGCATAGATATACTTTTCCTCTAAATTTTGATATAAGAATTTTTAAGATCAGGCCAGTTTTGAAGAAGAAAACAGCAGAATACGAAACGCCTTTTGGTCAAGGTTTTTGTAGGTAAAATCAGCCTGAGCTGCAGTTGTCCCTTTCGCACTTTACGGGCGGAGGTTGGAGGTGAGGGAGGGTAAGGCTTACACGTACACTAATAGGGAAGTGGCAGTTGGCGATATTTTTATCGATACTCTAGTGATATACACCGATGTCGATATTTACACTATACAATGATTTTATTTAATAAATCGTGTGATAGTGAGTATTACTTGGCACTTGTCGAATGATTAACTTAGGCATGCATAAGATCTGGAAAGTGCAGTTGCAAATACATGATCAAAAGTTGTTAAGAAAATTAAGCCAAGATCCAGAATAATGCTCGGTACAGACCAACCGAACGAACTAACAAATGTTGTTGAAAAGAAATCGCTGATTTTTGTTATGATAGATAGACTCGCTCTTGACCACTATCTCACCTGATGGTAAGCGATGATGTGATCTACGGTGTAGCAAACTTGCCCAGAAGTAACTTCACTCTTGACTTAAATACCCCGAGGTTGAAGCTATCGGACAACACAGACGCAAGGCATTCCACTCCTTGCTGTACGCAAAATTAAAGTATTTCCAAAATGTTTAGTGCCTATGGGCGGGATGTCCACCTTGTACCGATGGCGCATCGCCGTACGTCTTGTAGTCCGATGATGAAACGGGCTATATGGAATTAGATCATGCAATTCCATCGCAAAATACCCGAAATGCAATCGATAAAAAACCGACAAGCTGGCAACTCTGCGACGATGTTCAAAATTCTGGAGCTTTGACTCGACCTCATTGCCGATGAGCCTGCTGACCCGTTGTTCGATCAAATCTAGTGCATCAAGCTGGTATTTGGCAGATCCGCCCCAGAGATGAGAACAGTGCTTCATGCAAGATCGAACTTGCGCTTGATACAACCTAAGCACCTGTTCTGGCGTGAAGTACCGTCTCAACTTCTTAGCAGCATGTTGAGGCATTCCTCAATATAATGGTAAAAAATTGAGTGTCGATATTTAACATCGACACTAAATTTTTGACCATATCGGCACGGTTACACCACGGAAAGATGGAGCCGGATGAAATTGGCTCTTTTTAGTGAACAAAAGACGCTCGCTGTATAATATAAATATAATAAATTTATTTTTTCCAAAGGTGCCCTTCTAGAAATAGTATTTGACCTTTTCCGGTGCAATAACTTGCAAATAAAATGTTACTTTAAAATAAGTTATCCATAACAGCGTGAGTCTGGCCGGCCAGCCATCAGTGGAACAGCTATCTCGACCCAACTCCTCTAATGGCTGCACCGGGCATCGTAACCGGATCACGGCTAGGCCACGTGGCGGTATGTCTTTGCCCACTATGTGGTCACAAGCCCTTCGGTCGAAACCTACCACCAGTATGTTACATGACTAGCACCATCCGGGGATCACGTATAAAGATTCAAAACGCTTATTTTCCTACGGACGCGGGTGACCCGGCCCTCAAAATGATGGCTCTGATGTACTGAATCGTTCGCTCACCTTACGTCCTGTCTGCTGATTTGCATTCTTTCGGTTGGTCTTACACCCAGTATCATGCAAGCTAAATTTTGATTTCTTATAAAGCAGATACCTATAAAAATGTATTATGAATTTTGGAGAAATAGGGTTTGTGGATATTTAAATTAAAATATAGAATTTAACTAAAATCATAATTAAAAAAAACACGCTTATTAATTAAAAGCACTTTTTGACAATGTAGCTTGTCGAAAAGTGAATGAAAAAATTGAACAAAAAAATTAAAAACAAGCGTAATTATTTTTGTGTTGAATGGGCTCAACTGAAAACCAACCTTTTCAACGAAGTCGGGGGACCTGTAAAAACTGATCCAAGTAACCGTCCCCCGACTGCAAGGCAGGCCTGTTTTAAATAATTTTTAATGATTTATTTTTGATATCATACCTCTTTTAGTAATAAAACGAAATTTTTGCAAAAACAATTTATTTTATAAGTTTTCTATGGGATATTGAATAGTACCTACTGTTATATATTTTTTTTTTTTTTTGGTATGTTATTAGGGAACGAATGATTATTTAATACTACTGTTATATATTATTATATATATACTAAGTAAGCTCTAGACTAGCTAGATGATGATAGAATTGGTAGTAAACATTTTTATGTTTTTTTTCCCATTAGATTTTTAATTTTTTTTAATAACGTTAAGCTTCTAAAGATACCACATAAATTGATACCGGTTAAGCCGTTTAGAAGTTATGGTGGAATAAAGAAACTCACAAACATACATGAGCCCTATAAACATAATAACACTCCTCTTTTGGGCAGTCGTGTAAAAATGTGGATTATCTATCGTAATTTCAATCCTTTCACTTGCCGGTAAATATCGTAGTATACGACCATCAATTATTTCTGGCGGAAAGCATTTAAAAGAAACTACATTTCTCCAAAATACATCGTCTCTTGAAATTTTTTCGTAAAGTGTAAAGCGGCTCGGTACTCGCGGCGAGGGCGCGTGCACCGGCGGAGTCGGTCGGCCGCTCGGCGCGCTCTTACACACACATATACACTACTCGTTCACACATTGATAGCTCGCTTGGTCGGGCGCAGCGCGACGGCAATAGTTTCTTCAAATACCTATTTTTCAAATTCTTGTTGACTAGAGTCCGCTCTTAATTGTTCCCCTCATATGAACAGTCGGTATGTTCCAAGATCTTTGAGTAGAAAGCGTGAATCTTGTGAGAAGGATCTCGGATCACCAAGTTCCTCGGGAATTGGATGTCATAGTTGATGACATTGGTAGTGAGACCAAATATGATTGACATGTCTACTCATACTCGAAGCTCCGGACCGCACCTCATGAGTAACATGTGGCGATGGGTTTACGAAGAGGTTTGAGTTGAGTATGCATTGCAAGAATTATGGTAAAGAGAAACAGCATTGTTACAATTACTTTGTTTAGTTGTTGAACTCGTTGATCGTCGGACATTTTTCTAATGAATAGTGTTGTGTGGAAAACTCTTAATACGAAAACTAAATAGGCCCTGTATTAGGTACACGATAGGTGATTATGACAGGACGGTGATCGTTATACACCGAAAGCTTTAAATAGGTACGCTTGGAACCTACAAGTATGCACAAGGTAGGTTAGGGTAGATGCCAGCGGGTTATGTACCAGTGATTGATGATAAGAGTAATGATGATAAGAGTAATTCAGTCTATCGAACGCATTACGTTTGACCCTACCAGTGGATTCTGGCGGAGGTCGGGGTCTAGAGAGAGACCGAGAGACCGTTGTGAGAGCAATATAATTGCTGGTCGGCTAGAGAGCCATGGCGTTGGAGGTTTTACTCGAGGGTTTCTATAAGCTTGGCAGTTGTTGCTGCAGTAGAGTTTTAAAGTATGTTTGGAGCGACTAGTGGTACATAGCTCAGGGTAATGATTTAGTTAAAGAGTAGGGTTCTAAAATTTTCCTATTTTCACGAACCCAATAATCTAGTTCGGTCAGGAGTAGCCGAGCGTTGTGTGGCAGCTGTGAGCCTAGGTGGCAACTGTAAGCCTAAGTGGCAACTGTTGGCCTGTGCAGCAACTGTTGGCCTGTGTGGCAACTGTTGGTCTTTATGGCAACGGTAGGCCTGTATGGCACACATGACACTTTGTCTGGTGTGAAAATTCATGTTTGTGCAAGGAACCTTAGAGAAAGTTCCTGATGATTTAAGAGGTTAAAATAAAGTAAACTCGTAAAGTCACGCGTGTAGAGGGATCACCACGTTAATGTTGATGACGTTCGAATCGTCAAGTCCTCATTACGAAAATTTAATTTTGATTACTATTCCTAGATCGTGTTGGTAAGACACACAAAGCTCAAGTACCAATTGAGATTGTAGATAAAGTAGTAAGTACTAAATCTCTGTGTGAACAAGTTCTGAGTTCAGAGAGTCGAGTTGACTCGACATCATGGAGATGTGCGAGTAGAGCAATTGAGATAGCTAAGAGAGCTATGAGATAGCTAGTAGAGCTATGTGATGGCTAAAGATCGTGAATAAGAAACCTGGTATATTGTTTCTTTTGTTTGATTTAATTTGAGATTTATGACTATCGGTGGTACTTGAACTTTGTAATCATGAAGATTGGGTGCTTTTAGGTACCAATTCGATGATTAAATTGCTATTTTCTTTAAATTGGAAATAGATTTACTCGTTCCTTGCAATAGTGAACAGAGAGATTTTAATGATCATGTTTGATTGTTTCAAAATGTTTTCTCACTCTAGTGTATGAGTCAGGATTGTACGAGCAAATACTGTTTGAAAATTTTGTATTTTTCAGAAAAAAAACATCCCTTGTATGATGGGAGTTTGCCAGGATGGAGTTGACTAAGACGACGTGTGGTGCAACACGAGGTGACCATGAGATGGCATGGAGCAAGGACAAGAAGATGATGCCTGCGGGTGAAAGATTTGGGGATCTGTCACCTGAGAGAGGCCCGAGAAGGCGACTTGTGTGTTCCACGTTCGCCTCTCGAAAGGAATTACGGCCTAGAGAACACCATGTGGTTTTAGTCAGTAGGAGTCTGACAGACCCCTCAGCTTTCTCCAAGGGCTGAGGACATCCATTGAGGATTTCCACATGATTCGATACACTGTTAAAACCTGACAATGAGGAACAGACGAGGACGCCTGTCTCGCAGGATGGCCGTGTCGGGTTTAGTCAATAGTATGGACGTAAAGTCAAATCACAAGCACGCCCCTAGCGGCAATTAAGAGCAACTGCGCATTGGCGCGCTTTTATAAGCACTAGCGTGGTGCAGAATAGGGCAGTTGAGTACATGACAGCCGTAGAGCTAAGACTTCGTAGAATCAGTGACGATCCGTAATATTAGTAAGCAAGATTGTAACTTGTGTCTATTTGAATAAACCCAGTGTATCGAATAGCTTATGTGATTTCATTGGCACGATTATACTCACCGACCTGCCCACACACGATGTCTTAACCTAAGGGAATACAGCCTGACTTCCCGATGGTTTACATCTATCGGCCAGCCTTGATGCGACATGTTTATGCATTGTGTGCTTTACACGTATTTGTGTAGTGTATTTAGTTAGTAAGAATTCAAATGTTTTTTAGTATTTGTTGTGCGCTTTTGTTAACTTTCCTTATGTTGTAACTCTCTCTTTAGCACTGAGGTTTGCTGTCAGAGAACCCAATTATGGGTTAAGCTCGCCTTTGTACATAAGTTTTCCTTTTGTATTTGTAATGTTTATTTTGTGTACAATAAAGAATATTATGAATATATGAATATGAAAAACACACTTTTTCAAGTTTACACACGCAACTTTAGGCCACCTCTCAACTATATTCCTCAGAACTCTTTTTTCAACTCCGAAAATGCGCGCCCGCGCGTTCCTCTTTTTCTAACTTCACGAAACTTGGCGGGGACTTCGCTCAGGTCGCCATTATTATTGACTACCCTGCTTTCATTGGTTTAAGAACACCTCCGGCAAAGTTCACAGCTTTTAACATCCAATCCAAATCGATTATTTTGACATAAGCCAAATAAAGTTTTGTCAATCGAATAAAATCGAACTGAGATTGAATCGTAGACTAAATGTTGCCAATTAAACAAAACTGAATTAATAAGTTTACAAGCGATATTTCTTTGTTCCTGATTATTAATCATATACCTTCCTCCGATATATATTTTATTATGTATTGATAACATATATAAGTATGTCGCATCAAGGCTGGCCGATAGATGCAAACCATCTGGAAGTCAGGATGTATTCCCTTAGGTTAAGACATCGTGTGTGGGCAGGTAGGTAGGTCAATCGTTAAAATGAAACCACACAAATTATTCGATACACAGAGTATATTCAAATAGACTTAAGTTACATTCTTGCGTCGATCCGTAATATTAGTAAATATTACGGATCGACACTGATTCTACGACGTCTTAGCTCTACGGCTGTCAGTACTCAACTGCTCTAATTCGCACCACGCAAGTGCTTATAAAAGCGCGCCAATGCGTAGTTGCTCTTGATTGCCGCTAGTGGCGTGCTTGTGATTTGTTTTGACGTCCGTACTATTGACTAAACCCGACAAGCATATGCTGATGCCAATTTGGACGTATGGTATCCAACTTTGGGCTGTAATAAACAAAGTGGTGGGGAATTAATAATAATTCTCCTTATTAAACAATTTAGCGGCGTGGACTGTATTGGTATGGTTTACTTGTACAATATGTTAGGATAGACAACTGCTCGAGGAAAAATAGTAGAAAAATGGGCGGCAGCTGCCTGGAAGAATGGGATCACATGCACTTACTTGGCGTTGCTGATCTCGTCTTCTGGAGCTGGTTTGCGGTGCTCGATTATCACGGTATTTTTCTTGCGCATGCGGCGGTGGTTGATTTTGAAGAACAACTGTCACTTCACGCACGTTCACAGTATAAAAAAAACACTCGCATCTTCTGTAGCATTGCGCGACTGAGATAGCGATATACAAAGTGCATGAGGGAAATGAGATAGAGGATAAGGAGTTACAAGTGCATACGAATACTTAAAATGTATGAAACAATTACCGAAACACAACATCCCCCCGGCTTTGAAGGAATCCCTTCGAGAAAAAGTAAATAAATATATAAAGAATTAACAAGCGACATCCACATTGGATTGACTCTTAGTCTTAAAATGAATATCATAAATTCTTATTTATAATTGCGCGGTTACAACTTACGTATAAAATAATGTAAAAAAAAAAAGAACAAAATTAAAAATACTATTTTGGTTTAACAAATTAAACTATTACGTTGGTATTCGGCACAACCGCACGACAGGACGCTCGTAAGTACCAGAATTGGTACGCACTTCTACTACTCGAACAACCCCGTCTTTACCGGGAAACAAACGTGTTATGACACCCAAAGGCCACTGCAAGGGAGGCGCATTGTCAACATTCAGTATAACTACCGCACCCACTACAAACGGGTTAGAAGAAGTATTCCACTTTTCCCGAGGTTGTAAATTATGCAGGTATTCTGTACGAAACCTCTTCCAAAACGATTGGACAATTGAGTCCATTAAAGACAATCTAGAGAGTAAATTAACCCTCTCATTGCTCACATCCGCTGCAGGTAAGACTGCTAAAGGAGCAGTGTGTAAAAAATGGGCAGGGGTAAGAGCGGTAGGTTCTGACGGGTCAGAACTTAAAAGGTAAAGAGCCCTACTATTAAGAACTGCATCTATCTGATTGAGCACAAAGCCTTAGCACTTTTTATATTTGCCTCCCATATCCCTCCAAAATGTGGGGCGTTGGGGGGATTGAGACGCAAACCAATGCGATTTTAGTTAATTCGCTTTGAAAGTTTTTATAGTAATCACTAGACTTCAAGAAATCATGTAATTCGCGGAGATACGACTTAGACGCAATAAAATTTCTGCCATTATCACTGTATACAATCTTACATGGACCACGTCTTGACAAAAAACGTTTAAAGGCATCTAAAAACGTAGCCGAACTTAAATCGGAAGCTAATTCGATATGTACGGCCTTCGTTACCAGGCATACAAAAAGACATAGATATGCCTTTTGACTACGCACTCCTCGCTTCCTAGTTAGCGTGATACACAGCGGCCCAGCGTAATCTACCCCGGTGTGAGTAAACGCATTGCATTGCTCTAAGCGGCACTCGGGCAAGTCAGACATTATAGGAAATGTTGGCCTTGGATTCATACGAAAGCAAGTATTACACTTATGTATACGTTGCTTTACTGTACGCCTAGCAGACAAAATCCAATAATTCTGCCTAATTATTGAAAGCAATAATTGAGGCCCAGCATGTAGATAGGTGCGATGGAGATAATCAATTAATAGTTCAATCGTATGTCCCTTCCTCGGTAATAGTGCAGGATGTTTATGAGCATACTTAAGTGAAGAATTAGCTAAACGTCCTCCCACTCGTAATATATTATCAGAAGACAACAACGGACTTAACTTGCGCAACGTAGAAGAAACAGCTCGTCCACGTTTTAAATTGTTCATGTCATGTGAAAAAGATGAATTTTGAATGGCTTTTATAACATAAATCTCAGCGGTATTTAGATCATTAGCGGTTATTATATCGTTGCGAGGTAGACATTTCATAAATCTTAACACGTAGACCACGGAATAGAGAAGCCTACTCCATGAGGAGCACCTGTCACTCAACAATAAGATTGGATTTTCTGGTATATTAGAGGTTACACAAGAGATGACCTTAGCCTCTGGTGGTTCTACAGAGGTTGGAGAAAATGGTGAAATGGGCCATTCCTTGATAGGCAGTGTGGTTCATGGTGGACCCGTAAGCCACAGGTGATGATCTTTAAGTTGCGAAGGTAAAATACCTCTAGATAAAGCGTCCGCGGGGTTTTGTACGCCGGGTACATGATAGAAATTCACCGGGTCAATATAAGATTGACACTGTGCTATTCTGTTAGCAACAAATGTATTGAATCTGTGTGGAGATGAGTGCACCCAGCACTGTGTGACTTCAGAGTCAGAAAAAGCATACATATTATCAACAGGATATCTTTTATTGAAAGTGTCAAATACGTTTTGCAATAATTTCGCCATAAGAACAATTCCACACAGTTCCAATCTAGCAACTGTAATGGTTTTAATTGGGGATACTCGTGATTTAGAACATATAAGACTAACGATTGGCTCCCGATCACCTATTGTAACATGAGAATAAATATCGCAACCATACGCCTTCTCGCTTGCGTCCGCAAAAGCTAACAAAGCTATTTTACAACCCGGTTCAATACCTATATGGCGCGGGAAACCTAATTCCGATTTTAGGTGTAATTCAGCAATGAATTGATGCCATATACTTAAAACACGCGTTGGAGGTATGTCATCCCAACCCAACTTGAGTAGCCACAACTCTTTAATCAATAATTTAGAGTACAATATAACTGGGCCTACCAAACCTAATACGTCATAGAGACGGGCAGTAGCCGATAATATTGCTCGTTTTGTGCCCAGTGGTTGAGGTGATGAAGTGGAAAATATATATTTATCCGAATTGGGAAGCCAGCGTAGACCTAAAATTTTTAAATTATTGTCACTATCAAAGGAGATTGACTCCGACTTGCGTTGAGATATAGGTATATGCTCTAAAAACTCAGAAGAATTGCTAGACCACCTTGATAACTCGAATTCCCTGGTCTTGAGCATTTGGATGAGATGATGGACTGTATCAGCCGCTAAGGTGACAGAAGACGCTGACGAACACACGCCGTCCATATAAGTGTCTCTTTCCAACACATCAACGGCAAGCGGGTATTTGTGGCCCTCGTCCTTAGCTAACATACGCAAATTTCTCATCGCCAAAAATGGTTCAGAGCGTAAACAGAATGTGACTCGATTATATTCAAATGTATCTAGCGGTTCGTCTGAAGAAAACCGATATAATATTCGTTGGTACTTGCGGTATTCAGGGTGTACTTCTATACATAAGTACATCTGCCGTATGTCGGCAAAAAATGCTATACTAAACATACGAACATTCAAAAGAATGCTGAATATATCTGCCTGAAGATTACAACCTGGGTGTAAAATTTCGTTTAGTGAAACACCCGTATCTGTCTTGGCACTACCATCGAGCACAATGCGTAACTTAGTAGTCTTTATCGTCGCGAATGACAGGATGGTGTGGTAAATAAAAACCCGGCAGCATGCATTCCTCTGGCGGAGTGCGCGAAATTATACCCCTATCCAGATAATCACGAATGACTTGATCATAACGAACACGTAACTCAGGTGACTTGTCAAATTTATTTTCCAATGACAAGTACCTCTTTTTAGCGGTGATATAAGAATTACCCAATTTATCAGGACTTTCCTTAAATGGCAACACTACAGAATATCTGCCAGTGTCATTTCGGGTTGTTGTGGAAATAAAAATATTTTCTCATTTTTCTTCTTCAGGACTTATGAATTTATTTGCGGGTAGTTCCTCAGTTTCCAAAATTTTTCTAATATTTTATCAAGCGAATCCTGAGTAAATGTACAAAAGGTGCGGGACACACTGGGTGTCGTAACGATAGGCGCATTGCCCATAATTATATACCCTAAGGCAGTTTCAATTGCGGAAGGAAAATCATTATGACTCATAATGCGATCAAATAAAAGTATTTGACAATAAATATTTACTCCTAACAAAATTTCAATCAGCCCAGGCTCATCGTACGAGTCGTCGGCTAGTGATATATCTCTCAAATAATCTAAAGTTGACGTATCGACGCACGAGTCAGACAACTGAGACGTAATATTTTCTACAACCAACGGCCTAATAGAATACACAGCGGAGTTATCGAAACGAGAAGTAAATTTGATGTTAGTAGCGCCTAGAATGCGCTGCGAACTGCCACCGATACCTTGTACTTCGGTAAACCGATTTTGTGTAGATACGTGAAGCGATAAGCGCTTACAACACGCAGACGCAATATAATCACTTTGCGAGCCTGGGTCAATCAAACATCTGACAAAATGTTTCTTGTTATTATTATCGATAATTATAATCTTTGCGGTCCCTAAAAGGGTAGTAGTTATAAAACGATCCGAGTAATCGCGTGAAACATTACACATAGAAGTGGCAGATATGACATTAGATTGATTATCAACCTTATTTGTATGTGGCATAGGGTCGCTATTTGCAGGTAAAGTGGATGTACCTTCCAGCTGAGACACACTAACATTCTGCGATGTATACTCATTCCTATTGGGAACAGAATTATGAACGTTTTTAGAATTATTTAATTCCCCGAAATGTAATAATGAATGATGCTTAGCAGCACAATGAGAGCAAGTTTTTTGTGAAGAACATTTAAAAGTTCTATGTTTACAACTTAAACAGTTATTACAAAATGAATTATTTTTTACGTAAACAAACCTATCGTAAGGTGTTTAGATATAAATATTGGACATTGATATAAATGTTCATGTGATTTAATTTTATACAAAGAACAAGCAAGACCTTTATTAACCTTCTGTGTATTGTTCATATCCGTGTTCACAAAAGATTTCGTAGGATTTGGAATTTTATTACTACGGGAGTTATTAGATGTATCTGGCCTTTGACTAATAGAACGAGACATAACCTTACTTTGTTCCTTTACAAATTCAATAAGACTAGAATATGATGGAATTTTTCTTTACGGTATATCGTCTCAAATAGTTTAACTGTGTCCAAATCTAGTTTTCGTAACGCAAGGTGGAAGAATATAAAATCGAAGATATATCTAAAAGTTTTAACTGTTTAAACGTTTCAACAGAAGAATTAAAATTATTTATAAAACTTTCAAAATCTGCAGCACTATTATTGGTCAACGGCTTAAATTCCAACAGCTGATTCAAATAACTACTTGCTAATACTCGAGGATCATCATATTTATCAATAAGTGCATTCCATATGATATTGTAACTCTCGGCGGTGGGCGGTAAACCGGAGCACACGGACTTCGCGCTATCGGTTAACTTACCCACTAAATAGTAAACTCGTTCACTGTCCCTTAACGCACAATTATCGTGAACAACACTTTTAAACTGTTGATAAAATAGGGGCCAATTTCGTATATTGCCATTAAACGACATTAACTCAATCGGAGGTAACTTAGGCTTCGATTTCGAAATAGAAGACATGTCTTGCATGTTAGGTACGGATCCCTAACCAATAGCGCTGACATACAAATTCCTTCGTGTTTACGCCAAGCGCATAGAAACTGCACCGATGACGTCAATGCAGCCACGAGTCGCCGACGCAGCAAAATTGGACTTTAGCGTTAAGTTATTTTTAATATGTAAATGGTCATTCCATATTCTAGCATCGAATAGGTTTCACTAATAATATTGTAATAATTTCTTTTTAATTAAATTAGTTTAAAATCATTTTGGTTTTTTTTCGATCCACCGTCTGCAGTTTACGTAATTGGCGCAGTCGGTAGGATACTCGCGGGCCGGTTCGCGAATCGCGTTAGAATCAGTTCATCACGATCGCGAGTCATCCGGGTGACTATCAAGTCGCATCACGAGTATCCTGAATCTACGGGAAGCTGCGGAGCCGCGTGGAGAATCCAGCCATCGATTCACGGAGGAAGACCAGAGATGAAACATATGTGAGTGCACCAGAATCTTTCTCGTGTTGCTTCCTATCTACTCCTAGTTACTTTTATGTCCAAGATTTTTCATCACGAAATATCTCATTCTCGGGAACCTGCATCACGACAGGCACGCCGATTTGTAGTAGATATTAATAGAGATTTAGATAGTGAATTAGATTTAAACTTAGACAGTTTATTTGAAATTAAAATGCCTTATGACCCTGATGTAATTTTCAAGGCCTTACGCCTTGTGCCCGATTTTGACGGGAACCCAAATATTTTAACCAGGTTCATTAATATCTGTGACCGAATAGTAACTCAATATGCTAGCCCCGAGCCAGGCAGTGAGCTAGGGAATTTATGTCTTTTAAACGGCATCCTAAACAAGATCACAGGGACTGCCGCATCCACCATCAACTCGAATGGAATTCCTGAAACTTGGGCAGGTATTAGATCAGCTCTTATAAATAACTTTTCAGACCAGAGGGACGAGACAGCTTTATACAACGACCTCTCGTTGACAACGCAAGGTAACAAGACCCCGCAGGAATTTTACGATAAATGTCAAATGTTGTTTAGTACTATCATGACCTATGTGACGTTACATGAGACTGTACCAACGACTGTCGAGGCGAAAAGGACTCTTTACAAGAAAGTCACTATGCAGGCTTTCGTACGCGGGCTAAAAGAACCTTTAGGCTCACGTATAAGGTGCATGCGTCCGGAAACTATAGAGAAAGCTCTAGAGTTCGTGCAGGAAGAATTAAATATAATATACCTGCAGCAGCGTAACGATATCCCCAAAGCTCAAACTGCTCAGAACGCACCTAAAGTTCTATATAAACCTTCTGTTATGCCTGCTATGCCGTTTAATGTTCCGCGACCCCCAGTACCTAATTGGCCTGCTCCAGTAGGACAGCGCGGGTACCAACCTCAGCCTCAGGCTTTCAAATTCAATACGCCTGACCAGCATCAAAACCGTATGCCTACCCGAACTCAACAAATGTTCCGTGCACCAGTACATCAAAGTAACGTTTTTAAGATGCAACCCAGGAATAATCCACCACAGAATCCGGGTCCGAGGCCTATGAGCGGTGTTCAACACTTTGTCCCAAGATCATTACCTTTGATGCCAGGGCATGACTGGCAGCGAAATGGGAATCCACCCCCGAATAATTATTTTAAGACGCGTGAGTTAAATTTGAGTGAACTTGCTTTGCCTGATAGTTCCTATTATTCTGCTGACTGTTACTATGAGCCAGCATATGACTATTACACAGACGGTAATGACTGTTATGTTCTCTATGACTATGATTTTAACACCAATATGATTGACACTGACTGTAATCCAGCTGCCGGTAATCAAATAGCAGGTGTGGCAGAGCCACAGCCAGGCCCTAGCCACGCTGATCAGAAACAGGACCAAAATTTTCAGTTGGATCAGAAATCCAAAGAGCAAAGATAGACGTTAATCTACAGACCCAAAGACAGTTACCCTATATAGAAATTTCTTGCCCTCCTTTAAAATTTCTGATTGACACTGGCGCTAACCAGTCGTTTATAAGCCCCGAGGCTGTACAAAAGTTCTTCTACGACTATCCACTCAACTATGACCCTTTCGAAGTCACCAACGTACACGGTGTTAGCAGAAACGAGTACTCTATAACACTACCGTGCTTCGACGAATTCAATGAGGCTGACGGTATAAAATTATTCATTTACCGTTTTCATGAGTACTTTGATGGCCTAATAGGATTAGACTTATTATCAAAATGGGAGGCTAAGATAGATCTAAAAGACTTTCAATTAGTAACTCGCACTGCTACGAACCAAATTAAAGTATATAATTCACGCAACGTCAATCTGTATGAGGATATTATCCCTGCGAAAAGTTCTAAATTAGTTAGACTACCCATTAACGCCCCGGATGGCGATGTCCTAATAAACGAACAAGTTCTCTGCAATTGTGTCATCCATGAGTGCCTTACCACTGTTAATAATAGTCGTGGGTACGTTGAGTTAGAAAACCCAACACCTAACGATATTATATTCTCATTAGACCAGCCAACTCGTGCAGAACTGTTCAATGCTGAGTGTACACAGCTAAATCAATCAAATCGCGTAGATGATGTACTATCGCGTTTGCGTACGGACCACCTTAATGCAGAGGAAAGAGCTAATCTCCCAACACTTTGCTCCCGATACGCAGATGTATTTTACCTTGATGGAGAACCATTGACATTCACCAACAAAATCAAACATCGCATAAGAACAACAGATGAAATTCCCGCTTATACTAAGAGCTATAGATACCCTTTCGTCCATCGGGAAGAAGTTAGGGACCAAATCACCAAAATGCTAGACCAGGGTATAATAAGACCATCTGACTCTGCATGGAGCTCACCCATTTGGGTTGTGCCAAAAAAAACTGACGCTTCAGGGAAACAGAAATGGCGTATCGTAGTCGATTTTCGGAAGTTGAATGAAAAAACAATAGACGACAAATACCCCATACCAAATATTAGTGATGTCCTCGACAAATTAGGCAAGTGCCAATACTTTACGACCTTAGATTTGGCAAGTGGTTTTTACCAAGTGGAAATGGACCCTCAGGACATTCCAAAAACCGCATTTAATGTCGAACACGGGCACTTTGAATTCCTTCGAATGCCTATGGGACTGAAAAACTCACCGTCCACCTTTCAACGGGTCATGGACAATGTGCTAAGGGGCCTTCAAAACAACATCTGCCTTGTATATCTCGACGATATCATAGTCTACAGCACCTCTCTTCAAGAGCATATGAATAATTTGGAAAACGTCTTCCAAAGACTTAGGGAGTCCAACTTCAAAATTCAAATGGACAAGTCAGAATTTCTAAAACTAGAAACCGCATACCTAGGACACATTATCAGTAGGGACGGCATAAAACCGAACCCTGACAAAATATCTGCAGTTCAAAAGTACCCAATCCCAAAAACCCCTAAGGAAATCAAACAATTTTTAGGACTTTTAGGTTATTATCGGAAATTCATCCCCGATTTTGCACGTATCACTAAACCTCTTACCCTATGCCTAAAGAAAGGTAGTAAAATTACTCTTAGCTCTGAATATGTCAATGCCTTTGAAACTTGTAAGACCTTATTAACCAATGACCCTATTTTACAATATCCTGACTTCAAAAAGGAGTTCAATCTCACAACTGACGCTTCTAATGTCGCTATTGGAGCCGTGTTATCTCAGGGACCTATAGGTTCAGACAAACCCGTCTGTTACGCCTCTCGCACTCTTAACGACAGTGAGCTTAATTATAGCACCATTGAGAAGGAGTTGCTAGCCATAGTTTGGGCTACCAAGTACTTTAGACCTTATCTGTTCGGTAGAAAATTTAAAGTACTGACTGATCACAAACCCCTCCAATGGATGATGAACTTGAGAGAGCCCAACTCACGACTGACCAGATGGCGACTCAGACTAAGTGAATATGACTTTAGTGTAGTGTACAAGAAAGGTAAATTTAACACAAACGCTGATGCTCTCTCTCGCGTAGAAATACATAATGAGGAAACAGATGAGATAAACTCAGTGATCGAAAATATTAAAAACCTCAGATCAATGATTAACAACCCATCGGAGGCATCACCTCCATCAACAGACCCCTTGACTGACACCAACTCATTGATCAAAAGTACTGAGGACCTCAGATCTATGATTAATAACCCATCGGAGGCACTACCTCCATTAACCAACTCCTCGACTGACACTGTTCATACCAGTAACGAACACCCTATACTGGAAATTCCCATTACAGATGAACCCCTCAATAAGTTTCATCGCCAGATTCTTTTTACTATAGTAGGCGACATAAAACGCCGACCTACAGTAACTAAACCTTTTGAAAATCATACGCGAATTACAGTCCAAATTTCAGAATCTAACCTAGAAAGTGACACTATTAATGCTATCAAAGAATACGTAAACCCTAAAGTCAAAACGGCTATCCTAATAAACCCACCACTAGCCATGTACAAAATAATACCCATCATACAAGAAAAATTTAGAAGCTCCTCAATCAACCTAGTACTAGCCAAGACAGAACTCGAGAATGTTAAAGAGTATCTCCGACAACAAGACATTATCCGACATTATCATGACGGGAAGACGAACCACCGTGGCATAAATGAATGTCACCTAGCCCTCTCACGAAAATACTACTGGCCAAAGATGAAAGAACAGATCACTAAGTTTATAAACGAATGTACCATCTGCGGTCAGGCTAAATACGACAGAAATCCCATTAGACCTCAATTCAATATAGTACCTCCGGCTACCAAACCACTAGAAATTATCCACATGGACCTTTTTACAGTTCAGAACGAAAAATACATAACGTTCATGGACGTTTTCACAAAATATGCCCAAGCATATCATTTGCGAGACGGAACCGCCATTAGCATTATCCATGCTTTGCTACGTTTCTGTACCCATCATGGTCTACCTATGACTATCATTACTGATAACGGCACCGAATTTACAAACCAACTTTTCTCTGAATTTGTACGGTTGCACAAGATAACACACCACAGAATTTTACCTCATAGTCCAAAGGACAATGGTAACATCGAACGTTTCCACTCAACTTTATTGGAGCACATTAGAATTCTTAAACTACAGAATAAAGACGAACCAATAGTTAATCTCATGCCATACGCCATTATAGCGTACAACAGTTCTATCCATAGTTTCACTAAGTGCAGACCGTTTGACCTATTAACCGGACATTTTGACCCTAGAGACCCAATCGACGTAGACCTGACTGAACACATATTACAGCAATATGCGCAGAATCATAGACAACAGATGAAGCAAGTTTATGAAATCATTAACGAGTCATCTCTTGCAAATCGTACAGCCTTAATTAATAGTAGAAACAAAACTCGGGAGCCCGAAGTAGAATATACCCCTCAGCAACAAATTTTTATTAAAAATCCGTTTGCCGGTCGCCAAAAAACTGCACCACGTTATACGCAGGATACAGTACTTGCTGACTTGCCCATACACATATACACTTCGAAAAAACGTGGCCCAGTAGCCAAAACGCGGCTGAAACGTGTCCCTAAATCAAGCCAATTGTTACAGAATCCTGATACTACTGACAGTCCAAGCGACACACCCTCAAGAGATAAGACTTGAGACATTAGACGATGGACCGGGACTCCTACCATACAGATTAGGACCGACCAGACTAACAACTCATTATCACTCATTCATACAGTACATTCAATTAACCGACATCGAAGATAAAATCAATTCCGTACAGACGCAACTAAAGTCTTTCAGAACCAAGCTCACTAACGATACTTATATGATTTATGAATATCAGATCGAATATCTTACAAACAAACTTAGTAAGGTACTACAACAAGTAAAATCTTTGGAACCTGTTAGAGTCAAAAGAGGTCTTGTAGATAGCCTTGGGTCCGTAATAAAAAGTGTTACGGGCAACTTAGATTATCTAGATGCCCTGAAGTATGATGAGGCCATTAAAACTCTACAAAATAATGAAAATAAAATAATATCAGAATTCAACAACCACATCACCCTTAGTAAAGAATGGATGTCCCAACATGGTACCATCCTAGACCAAATAGCTAAAAATCAAGAAAAAATTAACTCAACTTTAGTACTACTTCTTGAGAAGAGTGCTTATACAGATTATAGCTTGATAAAATTTGCGAGGTTTGCCCAAATTTTAGGAATTATAACCAATAATGTAGAAGATTTAATGTTAGAGATAATTAGGTTAGAAAACATTATGGCTTTTATAAGGGCTTCTAGCACCCATCATTCTATGATTGATATAGAAGTGTTAAGATCTATGATAGATAGGCTCAAATCCATATATAACCAAGATCAAATCCTAAATTTAGAGTTAAGAGAATACTATAATTTAATAAAACCGGGTTCCTACTTTATTGAGAAGAGAATAGTAATAATATACAGTTTTCCCATTGTCTCTAAAGACCTTTATGATTTATACAGACTATCCATTGTACCCAATAAGAAACAACTTGCCCTTATTCCTTCCTCTCCCTACATAGCAACAAACGAGAAATCATTCGTGTACATAGAGGCTGAATGCCCGAAGTACAGCAACATTCATCTCTGTGAAAAGAAGACAAGTCATCAGATCCGGACGAAGCCTGATTGCATCCAAGAGCTCATCATCAACCAAGGACTAAGAGACACCTGCCAATTCACCAAAATCTCGCTCTCCAAGCAAGCAGTAGAAAAGCTGGATGATCAACATTACGTTGTCTCTCTGCCTCAACCTACCAAAGTACAACTAGCCTGCAGCAGGAAAGACTTCAACATTCTACAAGGAAGTTATCTCGTCACCATACCCATGAACTGCTATTTGGAAACACCAGAATTCACTATCATTAACGACAACAATGAGATAAAAGGACAGCCACTCAAGTTATCAAAAATCCCATACTACGACATGAACCAGACAGCTGATCCCACTCACATCATCGGCTTCAAGTCAGTCAACTTAGAAGAACTTCACAGCATCCAGAATAAAGTACTGATGGAAAGCCCTATCCAGATCGACAAGACTCTGCCGGTTGTCCTGTATCATACAACCATACCCTTCTATATCATCGTACTATGCGCAACCATACTCATCATCTTGGGTATAAGCCGCAGATACAAATGCTGGAACCTTGGAGCTGACAATAATCAGAAGAAACCAACTCTTAGGACACATACATACGAGGATGTAACCAGAAAACAAGATAAAATCCCAGCAACATTTGAACTAAACATGGTCAAATAGTTGCTGTTCTGCGGGTGGAGGTGTTAGGTACGGATCCCTAACCAATAGCGCTGACATACAAATTCCTTCGTGTTTACGCCAAGCGCATAGAAACTGCACCGATGACGTCAATGCAGCCACGAGTCGCCGACGCAGCAAAATTGGACTTTAGCGTTAAGTTATTTTTAATATGTAAATGGTCATTCCATATTCTAGCATCGAATAGGTTTCACTAATAATATTGTAATAATTTCTTTTTAATTAAATTAGTTTAAAATCATTTTGGTTTTTTTTCGATCCACCGTCTGCAGTTTACGTAATTTGCATATGGCACTTATTTGTATTGCTATTGATATTAATTTGAGACACAACCCGTTTTATACAACAATACATCTCTTCAAACGATATCCAAGCCTGATAATTGATTTTTTTCGCAGGGTTTATTTGTAATTGTATTGTATTGTATTTGTCTAACGCCTGTTCAAACTCACTACGTAAAATATCAATATTACACACATTAGATAGAAATATTTCACGTTGTGATTCATCGGCTACAGCTGATTTAGATAAATCGTATATAGACTGCAACCTAGCAAATAATGCATCGCGTTTAGCCTGTGACATAGTCAACTGAACATGATCCTCACTAGACATTTCGAATTCGTCTTCAGCATCTAATTGTTTACCTTTTCCCATTATTTATAATTGAATATGTAAGAATTTTATATTACTTATCTTCAAAATAAACATTTTATTTATTATTATTATTATCTTCAAGACACAATAATATTAAACGTTGAGAAATTAATAAAATATACGGAATATTTCCATAGGTACGGAACCGATCGAGCGTTACCGACCTGCCTACGCGGAGACTAACCGATCCGCTTGCAATCAGGCGATTGCAAGCGGATCGGTCAATCAAAATATAAATGATAAAATTATGAATATTTTTTAGAATAAGACTATTCTAATATTTGAAAGCGGTTTGCAATAGAATGAAATAATTATCGATGCGGGGTGCATAAGAATATGACTTAAATAGGGATAATTACTGCAATCTTTTTACATAATAAGTTCAGCACCAAAGCAAGAACAGCACCGAAATATCGGGAACTCGCAACAAACTGTAAACATGGTAAATATCCCGCTTTTAATGTTAATGTTAGTTATATCATACTTATCTCTTATTCTTGGTAATCAGTAGACAGTGCGATATCCCACGATAAGATATCGTGCTATTTGTTTCAGCACATAACATTGTAAACAAACCTTTGGAACTTGACTCAGCAGCGAGGATCGAACTTTGCCCTTTATTGGCAATCCTCGTACCTAATGATGTAATTACAATAAGAAAAAATGTGGTAAGAACGCCATTGTAAAATATCATAAAACTATGACGACATAGCTGGGTATCAAGTAAGTTGGTACCTGAGTAAGCACTTACCTCTGGGCATCAACTCTGCTCTAGTCGTGATTCAGCATTTTTTTTTTTGTGTAATATAGGTCGCGCTTGACCACCATCTTACCTGAAGGTAAGCGATGATGTGGTCGAAGGTGAAGCACGCTTGCCTAGAAGTAACCTATTATTCTTCCTCAGTTTCTGGTTTGACACCGTCACCGTCGTTCTCTCACAAGGGTAAGATGTCAGAAAAGGAGAGAGAGCCGCCATGCTACGGCGAGAACCTAGGGAGCCCGCACTGCACATTATCACCAGGTAGATCAAGTCTTGCCGGAGGTAGAGTGCTAAGTTGTCTAGTTAAGTATTTGTGTGTTAAATGAGGGTTGTTCTACGTCGACGTACAGTACCTACAGTTAGAGACCATGAACAATTTGATTCAATCTGCATACATACATAATATACATACATAGACTAGATAGGTAGATTATATTTAGATTTATGCGTTATTAAATAGAGCGTGTTATATTGTTTTTAGAATTATAAGGCTAGAATGAGTAAACACGCTGTTATCAGCTGTCGATGCTTGTACTCCTTGCTCCCAGCTTGCCCCCAGCCGACCCCGGGAACCTCAACCTGTCCGATATTCTGTCTATTTTGGTTATTGGGCACACTACTGAGACGGATGCATAATGATGTTGCAAACTGAGAACGCCTCCCTCCACCACGCGGGGCCTATTGCTGGTTGGTAGGATGTCACCTATTATATTATACTCAAAATTTTGATGTTACGACAGCCGTGTTTATTTTCAAAAAAAATATGTTATAATTATGGAGTCGATTAATCTGACAATTAGAGAGACTCTCCACTACGTATTAGATAACTTCAGTAAATAGAGGCCAGCGCGTCTGGTCTGGTGGCGCGTGCACTGCTTGCTGTGTTTGTTTTACTAACACTGAGAGGTAATAAATTAGTCACTCTTAACAGATCATAATAATATCTCAAGCCACTCCTTAAAGAGGGGCCTTACCGCCGCAATTGTGGCGTGCCCAGCACTGGGTTGCGACAATCGCCCCCTCCATGTCGCCATGAGATCCTGCCGGAGCTCTGTCCGCCGAGCCATCACCACACCCCTGCACCATGCTTGAAGCGTTTTCCCTTCGAGTATGACGGAATTAAGCTTTACACATAAACAACACTAAAATCATCAAAAGCAATTGTGAAAAATACCTCGGACTTAGATTAGATAACAAACTCACTTGGCAAGCGCACATTGATTACATAAGATCAAAAATAACATCGTTAATGGGATCAATGCGCGGGTACATAAATAACATCCCAAAAAGAATCCGCTTCAACATTTACAACTCATTAATTCGCTCACACATAAATTATCTTATCGAAATCTAGGTATGCGCTACAAAATCTGCAATTAAAGATCTGCAAATAGCACAAAATAAAATAATTAAACTACTATTTAACTACGATTATCATACATCTACATCTGAACTAAACAAAAACACCAAATTAATGAGCATTCATCAACTTTACACTTTCAATTCCTGCGTTCTCATTAGAAAAATTCTTAACAAAACCATACACACACAGTTATCCTTCAACACCAAAACATCCAAATACAGCCAAAGAAACCCTAACCAAATACAGACGCGTCCCCCGCGAACGCAATATGGCAAGAAAAATATAAAATACGAAGGCGTCCAGCTTTATAATAATCTACCAGCAGATATAAGGAACACATCTTCTTTTAATGTATTCAGAGCTAAACTCTAACAGTACGTCACTAATAACACAAAACTTCTGAGCTAACGATAAGTCTCACTAAATCAATGTCGACATCGTGCCTACCTACATTAAGAAAAAAAACTGTTAGCTACTGGACTACACTAACCTTAGTCATGTATTTATTCGCTAAGTGAACAATGTATGTTCTTTTAGAATAAATAAAGAATCTTTAAACCGCTATATCGGACCAATCCCTACTACTGTCCAGTAAGTAAATTACATACTTACTTACTGACTGACTGTCGGTGATTCCAAATTTAAAATCTCACTTCTTACTGGACAGTTGTGAATAAGTCTCTGGTAGAGTTCACTTTCTGGATACTTTTTAGAGATGTTATGATAACATTACATACCATTTTTTAGAAAAATATTTTTCGAAAGTATCATCGTACATCTTCAATTAAAAACCGATGCATCCACCCTCGCGCGCCGACGCGCCACAAGAAAAGACAAGAAACGCCTTCCTAGGGACCTCATAGTCGACACTGCAACCCCATCCACCTCCCGGATATGACGCCTGAGTAAGCAGCAACAGTCTCCCTCCTCGCGTCGATTCCCCATTGCTGGGGGTCGTGACCACATGTTGCGGTCCTTCCATACTCTCTCGAGTTGCGACATGGCAGTCTTTGCCATTCCAATGCGCCTGTGAATCTCATCTTCACACGATCCATTGTTACTTATACTAGAGCCCAGGTAAATAAAGTGATTAACTGTTTCGACGTCAAGTGTACCACTGAGCCCTAGTTTGGACGTGCGGTCCACCAACATGACCTTCGTCTTGGACCGGTTTATGGAAAGCCCCATCTCACCACTGTATCTTTCCATCCTGTTGAAGAGAGAGCTCATCTCGGTTTCGTCTGCTGCAAACAAGATGGTGTCGTCAGCGTAGCGCAAATTGGTGATTTTATTGCCGTTGATGTTAACACCCCTGCCGTTCCAGTCCTCGCAGGTTTTACGGATTATGTACTCCCCATAAATGTTGAACAGGATGGGTGACAAAATACAGCCCTGGCGCACTCCCTTGCGAAATGGGAATGGCTTCGAGGACGTGTTGCCCAACCTCACCATGCCTTGGCTGTTTGAATATAGTCCCTGTAACAGAGCAATAAGGTGTTCAGGCAATGCCATTTCCCGTAAAACCTGCCACAACCGATTCCAGTCCACACAGTCAAAGACTTTGCTGTAATCAATGAAGCACATCATGACTGGTACATCAAACTTGTAAGCCTTCTCAATAAGCTGCCGGAGATTGAGAATCTGCTCCCGTGTGCCCTTTCCTTTTACGAAGCCAGTCTGCTCTTGTGGGATCTGCCAATCCAGGTAGTGACGGATTCGGCTGTTTAGAATGTAGAGGTTACTGGCTCGTGATATAAGTGATAAAGTGCGGTAGTTTCCACACTTCCTTGTCGATCCCTTTTTGTGCAAGGGAGGACTATTGACTTTGTCCAGTCCAGGGGCCATTTACCTGTGTCCCAAACGCTATTGCAAATTCTGTGCAACATATCGACACCAGCATCACCTAGCGCCTGCAAAATTTCGCCTGTGATCTCGTCAAGGCCGGGGGCTTTCCTATTTTTCAAGCTAGATATGGCCGAAATCACTTCGGATCTCAGAATAGAACGTTCGCGGTCTAGTCTTTCAAAGCTAAGGGGCAAGTTCATGGTAGGCGATGGGTTACTGTACAGATCTTCGCAGTATTCACGCCATCTGTCGGCCACTTTTTCTAACTCGTGCAGGGGCTTTCCGTCCTTGTCTTCAAGTACCCAACTTTTCGGTTTGAACTGCCTTGAGAGTAAACGGACTTTTTTTATCGAGGTCAGAGGTCTGCAGTTTGTTCGCATGAGACTCAACTTCACGACATATGTTTAGTATGAAGCTGTTTTTGTCATTCCTGCTACTGCGTTTGATCCTTTTACATAGGTCAGAATACTCTTTCATAACCTCGTTATTTTGTTAAAAGTAAATATTCTTGTCATTGCCAGGATTAGCGTGCGCGAACCCACCAGCGACGGGTGTGTGCTATCGATTCGTAGTATCTACCCGCGTAAAATGACAAACATAATAAAATGTACTGGCTGCAATCTCATCGTAGATGAGTTGCTATGTTATGTGTGTGCAACAGAAAATTTCGATCGCGGACGAGGAAACATTAGTTCGAATATGTACTTCGGCTTTTACTAGTGACGAAATAAAGAAATCCAAGACGCTGTTATACGAAGCTTTACCGACAGATAAAAGAAAAATAATCCGAAAAAATAAAGGCAAAGAAGAGCGGGTTCTGGCGGATATTATCAGCCTTTTCAAATCCACGGAACCAGATGATATTCCCGTGTTTGTTGCGCGACAGTTGGATAAGTTGCTTCCAATACTGTGAGATCATTTAGATTGCTCGAAGGTGCTAAAGGATATATTAGTAATGAAAACGGAAATTGAGAACATAAAGATCAATTATGCAACTAGTGACAGTGTACAAGATATTAAGGCCGAAGTTTTGCGAATAAGAAACGACTCCTTACCACCAAAAAAATAAATACAATACGTGGAGCGTGGCTAGATAGTGGACCTGTGGGCTTGTCGCATGAATACATTAGTGATTCAACAAATGAATCCTCAATATAGAAAATTGGAGGTAGACGACGAAAAAAGACGTGATTATGTTGAAGAAGGAACCGAGCAGCGGCGTTCGCGAGCTACGGAACGTAAGCAGGCAAACACGGCCGTCGCAGGAGGGGAGAGATCGCAGGCACCGCCAGCGGCGGTGAGTCAGCCGGGCAGCGCACGGGTCGGACCAGCGAACGCTGCGATGACGACATCAGTACATAGCCCCGCGGCCACTGCTGCACCACAGGCTCCCAATCAGTTGACGGCTGATATGGACCATCGTGAGTTAGACCGTTGCGGCCGGCCGACAGTTGGGATGCACGACACGATAACTATGACAAATGAAAATAATGACGACGTGGACGGCGAGAGATGGCAGCAAGTGTCTCATCGCAAGCAAAATGTAAAATATCGATATTTGGGCAAGTCCGGGATAGCGAGGGACATGGAATGTTCATTTAAGGCGGCTGAGAAGAAATTTCCGATGTTTATTACGAACGTACATAGTTCGACTAAGGAGTGCGATATAGTCCAGTATATACAAAAAAGAACCAAGGAAACTGTATCTTTAGAAGTTGTAAACATGCGAGTGCTGTGAGGGTACAAAGCATATAAGTTTTATATAATGGAAGCGAATCTATCTATGTACATGGACGAGAAACTATGGCCGGTGGGTGTCATATTTCGACGGTTCGTTCATTACAGGCGAAGAGATATGAAGCAGGAGAAAAATCCTGCTGGCGGCACAAATAAGCCAAATAATGGATAGTCGGTCTTATCGCTTGGCAAGTTACAATTGTAAAAATGTGAAACGAGCTGTACACGATATCAGAGACCTGTGTAGTACGTGTGAAGTAATATGCTTGCAGGAGACCTGGCTGCGCCCGCACGACATACCTTTTATAGGTACGATTGATAGCGGGTTCGGCTACACGGCGACGTCGGCTGTGGATACGTCGGCGGGCATTTTGCGCGGACGCCCCTATGGCGGCGTCGCGGTGTTATGGCGTTACAATACCTTTCAAGAAGTGTCGGTCATTCGGTGCAGTGAGCGTATTTGTGCCATTAAAATAGCGGCAGACGATAGGCCAGTGTTAGTTATTAGTGCGTATTTGCCAACGAACGCCGTGAAAATTTTGCCGGATTATATTGACTGTTTGAGTGAAATAAGTGCGATTGTTGAAGAGAGTAACATCGAGTCTGTTTTTATTTTGGGTGATTTTAATGCGGAGCCGGGTGAGTTATTTTACAATGAGCTTATTAATATGTGTAGCGAGGAGAATTGGTCGTGTATAGATGTAGAAATCTTAGGGAGAAATTCCGGTACCTATACGTACATCAGTGATGCGCACGGGACGCCCAGCTGGCTTGATCATTGTGTTGTGACTCACGCGGCGAAGCAGTCTGTTACGAATGTTTTTGTTGGGTATGATGCTCTATGGCCAGACCACTATCCTCTCATTGTAGAACGCAATCTATATGTATTGACGCGTAAGATAGTAACACGTACTGTTTGTGATGAGAATATAGATATTCTATGGGGAGAAAGAAATGAGGAGCAGGTCTTACTGTATAATGAGGAGTGTCATAGAAGATTAAACTTATAACGTAGTAAGTATATTTATGTGTTAATATAATTCGTCATAGGTTATTTTAATATTGTACACTGGATGCCTGCCCTCTATAATAGATGATCAAACGAACTTCCTGAAGTGAAGTTCGATCATTATTATATGAGTCGCTTCATTCGAAGATATAATGTTTACTAAGTAGTCCCTTTATCCTACAGGCAACATCGCACGATTTCAGAGAGTAATACGATACTTCTTTTTTTTTTTTTTTTTGACTACCTTCAATACGGTTCTTCCGTTCTGTCTGTGTGACATTTTTCATTCTTTTTAGAGATTCGTTATGAACAAAACTTTCAGGGTTTTAATTAGTGATATTTATGTAATGTGAATTAATAATGGGAGAGGAGGGTTCTTATATCTTCGAATGAAGCGACTCATATAATAATGATCGAACTTCACTTCAGGAAGTTCGTTTGATCATCTATTATATATTCGTCGCTTCATTCTTCAGATATAATGTTTACTAAGTAGATTTTCAGAGAAACAAGTTTTGTTCGGGTAATGCTTTTTTTTTATTATTATTATTTTTATTAATGAAAATGAAACGTATCACAGCTGTACTTAAATCTTAATTATTGTAACAATCACCAATAATTGCTTTATATAATCAGTTAATAGGAAATACAACAGCGTTTGCGAAATTATCATCGCTTAAGACTGGTCATAAAATCGGGCAAAGGCTAAAGACGTGCTGGCCCACCCCGCTGTCTTTATAATCGTGTCGATACTGACTCCGAAGACGCGAGCCGCCGACGTGGCAGCATGTCGCGTGCTGTGTGCACTAAATGTACTTACATCCATGCCGCTTTCTGACAGCACGTGTTTAATCCATCGACTGATGGATTGAGCCGTGGCGGCTTTGTGTGGTTTTTTATAAGATAATAAGAGATTTCCTACATACGTTGTCCTCATATTTTTCGTTAAAAAAATATAATCTTTGAGGACTGAAGCAGGACATATATTAATATTGTCTCGAAATTATGGTAGAAACAATAAAAGGTTGGAATATGGTAGAAATACCGGCTGATCTCGTCCGGGAGCGGAAGTCTTAATAATATCTGTTATGGCTATCTTAACTCCACTTGAATTGATATATTATGTAATTTAATTAAAGAAAAATTTTGTGGTTGTGCATAGTGCTATTAAAACGGAATATCGAAAAAATGGTTCTTTTTTGATACTTAATTCTAAGTTGGGGTACCAATTGGACACATGATTCAGCACCAACTGTGGGTCCAAAGTAGAAGTATACTTGGGCTTATTGGGTTTAAGATTGTAAGCTCCAATCAATAATCGTTTTATACAATTATCAGAACATACATTAAGTGGCTATTAAGGGAGCCATAAGAACAACCTTTATTAAATTGCTCCGTTAAAAAGGAAAGAGCAGATGCTTTTAAACCACTAAAAATCTTAATGTTATGCAAAAAACAATATTGCCACCAAAGTTTTAGTGTAACGTTATACTGTTTGATAGTATTGTCGGCTAGTGAAGCCATCATTAGATTTAATGAGTCGAGCGGGGTCCCGCGGCGGATGAATGCTGTCCGCAGTGCCTCGCCATACCCAGGGTAAGCTTGGTGTGCAATGGATGGTGCTCCCATGGCTGCGAAGGCCAATAGGGAAAGACTAAAATTCCTATGGCATCATCTTGAATAACCTTGCGCAAACATTTTAAAATTAAGGAAAAAGGCAGGCATGCGAGAAAGTATTAGGATTGCCAGTTCAGAGTGAAAGAGTCTACAGCGTAAACATCAGGTTCTTGTTTCCAATAAACAAACAATTCACATTTGGTATTGTCGCGAGAAGCAAAGAGGTCAATATCAGGGCAACCACAGTGTCTTTTAATAATTTTATAAGCATGATCAGATAACTGCCACTTTGTATCGGGGTTAATCTTTCTAGATTCTTCGTCAGCATAATTATCGTTCGTGTTTACGTAAGATGAACCAAATATTACGTTCCTCGCACCATTGCCAAATGTGACTTGTCAGATCGTATAGATGCGAGAACTGAATTCCGCCTACGCGATATATGTAACTTATTTGTGTTGTATTGTCTTCTCTCAACAATATTGCACAATTATAGTCATTACTGGCAAAACTTTTTATTCCTAGAAATACGACTAGAAGCTCCAAGTAATTTATATGCTGTTTCATCTCTATGGCTTTCCATTTGCCATGGGCTTTTGCGCCACTACAGACAGCACCCCAACCTGTTCTAGAAGCGTCTGAATATATTTCTTTTAATAACTTTGATTTAATAGGACACATGGTTGTGAAAATGTCATTACGCCACCAATTAAGGTCTTCTAGAACTATACTGGGACATTATTCTTATGTTCATAATTATCATTATGTTGTTGTAATTTTGTATATAGAAACCCATATCGAACTGCTGGACAAGCTGCGACCAAAACACCTAATAATTACGCAATCTCTCGAATTGTACATTTTGGCAACCTGAAGTTTATTTTTTCTTCTGTTTAATGCTATTTACATTTATCATTAGGTAACGATAAGAAGATATTCTGTGTATTGCATATGAAGCCCAGAAAATTAGATATCTTAGCTGGTTTTAATGAACTTTTATCATAATTAAACGAAACCTAAACATTCTTGAAGTGTTATGGTTTCACGTACTTAATAGCACATTCCTGGTAATATTTACCTATATCACAGATAATGTAATACTAGCATACCTATACATAATAATTATACTGTCTAAGTATATTATTGATTTGTGTCCCTTTCTTCTAAGGTAGGCACCTTCTTCTTGATTTTTATGAACACTCTTGGTGCCACTGATAGGCCGTATGGCATGGCAGTGAACTGGTATGTACATCTAGAATTAGGGGCCTGAATATTAAATCTTAAGTATTTTCGGCCGGCTTCAGATATAGGAACTAATAAGTAGGCCTTTTTGAGGTCAATTGTTGCTAAGAATCCGTCTTGAGGGATTCATTTCACTGACGATCTATAATCCTCCATTTTAAAATGTGTAATAAATTTGTTTCATGATTTTAAATTTAGAATAAACCGCTTGCCTCCATTAGGTTTAGGTGCCATAAATATTTTTGATATATGAGTTGGAATACTGCGTTTTACAGCCCCTAGTTCTAATAATTTATTAATTGCTACATGCATATCTTGAGCCTTATCGGAAGTAAAGTTACGTACTCGTACGATAAGCTGAGTCACTGGAATACAACAGGGAATTGTAAAACCATGTTCTATCCATGATAATACAACTGCGTTATTGGTTATGTGATACCAACAACTGAGGAAGAATTGTATTCTGCCTGCATGTACCTTGGTTATTTCAGTTGTGACGCACGGGTCTTCGATGCGTAGCTCTTCGCTTGCGCTTGAGACTGCGATGGTTATGACCGACGTGGTGTCACTGGTGGTCTCTACTGACATTCCCGCCCCCCCCCCCCCCTTTTTGACGGATAACAAGGAGGTTCTAACCAGTTTCCCTGGATGAATGGATGAGTGACCGACGGCTGAGGAGTAATATTTTTCTAATTTAACTACCATTGTTTTCCTTGTTTTTCAATGGCCCCTCTGGCTTTTATTTTTTCGGACAGTGAGTTACCATATGGGGTATGGTCACGTTCTGAGTCTTGAATAACGTGAAGAAAGTTCTTCTCCAGACTCGGGGTAATTAATTTTATTCTGTCTTTAGTTAAGCAGTGGTGCAAGCACGCAAGTCAGATAACAAACGACAACCATCACTTAAATATTTTAAGGCCAGAACTTTATTATTTGTGTTGAGCAAATATCCATTACTTTGTTTATTGCTGCGGTACCTTTACCCAGCTGTTGTTGAAAATCAACCAGTTTTTGTCGCATCCTCTGACTATGTCTGATACGGCGGCTGAGATCTCCGCGTTCAACTTCGGAGCTTGCAATAATTTGTAATTGGTGGGTATAAGATGCTCTTTCATGAGTCTATCTTTATCCTCCTTGCCTAACCCATTATTCAATAGGGATGTCCACAAACTGGCTAAGCTCTAATGGACATCTTGCCCAAAGTCTGGTGTACAAGACGTAAAAGACCCCAACGCAGACAATAGCTCCGGATCCAAAACTTCTGGGGTTGTCTCAGCTGGCAGGGTAGCCGGATCCTCTACGAGGTCTGGTATATCCTGCAGGGCAGGGTTTGCCACCAGCTGGCCTTCTTTACATGAAAGGGTTGGTGGACCATCTCGTGGATCACGAGGCTCGACGTCGTTCGTATCTTTAAACTATTACGATAATAGCGAACGAATAAGGAGGTAGGTATGTAACGTATTTTGCGTTAATATTGTCTCGCGGACAATAGGTAATTCGTAGTTAATGTGCATATCTATTCAAGATTACACATATTTTCTACTTGGTTGTCATGAGAACATGACTCATAATTGGCTCGCAGCTAATTATGTTATCGCAATTGACTCGCAGTCAATCCCGATTTTCACTAAGGTATATGATGTAAACACTTGTGACACTTAGTTAATAATGTTCAACTAACCTGCAATGTTTTCATCTTTGGATGAATGAAACGGTCGTCTTATTCGATGCCAATACTTCTCCTTGTCCTTTTATTTTTCATCTAATTTTCTCATCTCTCCAATTTCTCCTGTTCACTACGTTTCGGTATTTTTTATAAGGGTGTGCGCTCGTTGCCTTGCACGAAAAAGGAATGAAAAATGTCACACAGACAGAACGGAAGAACCGTATTGAAGGTAGTCAAAAAAAAAAAAAAATAAGTATCGTATTACTCTCTGAAATCGTGCGATGTTGCCTGTAGGATAAAGGGACTACTTAGTAAACATTATATCTGAAGAATGAAGCGACGAATATATAATTATAAAATTTCTCTGTCACTCTAGGGTTTGCTGTAAGAGAACTCAGCATTGAGTTAAGCTCGCCTTTGTACATGCACTTTATTATCACATGTTTGTAATGTTGTTTCTTTTGGTGTACAATTAAGAATTAAGAAGATTAAACTTAATAGATTTTCCTTCAGAATGTACGCAATGTGCGGATTATTTATGTAGTAACCGTGACCATGAGCGTGTTCTAGATAGACTATACTCCGACATTGTGTCTGCCCTTCAGGGCGCGGCAATGGTGAATGGGGGAAGCGCGCGTAAGTGCGGGCGTGGTGCACGCTTGGCGGGATGGCATAGGCATGTGGGCGAGGCTCACAGGGTGGCCAGGCGGAGGCTGAACGATTGGGTACTGTGTGGCAGACCTAAATCCGGTTGTGTGTATGAGGAGATGCGAGAGAGTAGAAAAGTGTTTAAGTCCAGGTTAAAGTGGTGCCAGAATAATCAGGACCAGATTCGGATGGATGCCCTCGCTGAACAAGACTCGAAGAGTGATTTCCGTGGCTTTTCGAGTAGGGTGTAAATGCTGACCTGAACAATAAAATTGTAGGAATACATTTTCTCGCGAAGGATGTCGCTAAAACCGTAAGCCAGATGTCGCGGGGAAAGTCCCCTGGACACTACGCACTCAGCATTGAGCACCTACAGCACGCCGGACCGCACCTGGCGAGAGTTCTCGCAATGTTATTTTCGCTGAGTGTGTGCCACTCCTACCTGCCTGCTGACTTTATGAAGACAGTTGTGGTGCCGGTGGTTAAAAATAAAACAGGCGATGTGGCGGATAAAAATAACTACAGGCCTATATCGCTTGCTACTGTAGTGGCGAAGGTATTTGACGGTGTGCTTAACACGCAGTTAAATAGACATGTGACACTTCATGATAACCAGTTTGGTTTTCGACCAAAACTGTCCACAGAGAGTGCAATACTGTGTTTGAAGCACACCGTTAAATATTACACGAAGAGAAAAACTCCGTTATACGCGTGCTTCCTCGATTTATCCAAGGCCTTTGACCTCGTCTCGTACGATATCCTCTGGGGGAAGCTGCAGAGAACGGGCTTACTGTAGGCACTCATCAGCATACTCAGGTACTGGTACGGGCACCAGGTCAATAATGTCCGATGGGCGGGGGCGATGTCGGACCCTTATGTTAGCGAATGTGGCGTAAGGCAGGGCGGTCTGACCTCGCCAACATTGTTCAACCTGTATGTTGATGAATTGATCGTCTCGCTCAGCAGTCAACATGTCGGTTGTTATGTGGACGGAATTTGTGTCAACAATATGAGTTATGCGGACGACATGGTGCTTCTGAGCGAGACGATCAATTCATAAACATACAGGTTGAACAATGTTGGCGAGGTCAGACCGCCCTACCTTACGCCACATTCGCTGTGACATATGTGGGCTGAGGAGGCTACTCAGTACGTGTACGGAATACGCGCATGGTCATGGGTTAAAATGGGAAGAAGACCAAATACATGGTTTTTCGGGCCATCGGTGTTTCGAGCCCTATGAACATACCAGCTGTTCAGCTTGAGGGTGCTTCGATAGACCGAGTGGATCAATTTAAATATCTAGGGCATCTACTCACCGAGGACCTTAAAGACCATGCTGACATTGAGCGGGAACGGAGGGCACTATCGGTGCGAGCCAACATGATAGCCCGCAGGTTTTCGCGTTGTTCTGTTGGCGTGAAGGTCAAGCTTTTTAAAGCGTACTGCACATCACTGTACACGTGCAGCTTGTGGGTTGACTATACTGAAAGGGCGTAAAGTGCCCTCCGTGTCCAGTATAATAATGCGTTCCGGGCGGTGTTGGGGCTGCCCCGCTTCTGTAGCGCATCAGGGATGTTCGCAATGGCGCGCACTGATTGTTTTCACGCTGCCATGCGTAAACGTTGTGCGTCCCTGGTGCGCCGGGTGCGAGCCAGCCCCAATACCATCCTGGCAATGATCGCTGACAGACTAGACTGCCCTTATGTCCGGCATGGCTGTGGCAAGCATGTTGCGGTTCCAATGCCGGTTAGGAAACTATAATTAGTAAGTTTTATGTTATTGTGTAATTTTAATTTAAATGAATTTTTTTTTAAATCTAATTTAATTTATTTTTAGTTTTAATGTATCAAATTTTAACTGTTTTGTATTTTATTTGAGTTTAATTAATGTGACTGCGTGTGCTGCTATTATTCTTATTATGTTATGAGTCTGTGTTACTTGAAATAAATAAATTGAATTGAATTGAAATACAAGAAAACCAAAAAAAAAAAACAAAATTCACGGTGGAAAAGATTAAAAATCAAAATTAATTTTTAATTGGAGCAGCTCAGTCCCAAGCCTTTTTGTCCTCAACGTAATATTTAATGGTTTAAAACGCTTTCTAGCACAACTTAAGTTTAATGAATGATTTGAATGTATTAAGACTTAGATTAGGAGTCAGCGCCTCCGGGTAATTCCCGTCTGGAGAGACGTCTGTCAGTGGGCGCGTATTCACTACAGCCTCGGCTTCAGCCAGTAGAGTCGCCAGAACCTCTTCTTTCGGTGCCCGCTCTCTCAAGGCTACTCTTAGGGCGGATTTAACTGACCGTACCAGACGCCCCCAAGCTCCGCCCATGAAGGGTGCTGATGGAGGGATAAAACGCCACTTAATTTTCTCATGTGCTGCAAAATCTGGTACCGCGGCATCGTACAAGGCTCTCAGCTCCCGATTTGCTCCAGCAAACCACGTCCCGTCCCGAAGGCAGACAACCGACCTTTCCCTGATAGTTATCCTTTAGCGCTGTCTCGTTTCAAAAGCCTGGAGCTAAAAATGTCGAAGGATTTAGAGTTTGCCAAAAGGTATAGGGCTAATAACGACGACATGCGGGCTAAGGGGTTTGCTGAGGAGTGTACAGGACAGTCACCCACATCGGTTTGTTGGTATTTGCCGCATTTTGGAGTGGTAAATCCTAACAAACCGGGGAAACTTGCGTGTTCTAGTCCATCTACGGCGACTTACAGACTCAACCGAAACGTATCGGAATTTATAGCCAAATTTCCGCAGGCTGTGGAAGCTATCACTTCTAATACCTACATGGACGACTATATCGGAAGTGTAGATGTCCCTACGGAGGACGCCGCTCGATTGGCAGCCTATATCGTAGAGGTTCATAAGCGCGGCGGATTCGAGATGCGCGGTTGGGTATCGAATGAGCCCGGCGCACTCAATCAGCTGCCAAGCGAGTTATTGTCTTACGTCTCACTAGCCAATCGTCGTAGTGTAGAGTTAGGTAGGTTAGCTGGAGTTGCACGTGTTTTGTGACGCTAGCGAGCTGGCACACGCCGCCGTGACCTATTGGAGATTTGTGCTTCCCAATGGTGATGTGAAACTGGCGCTGATAGCTAGCAAGGCACGTGTGTCTCCGTTGAAACCAGCTTCGATCCCGCACCTAGAACTCCAAGGCGCCTTGATAGCTGCTCGACTTGCTACTAGGATTTGTGAATCCCACCGTTTTAAGCCGAATCTACGTGTATTTTGGTGCGAATCCATGATCGTATTAGCGTGGTTGCGCAGTGATGCGAGAAATTATAAACCTTTTGTGGCACATCGTGTAGGAGAGATCTTGAAAATCACCAGTGTAGATGAATGGCATTGGGTTCCAACCGAGCTAAACGTGGCTGATGATGCGAGCAGGGGGAAGGCCAACATTGAACCACGTTGGCTATATGGCCCGACCTTTCTCCTGGCTCCCACTACTGAGTGGCCTTCAGAGCTCAATGTCGGAACGCCAGTAGCTTTTGGAGAGGAGGAGCTCAATCCATCCCTCCGTCAGTCAAAATCATTGCATCAATCACGTAGCACAGAATACATTAACGTATCTAGTTCTCATCAGTTGCCCTTACCTGTAGTAGCTCATATTAGCTCTTGGATTAGGCTGATAAGGCCAACAGCTAGAACCCATAAATTCATTGCCGCCATTTTCAAAAATCATCGGTGTCGTGAGTTCCAAAATGTTTGGGTTCGGGGTATTTGTTTTAGAGATATGTCTAACCATGGTACACAGCCGGATGTCACTCCTCCCACTGCTCCAATACTTTTGATCGCTGAAGACATCGTTCAAGCGGAACTTCACATTTTGGCTAGCAGTCAGATTAGCGCCTTCGGGGAAGAACTGCTTCATCTATCACGTGGGCATCCCATATTGAAGGGCCGCGATTAGCCAAATTGTCGCCGGTACTCAGGGATGGAGTGATCCGCCTCGCAGGTAGAACGTCAGCCGTCTCTAACAGCCAGCCTATGATTTTAGAAGGGTAAGAGCCAGCCGTTCGTCTTTTAATCGCCCACTACCACCAAAAGTTTTCGCACGCCAATACTAAAACAGTGATAAATGAGATGCGGCAACAGTATTGGATTATTGAACTAAGGAACGCCGTGAGGGCAGTAGTACATAGGTGCCAGCTATGCAAGTTGCTGAAGAATCAAACCCTACAACCACCAATGGGAGACTTGCCAGAGGCGAGACTTGCTCATCGTCGACGTGCCTTCACGTTCACCGGCGTAGACTACTTCGGGCCCGTATCCATTTCCATTGGGCGTCGGCGTGAGAAGCGATGGGTCGCCTTATTTACGTGCCTGGTAACCAGAGCGATCCACCTCGAGATCGTAGCCAGCTTGTCCGCAGATTCCGCTACTATGTGCCTACGACGCTTTATCGCTCGACGTGTACACCGACAGAAATATTCTCAGACAACGGGACGTCATTTGTGGGAGCAAATCGGGAGCTGAGAGCCTTGTACGATGCTGTGGTACCAGATTTTGCAGCAGATGAGAAAATTAATTGGCGTTTTATCCGACCATCAGCGCCCTTCATGGGCGGCGCTTGAGAGCGACTGGTTCGGTCGGTTAAATCCGCCCTAAGGGTAACCTTGAGAGAGCGGGTGACGAAAGAAGAGGTTCTGGCGACTACTGGCTGAAGACGCCAAGTTTATGGGTTTGCTCTTGACTCTAGTCTAGGTCAAAGGTGACAGAGACAGAGTCGACGATGGAGCGAGCTTACCCAGAAGAAGCCTGTTCACTCTAACTTTGAAGAGATTCGGGTTGAATGCGTTCGGAAACACAGACGCAGGTAGTGAGTTCCACTCATTCGCTGTGCGCATTATGAAGGATGTTTGGAAGCGCTTGGTGCGTATTGGTGGAATAGCAACAAGGTAAGGATGGTAACTTGCAGTGCGTCTAGATGTCCGATGGTAGAAGGGGGCTGGTGGGATGAGGTCGTGGAGTTCTTGAGCACACTCACCGAAGTACAGTCTGTAAAAGACCGACAAGCAGGCAACCTTGCGGCGATGAGCCAAGCTGTGTAGCTTGGCATCCGCCAGCTCAACGTCGCCAATGAGCCTCTTGGCTCTGCGTTCCACCGAGTCAAGCGCGGCAAGCTGATACTTAGAAGTATTAAAAAAAAAAGAGTATCGGTCATTTGCTCCTGAGTCATCGCACGGTAAGGTTGTCGACACCTTCGCTACTTTGCAGTAAGTTGGATCCATATAGTGCTATTTGTGTTTTTGTGTTATTGGTTCTCGTTTTTAATATTAACAACGGTTGCTTGTGATTGCTCGAATTTTAATGATTACTTGAACTATTGTTAAAATTAAGTTATTGGGCGCACGGTTGGCGCAGTGGTTGAGCGATTGACTGCTGCGCTGCGTGTCGCGGGTTCGATTCCCGCACAGAACAATTATTTGTATGATCTACAAATAGTTGTTCCGGCTCTGGGTGTTTGTGTATGTGAGTTTATATGTTTGTAAACGCACCCACGATACAGGAGAAATTCCTAGTGTGGGGCAACGTTTTTTTAAAAAAAAAAAAAAAAAAAAAGTCTATTCTGAAATAAATTCGTTATAGTTTGTTTGAATTGTTTTTTTTTATTTGTTTTTCCATTCTGGTCGCTAAAACTATAATATTTGCCTACCTCGAACAAGTCGTTCTATTTCGATAAGCTCATACGTATCGAATACGCATAAATTCAGAAAATTAACATGGGAACCACTCTTAGGCTACTAATAAATTTCTTGAAAATATGGAACAACTCTTAAATCGTTATCAAAGAGCAAAAAACAATAAATAGGACCATAGACAACGACTTCAGAAAAAAATCTTTAGTGTTTTGCTTGAGAAATGGGTTGTATTTTTTGTAAAAATGGTTTTTTCATTAATACTTTCGTCCAAAATAAATAAATTTTGCTTTAATGTAAAGCAAAATTTTACATCACTATATTTTGAGTTGTACTGTACAATGTTAATCCACTTTACAGTACAACTCGGCAAACTTCGTGTTTCGTCAGTTGTCGAATTTCTATCAGTTGCCCTTTGCACTTGATGTAGACCGGACACTCTCAATCAACTTGGAAGTATAATAATATAGAGTTGTTAATACTCTTTTAACATAATGTAATTTATAAAAAAAAAACAGAGGAAAACTGTTATATTTACAGCTCTTTATAAATATAAAGAGCTGTAAATACAGAATTCTTAATTCAAAGTAAAGTAAAGTTTATTTTATTTGCATAGATTGTAGGTACATACATACATATACCATAACATCTATACTATATAATATATAATATATAATAATATTATAAAGCTGAAGAGTTTGTTTGTTTGTTTGAACGCGCTAATCTCAGGAACTACTGGTTGGAATTGAAAAATTCTTTTTGTGTTGGATAGTCCATTTATCGAGGAAGGCTATAGGCTATATAACATCACGCTACAACCAATAGGAGCCGAGCATAAATGAAAAATGTTGCAAAATCGGGCAAAAATATTCCTTTTTGAGAGCTTTTGTTGCGTGCGCTGCGTAAGCGGTTTAAGTTACGCAAATATAATGTATAATGGAATTGTTCTTCTTTAAAAGTTCTAAAAAAGTCTGCGACAGCATATGTCTATCTTTTAATATTGACTCACAATAGCAGCTTTTATGTTCTAAATTTTAATTAGATCGCCGCCGCCGGTACATTCGTATAGTAGTAAGGGTAGGTAGGGTAGGGTAGGGTAGGGTAGGGTAGGGTAGGTGTAGGGTAGGTGTAGGGTAGGTGTAGGGTAGGTGTAGGGTAGGTGTAGGGTAGGTGTAGGGTAGGTGTAGGCTAGGTGTAGGGTAGGTGTAGGGTAGGTGTAGGGTAGGTGTAGGGTAGTTGTAGGGTAGGTGTAGGGTAGGTGTAGGGTAGGTGTAGCGTAGGTGTAGGGTAGGTGTAGGGTAGGTGTGGGGTAGGTGTAGGGTAGGTGTAGAGTAGGTGTAGGGTAGGTGTAGGGTAGGTGTAGGGTAGGTGTAGGGTAGGTGTAGGGTAGGTGTAGGGTAGGTGTAGGGTAGGTGTAGGGTAGGTGTAGGGTAGGTGTAGGGTAGGTGTAGGGTAGGTGTAGGGTAGGTGTCGGGTAGGTGTAGGGTAGGTGTGGGGTAGGTGTAGGGTAGGTGTAGGGTAGGTGTAGGGTAGGTGTAGGGTAGGTGTGGGGTAGGTGTAGGGTAGGTGTAGGGTAGGTGTAGGGTAGGTGTAGGGTAGGTGTAGGGTAGGTGTGGGGTAGGTGTAGGGTAGGTGTAGGGTAGGTGTAGGGTAGGTGTAGGGTAGGTGTAGGGTAGGTCTAGGGTAGGTTTAGGGTAGGTCTAGGGTAGGTCTAGGGTAGGTGTAGGGTAGGTGTAGGGTAGGTGTAGGGTAGGTGTAGGGTAGGTGTAGGGTAGGTGTAGGGTAGGTGTAGGGTAGGTGTAGGGTAGGTGTAGGGTAGGTGTAGGGTAGGTGTAGGGTAGGTGTAGGGTAGGTGTAGGGTAGGTGTAGGGTAGGTGTAGGGTAGGTGTAGGGTAGGTGTAGGGTAGGTGTAGGGTAGGTGTAGGGTAGGTGTAGGGTAGGTGTAGGGTAGGTGTAGGGTAGGTGTAGGGTAGGGTAGGTGTAGGGTAGGTGTAGGGTAGGTGTAGGGTAGGTGTAGGGTAGGTGTAGGGTAGGTGTAGGGTAGGTGTAGGGTAGGTGTAGGGTAGGTGTAGGGTAGGTGTAGGGTAGGTGTAGGGTAGGTGTAGGGTAGGTGTAGGGTAGGTGTAGGGTAGGTGTAGGGTAGGTGTAGGGTAGGTGTAGGGTAGGTGTAGGGTAGGTGTAGGGTAGGTGTAGGGTAGGTGTAGGGTAGGGTAGGTGTAGGGTAGGTGTAGGGTAGGTGTAGGGTAGGTGTAGGGTAGGTGTAGGGTAGGTGTAGGGTAGGTGTAGGGTAGGTGTAGGGTAGGTGTAGGGTAGGTGTAGGGTAGGTGTAGGGTAGGTGTAGGGTAGGTGTAGGGTAGGTGTAGGGTAGGTGTAGGGTAGGTGTAGGGTAGGTGTAGGGTAGGTGTAGGGTAGGTGTAGGGTAGGTGTAGGGTAGGTGTAGGGTAGGTGTAGGGTAGGTGTAGGGTAGGTGTAGGGTAGGTGTAGGGTAGGTGTAGGGTAGGTGTAGGGTAGGTGTAGGGTAGGTGTAGGGTAGGTGTAGGGTAGGTGTAGGGTAGGTGTAGGGTAGGTGTAGGGTAGGTGTAGGGTAGGTGTAGGGTAGGTGTAGGGTAGGTGTAGGGTAGGTGTAGGGTAGGTGTAGGGTAGGTGTAGGGTAGGTGTAGGGTAGGTGTAGGGTAGGTGTAGGGTAGGTGTAGGGTAGGTGTAGGGTAGGTGTAGGGTAGGTGTAGGGTAGGTGTAGGGTAGGTGTAGGGTAGGTGTAGGGTAGGTGTAGGGTAGGTGTAGGGTAGGTGTAGGGTAGGTGTAGGGTAGGTGTAGGGTAGGTGTAGGGTAGGTGTAGGGTAGGTGTAGGTTAGGTGTAGGGTAGGTGTAGGGTAGGTGTAGGGTAGGTGTAGGGTAGGTGTAGGGTAGGTGTAGGGTAGGTGTAGGGTAGGTGTAGGGTAGGTGTAGGGTAGGTGTAGGGTAGGTGTAGGGTAGGTGTAGGGTAGGTGTAGGGTAGGTGTAGGGTAGGTGTAGGGTAGGTGTAGGGTAGGTGTAGGGTAGGTGTAGGGTAGGTGTAGGGTAGGTGTAGGGTAGGTGTAGGGTAGGTGTAGGGTAGGTGTAGGGTAGGTGTAGGGTAGGTGTAGGGTAGGTGTAGGGTAGGTGTAGGGTAGGTGTAGGGTAGGTGTAGGGTAGGTGTAGGGTAGGTGTAGGGTAGGTGTAGGGTAGGTGTAGGGTAGGTGTAGGGTAGGTGTAGGGTAGGTACGTACGTAGGTAGGATAGGGTAGATACGTAGCCAGTTGACGGGAGCGAAGCCGCGTGGGACAGCTAGTAAGGTATAAAAAAAAACAATTGTGATCCTTGTACAATCTACCAGATTAGGCATGCAAACATTAATGATTTAAGTAATCTAAGAACTAGTCTCAAAATACAAAATTACGAATTACAGTTCAAAACATTAACTACAATTACAAAGGTTACTCGTATGTCATTAAATTGCATAAGAATATTATGATTATATTAAATTAGAAATTTACATTAGAATAAATTTTAGTCATTGTCATTTAGAAAATCGTTAATCGAGTAGTAACACTTTTCAATCAATAATGCTGTTAACTTCTTTTTAAAATTGCGTATTGTGTTATCTTTTATTATGTCAGGTATTTTGTTATATATTCTAGGTCCCATACTAATATTTTTTTTTAAATAAAGCAGTATTGCAACTCTCAACTAGTTACAGATTTTTGTACTGGCTTCTGATTGGTCTCTTACTAGTTTGCGAAACTGTAGTAAATAGATGCATGTTACGTTTAACAAAAATTGCCATTTCTAAAACATACATTGCCGGTGATGTTAACAGCTTTAGGGATTTAAATACTGGAATACAACTGTCAGTCATTTTTATATTTAACATCGACCTTAAACAACGTTTTTGGGCTTTGAATACCTGTTCCCGCAGGCATGAATTTACCCAGAAAACTATACCGTATCTCAGAATGGAGGCTACGAGACCATGGTATGCAACCAAAGTTGTGGTAATGTTTAACTTCTTAGCCAAATTGAATAGGACATAAGCAGATATGCACAATTTTTTACAAACCTCTTCTACTTGAGGTTTCCACGTCATTTGACTGTCAATTACTATGCCTAAGAATTATGCTTTTTGTACTTGGTCTATTTTAGTTTTACTAAGTTCAATTTTTAAATTTGGTATTGATGTGCGCTGATAGAAATGTATTATGTTAGTTTTTCCTAAATTAATCACTAAATTATTGTCGTCAAGCCAATTCACAATGTCCCTGAGTGTACTGTTTATGTCCTATTCATATTTATTTGCATCAGACCAACTGATTAATGCAGTGCCGTCATCAGCAATCAAAATCATTGGGTCTTTAATGTGCCGCGGTAAGTCGTTTATACATATATAGCAGAAATAAAAGAGAACTTAACTAATGATTATACAAAATAAATCTAATAATTGATGGACATGGAAATTAGAAATCGTTTGTATTCGGAGATGCGATGATTGCCGAAGGACATTAAGAAAATAGTTGTACTGTACAAAGTACTGGTTATCGCAAATAATACCTACCAACAACAAATGAAACACTCGGTTGACGTAGTCTGTGTTTTTTGTTCGTCTGTTCACTCTGATTGTTCACTTCATTAATCAAACGTCTTCCGTTGCGCAATGTCTTTTAACGTGGTCACTGTGCTATCGCACGAGGGTGGTCACTGGTCACGTGCGACTACTGCGCCGCCACTGCCGTCGGCTTCCTCTCGCTAAAGGAGAGCGGCAGGCCGTTCTTGATGCTCTGCACGATGCCGGACTTGGGGTCGACGACCGGCTCGCGCAGCGTGCTGGGAGCCGGCGACACCGTGAAGCGCGACAGCACCGCTGCCAGCCCCGCCAGCGACTGCATCAGCCCTAGGCGCAAACCTGCAACACAAGCATTTTATATAGGCTTCAATTCCTCATACTCTGCAAACTATCTCGTTTTAGAGAAAGTGTCCTGTGAACAAAACTTTTTTACAAAAAAATACAATCGACTTCCAAATAACAAAGTGAAAAATAACTTCAATTTCTGGAAGTCGCTGTTTCTGGTTTCATTTCTTCGTTTTTGACACCGGCTGCCGGAAATTGAAGTTAGTTTTAACTTTGTAGTGTTTTTATTTGAAAGGCGGTTGTAATTTTTTTCGATAAAAAGATTTTATTTTCACATTTTAGTTGTGGTAGGTACCTAGTCAATGGGAAAATTCTTTAGTAATGTAAAATAAAAATACGAGCGATTACAGCAACCCCGGACGATTTGCCGTCATTTATTGAAGAGTTCCACTGAAAATATTAACACATATAACAAAACTTAAGTATGTTTATCTCACCGTGACTCTGTTACCAAAAGAAACTTGTCGACTTGCGAATCATTATCAATTATTATAAGTGCTATGAGCGGCTTCAGAGAAAATGATAATGCGCCGAATGTCGTAAGTGACTACTCAAATACATCCTAAAATCATGGGTAGATGCAGCATTATTTGTTACTAGCAGACGCATTTTTAAGTTTATTTGTTACATACAATAATACAAATCGTTCCTCTTTATAATATTAATAATAGTATAGAAGTATAGATAAGGGGCTTTATCACTGAGTGATAATGTAACCCCCATAAAACAAAACATATAGCAACTTAAAACTAAACAATGGGTAATGAACTATTAATCTTTACTTATAACACTACTACTAATCTACTAGTTTGTTAAACTTAAGTGGGTATGTCCGCTAGACATGCCGTAACATAATCAGCAGACACACCCACTCATGCTCAGAGCGCACCGAGCTTTTGGCGGTAATCAATTTTAGGTATTCTATGCGTTCCGTGTGTGTGCGTAAGGCATAGACGCGCCTGACGCTCCGCGCGCCTATCTACTAGTGAGGTGCTACCAAGCAAGGGCGGATTTAAGGGGGGGCGGGCACGGGGGCTCGTGCCCGCCTCCGACGGTGTTTTGTGTACTGTGGAGATTTCATCACAGTACAAACTTAGAAGCAAATCAAATTATCAGAGTAAAATATATCAATTAAATAACAGAAAGAACATGAGTGAAGCTCTTGTCTTTCATAATCCTTCCTATACGTACTTGAACTACCAACAGTTATTGTTGATTTTTGCCCGTCCGCCACTTGTGCCCCTCCCAGAAATAAGTCCTGGGTCCACCCTTGCTACCAAGTACAATATTTACAAAATAAAACGACTAAAATAATATAAAATACCTACTTTTATTAAAAATATTCACAGTTAGAAACATTTTGCCAGATTTTACACAATCATTTGATGTCGGTAAGTAGATAGGTACCTATTCATGTTCAATCAAATATGAATTGGGTATATTGTAATCATCGTCATACTCGAGGGCAAAACGCCACAGGCATGGTGCAGGGGTGTGGTGGTACTCTTATTTAAGAAGGGCGACAATGCCCAGCTGAAGAACTATAGTCCCAATTTCTGGGAGTTGAGCGTGCCGAGAGGGCCATACTTAAAGTTATGACTCGGAAACCATTTAGATACCCAACATCGGAGTTATACGCGGACTGCAAAGTGCTAACAGTTCGACAACTCTTCGTGCTTAAATCCACCATCAGAACTCACTCCAAAATACCCACCACTGACACTATCAAACGGAGGATCCCTTCCACGTTTACACAGCACAAAACCACGTTTGCTAAGCATCAATATTATACACTGTGCACCCACATTTACAGTCAAATTCACAAACAACTCAACATACAAAACCTCAACAGACACACACTGAAAGGTAAGGTCACTGAGTGGCTACTACACAAGGACTATTCCTACACCGAATCGTTACTCACCTACATCTCTTAGAAAAATACCCACAAACTCCATCTTTATTGACAACTTCGTCTTCATTGACTCACTACTCAACCTACACACACCTTACTTTTATATCTTATTAATTAATCTTATTTTTAAATTGTTTAATAATAATACTTTGTGATAGAATGACTATGTTATACCTTTTCTGTAATATTATGTATGCAAATACTTACCCGAATACTGTCTCTCAAGATACAGGCTGCCCTAGTTTGAGAGGCAGGGTTCATTCCACAATGGTTACAATGTAGTTCCTACAATATACCTGTATACTATGTAAACACTTATTATTGTAACCTTTTTTGTACCAATAAACATTTTATTATTATTCCATTTATTTATTATATTTACATATTTTTACATTTTTAAATATCATTCTATAAAAAATAAAATAAAAAAACATTTAAAAATACAAAAATAGTAGCCCACCGGTATCGGGTACAGGGTCCAAGCTACCGGTGGTCAGGGCTCCTGAGAGAGGAACCTCCTAACAATACGAGCCGTGTCCAGGAGTACCGCTTTCTGGATCAAGCCCTTGATCCAGCTGCCCAACGAGAGCCTCCAGTTCCATGTTCGTCGAGGCTCTTGGCTATTATACCATTGGCCGTCACGACTATCGGCACAATGACTGCTGTATTCACATCCCACATGTCGACAACCTCGCGAGCCAGATCAAGATACTTACTTTTCTTATCTCTCTCCGCCTTCACGAGGTTCTCGTCATGGGGGACCGCAATATCAACAATCATTGCGCGACGCTCTAGTCGGTCTATCACCACTATGTCAGGCTTATTAGCAACAACAGTCCTGTCAGTGATGATAGACCGATCCCAATACAACGTGACATTGCCATTTTCGAGAACTGGGTCGGGCACATACTTATAGTAAGGCACTTCTGATTCCACAAGATTGTATTTAAGAGCAAGTTGCTGGTGGATAATCCTGGCTACAAGGTTGTGTCTATGCAAATAGTCTCCGTTAGCCAGACTAGAACAACCGGAAATAATGTGTCTGATTGATTCCCCCTGCCGGTGACATGCCCGACAAATGTCAACCGTGCCGTCCTTCACAATATATTTCCGGTAGTTGTTCGTCATCATAACTTCGTCCATAATCGCAAAGACAAAACCTTCGGTTTCCCCAAAAAGGTCACCAAATCGCAACCAGGCCACGGACGCCAAAAAATCTACATCGGGCCCATGTAGGACCCGGTAGAAGCGTCCGTGAAGCTGCTTGCTCTGCCATACCACCATGCGGTCATTAGTATCTAATACTATAGGTTTGCGCCAGTTCTCGTTAGCCAAGGAGAGCGGGGTAAGGCCCTTGTCCACTGCTACCACATCTCGATGCATACCCACGTCAGCGGCCTGGAAGTATTCCCTAAGACTGCATACCTCGCGGTTGTGCAGGGTCTTAGCATTTAAAAAGCCACGACCCCCGCTCTTCCGAGGGATATACAGTCTCATAACCGATGACCGTGGGTGATGCATACGATTTGCGGTAAGCAATGTGCGGACTCTCCTATCCAGGGCGTCAAGTTCTGTCTGAGTCCATTTGAGTATGCCGAAAGAGTACATCAAGACCGGCATGACCCAGCCGTTGAAGGCGCGCACCTTGTTCCCGCCTGATAAAAGACTATTTAGTACTTTTTTCAGGCGGCCAAAGAAGCGTTCCTTCAACGACTGTTTCACGTCAGTAACATTGATGCCTAGTGCTTCCGACATACCCAAATACTATTATTATTATTATCTCCTTTATTCAACTTTTTTGTTATCAATTACATTTTTAAATATTTTTACAAAACACATTAATTAATTAATTAATTTAATTATTATTATTATTATTATATTATCTCACTTCTTAGCTATGTCTACAAGTTGTTTTCAAGAGTCATCACGAATCGTCTCGCACGCAGGTTTGACGATTTCCAGCCGCTTGAACAAGGCGGCTTCCGAAAAGGCTTTAGCTCCGTAAACCACATACATACGCTGCGGCAGGTTATACAGAAGACCGAAGAGTATAACCTGCCTCTCTGTTTAGCGTTGGTGGACTACGAGAAAGCCTTCGATTCGATCGAGACTTGGGCTGTACTGCAGTCTCTCCAACGGTGCCAGATCTACAACCGGTACATTGAAGTGTTGAAGTGTTTGTACAAGAACGCCACTATGTCAGTCCGTCTTCAGGATCAGACCTCGAAACCACACATTCTCCGGCGCGGCGTGAGACAGGGAGACGTCATTTCTCCGAAACTGTTCATTGCTGCGCTGGAGACAGTGGGCTTGGCATCAACCTTAATGGCGAGTACATTACTCACCTTCGGTTTGCCGACGACATAGTGGTCATGGCTGAGACCATGGAGAGCCTCAGTAAAATGCTCGATGACCTCAGTAGAGCTTCCGAAAGAGTGGGTCTTAAAATGAACATGGACAAAACCAAGGTCATGGTGAATGTCCATGTTACACCCACTCCTATCAAGGTCGGAGACTCTACAATCGAAGTTGTGGGTGACTATGTCTACCTGGGACAAACGATCCAATTGGGTAGGGCCAACTTCGAGAAAGAGGTCAACCGTTGAATCCGACTCGGCTGGGCAGCGTTCGGGAAGTTGCGCGGTATCTTCTCGTCCAACTTACCACAGTGTCTCAAGACGAAAGTTCATGACCAGTGTGTGTTGCCAGTGATGACAAATGGCTCTGAGACGTGGTCACTTACAATGGGCCTTATCAGGAAGCTTACAGTCACTCAAAGGGCAATGGAGAGGGCTATGCTCGGCGTTTCCTTGCGTGATCGAATCAGAAATGTGGAGATCCGCAAGAGAACCAGGGTTACCGACATAGCCCGAAGAATTGCCAAACTTAAGTGGCAGTGGGCAGGGCACATTGCTCGCAGAACGGATGGCTGATGGGGCCGAAAAGTTCTGGAATGGTGACCGTGAACCGGAAGACGATACGTTGGAAGGCCTCCCACTAAGTGGACCGATGACCTGGTTAAGGTTGCGGGAAGGCGCTTGATGCGAGACGCACGGGATCGGTCAATGTGACTGGGGGAGGCCTATGTCCAGCAGTGGACGTCTTTCGGCTGAAATGATGATGATGATGATATTGTAATCGAATAATACCTAATTGCCTTTTATGATAATATTCTAAGCACAATATGTATAAACGCTATAATGTAAAAAAACAAAGGCTGAATAGGGTAAACATCCCAGTAATCGACCCTTTACTTTCAAATCTAAATTATTTATTCTTCAAAGTAAATTTAATAGAAAATCTTTATGAATGTCAAGGAAGACTATGATAATTAAAAAAATCCACAGGTTTGGTGTTGTTGGACATTGAAAAAGCTTTCGATACAGTTTGGCATGAAGGTTTATTCCATAAGTTAATAACCAACCACGTCCCTCTATGCCTTATAAAGCTACTCCAGACGTATTTAACAGAACGAACCTTCGCTGTTGCCATTGGTGATCAGACTTCCAGTCAGAGGCGATTTACAGCTGGTGTGCCACAAGGATCAATATTGGGACCGTACCTCTTTATTTTGTACCTCAATGATATTCCAAAGCAAAGGCTAACACATCTTGCTGTGTATGCAGATGACACTGCAACATTTAACTCACCTGACAACCTGGACCTGGTAATTACCCGACTACAACTTTCGCTTGATCTTAAGGTAAATGCCACAAATACGGAAATAATCATGTTCACAAGAAATCCTCCCCACCCGCTATGTTAAAATTGAAGGGAATGATATTCCGTGTAAAAGATCCGTTTTATTTTTTTATTATTTATCGATAGGCTCGCGTTTGACCACTATCTCGCCTGATGGTAAGCGATGATGTGGTCAACGGTGAAGCACGCTTGCCTAGAAGTAACCTATTCACTCTTGACTTAAAGACCCCAAGGTTGTAGCTATCAGGAAACAAAGACTCCAGCAGGGAATTTCACTCCTTAGCTGTGCGTACAATGAAAGTATTCGCAAAACGCTTTGTACGTATGGGTGGGATGTCCACCATGTACCGGGGATGTATGTATGTATTTGGGGACAATATTAGATGATAAAGTGAGTTCGTTGAAAAATCTGGAAGAACTTCGTTTAAAAGGAGTTAAGTCCCTCAACAGCTTAACACCAATCCTTAATCGTAAATCTAAACTAAGTCTACAATCAAAATTACGTATTTACTCCACACTGGTTCGACCTTGCATGACCTATGCATCCCCTGTCTGGAGTAGTATCAGCGATAGTAACTACAAAAAACTCCAGGTTCTGCAGCACTAAAAATAACATTTAACACAGCTCCCTAAAGCTACATCAATACATCAAGTTTCCACAAATTAAAGAATTCATTTTGAAAATTTCCCGAAAAATAATTTCTTTATTTTGTGGAAACTTACTAATCCACTTCATCGTAATTCTCTAGTCTCACACATTGGTAGGGAAGAGTAGATTTACCAGAATGCCTTATGACAGAACTTACTAAAAGTACAAACTGCCCCATCATCATTTTCTAGTGGCTTGACGCTAGCTCACTTACCATCTTACCAGCGTAATTAATTGCTGTTACCGTGCTTATGGGTAAATTGTTTTGTTTTGATAATATTGAACTTATTAAGTATCAGTTATTATACCTAAAAATGAATGATATAACGTATTCGCTTTCTTTGTATAAAATCATTAAAAATAAAAATTGGGGGGTGGGTGTGAAACTTTAATTTAAAAATGTGGGTCTGCAAATCCTACATAATTTACTTAGTTTAATGTATTTTTTTTATTTGTGATTGGTTTGCTCTTGATTCTAGTCTAGATCAGAGGTGACAGAGACAAAGTCGACGATGGAGTGAGCTTACCCAGAAGAAGCCTGTTCACTCTAACTTGTTGTTAATCAGGAACTGTCAACATATAAATGATTAATGTTATAAGCGACGATTTAGCCTACTTAACATTATTTGATGTATGTTAGTTAACATTTAGAATAAGATCTTTTTTGCTAACTTTTTATATCTTTACGTCAATAAAGACCTTTAAAAATCAATCAAATAAGACAGTTTTTTTTAAATCTATTATAGGCTCGCGCTTGACCACTATCTCACCTGATGGTAAGCGATGGATGTGGTCGACGATGGAGCACGCTTGCCTAGACGTAACCTATTAACTCTTGACTTAAAGACCCCTAGATTGTAGCTGTCGGGAAACACAGACTCCGGCAGGGAATGCCACTCTTTAGCTGTACGCATACTAAAAGTATTCTCAAAACGGAAAAAATACATGGGCAGGGAGGGTGTTAAATCTCTTCGGATGCAGCATTTCGTATAATTCTGGTTGACTTTCACTTACAGGTCAGTTCAGTTAACCATAAATTATGGGGGCTAAGAAACGAGGAACAAATTTGTAAGTATAGGGAGCTATACAACGGGCATAAACGTAATATAGAATTTCCAGTGGAATTGCGGGACTGCTGTGACTATATATGTGACAATGTAGATCATAGGCAAATAAATAATACAATGTACGCTAACATTAAGTCTGTCTTGAGTAATGCCTCGGAACAAACTCGAATTGCCAGTAAGATAAATAAAAAGACGTGTATTGTAGGGTGGAACAAGCATGTAGGTCAAAATCATAGGAAGACTCGGCTTAGTTTCAGTAACTGGATTCTAAAAAGGAAGCCGCGCGTGGGGCCACAGTATTTGAGTATGTGTGAAACACAAAAAGAGTTTAAGAAGAAATTGAAATGGTGCCAGGATATATAAAAATAAACATACTGGCAACAATCCATATAAGGCTAAAGATTTTAGCAGTTCTTGGCAAAAAAGCGGGGCACTTGAATCCTAAGCCGAATGTTCCTGTGAGTGTCGACAGTGCAGTGGGGGATCAAAATATTGCAAATGTTTTTAAAGATCTGTTTACATAGAAGATCTGTTTAGTGCGTAACGTTAGCAACTTATGTAAACCAGATGTCAGACCTGGTGAGAAGTACGGTCGAAGTATGCCATTAGACGTGAGGAATGTCATAAAAAAGATGAAGCGTGGCAAGTCACCAGGTCATGACGGTATAAGTATAGAACATCTGCGTTATGCAGATGTACTTCTGCCCAGAGTCCTGAGTCTATTGTTTAATTTTTGTTTAGGTTTCTTCTATACAAAAATTAAACAATAGACTCTTAATTTTTTTATTATTTTATTCCGGATTTGATGAAAACAGTAGTAGTTCCAATAATCATAAACAAAACCGGGGATCCATCTGACAAGCATAATTACCATCCGATATCACTGGCCAAAATCATAGCGAAGGTCCTTGACAGTCTCATGAACGCACAGCTGAGCGAACACCTTCAGATACATGACTTGCAGTTTGGTTTCAGACCCAACTTGTCAACGGAAATGGTAATTATGTGTATGGAACAAACTGTAAGATACTATACCGACAGAAATACACCAGTATATGAGTGTTTTCTTGACCTGTCGAGGGCCTTCGACACGGTGTCTTATGATATTTTTTGACATAAACTACTTGAAGAGACCAGTACAGTAATAAAAATAATGCTGTCGGATGGTTAAACTCGCATAGTCAAGAATATAATCTGAAATGCGGAGTCATGCAAGGCGGGTTGACCACCCTGAGGTTGTTTAACCTGTTTGTTAACCATCTGATTGGCATGCTCAGCAGAGCAATGGTCGGATGTTCAATAGACGGAACAATGGTCAATAATATCAGTTATGCAGATGACATGGTTCTGCTGAGCCCGCCAGTGAGCGCGCTCAGAAAACTTCTGGGCATTTGTGAATCATATGCCCTGTCACATGGACTCTAATGCTGAAATATAATGCTAGTAAGAGTGTTCTCATGCTATACAAAGCAGGGAACAAGGCTCCCTCGAACGTTCCACCAATTAAGATCGGTGGGTCGGTTCTAGTGAACCTGCCTAGTAGTAGTAGTAAAATATTTGGGTCACTTGCTGACAGACCGGCTACAGGACGATGAAGACCTAGAGTGAGAAAGGAGAAATACCTAAAAAACACGCTTTAATAGAAAGCCAAACTAAAACAGTAGAAAATAATTTTCTATATAATGGATTAACAAAAAAAAAAATATTGTAAAAAAGCGTGGGGTGCTTTTGAAGACATTTTCAAAATGACTACTTTTACCAATATCTGCACGCCACGCTTAATTTACTTTAAACAATTTTTTTTTGATAATCACAACATTCTTAATTTAAATATTATATTGAAAATTATTTTATACTGTTTTTATATGGCTTTCTATTATAGCGTGTTTTAGTTACCTATTTTTAAACTATTATTTATTTTTCACTTTTTAGTTCAGTCACTAATCATGAAGATCCTGGTAAGGATAATAGGGAAAACTATTTAAATTATTGCATTGTCATCGGTCCTTGATAAGTATGCAAAATTTGAGACTAATCCGACGTTTTCAAGGGGGTGAAAATCACGTTCAAAGATTCCGTTACATAGATTCATAGATACATAAATACCAAGCTTATAAAAAGCGTGTTAATAAAAATGTACTTTCGTCTGAAATAATGATAAATTAATTAATTAATAACTTGAGATATAAACAGTTCTCACCTATGCAGGCGCGGGGACCGTCGCCGAAGGGCAGGTACACGAACTTGGTGTGGTCATCCTGCTGGTCGGGCAGGAAGCGCTCCGGACGGAACACGTGTGGCTCGGGGAAGTACTGCGGGTCGTTGTGCAGCGCCTGCAGCGGGATGATCACGCCCACGTCCGGGTCAATGGTCACGTCCAGCCCTGGGATGGTATAGGTGCGCGCGCACGTGCGGACCAGGAAGCCCAGCGACGGGAACATGCGCATGCCTTCTCTGAACGCGCACTCCAGGTACGTCATCTCCTTGACGGCATCGTAGCTAAGCCGGCCCCCGTGCCGCGTCAGCACCGCGTCGATCTCCTGCTGCACCTTGTGTTGCACCTCCGGGTGGAAGGCGAGCTGGTGCAGCGTGAAGCTAGTGGCCGACGACGACGTCTCAAAGCCGGCCGCGAAGAACACGAACACTTGCGCCGCGATCAGCTCGTCCGTTAACTCCAACGTAGCGATCTCAGGAGTGCCGTCTGCTTTAATGTGTTCCACCGATTCTACTGACATTTTCCCTTTTTTCTTACACTCGAGCATCAAGTCAATGAAGTCATTCCTGCCAGAAGGTTCATAATTTCTCTGTTTCAGTATAGCTGAGACTAGATCGATTATAGGTTGTTCCACTCTTTCGACGTACTTTAAATGTTTACACCATTCTGGGAACATTTCTTTCAACATAGCTATGAAAACCTCCTTAACTCCAACTTGAAATATTGAGGCTCCTAACTTCCGAAAGGCGGAGTCTTCATCGTTGAGCGAATCGGCGTCGAGTCCGAAGCCGCAGGCGCCGATGAAGTCGGTGGTGTAGCGCGCCATGAGGTCGCGCGCGTCCAGCGGGCGGCCGGCCGCGGCAGCGTCAAGCGCACGAGCCTGGAGCTTCTCCGCGCGCTCCACGATCAGCGGGAACATGGCCTTCAGCTTACCGCTGGTGAAGGCGGGCGTGATGCGCTGCCGCAGCATCTTCCACAGGTCGCCGTCCGCGAAGAACAGGTTACGCATCATCGGCTCGATCACCGTCTTGTGCGGATTAATTCCGCGGGGATAGAAGTATTGAAAATCTGTTAACAGGATGCGCTTTACAATTTCAGGATCTCTGATCACGAGCTCGGGGTGCGTGGATCGGTAGAATCCCACCACCTTCTCCTTCGGATACTTCCAGTACATTTCGGCCGCCATCTGCGTGATGCTCTTTTGCATGAGGTAGACTTGAGAATTATTCCCGACCAGCACGACGGGTTTGTCATGTTTAACGCCTTTCTTCTCCCAGTAGCGGAAGGTGCGCGTGCCGTACAGGTACAGTGCCACAATGACGACCAGCACGATGGCCGCGGTGATCATGTTGTTGACTTGTGTTTGTCGCGGTCGGTCTGCGAGCGCGCGCGTCCGGCGGGGAGCGATGTGTGTCGAGCACTGCGCACGCGTTCTGTATATAGGAGCTCTGCGCCACGCATTATCTAGCCGCGCAATTATCACTTCGCACAATCTACTTAATTCAAGTGCCACTAGGCTAATATTAGGACTGAAGAATAATATAATAGTTTTAAAGTATATTCTAATTTAAGACAGTTTAGGTACCAAACTTTATATTTTGAGCTTAGAACTTCAGTAATTGTCAAATTTTCATAGCTAAAAACACTCTAATAAATTCCTTTAAAAAAACTAGATGGAACTTAATTCATCCGTTTGGGAGCTACTATGTCACAGATAGATACAAAAATACGCAGACAGTATTTCGCAGAACTCGTTTTTTTTTTGTACTTTTTTCGGGCTCCCTAGAGGGCGCCATATTCAATTTAATGTGACATTACATAACCAGCGGACAGATAAAACTCTTCCAACGACGCCTCATTTGCCTATTATGGTTGTTTAGAAGTTATGAGGGAACAGAAGAGCATACATACACACATACCGGTCAAAAACATAACCCTCCCTTTTGCTTCGCCGTAGTCGGGTAACAAGCATCAACTCAAAAGTGTTATGTTTTTCTGCGCAACGTACAATGATTGCGCACCTTTCACTTTGAAATCATGTACATATTTATATTGCCATATTCAAAGACAATCGCAGGCACTCAAGAAGTAAACTACAGTCAGGAGTCGGAGCTGTCAACACACACTTTTTTATATTTTTGACTAGTATTGGTCCCCCCTTATGGCCATGGGCTAAATGTGCCACTGAAAGAGATCAGAGTAGGTTTTTTGGCATAATTAGCAGATTTTTTTTATCCTCTCCTCGCATTGAGTCCATCCAAAGGGTTGTCTGTAAGAGATTGCCCATTGTATACTTTTTTTTTGGTTGTGCAATTATCCAATGACTTTGCCAGCTCCGGGTGAAGCGAGAGGGCGGGCCAGACTTTTACTGACTAAAACCCACCCGTGTTCCTTCAGTTGCTTGAGCCAGGGCAGCGGTAACTCTTTTTCAAATTTATTAAAAACCCACCCGTGTTCCTTCAGTTGCTTGAGCCAGGGCAGCGGTAACTCTTTTTCAAATTTATTAAAAACCCACCCGTGTTCCTTCAGTTGCTTGAGCCAGGGCAGCGGTAACTCTTTTTCAAATTTATCCGCGACCCATTGTTCACTTGCTTTTATGATTGTTTCACCCGTATATATGTATTTGTGGTGTACAATAAAGAATATAATAAATAAATAATAATAATTTTGGGCTATTTAATAGCTTACGTCCATTTATAGATTATGCCAAATAATAAATGAAATTAATTAGCATTAATAAATTATTACGGGGGTGTAAAGATTTAAAGAAAAGGAGTGACACCGCAAGTCACCGCGAGTTACTCGCCGCCGCGCGCCCACCAACTTGTCCACTCGCGCGCGGCTTCGTCCGCGTCGTCTGAAGGAACCAACTCATCGGAACCATCGACAACAGCACCGCACATCCACCATCCGCGATCACTTAGATATCGGTTAGCTACAGACAGCAAACTACTTAATTCATTATGTTAATCATTAGTACCTGGGCGACAGAGCTCTGCTCGGGTGAAAATAGAGAAAACGTCGTTTAAAATTAAACCTAGCTAGACCGATTTATCGCCCCGAAACACCATGTGTGGACGATAAATTCTATAAATAAAACATTTTTTCGTCCAATTCAATTTTCTGTTTTACTTGTTTTTTAGTAACTTGGTTACAACGTCAAAATACAAAAAAAAATATAAAATCCAATAAAAAAACTACCCTAAAGGAGTATTTATAACGGCAGTCGGTCACATCCTCCCCCTTTTAAAGCAAAACGACTTTCTTAAGCGGTCGTCGCAACGTCCCTGCCATAGTTCTAACATCCACGACCCTCGTGACACCGTCGCGGCCTGGGTATGTCGCAGTTACTATGCCTCGTGGCCATGTTCCCCTAGGTAAGTCTCCATCGGCTAAAAGCACGGGGTCTCCAATTTTAATTGTGGTTGCAACTTCGCGAACACGTCGTGGGGCCAGGGTTGGTAAATATTCCAGAACCCACCGTCGCCAAAAGTGATCAGTCAATCGCACTGCTTTACGCCACCCACTTCTGCTGCATAGATCGGCATCCGTGAGTTGGGCTGGTAATGGCCGCCCCGATGAGGAGCCGAGCAAAAAATGTGTCGGTGTCAAGGCCTCAGGATCATTCGGGTCCGGAGAGACGTGAGTAAGGGGCCGCGCGTTAACTATTGCCTCGGCCTCTGCCAAAACCGTCGCAAGGACTTCATCGGTTGGGGTACGTTCCCGTAGTGTTACGCGGAGAGCTGTCTTGACGCTCTTTACCAATCGCTCCCACGCTCCCCCCATGAACGGGGCTGATGGCGGGATGAAGACCCACTCAATTTTCATATTTGAGGTATAGTCGATGACAGCCTGATCATAAAGTGTACGCAGCTCCCGGTTCGCGCCGACGAAGGCCGTTCCATTGTCGGAGAATATTTGACTTGGCGTACCTCTTCGAGATATAAAACGACGAAGGCACATTATGGCTGCATCAGCTGACAAGCTGTGCACCACTTCAAGGTGTAGAGCCCTGGTAGATAAACAGGTAAACAAGGCAACCCAACGTTTCTCTTGTTTACGGCGCACCATGACTTGTAGAGGGCCGAAGTAGTCGACTCCAACAAACGTAAAGGGTCGCTTGTGGTGGGCGAGCCGAGCTTCAGGTAAATTGCCCATGGGTGGTTGCAAAGGTTTTCCGCGTAGCAACTTACATTGTTGGCAGTTGTAGACGATGGATTTGACTGTATTCCTTAGACTCAGTATCCAGTATTCCTGCCGAAGTTCATTTATCACGGTCTCCGTGTTGGCATGTGCCAATTTCTTATGGAAATGACTGACGAGTAGGCGCACGGCTGGGTCTTTCCCGTCTAATATGATTGGGTGCTTGGTTTGTTCTCCAACGTTCTCGACAGCGTTTATACGTCCTTGAAGATACATCAAACCGTCTTGGTTTAGAGCTGGGGACAGGCTCACGAGACGACTCTTAGGTGATATGGGGCGTCCACGCTGCAGGCATTGTAGTTCTTTATCAAATGTATTACTTTGACTTTGGCGTAGGGCGTGGATGCAAGCTATTTTGAGGCATTGCATATTTAATGGCCTTAATGGTCTTATCTGGGAATTTCCAGCTGATATGCTAAGTTGGGAAAGGACAAAGTTACGCGGAACCCCCTTAACCTTCATAATGCATTGAGCAATAAACTGGTGAGCTCTAGCAGTTGCCCTTACCATCCTTAACCAAGAAATAAAATGATTTGGATCAGCAACTACTGGTACGGGCAACTGGCTTACATCATTGTAGTTGCAAATAACGTTTGTAGGTGATGAGGTCGAGGTTGATTTTAAGCATGCCGATGGTGACTCTATAGTACGTGCAGATGATTTCATTTCTACTTCCACCAATGGATCAATGACAACACTATCTACTGGATTAGATGGCCAAACACTAGAAGCACGAAGTAAAAATTCGGGACCTGATATCCAGCGCGACTCAACATTTAACGTGCAACAATTAGTGCGAGTAGCGTCATCGGCAACGTTAAGTTCCGTGGGGACCCATCGCCATGCAGAGATATCAGTGTTTTCTAAAATTTCACCTACTCGGTTGGCTACGAAGGGCTTAAATTTCCGACCATCACTGCGCAACCAACCTAGTACAGTCATTGAGTCGGACCAGAAGTAGCGCCGGTTTGGTTTGAAATGATGCGCTTCGCAAATATATGTGGCGAGACGAGTGGCTATCAATGCAGCCTGTAGTTCGAGGCGTGGTATAGAAGAAGGTTTTGATGGAGACACACGTGCCTTGCTTGCGATAAGAGAAAGCCGAGCCTTGCCCAAAGCATCTACAAGTCGCCAATAAGCGACTGCCACATACGCTTGCTCACTCGCATCGCAAAAAACGTGTAACTCTCGTTCTGCAACATCCATATCACACAAATTATACCAACGAGGTATTTTTAATTCTGCAATCGACTTTAGACTATTATACCACTCATACCACACTTTGCAGTCGTCTTCGCTCAGCTTATCATCCCACTCCAAACGCTTTCGCCACAGATTTTGAAAAAGAATTCTACCTTTAACTACAATCGGTGACAAGATCCCTAAAGGATCATAAATACGCATGACTTGCATTAAGGCTTGCCGTTTAGTTGTAGGAGCCCATGACTCGCTTGTTAGCCCAGAATTAAATTGCAATAGATCGTGTATAGGTTGCCAAATGAGGCCTAGAGTGCGAGCCACAGGGTCCTTACACAAATCTACGCTGCTAATCTTGCTGCTGATTATATCGGACAACAGCTCGTTTGGTAACATGTCTAAAGCAGCAGGCTCATTAGACGTCCAGCTACGCATTTCAAAACCACCGCGCTTATGGATGGTCACCACTTCAGCAGCCAGACGCGCTGCGGACTCTACGCTATCAACGCTACTGATAAAGTCATCCATGTAAATATTGTTCTTGATAACGTCCACGGTCTCGGGAAACTCGTCTTGGTACCCTGACGCGTTTAAGTTAATTATATAAATTGCAGTTGATGGACTTGAACAAGCACCAAAAATCATAGAACTCATGCGAAATATTTTTATGGGACCTGAAGGATCGTCACGCCACAGAAATCGTTGGGCGTCCCTGTCTTTCTGAATTATTTTAATCTGTGGAAACATTTCCTTAATATCAGCTGTCAGGGCGATCCTCCCTTCCCTAAATCGCATCAAAATACTTAGTTGGTTTTGCAAGAGGTCGGGGCCCGTCAGCAACATTGAGTTCAAAGACACTCCCCAAGAACGTGCAGCAGCATCGTGGACGACTCGAAGCTTCGCGGGCTTGTTCGGATTTATTACACCAAAGTGTGGTAAATACCAACAAACACCGGAGGGCTCTACCATACTACACTCTTCAGCATAATTTTTCTCTAAACTATCATGAATATTCTTTCGATATCGTTCGGCAAAATTAGGTTCCCTCGACATCTTTTTCTCTAAACTCTTAAACCTAGATAAAGCTAAAGGAAGGCTGTCTGGTGCTGTTATGTTTTCCGTTTTCCAAAGAAGACCCACTTCGTAACGCCCAGAAGGCAGTCGACGTGCAGTGCGCGATAATATATCCAATGCGCGTTGATCGTCAGTACTGCGCGCTTCGTGCTTGGTGATTCCAACAGAGTCTAACTTATAATACGCTTTTATAAGCTCTTCGAGTTCAGACTTAGGTTCATCAAGTATAGTCGAATAAGCATGATACGTACATACGGTGGGTTTAAGTGATTTGACGGGCCTAGTTTTACTACTCGAGAAGCCAAAAAGAACCCAACCCAATGCAGTTCGAATTGCTACCGGTTGTGATTTTGTGCCTTTCCTCGTGGCGGTTGCAATTGACAAATGCCAGTTATCAATCCCTATTACAAGCATAGGAGAAACATTGTCATAACACAGCTCATTAGATAAATCAGATAGGTAAGGATAACTAAGTAAATCATCGCTATTGACTGACTGGTTACACACTATTCCTAAGTTTTGGATTGAGCGAGCCCTACGAACTGAATATGTTTGACTAGAGTGTCGGCCTTTTATTTCAAAATCAACGTAATGCACAGACGTTTCTCGAGACAAACCACCTACACAATCCAAACAAATGTTTCCCACTGGACCATTAGTACCAATGCGGGAGGAAATGTCAGAATCTATGAATGTAGACGTGGAGCCGTCGTCTAAAAGAGCATACGTGTCAAAACTTCCAACAGGCCCAGAAACTGTAACTGCAACTATCTTCAAGAGAGGGCGGCGACTCGAACTTTTGCTTAGACCTAAATGAGTGTTTGTGTGGGTCACTAAGTCTCTCGCCGTATTTTCTTCTGCGTTGTTTGTAGTTGATACAGACAAAGTCTTTAAAGTAGATGTTGTGGGAGCACTCTGTACCTGAATACTGTGTGCAGATGCCGTAGGAACAAAGTTTGGATTGTGTAGCAATGTGTGATGTTTACGCTTGCAATCGTTTATTTCGCATTTATTTTTATTTTTATTACACAACCTAAAGTTATGTGAACTTCTTTGTAAGCAACGATAGCAAATTTTATTTTCTTTTATGAAATGCCACCTGTCATCTATTGACATTGCTTTAAAAATGTCACACGACGACATGTCATGTGCTTGTTTACAAACAATACAATAATTATTAGAATCATTATGTATGTTTTTAGGTCTACACCCCGTATGTGATTTCTTTGGTATGTCTGATCCTGACTCCGATACAGCATGAGTACGTTCGCGTGGCACATGTGGCGACTCGGCGGAAGCACCAAAATTAATGTGTAGGTCCACCTCTCGTGATAGAAAATCGGATAACAATCCGACTTTAGTATTGGACTCTGCAGTAGAGGTAGCGTGAGCTGCTGCGTAATCTAACCATCGTGTGCGTAACAGTGGAGATAATTTACTAAGCAGTGCTCCGAACAACTCAGGCGAGCGTAAATAGTCACTGTGCTGCAGTAGCTTACTCACTTCGACACAATTGCGCACGCGAGAAGCAAACAAATTCAAGTCTTTTACCTCCTGACTCAGCTTAGGCAGAGCTCTGATTGCGTTGACCTCCTGCAGTACAATCTGCTCTGGTCTACCGAAGCGCCGATCAAGAGCGTCAATGACGTCCAAAGCACGAGGAGCCATCACTAGTAGCATACTCACAGCCTCACGCGCGGCACCTTTCAACGCCTGGCTCAAGCGCGCTAGGTTTTCTGCTTCTGTAAATGTTCCTACAGTGTCCTTAAAGGCACGCTTAAACATAAGCCAATCTAACGGGGCTTTGCCGTCAAAAAATGGAAGTTTAATTATGTTTTTTTTATTAGAGCTGTTATTTTTTAATAGCTGTAGGGCTTGCACCAGTTGTGTAACGCCAACGGAGCCGTCTTCTCTACAAAAGCCAGTGGCAGTGACCCCGTCACCCCCGCTTACTTTGGGCTGAGGTAACTGTGTAGGGCTCGGTACTGCGACATTCGTTGAAACGACGACGTCATTATGAAGTGGAAGTGCCTGAGAACATGTAACATTATTAACAGACTTTATCTCATATCCGTTGTTGTTTGGCGAATAATTATTACCTGGTTCTTCCCGCTGTTGAATAGGTATCTTGGCAGGGCGAGGAGTGCTGTGCAACCATCGCTCCACGCTGGCGCGACTCCTGCCACTGCAAGGACTATGCTTACTTTCCGCGTCTATTGCGGCAAGCTCAGCCTGGTAAGCAAGTTCGGCAGCTTTACGCTCTAACTCAGCCTGCTTACCCTGAATTTGTGCTTGCATCGTCGCCTCCATCCCCTGAATCTGTGCTCGCATGGTCGCCTCCATCTCCTCAATTTCCAGTTGTGCGAGATGACGAGCATGTTGCGCGCCTGCTGCTAATTTTTGCGCAATGACAGTCGCAGATGAGCGGCTGGTGTGCGTAGCAGCAGAAAGTGTGCGCGTGCTGGTTGTAGGTACCTGTACCACTTCCCGCCTGGAAGTTGACGTAATAGGCGTTGAAACCACGTCATGTCTCGAATCGCTCGATATATTTGGCGTACTTTTTGCGAGTTTCGTATTCGATCTCGTGACAACCATATTTATGCTAAAAAATGGTTGAAAGGAAGGAAACTGTAAAATACACTAGTTCACTTTGTTAAAACGGTAGAAGGACCACTATGTGGACGACTATAAATTCTATAAATAAAACATTTTTTCGTCAAATTCGATTTTCTGTTTTACTTGTTTTTTAGTAACTTGGTTACAACGTCAAAATACAAAAAAAATATAAAATCCAATAAAAAAACTACCCTAAAGGAGTATTTATAACGGCAGTCGGTCACACCATGCATACTAAATTTCATGAAAATCGTTGGATCCGTTTCCGAGATTCAGATTATAGATATGTCGGGTTAAGTCAATAGTACGGACGTGAAGTCAAATCACAGGCTCGCCCCTAGCGCCAAACAAGAGCAATTACGCATTGGCGCGCTTTTATAAGCACTTGCGTAGCGGGGAACAGGGCAGTTGAGTCAGTTGAGTACTGACAGCCGTAGAGCTAAGACGTCGTAGAATCAGTGTCGATCCGTAATATTAGTAAGCAGGAATGTAACTTGTGTCTATTTGAATAAACCCAGTGTATCGAATAACTTATGTGATTTCATTTGCACGATTGTACCCACCGACCTGCCCACACACGATGTCTTAACCTAAGGGAATACATCCTAACTTCCCGATGGTTTACATCTATCGGCCAGCCTTGATGCGACATCAGAATTGGGATTCGATCGTGCTTATGAGATCACACGTAAAAACAAAGCTAGTGAAAATGACGGTTACATTCTTGCAAAAAAAATATCGCGCTGTCAGTTGCGACTACCCTCGGAAACTGGTATAATGGAAAAAACCAGTCCGTAACGGAGCAGTAAGGAAGCTTGCAACAACCAAGGAGCTGGACAGGTCAAGGAGGTGCTTGTGGACGTGTGGAAAGATCCATAAACACTGATCTTTATGCCAATCTGGTGAGTCGTTTTCATTTTGTTATGACAATGGCCAAGAGTGTTCATTATTCAAAATTCTGATTTTGTGTATACGTTATGGCGGTCAGTGGATCGTTGGGGTGGCCCGTGTTAGGTCATAATTTCATGTTAGTTATCGCTGATCAAGTTTTAGTGTTGCTGTAGAGTTATTATTCTACTATCACTGGTAATAGTCCTTAGCTAGCTATTATTGTTCGGACTTTAGAGCGATGTAGTAGCATTGCCGTACTAAATACATCATTCTGGAAATTATGATAGTTCCTAATGAAATTATTAGTTTTGAGTTAATGGAATTAGATTATGAGGTTTCTATGCTTTTTCTTTTCAAGTTGAGGTTAAAGTCTTTAGATAGTTTGAGCCTAATATGTGACATAGTTGATTGCGACTTAAAATGCTACTGACGCTATGGCATTGGATTTTCTAAAGCCCATATACCTACCTGAACACTTGTGAGACTGTAATGTGTTTCATGTTTTGGACAGGGACTCTGCACTCACATTTGGTGTCCACAATAACCCATTATGCTGTGCCGGTTTAGTTTATTACACCGCTGTACCGGTTAATTTCCATCAAAGTTGTGTATGGTTAAAATAACTGTGTGAACATATATACTCTCGTAATGTTTTTCACGTTTCAGATACCATATTGCGTCGCAGTGGAGCCTCTGCTGCAGGCTAGCGGTTCAAATGCTGAAAGCGAAGGTCGACTGTCAACATCTTGAGAGGTTGAGACCGAAGGCAGGCTAGTAGTTCGAAGGTGAACTTTACGAGCGCGCGCATGTTTGGAATGGAATACTCGGTGAGTCGCTTCCATGTTATTTCGATAGTGAGATCGAATGTTCTCTAGTGAAGAGATGCTAGTTAGAGCTTTAAGAGTGTTCATGTTTGACCACTGAGTTGGTCGTGGTTATATCTGGCTCTATCACTAGGTAATTAAGACACACTTGTAAGCAAGTAGTTAATGAGTTTCCTATTGGCGGTAGTTTCAACATTTGGTTCAGTACGAACTTTAGGATTTAATATCCCATAAGAAGATGAGCTCGTGGCTAAATAGTGGCGGCCGCACGGGTCGATCATCAGGGTTGGGCGGCGCTTGGCGGGGTCGGTCCGTGGATGGGTGGCCGTTTCGACATGCTGTGTTTCCTCCGTGCCTCGGAGGGCACGTTGAGCCGTTGGTCCCGGCTGTCATTTGGGGATCTTTGACGGTCGTTGCGGGTGGTCGGAGGCTTGGGATCTGACACCGGTCTTGCCAAGGGGTGCCGTGTTGCCCGGTTGCTGGGTTGTGGAGGTCGGATGGGCGGTCGCTCCATGTGGGGCACTGGCACTTGGCTGAGTCCGGTGAGACTGGCAGCCGACCCCGATGTGGTTGGGGGAAGGCTAGGCAGATGATGAAGAAGATGAGCTATCCAAAGTGACCTAACAACTAGTCATTTTCAGTGGCAAAGCGAGTTAGTAGAGTTGTTGGGCGAAGGCAATTGTATCGAGTAAGTAACGGTACGGTACGGTCATTTGCGTGTATTCGGAACAGATCTTGTGTTGCGTAACGATTTACAACCACCGTCTTTAGATCTGAATTCTCTTGCTTACTTTGAAAGTAATATTATGATAGCAGTGGATCTCGCGATCGTTTTCCTTACATAAAGACTGAGTTAGTGTGCGATAGTAAAGGGTTACTGTTGATAATTTGACTTTAACGATATTGATCAGAGTTAATTCGTGAAGTTCCTTCACACGAGTTATTAACACGCAAATATTATCAGGCTTAATTGTATCCCTCATATTAACAGTTGGTATGCTGTTAGTACGAAGGATCCCCGATCACCAAGTTCCTTGAGAATTAGACGTCATAGTTGATGACAGTGGTAATGAAACTAAATCTGATTAAGAATGGCTTGCACACTCATACTCGAAACTTAGACCGCACCTCATGAGTAACATGTGGCGATGGGTCTACAAGGAATCGTTGGTGCGATTTCTGTCTGTGTTGGTGCACAGAGCGATTCATGTGTTGTGGCACATATTCGCTAGATTTCTGAGAATCGTTGGTGCGATTCCTGTCTGTGTTGGTGCACAGAGCGCTTATGTGTTGTAGCACATTTGCGCTAGATTTTTGAGAATCGTTTTTACGATTTCTGTCTGTGTTGGTGCACAGAGCGCTTCGTGTTGTAGCACATATTGCGCTAGATTTTTGAGAATCGTTGGTGCGATTCTTGTCTGTGTTGGTGCACAGAGCCCCTCATGTGTTGTAGCATATGTGGCGGCAGATATGTAAAGAATCGTTGGTAGATACGATTCTGGTTTGTGTTGGTGCACAAATCACAGTGAAAGTTTCATGAGTTGAGTACACATTGCCTATGTATTGTAAAAAACCGTAACAGCATTGTTACAAGTACTTTGTTTAGTTGTTGAACTTGTTGATCGTCGGACCTTTATATAATGGAGTGTTTTGTGGGAAACTCTGATACGAAAACTAAATAGGCCCTGTATTAGGTCCACGATAGGTGATTATGACAGGACGGTGATCGTTATACACCGAAAGCTTTAAATAGGTACGCTTAGAACCTACAAGTATGCACAAGGTATGTTAGTGCAGATGCCAGCGGGTCATGTACCAGTCGATGTTGATGTCAAAAGGATTTGATGATAATGAGCAAGCTTAAGGTGTCGAGTAATTCAGTCTATCGAACGCATTACGTTTGATCGTACCAGTGGATTCTGGCGGAGGTCGGGGTCTAGAGAGAGACCGAGAGACCATTGTGAGAGCAATATAATTGCTGGTCGGCTAGGGAGCCGTGGCGTTGGAGGTTTTACTCGAGGGTTTCTGTAAGCTTGGCAGTTTTTGCTGCAGAATAAGTTTTAAACTTTGTTTGGAGCGACTAGTGGTACATGGCCCAGGGTAATGATTTAGTTATAGAGTAGTGTTCTAAAATTTCCCTATTTTCACGAACCCAATAATCTAGTTCGGTCAGGAGTAGCCGAGCGTTGTGTGGCAGCTGTGAGCCTAGGTGGCAACTGTAAGCCTAAGTGGCAACTGTTGGCCTGTGCGGCAACTGTTGGCCTGTGCGGCAACTGTTGGCCTGTGTGGCAACTGTTGGCCTGTGTGGCAACTGTTGGCCTGTATGGCAAGTTAAGGTCTTTATAGAAACTATAGGCCTGTATGACAACTGTAGTCCTTTATGGCAACTATAGGCCTGTATGGCAACTGGAAGTCTGTGTGACAGTCTGGTGTGAAAATTCATGTTTGTGTTAGGAACCTTACAGAAAGTTCCTATTGAATTATGAGGTTAAAGGAAAGTAAACTCGCAGTCACGCGTGTGGAAAGATCATGTTAGTGACGTTCGAATCGTCAAGCCCTCATTACGAAAATTGAAATAGTTTTGGTTTTCAAATTTTGATTACTATGCGTAGATCGTGTTGGTAAGACACACAAAGCTCAAGTACCAATTGAGATTGTAGATGAAGTAGTAAGTACTAAATCTCTGTGTGAACAAGTTCTGAGTTCAGAGAGTCGAGTTGACTCGACATCGTGGAGATGTGCGAGTAGAGCAATTGAGATAGCTAAGAGAGCTATGTGATGGTTAAAAATCGTGAATAAGAAACATGGTATATTGTTTCTTTTGTTTGATTTTATTTGAGATTTATGACTTATCAGTGGTACTTGAACTTTGTAATCACGAAGACTAGGTGCTTTTAGGTACCAAATCGATGATTAAATTGCTATTTTCTTTAAATTGGAAATAGAATTACTCGATCCTTGCAATAGTGAACCGAGGGATTTAAATGATCATGGTTGATTGTTTCAAAATGTTTCCTCACTCTAGAGAATGAGTCAGGATTGGACGAGCAGATACTGTTTGAAAATTTTGTATTTTTCAGAAAAACATCCCTTGTATGATGGGAGATTGCCAGGATGGAGTGGACTAAGACGACGTGTGGTGCAACACGAGGTGACCATGAGATGGCATCGAGCAAGGACAAGAAGATGATGCCTGCGGGTGATAGATTTGGGGATCTGTCACCTGAGAGAGGCCCGAGAAGGCGACGTGTGTGTTCCACGTTCGCCTCTCAAGAGGAATTACGGCCTAGAGAACACCATGTGGTTTTAGTCAGTAGGAGTCTGACAGACCCCTCAGCTTTCCCCAAGGGCTGAGGACATCCATTGAGGATTTCCACATGATTCGATACACTGTTAGAACCTGACCATGAGAAACAGACGAGGACGCCTGTCTCGCAGGATGGCCGTGTCGGGTTAAGTCAATAGTACGGACGTGAAGTCAAATCACAGGCTCGCCCCTAGCGCCAAACAAGAGCAATTACGCATTGGCGCGCTTTTATAAGCACTTGCGTAGCGGGGAACAGGGCAGTTGAGTCAGTTGAGTACTGACAGCCGTAGAGCTAAGACGTCGTAGAATCAGTGTCGATCCGTAATATTAGTAAGCAGGAATGTAACTTGTGTCTATTTGAATAAACCCAGTGTATCGAATAACTTATGTGATTTCATTTGCACGATTGTACCCACCGACCTGCCCACACACGATGTCTTAACCTAAGGGAATACATCCTAACTTCCCGATGGTTTACATCTATCGGCCAGCCTTGATGCGACAGATATATATATACATCTACATATATACAAGCATTGCTCACATCACATCATCAGCCTATTAATGTTCCCACTGCTGGGACACAGGCCTCCTCTCTGTGAGAGGGAAAGGGCCGTTATCCACCACGCGGGCCCAGTACGGTTTGTTGGATGTCACATGTCTTCGAATTTTTGGTTCTAGGACATGCTGGTTTCCTCACGATGTTTTCCTTCACCGTTTTGAGAGCAATGGTGATGAAATAATTTACACAAAGTAAAGCGCCTGCCTGGGCTCGAACCCACGACCTACAACTTGTAAGTCACGGCTGATACCACTGGGCTACCACTGCTCCAAGAATTGCTCGTTTAAAGGTATTAGATAGATAAGATTTGTTTAGATACAGGAAAGAACGGCATAACATACTTATATCTTATTCTTGGTAATCAGTAGATAGTGCGATACGAGTATCCCACGATAAGATATCGTGCTGTTTGTAACAGCACATTATATTGTAAACACACCTTTGGAACTTGACTCAGCAACGAAGATCGAACTTTGTACTGTATTGGCAATACTTGTACCTAATGATGCAATTACATATAACGGGTGTCCCAATATTAACGCAAGATTTGAATTTGCTGCCAATTTTGCAGTAAAGTGTTGGCGACCCCAAAAATAAAACAATTCGACAGCTGATAGTTTAGGGTTAGTAAAAATAGAGCGTTACACAATGGAACAACGTGTCTTCATTATTGAACGATATTTCAAAAATAATGAAAGCTTGGCGGCCGCAGTTCGAAAATTTCATACAAAATACCCAATGACATTAAAAATGATACATCTTATTTTTTCAAAAAGAAATTAAAGAAACTACTAGTTGAAAAATGCTATTACACTGTCAGCGAGTTTTTAAATGATAACACCCTACGAAATTGCTCAGTAATATTTAAATTTATTATGTTATATTCTAATTTGATATACACTAGACTATTATTTAAGACTATTATTTTCCAGTGAATTTTACTTTTAGGAATGTGACATTATGAACTGATCTGATAAATTGTGATTATTTGAATTTGACTTTTGAATATGACATTGGAATTATTATTACATGACAATTTTTGATTAATATAGATTTGCAATGCTTTTGATTTTTATAGTGCTTAATGTTGCATGCCATACGGTAGAATGTACTGGATCCAATTGTTTTTCTTTTTTACACCATCAAAACTATGTTTTTGTTACCTACATTCTTTGCAAATAAATGATTTCTGATTCTGATTCTGATTCTGAATATGTTTGGAATAGTGTTTTAACTTTGTCAACTGTGAAGAGACTGGATCCATTGGAGACGCCAAAAACACGCCGTTCAATTGTCAATATCGACATAGAGCCGGGCATGAAGTATGTTGGTACCTGAGTTAGGCAATTTTCTTCTGGGTACATATCAGTAATCTGTGTCTGGGTTTCAACTCTCCTCTAAACGTTCCTGGTTTGACACCGTCGTTCTCTCACAAGGGTTAAAGATGTCATAAATGGAAAGAGAGCCGCCATGCTACGGCGAGAAGCTAGGGAGCCCGCGCCCGCACTGCACATTAAGTGTGCTAAGTTGTCTAGCTAAGTATTTGTGAAAGAGAGCCGCCATGCTACGGCGAGAACCTAGAGAGCCCGCACTGCACGTTAAGTGTGCTAAGTTGTCTAGCTAAGTATTTGTGAAAGAGAGCCGCCATGCTACGGCGAGAACCTAGAGAGCCCGCACTGCACGTTAAGTGTGCTAAGTTGTCTAGCTAAGTATTTGTGAAAGAGAGCCGCCATGCTACGGCGAGAACCTAGGGAGCCCGCACTGCACATTAAGTGTGCTAAGTTGTCTAGCTAAGTATTTGTGAAAGAGAGCCGCCATGCTACGGCGAGAACCTAGAGAGACCGCACTGCACATTAAGTGTGCTAAGTTGTCTAGCTAAGTATTTGTGAAAGAGAGCCGCCATGCTACGGCGAGAACCTAGAGAGCCCGCACTGCACATTAAGTGTGCTAAGTTGTCTAGCTAAGTATTTGTGAAAGAGAGCCGCCATGCTACGGCGAGAACCTAGAGAGACCGCACTGCACATTAAGTGTGCTAAGTTGTCTAGCTAAGTATTTGTGAAAGAGAGCCGCCATGCTACGGCGAGAACCTAGAGAGCCCGCACTGCACATTAAGTGTGCTAAGTTGTCTAGCTAAGTATTTGTGAAAGAGAGCCGCCATGCTACGGCGAGAACCTAGAGAGACCGCACTGCACATTAAGTGTGCTAAGTTGTCTAGCTAAGTATTTGTGAAAGAGAGCCGCCATGCTACGGCGAGAACCTAGAGAGCCCGCACTACACATTAAGTGTGCTAAGTTGTCTAGCTAAGTATTTGTGAAAGAGAGCCGCCATGCTACGGCGAGAACCTAGAGAGCCCGCACTGCACATTAAGTGTGCTAAGTTGTCTAGCTAAGTATTTGTGTGATCCATCCCCTCTCACAGAGAGGAAGCTTGTGTCCCAGCAGTGGGAACATTAATATGCTGATGATGATGATGACGCAATGAGGGTTGTTCTACGTCGACGTACAGTACGTACAGTTAGAGACCGTGAACGTTTTGATTCAATCTGCCGACACATACATAAATAGACTAGATACATAATATTTAGATTTATGCGTTATTAAATAGAGCGTGTTATATCGTTTTTAGAATTATAAGACTAGAATGAGTAATCACGCTGTTATCAGCTGTCGATGCTCTTGTACAACGATACCCCCAGCTCCCAACCTGCCCCCAGCCGAACCCCGGAACCTCGACCTGTCCGATATTTCGTCTGTGTTGGTCCTTGGGCACACTACTGAGACGGATGCATAATGTTGTTGCACATTGAGAACGCCTCCCTCCACCACGTAGGCCTAATGCGGGTTGGTAGGATGTCACGTATTATGCTAAAAATTTTGATGTTACGACAAGCGTGTTTATTTTCGAGGCAATCCATTGGTCATTCTTCACAGATCCTAATAATATCTAGGTAGGTATGTATTTATTTACATATGTACATTATTATTTACAAACTAATATTAGAACTAAAATAAGAATAAACATATGTACAATTACGGAGCGTCAAAAAATTCGTCCACATCGCTGTCAACAGGAAAAGTGCCTAGAAGGCTGGCAGCATTGCCACGTTGGATGGCAATGCTGATTCTTTGGCCAAAGAAAAGGCCAGCCCTCTGGTCTCGTGAAGATTCGACCAACCGCTTGGCGATAGCCCGAAATAATAGGTGTGCACTCGGACCCCACGGCCCTAGTGTTTCAACCCCAAACGGCAGGTATTAGGTATTATGTACATAGTAAGACAAGTCATAATCTAGAAAGAAAGAAAGAAAAAAAGAAAGAAAAATGTTTTTAATTGTCACAAAACGACATACAATATAAAAACATGCTTCTGCTAAACCCTTAACAGTAGAAACAATAAAATCACAGTAATTGTAAGTAAATGCATTAGACCGTAGGCAAGTAACTAAGTAGGAACCTAAGTACTTAGGGTACCTACAGGTAAAGTAGTTACCAGAGATACAAGCTTTGAAAAGATGCTTGAAGACTCTGTTAGACGAGATGGCAAAATGCAAAATATTTGTTTAAGTCACACATGTGACATGGCACACGTGGCAGTCATGAGACATGCCACCTTGGAAGGAAGGTCTTGTGCCATATTACAAACAGAAGCAAGGTATGTACCTACCTACTCGAGTAGGTACTCAGCTTATTTTATTTTGTTGCGTGGAGAAATGCTCATGCGTACTGCACTACCACGGGGAGATAGTGCATTTGTGTGGGACTCCAACCTTCTAAAACGACACGGTGTCATCCTGTGCCGCTCATGACGGGAACACGGGCACGGGTTAGCACTCACCGCGGCTGTCCGCTACCGTACCCTCCTCTGGGGAGTTCCCCCCATCACCAGAACACACTGTACGGCGTGACAACCCCAGGGACCAAACCAGCATATGGGCGCCAGACGAATTCGAGTATGGCACCCTTGGTCCCCCTGTGACGGGTCCGGTCAGTGGCCCCGCCAGCTATTATTTTTCGGCCGCAGTGGATAGGGAGAGTGGCCAACACTATACTGACACTCCTCCTCCGCAGTGGCCTCAACGCGTCCGCCATCAGACGGTGGTGACCCCGTCCAGGCCGTGGAAGGTAGGGAGAGTGGTGAAGCGCAATACCGGCACTCCTCTCCCGCCGCGGAACGATGCCTCCCATACGACATCGCAGCCCGCCTTATTTACGATATCGCCTCTGTTGCCTAGCAGCACCGCAATTTTTTTTATTTTTATTTGTGATGGTTTTTCTCTTGACTCTAGTCTAGGTCAGAGGTAACAGAGACAAAGTCGACAATGGAGTGAGCTTACCCAGAAGAAGCCTGTTCACTCTAACTTTGAAGAGATTCGGGTTGTATGCGTTCGGAAACACAGACGCAGGCAGTGAGTTCCACTCTTTTGCTGTGCGCATTATGAAGGATGTTTGGAAGCGCTTGGTGCGAATTGGTGGAATGGCAACTAGGTTAGGATGGTAACTTGCAGTGCGTCTAGATGTCCGATGGTAGAAGGGATGGGATGGGGATGGGATGAGGTCGTGGAGTTCATGAGCACACTCGCCAAAATACAGTCTGTAGAAGACCGACAAGCAGGCAACCTTACGGCGATGAGCGAAGCTGTGAAGCTTGGCATTCACCAGTTTGACGTCGCCAATTAGTCTCTTAGCTCTGCGTTCCACGAGTCAAGCGCGGCAAGCTGATATTTAGCTGAGCCATCCCAGAGGTGGCTGCAATACTCCATGCAGGATCGGACTTGCGCTTTGTAAAGAGTTAATAGCTGTCCAGGCATAAAGTATCGCTTCACTCTGTTTAGGACGCCCAGTTTCTTTGCCGCAATTTGGGCTTTGTACTCGATGGAGGCGCCGAAGTTGAGACTGGATGTCAACTCCATGCCAAGGAGCTCGAGCCGATCAGTTACAGGAACAGATGCACCCCGAAAAGTAGGTATTTGAATGAAATTAGTCCTTTTTGCGGTAAAAAGACATGCCTGCGTTTTGGTGGCGTTAAAAGAGACCAGATTGTCGTCACCCCAACGGGAGACAAGATTTAAGGTCAAATCAGTACGCTCCACCATAGCCTCTCTCAAGGAACGAACTTCATCCCCGCCGGTTTTTGCGCTGGACATGTATCTCTCTGAAACAGTACTGTCATCTGCGTACCCAACAATACCAGGCAGAAGTAGGTCATTGATGTGCAGCAGGAAAAGAATTGCAGAGAGAACAGACCCCTGAGGAACACCGGCATTAATAGCCATAAGGTCAGAGGAGCAGCCGTCAACGACTACTCGGATCGACCGTTCACTGAGGAAGTCTGATATCCAGCTACAAAAACCGGCTGGGATGCCATAAGCAGGAAGCTTGCTGAGTAGACTAGCGTGCCAGACCCTGTCAAAGGCCTTCGAGATATCGAGCGATACGGCAAGTGCTTCGCCGTATTTCTCGATGGCTTCGCCCCAGCAGTGCGTGACAAACACAAGAAGATCGCTAGTTGACCGTCCCCGGCGAAAGCCATATTGACGGTCACTGAGGAGCTCATTGTCTTCAAGGTAGGTCAGCAACTTACTGTTCAGTACCCTTTCTATAACCTTACATAGTATGGAGGTAATGGCTTTCGGACGGTAGTGGGCAGGGTCTGCACGGTCGCCCTTCTTGGGTACTGGTTGTACATTTGCAAGCTTCCAGGATTTCGGCACCGTTCTTTTTTTAAGAGAGAGGCGGAACAAGCGTGTCAATACAGGCGACAGTTCAGGCGCACACTGCCTCAATACTCTCGCTGGAATGCCGTCAGGCCCGCTGGCCTTGTTCACGTCTAGGCTGCACAGTACTCTCCGAACCTCTTTAGTGTGAACTGCGATCTCCGGCATCGAAGAGTCACAATGAGGTATATTAGGTGGTTGCTTAGAGCCAGCATCCAGACGTGAATTTCTTGCAAAGAGAGATCTAGCGTTAAAGCAAACTTGCGCGCCTCCAACCCAGCATGGTCGGTTTTCTGGTAACGGGAACAGCCACTCCTTATGATGGGCGATGAAGTCCCCTAGAAAAACAAGCTTCGCTGTTGGGTATCGTTGCTGGGCTACATCAGTCGACTCTACAAGGCTATTAAAAAGCGCTGTTGACTCCTGGTCACCGCTATGTGATCGGTAGACGCCGACGTATATAGATTTCTCCACGCTTGTTTCCACAAGTAGCCATATGGCTGAAAAACCCGATTTTTCAAAGCAACGGAGACGACGACAACAGATGGCATCGCGGACGTACACACAGACCCCAGCTTGCTTCTTGAACTTGTGTTCAAGAGAGTAACCCGGGTAGTAGAGGTACGCCACGTCCGACGGGGTTGTTATCTTCGTCTCCGTTGGTGTGGTGGACCGGATCAAGGTTGGAGTGCAACCCCCTGATGTTAATGAGGTGCGCTTTAAGTGGGAGGAAGTGCAGCCGTTGTTTAACCTTATTTCTCTTCTTTGCTTTGGTCATTTTGTTAGAGTTGCTGGGGAAAAAGTGGAACTGTCAAGGCGCTGCTCAGATAACCAAGTGGACCACTGAAAACTAACTCAACCTATGGGGAACTCATTTGGAGACTGCGGGGACGCCCGAACCCCCCCGGATATGGCCACCGGGTCCTCCCATCCAGTCGCCAGCTGGCACGGTGGAGCATACCGGGATTTTTCGCGAGTTGGCGGGGCAGCCTTTGGCACGTGGCTGGTGTGCTACTTGGGCCCCCTACTGACTGCGGTCGGCCAACGGCTGGCACCGTGCTTTGGATCCCGCTACCCTCCAGAATGAGCTAGCCGGCAAGTTATTCTCAGAGACCAAGACCGGTTCTGAACAGCGCATCAGACAACCTCCTTCTCCCCCAAAGGCACTGGCACTCCCACATACCGACGGAATACAGCAAGCTGCTTGGCGCCGGACTCCGGTGGGAAGGTGGTCGCGAGCCAGGCGGCCCCTTGCGGAGCCTACCACCGCTAAGTGGGGTCATTCAGCCGTACCACAGGCAAGCCCGTGGTGCCGTTGCCCAGGGTGGACCGCTAGGAGGTAGATCCCATACCACCCCAAAAAATCAATCACTAAAGTTAACCAAAAAAGCAATCTACAGTGTTGACTGCTAGGTCATCGGTTTATTGGCAAAGGCCTGGCGAGCCGCCCCTCGGCTACTGACGCCCCACCTCGACAATGCGGGAACCCACCGGGGTGGACTCAAATACTCAGCTAGTTAGTAAACGATTGTAAAGATACAACAGTCGGATAATGCAGGTAAGTAGGTACTAAAAATCGTGTATTTATGGGGCACTCATCGCTTGTGTATTCTTTAGAATGCAGTCCAAGCGTGTGTTAAGTATAATAATGAATGTAGGTAATATGAAACGATGTCTGTAAGTGATGATGTGGTATACTCTGAAATAAATGTAGTCAGCACTTTAATGTTTACGTCTATTCATTATTATATTGCACCAGCGGTGTGAGGATGTCCTATTATTTGCTGTCTACTTACTGATAAATCTGGTTGTTTTATTATAAATCCTAAACCCTAACTAGTGTTACTAGTGAACACCACATTGGCGACGAGTGTAAGCGCAGCAAGTAAAGTGATTAAATCAAATAATGTCCCACTTACAGAAAATTTTTCAACAACAAATAGTATATTATACTTCACTGCATAGTCTCTTCATGATAAAGAACACATGTAGTAGTCGTATCCGCTAGCCGTCTGTCACGATTTTTTAGAGCTTAAATACTCAGTACCCACCCAACTCTAGAATCTACCTTGCATGGGCACAACACTATAACTGTCATTATCGTTTTACGTGCAGCCTGCGTCACTGCACAAAAAATTTATTCCCAATTAAATTCTTTCAAAACAGATTTCTTTCGCTATAAACTATGCCTAAACGTAAACGTGAGTGCAGCGAAGAAAAAATTGAAAGAAAACTAAAGAAATACAACGACTTATTGCAAAATATGAAGCGTCGCCGGCGCCGTTCGCGCACGCGGACGCCATCGCCGTCAGCCATACTGCCAGATAGCGATTTAATCGTGGGATCAATCGAAGATCTCACACAGGAAGATCCTATTCAGGATGACGAGAATTGTAACTTTGGAGAAAATAAGGACCAAGAAGGTAAATGTTCATACTTTTTTATTTTTTACCTAGTGTTCTTTCCTCTTTTATAAGTTATGAAAATACAGTGGTATAGTTAAACCACGTGGTTGTGAAACAGAGGCCTATTGAGGCGTTCTACTATTCAACAAACCGTACTATAATACGGGCTATTTAGCCATATTCAATCGTATCTAGATGGGTATACACCCACTATTCTATTTTCTACTATTTAGTAGAAATAAGTACGTATGTCGTTTGTTTCCATGTATTGACATGGCCCTTTCATTCTTCTTACAGAAGAGCCCTTAGATGACGACATCTTAAATCTGCTCGGGGATGCCCCCTGTAGTGTATGTAGATGTCAATAGATCGCGCTACAAGCCGATAACAGTATTGTAATGTTGTCTCGTACGCATACGTCGCTCGGTTATAAATACCGGTCCGAGTAGTGGGGCGATCAGTCGTTATCGGTCTGTTGGCCTGTGCGGTGGTGCGTTGGCGAGTCGACTATTAATATTGATAAATGTGCATATTTTACATTGGCGACGAGGATAAAACCGTAGAGTAAAATAAAGTTGTTTTTCTCTAAAAGGAACATGAAGACTTTGGTTACAAAGCATTATAAAAAATAAAAAAATGTGTGTGACGGTGACAGTTAAAATCAGTGGCGGTTCGTTTTGAAGCGCATCAAATGTATACGATAAGTAGTGCACTTGCTGAGTAGTGCTGTGGAATTCAACCTCGTAAACATACACTGTGCACACTGTTGGCACACAACACCGTCTGCGTCGTATTGTTTTGGTCCCACCAAAACTGAATGCAGTAGAAGTAAGCCCTTCTGCTTCGCGTCTACATGGCAGGAACAATGTGGGACTAATTTAAGGAGTCGTCTAGTTTTCTACGACTACCCTCAGAATCTCGAATACTGAAAAATAAGTCTAGAGTGGAGCAACAAGAAAGCTAGCAACAAACAAGGAGTTGGACAGGTCAATGAGGAGCGTGTGTATGTGTGGATCCATACACACGGCTCTTTATGCCAATCTGGTGAGTCGTTTTCATTCATTTTCAAAAATCGATTTTTGTCTTCAGATCTTAATTCACTTGCTTACTTTTAAAGTAACATGATGATAGTATTAGATCCCGCGATCGCTATCTTTTGAAATCTGTAAATATTATAGAATGAACAATGACGCTCACGATCGCATACAAAGGATGCCTCTAAGTTGTGCTCCTAACGAGTTAAACGTAGAAAACAGTGAGGAGGCTTCCTCCACCGAGCAGGAGAGCACATACCGTAGCTCACACTGTACGCACTTTTCTGTAGTCGTACCTGCAATTCACTTGTGAGTTGTTCAGGGGGCGATGGGCAGCTGGTGGTGTAGCGGGGACACGGGTCTCATAGGAGATTCGTTGTATTGGTTTTGTAATAACCTAGTCATAGACTCTATGTGAAGTGATGTGTGATGATCACTTGAGGTTGTGACGATATGGGTGGCATGAGTGTCACTAGCTGCTGCGGCAGTCGTGCCATGAGCGTTGTATATGATCTAAGCTGATACGGTTTCTGATCAATTACTACTAAGGCTTAGAGGAACTTTTCGCTATCGGTGATCGTTAGACACTGAAGGCTTTAAATAGGCACGCTTAGAACTTGGAAGTATACACACGATAGGTTTAGGAAGATGATAGCGGATCACGTACTCACGTTCCAGTCGATGTTGATTTCGATAATGATATTTGATGAGCAAGCTGTAGAAGGTCGAGTAATTCAGTCTATCAGCCGTAACATGTACCGTACCAGTGGTTAAGCCTAATCTTGGCCGTAAATCGGTATAATTGAGGCAACACAAGTAGTCCGTAGGTTCGCGATATTGCGTTTAGCTCTTTTGGAGGTCTAGGTCTAGATAGACCGTTGTGTGAGGGCAATACGATTGCTGGACGGTTTGAGAGCCGTGGCGTCAGAGGCTTTACTCGAGGGTTTCTGTTGACTTGGCAGTTTTGCTGCAGTAGAGTTTCGAAGTTTCTTTGGAACGACTGTGACTGTGTTCAATCAAATTCTAAAAGAGTTGAATTGAATTGGTTAAGAATAGCCTAGTTGGTCTTTGTGGCAACTGTGAGCCTAGGTGGCAACCACTGGCATAACATAAAATCGCGCATGTGGTTTATTATTGGGAATAAGTTCCTGATGGAGAAACCGAGTGACACTGCCGACCTGGGAGTCGAATCCGTGACCTCATGATTAGTTATTTGATTTGAGCTACATGATTAGTTCTAAAATAATAAATCAAAGAGCACACAAATGCAGTAGAACGTACCTACTGGTCATTAAATTGACAGGCAGTAGAATATAGCTACTGGTCATTAAAATGACAGGCAGTAGAAAATAGCTACTGGTCATTAAATTGACAGGCAGTAGAATATAGCTACTGGTCATTAAAATGACAGGCAGTAGAAAATAGCTACTGGTCATTAAATTGACAGGCAGTAGAATATAGCTACTGGTCATTAAATTGACAGGCAGTAGAATATAGCTACTGGTCATTAAATTGACAGTCATCAGATAATGACAGTAATAGCAGTAGATTATGCCTACTGGTCATTAAATTGACAGTCATCAGAGAATGACAGTAATAGCAGTAGATTATGCCTACTGGTCATTAAATTGACAGTCATCAGAGAATGACAGTAATAGCAGTAGATTATGCCTACTGGTCATTAAATTGACAGTCATCAGAGAATGACAGTAATAGCAGTAGATTATGCCTACTGGTCATTAAATTGACAGTCATCAGAGAATGACAGTAATAGCAGTAGATTATGCCTACTGGTCATTCAATTGACAGTCATCAGAGAATGACAGTTTTAGCAGTAGATTATGCCTACTGGTCATTAAATTGACAGTCATCAGAGAATGACAGTAATAGCAGTAGATTATGCCTACTGGTCATTCAATTGACAGTCATCAGAGAATGACAACAATAGCAGTAGATTATGCCTACTGGTCATTAAATTGACAGTCATCAGAGAATGACAATAATAGCAGTAGATTATGCCTACTGGTCATTAAATTGAGAGTTATCAAAGAAAAAAAAGAGAGAAGTCAGCAGTAGTGGTACTTTATATGTACATACTGGTCACACCCGGAAGACCCAAGAGATGAGATCTGGTGTGTAGAATACTTCACCGTTGCTGATTGGAACAGAGGCAGTGGCACGCGTCCGCAAATTCACTTACCGCGGGAGCGTCGTGTCATAGACTGGAGGTAGTGAAGAGGACATCGCATCAAGGATTGCTAAAGCACGATCAGCTACCTTCGCACAGCTGAGACCTGTTTGGCAATTGCGGAAACTGACCTGAAGGATCAAACTTAAAACTTTCTCAACTCAAATCCGTGCTGCTTTACGGTGAACGGTCACAAAAGACATCTCACGCCAGATCCAAGTCGTCGTCAACCGCTGTCTTCGTCGCATACTCGACATTTACTGGCCCGAGACCATCACCAACGTAGAGCTTTTGGGGCAATGCCACGAGAGCCCGATTGACCGCCAGATCAAGCGTCGTAAATGGAGTTGGATCGGCCACACGCTGCGAAGGGATTCTGATCATATACCTAAGAAAGCGCTGGATTGGAATCCCCAAGGCAAAAGAAAGCGTGGCTGCCCCGTCAAACCTGTATGAGAGGATGCCGCGCAGCTTCCCGGACGCTGCCTGGCCGAGTGAGATTCGACAGTTGACCTCTTTCTCGAGGCTGGGCATGCCTAGCTGGACTATTCGTCCCAGGTAGGCATGGTCGTCCACGGCTGCGGGTGTGGAGTCTCCGATTTTGACGGGAATGGGTGCGACATGGGCATTTAACCTCACTTTAACTCTAGCTCTACTGAGATCATCAAGCGTTGTACTGGGGTCCTCCATGGTCTCAGCCATGACAGCTTTATCATCGGTGAACCGAAGGCGAGTGAAGTGCTCGCCGTTGATTTCGGTGCCTGGCCCTCTCCGGTCCGGAACCTTGAAGGCGTCCTCCAGTGTAGCAGTGGAAGGTTTCGGAGGTGGCGTCTCCCTGTACCACACCTCGCTGCGGAGGGATGGGTTCCGGCGCCAGGTCGCAAGGTCAGACTAGCGTAATGGCATTTTTGTGCAGGCGCTTCGGCACTTCGATGTACCGGTGGTCGATTTGGCGCCTTTGGAGGGACTGCAGTGCAGCCCAAGTCTCGATCAAGTCGAGGACTTTGTTGTTGTCTTCGGCTCTCTGTATAGCCTGCCGCAGCGTACGTGTGTGGTCTACGGTGCTGGAGTCTGTTCGGAAGCTCGAAGTCGTCGGGCCTACGCACGAGACGATTCGTGTATTAATTAATTAGTGCCAGGTAACTAATTAATAACATGAGTTCTCAACTAACGTTGAGCAATTTGATGGAGAGGGGGAACCTTCATCAGAAGGCCTGAAATGGGTATCAGAAAATGGAATAGAAGAAGAAGAGGAAGGGTCAAAGGAAGCACTAAATTAAACCAGTAAATGATTTTTAAATATTATTGTGCTCTCATTTTGTTATGCCAGAGATGCCAGTTCATTAATAATAAAAATAAGAATATGCTAAATGTCTTATTAATAATTCTGGTTACATACAACTGGTTAAAACAAGGAAGGGAATGTAGTGTATGTAGATGTCAATAGATCGCGCTACAAGCCGATAACAGTATTGTAATGTTGTCTCGTACGCATACGTCGCTCGGTTATAAATACCGGTCCGAGTAGTGGGGCGATCAGTCGTTATCGGTCTGTTGGCCTGTGCGGTGGTGCGTTGGCGAGTCGACTATTAATATTGATAAATGTGCATATTTTACACCCCCCAAGATAGCAATTTTGGACCACCAATCCACAAAGAATTGGCCACAAGATGGGCTGACATAATTAAAAATAGCCTAACCAAAGGAAAAAGCAATGAACTCAAGGAAAAATATCTACCAACAGAAATTGCAAAACCCATGGGGCTCCCAAATTGAACTTAGAGGCACAAGCTGCCATAGTAGATGTGGCAGTAAAAAGAGACAAAGCTATTGCTGCCAAACAAGATCAAGTTGGTCGCACATTAAGTGCACTTGCTACAGTTTTTGGAAAGCTGTGCAAAAACAAAGAAAATGTCCCTGTAATCAATATAGTTGTGGATGCTGCTCGTCTGTTATGTGACCACCAAAATCAGGAGAACACAACAAGAAAAAATTTCATACTGCAAGGGTTGGAGCAATCTACTAGGGAGGCAATCAAAGACACAGAATCAGACACATGGCTTTTTGGAGAAGGTTTTCCTGAAAAACTTAAGGCTTCAAAGGCAATTAAAAAATCTGCTCAAGGAATCAGTATGAATAAAACCAAGAGGCCAACAAACCAACAGCACCAGAAGTATTTAAACTTCAAGGGCCCGGCAACACACCAGCCTCGGGGCCGTGTATACCAGTCCGGGCCACAACGTTTCTACCAGTCTTACTGTGATGTATGTGTATGAAGTACCTAAGTACCTCCATAATATTATTAATAAGTTTATGTTAAGAACATGTGGGTAGGGCTACAACTGTAGTAAATTAATGTGATCGTCTGTCAGTCGGAATATACGTGTAACCGTGATCAGCTGTTTTATTGCCTGGCTCCATATCCCGACACTCCCAAGTATTTCAGTGGCGACGAGGATTATAAAGAAACTGCGTGTTTTGTTGTGATAACCGTAAGAACATTAAACTGTAACGATGAGCATCGGTAAAATCGGTGAGTTCATAGTGCAATCAGATGACTGGAAGTTGTACGTGGAACGTCTTGAAAATTATTTCGTTGTTATCGGCATTAAAGAAAACGTGAACGAAAGTATTGCTGAGTACATGGCGGTTTTGAAAAAGATGTCGAAATCATGCGAGTTTGGGACATGGCTTGAAGAAAGTATTCGGGATCGTTTCGTGTGCGGGATAAGAAGTGAAATCATACGACAACGTTTATTTGCTGAGGATAAACTTGGTTATGCGAAGGCCTATAGTATGGCCATGAGCATGGAAGCAGCGGAGAAAAATGCAGCTGCGGTCGAGTGCGGTACCAGGACCACGGGCAAGACGAACACAGTGGCTGATTGTCTTACGGTGGTGACAACGAGGCGATACGACGCGACGCAGGCGACGCAATATAGGCCGGCGGCGGCGGCGGGGCCGAGTGCGGACGGCGACAAGCGGCGGGTAACGTGGAGCGGGCAGCGGTGCGGCGGGAGCGCGCACCGCTCGCGCCTTGGAAGGGAGGCACCGGCAGCGGCTGCGCCTGGGGAGCGATCTCGGCGAGACCAACCGTGCAATGCATGTGGAGGGTTGCATGATACGGCATGGTGCAAATTCACGCAATACGTGTGTCGGGTATGCAACAAGCAAGGACATTTGCGCCGCGTATGTCCACTACAAGTAGGACACCATCATCTTCAGGTAATTCAAGAGGATAGCTTCTCGGACGCCGAGCGAAGCGACGAGGTAAATCATTACCTCGACATAAATAATTTATCCATAGCTCAGTGTCCACCAATACATTTAATATTAAAAGTGCAGGGTAGAGATTTAAAAATGGAATGCGACACGGGAAGTGCTATCTCGTGTATAAATTATGAAACATACAAAAGATCGTTTAGCGATTTACGGATAGATACTTGTAATATCGCACTAAGGTACTACACAGGGGAAATTGTAAATCCTATTGGGGTCATAAAACCGGAGGTAAGGTATAAAGACGAGTGTAAAAAGTTAGATTTATACATAATCAAAGGTGGGAAAACTATATTAATGGGTCGACAGTGGATGGCCGAATTAAAAATAAAATTATTTTGTTACCTAAATGACGGGGTTGTTTCGGTTAATAGTTTACAGAACAAACAGTTTAATACGTGTGAATTTAGTACCAGATACTGTAAGGTGTTTGAGGATGGTTTGGGTCGATTCACCGGCGGCGCAGTAAGCATACACGTGCGGGAGGGCGCGCGGCCGGTTTACATGCGCGCGCGCCCGCAAGCGTACGCGCTGCGCGAGCCGGTGGAGCGCGCGCTGGACCAGCTCGTGCGGGACGGCATCCTCACGCCTGTGGACCGCTCAGATGTGTACGTTACCCCAACAGGAAAGTGGCTCCTGGAGTGATATGAGTGGAACGTATAATTAGAGCGTAATCTGCTGTGAATGTGCGCTACATAAAAAAATTGTGCGTATCGTCGTTTTTGAAAAAAAAGGAAAAAACGATTCCTGCTAGGGTAACATTGTGCATGGGCAGAGAGCTTATAGTTGTGCAAGAATGTGCGCTGAAAATATAATAAGTGCGTAATCAGGTTTTCGAGATATTGCATTTCCTGCTGGGGTAACGTTTTGCAGAATCGTGTATCTCTGAAACTATTGTATGTGCGCATGTAGAATAAACATACACGAGTAGCTCTTGATTTGTGCGTATTTGTGCCGGAATTAGATTTAAGAAAATATTTATAGTTTTCAAGAAATCGTACTTTTTTGAAAACCCAAAAAAAAAATCACAGCGCCTAAATGAGAAAACTTATAAGCTCGCTGAAAACTGTGTTCAGTCCATCTTGACGCTTGTATTAACCATAAAAAGTTTCAAAAGTATACATGCTTGCGTTATCGAATAATATTGCTAAAAGTCAAAACGACGGTGTCATAACTTTGGACGGCAAAATACGAGAAACCGGCTCAACCCAAGATGGTAGGTGTAAAGCACAAATAAGAGAGTTTAGTCAAAAATATATAGTGAAAATATTCAGCTTGGAATGTTTCGCATTAAGTAGATTTAAACAAAAAACTAAACATGTAAAACAAAGGCTGGTTATCCAACCAAATTCTAATGACTACGAAAAAGCGACGGAGTCATACATATTGATGACCTTCTTAATTGGACGTATTAAACCTAAGCTGTTGTCCGTACAGTCGCGTTCAAACGTTTGGTGATTTGACCTTATTTTGGGGGATAGTTAAAAAATACATTAAATGCACCTTGTGACCATAACAAATGAAAGAGCTTGTTGATGTAGAAATTATTATTTTTCTTCTCTAAATTATGTTTCTTAAAGTAATAATGGCATCAAACCACAGATCAAATTACAAACCTATTAATCTCAAATTAATTATCTCAAACAATTTTTAGGGTTCCGTACCCAAAAGGTAAAAACGGGACCCTATTACTAAGACTCCGCGATCCGTCTGTCTGTCTGTCACCAGGCTGTATCTCATGAACCGTGATAGTTAGACAGTTGAAATTTTCACAGATGATGTATTTCTGTTGCCACTATAACAACAAATACTAAAAACAGAATAAAAATAGTATATTATGCAACTAGTGAATAAAGGACGGTTTTAAAGCGAGGGCCATAGATGAATCACGAGCATAGCGAGTGATTCAAGTCTTAGAAGCCTGAGCGACGCGAGTGACTCATGGCCCTCGATATAAATCCGTGTTATTCAAGAGTTGCATAATTTTATACCATGACTACGAGAAAAAGAAAGATTTAAGCGAAAATCACAATGAGTAATAATAAATAAATGTTTTATTACCTTCAAAATTTACAAAAAATTTGTAAACTCAGGGTTTCACATTTTTTTGTAAATTGAAGCTGAGCTAGGTAACAGCATCTGTTTTTCAGGGGCTAGTAACTACCTCCGTTACGTCACATAATTATAATTAATTAAACACCAATGCAATTAATATTAGAATTCCAATCCAAACAAGTATTCACTAAACATCCCAGACTAAAATCAAAATCATGAAAATCATTATTGAAATCCTAAATAATAATTAATAATAATAATTTATTTGCTTTAACAGTGAGAAATACATACATTAGTGTTTGAAGTGTCCCTTTAGACAAATGATTGTCTGTGTTAGGACACTTCGCTCTTCCGAAGTTTGTTTTTACATTAATTAGGTGGTACTCACAATTTCAGGAACAGTAATTTAAAATAAATGAAAGTTACAGGGTTATCTACAAATTATTAATTTTGAATCTTAAAAATAACATAATGGTAGGTTGGAAGGTAATAGATTGTGTTTTGTGTTTGTGTTATGGTAGCTACGTGTAGAATGTAGGTGTACGAGTCCGTGTGGAGTGTATGTGTGCGAGTGCGTGTGGACTGTATGTGTGTGAAGTGTATGTGTGCGACTGCGTATGTGGGTGCCAGAATTACAAAGTATGCTACAAGAGGGCTTCGGTGACCTCATAAGTTAGTGGTTTAATCCAGTTTATTATGGTTGTTTTACACTCTTTATGTTTCTTATCATACACGTAAATCTCTTTGTTCAATCGATTGTACAATTGAGCTGAACGATTTTTGTACTGCATCTGAGCAAATTTTGTTCTAGTTTTTGGAACCTTCGCTATGATGTCCCTTCTTCTTTTTAAGGTTAAGCTGGGATCATAAAGAAGGGTTTTATGTTTTTTAAGGATCGTTTTAACAATGTATAGTTTCCGCACCGAGAGTAAATGACTAATTTCGTAAAGACTTTGAGTAGGATATCTAAGGTTTTTGAAATACATTATTTTTATCAGAGCTCGTTGAGCCCGCTCAAGGTCCAAAAATTTTGTCTTAGCCGCACCCCCCCAAATAGGGATGCAGTACGCTAAGACAGATTGTACTAAAGCTACATAAATTTCGTTGAGCAGGTGTCTGGAAGAATTTCTGGTGGTGGGTACTTTTTTGGGCACAATATACCTCAACGTTTTAAAGATCCAACTCAGCTTTCTAATTCTGATTGTGACCTGTTCAAGATGGGGGTACCACGATAGGTTGTGATCAACAATTATGCCAAGATACTTGGTTTGTGATACCTTATCTAGTGTTGGGCATGAGCAATTGTTTTCGTCATCACACGTATGTACTTTAATGCTAAAGTCTGAGCTAGGTTGTGAACGATGTGATATACTGAAGCACATGTAATTAGTTTTAGCTGTGTTAAGTGTGAGCAGGTTATTTTTGAGCCATAAAGCTATCACTGTCATTCCAACTTCAGCACTTCTGGCAACGTCGTGCCAGGACTTTCCAGTAAAGACCACAGCGGTATCGTCTGCATAAGCAAAAATTTTGGCATTATTGATTTTTAGGTTGCAGAGGTCATTAATGTAAAGCAGGAAGAGTGTAGGGCCAAGCACGCTTCCCTGAGGTACACCGAAAGTGACATTTGCATCATGGCTAACGTGTTCACCTACTTTTATCTTTTGCTTCCTATTTGTGATGTAGTCTATAAAAAGTTTGAGTGGGATTCCTCTCACACCCGAGGCTTCCAATTTGTGTATCAGGATGGGAACAGAGACGGTGTCAAACGCCTTTTTTAGGTCCAGAAACACGGTCAGACATTTTCTCCCACTGTCCAGATTATCAGCTATCAGAGAGCTGAGGGCAGTGACTGCATCCTCAGTTGAGACTCCTTGCCTGAATCCAAATTGTAAGCTACTTAAGGAATTAGATTTATTAAGGAATTTAGTGAGGCGGTTATTTATTAGCTTTTCAATAATTTTGGAAATAGCTGGCAAGATGGATATGGGTCTGTAATTGTTGACATCGTCTCTGTCCCCTCCCTTGTGAACAGGAATAATGATAGATTTCTTGAGTGGGGCAGGGAAGATACCCTTTGTGAAACAAAGATTAGTCAAGTGGGCGAGGATAGGGACAATTTCTTGACTTATGTATTTCAAGAAGCTAGTGGAAACATTGTCCCAACCAGGCGCACTGTCCGATCTCAGGTTCATCAAGATCCTGCTCACTTCATCGGGATCAGTGTCTAGAAGAACAAATGAATTTACTTGAGTCGAGGATATGTCTAATTGAAAAGTTCTCGAGTTATTTTCTGTAGGTTGGATCTTTTGGGCTAGCTCTCTGCCAATGTTTACGAAATAGTTATTGATGAAATTAACAGATTCAGATGGACTTGGCTTCAAATGAAGTAGTTCAGAATTTTGGTTTTTATTATTATTTGTGTAAGTTAGAGTTTTTATATTTTTCCATAATAGTTTATTGTTTGTGACTGAATTAGCAAGTAGATCCCTTTCGTATTTTCTTTTTAGTTTTTTGATTAGGTTATTACAATAATTTCGATATCGTCGGTAGGTTATTTTTAAGATGTCATTGAATGGGTCATTGTGTGTATTTTTCTGAAGTTTGTTGCGATTCTTAATGCATCTTAATATACCGGCTGTCATCCATGGCTTAATGGTACGCTTACTATTAGGAATTTTCTTTATAACAGTGCTGTGGTTAATAGCTTCACTTAATTTATGTAATAACATGTCAATTAATTTATCCGGATCGCTACATAATAGGAGGTCTGAAATTTTATTTTCTTTAAGATATTTTAAGGCCTGTTCTAAATCGATGGTTGAAGTAGTTTTATTTGCAGTTTGTTTGTGTTTTAATCTTGATAGTTTTAGAAAAGTAGTGTAATGGTCGGTGATTGATGTATGTAGTATAACGATAGACGCAGATACCTTTTTTTGTTTATTTTTAACATAAAGTGGTCTAAACAGTTAGATTCGCGTGTAGGGCAATTATGGCCAGGTAGTATGCCGTATAGTGATAACATGTTTAGGTAGTTTACCCTATTTCTATGTTCCTGCGATGGCTCAGAGTCTTTTGTTTTAATATTAATGTTAATGTCCCCCGCTATGATTATACTTTGATGACGAGTTAAAGTATTTAAGTGTGTACTGAGAGAATCTATGAAACAGTCTGTGTTTGTGTTGGATGGTGAGCGGTACATACAAAGAACAATGGTATTAAGTATTTCCAACTGAATACATGCTGACTGTGCCAAACTTAGTTCTTTTACTTTGGGTTTAAGAGTTTTTTTAACGTACACTACTACACCATCATTTTGATTTAAATGTCTTGTTGTCGAAAATGAAACATAATTAGTAAGCTGCGGTATAGGTTTATTTGAGCTGAGCCAACATTCGGTCAGGATTATGACGTCGGTTTCAAATCGGAACGTGGATAATAAAAGAGAGAAATCGTCAAAATTGCGTAAAATGCTCCTAATATTTTGCGAAATGATGGTCAAATCGTTTCTAGCTAAACTTATGTGTTTGTGGAGCTCTGTGGAGTCACTTATTTGTTGAGTGTGCGCAACTTCTATACTGTCTATCTCACCAAGCGTTTGTAGGGTGTCATCCATGTGTAATATTTAAAGGTTCAATAGACGTAGCAGCGTTACATGTTTTAGTGCTGTTGTAGATGATTGGACATTTAATACTTATGCAAAGCATGGTATGTTGATTGAGATTCAAAAGAGAATGCTGTGTTATTATATTTTTTTTGGCACCGAGTATGTTTGTGTATGCGTGAGAGTCAGGTGTGTGTGTTATGTTGGAGTTAATTAAAATTGTGCATCATCATATCAGCCGAAAGACGTCCACTGCTGGACATAGGCCTCCCCCAAGCGTCGCCACATTGACCGGTCCCGTGCGTCCCGCAACCAGCGGATTCCTGCAACCTTCACCAGGTCATCGGTCCACCTGGTGGGAGGCCTTCCAACGCAACGTCTTCCGGTTCGCGGTCGCCACTCCAGAACCTTTCTGCCCCATCGGCCATCCGTTCTGCGAGCAATGTGCCCTGCCCACTGCCACTTAAGTTTGGCAATTCTTCGGGCTATGTCGGTAACCCTGGTTTTCTTACGGATCTCAACATTTCTGATTCGATCACGCAAGGAAACGCCGAGCATAGCCCTCTCCATTGCCCTTTGAGTGACTGTAAGCTTTCTGATAAGGCCCATTGTTAGCGACCACGTCTCAGAGGCATATGTCATCACTGGCAACACACACTGGTCATAGACTTTTGTCTTGAGACACTGTGGTAAGTTGGACGAGAAGACACCGCGCAACTTCCCGAACGCTGCCCAGCCGAGTCGGATTCGACGGTTGACCTCTTTCTCGAAGTTGGCCCTACCCAACTGGATCGTTTGTCCTAGGTAGACATAGTTGTCCACAACTTCGAGTGTAGAGTCTCCAACCTTGATAGGTATGGGTGTAACATGGGCATTCAACATCACCTTGGTTTTGTCCATGTTCATTTTCAGACCCACTCTTTCGGAAGCTCTACTGAGGTCTTCGAGCATTGTACTGAGGCTCTCCATGGTCTCAGCCATGACCACTATGTCGTCGGCGAACCGAAGGTGAGTGATGTACTCGCCATTAACGTTGATGCCTAGGCCGCTCCAGTCCAGAACCTTGAATACATCCTCCAGTGCAGCAGTGAACAGTTTCGGAGAAATGACGTCTCCCTGTCTCACGCCACGCTGGAGAAGGACTGGTTCCGAGGTCAGATCCTGAAGACGGACTGACATGGTGGCGTTTCTGTACAGACACTTCAACACCTCAATGTACCGGTAGTCGATCTGGCACCGTTGGAGAGACTGCAGTACAGCCCAAGTCTCGATCGAATCGAAGGCTTTCTCGTAGTCCACAAACGCTAAACAGAGACTACTACTTACTCGCTACTACTTACTCGCTATGCACAAAATATCAATGATACTTTAAAAAATATTATAAATTGGCTTGATAAGAATAACCTAGTTATAAACTTACACAAAACTAATGTTATGCACTTCCACCAACGTACAATTCCACCAAATGTAAGAGTACAATACAATGGCCAAAAGATCCATGTAGTTCAGATCGCAAAATTTTTGGGATTGTTGATAGATGACCAATTAACATGGAAACCACAAGCCGAAGAAGTATGCAAAAAGCTGAACACTGCAGCATATGTAATTTGGAATTTATCTAAAAAAGTTGACATAAAAACCGCTTTAGTAGCATACCACGGTTTGATCGCTTCGGTTTTGAGATTCGGAATAATTTTTTGGGGTAATTGTAGCCTAAGGGATAAGGTGTTTAAGGCGCAAAAACGATGCGTAAGAGCGATGCGTAGTCTTAAGTCCACAGAAAGTTGCGAACCTTTGTTTAAGTCTCTTAAAATTCTTCCCTTTCCATCATTGTATATTATGGAAATGTCAATTTTTGTAAAGACTAATGCACACCTGTATACTAAGGTCTCGGACACCAGAAAAGGCCCAGTTAGAAGTCAATATAAAAACCTTTTGAATGTCGGTAGCTTTAAAACAGCCCTATTAAAAAAAAGTGTTATTTGTATGGGACCAATAATATTTAATAAATTACCAGATCATATAAAAAATAATACATTTCAACTTTTCAAAAAAAAGCTTAAAGATTTTTTACTGCAGAAATGTTATTATTCGCTTAGTGATTTTTTGAACGACCGACTTTAATCCTTGACATTTTGTTTATTAATTTGATTGAATGCCGACCATTTTGTATTTGTCTATGATGATTTTATTAATTGTATTTGACTGTTTTAATGATTTGATTTTATTTTGACATTTTTAATCTATTTGACTTAATTTATTTTATTCTTTCGACATGATATTTATGAATTCCGATTTGACTTTCTTGATTTGTATTGATTATATTTTTTTAATTTTTATTATAATTATTTTTTTTCACCTTATTTTTATTAATTGTATAATTATGTTTGTTTTATTTGTTTAAATTTTGCATGCCCAATTTTGGGCAGAATGTATGGCTCAACTATTCTAACAACCCAACATCTTATTTTGTATACCTTCATTCTAGCAAATAAATTATTTGATTTGATTTGATTTGATTTTTTAGAGAGGCAGGTTGTACTCTTCGGTCTTCTGTATAACCTGCCGCAGCGTAATGTATGTGATCTACGGTGCTAAAGCCTTTTCGGAATCCGGCTTGTTCGGGAGGCTGGAAGTCGTCAAACCTGCGCGCGAGACGATTCGTGATGACTCTTGAAAACAACTTGTAGACATGGCTAAGAAGTGAGATGGGCCTATAGTTCTTCAGCCGGGCATTGTCGCCCTTCTTGAAGAAGAGTACCACCACACCCCTGCACCATGCCTGTGGCGTTTTGCCATCGAGTATGACGGAATCAAACAGCTTCTGAAGGGCCTTAAGGACCGGTTTTCCACCCACCTTCAGGAGTTCAGCAGTGATTCCGTCATCACCCGGCGCCTTGTTGTTTTTAAGCTGTTTCAGAGCCATCCTAATCTCGTACAGGCTGACATCCGGGATATCTTCGGTATAGTGTCGGGTCAATCTAGCTCTTGGGTCGTTTGCTAGATTCGCAATGGGTTTACTGGTTGACGTGTACAACTGCCCATAGAATCTCTCGATCTCCCTCAGAAGCTCCGGTTCGGTGCAAACGATCCTGCCATCATCGGTCTTCAGTTTTGTGAGCTGGCTTTGCCCAATAGACAGATCCCTTGCAAAGACCTTGGAGCCCTTATTCCGCTCAATTGCATCTTTAATACTTTCAGTATTAAAGCGGCGGAGGTCGCTTTTCAAGGACTTTGAGATCTGTCTATTTAGCTGCCGGTATTTCACCACATCGTCTGAAGACTGCAGGATCATATCACGCCTCTCCTTCATTAGGTTTAGAGTTGGATCAGAGAGCTTTTTGTTTCTATCTGTACGGCGGGTCTTGAAAAACTTAGACCCGACCGTATGGACAGCTTCCACGAACCCATCGCTGTAATCGTCCACGGAGCTCCCTAGGCACTCGAAACGATTCTGGAGTTCGAGCTGAAAGGTTTCGGGGTTTTGGATCTGGATCTGTGCTGGACGGAGCGTGGACTTCATCAGTCGAGACCTTTCAAGCTTGATATTAATGTTCAATGTGCCTCTTACCATGCGGTGATCGCTCCCGGTTTTCACCGAATTGATCACAGAGACATCATTGAACACTTGCTTCTTGGTCGACATGATGAAGTCGATCTCATTTTTAGTTACACCATCGGGGCTTTGCCATGTCCACTTCCTGTGCTCACGCTTTCTGAAGAAGGAGTTCATCATATAGAGGCCTTCCTTCTCCATAAAACTGGCCAGTAGGTGACCCCGGTGGTTCCGACGTCCAACTCCAAATTGCCCCACTTGCAGCTCATCCTCGTCTCGTTTGCCCAGTTTTGCGTTGAAGTCCCCCATGACAACGGTGAAGTGAGTTTTGAAACCATGCATGGCTTTAGAGATATCCTCATACATGGTCTCTACCTCGTCGTCGGGGTGTGCCGAGGTTGGGGCGTAGACCTGTATGACCTTCAGCGAATATCTTGCGGATATTCTGAGTATAAGGTACGCCACCCTGGTCGACACACTCTCGATCTTCACCACGTTGTTCACAAGGGACTTGTGGACGATAAACCCGACACCACCTTGGGACTGCCGGTCACCCTCTCGGAAATAGAGCAGGTTACCGGATTTGAGGATTATCGAGTCCTCCCCCTCTCTTCGGACTTCAGATAACCCTATAACGCTCCATCGCAACCTGCTCAATTCTTCCTCGAGTTCGGCTATCTTCTCGTCGGTCCGGAGTGTTCGCGTGTTATACGTTGCCAGGTCCAGTCGTCGGTGTTTATTGAGGTAGCCGGGTCCACTCCGGGGATTCTTTGCACCCCTTGCCACGCCATCGCCTCGACCGCTACCGTAGTCGAGGGTAGACGGGCTGCCGGGCACTCGGGGCCGTTTTATTGTTGTGCTTATCATGGTTTGGGGGGGTTTGCCGTAATCGCCACGCTTGGCAGGCGGGTTGGCGATCGCAGTTTGTTGATAAAGTGCCCAGAGAACGCTGCTGCCCATTCTCTGGTGTTTCCCTTAGTCGCCTCTTACGACACCCACGGGATGATATGGGATGGTGAAATTCTTTACGTCCGTCACCATACGGTACCGGTAAATTGTGCATACATAAATATTTTTTTGTGAAAGGTCGTAGATTAACGAATTAGATATAGTTATAGTTATACATATTAAAAATAAAAATTTCAACCAATATAATATGCAGAACTTACAACAATAATGTTCTAAGATGAAGAAAGTTAATGTGATAAAATTATGATAAAAAATATTAACAAACTATATATTAAATCGATGAAGAATTTTGAAAGTCGAATATTCTTTGCACAAGGAGTTTGTATCGATTTGTTGTTGTTTTTGCATTGAGATGGACGTCGAATATACACACATCAACACGATCTAGGGATATTTCATACTCAATTAAATAACTCAAAAAGTACTGGCCGCATTGGAATCTTTTATACACCGATTTGTTTGTAATTTATCTCAGACTAATTCCAAATTCAAATTTTTGAAAATTCTTTTGTTTCGGTGGCTTAAAAATGTCTTGATGTGTAGGAGAGGGGATTTTCATTTGTGCGAAAACAATACGAATTACGTTTAGTTACAGTTTTTTTTAATTTTTAAACGAAAGATAAAGTTAAAATTGAGGTATTGTAGCCATGCAACGCTAACATTTGACGAGCTGTGGGTATGCTGGAAGCTGGGTCTGTTCAGCTTAATGTTGCTGAGGCCATAGGGACCCACCAAAATGTAATTTCAAGATTGTGGACACGATATCGTGCCACAGATGAAGTAGCGGAGATGCACCGGGGGCCAAGTCGCATCACTACCCCCAGACAAGACCGATTTTTTAAAATTACTGCGCGAGCTCAACCAAATGCAACGGCGACTCAATTGGTCCAAAGGCTGCGAGTGGAATACCAAGTGCTTGTGAGTGACCAAACTGTAAGAAGGCGACTGCAATGAAAGCAATCTACGCTCTCGTAGACCACTCCGGGTCCCAACTTTACGGAGAGGCAATCGTGGACGACGATTAGAATGGGTTCGGAACCACGTGGACTGGGGCCGTGAGCAATGGTCCAATGTGCTGTTCACGGATGAATCCAGGTTCGGCTTCCATCCAGATTCACGAAGGACGCGTGTTTGGCGAGTTCCTGGACGATGGAGCCCTCAGGAAGTTCACCCATACCAAGGAGGAACAATTATGGTTTGGGCAGGAATTCGTCTTGGAGGACGGACGGATCTCGTTTGGGTGCGGGGCAATATGACGGCAGAACGATACGTCCAACAGGTGCTGGGGCCCGTAATCTTGCCCCACAGAACACAAATGAGGCAAGATTTCCTGCTCATGCACGAGAATGCCCGGGCACACACGGCGAGATCGGTAGCAGCTTGGTTACATACACACAATGTTAGGGCCTTAGACTGGCCTGCTCAATCGCCAGATCTAAGTCCCATTGAGCATGCGTGGGATATGCTGCAAAGAAGGGCTCTGAAGGAAGTTCCTGAAAATCTGGCTACAGAAGATCAACTTTTTGCGCACCTCAGAAGGACATGGGACAATATTTCGCAGCAAGACATTGACAAACTTGTTCTGAGCATCATGAACATCATGGGCGCTTTCTCAGACTACTAAATTCAAGTTTATAAACACAAATTAAATTATTTTTCTATTTTTTTCAGTTTTTACTCATAAATTAAAAGTTAATTCATATACGGTTTCCGTCTATGCTACATTTTTTTTCCATAAAATCCTGAAATTTTAATCGAAGTACCTTAACCATTTTAAAAAAATGGTAGAATATTAAATAACGTATCTTTTAAATATATACATGTCGGGTTTAGTCAATAGTACGGACGTCAAAACAAATCACAAGCACGCCCCTAGCGGCAATAAAGAGCAAATACGCATTGGCGCGCTTTTATAAGCACTTGCGTGGAGGAAATAGAGCAGTTGAGTACTGGCAGCCGTAGAGCTAAGACGTCGTAGAATCAGTGTCGATCCGTAATATTAGTAAGCAGGAGTATAACTTGTGTCTATTTGAATATACTCAGTGTATCGAATAATTTGTGTGATTTCATTTTCACGATTCACCCACCGACCTGCCCACACACGATGTCTTAACCTAAGGGAATATTTCCCGACTTCCCGATGGTTTGAATCTATCGGCCAGCCTTGATGCGACATCAGAATTGGGATTCGATCGTGCTAATGATATCACACGTAAAAACAAATCTAGTGAAAATGTCGGTTACATTCTTGCAAAAAAAAATCGTGGTGTCAGTTGCGACTACCCTCGGTATTGAATAATGAAAACCAGTTTGGAGCGGAGCAGCAAGGAGGTTAGCAACAACCAAGGAGCTGGACAGGTCAAGGCAGAGCTTGTGGACGTGTGGAAAGATCCATACACACGGACCTTTATGCCAATCTGCTGAGTCGTTTTCATTTTGTTATGACTATGGCCAAGAGTGTTGACTATTCAAAATTCTGGTCTTGTGTACGGTATGGCGGTCAGTGGATCGATGGGGTGGCCCCGGTCGGTTTATAATTTCACTTTAGTTACAATCGATGGTCAAGTTTTTGTTGTTGTAGAGTTATTATTCTACTAACACTGGCAATAAATGGCCCTTGACTGGCCTTGGCTGACTGTTATTGGAAGTTAGAACGATGACAAAGACGTACCTACCTTATACTTCAGTCTGAAAAATGTCGTAATTCCAAATGAATTATTTTGATTAGTTTTGTAGTGTGATAGTTTTATGTAGTGAGAATTAACTAAGTTTGAGGAGAAGCATAGTATTCTTCTTTTGTGGTCGGAGAGCCAAACTATCTAAAAGGTGATAAACCCTACCAGGCCTCGTTAATTGCGACTTAAAATTCCACTGACGCTATGGCATTCATTGGATTCTCTAAAGCCCATATACCTACCTGGACACTTGGGTTCTGTACAGTGTGGTCTGTGTGGTTCATGTCCGCAACAACCCATTTTGCTGTGCCGGTTTAGTTTATAAAACCGCTGCACCGGTTAATTTCCATCAAATCTGAGTATGTTTAAGATAACTGTGTGAACATATACTCTCGTAATGTTTTTCACGTTTGAGATACCATATTGCGTCGCAGTGGAGCCTCTGCTGCAGGCTAGTGGTTCGGATGGTGTATGCGAAGGCTGATGTGTCAACACCCGAGAGGTTAAAAGGAACGGCAGGCTAGCAGTTCGCAGGTGGTAGACGAACATTACGACCACAGCTGAGAAGTCGGGCGCTCGCAAGTTTCGAATGGAACACTCGGTGAGTCGCTTCTATTTTATTTCGATAGTGAGGTCGAATGTTCTCTAGTGAAGAGATGCTAGTTTGAGCTTTAAGAGTGTTCATGTTTGTCCACTGAATTGGTAGTGGTTATATCTAGCACTATCACTAGGTAATTAAGACACTTAGTAAAAAGCAAGTAGTTAATTTGTTTCCTATTGGCGGTAGTTTCAACATTTGGTTCGAACGATTAGTACGAACTTTAGGATTTAATATCCCATATGAAGATGAGCTATCCAAAGTGACTTAACAACTAGTCATTTTCAGTGGCAAAGCGAGTTAGTAAAGTCGTTGGGCGAAGGCAATTGTATCGAGTTAGTAACGGTACTGGTCATTTGCGTATATTCGGAACAGATCTTATGTTGCGTAACGATTTACAACCACCGTCTTTAGATATGAATTCACTTGCTTACTTTGAAAGTAATATTATTATAGCAGAGTAGATCTCGCGATCGTTTTCCTTATCATGTAAGACTGAGTTAGTGAGCGATAGTGAATGGTTACTGTTGATATTTGATTTTAAAGGTATTGATCAGAGTTAATTCGTGAAGTTCCTTCACACGAGTTATTAACACGCAAATATTATCAGGCTTAATTGTAACCCTCATATTAACAGTCGGTATGCTCCAATATCTTTGAGTAAAAAGAGCGAATCTAGTACGAAGGATCCCCGATCACCAAGTTCCTTTAGAATTAGACGTCATAGTTGATGACAGTGGTAATGAAACTAAATCTGATTAAGAATGGCTTGCACACTCATACTCGGAACTTTAGACCGCACCTCATGAGTAACATGTGGCGATGGGTCTACAAGGAATCGTTGGTGCGATTTCTGTCTGTGTTGGTGCACAGAGCGATTCATGTGTTGTAGCACATATTCGCTAGATTTTTGAGAATCGTTGGTGCGATTCCTGTCTGTGTTGGTGCACAGAGCGCTTATGTGTTGTAGCACATTTGCGCTAGATTTTTGTGAATCGTTTATACGATTTCTGTCTGTGTTGGTGCACAGAGCGCTTCATGTGTTGTAGCACATATTGCGCTAGATTTTTGAGAATCGTTGGTGCGATTCCTGTCTGTGTTGGTGCACAGAGCGCTTATGTGTTGTAGCACATTTGCGCTAGATTTTTGTGAATCGTTTATTCGATTCTTGTCTGTGTTGGTGCACAGAGCCCCTCATGTGTTGTAGCATATGTGGCGGCAGATATGTAAAGAATCGTTGGTAGATACGATTCTGGTTTGTGTTGGTGCACAAATCACAGTGAAAGTTTCATGAGTTGAGTATGCATTGCCTATGTATTATAACAAACCGTAACAGCATTGTTACAATTACTTTGTTTATTTGTTGAACTTGTTGATCGTCGGACCTTTTTCTAATGAATAGTTTTGTGTGGGACACTCTAATACGAAAACTAAATAGGCCCTGTATTAAGTCCGCGATAGGTGATTACGACAGGATGGTAATAGTTATACACCGAAAGCTTTAAATAGGTACGCTTGGAACCTACAAGTATGCACACTGTAGGTAAGGGCAGATGCCAGCGGGTCATGTACCAGTCGATGTTGATGTCAAAAGGATTTTGATGATAATGAGCAAGCTTAAGGTGTCGAGTAATTCAGTCTATCGAACGCATTACGTTTGACCGTACCAGTGGATTCTGGCGGAGGTCGGGGTCTAGAGATAGACCGAGAGACCGTTGTGAGAGCAATATAATTGCTGGTCGGCTAGAGAGCCGTGGCGTTGGAGGTTTTACTCGAGGGTTACTGTAAGCTTGGCAGTTGTTGCTGCAGTAGAGTTTTAAAGTTTGTTTGAAGCGACTAGTGGTACATGGCCCAGGAGTAGAGTTCTCAAATTTCCCTATTTTCACGAAACCAATAATCTAGTTTGGTCAGGAGTAGCCGAGCGTTGTGTGGCAACTGTTGGCCTGAGTGGCGACTGTTGGCCTGAGTGGCGACTGTTGGCCTGAGTGGCAACTGTTGGCTTTTATGGCACGGTAGGCCTGTATGGCACCTGTAAGTCTGTGTGACACTGTCTGGTGTGAAAAGTCATGTTTGTGTTTGGAACCTTAAAGAAAGTTCCTATTGAGTCATGAGGTTAAAAGAAAGTAAACTTGCAGTCACTCGTGTGGTGAGGTCACCATATTAATGTTGATGACGTTCGAATCGTCAAGCCCTCATTACGTAAATTGAAATATTTTGGTTTTCTAATTTTGATTACTATGCGTAGATCGTGTTTGTAACACACAAAGCTCAAGTACCAATTGAGATTGTAGATGAAGTAGCAAGTACTAAATCTCTGACATCGTGGAGATGTGCGAGTAGAGCAATTAAGATAGCTAAGAGAGCTATGAGATAGCTAGTAGAGCTATGTGATGGCTAAAGATCGTGAATAAGAAACCTGGTGTATTGTTTCTTTTGTTTGATTTAATGTGAGAGTAATGACTATCAGTGGTACTTGGACTTTGTAATCACGAAGATTGGGTGCTTTTAGGTACCAAATCGATGAGGTTGCTATTTTCTTTAAATAGGAAATAGAATTACTCGTTCCTTGCAATAATGAACAGAGCGATTTGAATGATCTTGTTTGATTGTCTCAAAATGTTTCCTCACTCTAGAATATGAGTCAGGATTGGACGAGCAAATACTGTTTGAAAATTTTGTATTTTTCAAAAACACAGGATGAAGTGGACTAAGACGACGTGTGGTGTAACACGAGGTGACCATGAGATGGCATGGAGCAAGGACAAGAAGATGATGCCTGCGGGTGATAGATTTGGGGATCTGTCACCTGAGAGAGGCCCGAGAAGGCGACGTGTGTGTTCCACGTTCGCCTCTCAAGAGGAATTACGTCCTAGAGAACACCATGTAGTTTTAGTCAGTGGGAGTCTGACAGACCCCTCAGCTTTCCCCAAGGGCTGAGGACATCCATTGAGTATTTCCACATGATTCGATACACTGTTAAAAACCTGACAATTAGGAACAGACGAGGACGCCTGTCTCGCAGGATGGCCGTGTCGGGTTTAGTCAATAGTACGGTCGTCAAAACAAATCACAAGCACGCCCCTAGCGGCAATAAAGAGCAAATACGCATTGGCGCGCTTTTATAAGCACTTGCGTGGAGGAAATAGAGCAGTTGAGTACTGGCAGCCGTAGAGCTAAGACGTCGTAGAATCAGTGTCGATCCGTAATATTAGTAAGCAGGAGTATAACTTGTGTCTATTTGAATATAATCAGTGTATCGAATAATTTGTGTGATTTCATTTTCACGATTCACCCACCGACCTGCCCACACACGATGTCTTAACCTAAGGGAATATTTTCCGACTTCCCGATGGTTTGAATCTATCGGCCAGCCTTGATGCGACATACATGTCATATAAATAATTAACACATTGATAGTAATTCGCTTTTTTTAAAATATCCCTAGACCGTGTTGATGTGTTTATATTGGTGTGTTCTAAATTCAAACACTAAAACAGTGAGTAAAAGTGTTTTTTATTCACTGTTTTCAGTGTATAAAATAAGCTTTTTAGAGGTGGAATGGTATAAAAATATTTAAGTGGTGCTCCCATACAACAAACGTGATTTTTTTTGTCGTTTTTTGCGATAATGGTACGGAACCCTTCGTGCGCGAGTGCGACTCGCACTTGGCCGGTTTTTATTAAAAACAAACACCATCAAATTTTTGGTCTTTAAATTACTTTGTTTTACTAATATTATAAAGGCAAATTAAAATGTCTGGATGTGTCCACAAAATTCTGAATGTATTTTAATGAAAGTTGGAATAAAGAAGATAGCTTATACCTTGGCACTACTTTCCTAATGTTCTTACGTAATCAAGTGCCAAGTCACGGAAACAGCTAGTAGAATGTAATCCAATAATCAGTTAATTATTTTAATACTTTTCTACCTCAGTGTACTCAGGCACAACACGTTTCAACCGATTCGTGAGTAAAGTTAAGAAGGTCATCGTTATGTATGAATCCGTCGCTTTTTATTTTATTTATTTTTTATTCCTTTTTAAGAAGGCTTACAGACTAATTACAAAAGTATATAAAAAATGATACTTAAAATTGCTAATAACAAGCCTCCACAAGTAAATATTATTCTAAAATTAGTTCATCCTGTCTAAGTTTACTTATTATCACAATACTAGGTGCAGTATATAATTACTAGGTACTATCAATTGTATTCCTAGGTCTAAGTACATGTCACATATTCTTGGTACTAGTATGAAGAATAGTATGAATAATAATGACACTACAGTTTGATCGCCTATAATTATAATTTTTATTTAAAAAATTGTTTGGCTAATTTCCGTCTCGTTGTGCTAGCGGAAGTACAAAAAAGATCAATGTTCAACTCACGCGGTAGGTCATTAAAACATGACGCGCTCCTGGCAAAGAAAGCATTTTGCCTATAATTTGTAGCAGTAAAAGGTATGCTGATGAGTGGACGTTGACGTAAACAAAGTTGGTTCGTTCGCAATTCCAACTTAGAGACAAGCTCGGGACAGTCAATAGTGCCATTTGCTATATCTATACTATATAATATTATAAAGCTGAAGAGTTTGTTTGTTTGTTTGTTTGTTTGAACGCGCTAATCTCAGGAACTACTGGTTGGAATTGAAAAATTCTTTTTGTGTTGGATAGTCCATTTATCGAGGAAGGCTATAGGCTATATAACATCACGCTACAACCAATAGGAGCCGAGCATAAATGAAAAATGTTGCAAAATCGGGCAAAAATATTCCTTTTTGAGAGCTTTTGTTGCGTGCGCTGCGTAAGCGGTTTAAGTTACGCAAATATAATGTATAATGGAATTGTTCTTCTTTAAAAGTTCTAAAAAAAAGTCTGCGACAGCATATGTCTATCTTTTAATATTGACTCACAATAGCAGCTTTTATAACATTAGGGTAGGTGTAGGGTAGGTGTAGGGTAGGTGTAGGGTAGGTGTAGGGTAGGTGTAGGGTAGGTGTAGGGTAGGTGTAGGGTAGGTGTAGGGTAGGTGTAGGGTAGGTGTAGGGTAGGTGTAGGGTAGGTGTAGGGTAGGTGTAGGGTAGGTGTAGGGTAGGTGTAGGGTAGGTGTAGGGTAGGTGTAGGGTAGGTGTAGGGTAGGTGTAGGGTAGGTGTAGGGTAGGTGTAGGGTAGGTGTAGGGTAGGTGTAGGGTAGGTGTAGGGTAGGTGTAGGGTAGGTGTAGGGTAGGTGTAGGGTAGGTGTAGGGTAGGTGTAGGGTAGGTGTAGGGTAGGTGTAGGGTAGGTGTAGGGTAGGTGTAGGGTAGGTGTAGGGTAGGTGTAGGGTAGGTGTAGGGTAGGTGTAGGGTAGGTGTAGGGTAGGTGTAGGGTAGGTGTAGGGTAGGTGTAGGGTAGGTGTAGGGTAGGTGTAGGGTAGGTGTAGGGTAGGTGTAGGGTAGGTGTAGGGTAGGTGTAGGGTAGGTGTAGGGTAGGTGTAGGGTAGGTGTAGGGTAGGTGTAGGGTAGGTGTAGGGTAGGTGTAGGGTAGGTGTAGGGTAGGTGTAGGGTAGGTGTAGGGTAGGTGTAGGGTAGGTGTAGGGTAGGTACGTACGTAGGTAGGATAGGGTAGATACGTAGCCAGTTGACGGGAGCGAAGCCGCGTGGGACAGCTAGTTCATTATAAAACATACATCATTTATGCGCCGTCTACATTCGAGAGGTAAGAAATGGTATCTGTGGCAACGATGATCATAATCTGTCGAATACTGATGTGCTTTAAAGTCAAGATATTTTAAAAACTTCTTCTGTACAGCTTCAATACGAGACTTATAAATACCATATTGAGGGTTCCATACTTGAGACGCATATTCCAAGTGACTACGTACAAATGAGCAGTATAATATCTTTATTGTCTTTAAAGATCGGAAGGAAACAGCCGTTCTAATTATAAATCCTAGGGCTTTTGATGCTTTTTTAACAATAGACTCAATATGCTGATCGAATAATAATTTACTATCTAGTATGACACCAAGATCTCTAATGGAATTGACTCTGTTAATTCTATGACCACTCAATGGTGTAACCTTTTTTTGTACCAATAAACATTTTATTATTATTATCTCCTTTATTTATCAGTTTTCTTATTATTTACATTTTTAAATATTTTTATAAAATAAATAAAAAAACAAAAACATTTAAAAATATAAAAAATAGAGGCCCACCGGTATCGGGAACAGGGTCCAAGCTACCGGCGGCCAGGGCTCCAGAGAGAGGAACCTCCTAACTATACGAGCCGTGTCCAGCAGTACTGCTTTCTGGATCAGGCCCTTGACCCAGCTGCCTAACGAGAGCCTTCTAAGATGTTGGTCGAGGCTCGTGGCTATTAAGCCATTGGCTGACACGACTATCGGTACAATGATCGCTGTGTCCACATCCCACATGTCGATAACCTCGCGAGCCAAGTCAAGATACTTGATTTGTTTATCTTTCTCGGCTTTCACGAGGTTCGTCATGCGGGACAGTTATGTCAACAATCATTGCACGCCTCTCGATTCGGTCCACCACCACTATATCAAGCTTGTTAGCGATAATAGTCCTGTCAGTGATGATGGACCGATCCCAGTACAATGTGATATTGCCATTTTCGAGAACTGGGTCGGGCACATACCTGTAGTACGGTACCTCCGATGCCACAAGAGTGTATTTCAGAGCAAGTTGCTGGTGGATGATCCTGGCTACAAGGTTGTGCCTATGCAAATACTCTTCGTTAGCTAGACGAGAACATCCAGAGATAATGTGGCGGATCGATTCACCCGGGCGGTGACATGCCCGACAGATGTCAACCGTGCCATCCTTCACAATAAATCTCCGGTAGTTATTCGTCATGATAACTTTGTCCATAATTGCACAGACAAAACCTTCGGTTTCCCCAAAGAGGTCACCGAAACGCAGCCAGGCTACGGACGCTGCTTGGTCTACATCAGACCCATGTAGGGCCCGGAAAAAGCGTCCGTGAAGCTCCTTACTCTGCCATACTTCCCTACGGTCGTTAGTTTCAAGCACTACAGGCTTGCGCCAGTTCTCATTCGCCATGGAGAGCGGGGTGAGTCCCTTGTCCACTGCTACTACATCTCGATGCATACCTACGTCGGTGTGTAGAAAATATTCCCTGAGATTGCATATCTCGCGGTTGTGGAGGTTTTTGGCATTTAAAAAGCCTCGGCCTCCACACTTCCGCGGGATATACAATCTCATGACTGACGATCGTGGGTGATGCATTCGATTTGCAGTCAGCAGTGTACGGACCCACCTATCCAGGGCGTCGAGTTCCGTTTGAGTCCATTTGAATATGCCGAAAGAGTACATCAATACCGGCATGACCCAACCGTTAAAGGCGCGCACCTTGTTTCCGCCTGAAAGAAGGCTATTGAATACCTTTTTCAGGCGGCCAAAGAAGCGTTCCCTCAACGATTGCTTCATGTCAGTAGTGCTGTTACCTAACGCTTCCGATATACCCAAATACTTATAGGTTTCGTTTGGAGAGAGGGATCTCAGGTTTATGGAATCCGCGAGTTGAATTCCTACGGATTCCACAATCTCCCCTCGCTTTACATGCATGACCGCACATTTGTCCACACCAAACTCCATCCTGATGGCGTTACTAAAAGTTTCAGTTACTTTCAGTAGCTCCATCAGCTGAAGATTGCTGGGGGCAAAGAGCTTCAGATCATCCATGTAAAGGAGGTGAGATATAACCTGACCACCTCTCTTCAACCGATAGCCTAGCCCTGAATTCTCCAGCAGCATGCTTAGAGGATTCAGGGCTAGGCAAAACCAAAGTGGACTCAAACTATCGCCCTGGAATATACCTCGCTCGATCCTTACAGGTTCGCTATTCCTCTGGATATTTCGACATCCTGGATAGCGAAGGACTGTGCTCCATTGCCCCATACACGACATCAGGAAGGTGCGTAGAGTTGTATCTATTTTATACACTCATGAGCCATGTATGAGGCACCGAGTCATAGGCCTTCTTATAATCTATCCAACATGTCGACAGATCCTTTCGGGAACGCCGAACCTGTTGGCTAATGGCCATATCAATAAGGAGTAGCTCCTTAGTACCGCGGGACCCGTTCCTACATCCATTTTGAGAGACCGACATGATCGAATTATCGTCGACGTGTTTATTAATTTCAACTCTCAAAATGGATGTAAGAACCTTATAGACCGTTGGTAAACATGTAATAGGTCTATAATTTTTGGGTTCCGCGGTGCTACCAGATTTGTGGAGCAGGTGGGTTATTCCTGTTGTAAGGAACCTGGGTAGCGAACCAGGCTCCTGACAGACTCCAAGGCTGCCTGGTACTGAGATGCCAAACGAGCGTGCGACCTTTGTAGCCACTTTATCCAGAAGTTGTGCAGCCCGTCCGTCCGTCTTATTATTATTATTATTAATGTATATCCCGTACCTATCAAAGTCTTTTTATGCGTATAAGTGACGTGATAACATTTGGATACATTGAGCTGCAGCTTATTTAGGTTACAATAAGTTTCAAATCTGTAAAGATCTTCCTGTAAGAGGTGTACATCTGATTCATTACGTATTATTTTAAGTATCTTCATGTCGTCAGCATAGAGTAGAATATACGAGTCTTTAAAACAATATTTTATATCAGATATAAATAATATAAATAAGAGTGGTCCCAAAATTGAGCCTTGTGGGACTCCTGAGGGGACAGATGTCCAACCAGATGTATAACCCTGGAGCACCACTGCCTGAGTCCTATTGTCAACATAAGAACAGAACCACCGCTATAGGTCTCCGTGTATTCCGGCTAATAACAACTTTTCCAGTAACACACGATGATCAATACGGTCGAAACATTTGCTGTAGTCGGTGTAAATTATGTCAACTTGCGCGTGCTACTCCATCCCTTTGGATATGAACTCATGCGCAAGGATAAGGTTAGATGTGGTTGACCTTTTTCTAAGAAACCCATGCTGTTCGTCACCTAAATTACATTTGACCGCCTCGTAAAGATCGGTATATACTAGACGTTCAAGGATCTTCGAAAACAGGCATATCTTGGATATGGGACGGTAATTCTCGACTTCGCATTTATTCCCTTTTTTAAAAATTGGCGTGACGTAAGCCGATTTCCATATCTTGGGGACTATTCCTTCGGAAAGAGAGCGCTTGAACAGAATGGTTATCGGTGCAGCTAAGCTAGTAGCACAGTTAACAATAAATAATGGTGGTATTTGATCAGGACCGCCAGATTTATTTAAGTCCAGTGATTTAAGCAACTTAAGCACACGAGCGTGATTAACTTCGACAGAACTAATGCTTGTTGCGTTGTTATTAAAACAAGTACTACGAGGGCTGTCTGCGTTAGAATCATAGGGCTCCGGATCTTGAAAAGTGGTAGAAAAATAAGTAGAGAATAAGTTGCTAATATCCTGACCTGTACAAGCTGACTTATCCCGATACTTCATGACATTAGGAAAAGTACCGACATTTTTTTTACTTTTTACGTACGACCAAAACATCTTAGGGTTAGTCCTTATAGAGGATTCTATCTTCTCCATGTAATCTTCAAAACATTCCTTTTCTAAGATGATAGCTCTGTTCCGCAGAATGGAAAAAGAATGATAATCCGATATTTTACCATAGGTTTTATATTTACGGTGATATTTGTGCTTTTCTTTTAGTATTTTTACTAACGCAGTATTATACCATGGCGGATGACAGGATTGTCACTGATTTTTGAGGTATATAATTGTCACGAAGTTCGTATAATTTATTGTAAAATTTAGTGACCGCTTCATCCAATGTGTTCGCTAGCAGGAATTCAGGCCAACTTATTTGATCTAGTTCAGATTTTATAGCTGAATAGTCTCCGCGAGAAAAAATAAATCGTTTTGTGATGTTATCGCACAGTCTATGAATTTCGACAAATTTAGATTGAATAATTAATGGCTTATGATGGGTATCTATAGGTATCGCTAAAGGATTAGGACTTTCGGTAATAATTAAGGAGTCATTCGAAAATATTAAGTCTAAAAATCTATTATTTTTGTTTCGCTCACAATTGTATTGTGACAGGTTACAAATTTCGAGAGTGTCAAAAAAATCATCTAATTGCCGATTTGAAATTTTTTCCGGTATTAATTCATTACTGTGGCCACAAACCCAGTCAACGTCATTACCAAAATTAAAATCTCCTAATATTCTAAATTTATCCAATGGATGAGTTACTGATAGCTCGTTTAGTTTGGCTGTAAAATTATTTAATTGTGAATAGTATGAATGCCCCAAGTTTTCCTTACAGAGATAAAGAGCACAAAGATGAACATTGTACGTTACCTGTGGCCTGGAACGTTGAAGAATAAGTGACACCCATATATCCTCAGCCGAACTGCGCCAATCTGGTCTTTCAACTACAATTAGTTCACGTTTAACTGCGATCAAAACACCACCACCTCTTTTTTGAGCTGTTCGGGAATAGTCACGATCCCGTCTCCAAACAAGATAACGACCGTCAAATAGTTCACTGTCGTAAATATCGTCCACCAACCAAGTTTCCGTAAAAACGATGATATCATATGAATTAAGACACACATTACGGAATAGATTATTTGTTTTTGTACGTAAACCACGTACATTCTGGTAGTAAATGTTAAATGCGAACATTACATATTATTACTATAGAATATATGATTGACATTTTAAAACACAAGCTAACTATGTAGGTACAAGGAAATAAACTATACGAACGAGTCGAGCCCCGCAAGACACAGTGTCTACAAAATGATGACTTTGGATTTAATAAGTCTAATGGCGCGTGAATAGGAACAAAAGGAGGGCTCAGGTAGAAAAAACCGAGCGGTCTGAGGTTATTAGTCATACGTTGAGTTGAACAGCAATGCAATTGCAATCGCACTAAGCACAACATAATGCCGTAATACGATAAATACGAGACATCAATGTAAGAACAAATTATTAAAATTTTACTTAGACACAGTGTGTCAACACACCGTGTTATTTGGAAAACGTGACTAGCAGACTGTTCCGTATGGTTCTCAAACTGTAGTGTTACTAAAACTTGGTACAATCGAGACATTAGCAAAAAGTTCAAGCAAACATTAAACGTTAAGTTAAATTGAGATGTTAATAGTAATTTATAACAGATTACACTATTTTTCCTAGATCTTTTTCCGTTTTGATTATCAGCACTGGAGACGTATCTATTTTCCTTGCGTGTATTTTGGCGTGTTTGACCCATACATATCGAAAATCCGTTTCACTGGCAACCCTCTTAGTTTTCGATAATAACATTTAATTTTTCAACGTTAAATGGTCATTGATAAATATTTTACCGTTACCAGGCAAACCAATATGACTAGTTATCAGATTAGTAGTTTTAGATTCATATCTAGCTGCAGCTATGAAATCCTCCTTTACATATCGGCTGCAAAATCCAACGATGATAGGTTTCCTATGTTCTTTATCACGCGTAGGTACTCGTGCAAGAAAGTTTATTTGAGTTTTGGAAATGGGATAGATAATTTTTTGACCAATCTTAGCCATTACATCAAATAAATTTTCGTTTTTTGACTGCGGTATCCCTTTGACCTCTACGTTATTTAAGCGCATCCACTGATCCTTACTCTCAGCCTCATCATCCAGTTTATCCAATCTTGCTTGGAGATCAACAACATGAACCTTCACTCCCTCCAGCTGCACAATCCGTTGTTCCATATTTTCTATTTTAGCACCGAATGTTTTTATTATATCATCGAACTGCGTCTGAAACGAGCTCCTCAGGTCGACAAATTCATTTCTTAGAGCTGACATTTCATTCTTCAATCCCTCAAGAGGAGTTAATTTTGCTGCCAAGGCTCGGATTTCCATCAGAACAGCAGAATCAGATTCCGATATCGGAGACCTTGGTGAATTAGGTAGTTGCGTAGCACCAACATTGAACTGTCTGCACTTATGACAACGCCAAGAGAGCTTCCTGTCACCCAGCTTACGATAGCCACCCTCGGTAACACCAGCACAGTGGTAGTGTAGTGACTGGTTACAAACTGTGCATCTTGCACCCTCCGTCAGCAGCTCGTCGCAGGAACCGCACCTCAGTGATTCCATCTTGCAATTAATTAATATACAGCAGCACAAAGTTTGAGACACACTGGATAAATTATTATTTAAAACGATAAGTAGGTAGGTAGGTTGATAGGTTTCCGTTAAAACGACCGTAAGCTACTAGGCCCACGACGGAACTGATTTGTTCGGATTTTCGGATCGGAGATTTGCTCGGATAACCAGCCGTTGTTTACATGTTTAGTTTTGTGTTTAAATCTACTTAATGCGAAACATTCCAAGCTGAATATTTTCACTATATATTTTTGACTAAACTCTCTTATTTGTGCTTTACACCTACCATCTTGGGTTGAGCCGGTTTCTCGTATTTTGCCGTCAAAGTTATGACACTGTCGTTTTGACTTTTAGCAATATTATTCGATAACGCAAGCATGTATACTTTTGAAACTTTTTATGGTTAATACAAGCGTCAAGATGGACTGAATACAGTTTTCAGCGAGCCTATAAGTTTTCTCACCTAGGCGCTGTGATTTTTTTTTGGGTTTTCAAAAAAGTGCGATTTCTTGAAAACTATAAATATTTTCTTAAATCTAATTCTGGCACAAATACGCACAAATCAAGAGCTACTCGTGTATGTTTATTCTACAGGCGCACATACAATAGTTTCAGAGATACACGATTCTGCAAAACGTTACCCCAGCAGGAAATGCAATATCTCGAAAACCTGATTACGCACTTATTATATTTTCAGCGCACATTCTTGCACAACTATAAGCTCTCTGCCCATGCACAATATTTCTCACTCCGATCATTCGTTTAGAATTTTCCTGCTGGAACAACGTTACCCTAGCAGGAATCGTTTTTTCCGTTTTTTTCATAAACGACGACACGCACATGTTTTTTATGTAGCGCACATTCACAGCAGATTACGCTCTAAATATACGTTCCACTCATATCACTCCAGGAGCCACTTTCCTGTTGGGGTAACGTACACGCTCAGATTGGGCCACGCCAATCGTGCCAGTGGTAAAAAAAGACGGTACTATTAGAATTTGTGCTGACTATAAACTAACTTTAAATAAAGTCTTGGAAGTCGATCGTTATCCTTTACCGCAAGTAGAAGATTTGTTGGCACGCTTACATGGGGGGGAATATTTCAGCAAAATCGATTTATCGCAAGCATATTGTTGGGATTTGAACCCAACACTCGCGGCCAGTGCGCACCGTCTGCAGTTGGCACACTCGCGCGAGTTAAGTGTGACGACCCCAACACTATTTGCTTTATCAGCAAATCCCCCTCCACCTCAAAGTAGCAAATAAGTAGTGTATAAGAATATTGTTAACTTAGCAATAATTAAATATAAGTACATGTCTCCTTATTAGAATAGACATTACTATCTTAATTACTGTAACGCTGTTCGTCTAAATAAAGTGTACGGGACAACTATAAATGATACGATGTTATAGTTTATAATGATGATTTATTGATACAATGCTATAGCTAAATGATACAGCTTATGATAGCATGATTTAATTATATCGATCTGCTACGATATTAATTATGATAGTGAGTACACGCGGCGAAGACCGAACGCAAACTAAAGTAAATTGCGCACGCGGTACAAAACTGCTTATTTAACTTAAAATATATTAATTGTACGGGTGGACCGTACATAAAGTTTATTTTTAAACTTCTCAAGTGTCAATCACTTAATTGGCGCAGCCGGCAGGATCTCTGTCGTCAGTTTGCGACGTATACAACTCTACAAGCGCAGCTGGACGTCTGTTTCTACAGTTCAACAGAGATCCCCGAACAAACAAATCTATTAAGTACAGGAACAACGGCTGGAGCAGTATTTGATAGTGGTCACAAGGAGGAGATGGGAGTAACTACAGGACTGTGAGTAAAACTTTTTCACTATCCTCTCTGTTTTCCTTTTTATCATTTTTCTATTTGTTTTTTTTTTTTTTTTTTTTTTTTTTTTTTTTTATTTGTGATGGGTTTGCTCTTGACTCTAGTCTAGGTCAAAGGTGACAGAGACAGAGTCGACGATGGAGCGAGCTTACCCAGAAGAAGCCTGTTCACTCTAACTTTGAAGAGATTCGGGTTGAATGCGTTCGGAAACACAGACGCAGGTAGTGAGTTCAACTCATTCGCTGTGCGCATTATGAAGGATGTTTGGAAGCGCTTGGTGCGTATTGGTGGAATAGCAACAAGGTAAGGATGGTAACTTGCAGTGCGTCTAGATGTCCGATGGTAGAAGGGGGCTGGTGGGATGAGGTCGTGGAGTTCTTGAGCACACTCACCGAAGTACAGTCTGTAAAAGACCGACAAGCAGGCAACCTTGCGGCGATGAGCCAAGCTGTGTAGCTTGGCATCCGCCAGCTCAACGTCACCAATGAGCCTCTTGGCTCTGCGTTCCACCGAGTCAAGCGCGGCAAGCTGATACTTAGCTGAGCCATCCCAAAGGTGGCTGCAATACTCCATGCAGGATCGGACTTGCGCTTTGTAAAGGGTTAAAAGCTGTCCAGGCGTAAAGTATCGCTTCACTCTATTTAGGATGCCCAGCTTTTTGGCCGCAATTTGAGCTTTGTACTCAATGGAGGCGCCGAAGTTGAGGCTGGATGTCAACTCCATGCCCAGGAGCTCGAGCCGATCAGTCACAGGAACAGACGCACCCCGAAAAGTAGGAGTTTGATCGAAGATACTCCTTTTTGCGGTAAAAAGACACGCCTGTGTTTTGGTGGCGTTAAAGGAGACCAGATTGTCATCACCCCACTGGGAGACAAGGCTTAAGGTCAAATCTGTCCTTTCCACCATAGCCAAGATCAGAGATCAAGGAACGAACTTCATCCACGCTGGTTCTTGCGCTGGACAAGTATCTCTCTGCAACAGTACTGTCATCTGCGTACCCAATAATACCAGGCTGAAGTAGGTCATTGATGTGTAGCAGGAAAAGAGTTGCAGAGAGAACAGACCCCTGAGGTACTCCGGCATCAATAGCCATGAAGTCAGAGGAGCAGCCGTCAATGACCACTCGGATCGACCGTTCATTGAGGAAGTCTGATATCCAGCTACAAAAACCAGCGGGGATGCCATAAGCAGGAAGCTTACTGAGCAGACTCGCGTGCCAGACCCTATCAAAGGCCTTCGAGATATCAAGCGAAACAGCAAGTGCTTCGCCGTGTCTCTCGATGGCTTCGCCCCAGCAGTGCGTGACATACATGACCGTCCCCGGCGAAAGCCATATTGACGGTCACTGAGGAGATTGTTGTCTTCAAGGTAGGTCAGCAACTTACTGTTCAGTACCCTTTCCATTACTTTGGACAAAATGGAGGTAATGGCGATCGGCCGGTAATTGGCAGGGTCTGCACGGTTGCCTTTTTTGGGCACTGGTTGTACATTTGCAAGCTTCCAGGATTTCGGTACCGTTCTTTTTACAAGAGAGAGGCGGAACAAACGAGTCAACACAGGAGACAGTTCTGGCGCACACTGCCTCAGCACTCTCGCTGGGATGCCATCAGGCCCGCTGGCTTTGTTCACGTCTAGACTGCACAATACTCTCCGGACCTCTTTAGCGTGCACAGCGATCGCCGGCATGGAAGAGTCACAGTGAGGTACAGTAGGTGGTTGCTTGAAGCCAGCGTCCAGACGTGAATTGCCAGCAAAAAGAGATGCAAATAAATTTGCTTTGTCTCTCGCAGAGTGAGCCAGCGACCCATCAGGTTTCAGCATCGGAGGTAAAGTGGGCCGACAGAAATTCGTTTCGACCGCTTTAGACAGGGACCAAAACTGTTTACTACCCGGAGGGTGCGATGCCAGCTTGGCCCCAATACGTCCAATATGGTCAAAACGTGCCCGACGCAGAACCCGCTTGCAGAACTTGGCGGCAGAATTAAAGGCTCTTTTTTTCGCGCGAACCCTACGCGCTCTAACTTTGCGGTCGCGGGCCCCGACCCAGGCTTGGTAGGCAAACTCTTTTCGGGCCTCAGCGAGGGCGCATTCAGCATTATACCAAGGTCGGGATTTGGGACCGAGCGGAATGTCGGAGAATGGAATGAAATATTCCATTCCCTGCCGAATCACATCCGCAACCGCGTCCGCACAGCTCGAGGGGTCACCCGAGGAGAAACACACATGCCGCCAAGGATAAGACGCAAAAAAGTGCCGCATCTCGTCCCAGTCTGCTGACTCGTATTGCCATACTCGCCTCGTGCCTCTAGGGCTCTCATCTGGAGGAGAGCAAGTCGAAACGGATTTCACTAGACAGTGGTCAGACGTTCCCAGCGGGGCTGAGACCGACACCGAATGACTGTCCGGATCAGTTGTCAGGAGAAGATCTAGGCAATTGGGTGTATGGCCGTCAACGTCCGGTACCCGCGTTGCCACATTCACCAGCTGGGTTAGATCTAGCGAAAGAGAAAACTTGCGGGCCTCCAACCCGGCATGGTCAGTTTTCCGGTATGGGTACAACCAGTCTTTATGATGGGCGTTAAAGTCCCCCAGAAAATTAAGCTTCGCTGTTGGGTACCGTTGCTGGGCTATGTCAGCCGATTCTACGAGGCAATTAAAAAGCGCTGTCGTCTCCTGGTCACCGGAGTGCGATCGGTAGACGCCGATGTAGAGAGACTTCTCCACGCCAGTGTCCACAAGTAGCCATATGGCAGAAAAGCCCGATCTCTCAAAGCAACGGAGACGACGACAACAAATGTCATCGCGGACGTACACACAGACCCCAGCTTGCTTCTTGAACTTGTGTTCAAGAGAGTAACCCGGGTAGTTGAGGTACGCCACGTCCGACGGGGTTGTTATCTTCGTCTCCGTTAGGAAAAACAGGTGCGGCTTCTCGGTCTCGAGGTGGTGGTGGACCGGATCGAGATTAGAGTGCATACCCCTGATGTTAGTGAGGTGCACTTTTAGTGGGAGGAAGTGCAGCCGTTGTTTCACCTTATTCTTCTTTTTGTTGCTCATTTTGTGTTAGAGTTTTTTGGGGAAGAAGTCGAACTGTCGAGGCGCTGCTCAGTGAACCAAGTGGAACACTGGAGCTAACCCAACCTATGGGGAACTCATTTGGAGACTGCGGGGATGCCCGAACCCCCCCGGATATGGCCACCGGGTCCTCCCTTCCAGTCGCCAGCTGGCACGGTGGAGCATACCGGGATTTTTCGCGAGTTGGCGGGGCAGCCTTTGGCACGTGGCTGGCGTGCTACTTGGGCCCCCTACTGACTGCGGTCGGCCAACGGCTGGCACCGTGCTTCGGATCCCGCTACCCTCCAAAATGAGTTACCCGGCCAGTTTTGTTCAGAGACCAAGACCGGTTCTGAACAGCGCAACTAACATCCTCCTTCTCCCCCAAAGGCACTGGCAGTCCCACACACCGACGGAACACAGCAAGCTGCTTGGCGCCGGATTCCGGTGGGATGGTGGTCGCGAGCCAGGCGGCCCCTTGCGGAGCCTACCACCGCTTAAGTGGGATCGTTCAGCCGTACCACAGGCAAGCCTGTGGTGCCGTTGCCCGGGGTGGACCGCTAGGAGGTAGATCCCATACCCACCCCAAATGTGTTGTGTTATTAGGGGTTGAGCAATACCGTGATAACATTATTTTATTTTATTACGCTATAACTGGCGTAATAAGATTAACTTAACTTAATAAGGTGGACCGTACATGCTCCCAGGCACGAGAGACTAAGATAAAAATGAAAAGTAAAATATAAAATCAAAACATAAAAAATGTAAGCATCTATACATAAAGAAAACAATTAATCGAAAACATAATTCGGGTAGATACGCGAAAAACTTAATTGGTAAAGTTGTCTGTAAGAGATTGCCTAGTGCGATAAGACCGCCCATTGTACACTTGTTATTGTGAATGTTTGTCCTGTATGTTTTTTGTGGTGTACAATAAAGAAAATAATAATAATAATAAAACGCTTCCAGCGACTTGTATCACTTTGCAGCCATCCCAATACAGCTGTTGAGTCCGACCATGCGAAGATTTTGATATCGTGCCCAACCAGACATTTTGTAACTGTGTACATTAACTTTGATAGTAGTACGGCTGCACTCAATTCCAATCTTGGTAATGTGATGATTTTGTTTATAGGAACAAGCCGCGCCTTTCCAGTTATTAATGATACTGTTGAGATTTGGTTGGCATCTTCATTTTCGTATATGCGATAAATCACACAAGCGAATGCTTTTGTAGATGCATCACAGAATCCGTGCAGTTTAATAGTTCCGTTCCTGTGACACTGCAGCCATCTCGGTAGCTTAAACTCATTGATATGTTGTAAATCTTGTGTCATCGATGACCATTGCTTAAAAATCTCTTCAGGAACTTGATCATCCCACTGGAGTCGTAACTGCCAGACCGCTTGGAATAGTAGCTTGAGCTTGGTGGTAATTGGAGACAGCCACCCCAAAGGGTCAAAGATTTTTGATATGTCTGATAAGAGAGATCTTTTCGTCACAGTTTTTGATGATGACACATTGATTTTGCTTTGGAATGTGAACTGATCCTCAGTAGGGTGCCAGCGCATCCCGAGACCCTTGGTGGACTCTTGATGACGAAAATCAAATACTTCATCTGTTTTGCTGACGTCATTGAGTAACTCCGCCTTATTCGACGACCATTTGCGGAGGTTGAAACCTCCTGATTTCAGAAGATCTATTAAATCTTTCTGCAGCTGCACTGCTTCTTGCAGGGTATGATGACCACTCAAAAGATCGTCCATATAGAAGTCTTCTTCTAAGACTTTCGCTGCTGCTGGGTACTTGTGGCGTTCATCATTTGCTAACTGCTTAAGCGTCATTATTGCAAAAAATGGCGCTGCTTTTGTACCGTATGTGACGGTCATGAGTTCGTATTCACGAAGAACTTGATCTGGAGAGTCACGCCATACTATTTTTTGATACTTCAAATCATCCTTGTGGTAAAAAATCTGCCGAAACATTTTTTCCAAGTCAGCAGTATATGCGAATTCGTATTGTCTCCATTTTAATATCAAAGAAAACAAATCTTTTTGTAAATTAGGTCCTCTGTACATTAAATTGTTCAAACTCTGCCCCGACGATGTTTTCGCCGAAGCGTTGAAAACGACCCGCAACGCTGTTGTCGTGGAATCCGATTTAATTACACAATGATGAGGTAAATAGCAGCTGACTTGATTTTTATCGTATGTACTTTCCTGCATGTGGCGTAATTCGATGTAGTCTTGTATGAATGATCTATAGGACGTTTGAATGTTGACGTTATTCGAAAACTTCTTTTCAAGTTGATAAAATTGTCCAATGGCCTTGTGTTTTGACTCCCCTAATTTTTCCTCAATGTTTGCTTTCAGAGGTAATCTTACGACGTACCGACCATCTTCTCTTCTTGAAGTATCTGCTTTGTAACGCTGTACGCACTGATGATCTTCTTCTGATAACTCGTTTTGACTGTCGTCAGCAACATCTTCGATTGTCCAGAACCTCTGAATATCATCTATGTTGTTTAGGACAACACTACATTGATATGATAATAATAATAATAATAAAATCTTCTCTCCGCCGACGACACCACCACCTACGCGTCGACGGGGAGGACGCCGGCCACCGGATTGCCTGGGACCTCGAGGCCCATCGGCCTCTGACAGGGTCCCCGCTCCCGGTGGAAGTGTGCAGCGCATGCGATGGACGCAATCGATTAATGAAAACGTCATGCGCGCATACTTTGGGGCTACAGAGGGGGGAAGTAACCTGACTGCGTACCGTGGTCGGATGCTCTCTCTGTTTCAGGTGCTTGAGCCAGCTGTCAACGTGTCGGCCCAACGTCTATCGGATCAAGTGCGGGTCATCCAACGTAACCGTATGCTGGATGACACCGTAATTGATAGACTGCGTAAGGAATCACGGAGTAGCCGTGTCTCGCCTGCCTTGCCACCGGCCGCGGTGCAAATGCAACCCAGTGTTTCACCGCGACCTGACCATGTTGGAGAGGATGACGACGACGGGGCTATATCCGTGAGTACCCAATGCAATGAACGATTGAGGAGCGCTTTGGAGTGTGCATTCCGAGAGTATCGTTCCACACCGCCTGAGCTTAGACCTCGATTACCTCGTCTGCCCATGCATAAGAAAAATAGGGCGCTGGTGTGTGCTCTAGATTCGCAGCTATCAATTTTTTTTGATAGCAGCAAAGACCTTGCCGATACCCACTCAATCTTGTACTGTGCGGCTGCAGCGGCATGTCGTGTAGCTAACGTCAAATTACCCAAAACTGATAGAGCTACACGACCAGCTATACCAGCTTGGCAGTGCAGGATTGAGCGTCGTATCGGTGAGGCTAGAGCACTCATCGGCAAGCTTATCTGCTTCAGGGAGGGCAACACTCGCCCTAGAGTGATGCGCTTTGTGAGGCGGGCATTCTCGGGGACTGATATCAGTTCTCAAGATTATCTGTCCCGCGTCACAGAGCGTATCGACTTCCTGAAGCAGAAGATCTATGCATGGGCAAGCCGTATTCGTCGGTACAAGCGGCGAGTGGAGCGATACACTCAGAATCGCACATTCCGGAGCAACGAAAGGTGGGTTTATAGGGCTTGGGAGCGACCCGACCAAGGTGTGACTGATATGCGCCTACCGGATAATGACGCCATGTGTTCGTTTTGGCGCGATATCTGGTCGGTGCCTGTCAGTCATACCGAAGGTGACTGGACTCGGGAAGTCGAGCAGGCGTGCGATCCGATACCACAAATGGGGGCAATTACCATCAGCCCCCAAGATGTGGCTCGTGCAGTCCGTCCGTTGCCCAACTGGAAATCTCCAGGGCCAGACGGACTGCAAAACTTTTGGATTAAATGGTTCCAAAGGTCGCACGCTCGTTTGGCAACTCAGTTCCAGTCTGTCTTAGAGTCAGGCTCGCTGCCCCAGTTTCTAACGACAGGAATAACCCACCTGCTCTATAAATCGGGTAGTACTGCGGAACCTAAAAATTATAGACCGATAACGTGTTTACCGACGGTCTATAAAGTTCTTACATCCATTCTGAGAGCGAAAATTAATCAACATATTGACAATAACGCCATTATGTCTGCTTCTCAGAATGGATGTAGGAACGGGTCTCGCGGTACTAAGGAGCTGCTCCTCATAGACATTGCCATTAGCCAACAGGTTCGCCGTTCCCGCAAGGATCTGGCGACATGTTGGATAGATTACAAGAAGGCCTATGACTCAGTGCCACATACATGGCTCATGAGGGTGCTGGAGTTGTATAAAATTGATATAACTCTGCGCGCCTTCTTGACGTCATGTATGGGGCAGTGGAGGACGGTCCTTCACTATCCAGGATGTCGACAGATTCAGGAAAACAGCGAACCTATAAGGATCGAGCGTGGAATATTTCAGGGCGACAGTCTGAGTCCTCTGTGGTTTTGTTTAGCCCTGAACCCTCTCAGTACACTGCTGGAGGGTTCAGGCCTGGGCTATCGGTTGAGGAGAGGTGGTCAGGTCATATCACACCTCCTTTACATGGATGACCTGAAGCTCTTTGCCCCCAACAACTTGCAACTGATGAAGCTACTGAAGGTAACGGAAACCTTCAGTGACGCCATCAGGATGGAATTTGGTGTGGACAAATGTGCAGTCATGCATGTAAAGCGAGGGGAGATTATGGAGTCTGTGGGAATACAACTCTCGGACTCCATACACCTTAGATCCCTTTCCTCAACTGAGACTTACAAGTATTTGGGTATGTCGGAAGCACTAGGCATCAATGTTACTGACGTGAAACAGTCGTTGAAGGAAAGCTTCTTTGGCCGCCTGAAAAAAGTACTAAATAGTCTTTTATCAGGCGGGAACAAGGTGCGCGCCTTCAACGGCTGGGTCATGCCGGTCTTGATGTACTCTTTCGGCATACTCAAATGGACTCAGACAGAACTTGACGCCCTGGATAGGAGAGTCCGCACATTGCTTACCGCAAATCGTATGCATCACCCACGGTCATCGGTTATGAGACTGTATATCCCTCGGAAGAGCGGGGGTCGTGGCTTTTTAAATGCTAAGACCCTGCACAACCGCGAGGTATGCAGTCTTAGGGAATACTTCCAGGCCGCTGACGTGGGTATGCATCGAGATGTGGTAGCAGTGGACAAGGGCCTTACCCCGCTCTCCTTGGCTAACGAGAACTGGCGCAAACCTATAGTATTAGATACTAATGACCGCATGGAGGTATGGCAGAGCAAGGAGCTTCACGGACGCTTCTACCGGGTCCTACATGGGCCCGATGTAGATTTTTTGGCGTCCGTGGCCTGGTTGCGTTTTGGTGACCTTTTTGGGGAAACCGAAGGTTTTGTCTTTGCGATTATGGACGAAGTTATGATGACGAACAACTACCGGAAATATATTGTGAAGGACGGCACGGTTGACATTTGTCGGGCATGTCACTGGCCGGGGGAATCAATCAGACACATTATTTCCGGTTGTTCTAGTCTGGCTAACGGAGACTATTTGCATAGACACAACCTTGTAGCCAGGATTATCCACCAGCAACTTGCTCTTAAATACAATCTTGTGGAATCAGAAGTGCCTTACTATAAGTATGTGCCCGACCCAGTTCTCGAAAATGGCAATGTCACGTTGTATTGGGATCGGTCTATCATCACTGACAGGACTGTTGTTGCTAATAAGCCTGACATAGTGGTGATAGACCGACTAGAGCGTCGCGCAATGATTGTTGATATTGCGGTCCCCCATGACGAGAACCTCGTGAAGGCGGAGAGAGATAAGAAAAGTAAGTATCTTGATCTGGCTCGCGAGGTTGTCGACATGTGGGATGTGAATACAGCAGTCATTGTGCCGATAGTCGTGACGGCCAATGGTATAATAGCCAAGAGCCTCGACGAACATCTGAGGAGGCTCTCGTTGGGCAGCTGGATCAAGGGCTTGATCCAGAAAGCGGTACTCCTGGACACGGCTCGTATTGTTAGGAGGTTCCTCTCTCAGGAGCCCTGACCACCGGTAGCTTGGACCCTGTTCCCGATACCGGTGGGCTACTATTTTTGTATTTTTAAATGTTTTTTTATTTTATTTTTTATAGAATGATATTTAAAAATGTAAAAATATGTAAATATAATAAATAAATGGAATAATAATAATAAAAATGTATTTATTTCTCTTCCACAAATTACTATAAAGCAGTTTACAACACAAGTTTAGGTGCAAAATACAATAATTTGTGGGAGACTGATGCCTAAACTAAGCCGAGGCCTGTATCTTAGGACATCAGGCCCCCACCACTACAAAATTATGTAAACAATATGGTGAACTTAGTTTATATCGAGAATTTTACCAATATAAACCAAAAAATTGTGTAATAAAATAAAACAAACGGGTGATATTAACTTAGATTAAATTGTGCGCGTATGTTAACGGAAGAATTTGCAAGCTCCCGCGCATAGGTGTGTGTGTGTGTATGTGTGTAAATGTATGTGTGTGTGCGGGTGTGTATGTGTATGTCTGACTGAGAGTTTGTGCATTTAAGATATTTCTCTCAAATTCATAATTGTATATATAATAATTGTTCAGTCTTAAGGTAATCAAACGGAAGTAGCCATGCTGTAACTTTTTTTTTACATTTAATTTTATTGTCATTAAAAATACCTAACTCCTTGTTTACTTTATTATAAAGAAATGGTCCACGAAACATATAAAATTTTTGTGCGAAACTAGTTTTAGCTTTCTTTCTTTTACAAATTGCATAAGACCTTCTAGTTGAACATTGTTCCAAGTCAAATGATGCCATATCTGTGTGTTGCCTCATTATAGTAAGCAGTACGTACAACTGCCTGACCGTCAAAACTTCCGTAACCCTGTAAAGCTCAACTGTGGGAAATAGTCTAGGTTTGAGGAAGGCTACCTTTAAAATTAGTCTCTGTGCCCTTTCTAGTTCCATCAATTTGGTCTTATCAGTTCCACCCCATGCAACTATGCAATACGTAATAATTGATTGAACTAGCGCAAAGTATACCATTTTTATTAACTTAATATCGGCTATGTATCTTAGTTGTTTAAATATATAAGTCATTTTCCTTACTCTTTGTGATACAGTGTGTATATGAATCTTAAATGACAGTTTATTATCAATCATAACACCTAAGTATCGTATACTCTGCGCTACCTCTATCTGCGGACAATTACATTGCGACATTGGAGGAAAAGAGCATTTATGTGCCCATATGTGGAATCTGTCACTTAGGTCAAAGGTAGGCTGTCTAATTGCAAATAACATATACTTAGTTTTATCAGCATTTAAAGTCAGTGAGTTAGCTGCGAGCCAGTGAGAGACCACATTAAATCCGGCCTGAGCCAAAGAGAATACTTCCTCCCACGAATCTCCCACAAAGGTTAATGTAGTATCATCTGCATAAGAAACAATTTTACACCCCTGGATTTCAAGCTGACATAGCTGATTAATGTAGCATAAGAATAGCGGGGGCCCCAATATACTGCCTTGAGGGACTCCATGCGTAATTGGAAGTTCATCACTAACGTTCTCATCTATTTTTACACATTGTTTACGCTCTGAGAGATAATTGGCTAGAAGGTCTAGTTGATTCCCACGTACTCCCATTGCATACAGTTTGTCAACTAGGTTGGGAATAGAGACTGTGTCAAATGCCTTTGCTAAATCAATAAATATAGTCAAGCATTTCTTATTAGCATCTAAATTTTTAACTAAGAAGTCAGTGAGATCATGGACAGCATCGTCAGTGGATCTACTAGCTCGAAAACCGTACTGTGATGGTGCCAGAATATTCTGAGATTCAAGATAATTTGTTAGCTGACGGTTGATGATACGCTCAAATACCTTAGATGCTGAACTGAGGATAGAGATGGGCCTGTAATTATTGACACAGTCTGTATCCCCGGCCTTGTGAATAGGGTGCAATATTGATTTCTTAAACGCTCTAGGGAACACACCGAGTACAATGCAGCGATTTAAAAGTTCCGCTAGTACTGGTACTATCGTATTTGCAACTACTTTCAGTAACTTAGAGGTAAGTCCATCCTGACCAGGCGAACAGTCATTTTTTAGGTTGAAAATATTATAGGCGACCTCTTCGCAATCTACTTTAAGTAGAACAAAAGAGTTTGATATTTGGTTAGTTGTACTGTTTGGAAATAGAGTAACCGACGGAATTTGTTCAGCCAACCGTGAACCAATGTTTGCAAAAAAATTATTTACTTCATTCACAGCTGTTAGAGGAGAGTTATATGCTGATAAGAGCTCTCTGGATTTATTTTCGCTTTTGGTTACAGAGTTAGTTACATTTCTAATGGTGTGCCATAGTTTTTTTGTATTACTTCTGGTCATTTGTAGTTGGTCCCGTTCATACTGGCGTTTTAATTTCTTTAAAAGATTGTTGCAATAGTTTCTGTAGCGTTTATAAGTCAATAAAAGTATAGCGTTGTTTGGCTCTTTTTTAACTCTGATGTGCATGCCATCCCTATTTTTAATACAACGTAGTAACCCAGTCGTTATCCACGGTTTTATAATAGTTTTGCTTCGAGGGACATTTAAACTCAAAGCATTTTTAAAAACAAGGTCTGACAATTTATTTAGGAAAGCTTCAGTTGCCAAGTTTAAGTCATTTTCTGAGTAAATAGAGCTAAAGTCTATTTCAGTGACATCAGCTGTTATCCCTGCCCAGTTGATCTTTTTTTGTTTTCTATTATTAGTTGTTCGACTAGTACCCCAATAATTCAAGCAAAAGAGAACAGCAGCATGGTCCGTAACTGAAGTTTGAAAATCAAACGTCAATGCAGGTAATTTTGTTTTAATTATGACATGGTCAAGGCAGCTGTTACCTCTGGTAGGACTATAAATGGCTGGAAGGAGTCCATGGAATGCAGTAATATCTAAATAAGAAGAGGTATTAGCATTTGTGTTTAATATATTTATATTAATATCGCCAATTATGACAATATTTTCAAAATGCGACAATGATTCAAGTAAAATGTTTAACGACTGAAAAAATGTTTCTAGATTCTTAAAAGATGGTGGTCTGTATATCGCTATAATTACTGTACGTTTATCAAATTTAACAAGTAGACAGTTTGCTTCCAATAGGGTAGGTTCCTCTATTTTACAATTTTGATGTTTATCATTAACCATAACAACTACTCCATCATTTTGATTAAAAGTTTTGTTCGTTTTAAATGAATTAAACCCATTTAGAATCGGCAAATGAACAACTTGAGATAACCAGCACTCAGACAATACAATAATATCGCAGTGAAAATCTAATCTAGTCAACATTATATTAAGCTCATCAAAATTACAATTAATACTACGTATATTCTGCTGCAAAATCTTAAGATAAGTGTCAGAATTAGGGATATATGATATGCATTCTTCAGGATAGCAATGCACTGGGACTGAGATCTGGAAATTATCAATGTCATTTAATAAGTTATTTATCGAATCGAATTTTAAAAAGTTTATCAACAACAATGCAACCACTTATACTGACAACAATTTCAATGTGAACGAAGCACGGCAAGCTCTCAAGAGAAAATCTAGAGTATAGTTTTATAATATAATAATAAAACTTACGTGTGTAGAGGTATGTGTGTAGTGTTAAGATATGTATATTTAATCTTGAAAATACTATGTAGTAGGTAAAATGGATCACAATTTTGTTAAGAAGTCATTGTGGCGTTGCTAAGTCGCGCAGAGTCTGTTCCGATTTTACTAAGATGTGCTTGGCACCTTCAATTTTCCGTAGGAAGACCAGGCCATTTTTCGTCCAACAAAACTTGTAGTTATTAATTTTAGCGTACTCCTTTGCCGCAAGCAAGAGCTTTCTTAAATTCATTGGCAAGTATTCGGCAACATAGATTGGGCGACGGGCACCAGGTAAACCAACCTTCTGTGAGTTTAACCTCTCTTCTTTAGAGCATTTTTGATTATACTCTTTCGCTAGAGTAAGAAATTGGTCTTTAGTTTGCACGCTGTAAAATTCAGTAACAATCGGTCTGCTTATCCCCGGTTTTCCCGGTAGACGACGAATATCCCGTATATGGCTTTTATTTACATCCATGTTACACACAGATCCAACTTTGGATATAACTTCTGTTAAGCTAGACGCTGACTCATTTTCGGTTAGTTGTGGAACGTTGCGGACTTCGATAGAGGAGGAGCGTGAAAGCTGTTGTAGGTCTTGAGTTTTTGCTTCTAATAAAAGTACACTATCTCTATGAGCCTGTTTATCTTTCTGTATATCTTCTATTTGTTTGATAATGTCGTCATACTTCTCATTTAAAAAGATAATACTTTTTTCGATTTCTTTATTTGACTTTTGGATTTCAATATTTTGGAGTTTCAAATCCGCAAGTTCAGACATCACCTTTGAGAAAGTTGCGTTTTGCTCGTTCATCAATTTAGTAAAAAAAGTTTCTTGCTCATTTTTCAACGAAGTTAGCATTTGCGAAATTTCATGCTTAAAATCTTCAAACTGATTTTTCGTTGGGGAGCTTCCGTCATCAGGTCTAGGGCGTTTATAGCGTGTAGTAATGTTAACATGCCCCAGTGTCTCATCACATACAGTGTGAGGAATATCCGAATCCGATGCTGCCTGATGCAAGTTCACATTTGGTGCAAGTGTAGCCGATTTCGTTGGCGTTTTCTGCAAACTGGACATGATGTTGCACGAGCAGCGGCGGCGCGATCCAGTCACTCCTTTAAAGTGCTAGCGTGAAGATGCACGTATGAGTCACTTGGTCGGGCTGGCACGGCGGGCAAGCAACGGCACAACGGGAGTACAGCGCAAGCGACGTAATTAGAGCGAGCGCGCAATTATGGATACTGTCTTTGTCACTCACTTGGGCGGGGCTAATTAGCGATAAGGCGAGGCGCGCGGCGTGTCAACCAAAAGTTTATCGGATTATAAACCCTCTAACTGTTATCGGAAAGCTTACAATAGCTTACATTACTTTAAATAGTTTTTAAATAAAACATAAAACACGTTCACTCTCGACAAATATTTCGGGCGAAGGGGAATGATATTACGTTCCCACTTACAATCCAGCCAAGGCGTGTTTGTTGCGCCACTACCTGGGAATCATCTTCCTTGATAAGGCCATTCATAATGATCGATGAGTAAACATCTGCTCCAAGCAGTATGTCGACTGGACGACTAAGGTTATATTCAGGATCCGCTAGATTCACCTGCTCTAGACAAGCCCATGATGGCTTTTGGAATGAGCGGTTGGGCAAATTATAAAGCAGAGTTTTCATGATAAGTACCTCGGTGGAAAAAGTGAAGTCTGTATACACTGCTGATGCTTCAATTTGTATAACTCCCTTGCAGTTATTTTCCTTGGCACCAACTCCCATTACAACTCCCTTGCATGCTCGTCGAGGAAGTCCCAATCGCTAAGCCGCATCCTCAGTGATCAGTGATACTTGGGATCCCTGATCAATTAAGGCTCGCATAGGGTAGTATACCCCATTAACCCCCATAACCTTGATTTGAGCTGTTGCCAACAGGGTCTCTGATATTTCTGGATTCGACACGTGTGTGACGTTTTTGCACTCCTTTGAAGTCGAATCGCTAGCGTATGATTTCGAGTTACTGGAACCCGAGAAGGTATCATGTAACAAGGTATTATGATCGCCTTGACATTCACGACATCTTTTGTCGGAAATACATGCTTTACCTTTATGATCATAAAGACAGTTTCTGCATAAATTCAGTTTATTCAATGTCTTGCGTTTAGAATCCGATGTTGATTCTATGAAGGTTTTGCAGCTGAATAAACGATGATTTTCGCGGGAAACCGGACATTTCCATTGCATTTTAGTCGCAGAGTTGTTGGAAAATGATTTATTGGACTTATGGAAATGTTTTTTGCTGTTGGACTCTTGCTGAGACTTGTAATCAGATTTTTGACCATCTTGCTTGCGCCGTGAAGCTTCCAATGATGTGAACTTGTTCTCTAGGAATCCCATGAATTCACTCAATATTGGCAAATCTCGTGGGTTTTTCAGAGAGTCCATGTATTCATAGTGAGTCTGCTGATCCAGTTTCAGTGCTAGAACATGAACTAAAAATGGATCCCACGATTCTACGTGAACTCCAAGGTTTTTAACCGCATTCAGACACTCGTTAGTGGTGTCATACATTTTCTTGATTTGTGACGCTGACTGCTGTTGCATAGTTGGTAATAATAAAAGAATATTGATATGAGAACTGAATATTAACTTGGTGTTATTGTATCTGTGGTTCAATATGTCCCAACATACCTTATAGTTCTCGGTGCTAATATGCAAGTGCTGGATAAGTCTCTCCGGTTCCCCCCTAAGCTTAGCTTTCAAAAACTGCATTTTCTGTGCGCAGGAGATAGAACGGTTGTTGTGTATTGATTCCGTGAATAAGTCTTTAAAAGCTACCCATTGATGATAGTTTCCGTTAAATGCTGGAATGTCCATTGTTGGGGTAGTTTTCTCACGGTGAGAGACAGACCACATCTTACTGTTGATAGATTTCTTGATGTGAAGATAATGTTGTTCGTATTTGACGAACGACTTTTCGTATTCTTCATTTTCTTCAAACAACTCACTATCAATCTCCCAATGTAACGAGTCTATTGTTGACCATCTTGATTGAATAGTCTGCAAAATATCTTCGAACTCCCATTTCTCAGATATTTTATCTAAATCGATGATAGCAATGGTACGCGAGAATGCCTTAAAATTGCTTTTCTGTTTACGCAGCATAAGCATCTCTTCCAGCTTACTGCTGTTACCTTGCGAAGTGTAAAAAGCCGGAGACTTGGCCCTAACCTTGCTGGTTGTTTGCTGTTGCCTGCCTCCTGCCTCTTGATCTGTAGATCCTCTCCCGTGCCCTTGACTCTCCGCTTCAGCTGCTTGCAATGTTGGGTACAGAGTAGTCGGTGCTTCGACAATCTTGGGATCGGTCATGGTGACCTTGTACTGCAGAATATAGGCACGTGCCTCGCTGTACAACTTCCTAGTTTTCTGATAATAATTTTCTGAAAAATAGCTGTAGGCACGCTCTTCAGATTCTTCTAACTGAATATGATTAGACTGGAACTCTTCCCAATATTTTTCGAGAAGCTCTAAACGTTTGCTGACGTAAATAGAGGTTTTTCTTTCAGCTCCATCCTTTTTAAAATTGCGCAAAAGCTGCTCAATGCTCTGCATAATCTTATTCTGATTTTCGATTAGGTCCTCCATTTCGGAGATGCTGATGTAGCTTTCGTGTTAAAAAGCTTGATAAAAGAAATCTATGATATTTCTATGAATCCTACTCGATTGTGTATTCCTTGCTTCGTCTACTAAGCTTGGAAAATGATATAAGATACCTTATGTTGATAAAATGATTTTCTGCTTGGCTTGCTCGAGAATAGACACCCTTTTCATAAAACGCTTGATGATAGCTGATAGTAGTCTATTCGAATTGCTGATGATGCTGTATGCTGGTGTGGTCGTATGTATGCTGTTGCAAGAACCACGCGACACGTGCTGCTAACCTCGCGGGCGAGTCCACTCGTAGACCAGCAGCTTCGCTGTTGCGATGATAATGATAGGTCACTCACCGGTATCTGCTGCTTGTTACCTGGTGGTTGGTACTGATAGTGATAGGTATATCCACTCTCTGATTCGGCGGAATGTTCACACGCAATTTGTAAAACACGCGTTAGGTCCCGCCAATGCGGTGGCTCGAAGGACCATAAAGTTGTACGGGACAACTATAAATGATACGATGTTATAGTTTATAATGATGATTTATTGATACAATGCTATAGCTAAATGATACAGCTTATGATAGCATGATTTAATTATATCGATCTGCTACGATATTAATTATGATAGTGAGTACACGCGGCGAAGACCGAACGCAAACTAAAGTAAATTGCGCACGCGGTACAAAACTGCTTATTTAACTTAAAATATATGAATTGTACGGGTGGACCGTACATAAAGTTTATTTTTAAACTACTCAAGAGTCAATCACTTAATTGGCGCAGCCGGTAGGATCTCTGTCGTCAGTTTGCGACGTATACAACTCTACAAGCGCAGCTGGACGTCTGTTTCTACAGTTCAACAGAGATCCCCGAACAAACAAATCTATTAAGTACAGGAACAACGGCTGGAGCAGTATTTGATAGTGGTCACAAGGAGGAGATGGGAGTAACTACAGGACTGTGAGTAAAACTTTTTCACTATCCTCTCTGTTTTCCTTTTTATCATTTTTCTCTTTGTTTTAATTGTATGTGTTGTGTTATTAGGGGTTGAGCAATACCGTGATAACATTATTTTATTTTATTACGCTATAACTGGCGTAATAAGATTAACTTAGTTAGGTATTTAGTGTTTTAGTTTTTACCCTCTCTCTGTGTTTCTGTTCTTTCAAAATCACAGTTCAAAATGGATCAAATCGTGCAGGTTCCGCCAACAATGGCAAAAATTATCCCAGAGTTTAGTGGCGATTCTAGACAACTCCCACTTTTTATCAAGAAATGTGAATATATTATAAATACATTTCAAGGGGCAGAAGTAAAAAACGAATACCTATTTCACGTTCTTACAAGTAGATTAACAGGGGTAGCCGCGAATCAAGTAGGGGAACGGGATAATATTTGTTCTTGGTTGGAGTTGAAAACATTATTGGCACAAAATTTTGGTGACCCTAGAACCGAAGATTGTTTAGTATTAGAGTTGGAGTCTATGAAACTAAATTACAACGAAAGTTATTTAGACTTCTGTCATAGGATTCAAAACTTGCGTAGTATCTTGATTGCAAAAATAATTGAAACCGTAGACGATGTGAATTTACGCCAAGCCAAACAGCATATTTACACTAATTCGTCATTAAATGTTTTTCTATATAATTTACCTCCTTATTTAGTTAGATTGGTACGATTAAGGAATGTGACGACACTAGAAGACGCCTTGAAAGTAGTGTTAGAAGAGCAAAACTTTCAGACGGTGTATGAATCTAAAAATAAAAGTAGTTCAAAACCGCCAGGAAAATCATCCAACAATAATGGCATTTCCCAACGTTCGCCCAATCCACAAAACCAACCTAGTACACCAGTACAAAATAGGTCAACAGGAAATATTACTCAAACGAATTCTCCAAATGATTCAATTCAATATAGAAATTCTTTTAGAAACCAAAATAATGCGCAAAATCAGCCGCCACAACAAAGTTGTAAGGCAGCTTTTCCTTACCCAACCGGCTAACTCTTTGGTAGTAATTAGCTTGAGACAATTGCAGGGATTAACTCACATGAAGCTGACTGAAGTAAAACACACTTAAGTTTGGTCAACTAATTTAATTCTTCAAGCACACGTTCCATCAATACAATAAATTGAGGTTACAAAGTATAAACCACTCACTTTCTGAAGGGATATAGATTACCCACAATATTCAATGCTGGAGATATGAGTCCTCAAACAGCATCGTTCTCTGTGTAGCTGTCCGTAAGCTTGCTGTATATCAGATGATGTCAATTATGCTCGGAACCTTTTGCAAGAGGAGACTGCTGTAGCTTGAACAGCTAGTTGACCATTAGCTTTAACTATATATAAAATTATACCTAAAGAGGCATTTGGAGCCCTGCCAAGGAGAAGAAAATTGCATGTTAAGATCAAACGCACATGTGTCATGAAAATGGGCATTCAGACAAATTCAAACCAATACTCACAGCGCCTACTGGATCATTGATTATGATGAGCTTTTCATTTTGACGCTAGCCAGCCTTGCCCCATATAACATTACGTATACTTTTAGGTCCTTGCCTTTGAGGTTATTTCTGGACACCGTCCACTCAATGCAAGTTCACTCGTAGTAAAGGCTCAAGTCATTGCAACCACCGATCCTGAACACTTTGCTTTTAAGCCATAGGCCTTTTACTAAATTATCATTTTTTATGTAACTAATTTGAAAAGAATTTAATAATGTATTAATTTGTATGTTGAATTTGTGTGCTTATTGAATTAAATGATTTCACACAAATAGAATATATTTTATTTAAACTTTCAACTATGTCATACGTATGTCAGCGCCATCTAGTACCCAAATGATCAAACAATCACTCAGCGACACAACTAACCGACTTGTTTGGCAAAAAGGAGGTAGATGTCGCTAACATACATAGTGTGATCAAAATATCCGTTACAATATCTTCTTTCCCGGTTAAAAAAATTGTGAAACAATTTTTTAATTTGATTTAGTCAATACCCATGCACAATGTGAAATTATCATTTTCCTTGACAGGTATTGAGGTAGTCAAATATAATTTATATTAGAACTACCTACATTAAGTTTTCTAAAAAAGAATTAGGTTCAAAACAAATATACTAAATATTAAAATAATAGAGATAGTATATTAACTATAGGATACGAACTTTGATTGCTCTTATCTAAAACTAATCAAACATACTTAGTAATTGTCCTACAATAAATTAGTAATGCATAACATTCATTTATCACAGCACAACCGCCAAGCAGTTAGCTTATTTATAAGTCCTAATCCAATCTGATTAAGGTTTATTAAAATCAGTTTATGATTAATAAAACATTTAATATACATGTATTAAATGTTTAAGAGTTGGGTTATAATCTATAAGATTAACCCATATTTTATTTAAGTGTAGACAAATGTCTAATCAAGTTAAGTTTTTTTTACAACAACAGGGAACACTGCCATTAAAACAAAGCAAGTGCTATATTAAGTACCAAGTTGTTGATCAAATGTAAACAAACAAATGTAGGCAAGTACCACATCAAGTTAAGATTCATAATGAAGAGCAACGTTGCTTTTTAAAATAGCAAACGTCACATTAAGTACCCATCCGTTGTATAGATATAGGAACATACCCAATCAAGTTAAGATTCGCAACAGAAAGTAATCACCCCACAACAATATGGAGTGCATTACATTGAGCACCCATTCATTGTATAGATGTGGGTAAATGTTTATTTAAGTTGAATTTCATAAAAAGAAAACTACCAAGTTTTTGCTCATATTTGACAAATACCTAATCAAGTTAAGATTCATAGCAAAAAGTAACATTGCTTTCTAAAATAGCAAATGTTACATTAAGTACCCATCCGTTGTATAGATAGGACAATACCTAATCAAGTTAAGATTCGCAACAGAAAGTAAATACCCCCATAACAATAAGGAAAGCATTACATTGAGCACCTATTCGCTGTATAGATTTCAGTAAATGTCTATTTAAGTTAAGATTATAATGAGAATACTACTAAGTTTTTGCATCATTGCGTTACCTTTCATCCTTCCATATACATACATAACCTATAAATGATTGTGTACACGAATGAATTTTGAAAAAATCCTTATACCCTACCAGCATTCATTCATCCCTTTCTCAATTAAATATTTGCACCTCCATTATTGAGTTAGTGCAAATATTAAACCATTAACACAACAATGATTATTAACTAGAAGTCTCCATACTTTAAATTAATGTATGTAAATCAATTGAGGACCATTATTGACATGGACAGCTTCAGGCATTCCGTGTACAAGAAACACTTATCTTTTATTATGGCATTGTTTGTTGCATTCCGTATAGGAAACAACATAACATATCTACCATAATGATCAGAGTATAATAATACCACATTGTGTTTCTTTTAGTTGACACCGGAAAAAATAACCTAATAAGCATATGCACTGTTCACATGTACAAATTTAGGTATGTTGTGTACAATAAACACTAGTATTTTAACCATAGCAGGTGCTTGTTGCTTCCGTATAGGAAGAAATCAACATAACATATCTACTATGATAATCAGAATTTACTATTTAATTGTGTTTCTTTTAATTGACACAGTAAAACATCCTACTAAGTCACTACAAATTGTTAGAAATATTTTATTTTATTTATTTTAAGATTGGGCGCCAGTGAGATCATCATTAAATAGAAATATAGATGTCCCACAACTTCTCTTAGCATCAATATCTTCCAAGAGAATTTAGAAATTAAGTTTTATTTATTTTTAGTTTGAATGATTTAGTTTGAAAAAATAATCATTTGAGAAATTCTCATTAAGTGATTTTAAAAGCGAGCTACGATACATATAATTGTAAAAGTACCTCCTGAATTTACTTTTATTTAAATGAAACAGCTCAGCAACAGGTTTCCGAACACATATGTACCTCATCAGACAATGTATATGCGGGTTAGTCCATTAGTTTGATGCTTCAAATCCACTACAGACTACACAGGAACGACACTGCTTGCAATCCACGTCTCCAGTTGCTTTAAGATCTGTTGACATATATAAAAACATTTAAGTACATGTTTAATAAGTTCTTCTTTATGAAGATAGACAAACAAAGTTGCATTATGCATGTTGAACAAAAAATACTTTTTTGTTCTAAATATTCAAAACCAATTATCAGTAAAACAAAACATTCATTAGTGCAAAGGTATATAGTTTTAAATAAAAATGTGACTATAACCCCACTTTTAAACTTTTATATAATGCAGGTGTTTTGTTTTTTTTATTTTTAGTTTAAAGAAATGCTTTATGCATGTTGAACAAAACAATTGTTTGTTCCTTAAATATATATCTAATTAACAGTTATAATAACTATGTTAAATTAGAGTAATTTATATTAGGTTTAGCAAAACGCTTACTAGTGAAAAGTTTAGTTTGAAAATAAAAATGTGACTATAACCGCACTTTGAAATTTTATACAAAGTTAATGTTTTGTTATTTTAAGATTGAAATTAAACAATATTGAAGTTAACCAACAGTTTGGTTAAGTTCTTAAGTAAGTATTAAAGTTATTCTAGACACAAAATTAAGAATTAAGTACTTCAGTAAAACTTCATGCGACACGTTGGGCGTACAATTGTAAGGCAGCTTTTCCTTACCCAACCGGCTAACTCTTTGGTAGTAAGTAGCTTGAGACAATTGCAGGGATTAACTCACATGAAGCTGACTGAAGTAAAACACACTTAAGTTTGGTCAACTAATTTAATTCTTCAAGCACACGTTCCATCAATACAATAAATTGAGGTTACAAAGTATAAACCACTCACTTTCTGAAGGGATATAGATTACCCACAATATTCAATGCTGGAGATATGAGTCCTCAAACAGCATCGTTCTCTGTGTAGCTGTCCGTAAGCTTGCTGTATATCAGATGATGTCAATTATGCTCGGAACCTTTTGCAAGAGGAGACTGCTGTAGCTTGAACAGCTAGTTGACCATTAGCTTTAACTATATATAAAATTATACCTAAAGAGGCATTTGGAGCCCTGCCAAGGAGAAGAAAATTGCATGTTAAGATCAAACGCACATGTGTCATGAAAATGGGCATTCAGACAAATTCAAACCAATACTCACAGCGCCTACTGGATCATTGATTATGATGAGCTTTTCATTTTGACGCTAGCCAGCCTTGCCCCATATAACATTACGTATACTTTTAGGTCCTTGCCTTTGAGGTTATTTCTGGACACCGTCCACTCAATGCAAGTTCACTCGTAGTAAAGGCTCAAGTCATTGCAACCACCGATCCTGAACACTTTGCTTTTAAGCCATAGGCCTTTTACTAAATTATCATTTTTTATGTAACTAATTTGAAAAGAATTTAATAATGTATTAATTTGTATGTTGAATTTGTGTGCTTATTGAATTAAATGATTTCACACAAATAGAATATATTTTATTTAAACTTTCAACTATGTCATACGTATGTCAGCGCCATCTAGTACCCAAATGATCAAACAATCACTCAGCGACACAACTAACCGACTTGTTTGGCAAAAAGGAGGTAGATGTCGCTAACATACATAGTGTGATCAAAATATCCGTTACAAAGTGACCTACTTTGTTGTGGCGGATGATTTTGCGCATCACCGTGGTTGAATCAGCAGGCCGCGCCGCGGACATCACCGGTGTATAATGCAACGCCGGCAAACTCGGGTTCAAACACCGATGTTACCATGCGAACTGCAAGCTCTAGACGCGTAAATTATACGAATAATGACTCACTTATGACATACGATAATAATGAACAAAATACTTGCGATTATGAACCGCAAGCAAACACGTCGTATGAAACTGAACAGATTGAAAATTTTCACCTGAGAGCCTCATACAGAGAGAAAAAATAGTTTTAAATTGTACCAATTATCGTTCCTTGCCTTACATTGTAATTTCAGAGCTAGGTAATGCAGTTTTTATGTTAAGACTCTTTTTTTTTTTTTTTTTTTTTTTATTTGTAATGGGTTTGCTCTTGACTCTAGTCTAGGTCATAGGTGACAGAGACAGAATCTACGATGGAGTGAGCTTACCCAGAAGTAGCCTGTTCACTCTAACTTTGAAGAGATTCGGGTTGAATGCGTTCGGAAACACAGACGCAGGCAGTGAGTTCCACTCATTCGCTGTGCGCATTATAAAGGATGTTTGGAAGCGCTTGGTTCGAATTGGTGGAATGGCAACAAGGTAAGGATGATAACTTGCAGTGCGTCTAGATGTCCGATGGTAGAAGGGGGCTGGTGGGATGAGGTCGTGGAGTTCCTGAGCACACTCACCGAAGTACAGTCTGTAGAAGACCGACAAGCAGGCAACTTTGCGGCGATGAGCCAAGCTGTGAAGCTTGGCGTCCACCAGTTCCACGTTGCCAATGAGCCTCTTGGCTCTGCGTTCCACTGAGTCAAGCGCGGCAAGCTGATACTTAGCTGAACCATCCCAAAGGTGGCTGCAATACTCCATGCAGGATCGGACTTGTGCTTTGTATAGGGTTAAAAGCTGTCCAGGCGTAAAGTATCGCTTCACTTTATTTAGGATGCCCAGTTTTTTGGCCGCGATTTGGGCTTTGTTCTCAATGGAGGAGCCGAAGTTGAGACTGGATGTCAACTCCATGCCTAGGAGCTCGAGCCGATCAGTCACAGGAACAGACGCACCCCGAAAAGTAGGCGTTTGATCGAACAGACTCCTTTTGGCGGTAAAAAGACACGCCTGTGTTTTGGTGGCGTTAAAAGAGACCAGATTGTCATCACCCCACTGGGAGACAAGGCTTAAGGTCAAATCTGTCCGCTCAACCATAGCCTCCCTCAAGGAACGAACTTCATCCATGCTGGTTTTTGCGCTGGACAAGTATCTCTCTGAAACAGTACTGTCATCTGCGTACCCAACAATACCAGGCTTAAGTAGGTCATTGATGTGCAGCAGGAAAAGAGTTGCAGAGAGAACAGACCCCTGAGGAACTCCGGCATCAATAGCCATAAGGTCTGAGGAGCAGCCGTCAATGACTACTCGGATCGACCGTTCGCTAAGGAAGTCTGATATCCAGCTACAAAAACCAGCGGGGATGCCATAAGCAGGAAGCTTACTGAGCAGACTCGCGTGCCAGACCCTGTCGAAGGCCTTCGAGATATCAAGCGATACAGCAAGTGCTTCGCCGTGCCTCTCGATGGCTTCGCCCCAGCAGTGCGTGACATACACAAGAAGATCGCCAGTTGACCGTCCCCGGCGAAAGCCATATTGACGGTCACTGAGGAGATTGTTGTCTTCAAGGTAGGTCAGCAACTTTCTGTTCAGTACCCTTTCCATAACTTTGCACAGAATAGAGGTAATGGCGATCGGACGGTAATTGGCAGGGTCTGCACGATTGCCTTTTTTGGGCACTGGTTGCACATTTGCAAGCTTCCAGGATTTCGGCACCGTCCCTTTTACAAGAGAGAGGCGGAACAAGCGAGTCAACACAGGAGACAGTTCTGGCGCACACTGCCTCAGCACTCTCGCTGGAATGCCGTCAGGTCCGCTGGCCTTGTTCACGTCTAGACTGCACAATACTCTCCGGACCTCTTTAGTGTGCACAGCGATCTCCGGCATCGAAGAGTCACAATGAGGTACAGTAGGTGGTTGCTTGGAGCCAGCGTCCAGGCGTGAATTGCTAGCAAAAAGAGATGCAAATAAATTTGCTTTGTCACTTGCAGAGTGAGCCAGCGACCCATCAGGTTTCAGCATCGGAGGTAAAGTGGGCCGACAGAAATTCGTTTCAACCGCTTTAGACAGGGACCAAAACTGTTTACTACCCGGAGGGTGCGATGCCAGCTTGGCCCCAATACGTCCAATATGGTCAAAACGTGCCCGACGCAGAACCCGCTTGCAGAACTTGGCGGCAGAATTAAAGGCTCTTTTCCTCGCGCGAACCCTACGCGCTCTAACTTTGCGGTCGCGGGCCCCGACCCAGGCTTGGTAAGCAGACTCTTTTCGGGCCTCAGCATGGGCGCATTCTGCATTATACCAAGGTCGGGATTTGTGACCGAGCGAAATGTCGGAGAATGGAATAAAATATTCCATTCCCTGCCGAATCACATCCGCAACCGCGTCTGCACAGCTCGAGGGGCTACCCGAGGAGAAGCACACATGACATGCCGCCAAGGATAAGACGCAAAAAAGTGCCGCATCTCGTCCCAGTCTGCTGACTCATATCGCCATACTCGCCTCGTGCCTCTAGGGCTCTCATCTGGAGGGGAGCAAGTCGAAACGGATTTCACCAGACAATGGTCAGACGATCCCAGCGGGGCTGAGACCGACACCGAATGACTGTCCGGATCAGTAGTCAGTAGAAGATCTAAGCAGTTGGGTGTATGGCCGTCAACATCCGGTACCCGCGTTGCCACATTCACCAGCTGGGTTAGATCTAGCGATAGAGAAAACTTGCGCGCCTCTAACCCGGCATGGTCAGTTTTCTGGTATGGGTACAACCATTCTTTATGATGGGCGTTAAAGTCCCCCAGAAAATTAAGCTTCGCTGTTGGGTACCGTTGCTGGGCTATGTCAGCCGACTCCACGAGGCAATTAAAAAGCGCTGTCGTCTCATGGTCACCTGAGTGCGATCGGTAGACGCCGATGTAAAGAGACTTCTCCACGCCAGTGTCCACAAGTAGCCATATGGCAGAAAAGCCCGATTTCTCAAAGCAACGGAGACGACGACAACAAATGTCATCGCGGACGTACACACAGACCCCAGCTTGCTTCTTGAATTTGTGTTCAAGAGAGTAACCCGGGTAGTTGAGGTACGCCACGTCCGACGGGGTTGTTATCTTCGTCTCCGTTAGAAAAAACAGGTGCGGCTTCTCGGCCTCGAGGTGGTGGTGGACCGGATCGAGATTAGAGTGCAACCCCCTGATGTTAGTGAGGTGCACTTTTAGTGGGAGGAAGTGCAGCCGTTGTTTCACCTTATTCTTATTTTTTCTGGTCATTGTGTTAGAGTATGGTGGGGAAGAAGTCGAACTGTCGAGGCGCTGCTCAGTGAACCAAGTGGAAAACTGGAGCTAACCCAACCTATGGGGAACTCATTTGGAGACTGCGGGGACGCCCGAACCCCCCCGGATATGGCCACCGGGTCCTCCCATCCAGTCGCCAGCTGGCACGGTGGAGCATACCGGGATTTTTCGCGAGTTGGCGGGGCAGCCTTTGGCACGTGGCTGGCGTGCTACTTGGGCCCCCTACTGACTGCGGTCGGCCAACGGCTGGCACCGTGCTTCGGATCCCGCTACCCTCCAAAATGAGTTACCCGGCCAGTTTTGCCCAGAGACCAAGACCGGTTCTGAACAGCGCAACTGACATCCTCCTTCTCCCCCAAAGGCACTGGCAGTCCCACACACCGGCGGAACACAGCAAGCTGCTTGGCGCCGGACTCCGGTGGGATGGTGGTCGCGAGCCAGGCGGCCCCTTGCGGAGCCTACCACCGCTTAAGTGGGATCGTTCAGCCGTACCACAGGCAAGCCTGTGGTGCCGTTGCCCGGGATGGACCGCTAGGAGGTAGATCCCATACCCACCCCAAAACTCTGGTAGTTCTAGATAATTTATAGGTCGGCTGTAAGGCAGCTTTTCCTTACCCAACCGGCTAACTCGTGGGTAGCAAGTAGCTTGAGACAATTGCAGGGATTAACTCACATGAGGCTGACTGAAGTAAAACACACTTAAGTTTGGTCAACTAATTTAATTCTTCAAGCACACGTTCCATCAATACAATAAATTGAGGTTACAAAGTATGAACCACTCACTTTCTGAAGGATTACCCACAATATTCAATGCTGGAGACATGATTCCTCAAACAGCATCGTTCTCTGTGTAGCTGTCCGTAAGCTTGCTGTATATCAGATGATGACAATTATGCTCGGAACCCTTTGCAAGAGGAGACTGCTGTAGCTTGAACAGCTAGTTGACCATTAGCTTTAACTATATATAAAATTATACCTAAAGAGGCATTTGGAGCCAGCGCCTACATCATTGATTATGATGAGCTTTTCATTTTGACGCTAGCCAGCCTTGCCCCATATAGCATTACGTATACTTTTAGGTCCTTGCCTTTGAGGTTATTTCTGGACACCGTCCTCTCAATGCAAGTTCACTCGTAGTAAAAAAAAAGCTCAGGTCATCGCAACTACAGGCCTTGAATACTTTGCTTTTGAGCCATAGGCCTTTTACTAAATTATCATTTTTTGTAACCAATGTGAAAAGACTTTACAATTAATTATTCTATGTATTGAATTTGTGTGTTTGTTGTATTAAATGATTTCACACAAATAAGATATATATTTTATTATTAACATTTTAAATAGTGTCAAACATACATCAACGCCATCTGGTGACATGATACTCAACTTGGGACACTTCAATATCGAACATGTGTCTGACGGATGACGCCAGATGTTGCTAATATATGCACTGGCAATTTTTACCCGTTACACGGCGTGTCACTTACCATTATTTAAAAAATGCTATCTACAAAGAACCTTTCGAGGTAGTCAGTACTCATGGTGTGAGTGTGCATACAGAAGTTGTCTTAACTCCCTTGCCTAAAATATTTAAAAATTCCGAAGGTCATAAGTTTTACGCTTACGATGTTGACAATAACTATGACGGTTTATTGAGCAGTAATTTATTAAAGCAATTAGAGGCAAAAATTGATTATCAAACACTAACTTTATGTACGAAGAATACTGATATACCTTTTGTTTATTCTTCAGCGCTAAAAGATACTTATATTTTACCGCCACGTAGTGAGTTAAGGGTGAAACTGCCCGTAAATTTAACTAATGGCGAGGTTATTTTAGATTTTAAAGAATTAACTCAAGGAATTCGAATGCCCTGTGCGTTAGTTAACTGTGTAAATGGTTATGCATATACGGTTATTCAGAACTGCAAGGACATATAAATGACCCTCAAAGACACTAAACCCTTTCAGGTAGAACCTTACAATCACCGAGAGATCGTGGTTAACAAATTAAGCGACAGAGACAGAATGGATGAGTTATTATTAAACAACTTAAAAAAATTAAGGCTAGATCATACGAATGAGGAGGAAAGAACGATGATTAAGAATATTTGTAAGGAATATAAGGATATTTTTATTGTGAGAACATACCGTTGTCTTTTACTAATGAAGTAAAACATAAAATTAAAACGGTAAACGAAGATCCCATTAATGTAAAAGCCTATAGGTTGCCACCCGCTCAAACAGACGAGATTAGGCGCCAAGTGGATAAAATGCTAAAGGACGATGTAATCCGAGAATCAAATTCTCCTTGGAGTGCACCAGTCCATCTTGTTCCAAAAAAAATAGATGCCTCTGGACAACAAAAGTGGAGGATGGTAGTAGTTTATAGACGTCTGAATGAGATAACTGTGGCAAATATCAATGATCTTTTTGATAAACTAGGAAGGAGTATGTATTTTTCCACCTTAGATCTTGCGTCTGGCTATCATCAATTACAAATCCAGAAAGAAGACAGACAAAAAACTGCTTTTTCAACACCATTCGGCTTATACGAATTCAACAGAATGCCTTTTGGTTTGAAAACAGCGCCTGCCACATTTCAACGTGCAATGGATAACGTCCTCAGAGGTCTGCAAGGTTTGCATTGCCTTGTGTACCTTGATGACGTCATCATATTCTCTACCAGTTTACAAGAACATATGGAGAAACTACGAGAAATTTTCGAGCGATTTCGAAAAACTAACTTAAAAGTCCAACTTGATAAATCCGAGTTTTTGAGAAAGGAAGTAATTATAAATGATAAATGACAAAATAGAGGCTATTCTGAAATACCCTTTGCCCAAAACAATTACAGAAATTAAGAGTTTCCTAGGATTAATTGGTTATTATAGGAAGTTTATCAAAGATTTTTATAAGATAACCGCACCTCTCACAGCATGCCTGAAGAAGGGAAGAAAGATTGAGATAAATGATGAATATAAAAAAAGTTTTGAAACATGTAAAGAGTTGCTGACACATGCACCTTTGTTACAATTCCCCGATTTCACAAAACCATTTATTCTTACAACGGACGCTTCAAACGTTGCGGAGGGTAGGAGCAGTACTTTCTCAAGGTACTATAGGATCAGACAAACCGATTGCATTTGCCAGTAGAAAACTAAGCGATACAGATTTGCTGTGTGTAATTATTACCTAATTGTTTGACTAGCTTGATGGTTTGGTAATTGCTGGTTTACCTGCTGGACATGGGTCTAGGGTTCAATCTCTGGACAGCATGTAGTGGTATCCTATTGCATGGAGCTTGGCCTTGGTTGGTGAGTTAAGGGTTCGCTGTACACCTCTGCTTGCAGACATCGGTTGGTGAGTGCAGACACGTTATTTGTGTTACGGAATTGTCTTTATGTAAAGATATTCGAATGTGTCATTACATAATATAGTGGTTAGTGCTTCAGTGATAGTATTTCAGAAATCTTGTAATTTTTTCATATTTTGTTTTTAAGTGGTTATGTTGTTCATTAATTTTATTGCCGTTTTGATGGCGCAGTGGCTGAGCCACTGGCTGGATGCCGCGCTGTGTGTCGCGAGTTCCGTTCTCATGTTGAGTAGATATTTGCGTGGCCTGCAAATGGTAGTTCTGGGTCTGACTGTTCGTGAGTGTTGATTTAATATCATCATCTGCCTAGTCTTTTCCCAACTATATTGGGGTCGGCTTCCAGTCTTACCGGATTCAGCTAAGTACCAGTGTTTTACATGGAGCGACTGCCTATCTGAGTGTTGATTTAATATCTGAGGATAAAAATAATCGAAATTGTGATAGTGCCGCAGAGAGACTACTATTGTTATAGTGAAAGTTGATGGTTTGACATTATGAGTTGTAGAAAGGTGCTTCACCACTGAAAGCAGTCCAGTCGTAGAGCTGCAGTCCAGTTGCTGTCCAGGCAAAAGGTGTACGGCTGCTTAAGTGGTGGCATCTGGGTGGGAGCCTGGTGCCTCCGGTGCTTTGGTGACCTGTTGTTTGGTGTATGTGGCATAGTATGGTGTGTTAAGCATTTGGAAGGTATTTGGCACCCTTGGTGCTTCGAGATCGACCTGACGGCTGTTGCGAGCCAGGGGCCGTACGTTAGGTAGGTCAGTGGGTGGTCGAAGGGGCCCAGCACGCCCGGTCCACGCCACGCATTTTACAGGTGGATGGTCGAAGAGGCCCAGCCCGCCCGGTCCATGCCATGCTGTTAGTAGGTGGGTGGTCAAAGAGGCCCAGTACGCCCGGTCCACGCCACGCTTTGTCCAGGTGGATGGTCGAACGGGCCCAGTACGCCCGGTCCACGCCACGCGTTGTCCAGGTCGATGGTCGAAGGGGCCCAGTACGCCCGGTCCATGCAACGCTGTGAATTGTTGGTTGGTCATGGTATAATGAGTTCTAGATTGGTAGAAATGGCCCAGTGCGCCCAGTACTTTGCGTGGTATGATGAGTCGTTGGTTGGTTGAAAAGGGCCTTGTGTGCCCGTTCCACACATGATAAGATGAGTTGTTGGTTGATCTAAAGGATCTTGTGCGCCTGGTCTACACCGTATGGTATCGCAGAGTATGCATGTCAGAAATGGACGAGCGGATCCAAATGGAACGTTATTTTCTTTGGTGTGTGAGATATCGTCGTACTCGTATCTAAAGATAATGGGCCAATATAAGGATTGCTATATGCTCGCGGCATCGCTATAGTCAGGAGGCCGTGTCGGCACTTTTAAAGATTTCTTTCTAATGAGAGCTATGGTTTCGATTTTTCGAATGACACTCATAGATGTCAACTTGACATAACTCCAACACTAGTTTTTGGCGCGAACAAGAGGAGATCTCTAAGTAGTCTGGGAGACAAAGATGAGATGACTACTGTGAGATCAAGGCAGAAAATGGCGTTTTGGATTAATTTGTAATAAAACTGGACTTATGGAGAAATACAGTGAAAGTGACCGATTGTTCGTGTAGATCAAACTACGTGACTTACTCGGTGGAATTTTTTTTATTGGGACAATCCCACCGCACTATTCCCAAACCACTGCAACTCCTGAAAGCCAGAATCAACAGTGGCGACCACCAGAAAAGCGCCGAGGCAATGAAGCTCGACGAAGTCCCGGAGAATGAATTTAACTGTCTTGGATCCCGCAACGAAATTAATCAGAAAATAATAACGGAGGAGTAGGAAAAAATACAAATTTCCACTTCCCTCCATATCAAGCAGGAGACAGAACAAACAAGGCCAATAGGCACAAAGGGTCGTTTACAACTGGGATAAGCCCAGTTGCCTAGCACCACGGATAAAAATTTGCATTAATATTAAGGGGTCCTACATTGTGAGCTGCTATATTTGTTTCCAATAATAGGTATGGCAAAAATGCTTGAACGCACGGAAATTTGTTCTAGTTTCCACAAGGTCCGTATAGTAAACAACACCAGATGCAGCCTGTACATTATTCAACATAAAATTGCGCTCATTCTGCCAAAGAATACACTCCCATAAGATATGATGTGCAGATTGTACATATTCGCAGTCAGACGTAGAACACTGACATAAAGGTGAGGCAACGAGCTTGAAGGAAAATAATTTACTCTTAAAGTTACCATGCCCTGTGAGAAATTGGGCAACACAGTGATCCACCTCCAGCCACGTTCTGGCCAGCCGCACGCGAACGGATGGAAAGAATTGGTGGAGGTGTCGGCCCTTGATGGAATTATCCCACCTACATTGCCATTCGGATAAAAGTTCCTCCCAGACGTCAATATGTGGTTTAAATAACCTAGAGATTTTCTCACGGTCACACCGAGTTAAAAAGTCCGCGTCCAAGGTCTCTCGTGCGGAATAGTACATTGCAGCGCGTCGCTGCACTTCAAGGTCGACCGGAAGTACGCCAGCAAGTACCGGTAAGGCCTCAGTACTAACCGTCCTGTATGCTTTGCATAAGAATATCAAAGCCAAACGCTGGCTTTGAAGTAATTTACGTCGTACCGCCCCTATTGTGGCCCTATCAGCCCAAACAGGCGCACCATAGCACATACAACCCAAGTAAGTAGCCCCATAAATAGTCTTTAAGGTTAAAAAAGACAGACCCCACGTAGATTTAGATATTCTCGTTAAGGCATAGAAGTTCTTTTTTGCTTTTTCACCGACTATTTTAATATGATCTATAAATGCAAAATTCCTCTCTAACACTAGACCAAGATAGCACACGGACTGCTTCCTTTTTACGGGAACGTTATTAAATTTTATAGTAGGACACGATTTGAGATTACCTTTCAAAATGAGCTGATAAGTTTTGTGCGGAGCAAAGGTCAGGCGGTTTCGATCACCCCACTGAGATATTAATCGTAGGCAAGTGTCAGCCAAGTTCTCGAGTCCAGCTCGAGTACTTGATTGAATGAGCAGAAGACCGTCGTCCGCGTAACCGGTTAATGAACAGCCGCTTGGAAGCGGAATCGCGAGGAAATCATCAAAGCCTAAGTTCCATAAAGGTGGACCAATAACCGAACCCTGAGGACATCCCATGGTGAGAGACTTCGACATGGAATGATGACCGAGTTTAAGTTTCGCGGAACCATTTAAAAAGTAAGAGTAAACTAAATTGTATATATTTCTATAGCAGCCCCGAGTTTTCATTTTAAGTAATAGCATTGGCCACCATGCGTTATCAAAGGCCCCAGAAATATCTAGAAAAATCCCAATTACGTACTTATGTTCAGATGTATTAACAATTTTCCTAACAGTAAGGGCCGCGTCTACGGTAGATTTTCCCATAGTGAAACCGAATTGATTGTTATGAAACTTTGGTCCGTCCGGTAGCAAACGTGGAACGATAAGGCGCTCCAGGAGTTTGCCCAAAGATGGAAGTAATGTTATGGGCCGGTATGACTTTGGGTCGTCCGGGGGTTTGTCGCCACTTTTCGGGATGATTCGTATAAATCCACGTCGCCAAATACGAGGAAATACGCCCTCTGCAATACAACGGTTGTAAACGGTTAAAATAGCATCACCGGCTGTTTTACACGCTTCTATAATCATCCGATTAGATATTTTATCTTCACCTGACGACTTGTTGAGTGGTAACCTCTTGACAACGTTAATAAATTCGTTAGTGGATGGAAGGTCTGACGCTGGTGATTCAGGTGGTACAGCTGCCCACGCTCTGATCTGTTGATGGTAGTCGTTGTCATTAGAAAGTAAGTCATCAGGTATAAGAGTGTTCAGCAAAGCTTCAGTTGTCTCCTCAATACCGGCGGTGTGCCTATTATTTACTTTAATGTTCTGAACAAACGCGAGGTCGACTGATCGATTGGCTTTAAACTCATGATATAAAGGAGACCACGGACCCTCCTTATCTAATTTTTCTACTATTTTACGCAATAAATTACCCTTAGATTTTTCTACCGATGCTCTGTAGCGGGACCTGGCAACTCTAAAAGCATTCAACGCAATGGAAAGAGGGTCACCGGTGACCTTACGTTTTTTAAGCTTGTTAAGATGTTTACGCGCTCGGCGATAACCCTTACGCTGTTCAGTTAGGTAGTCACACCACCAATCGCATCTACGTACATTGGTCATAGATCCACGACCAATGGCAATGTCAGCACAGTAAGTAAAGGTGTCTGACATAATTTCAGCACTTTCCTCAGCTGACAGCCCATCACGAGTGAAATCTTTGGCGTGAGACGCAAGAAGCGAGCTAAAGAATTCCCAATTCGCACCCTTACATTTATACCTAAAGTTACCAATTGCATGTGTCGTACCCTGAGTAAAAACCGGAACAAATTCGTACACGATCAAGCGATGATCACTACAAGACGCGTCCGGTAGGACACGCCACCTATCCAAGCGTACGTCTGCACTAGACAGTGTGACGTCAATACAAGATTCGCCCATTTGGCTGCAAAACGTTGGTGGTGCGTCAGGGGTATTATGAATAGTCAGATTCATTTCAGCAATGAAATCTTCAACAGCGCAGCGTCGATCATAATCCGTAGACCGAACTTTGCCATACCATAAACTCGAAGACGCATTAACATCAGCGCCAATGATAACTTTGCAGCCCGCGAGCGACTGCAAGACGTGACGGAGATTATGTATATGAGGAGCAACAGGGTCTGAATATTGAAAGTAGCAGCTCACAACGTAAACTTTAAAAGAAGACGATGAGACCTCCGCAACGGCACAATGGGGTGTCATAAGGTTACGCAAAGACGTTACTGTGAAGTTAGAAGAACGGGCCACGTAAATTCCGGCTCCTGCTTTGCCATCCAACTGTACTACTTTGTGCCGTAAACACGCGTTTTGATATTGTTCTTGAACAAGCACTATATCTAAGTTATAATCTATAATAAGTTTGTCTAGTTCAGAAGTCGCCACCCTATCGTTGTGGAGATTTAATTGTCCTATGGTTAATCTATCCATTATTTTAGTAGTTGGTGTTGAGGATAAGTTGTTCGAGCTTAAGTTTATAAGTTGCACACTCGTGCGATCCACAGCGATGGTCATATGATTTCTTGGAACGTTTACAAGCAACGCAAGACGGTGTATAATTTAAATTATCCTTATGCGGGCAGTCTTTGGTTTCATGTGCCTCAGAGCAATTAGCGCAGGTAGGTGATTTAATAGTGCAGTGTTTCTTAACATGACCGAACTGTTGACAATGTGCACAACGTACTATCTCGACATCATCAATGAAACGGCAAGTCGCCCAATCAATAAACAGTTTATCCTTAGTCGAGACTAAATGTTTCCGGACCGCGGACTCGAGTTCAATGCCTATCCATTTCCGACCGTTGTCTAGCGAACGCCTACGTATAATTTTTGTTGATTTAATAAAGTCGGCTTCATTTAATGGCAACTCGTCTTTAATGTTTTGACAGTACAATGCATGCAAAAAGGCAGTGTCCTCCATTGACGACGGGACGTCTTTAACCAAAATACGAGGCCTACGGCCTTTCGGTTTCTCAAGTCGTAAGCCAGCGGACCTAATGGCATCGACCGATTGCAATTTTTTGATTTGGTAATCGTTTGAAACACGTAACACGACGCCAGATTTCGCAGCTTTTTTGACACCTACAATTTGAAAGCCATCACTAGGATTTATAGCTTTCATGAGCGCTTGTTTAGTCGCGGAAGACGTTGCGTAATCAGTTGATCGCTCATCAGTGGGGTAGGCCACAAGACACGGAAGCTTGGCACGTGAATCCACCACGGGTACGACTTTAGGTAAACGAAGCTTTAATTTATCAGCATATGACATATTATTGACATCAGACTTGGCAATATCGACACCGGAATTATGTTTCATTTTATCCAATTCGCGTTCAGTATTGGCCAACTTAGTCTCGTTAGCGGATGATTTTATGGCTAGCAATGAGACAATAGCCGTTACGCGCTGAGTCATATCCATAATAGCGGATTTGTTAGCAACATTCATCCGGGACCCTTGGTCATTGACAAGGTCGTTAATTTTGGTCAGATACGCAGACGCCTGAGAAACCAAATCACAATAGTCGTCATTGCATGCGTTAGTGACATTTAATATCGGCGAGCTTACAATTGACTCTGATGTCTGCATTCGCTTTGATCTGTCTTCGGGTGAAATATATGAAGGAGACATTTCACTAAATAAGCGTTTTGCATTAGCGGAGGTCGTCGGCGACCTTGGTTTATTATTTCGGCGGAATAATATTTCTCCACCACGATCAGGCGGGTCATCATTATTAGACAACATAATTAAATATGGAAATTAAACGAACAAGCGTGAAAAAAAAAAGAAAGAATAACGGACGATACAATTATTTCGATATACCCGCACGTCAAGAAAAGTAAATGTACTCACCGATAGCTGACTAAATTTACTGATTACAAGTAAAAAACGGATGTATACGTTTAAAAACTTACGATATCAGCACTTATCACAACACAAAACAATTTTTTAAGCAACTCACAAGCCGGAAATAAATTACGGAACACAACAATCGCAATTTCAAATAGAGAGCGAACAGATCACCGCCAACCAAAGCGAGCGCGCGGAGGGAAGTGAAGACTCGGTGGAATGTCGTCTTACGTTATTCGCCAATACATAACGTGATCAGTTGTGACTCTACATACAAGCAAAAAAGTTGGTTTGCTTAACATCTAGCCCGAAAGAACCCATGCAATAATAGCTTTTCTTGACAAATACACAGTATTCGCTAAATACTTTTTTTTTAAATTTCTAAAAACGCACAACTGAATTTTAAAATTTTAGGCCGAAAAGCAATATACGAACCTGAACCATGCAACTCACGAGTCAAGCTGCTATACCGCCGCGCCATTCTGACACTGCACTTAGTTGTGAAATTCATAGATCTGTTTATAAATCATCCATCACATTATTCATGTCGGCCGTGACGTTTATAAAATGTTATAAAAAATAGATTATGAAGAAGATTATACAAAAATACAAAATACAAAATCGTTTATTGTCACAATTAGCATATTTTACATTAAGACGTGTTTGGAGCCTCCCTTTAAGCAAACAATGCCTGTATTAGGAGACTCCGATCTTTCATAACGTTGCCGTGTTTACTTATACTAACTGTGAGTTACTATAAAATAATGTAATGTGATGTGACATTTAAGATTATTTAATTAAAATTTTGTTGTTCATTAATTGAATATCAAAAAAAATATTTAATTATAGGTGTAGGGTAGGTGTAGGGTAGGTGTAGGGTAGGTGTAGGGTAGGTGTAGGGTAGGTGTAGGGTAGGTGTAGGGTAGGTGTAGGGTAGGTGTAGGGTAGGTGTAGGGTAGGTGTAGGGTAGGTGTAGGGTAGGTGTAGGGTAGGTGTAGGGTAGGTGTAGGGTAGGTGTAGGGTAGGTGTAGGGTAGGTGTAGGGTAGGTGTAGGGTAGGTGTAGGGTAGGTGTAGGGTAGGTGTAGGGTAGGTGTAGGGTAGGTGTAGGGTAGGTGTAGGGTAGGTGTAGGGTAGGTGTAGGGTAGGTGTAGGGTAGGTGTAGGGTAGGTGTAGGGTAGGTGTAGGGTAGGTGTAGGGTAGGTGTAGGGTAGGTGTAGGGTAGGTGTAGGGTAGGTGTAGGGTAGGTGTAGGGTAGGTGTAGGGTAGGTGTAGGGTAGGTGTAGGGTAGGTGTAGGGTAGGTGTAGGGTAGGTGTAGGGTAGGTGTAGGGTAGGTGTAGGGTAGGTGTAGGGTAGGTGTAGGGTAGGTGTAGGGTAGGTGTAGGGTAGGTGTAGGGTAGGTGTAGGGTAGGTGTAGGGTAGGTGTAGGGTAGGTGTAGGGTAGGTGTAGGGTAGGTGTAGGGTAGGTGTAGGGTAGGTGTAGGGTAGGTGTAGGGTAGGTGTAGGGTTGGTGTAGGGTAGGTGTAGGGTAGGTGTAGGGTAGGTGTAGGGTAGGTGTAGGGTAGGTGTAGGGTAGGTGTAGGGTAGGTGTAGGGTAGGTGTAGGGTAGGTGTAGGGTAGGTGTAGGGTAGGTGTAGGGTAGGTGTAAGGTAGGTGTAGGGTGCTAGTGCCGTCGTCTAGTGTAACCTTAAAGAACAGAAATTCTAAGTTTCAAGTAATTTTGATGATAAACAATTTATTTTTCTTACAAACTTTAAAACCCGCTTTTACCCATTTAAGACACAGAAGATTTTTTTATTTATATTTAGAGGAGAATACCATATTTCATTCATTTCAAATAAAAAATGACAGAGTTACATACAAACTTTCATCCCTTACTTAACTCCCTTAGGGGTTCAATTTCGAAAAATCCTTCATCTTTCCTTGTTTACTTTATAAAGGAAACCTCTGTGCAAAATTTCAGCTTTTTAGGTCCAAGGACTTGGGCTGGGCGTTGATGAGTCAGTCAGTCAGTCACTTTTTATTTATATAGATACCATAAGAATAATAAATAATACTGTTCTGTTTTATTTTGTTCCCGATACCGGTGGGCTACTATTTTTGTATTTTTAAATGTTGTTTTTTTTTGTGTTTTATAAAATATTTAAAAATGTAACAAATAAGAAAGAAATTAAATAAAGCACATAATAAATAATCTCCTTTATTTTGAAAGATCGCCATTTAAACACCTGAATTATTATTATTTTTTAAATTAATAATAGTATATACGTATTAATATTTATTTTTATTAAACCTACTTCCACTCTATAGCCAGATAGTGCTGCCTAAATATGCTGATGTTGGTTAGCGCGTGACAATTTTGTATCAATAACGTAAACAATTATTGTTAAATGGGTATCTTGCACGCTTACTTGTGGAATCGATGTCAATAACATAGATTTAGATTTTTTTTGCTACGCAAAGTCATTAACTACAGAAAACTAACTTCATTTTGGTCACATAGATGGCGCGCATACGGCGCACGTAAAAGTCGTAGTATATCCCCCTGCCCATAGATGTCGCTTTATGGACTAGGTTGAACTGTCCACATTTGCGTACCCGTTTAGAGCATACTGGCGTGATGGTATATTATGAAATGGTGTAAACAATAAACAGGTATGCAATTGCAGCAATTCCGAGAGATATGCCGTCATTTTCTTGTATTTTTTTTATTTTGTAATAATAATACAGCGTGTGTTTTATTTTTCCAAAATTAACAGGTTCAATTCCTGGCTAGGAATATTGTTTTTTATAAAATCCAATGCAGCAGTTTTAGTTTTCATCATAATCATCCTCTTGGGTGTTATTCACAATTCCTCATAGCTTCGGATTTGACTTGAAAAAATCATGTATATTTTAATACACTTCTCGTTAATCAATAATTAATTAATTTTAATAATGCCTGTAGAGATATAGTCAGACGGGGGCTCTATTTTGTCAATGAATGGTTATTTACCTTTTGAATCCTCTTGAAAACTAGTGCATAACGCTTTACTTTTAGCAGTGGTGTCTCATCCCATACAAATAAACCGTGCCGACGTTCTATCGCGTTCGGTTCCGTTCCACGGATATAGATGGTGATCTATCTATCGCCGTAGAACGGAACCGAACGCGATCAATTTTCAAAAAATAATCGGTATAATCAGATGAAAAACGCTAGTAACGTCGGCACGGTTTCTTTGTATGAGATGAGGCATCTGTATGCTAGTATTATATTATCTGTGCTTTTAGGTTTAAAATGGCAGTAGTGTATTCAAACCCGTTGCTCTTGCACTCCAGTCGTTAGCCCGTGTAGCGCCTGTAATTCTTATACTGGATGCGTGTAGTAATCTCCTTTAGATACATTTGTATGTATAGTACACATTAACAGATTGATTAGCTCGCAGCAGTCACAGCTGGCTCTGTAACTAACAGGATTGGCACGACACCCGCGGGACATACCTGAAATTGTATTGCTAACTAAGCTGAAAGCCGCAAATAGATTTCTGTTTATAGCATAACGAGACATTACACATTTTGTTCTCAAATGAAGTAAAGTCCGTAGTTTGTATAAAAAGTGGCCAAAGTCGTCTACTCTACCTCGGTACGGGGTAGAGGTATTATTGTTCAGCGTCATCCCATTGCAGTCGTCGATTCGCAATGGTTTAGTGATGTAAAAGTCGTATGCGCGTGTCCATAATGATATATTTACATTATTTACAAAGTTCAAAATATACAGAATGTGCTCAGAATGAGGAGGACGCCGGATCACCGGCGCGCGGCCAGGGCGGCCAGCGCGCTCAGGGCGACGAGCGTGACGTGTGTGTGTGTGCCAGCCAGTGCGGACAGTGCGAGCAGGCGGGCGGGCCGCACCAGGCCCGCGCCCCCAGCCGCCTGGTCGCGCTGCATGGCCTCCGCGCGGTCCTCTGCAACCAATGTACGTGACATACACAATAGCGCCACAAGCTGTTAGCCTTATACCTTGTTTCTGTGAAAAACTACAAATTCATTGCGTGCCACGAAAGATGAGACTTGACCACGCGCTTCCCGAGCTCTGTCCCCCGCCTCTATGACGCGGACGCCCGCTCCCTCCCCGCACTCAGACCTCATTCCGCTAAAGAGTTCTATAATAGACTACTGCGCAAGTCAAACCACGTGGCGTGTCAAATCTCATCTTTCGTGGGAACCGTGATATCTAGTTTCTGTTGCCGCATCACAAATAAAAAAAAATAGAATGAAACAAATATTTAAGTGGGGCTTCCATATAACAAACGTGATCTTTTTGCCGTTTTTTTTGCGATAATGGTACGGAACCCTTCGTGCGCGAGTCCGACTCTCACTTGGCCGGTCTTTTCGGTTCGGTTAACAATCAAACAAAAAAACGGTTCGTCCGTTTGGGAGTTATGATGCTACAGGCATATAACCCTTTATTTTTCGTCTGGGGTTAAGTCGCGCTGGGCGGCGCGACTCCACGCGCGCCGCCCAGCGCGCCGTGTCCAGCGCCACGCCACCGCGCGCGCTCTGCAACACATGCACATTCATACACTATACCATGCAATTGAATATCAAAAAAAAAATTTTATTATAGGTGTAGGGTAGGTGTAGGGTAGGTGTAGGGTAGGTGTAGGGTAGGTGTAGGGTAGGTGTAGGGTAGGTGTAGGGTAGGTGTAGGGTAGGTGTAGGGTAGGTGTAGGGTAGGTGTAGGGTAGGTGTAGGGTAGGTGTAGGGTAGGTGTAGGGTAGGTGTAGGGTAGGTGTAGGGTAGGTGTAGGGTAGGTGTAGGGTAGGTGTAGGGTAGGTGTAGGGTAGGTGTAGGGTAGGTGTAGGGTAGGTGTAGGGTAGGTGTAGGGTAGGTGTAGGGTAGGTGTAGGGTAGGTGTAGGGTAGGTGTAGGGTAGGTGTAGGGTAGGTGTAGGGTAGGTGTAGGGTAGGTGTAGGGTAGGTGTAGGGTAGGTGTAGGGTAGGTGTAGGGTAGGTGTAGGGTAGGTGTAGGGTAGGTGTAGGGTAGGTGTAGGGTAGGTGTAGGGTAGGTGTAGGGTAGGTGTAGGGTAGGTGTAGGGTAGGTGTAGGGTAGGTGTAGGGTAGGTGTAGGGTAGGTGTAGGGTAGGTGTAGGGTAGGTGTAGGGTAGGTGTAGGGTAGGTGTAGGGTAGGTGTAGGGTAGGTGTAGGGTAGGTGTAGGGTAGGTGTAGGGTAGGTGTAGGGTAGGTGTAGGGTAGGTGTAGGGTAGGTGTAGGGTAGGTGTAGGGTAGGTGTAGGGTAGGTGTAAGGTAGGTGTAGGGTGTTAAAGAACAGAAATTCTAAGTTTCAAGTAATTTTGATGATAAACAATTTATTTTTCTTACAAACTTTAAAACCCGCTTTTACCCATTTAAGACACAGAAGATTTTTTTATTTATATTTAGAGGAGAATACCATATTTCATTCATTTCAAATAAAAAATGACAGAGTTACATACAAACTTTCATCCCTTACTTAACTCCCTTAGGGGTTCAATTTCGAAAAATCCTTCATCTTTCCTTGTTTACTTTATAAAGGAAACCTCTGTGCAAAATTTCAGCTTTTTAGGTCCAAGGACTTGGGCTGGGCGTTGATGAGTCAGTCAGTCAGTCACTTTTTATTTATATAGATACCATAAGAATAATAAATAATACTGTTCTGTTTTATTTTGTTCCCGATACCGGTGGGCTACTATTTTTGTATTTTTAAATGTTGTTTTTTTTTGTGTTTTATAAAATATTTAAAAATGTAACAAATAAGAAAGAAATTAAATAAAGCACATAATAAATAATCTCCTTTATTTTGAAAGATCGCCATTTAAACACCTGAATTATTATTATTTTTTAAATTAATAATAGTATATACGTATTAATATTTATTTTTATTAAACCTACTTCCACTCTATAGCCAGATAGTGCTGCCTAAATATGCTGATGTTGGTTAGCGCGTGACAATTTTGTATCAATAACGTAAACAATTATTGTTAAATGGGTATCTTGCACGCTTACTTGTGGAATCGATGTCAATAACATAGATTTAGATTTTTTTTGCTACGCAAAGTCATTAACTACAGAAAACTAACTTCATTTTGGTCACATAGATGGCGCGCATACGGCGCACGTAAAAGTCGTAGTATATCCCCCTGCCCATAGATGTCGCTTTATGGACTAGGTCGAACTGTCCACATTTGCGTACCCGTTTAGAGCATACTGGCGTGATGGTATATTATGAAATGGTGTAAACAATAAACAGGTATGCAATTGCAGCAATTCCGAGAGATATGCCGTCATTTTCTTGTATTTTTTTTATTTTGTAATAATAATACAGCGTGTGTTTTATTTTTCCAAAATTAACAGGTTCAATTCCTGGCTAGGAATATTGTTTTTTATAAAATCCAATGCAGCAGTTTTAGTTTTCATCATAATCATCCTCTTGGGTGTTATTCACAATTCCTCATAGCTTCGGATTTGACTTGAAAAAATCATGTATATTTTAATACACTTCTCGTTAATCAATAATTAATTAATTTTAATAATGCCTGTAGAGATATAGTCAGACGGGGGCTCTATTTTGTCAATGAATGGTTATTTACCTTTTGAATCCTCTTGAAAACTAGTGCATAACGCTTTACTTTTAGCAGTGGTGTCTCATCCCATACAAATAAACCGTGCCGACGTTCTATCGCGTTCGGTTCCGTTCCACGGATATAGATGGTGATCTATCTATCGCCGTAGAACGGAACCGAACGCGATCAATTTTCAAAAAATAATCGGTATAATCAGATGAAAAACGCTAGTAACGTCGGCACGGTTTCTTTGTATGAGATGAGGCATCTGTATGCTAGTATTATATTATCTGTGCTTTTAGGTTTAAAATGGCAGTAGTGTATTCAAACCCGTTGCTCTTGCACTCCAGTCGTTAGCCCGTGTAGCGCCTGTAATTCTTATACTGGATGCGTGTAGTAATCTCCTTTAGATACATTTGTATGTATAGTACACATTAACAGATTGATTAGCTCGCAGCAGTCACAGCTGGCTCTGTAACTAACAGGATTGGCACGACACCCGCGGGACATACCTGAAATTGTATTGCTAACTAAGCTGAAAGCCGCAAATAGATTTCTGTTTATAGCATAACGAGACATTACACATTTTGTTCTCAAATGAAGTAAAGTCCGTAGTTTGTATAAAAAGTGGCCAAAGTCGTCTACTCTACCTCGGTACGGGGTAGAGGTATTATTGTTCAGCGTCATCCCATTGCAGTCGTCGATTCGCAATGGTTTAGTGATGTAAAAGTCGTATGCGCGTGTCCATAATGATATATTTACATTATTTACAAAGTTCAAAATATACAGAATGTGCTCAGAATGAGGAGGACGCCGGATCACCGGCGCGCGGCCAGGGCGGCCAGCGCGCTCAGGGCGACGAGCGTGACGTGTGTGTGTGTGCCAGCCAGTGCGGACAGTGCGAGCAGGCGGGCGGGCCGCACCAGGCCCGCGCCCCCAGCCGCCTGGTCGCGCTGCATGGCCTCCGCGCGGTCCTCTGCAACCAATGTACGTGACATACACAATAGCGCCACAAGCTGTTAGCCTTATACCTTGTTTCTGTGAAAAACTACAAATTCATTGCGTGCCACGAAAGATGAGACTTGACCACGCGCTTCCCGAGCTCTGTCCCCCGCCTCTATGACGCGGACGCCCGCTCCCTCCCCGCACTCAGACCTCATTCCGCTAAAGAGTTCTATAATAGACTACTGCGCAAGTCAAACCACGTGGCGTGTCAAATCTCATCTTTCGTGGGAACCGTGATATCTAGTTTCTGTTGCCACATCACAAATAAAAAAAAATAGAATGAAACAAATATTTAAGTGGGGCTTCCATATAACAAACGTGATCTTTTTGCCGTTTTTTTTGCGATAATGGTACGGAACCCTTCGTGCGCGAGTCCGACTCTCACTTGGCCGGTCTTTTCGGTTCGGTTAACAATCAAACAAAAAAACGGTTCGTCCGTTTGGGAGTTATGATGCTACAGGCATATAACCCTTTATTTTTCGTCTGGGGTTAAGTTACGAGTAAAATACATTATTGCTGAACTAAATATTATATTATTAAAATCATAAAACGAATTCTACAGTCATCTAATTACGTACGGCTGCAGTCGAGGATGCAAATAAAACCGATATAATTTACTTAATGAATTTAATTAAAGTAATTATTACATTTAGATCGGTAAAATTAAGATGCGCGACAATTGCTCGATGTGAGAAACAAGAGTGAATCACTAATACACTTAATCAATATTCATCACTGCTATTGCGCCATCTTCGGTCCCACGCCATCGAATTGCTGAGAAGGCGAATCTCACGGTGCAGAGCGCAATACGGTGTTAGTCATTGTCTTAAGAATTTAGGGTTTCGCAAGTGGCGACATAACATCTCCCTCCACGAGATCGGCAACTATTTGAAAACTCTAGTCGAAAATAGTGTCGATGGCGAAGCTGGATCAATCTCGGTGTTGCAGGTCTCCTTATCCTTAATCTTAATATCGATGCCATCAGTGGCTTTCTGAAGTTGCTTCAATCTACGACGACGAAGTATAATGATGATAACGAGTACACATGCACCGGATAGTAGAATGTATACCGGTATAGTAGTGTGGTATATAGCTTCAGTGTTCGACGACTGCAGCTTTACAGGTTCTTGTAGAACGATTTCAGAGTTACTTGAATGCAAACTGCCAAGGTCAATGGTATCTAGTTTTATCGTTTTCATTGGTAAGTTATACGAATTTTCCTTTATAATCGGTAAGTCCATAATTTTCAATATCTTTCCCTTAGTTTGATCATGACGATTGCTTGCAGTAAATGCTGTAGTTCTTAGCACGCAGCCTTTTGGTATGATGGACAAGTAGCTCCCTTTCAGCATTCTATAATTATCTTCAGAACAGGTTAAACGAACTTTCGTAGGTTTAGGAAAGCTTAGAATGAAGTGTTGGTCGTCTAGTTGCTCCATGGCTTCAGAAAACAGGATGACTGATGTAAATTGACAGGACTCATTAATTTTCTGGTGTAGTATAAGCTGCTGGATACAGTCCGATTGTTTGCCATGGTGGCGACTTAAATTATCCTCGCAAAGGTGACCGTGGCTATACTTCGGACATTCTGTCTCCATGTACAATAGATCTTTTTCGTGAACCGCTATGAAAGGATAAGTTGGAATCAGGACCTTATTGTCATAATTAGGAGCCAGGGATAATTTATATAGGATAAAGTTAGTAGGGTAAAGTATCGGAAATTTTGTAACTATCACTATTTTATTCCCATTGTAATAATATCCTAGTCTAATTATGTCAAAATACTCTCTAAAGCTTATATCTAGAAATTGATCCTTATTATATAACATACCTAATCTATTCATCATGTCCTTAAACATAGCATAGTTAAATATAGAATTATGAATACTTCTAGCTCTAATAAATGCTAACAAATTTTGTAATTTGTCCAGTTCTTTAGACAAATTATCTATGTTGTCTCCCAATATCATTAGTAACTGTGCTAAATGAGCATATTTAATGGTATCTGTTTCATGCCTAACGTTGCTAGCTAAAATAGAATTAATAATTTTCTCGATTTTATCTTGGTTTTCTACTATTTTATCTGTAACGTTTGAGCTACGCGAAACCCACTGCTTACTTAAACTTATTTGGTGATTCATTTCAGCAACTAAATTATTTTCATTTTGTTTTAAGATTGCAATGGCATTATCATATTTTAATGCATCAGTATAATCTAAATTACCCGAAATGCTCTTTATTACTGAACCAAGACCATCTATGAGACCTCTTTTAACACGCTTTACCTCAAGTGTTTCTAACTGTTCCGATATTTCTTCTAATTTTGTACCTAGGTAGTTAACGTGGGGCTCATAGAGAGATCGTGATATATTGCTCAATTGTGGCGTAAGATTTTGCAATTGTTCGTTAACTGTCTCTAAACTATTGCGCATATTATCAAGGTTTATAATTTGGAGGAAGGAGTGGAAATGTGAAATGACTCTTGTGGATCCTAAGTTGAAGGGCAAAATACCTGGTCCATCGTTAAGACTGTCTAGCGTTATCTCGTCTGCTCGGGCCAGGGCCAGGGTCAGGACTAGTAGTATTTTCAGTGTTCTGTAACAAACGAGCACTATTAGGCACCCGTTTTAGGCGTGATTTAGGCACAGAGCCTCTTTTCTTCTTTGTATAGATATGAATAGGCAAATCCGCTAATACCGTATCATGAGTATATCGAGCTGCTAACTTTTGTCTGTGGCATAAAGGATTCCTAATAAAAATTTGTTGCTCTGGTTCATAATTTTTTTCAGGTTCACGATTCTTATTAACATTTTCAGTAATTCCTGTGCGGCGATGAAGTGAAGTATCGTTAAGAATATCGTATACTTTTGACATTCGTTTACAGTGTTCCTGGATATATTGTTGTAAGAGATGTTCTGATAGATTCATATCTAAAGGATCCCGGGGATCAAAATGACCGGTAACTATATCGATAGGCCTACATTTTGTAAAGCTATGTATTGAACTATTATATGCCAATATAGCATAAGTCATAAGATTAGTAATCGATTCTCCTCGGTGTTCTAATTTTAATATACGCAAATGTTCTAGTAGTGTAGAATTTAGTCGTTCTACCATTCCATTTTCATTGGGTGTATTAGGACAGGTTTTATGATGTTGCACTTTATGCAATCTAGTAAATTCAGAGAATATTTGGTTGTTGAATTCCGGACCATTGTCTGTTACAATAGTTAAGGGTACTCCGTGATGAGTAGAAAACTTTAGTAAAGCTTGTACGACACTTATAGCTGTAGCATCTTTCAAGAAGTATGCTTGACCATACTTAGAGAATGCATCTACAATTACAAGATACTTATTCGTTTCAATACTAAGCAGATCTAAATGTACAACCTCAAAAGGCTTTGTAGGTGGAGGTACAATTTGTAACCTTGGTTTAACTGGATTACGATCATATTTAGCTTGCCCGCATATTTGACATTCATTGATATACTTTGTTACATGCTCCTTCATATTTGGCCAATAGCATCTACGCGATAATGCTAGATAACACTCATTGATGCCTCTATGATTGGTTTTCCCTTCATGATATTTCTTTATAATTTCCTGTTGCTTGAAATAATCTTTAACATTTTCTACTTCGGTTTTGGTAAGTACTAATTTCATTGCAGTATTTTTAAAATATTTTTGAATTATAGGTATTATAGAATACATTTCTAATGAAGGATTAATTAAAACACCTGTCTTTACTTTTGGATTAACGTATTCTTTAATTGCGCTAATAACGTCTTGTTCTAAATTAGATTTTGAAATTTGTATGACAGTTTTAGTATGTGTTTCAAATGGTTTAGAAACACTAGGCCTGCTTTTTATATCTCCAACGACATTAAGATATATTTGTTTATTAAACTTATTAAGGGGGTCGTCGGAAATAGGGATTTCTAATATGGGACTTTCTAAATCACTATGGGCGCTTAAAGTCCTAGAATCCGCGGTTTCAGTTCTAGAATCTGAGTCTGAAGGTGCACCTTGTGAAGTGTTAACTACTATCGAACTAATTTCTTCATTATGAATTTCTATTCGTGACAAGGCATCTGCATTAGTATTATGTTTTCCTTGCTTATAGACAACTGTGAAGTCAAATTCGCTTAGCCGTAATCTCCAACGGGTTAAACGGGAATTCGGTTCTTTAATATTCATCACCCATTGCAAAGGGCGATGGTCGGTCACAATTTTAAATTTACGCCCGAACAAATATGGCCTAAAATACTTCGTTGCCCAGACTATAGCCAATAATTCCTTTTCAATAGTGCTATAGTTTATTTCACTAGAGTTAAGCGTACGCGAAGCATAAGCTATTGGTTTATCTGATCCAATAGTCCCTTGTGAAAGTACTGCTCCAATTGCCAAATTTGAAGCATCCGTAGTTAGTATAAATTCTTTTTTAAAATCAGGGTATTGAAGAATTGGATCATTGACCAGAAGGGTCTTACATCTTTCAAAGCATTCAACATAATTTTGATCAAGTGTAATTTTGGAGCCTTTCTTTAAGCTTTGAGTCAAAGGTTTGGTTATTTTAGCAAAATCAGGTATAAACTTTCTATAATAACCAAGAAGTCCTAAAAACCTTTTAATTTCGGTAGGAGTTTTAGGTAAAGGGTAATTTTGTATTGCTGAGATTTTATCTGGGTTAGGCTTTATTCCATCTTTGCCTATAATATGCCCTAGATACGCTGTTTCTAATTTAAGGAACTCAGATTTATCCATTTGTATTTTAAAATTAGATTCGCGTAATCTTTTAAAAACTTTTTCTAGGTTGACTATGTGCTCTTGCAATGATGTACTAAAAACTATTATGTCATCTAGGTATACTAGACAAATAGTATTTTGGAGTTCACGCAACACGTTGTCCATCACTCTTTGAAAGGTAGATGGACTATTTTTAAGTCCCATGGGCATCCTCAAAAATTCGAAATGCCCATGTTCTACATTGAATGCTGTTTTTGTAATATCTTGGGGGTCCATTTCGACCTGGTAGAATCCACTAGCTAGGTCTAGCGTAGTAAAATACTGGCAATTGCCTAATTTGTCTAGGACATCAGCTATATTAGGGATAGGGTACTTGTCGTCTATGGTTTTCTCATTAAGTTTTCTGAAATCTACTACAATACGCCACTTCGCCTTTCCTGATGCGTCAGCTTTCTTAGCTACCACCCAAATAGGAGAACTCCAAGCAGAATTTGAAGGTCTAATTATACCTTGTTCTAACATTTTACCTATCTGTTCTTGTACTTCCTGTCTATGAATATATGGATATCTATAACTCTTTGTATAGACTGGAGCCTCATCTGTAGTTTTAATTGAATGTTTAATTTTATTTGTGAATGTTAACTGTTCACCTTCAATATAGAAAACGTCTGCATATTGCGAGCACAATGATTCTAGATTAATACGTTCTTCTTTATTTAAGTGGTCAGTACGCAGACGTGATAGCACCTCTTTTACGCGTTGGTTTTGCTGTATAGTGCGCGTGCACTCGACATTATGAACTTCTGCAGGCATTGCACGATCCATTGAAAAGATTATGTCATTCCTACTAGGATTCTGTACTTCTAATATACCCCTATTCTGTTTAACCTTAGTAAGGCATTCACGTACGATACAGTTTGAAATAGATTGTTCAGGAATATAAGCATCACCATCGCGGACGTTAATCGGAATCTTTAGTAACTTAGATGTACCTGCTGGAATAATATTCTCATACAAATTAGTATTACGTGAATCATAGATTCTAATAGGGTTTGAAGCGAACTTAGTTGTAAATAATTTATTTTTATAATCTATTGTAGCTTCCCATTCTTCTAGCAAATCGGTACCAATAAGTCCTTCAAAGAAGTCGTGGAACTTATAGATATCAAATGAAACTGTACCTGAATCATTAAATTCATTAAAAATAGGTAAAGTAATTGAATAGTCGTTTCTAGTTTTAGCATGAACACTATGCACTTCAAACGGAGAATAATTTAATGGAAATTCACTAAAGTATTTTTCGACAGCATTAGGACATAGGAACGACTGGTTTGCACCTGTGTCTATTAAAAGTTTAAGGGGAGGTGACGCAATTTGAATGTATGGAAGGTACCGTTGAGTTTGGAGATTTATCTCTATTTTAATTTGTCGGCTTTCGGAGTTTTCCGAAAATCCGGCTCTTTGGATTCTTTGTCGTCCTCTTTTATGCTTCCGGTCTGCTGGGGATGTTCTAGATATTCCTGAGGGGATGGTTGATACTCATAATACAAATTTTCTGGATACTCATAGTAATCGTAATAAGTTCCATCATAATCGGTAAATAAATCATTGATCGAAGGATCAATGAAACAGTCATTAAAATGCATCTCTCGAGTTTTGAAATAATTATTAGGTGGAGGATTCCCTGATCTGTTCCAATCATGCCTAGATAAAGCGTTAGTAGGTGGTAATTGTCTGCTCACGAAATGGCTAACACCACTCATTGGTCGTGGTTGCGCTGACCCGCTAGGCTGGTTAGGAGAATTCTGCTGGACTACTTGAAATGGGTTATTCTGACGGTTATAGTTCGGTGGGGGTGCCCTGAACATTTGCTGAGTTCGGGTCGGACCAAACTGACGAGGTTGGAAATAAATCGGTTTCCACTGCGGTGGTTGTTGGGCAGGAAATTGGAATCGTGCAGGTCCTGGCATGCTATAATTATTAGGCCTTGGATCAGGCATATTAAACGGCTGAGAGGGCATTTTAAAATTATTACCGGGTTGGTTATTGCTATTAATTCTTTTATCAGGCAAACGGTCATTACGATTTTGCAGATACATGGTATTAGTTTCTTCATGAACAAATTCTAATGCTTGTTCTATATTTTGAGGGCGCATACAACGCACGCGTGATCCTATAGGATCTTTTAATCCGCGCGTGAACGCCTGGAGAGTCAATTTCTTATATAAATCCCTTTTAGCATCTATAGTAGTTTTTAAGGAGTCGTGTAAGGAAACATACGTCATAATTGTACTAAAAAGGTTCTGGCAACGCTCATAGAACTCTTGCGGAGTGTTAGAGCCCTGTGTTAAAAGAGATAAATCGCTATAAAGGGCGGTCTCATCCCTCTGGTCAGCAAAATTATTTATTAATGCCTTACGGATGCCATTCCAATCAGTTGCTATGCCATTTGAGTTAATTAAGCGAGCAGCAGACCCTACAATTTTATTTAATATACCATTAAGAAGTGCTGAATTAATTAATTCAGAACCACCTTGAACATTGTAATATTCTTTAACTAAATGATCACACAATTGAATAAACCTAGTCAGCACATTCGGGTTCCCGTCAAATTCGGGTACCAACCGTAATGCTTTAAAAACGGTATCTAAATCCAAAGACATTTTCCCAGAAAACGATTCTGTGTCCTCGTATAACGTATCTAAATTAATATTTCTTCTAGTATCTATCGCCAAGTCTCTACTTCTAACTACCCTAGTATTCCTGGATTTTCGTGGAAAGAAAATTTTGGAAGGTTATATTAGTACAGGCTAGGAGAAAGCGGTCACTAGAAATAATCTAATGTACTTACATGAACATTATATCAGCTCCTTTGCGTAATCAATGTCTGGATTCCTCGATGCAGCACGACGTGTAGATTCGGGATACTCTGGAGCGACTGGATAGCCGCACGGGCGGCTTTACGATAGCGGAAATCTTCCTCTTTACGCGAAACCGACCGCGAGTATCCTACCGACTGCGCCAATTACGTACGGCTGCAGTCGAGGATGCAAATAAAACCGATATAATTTACTTAATGAATTTAATTAAAGTAATTATTACATTTAGATCGGTAAAATTAAGATGCGCGACAATTGCTCGATGTGAGAAACAAGAGTGAATCACTAATACACTTAATCAATATTCATCACTGCTATTGCGCCATCTTCGGTCCCACGCCATCGAATTGCTGAGAAGGCGAATCTCACGGTGCAGAGCGCAATACGGTGTTAGTCATTGTCTTAAGAATTTAGGGTTTCGCAAGTGGCGACATAACAATCTGGACAATACCATTTCGTCATTCAATGATAATTTATAAACAATCTGTTTGATTTTCTAGAAAGAGTTTATTTGGTCGGCAATAAAAACGTTTTAATGATCAGAAGTTCCGACTGAGCGGTTCGAAATGATGTCAAGCAGATGTGTGTAAGCGTCGCTGAGCTGTGGGCGATGAGAGCATGCTGAGTGACTTGTGGGTGACTCACCGTCGTCGTCGAGTAGCAGCGCGAGTGTGGCAGCGCGCCCGCCAGCATTGCACGTGTAGGCGCCGGCGTCCTGCGCGCCCACACCCGCCAGCGTCAGGCGCGACTCCACGCGCGCCGCCCAGCGCGCCGTGTCCAGCGCCACGCCACCGCGCGCGCTCTGCAACACATGCACATTCATACACTATACCGCGCCCACACCCGCCAGCGTCAGGCGCGACTCCGCACATTTAGACACTCACCTGCAGGCTGACGGGCTGGTCGCCGCGCGTCCAGCGGATGTCGAGCGGCGGCAGCGGCAGCTCGCGCGGCGGCGGCTCGTAGCGCGCCTCGCACGCTAGCGTAGCGGCCTGTCCGCTATGTGCGTGCACCGCCGCTTCGCCCAGGACCGACACCACCACCTCCGGCACAGGCTCGTCTGCAACGTCAACATCATATTGAAGGCATGGCCCTGTCTGCTATATCTGGTTAGATTGGAAGCTGAGCCAGATACACTTGAGCGAGAACATGAGAAAAGGCTAGATGATAATGAGGGCTATACTAATATACCCATTGAAATCAACCATTCTCCAATTTTTGGAGAAACTCTTAAAATTTTGAAACTCAGCAAGTAATCTACAAATAGGCCGAATAGTTTTGTGATAACGTATCAGCAGTTCAGTACTCACCCAAAACAGTAAGGTTAAAGAAGAGACTCATCTTGGGCTCGGTGTTGATCTGGCACTCGTAGCGGCCGGCGTCGGCGGTGCGCAGGCGTTCGATGCGCAGCGTGTGGCGGCTGGTACCGCCCGCGCTAGAGCCGCCTGGGCTGCCCGGCACGGACGTGGCCGAAACGCGCGCGTCCGCCGTGAACACGGCGCCCGCGTGTGACAGAATCTGCAGGTCGCGGGAGCGCACCCACGATACCTGTGCCATCCAGACCACCCGTTACAACGCGGTACAACTGTATCTCAAACATTAAGGGCCTACATACGCTTTAGTGCCGTAAAACGGTAACTTTCTAAAGCATACTCCTTACTAACGGCTAAGTTAAAAAGTTTGAAAAAAATATATATCTATTATTGATTCATGTACATAATTTTGTACACAAGGTTTTTTCGTGTAACTAATAGTTTTGCTTTAAAAAAATAATTAACAACACGATATTTTTTCGCAACTTTTGGAAACTCCTCCAAAACGACTTGGATGTTTAAAAATACTTTTACACAGAAAAAATTACGGCTGGAATTTCTTCATAACTAACATAGCATATGTAAATCAAATAATATTTTGCAAACAAAACTGATCAAAAGGAGGTTCAATATTGATATTTTGGCATCGAGCGGGCGCACGGTTAGTACTGCGTTAACATTGTGGCGTATATAGCGCCTTAAGTGGAAATGCGGTCACGGACATCCGACTGAATTTCCTACGTGAAAAGTCGTAATTTGAGGTTTGGCTCTCGCCTATTTCCTCCTCCAATATTGGACCAATTTAAAAGATATTCAAACATAAACTAAAAACTAGGGATACATACTGTGACCCTATGTTTCCCTTTTTGATGATACATCTCTAGAAGCACTAGAACGCTAAAAAATGCTCGAAATTGCGCTGTATACAATAAACAAAAATAAATTATGACTTTTTGTCGGCGCTCTCTGCCCACATTTCCTCTTAAGGTCGTACCCTGACCAAAAAATCAGCATGAAATATGAGCATTTCTATTGGCCTAGCGGCACTGTTGGCGCATGAATTACGGTAGTGAATACGCCTTGATTTTAGAATAAAATCTTTATAAAATCGAATATTGGTCTTTTGAAAAAAATAAAACTTACAAAATGTTCGTTATCAAATTGTCTATCCATTAGTGTTAGTATAAAAATAATTAATGAACACTACGAGGAGATGCATGCTATCAATAATTATTTCACATTTGTATGGTTTTGTTGGAAGGAGATTAGTGAAACATATACCTCTTTAAAAAAGAAAGTGTACTACAATTTTAGAATCAACATTATGTAGAAATTTAAAGTATTTTATTAATTGATATCTTTTTTTAAATAAAGAGTAGATAGCTCTTAAAACTGCACAAAAACGACTTGCGCGGCGTTTTGCTCGGGGAGGCGCCTTAAGGGTACACTAGTCGAAAATTCTTCCATACAAACGTATATATATACGTCTAGGGATTATTCCACTGTTTGACAATGTACGTTCAAAATAAAAAGTGATATCAATTTGTCTCATCATTATCTAGCCCTGTATGGAAGCAAAAAAGTAAAAAAATAAAACATTTGAAAGTTATGAGTGTCGAAAGTTCCACATTTCGACACTAATTTTAACGCATTTTTGGGCGCAAATAAATACCATAAGAAGACGGCAAATTGCAAAACGGCCACCATACAGGAATAGATTAGTAGTTCAACAATGCAAATAATTTAATTTTGAACAGATACATTTAGCCGTTTTTTCATGATATCCAGACTCCCAAAAGTCTGATTATGAAATTTCGCGCTCGGTTTCGTCCTAAATCATTATCCATTTCGCTACAAATTTGCAAAAGTGTGTATTAGTACGCGAACTAGCTTCCTACTGGTCACCACAGCATCTATCTCTTCCGCACGTGTTGTCGGTTGATATAAAATCATTTTAACCCCGCGCACAAAATAGTTCGTGCCGTCGACTAGTGTTCAGTCAAGGTTTTTGTTATCTATGCAATGTGCGTGAGCTAACCGTTGCTTTGTTTGGAGACGGTGTAGTGCATCTTAATCAATTTTATTTTTATGTTCGCCACACATGTCACTTCTCTCGCACCACACACGCCACAAATAAGCAAATGAAACTCGAACACCATAAAAAATCAGGATCCAACAAGTCGAAAAAATTCTAAATAATAAAGTCGTTGAGTGAGGGACTAGAATCTAAATAAGCATCCAAAACAGAAAGATACAATGCGCACGCCATTGTAAAAAATAGATAATGTGCAGGTTTATTTTTGTATCCTCGACATTGTTAACTACCTACATCGAGTATACTGTCTGTTCCAGGCTTTGCTTCGGAGAGACCTCTTTTAAGCTAGATCTGACAATTTTCAATTTATCACCCTTCCTCTCAACGTATCAAAAGTACACAATTACATTTATATTAGGTGTTATCATTCCAAGACTAGATGTATACGTGTATGTAAAATACCGTGGTGTTAGGTACGTGTAATGATAAATCCCTTTCTAGTCCTGTCAAACAATTCCTACTCATAACCAGGGACTTATGATACAACTAAATAACTGCGTTTCAGTTAAGTACTAGAGCATCCACTGGGCAGTGTTCGCTAAAACTAGATAAATATCTAGAACGAACATTATAGCAATATTGATGCGCAACAAATTTCTTAATGTGCTGTTAGCTGCTGCGATTGGTTATAGCGGGGGTAAGACGAGCAAATTCGGCATGGACACATCATCTATGAGCGAGCGAGTAAATAAAAAAAAATACGTCAAACGGTGCAAACATTCGCGAAAGTAATAGCGTAGTTTTGGCAGCGCGCGTTTCCGGGAGCGTGCGCGGTGGGCGTGCGCGCGTGCCGCTATATGTGGCGCGTGGCATGCGGCGTGCTGTGCGGGCAGGGGGGTGGGGGCGAGTCGATGACCGGCATTTTTCACATCGCTCATGATCAGTGTCAGGTGTTTGTTTTTAGCCACGCGGTGACGTCGCGCGAGGATCCCGCGGGCCCTGCTGCGGTCCGGTCGCCGAGCCGCGTGCCCGCGTGCCCGCGTGCCCGGAGTGCCTGCGTGCCGACGCACTCGCGCCCACAATCCTCACAATATCGTGTAATCTTCTAATGCGTTTCACATTTCACACTCGTCGTCGATTCATTCCGATGATATTTCTGGATCGCGTGAGAATTGTTTACGATACTCAATTCGGGACTTTGGCTTTATAGTTCATTTCAGTTTAGTTTTGAGTGAGTAATCCGTTATTTAACGATTTCAGTGTTATTATATTTAAGACGAGTGTAGAGTAGCTGTAACGGCCCTCAGCAACATATGAAAGTCAGTACCTTTGAGTATATCTGTCACAATACGCAACTTCTGTTTGTAAATGTTACTGTAAAAGCCCGAACTACGGTAAAACCTATACAAGATTTACGAAGTCTTACTGGTAAAAGGCAAGCCCGTAATCGTCTATAAATAATAATTACGAATTTCGGCCTTTTACTAGCATTCACACGGTATATCTTAGGATTTACTTCAGACTTCTCAGTCCCATCGGCCATCTGTTCTGCGAACAATGTGCCCTGCCCATTGCCTTTTAAGTTTGGCCATTCTTCCTGCTATGTGGGTTACTTCGGTTCTCCTACGAATGTCCTCATTTCTGTTGCTATCACACAAGAAAACTCTGAGCATAGCCCTTCAGTGCTTTACGTGACTTTAAGCCTTCTGATGAGGCCCATTGTGAGGGACCACGTCTCAGTTCCATAAGTCATCACTCTTCACCACCATCAGATTTTCGCTTTAAGGCACGTATACAGTATGTTTGACGAGAAGATATCACATAACTTCCCGAACACTGCCCAGCCAAGTCGGATTCAATTTAAGTTAACCTTGAATATTTAGTTTGACTACACAGGACCGATCGATGTGGCGATACTTGGGGACCTTTATCACCACGTATTTCGATGAAATAATGATAGTCTGTTCTGCACGAATTCGACACATTTTAGTAAATTTTATGTATAAATTTTTTTTTCGCCCACAAAGGGCGAAAAAAAAATTTACAAACAGATGTGATTTAATAAGTCGACATTTTCGTAAAAAAAAACGTCTAATTAACATAATAACGCTCGTGGACCATATTTCTATTATTTTTCTTTACAAAAACGTAGTAAGAGGCACAAGATGCCATATGTATCTTCTGCGACCTGTCAGTTTGATTACGTAAATCTCAAATCATTATGCCTGAAACTTAAGCATTACGGAGTAAACAAAACTGCGTTAAGCTTAGGAAAATTGAATTCGTATAATAGACAGCTATTAGTTCAAATAAATGTTAAATTAATTAGTATTTAACGGAAACATTTGCTTACCTCAAGGCTCAGTTATTGGTCCTTTTTTATTTTTAGGTTATGTGAATTATATATTTATAGGGTCTAAACGGAGCCGTATTGCTGTCACTCACTCACGTATCCGTCTGACTGTCATCTGTCACACATTTTGTTCTGAAGATTTTTTTAACTTCACATTGACCTATTTATTTATTACTATTTATTTATAGTTAATTAAAACGATACAAAGACCAATTACAATAACTAACATAGAAGTATAATATAACAATGTTGACAATAGTGTCACATAAAATCAGTAATTCACTTGAACGTTGATAATTTTTATTCATCATCATCATCATCATATCAGCCGAAAGACGTCCACTGCTGGACATAGGCCTCCCCCAACCGTCACCACATTGACCAGTCCCGTGCGTCTCGCAACCAGCGGATCTCCGCAACCTTCACCAAGTCATCGGTCCACCTGATGGGAGGCCTTCCAACGCAACGTCTTCTGGTTCGCGGTCGCCACTCCAGAACCTTTCTGCTCCATCGGCCGTCCGTTCTGCGAGCAATGTGCCCTGCCCACTGCCACTTAAGTTTGATAATTCTTCGTGCTATATCGGTAACCCTGGTTACGGATCTCAACATTTCTGATTTGACCACGCAAGGAAACGCCGAGCATAGCCCTCTCCATTGCCCTTTGAGTGACTGTAAGCTTTCTGATGAGGCCAATTGTCGACCACGTCTCAGAACAATGCTCGATGATCTAAGTAGAGCTTCTGAAAGAGTGGGTCTTGAAATGAATATGGACAAAACTAAGATCATGGTAAATGACCATATAACACCCACTCCTATCAAGACCTGGGCAGCGTTCGAGACAAAAGTCTTTGGCCAGTGTGTGTTGCCAGTGATTACATATAATGTTTATTATTATGTATATTTTACTAACAAATACGAATTTATTGAGAAATTGGTACGGAACCATAAATGTGCAAATTCCGACACGCACTTGGCCGGTTTTTTGTCACAATCAAGACAACTTCCGTTATCTGCAAAAAGAAGTACCTAGTTACTCTTCCGTACTGACCGACTTGTCGCGCAGGCGCAGCACGCGGCAGTCCAGCGTGGCGGCGTGGCTCACCGGCGCCAACACGCTGGTCCGCTGGCGCGCCGCGAATGCTGGGCCCCCTCCCTCGGCCCCCGCGCCCTCCTCTACCACCGACACCACCTCGCCATCCGCGCACCAGCCGGCACGCCCTGCCAACACAACATACCTGCACTTTTATATACATTCGTCATCTCATTAAAGTATAGTCACAGATAATATAATACTAGCATACAGATGCCTCATCCCATACAAAGAAACCGTGCCGACGTAACTAGCGTTTTTCTTCTGATTATGCTGATATTTTTTTGTAAATCGATCGCCTTGGGTTCCGTTCCACGGCGATAGATAGATCATCATCATCATTATCCATCTATATCCGTGGAAAGGAACCGAACGCGATCGATGTACAAAGAATAATTAGTATAATCAGTAAGTACGTCGGGACAGTTTCTTTGTATGGGATGAGACACCACTATACCAGTGGACCACTGGTATTGGTATCTCACCGGCTTAAATGATGATAAGAATATTGTTAAATCCCCCTTTGCCGTCGTCTACGTGTGCCTGTTACAAGGGATTCAAACATAACTTTTCCTCTAGCTACTAAAGGTCCACCTCTGGGCTCTGCCCAACCCATCGGAGAATACAAGCGAGATGTTATGTTATGTTTGCCGCTTACATTTTTTTAGAGACTTGTAAAGATAAATATAAATTATAACGTTACATGAACATACATTTGCGAGAAGTGTAAATAAGATATTATGAATGACACACGCAAGTACAGGGTGACGAGAGGAACGCTGAAGGAAGCGCGCGCAAGGCCGCGCCGCGTGAATGGAGCGTGACGTCATGCGCCGTACTCTTGCGCCGTGCGGCACGTCCGGTGCTGCGCCGTGCGCGCCTCTGATTCACTGCAGTTATTCGCCATCAACAATGTAAACTATGCAATTCTTGGAATAGCTGTAAATATACATACAGATCCATGCGACACCGACTGGCATTCAGCTGAGCGGCCGCTGAGATTCAACGTCATGCACATTGAACTAATTTTACGAAAACTATTGACGTAACAGCAATAACAACGGTTTTTAAATTCGTCCAGTGTTCGCAAATTTTTCTTTGACGACACATACTGACTACCTTAGGAAGATCTGGTTCAAGATTTCTTCATATGAATTGTTGTCGGTTTTTTTTTTTTTTTTTTATTGATAAGCTTTTGTTTGACCACTATCTCACCTGATGGTAAGCGACGATGTGGTCGACGATGAAGCACGCTTGCCTAGAAGAAACCTATTCACTCTTGACTTAAAGACTCCCAGGTTGTAGCCAACAGGAAATACAGACTCCGGCAGGGAATTCCACTCCTTTGCTGTACGCATAATAAAAGTATTCCCAAAACGTTTGGTGCGTATGGGTGGGATGTCCACCATGTACCGATGACGCATCGCCGTACGTCTTGTAGTCCGATGATGGAACGGGCTAGGAGGAATTAGTTCATGCAATTCCATCGCACACTCCCCGAAATGTAACCGATAAAAAACCGACAGGCTGGCAACTCTGCGCCGTTGTTCGAGGTTCTGGAGCCTAGATTCGACGAGTACTTCATTGCCAATGAGCCGCTTGGCCCGTTTTTCGATCGACTCAAGTGCATCCAGCTGGTACTTGGCAGAACCGTCCCAGAGATGAGAACAGTACTCCATGCATGATCGAACTTGAGCTTGATACAAGTTGAGCAATTGTTCTGGCTTGAAGTACTGTCTCACCTTCGCGAGGATCCCCAATTTTTTGGCAGCCAGCTGAGCTTTTGCCTCAATGAATGGGCCGAAATTGAGCGTCGATGTCAACGTAATGCCAAGAACCTCAAGATGGTTCGTTATCGGCACGGTTACACCTCGGAAAGAAGGAGCCGGGTGGAATTGACTCCTTTTAGCGGAAAAAAGACACGCCTGGGTCTTAGCAGCATTGAACTTGACCAGATTGGCATCGCCTTATTCGGAGACTGCCTTCAAGGACAGATTAATATCACACACCACTATCACTACATATTATAAAACAAACCCGCCACGTATGTCTGTCTGCCTGCTGGCGATAAAACTACTGAACGGATTTTCATTCGCTTTTCACCAATAGACAGAATGATTCATGAGGAAGGTTTAGGTTATATTAGGCTTTGTGTAAATTAGTTGAAATATTACGACAATTGTTGAAAATGTCGGCAAAAGTCAAGCCGCCTGGGAGCTTTCATCAAAAACGATTCATCCCTTTGAGATATAACAAAACAATGTATGGTGGATTTTTTTATCTTTTATAGGTTTACAGAAAAGTCCGCGATGGCATATGTGTATCTTTTAATGATAACTTACTATACCCATTTCAACAATTTCTAAATTAAAAAAGTTAAATCAAAAAACTGGCCAAGTGAGAGTCGGACTCGCGCACTAAGGGTTCCGCACCATTATCGCAAAAAACGGCAAAAAAAACACTTTTGTTGTATGGGAGCCCCCTTTAATTTATTTTATTTTAATTTAATAATTATTATTTTTTAAAGTGAATATACAACTAAATATTCTGTGAATATTTCAAGCGTCTTCCTGTTGCCGTTATTAATATCGAGCAAAAAACGGCAAAAAAATCACGTTTGTTGTATGGTAGTCCCCCTTAAATATTAATTTTATTCTGTTTTTAGTATTTATTGTTACAGCGGCAATAGAAATACATCATCTGTGATGTCATGCTGTGCGTTCGGAGGATACATATTCGCGAGATGGCTGACCAAAACCAGATGTATCCTCCGACTGCACAGCATTATTTTCTTCTTGTTTACGTCTCTTTAGTTCGCTTCTTTCGAATTTTTTAATAAGCTTTTTTTTATAACTTTTCATTTAACATTTTATGTTTTGTTTTAGGTACATTTAAACATATTATCAAATCACCTCTTGAAACCCTTTATTTTGGTACCCCACACGATGGGCATGGAAGAAAATAAATTGAGCCCCATCATTTTTCTATTTTCCAATTTTAATGTAGCTACCCAAGCACATTAGCAAAAATTACATCCACAAACCAGCTATATTACAGCCAAAGGCTCTTATGTAGCTGTAATAACGGATAAAATGATTCTTGAGGCTGTATGAGGGGTGATCTCTACTCTATTAAACAGCACATCTGACTAATAGCTGTGCAATAGAGTAAAAAACAACAAAAAGCTTCTAAGTAGAATTTGATAGAACTATTGTCCAGCCTTTGGCTACGTATAATGCTAGCTGGTAAAGAAGAGCAAAGCTTATAAACGGCTGCTTAGCGCGATAATGTCACCCCTCTTCTAAGCTGTGAGCTGTATTAGAGAATCAAATTTTGCCATTGGCTTTTTTATGGTGTAAACTAATTCTATTATAATGCTACCACAATGAGCTTAATAGTAGCTGGTTAAAAGAATTTAATAAAAATTAATAATTATTATTTTTTTGGTTTTTTGGGCGCACGGTTGGCGCAGTGGTTGAGCGATTGACTGCTGCGCTGCGTGTCGCGGGTTCGATTCCCGCACGGAACAAATATTTGTATGATCTACAAATAGTTGTTCCGGCTCTGGGTGTTTGTGTATGTGAGTTTATATGTTTGTAAACGCACCCACGATACAGGAGAAATTCCTAGTGTGGGGCAACGTTTTTTACAAAAATAAAATAAAAATAAAAAATATGAGCTGTAAATTAGTGTAACCTTACTCCACTTTATTTCCAAAGCTTGTAGTGTAAATATTAGCTATTATACACCTTCTAGAATTATTGAAGAGTAAACATAGGTTAGTAGTGCTATGATAACGTAATGTTTTTCATAACCTCTAAATTGTCGTGCGAGAATAAAATACAATTTTAATGGCTCGCTAGTTTGGCATAACAGGTGAGAATAAGTAGCATCACAAAATCAAGTAAAGTACCTACCTAAGCTACTTGAGTACGAAATGCCCGAAATGAGTTAAAGTTTTCTAATCAAGATTAGATGTCCCTAAGACGCTGTTGTACAGTCTCACTTTACTCCGCTAACCAGTCGTTAGAGTAACCAAAAACCATTGTACAGCTAACGTACAGTTTTCAGCTGATTAATGGACTTAAATATGGCCATTGAACAGAAAAGAGTGGGTCAAGGGAATTTAGTTAGAATTATTGCTGGATAACAAATTGACGCCATTTTAATGTGAACAAGCCAATTACATATGAAAAAATCAATGATATCTGTTAGATGTTCATGATATTTGAAAACTCATTATTTCATTGTTACAAATAGATAATAATGCTTAATAAAAAGAAAATATTGAATAAAAAACTATGAATAATTCGTACACCGTATTTATTTTGTATAATACGTTTAGTAAAACTATATTATTTCGATGGCGCGTGTAGTATTTGATAATATTACCTATTGTATATTGACAGTAAAGTGGCATCCGCAGTGCAATTTACCAATAGACATACAAAACAAACGTGTAAATAACTTGGCTTAAATTAGAAATTATTATTTGTCCACAGAAATAATAAGTCCGCCTTGAAGTAACACTTTAAAGTGTGGACACTGCAAAAAATATTTTTGTTGCTATAATATTTCTTTGTAGATTGAACAATAGCCGTTACTAAGCCATTATTCATCTGTTGGCTGTCTAAGAGAATTAAAGGAGCTGGATAGTGGCCTATTGGTAGCTGTCTTAGCCATTATACAGCCCATATACAGCTCTTAGAATGTTCGACAGCTGTTAACAAGCTACTATAACACCCAGGGCTGCGGCTGGTTAATTTGGGGCCAAATCGAGCATTATAGGAGCTGTGTAGCGGGATATACAGCCCTTATTCAGAATACTTTCTGTACAGATTTTTTGAAAATTCTGTTGTCTAGCGACTGTACAGCTATTTGTGCTGCTTGGGTAGTGACACTCGCAAAGTTAAGACGATTCGATTGACGTAAGAATCATCAAAATCGGCCAACGCGTTTGGTCTCTAGAACGCCGCATAGGAACAAACATACATTATATAGACTGACAAACACATTATCCTCTTTCGGCATTCGGGAACAAAATGATCACGTACAATGCGGCAATTGGAAAGCTATTTAGACAGATACTGTATAATTATTTCATTTCATGCACATTATGATAATCCTTTACACCATATAATTTAAATGGTAAGGTAACTCAAAATAAAACATAACGCGCGCGAAGATAAATTCGAGCGCGGGTGTCCCACCGGTGACGGGCCAATAAAGGAAAAACATGTAGGCATAAATTATGATCTCCTACCAGTGCGAAGCCGGGGCGGGTCACTTGTAAGAACCTAAAATGATACAAAGTAGAAGTAATTTAAAGAAAAGCTTCAAATCGTGGACACTGTGCAAAGAGCAATGCGCACATAATGTTGGTAGTGTGAGCTGGCTTCCTGCGCAGGAGATGCGTCAGGCGGCGGATGTGGACGTGCGACTCCGCCGCCGCCCACCGAGCTGCGAGCACGCACTCCTTGCTGGCAACATTCGTTCTAACTGCAACTACTACGAACATAATGTTGGATAAGGATCTTCACACTAGATGAGCTAGTAAACAGCTTACTGTGTGTTCTTTCAAAAATGTTCTTACGATGACGGAGCCTCAGCGCAACTAGCGCGTATGGGACGCACCGCTATAAATACAACAAACAGACAAACACTCAAGTCATGGCCGCCATCACTCACTGGACTGTCACAAACTAATAAAACGTTTGATACGTTTGAGAAGTAAGTAAGTAAGTACTGTTAGCCATGTTTTAAGCAAGAGACGATTTTCGTTTATTAATGGCTTCAGCTTGTAACACTGACGTTACTTTGAAACTCTTACGGCTTACGACTAATAAGTGGCGCCAAAATAGAAGCAATTAACCGCATTGTGACATTGCCGGTTGTGTTTGTGGAGCAACCGCCCGAAATAACGGCGCGAGCTACTGAGTTACTGACATCACACCTCGTGCTGACGCGCCCTGCTAAACACTCTTCTTTATTCCGCTGTGGAGATCCTTTATAAGGCGGGTAATTTGAAGGTGAATGTGTTTTTATTTTATGTAATTTGTATTTTAATTTGTGTTTTAATTTGTATTTTATTGTGTTTTATTCAATCGAACTGTATGGATAAAGTTATCCGAAATAAATGAATTTGAATTTTTAATTTTGAATTACCACCAAAGAGAAAATTTCACACGATTCAATGGCGTTCCCTTTAATTTACCAATAAAATAACTTACCCTAAGTGAAGTTTTAGATAATTATACGAAATAGCTCGTCCGAGGAGATTAGTAACCTGGCTTAAATGATTAGATGTTGCCACTCAATCGCGAATAAGTGATTGAATGGCAGCAGCTTAGTTACAAGTTTTCAGATACAAGTTTTTACTACAATCATTTATTACAGGTATAATAATAATACGAGTATACAAGCATTTCTATTTCCCAACCGACATATAAATGTTGTTTTGAGAATTAATCCACATCACACTATCACGCTAATATCATAGAGGCGAAAGTTTGTGAGTGTGTTTGTAACTTCTTCACGCTCAAACGGCTGGACGGATCTGGATGAAATTTGTTATAGATTGTAGCCTGGAATAGCACATAGGATACTTTTCATCCCGGGAATTTATTCCCGTGGGATAGTTTTTGTCATTCACGCGAGCGAAGCCGCTGGCAGAAGCTAGTATAATAATTAATATGTGTGCTTGATAGCACTGAAGGTCGATTTAAGAACCTTAAGAAAATCAGTTCAAGATTTGCTACTGTTAGTTATGCAGGTATAGGACGGACAACAGTCAAACACGCTAGTCATTGAGACACTAACTTCTCATTTTTCCTATTACAACCAACTTAATTTTGCGGTTTGATACGGAACACTAAATGTGCGAAGTCCGACACGCACTTGCACGGTTTTTTTTTATGTGTATATTTTCTGGCTACATGGTATAACGGAGTATAACCCCTGCCTGCTCCTCACCCGTTATCTGTTCCATCGCGCTCTCGTGTATTCGAGTCAGTTTCTTCAATTTCGGTACTTGCTAGAAACATTCGGCTTCGGCCAAAGTGGGCCGACGGCATGGCCGGAAATAGTATTTTTTGACCGTAGACGTCCAAAATCGAAACTGAAGCCGAAGTTTCGGTCGAACGAATACTAATGATAGTCAATTAAAAGCAGCACGGTAAAACCCAAAAAGAAATAAAAAATCGGAAAGGAATACCTATGTATGTAGGTACTTACCTATAGACGCAATAGTTGGTAATACACTTGTTACAGGCGACACTTCGTTACTACTAAGGAAATATTGTTTTAAGCCTTAAAAAGGCGGAACCACACTTACGTGTCGTGGCGTGGCGTGGCGCGCGATCCACCAATCAATCGACTCTGTTTCAGCCTACGTCAGAACACAACGAGTTTTGTAGCCAATCAACTGTGTCAGAAGGCGCCACGACACGTAAGTGTGTTTCCGTCTTTAAGCTTTATAATTTGTGTCCCGGGAGTCCCTGTGACACCTGGGTGCTTATAATTGGCCTCACAATGAGGTGCCCCGACCCCCGAGACAAGTGCACACTCGGAGGTCGCAGGGGTTGTTTGTGAACAATGCGACGCCACAAAGATGCGTGGCGATGCGGGCGCGTCGCACAGACCCCCCGCGATGCGAACACTTCTGAACGTACTTACGCACTCTACTACATTCGGCAAGTACTCAAGACAAAACAGGGCAGGGAGTGCATCACTACAAGACAGTCAACTACTCGCTACTACACAAACAATACCTAAGTATAGGTACAGTTATAGGACAGAGTTCTGCCTCGACCTATAAACGATTGGCACACGAAATGAGTACAATATTGTTTCTTTGGGCGACGACACGGTTAAGATGAAAGGGGCGCTGGTTAAAATGTTTACACGCAGGCATGAGGCCGGCCGCGCGGCGCCTCGCTCGCCCGCTGGCGTTGCTACTCGCGAGCGAGTTTATGCGGACAACGACATGCAGCACTCCGTGATGTGATGTGATGTGCCACTGCATTACTGCAGGCGTTGCATCGCCGTACTGTGCACGCTGTGTTGCTTAATAAGGCCAAACTATGTAAATAAAGTCATAATTCCTTAATTAGCTTATCTGCGTATGTTTGTTTAAGGTTGGGGAAAAAGTCTTTTCGCATTATAGTATGTATGAACTTGTAATATAATCTCTTCGGCTATACTATTTGTATCTATCTGGCTGGTTTTGGTATCATTGAAAGTTTAAATTTTAAAGAACATAATTCCAAATTCAAATTAGGAAAATGTGTGATTTTCATTTGTTTTTCGTACCGTCAAGATGAGTGAATCTAATGAAGAAATTCGATACATTTTAAAATTTTACTATAAAAATGGTAAAAATGCAACGCAAGCCGCGAAAAAAATTTGCGATGTTTGTGGACCTAGTGCAGTGTCTGTGAGAGTAGCACAAGTTTGGTTTAAGCGTTTTCAATCCGGAAATTTTGATGTCAAAGATGCACGTCGCTCTGGTCGCCCTATTACGAATAAAATGGATGCCATTTTTGAAAAAGTGGAGCAAGATCGGCATATCAGTAGTTACGACGTAGCTGAAGAACTGGGAATTGACCACAAAACTGTTTTGGCGCATTTGAAAAAAACTGGGTACACAAAAAATCTCGATATTTGGGTACCTCACGAGCTCACTGAAAGAAACCTAATGAACCGTGTACTCATTTGAGATTCTTTATTACGACGTAATGAAACCGAACCATTTTTGAAGAAGCTGATAACTGGTGATATAAAGTGGATCACGTACGACAAGAACTTGCGAAAAAGGTCGTGGTCAAAGGCCAGTCAGGCTTCACAGACTGAGGCGAAACACGGGTTAACTCGCAACAAGGTGATGCTGTGTGTGTGGTGGGATTGGAAGGGCATTATTCATTATGAGCTGTTACCACCAAGCAGGACCATCGATTCTGAATTTTACTGCGAACAACTGATGAGATTAAAGCAAGAAGTTGAGAGAAAGCGGCCGGAATTAATCAACAGACTGCGTGTGGTTTTTCATCATGATAACGCTAGACCTCACACATCTTTAGCCACTCAGCAAAAATTAAGAGAGTTTGGCTGGGAGGTGTTAACGCATCCGCCGTATAGTCCTGCCCTTGCACCTTCAGATTTCCACCTGTTTCGGTCTCTTCAGAATTCTTTAGGCAGTGTCAGGTTAACATCACGAGAGGACTGCCAAAACCACTTGTCGCGGTATTTTGATCAGAAACCCCAAAATTTCTATAGCAATGGGATCATGTCCCTACCTACAAGATGGCAAGAAGTTATCGAACAAAATGGAACCTACATACTTTAGTTAAATGTAAATAAACTATATTAAAAAATGTTTTAAATTTTCTTAAAAAATGCGAAGAAACTTTTTCCCCAACCTTATATGTACTGAGGATATTGTTAAGATGGTTATGCAACAGCGATTCAAGGACTACTTATGTACGAGCACTTGGTTGCTAATACATGTGTAGATGGAAGAAAACTATTCTTGCTGAATTCTTGATAACATATTTATTGATTGTACTTGTTTACAATAGAACGGTCGAAAGTGTTCTCAACAATATTGGTATGAATGACGATTTACATTAAATAAAAACGCTTATGCTAGCGTGCTAATTAAATGTGCGATGTAATCGTACAACTTAAGTGGCAATGGGCTTCTTAGTGGTCACTGTGGTAAGATATAGTACAAAGAGTGATTTCGAATCCCTGTTCGAAATCACTCTTTGTACTATACATTTTGCATGATGTAAACTTTAGGTAATTATATAATTTATGGACCAGAGCGGTCAAGCAAATCATTGAAGTACCCGCTGTCCCCATCCATCTTAGTGAGAGCAGTAGCAGAGTGTCGCCAGTCAGCGTCGCTCCGCGCGAGTACTCGAGGAGTGGCGCGTGTGTCCTCTGTGCTCGTGACTTAGCTTTGCGGAATGTTCCGCAGAATGCGCACATGCGGCCGGAGTATATATCAGCCTCGCGCAGTCGCACCCACCGCTCATGTCCTTCAAATGACACACAGCATGCCCCACACTTTTCAAATATTTTAAATGTTCAGTATTGACCGGATACTGAAGTGACTAAACGGTAAAATCTGAATGACATAAATGCTTCGGTTGGAGTATTTCCATGTTTGTCGATAGCACCGTGCGGCCCGACGCGGACGGCCGGCATGTAGGTACCGAGCGCCGCGCACGGATATTTTTCGTTCTGCCCGGAGTTTGTCCGGCCTTCTAATTTTTCCGGATTGTTCGCTTTGAGGCATTTTTTTTAATTAAAAATAATTTCAAACATAACATGATGAATTATGTATTCAAATAAAATTTTACACCTTGTACAAGTTTTTGCTGAATTTATATGTCAGGTTTAGTACCATTGAGTACGGACGTCAAAACAAATCACAAACACGCCCCTGGCGGCAAATCAAGAACAACTACGCTTTAGAGTCCAGCCGCTGAGGTGTGATGTGTACCGGGATTTCTTATGTATAATGTGGAAGAAAACACCGACATGTGTCCAAGCAGTTTTATTGAACTAAAGTAATTGCGGTAAGGCGCATGTAATCAATCATCAATCAATATCATCATCAATACATATAATAAATCTGTAGAAAAATATTATTTGTACATCGAAAAAAAATCCAAAAAAAAATGCCAGGGTGTTAAAGGATAACCAACAGAACCCATTTCTAGCATTTTTGGTATTTTTGTCTGTTTGTCTGTTTATTTGTGCACGCATCACGTGAAATGTACGAAACCAATGTAGATAACTTTAATACATAAAAATTGTGCGTATCTTGAAGAATTACTTAGTTTTTGTTTCATCGCAATCGGTTCACTCTATCAAAAGTTAGATGAATTTAAAGTGTTCAAGAAGTAAAATTATCACAGCTCACGCTATTCAGTTACTCGGACAGTTGAACTCGCTATTCGATAGATGGCGTTGTGCATTTAAAGTCATTTTCTGAATCGCGGTGTTAAGATTTTACGCGAAAGAATGACGCTAGAAAAAAAAATTGGTACGTAGTATGTATGTTTTTGAGTATGTAGAGTTGGCAGGCAGGCTGGTAAGTATGGTAGGGTTGGCAGGCAGATGACGGGAGCGAAGCCGCGGGCACAGCTAGTAATGAATATTATGTGATCGCGGGTTTCAGCATAAAAATAGCAGACCTTATGTAAAAATAATGTAAACACAGTAAGAGAAATGTAAAAGTTAACAGTAAATAAAGACTAGGCATGAGATATACCTGCAACATTCTATACCCGGCCTCAAAGGTATGGGTATGGCCATATACCCAGTACTAAAACCCAGTATCAAAATACCCATGGGTATGTTCAGACCTGGCCTTAGAGGACGCCTTTTGGAGACTCGATCGATTGACCGTTGAAAAATTTAGATCACTTTTTTTCAAGGAAAATAGTTCAATCCACCTTCACAAATGACACAAAATAAAAAAAGAGAGCGAGAGTAAAAAAAATCTGTGCACAAAATTGTACTGACATAAAATTAAAAACAATTTAAAATAATAATATTATAATTGTCGAATCAAGTACATTAAAAATATCTTAAAATATTTTCATACATTCTAAATCACCTCTATCTTTATTAGAGTAAAGAACCCTTTTTCTGGAAAAAAGTAATTCAAAATAAATAATATTCTTTAACATTAATACGCAATTTCTTCAAAACTTCCTAATTAAAATATAAATAAAGAACAAATTTGGATCAACGAATTATTTGCTATACCTAAAATCTTACGATTCAATACGGGCTCGATCGGGAGAATTCGGGAAGCGCCGTAACCTTCGGGTAACTTCGTATTTTCTATGGCAGGCGGTCGAGCATGAGCATTAGAGTCCTTCCAAAGAAAGAAGTTCCGTAGACGCGGCGCTAGTTTCTATGCAACTGTACGCTATCCTATAACAAATCTTGTTAGTTCCATGTATTTCCGCGGGACTTTTTTCGTTAGACGGACTCTATGAACTACTGCGCCGCCGCACCCGCCGCACTGGGTATGACGTCATACCCGATACGGCAAGTGTTTTGGGCGGGTATGTGGTGAAATACGATTTAGTTCGGTGCGTAGCTCGAGATTATACCTATCGGGTACGGACCGGGTCTCTGCTGGACATACCCGGTTTGCGTACTGGTAAGCTCATACTGGGTTTTTATACCTGTACCAGTAAATACGCATCATCCCTAATAAAGACTATAAAATCCCAAGCTTATATCTAAATTATAATTATTTAGCTTGCCGGCGAGGTCGCTCCATCAACCTTGTGCGCGCAGCAAGTGTCATGGCTCGTCCGTGGTTGTGGTTCGCTGATGGCTCGCTCCAGGGCCGAGTTATGAGGTATGTAGGTAACTGGGAGAACTGCCCGATAGCGTTTCTGTAGTTTGAGACTGATCCATAGACAAGCCCCAACAACAACGATGAGCATAAAGCTATACATGATATAGCGATGTGTGTCATGGGAAGTTGCCACCGCGTTTAGTCTCTTGTTTTTTTTTTATTTGTTTTTTTTTTTTCTTCGTGCATCTTCACCTGTTCAATCCTGGCTTTTAATGTCATCATCATCACTTCATGATGCTCAGCTTCAAAAGTATAGTTGTTGTCTGCTATGAAGTGATTTATAGCCGATTCTTTCAAGTACAGCACGTCTTCAGTCACGCTTATCTCACTGTGAAAGTTGTTATGAAAACGAAGTATAATTTTATCTCCTTTCAACATGCATCCTGGATCAAGTTTGATAATACCAGTAGCACTTAATCGTTTCGATAATGTGCCAGATGGGCAGAAAATGCGAGTCATGCATTGTTTACAACAGGTGTAGAGCCACGCGACATCATTGTGTAACTGTATCCACTTATCGCTACAACTTGATACCGTCGCGTGGCACGCTGATAAGTTCTTATTGTTTACTATAATTTGTGCCTCACACAACGTCGCGGCTTGCTTTATGTCATAAACCGGGAAACTCAGTGGACATAGTAACTGGTGTTTTCTCAATTGTACACATGTGCTTAGGTCGTCGTATGTTAGAGGCATCATCACATCCTTCTTGAGGTTTATTGCCAAATATTTAGATGTAGGCATAATGTGCTTCTCTGTCTGTCCTTGTAAGGCAGGAATAGGTATTGTAGCGTCTCCATTAATTGTTTATTAAAAGAATAGATATTACTTTAGGGAACTTAGTATATAAATAGTATTTTAAGTTAACTGTAAAGTACCGCTAGTTTAAGGATTCTCACGGCCAGCACGCAGATGTGTTATTTCGTATTGTCTTCTATCTCGGGTATCCAAGGATAACAATAGTTTATTGTAATGTCCTTTGCCCAATTTGCTTATTGTCTTAGTTTTAAGAATTTAGCGTCATAACCGTAAGGTTTTTGTTGTGATGCCGACGGTTCTTATGTAAATGTTTAACTTTCTATATTTATTGTGCAACCCATGTAGCTGTAAAAACCTTTTAGTTTTAGTTTGTAACGTGCCGCCCCGATCGTATTTCGCCCCAGTTTTCGACAATTGTTTTTAATGTAAAAGTATTCATTCAGTCTCTTTCGATCTAGAGGAGCGGTCGGTCGGCATTCTCTTTGTAATTTATCTTGAATAAACTAATTCCAACACGAAGTAAATCAAGTACTCATTTCACGATGCCTGTAACGCCGACATAGCTAAGTGACCAACCATACGTTCCCGAAAGTATGACTCGGCTTAGCTCGTACTGAGGCCTTAGTGCGAGTTTTTATTCACGCTCAATCGCGTTAACGAAAACTACAATTTGTATTGAAACTGGATAAGCGGCGTCTGGTGACGGCAAGGCAAAATCTCTTTTTTTGTATACATTTTGACATAACAGATCGTTTACGTTACCACGAGTGAGTAGGTTAAAAAACTCGCACTAAGCTCACTGTTCGATGTTCACCAATGGCAGCTTGACTTCAAATAGGAAGAAGTCTCTCGTCAGCTTGACGTGTACTCGTGACAATTTATACATCTGTCTAATGCACTGATAGCTGTTTGTACAAGGTAGCGACAGGTCACTAGGTAATTGTCCAGATATTATGTTTAATTGTTCTTGTAACTGATCTGGCTTCAGTAGACGTGCATCGACGCGTCCGTCCTTTACATCAGTCACTATGTCGAGTAGTAATTGTTGAACTCTCCTTATGTTAGAGATTATTAAGTCAGCGGCTAATGCAGACGAAATCACATTAAGTGCATTGCTACGTTCCAAGTATTGTGTATTTCTTTGATTTCGTGTTCTAGTGTGGATATACAAGGTTGGCTCTTCCTTAGTCAGACTGTTCAAATATGTGACGTAGTCTGCCACATTTTGTACACTTCGCCACTATGTTGTCATGTTGAAATACACAACCATTTTCCAGTTGTCTTGTCGAATTTGCACCTCAGCAATTTTGTCAAAGTAGACTAATGTTGCTGTAGATAATGTGGTGACGTTCACTGTAGTCTGTTGCAGTGACGTCGCTATGCATAAGGCAAACGTGAAAAATATGCAAACGTAATTGTTTAGCGATCTTTTAGCAGGTTTCTTCCGCTTCGATCTCTCAGTTTTCTGTTGTTCGATAGGCGTTGTGTCATCTTCACTCTCTACGCACCCTGTGTCACTCTGTTCGACAGGTAGTCGTGATAGTTTGATGATAGGGCGTTTTAGAGTACCATTTTTAGTTTTCAGGGTCACCACTAGTACGTGTCCATCCTTACCAGGATGTGTATCCATAACCCTTCCTAAGAGCCATTTAGAGGGCGGCAAGTGATCATCTTTTATCAATACGATGTCGTTGATCTCATTATTCTTTGTTGCATAATGCCACTTGCTGCGTGTTTGAAGTGTTTGAAGGTATTCAGATGACCATGACTTCCAGAAATCTTTGTGCATTTTTTGCAATAGTTGATGTCCTCGTCAGTTGAGAGTGGGCTTGACAGTGTTGGCCCTCCCACTAAGAAATGTGCAGGCGTTAGGCAGTCTAGATCGTCAATGTCGTTTGTTAGAGGAACCAACGGCCTAGAGTTGAGGCACCCTTCAATCTGGGCCTGTTAGCCCAGATTGAAGCGTAAAGCTGAGAAAAGCGTAGAGCTAAAAAAAGTTGAAGCGTGAAGTGAAAACTCCTCAAATGTCAGCTTTTGTTCCCCAATGACGGGTTTCAGGTGGTGCTTCATGCTTTTGACTACTGCCTTCTTCTGATGGCCAAACTGGAGCGTTGATCTGCCACTCAAGTCCTGCTCCCTAACTCACTCAAGAGTTCTTCGTTGACATAGTGCATTGACGCGTCTTTGTGTTCTTGTACGAGTGTTTTGGCAGCGCCTATAAAATTAGTACCGTTGTCAGAGTACATACACTTTGGTGTTCTTCTCCGTGAAAGCGCCGAGAAAGGCTGCAGTACTCAAATCTGAGACTAATTCTAAATGAATGGCTTTTGTTGCTAGGCAGACGAATATTGAAATGTAGGCCTTGGACGTCTTAATCCCTCTGTCCTTGTTGGCCTTGACTTCCACTTGTCCCGTAAAATCAACGTATGTAAGCGTAAATTTACGCAATGGATTGACTCGGCGCTTTGTTAAGTTTCCCATCAGCTGTTTGCTGTTTGCTTGAAGCGATGACATTTAATGCACTTGAAAATGTGGCCTTTTACTGTCCTCACACCTCTGAGTATCCAGTATTTGTTTCGCAAATGTGTCAAGGTGAGTCTTGCTCCCCCGTGCCGTGTCGAAATATGTGATTTGTCGATCAGAAGTTCTGTGAGTGTGTGTGTTCTGTGTGTCTTTGGGATACCGATACCTGTCAGGTAGAAAGTGATACAAGCAAATACAGTTCTTTGTCGAAATTGTTAGGAGTTACTGCTTGGATCCGGCGTCTCATTCGTAACGGATGGAACCCGAATAATAAATTGTTATCCTCATTTTTGTCGCCTTATGATATGTTGTTGGTTCGTGCTGTACAAGCCGAGCACTTTGACCAGACTATTGAAGCCCCGAAGAGATGCTCAGCTTTGAGAGACTCAATCACTCGTTTCAATCCATTCTTAGACCAATCTGGTTTGCTCCAAGTTGGAGGACGACTTCGGAATTCGAATTTGCCTTATGGTGCTCGCCATCCTTTATTGCTCCCTAAAGAAGGAGTGTTGGTAAAATCGCTGGTGTCCAATCGACACATTAATAATTCACACGCAGGTTGCAACGCTCTCGTAGACATTTTGCAAATTAAAAAAAGTACATATTGGTCTTGATTTGGTTTTTTTTTTAAATTGATTTATAACAATCGTTATCCCAAAGAACAAACCCCTAGTTACCGCTGCCGCGTATCTCGGTTTTGTGGGTAAAAACCTTGTAGGATCCAAGAGTCGCAGCATTGCTCATGGGCCCCAGTGTTGCCTCTTTGCTTGGTGAGCCGCAGGCCTGTATTCAAAAAAATCAAAATATTTAATTAATGCTGCTTTGTTTACTGTTAAGTACATAATTCGATTTGATTCATCGGAATAGCACGTCGCTCCACTATTGTAAGCGTCCATCAAGTATTGCATTTTATTGTCTATGGTTGCGTGTTAATAATTAAGGCACTTCTTAGGCGTTCGTGATTTTATTTGATTGATCTTCACACACATAAAATAGGTTTCGGTAAAAAGTCTACATACTTCCCTAATTAAAATGTTTGCTTTGCCATTAGAAAAAATATTTAAACTATCGGGCTTTTTGTACAATCTTAGGCAATCGGGTAAACAGATATCAATAAGAGTCTAAAGGCGGAAATACACTTGCGTGTTGTGTCGCTCTAGAAGCATATCGGTTTCATACATTTAGTATTAGTAAGACGTACATTTAAGTGTCGTGGCGTGGCGTGGCGCGATCTGTTATGGCGCGGACTGCTCACGACTGATTGCGCCAGAGCGGTGGTGAGGGTTATGGCGTGACACGACACGAAGGACAAATGTGTTTCTACACCGAGTGGCTCGTGGCGCGCCATTCAACGACACGAACTCCTAGCGGGCGCTTGTATGCTGCGTGTTGAAAATGAGCGCCGAGCTTAATGAACTTGTACGTCAACGTACAGTTTTGACAGAACTCTAGCGAGTATAAGGATCATTTAATTTTGATAAGTACCCTTATTGTGTAAGTTCAAAGAATAGCGCAAGGTACGCTTTCCTTGCATTCATTGCTTCATATATTAAAAAATCCGTCTATTCGACAGCGTAAAGCATGCAATGAATACTGTTTAGTTGTCAAAATAAAAGGGAAGGAGTGTGCTTCGTGATGTCAAATCAGATACGCAATTAGGGTGCTGAAATGCTGCTTGGGCAGAAATTGCTTTGCCTTTTTTTGTTTTTGTTCTTAAGAAATTTCATTGCTAGGAGAAATGTATTTATTTATTAAAACTTCATGCAACTTAAGGTTCATAGGTGTTCGAGTTTTAATCGAACACACAGCGAAAATGCATAATTCCATCAAACGCAAGTATGCACATTCGCTCGGTTACCGAAATGTGGGACAGTTCGCGTTTAGATCTCGTCAGAGACACCACGCACTCGTAATCAAACCAATAACCATTTTTACCATACATTTTACCAGTAATTTAGCCACATGGTTTATAGTTTACCATAATTCACCATTTCATGTATCTAAGTGTTATATAGTGTATAAATATAGTTGTTTACTTTATAATACGAGACTTTAACTTTTACCATATTCTATCATTATAAGAAAGGTGTGTTAGGTCACCATAGCACCAAGCACTACTTTCTACATGGTCCTTCGAACCTTTAATTACCAGTGACTACCAAGTGATACAGTGCCCCGCGAACCAGGAGATCGCTGCAATTGGAGGAACCTCGAAGTGCAGAGACGGTCGGTTGGAGCATAAAGGTCAGATCAAACCATTGATTTATATGGATTCCAATACTCCATTCATCAACCAAACAGAGCTCTATGAAATCCTGAACAAGTTCTTAACCAACATAAAGAAGGATGGATCCGAGAGGAAGACCATCGAAAATTACAAGCGTAAGGCTGATATGTTGGAAGCATACTGGCACGACTACCAACAAAACCATAACAAAATGTGTCAGTTTGCGGATGCTGAGCATATTTACTTCAAAAAGGGATGTTTCGAAAAAACCAGGAAGTTTATTTCACAATAAAGGAGATAATTGATAAAATCATGAGGCAGTTAGGCAAAAAGCGGAGGAGGTACGGCCATTACCAGGTACCCGGCTAGGTCACAGCTAAGCGCTGACCATAGTCGGCCGGAAGATGAGACGGCGCAGCCACACCCAGGTACGTCGTCTTGCTATAAGGAGTCCTCGCAGGTATGTTGGGAAATTTTAAGCTATAGATATGGGAACAAGAAATTGATTTTCACGTCCCATATCAATATCCTACTGTGGCTTCCCAACATACAACAGCAAACGCTTGCTACGATTAAGAAGCTGCATGACATAACCAAGGAGACGTTACATGCTATACAGAATCTGGGAGTGGATATAGCAACTTGGGATACACTTCAAAAGCTGGATAATGATACGTTCACCGAATACAAAGAATCGGTCAAGAATCCTAGAGAGCTATCTTAGAGAAATAATTCACAGCGCTAGAGGCGTCTCGTCGCAAGCAAGAACCAGCCAACCAAAAAACCACGCCGCAACAACCATTCCCATACAGCAACCAAAATCAGAAGAAAATTTTTCAACGAAATAACCATCAATCAGACAACAAAGAAAACACAAAATCAAATGCATTACACATGTCGCGGTCGATAACCTGTGCATTGTGCAATTCTGACCACGGATTGTGGTGTTACCCTGATTTTTTGCAAATGACGCACGAGGAAAAATTAAATCAAATTTGTAAGGTAGAATTTTCACCCTTACCCACCAGCGTACTCAGGGGTAGGTATTCTGCATGAGACTATAGCAGGGATGAGTCCACATGAAGTTGATCAAAGTAAAAGTCGCACAGTTTGGTCAACTAATTTAATTCTTCGAGCATACAGTCCGTTATCACATTCACTTGATGTTTTTAATTATAGGTATACACAACTTTCAGAAGGAATAAATTTTACCATCAATTTCCAATACTGGAGATATGATTTCTCAAACAGTACCGTTATCCTGTGTAGCTGTCTTCAAACTTTTGTGAATTATATCATCAGGAGTGTTCGAAACCATGCTGTAGCTATTTGTGCTAGTTGACCATTATTTATTTATATTAATGACTAAAATGCTCCTAATGAGACATTTGGAGCCAGCGCCTACTGAACAATTGGTCCTTTCATTTTGACGCTAGCCAGCCTTGTCCTTCCCAACATCAAGAATATGTATCTGTCGGTTTCTTAGGTTATAAAGTTCACAGGTGCCAGTGACCTCAAGTCCACCCTTGAAAAAAGAATTATTATATATTCTTTATTGTGCACAAAAAGGTTTACAATACAATTTTTTTAAATTAAACTTGTTCACAAAGGTGAGCTTATCTCTTTATAGAGATCTCTTCCAGCCAACCTGTAAAACTGATGCACGAAATAACAATACGGGGACAAGGTTGTACACACAAATAATTACATGTTATTAATATATATAATACATAAATATATAATAGAAAAAAAAAGGAAACCTACACCAATAAATATATATATTACATAAACCTATATATAAATACATAAATTAATATTAAGGTTGTTGCGAAAGGAGGTGCTCTTTCAATTTATTTTTAAAAGATGTTACAGAGGGAGAGTCTTGGATTTCTTGTGGTAAATTATTCCAAAGTTGTGTAGCTCGAACAGTAAAAGAATTGAGGAAAAATTTTGTATTCGCTCTAGGACACTCAAGTTGGTACACCTTGGTGTTACATGCACGCCTAGGCCGGGGATTGGAAGGTAGAAAGTGGAAGCGGGAGCGAAGATAATCAGGAGTGGACGGGACTTTGAGGATCTTGTAGAGAACAGATAGGATGATGAATTGACCGTCATGTCAACCACAGACCTTGAACGTTTTATTTTAAACCATAGACGCATTTTCTAAAGTATCCTTTATGTAACTAATTTGAAAAGAATTTAAATATTTATTATTTTGTATGTTGAATTTGTGTGTTTATTGAATTAAATTATTTCACACAAATAGGATATATTTTATTGATACGTTTATCAATGCCATACATATGTCAGCGCCATCTAGCACCTAAGTGTAAGTAAGTAAGTAAGTAAGTAAGAAATTCTTTATTTGCAAATATGGGTACAGTACATGGTGATAAACAGATAAAAAGTAGGTTCGGCCATATTTTACCAAGAGGCATGCAAAAGTTATAGTTTGACGCTAAAAATATAAATAAAGGCAATTAACTGACACACCGAATAGTTTTAAATAACAACTTACTCCGTCACCGCAACACAATTTATATGGATACAATTATACATTTAATTTAAGTTATTTATTCACAAACAATTAACATTGCGTATAATATTAGATACATTATTACAGGAAATGCTGGAACATAATGACAGTAAAATTATCGCTTGAAGATTAATTAAATTATTGTAGCAAATTGTATTTTTTTTTCCAATTATTATGTCAAATCAATCAATAGGTCACAAACAATTAGAATGTCAAAATAATCAATTATTAAGTCAAATTTATTAATATGTAACAAACACTAATGTCAAATAAATCCAATGTATTCCCCAAGAACTATAATGTCAAATAAATTCAAAAAATATGTCACAAATATGTCATATTCGTCGAGCCCTTGTCACCGCCGGCGTACCAGTTGTATTAGAACCTAACGGCTTGGTACGTGACGATGGGAAGAGACCAGATGGCATGACATTGGTGCCGTGGAAGGTGGGTAGGCCTCTGGTGTGGGACGCAACCTGTGTCGACACCCTTGCGCCATCTCATATTCCTAGTTCGGCGGGCTGTGCTGGCGCTGCTGCTGCGGCTGCTGAGGCCCTCAAGCGGCGCAAATACTGTAACCTAATTGGTAATTACAGTTTCGAGCCGTTTGGGGTCGAAACGCTTGGGTCATGGGGCCCAAGTGCACGTCTTCTTTTTAAGGAGATCTCTCGCCGACTGATGGACACCGTGCGTGACCAGAGGGCTGGCTCTTTCTTTGCGCAAAGAATCAGCATTGCCATTCAACGTGGCAATGCTGCCAGTCTTCTGGGCACGTTCCCGGATGACAGCGATGTGGATGAGTACTTCGACGCCTAAGTGTAGCTTTCTTTTGTATATAGTGTAAGTAGTTAGTTTAATTTTAAGATTGTAAAGTTTACTTTTGTTTAGTGTTTAGTATGTACCGCTGTAATAAATGTCACAAACAAATTAGAATGTCAAATTAGGATGTCAAATTAGAGTGTCAAATTAGAATGTTAAATTTGAATGTCAAATTTGAATGTCAAATTAGAATGTCAAATTAAGCCAATATTACAATTTATATAATAGACACAAATCACTATTACGAGTATATACAGTACTTGTTCAAAATTCTTTCTCAGTGAGGAATTCGCTAGTAGTATAGTATGCTTTATGCGCTAAAAAGCTTCGGAGTCTGTTTTTGAATAATGAAAGCGGCAATTCTTTCCATTGCTTAGGTAATTTATTATAAATGACCGGAGCCATGCAGTAGACACTCTTTCGCATTAGTGCCGTTTTGGCGGGATGGGAACACAGTAGGCTATTGTCGCGTCTGTTACGTGGAATTACGTCAGCCAGTTGCTTAAAACGATTTGGGTTCGATTTCACAAACACAGCTACCATTATGTACAGACTAGGTAGGTGTTAATATTTTGTGCTGTTTAAAGTATGGCATGCAACTATCAGTGGATTTAAGCTTAAACATCGCTCGTTGACATCTTTTCTGGGCTTTAAAAACTGTTTCTCTTTCGGATGAATTTCTCAGAATATTAAACCGTAACGTAAGTGGGATTCTACTATGCCATAATAAGCAGTAAGAAGTGCCTCCGTGTATACTATTGGGGATAGTGAATATAGAGCATATGCGGACTTACTAATTTTCTTACATAAAGTTTCAGTATGTGCTTTCCAATTTAGGTTTTTATCTATTACCAGTCCCAGAAATTTTGTATTTTCTACTTCTTCTACTGCTTCATTGTTGTAGTTTATATTAGGGCTAATTCTTGAAAGCCGCTGACTAAAATGTACAACTTTTGTTTTTTTCAAGTTAATTTTTAAATTATTTTCCTCTAACCAATTAACAACATTTTTTAAACAATTATTAATGTCAGTCTCCTCACTTTTACATGGGATTGTCACAGTACTATCGTCCGCAAACAGTGTTATTGGTTGTTCAACGCAATCAGGTAAATCGTTTATGTACAGTATGAATTCAAAAGGACCCAACACGGTCCCCTGCATGACATTAATATTGCTGATTATTTGTATTAGATTCACTATTTTTGACATTTAATTTTTGACATAACTATATTTTTCTCAATTTAATTATAATAATGTTAAATAAAATAATGATTTAATAATAATATTAAATGCATGCTAATTTTGGATGATAAGGACAGTAGAATGATAATTGCAATGCTTGTAAAAGGCTGCTAAGTCTTGCACTCATATAACAAAACACCAACTATACACTTAGTTCGCAATAAACGTTTTGACTTTGACTTTGACTTTGACTCCAAACATAACTACACGCTCTGAGGATCGATATATCTCTTCGCGCTTGCTAACCGGATTAATTTGACAAATTTCGGTTACTTGTTTTCGGTCTTTAAGGTAAGACTCAAGAAGACTAAGTAAATTGCCTCTAATACCGTACACTTCAAGTTTTCTTAAGAGAATATCATAATCTACGTGGTCAAAGGCCTGTGTCATGTCACAAAATATGCCACATACAGGTATTCGTTTGTCGACATTCTGAATAACATTATAAATAAAGTCATATATGGCCATATTGATAGTTCTATGTTGTCTAAATCCTTTCTGTTCGTCACATAGAACGTTATTTTTTTCAATGAATTTATTCAGTTCGTTATAAATGTATTTCTCAAATATTTTGGCAATCACAGGTATAAGTGCGATTGGCCGGTAATATTCCATTAATTCTCTATTCTCTTTCTTAAACATTGGTTTTATTATTGAAGTTTTTAAGGCATCGGGGAAGATGCCTGCGCTGATACTAAGATTAATTATATGACTTAAGTGACCACATATTTCTATTGACACGTGTTTGAGTATTTTTGTGCTAACACCATCATATCCTACGCTACTTGTATTATTCAAGGTCATTATTATTTTATGTATTTCTAAAGGTACACTAGGTGACATGAACATTGATTTAGTACTCGTGTTTATTTTGCAGCGTTTGGGTTGCCCGGTGTCATTCTGTTTCGGCTGAATTTTATCGACAAAGTAATTATTGAACGCTTCAGCAATGCTCTTGGGATTTGATAGAATGGTGTTTCCAACCTTAAGTTTATAAATGTTTTGTTTGAGTAAATTATGCTTTGCGCGATTAATAATTTGCCACGTAGTTTTAGATTTATTTTTAGATAATTTAATTGTATGATTGTTCTGTGCCTTTTGTGTCAAGTGTATAATTTTTTTGTACAATTTTGAATATTTACTGAATTTAGTTTTACTATCTCTACTTAGGTTTAATCTCATCTGCCACAGAAGCTTTCTTTTTTTTCGGCTACACAATTTAATTCCTTTTGACAGCCACTTAGGTTTTTTAATAACATTTTAGATTAAGATTTTAACTACTCTATTGTATTGGGTTCATCCTGTAAGATAGTGTGTGTAAGTTAAATAAATAAAAAAATAAATAAACATCAATTTTGATTAATTTAATTGGAAAGCACAAATCGTACAAAAGCTTGATAGAGTCGATAAAATTATTATAGGCTATATTCGGGTCATCCGTGCCATAAATCTCAGAAAATGTAAGATTTTTGATGTGGCCTTTGAACTTGGCTATGTTTTCCACACTATAATCCCTTCTAGCCGCATATCAGCAGTTTATGACACATTTTGTTTGAACAGGACAGTGAAGGAGCTGTGAACAAACAATCAACCAGGGATATATCTGATCAATATTGGGTTTGTCTCAAGGACACCAGATGTCGCTAGTATAACTATGCCATTTATAATTGTTACAAATTGAGCAATTAAATTACTACCAAAACTGTCTGCAGTCATAACAAAAAACCATGGCAATCAAACAAACGATGTCGAAAATGCTTAGCTACACATAATACACTACTTCACGAAGCATTGGAAAAACAAAGTTCAACTGCGTCAGCAGAAGGAACCACCAACAATGTTGCAACCAAAAAGAGCACATCTAGGTCATCTCACGCGTCATGGGATGACATATCTGAAATAATTTTAGCTACCGCTATTATAAAAGCCAAGGGAGCCAATGGAACACAGCACAAGATGAGAGCTTTAGTTAACCAGGGTTCTCAACTATCGTTAATAACTGAAAACGCAGCCTAGATCTTGGGATTAAAGAGGTCTCATTTCGAAGGTCAAATATTCGGCGTCGGTGAAAAATAAAATAACGCGAAAGGCATGTCACAGGTAACACTACTACAGTCCGCATATAGTGAATTTACCTGCGACACGAACGTTATTATTATGAATAACTTGATCAAGCGATTGCCAAATAAAACGTTTACCAAACCTACGACGTGGAACCATATTCAAGGGATACAATTAGCTGATCCAGAGTTTTACGTAAGCAGACCCGTAGATATACTTCTAGGCGCAGATGTTGACAGCAAAATAATGTTAGGAGGTATCTTGAGAGGAGACAACGATAAGGAACTAATCGCCCAACAGACGCAAATAGGATAGCTACTCTGTGGATCAATGATACCACACTACCAGTGCAACGTGGTTCTCAACAACACAGAAGACCTTCTGAAATATTGGGAGAACGAAGACATACACCAGAAGATAGAGATGTCCAACGATGATCATGAGTGCTTACAATATTTTATTAAAACCACTAAGAGGCTTGAGGACGGAAGGTACGAAGGCTGACTGCCACTTAAGCCGGAATACAAAGACAAGTTGGGCACAACCAAACCACAAGCACTAGCTCAATTTAGAAACTTGGAGAAGAAATTTGAGAAGAACAGCGAATTGAGGACAGATTACAAAAAAATCTTGGATGAATATTTTGCATTAAACCACATGATACCATGCAACATTAACCAGGCGCCCGAATGCTACTTACCACACCATGCAGTCATTCGGGCTGAATCTACCACTACCAAGTTGAGAGTAGTTTTTAACGCCTCAGCAAAGTCTTCATCAGGGTAAAGTCTAAATGACGTCATGTACAGGGGCCCTAATATACAGAAGGATCTTCAAGAGCTTATCCTGAAATGGAGACAATTTCAATTTGTATATACTTCCGACATCGAGAAGATGTACAGAATGATCCGAGTGCACCAAGAAGATCAAGCTTACCAAAAGGTACTATGGCGAGAATTATATGGTGCGACGATGATTCTATTTTCACCACTTTTAAATCTGCAATTTTGATGGTATATCCGTATACAATATAACATCCACTGCGGTGTTAGATTGGGCCAGTTATTGTAAATATTTAAAAACACAGGTGCCCAGATCATTAACACCCCTGTTGGCTGTAGCTTCATCCCAGATATAACATTCGACACCTTTAGAATGAAGGTCATAAATAGTGAAGTTAAACACATTTAACTTGCTTACATAATAAAATAATGAGGTATCTCCTTTGGGGATTGGAACACAGCTTGCAAGGCATACACAGCGACAACTACGTAATTATTTCCTTGACTTTTTCTGCTCGGCATAGGTCCTTTTCTTGTAAATGGATATCATATTCTTGTTTTTCTTTGCTTTTTCTTCGCCTTCACAGTTTTCATAGACAGCGCAACAATCACAACGATCTTTCTTGGGTTGAAAAAATTAAATATTATATTCTTCGGTAAAAATTCTATAGAATGTTGCCTTTGGGCTTGCCTGAGTTCTGGTGGAGTGGAATGTATGCTACATAGAACAGAGTATAATTTCCGTATGGAATGTTTTTAGATTTATAGATTTCAATATAGTCTTTATGGATGTCGACAACTGATCTGCTACCGTCTATAAACTCTTTGGAAGTATTGGCTCTACAATAATGGGATTCCATTATTGGAATGGAATCAATGTGTTCCATTATTGCTTGCCGGATTTCATCATCAACTGTTGCGTGATTTTTGTGTTTTCCTCGTAGATCACTATCAAAGAAGTAGGTACCTTGAACACAAATTTGTTATTATTAATAATGACTTGATAAAAAATAATACAAAAAAACTCTTGAATATATTGTAGTTTTATCAACAAAAACAACTTAACCTAAAATGTGACATTACTGAAATAGTCTATTTAGCTTTTAGCTGCTATCAAAAAGGTTTAATGACGAAATATGACTGTCGGTAACTATTTGTGTTGCCCGGAAAAATGACATAACGCTAAATATGATAGTGGTTTTCTAAACGTATTTCAAATAAAAGGTCGTCATATGTATACTTATGTCATCTTTCTATTAAAAGGTTGCGTGAGATTGTCGACTTACCTTTGCAAAAAGAATGTCGTAACACTGATTAGGTCGTCGTCGCTGAATCAAGTGCGTGCACTCTCTAAAACGGTCCCGGTCTAACTGAGATGCTACCTACACTGCTACAGTTTCGAAACAAATCAGCGGTAAGAGTGCGACGGGGAAAAAGTCACATTCTCTCTCGCTTTCTCATTTTTAAGCATAGCGTTAAGTCGTTTTTGCACCAAATAGAATAAAATTTGCCGGGTTCACCTGTATCACATCACACACATCTTCAGCCTATTAATTTTCCCACTGCTGGGACACAGGCCTCCTCTCTGTGAGAGGGAATGGGCCGTCATCCACCACGCGAGCCCAGTGCGGGTTGGTAGATGTCACATGTCTTCGAATTTTTGGTTCTAGGACATGCCGGTTTCCTCACGATGTTTTCCTTCACCGTTTTGACAGCAGTGGTGATGAAATAATTTACACAAAGTAAAGCGCCTACCTGGCCTCGAACCCACGACCTACAACTTGTAAGTCGCGGCCGATACCACTGGGCCACCACTGCTAACCACCTCCACCTGTTCACCTGTATACTAAACTCAAAATTTCAGATTTTTTAGTTATGTCACCCTTCTCGCAAATGAACGATGTAAAGACGACAGATAATCCGGCCGACTGTGCAAGTCGTGGTTTGACTGTCAGGCAACTCAAAGACCACAAGATATGGTGGCAAGGGCCGTCATGGCTGCCATCGTACACAAATCAAGAAAATTACCAAACTATTTACGAGACGAATTTAGAAGTAAAGTCGTCTATTTTAAACCAAACCAACGCGGTAGTCATTGGAGAGAATAGAGAAGAGAATCGCTGACTATCGAAATTATTAAACATTTGATAAACAAATATAGTTCCATTACAAAAATTATACGCATTTTTGCGTGGATACTGCGATTACCTACCTTGAACAAACAAATACGCCGACCCTAACTCGAATTACACGAGCTTCGTCGGGCTAAACAGCTGATAATCAAAAACGTTCAGCTGGCAGAATTTGCAAATTACCTAGATTCAATAAACAAACACGAAAGAGTGCAATCCAAAAGCAAGATTTTGAGTTTGAATCAAACCATAGATGAACGTGGCATTTTACGTGTGGATGGGAGATTAGAAAACGCCCACATGAGGCTGGAGATGAAACATCCCATCATCTTACCTCACGACTACCCGTTAACCACATTACTTATCGATCAAGCTCATAAACTGACTTTCCATGGCGGAGAGCGTCTAACGTTAGCAAACCTTCGACAACAGTTTTGGATTATCGGCGGATACATGGCAACTAAAAAGTTTATAAGAAAATGTGTCATATGCAGAAAACAAAATCCCTTGCGACAGCACCAGCTCATGGGAGATTTACCAGAACCAAGAGTGAATCCCGAACATGCGTTTTATCACTGCGGCGTAGACTACACAGAGGTCAAGGCTAATAAAGGACGAGGAATCAAAACTACGAAGGGGTACATAGCAGTTTTATATGTATGGTCACGAAAGCGGTTCACTCACGAAAGCGGGCCAAGCTGGCATCGCACCCTCCGGGTAGTAAACAGTTTTGGTCCCTGTCTAAAGCGGTTGAAACTAATTTCTGTTGTCCCACTTTACCTCCAATGCTGAAACCTGAAGGGTCGCTGGCTCACTCTGCAAGTGAGAAAGCAAATTTATTTGCGTCTCTCTTTGCAAGCAATTCACGTCTGGATGCTGGCTCTAAGCAACCACCTAATATACCTCATTGTGACTCTTCGATGCCGGAGATCGCAGTTCACACTAAAGAGGTTCGGAGAGTACTGTGCAGCCTAGACGTGAACAAGGCCAGCGGGCCTGACGGCATTCCAGCGAGAGTATTGAGGCAGTGTGCGCCTGAACTGTCTCCTGTATTGACACGCTTGTTCCGCCTCTCTCTTAAAAAAAGAACGGTGCCGAAATCCTGGAAGCTTGCAAATGTACAACCAGTACCCAAGAAGGGCGACCGTGCAGACCCTGCCCACTACCGTCCGATATCCATTACCTCCATACTATGTAAGGTTATGGAAAGGGTACTGAACAGTAAGTTGCTGACCTACCTTGAAGACAATGAGCTCCTCAGTGACCGTCAATATGGCTTTCGCCGGGGACGGTCAACTGGCGATCTTCTTGTGTTTGTCACGCACTGCTGGGGCGAAGCCATCGAGAAACACGGCGAAGCACTTGCCGTATCGCTCGATATCTCGAAGGCTTTTGACAGGGTCTGGCACGCTAGTCTACTCATCAAGCTTCCTGCTTATGGCATCCCAGCCGGTTTTTGCAGCTGGATATCAGACTTCCTCAGTGAACGGTCGATCCGAGTAGTCGTTGACGGCTGCTCCTCTGACCTTATGGCTATTAATACCGGTGTTCCTCAGGGGTCTGTTCTCTCTGCAACTCTTTTCCTGCTGCACATCAATGACCTACTTCTGCCTGGTATTGTTGGGTACGCAGATGACAGTACTGTTTCAGAGAGATACATGTCCAGCGCAAAAACCGGCGGGGATGAAGTTCGTTCCTTGAGAGAGGCTATGGTGGAGCGTACTGATTTGACCTTAAATCTTGTCTCCCGTTGGGGTGACGACAATCTGGTCTCTTTTAACGCCACCAAAACACAGGCATGTCTTTTTACCGCAAAAAGGACTAGTTTCATTCAAACGCCTACTTTTCGGGGTGCATCTGTTCCTGTTACTGATCGGCTCGAGCTCCTTGGCATGGAGTTGACATCCAGTCTCAACTTCGGCGCCTCCATCGAGTACAAAGCCCAAATTGCGGCAAAGAAACTGGGCGTCCTAAACAGAGTGAAGCGATACTTTATGCCTGGACAGCTATTAACTCTTTACAAAGCGCAAGTCCGATCCTGCATGGAGTATTGCAGCCACCTCTGGGATGGCTCAGCTAAATATCAGTTTGCCGCGCTTGACTCGGTGGAACGCAGAGCTAAGAGACTAATTGGCGACGTCAAACTGATGCCAAGCTTCACAGCTTAGCTCATCGCCGTAAGGTTGCCTGCTTGTCGGTATTCTACAGACTGTATTTTGGCGAGTGTGCTCATGAACTCCACGACCTCATCCCACCGGCCCCCTTCTACCATCGGACATCTAGACGCACTGCAAGTTACAATCCTCACCTAGTTGCTATTCCACCAATTTGCACCAAGCGCTTTTTTCAAGTGGAACTCACTGCCTGCGTCTGTGTTTCCGAACGCATACAACCCGAATCTCTTCAAAGTTAGAGTGAACAGGCTACTTCTGGGTAAGCTCACTCCATCGTCGACTTTGTCTCTGTCACCTCTGACCTAGACTAGAGTCAAGAGCAAACCCATCTCAAATAAAAAAAAATAAAAAAACTTATAACTCGTATCAGACCTGAGCAGCTCCGCCTTTTTAGCAGCTCTAACCAGGATGGCTGCCAGAAAAGGGGCACCACAACATATGTACAGTGACAACGGCACTAACTTCGTGGGAGCAAACAGGATGATACAGGATGAATTTAACCCGCTTCGCGAAGTATTCAGTGACAGTTTTATAACCGAGATAGCAGAGATGGGCATAGAATGGGACTTTAACGTGACTAGCTGGCCTAATGCTGGCGGTCTATGGGAGCGAGCAGTACGCAGTCTGAAACATCATCTCAAGAGGGTCATCGGTCAACAAAGACTAACCTTCGAGGAGTACACCACATTGTTAGCTAGACTAGAAGCGTGCCTCAACTCTCGACCTCTTTGCGCGATATCAGAGGATCCCGAAGATATAAACTTCCTTACACCGGCTCATTTCTTATCAGGAAGACCAGGAACAACTGTAATAGAAACCGAGCAAGATGCTAGAACCAGGTGGCATCTAACCAACAAGCTATTCCAAGATCTTTGGAAACGATGGAAGACTGAATACTTGGTACAACTATCATCTAGAAGTAAATGGATGGAACCACAGAAAAATATCGTTATTGGAGATCTAGTAGTGATTCATGATGATAATCTGCCTCCAGGAAAATGGGCTCTTGGACGGGTGATCGAGACACATCCAGGAAATGATGGTCTTACCAGAGCAGTTTCATTAAATCGTCATAATTGAAGTTACTTTTCCTCTAGTATCCAGAGAAAGTTTCAAACTGTACAAGATAATACCTGTACCGCACCAAACAAACACCATGATGACCGCAATAATACCAGTTTCCGAATATGTGGCAGTCAACCTAAAGAAAGATTCATACTTTAGCATGTCCACACAGAAACTAACGGCATGTCTTCACCATGGACCAACTTACATGTGTGAGCTGCTAAAACCAATAACAGACCTGCAAAATGACGAAAGTTTCTGCGACAAGAACCCGGCAACCAATGAATGTAAAGTACAAAAAACCAACTGCACCAACGTATGGATTGAATTATATTTGACTTCTCAGCACTTTTACTTTTGTTGTGACACCTACACAATAAAAATAATATGCAGCGATCATGTAACAGTTCGTCAGCTGAGCCAAGCCGGAGTCATTGGCATAGGTCAAGAGTGTGTCATCAAGGGAAAGGATTTCTCATGATCTTCGATACGTCAACAGTCCAACCAAGTGAACATTACACCAACCATTTACATGCCCGAATTCGATCAAATCAATCACTTGTTTAACCTCAAAATGCCTGACGAAAGGCAGACTGATGACGGAAACCAAAACATATCTATGGCCAGTCTGGGGGAGGCGATAGAAAAACTAGAAATGCGATTCAGAAATAGAAGATATGTCACCCCATGATATCCACCAATACATAATATGCTACGTGTTGATGTCGATCGCTCTATGCGTGGCAGCAGCCTGGATGTGGCGAACAGGGCGATGTTTCCTGTGCAGGAAGGCTTCCGCTGGGCATCGTGACGAGGGATCCCGCCGGCAGCAAACCGCGGTAACTCCGCCGCCTCCGAGACCTCGACGCCGCAGCGAGAGTCGCTGCCAACAGGGGTTAGCAGCGGCTCCGCTGACTCCGAAACCAACCAGAAGACGCGAATCATATAGTGAAGTGCTCAGTGCCAGTGATCTAAAGAATAAAAGTGAAATCGGTTTTCCCTTACACAAATACGCCAAACGCTGGCCTAGCGCGAACTATAACGAACTATACGTTCGCTAAAACGGGACAAAAAATATATGGACACAGGGAATCAAAATATTGCTTTTACTGTATAAGAATCAATAGTGTAATTTTAAACCACGATGAATGTTTTAAATAATAATAGTTATTTAAGTAGACCAATATGCTTTTGATTTTCGTTTTTAATATGTCATTTATCAATGTCGTTATGCTTACCAGATAGTGTAATATTAGCTATATCACCATATCATAGTGTAATTTTAGCTATCATCTCGCATTTCTTCTCGCTATTGGGAATATGTTCGAGTTTTAATCGAACACAGCGAAAATGCATAATTGCATCAAACGCAAGTATGCACATTCGTTCGGTTACCAAAATGTGGGACAGTTCGCGTTTAGATCTCGTCAGAGACACCACGCACTCGTAACCAAAGCAATAACCATTTTTACCATACATTTTACCAGTAATTTAGCCACATGGTTTATAGTTTACCATAATTCACCATTTCATGTATCTAAGTGTTATATAGTGTTTAAATATAGTTGTTTACTTTATAATACGAGACTTTAACTTTTACCATATTCTATCATTATAAGAAAGGTGTGCTAGGTCACCATAGCACCAAGCACTACTTTCTACAATAGGTTTAAAGCCTAAGGTATTCTCTACCAGTCAACCAAGGGTGGTGCAGATATAACATGGCAGGTGCATAAAAATAAATTGAAGATCTTCATCGAAATCATCATCCGAATCCAAAGTAAACATTATGTACGTCTACATTTTGCAAAGGTTCGATGTATACTGTTCAGAAATAGCGCCACAGCGCGCCACGACACACCAGCGTGTGCACACGCACTGCCACGTCAGTATGCGCCACGAAACGGCACACCACGGAAGTTTGGTTCCTCCTTAACAATAAGAGTAGGTGCCTGGTGTGGCGCCAACCCACCAGGAGTCCACGCATATCAGCGCACTGCACGGCGTCATGGCGTCATCGTCACACGTCCCCGGCACGCGGACCCCACACTCGCGCGCCCGTACCGAACCTAGGGATCTCCACAAGATATTGTTGTGAGCTTCCTATTCGAGCGTTTAAAGTGTTTAAGCCTATGGCTGTTTGCCAATTGCTAATGTTGTTAAGGTTGTGATATTTTTGTATCGGGATCATCGAACCAGCGCAACGGGTAACGCAACACAGTTAAGGGCCTAAATACGCTTTAGTGCCGTAAAACGGTAACTTTACAAAGCATACTCCTTAGGAACGGCTAGGTTAAAAGGTTTGAAAAAAATATATATTTATTATTGATTCATGTACATAATTTTGAACACAAGGTTTTTTCGTGTAACTAATAGTTGTGCTTTAAAAAAAAAAATAACAACACGATATTTTTCACAACTTTTGGAAACTCCTTCAAAACGACTTGGGTGTATAAAAATATTTTTACACAGAAAAATTGATGGCTGGCATTTCTTCATAACTAACATAGCTGTAAATCAAATAATATTTTGCATACAAAACTGTTCAAAAGGAGGTTCAATATTTATATTTTGGCAACGAGCGGGCGCACGGCCAGCACTGCGTTAACATTGGGGCGTATATAGCGCCTTAAACAAAACGCGCTCAAGCAACTCGCCGCGCAGCCTTTTACTGAAGGACGAACTACGGCTGCGAGTTAAGACGCATCAACATCACCTGTGACTGTGAACGTTGTGTTTAGTCGTCTTGTAAACAACATCTCTCTCTCTGAATGATAATCTTACATCATAATTTGTGTTACCTAAATAATATTGGACTATAAAGACAACCACGACATGACGACACTGACTCACTGTTCATTGCATTGTAAATAATAATAAGCTCACAGCGGGTAGCTTGGCATGTGGAGTAGTGACAGCTGAGCTCACAAGCTCGCCCGTGGCCTCACTAGCTATGTCGTACCGTGTACAGTGACGGTGCCGGTGGCTCGTCGTGTATACCTGCGAGCGCGGGCAGCGCGGCCAGCAGCAGCAGCGTGGCGGCACACATGTCGCCCGCCCTCTCACCCTCGCCCTCCTCGCGTCCCTCGCTGTCCGCACACCTGAAACACAACACACTACTATTTACTGTCCACAAACTAGCTAGCACAGAACTTGGACTTGGTGCCTATTGGTAACCTACAAACAGAGTTATCAGGTTTCAGACTGGCTAAAGTAGTAGTAGTAGTAAGTGTTTAGGCTTATGGCCTTGATTATGTGGTGTCAGGTAAGTGTGCGGAGCTGAAATACTAAATTCAAACTTGACGACTAAATATTTATTTTTCTTTTTACAATAGGTACATGTATTAATTTTGATGATGAAAAGGTACAAGTTAGACGTTCTGACGACGCTCGCGACGCGCGCGCTCGCCTTATATATCCTCAGCCCGTTGAGTAGGGACACCAGCCAGCACCCCCGTACCCCGCAGGTGGAGGGCGTTAACATACTCCCCCCGTTGAAGGGAATCCTTCAACTCTTCTGCTTCAGGCTCGAACAGAGGACACAGGCGATTCACCGCTCGACGGATAGTGCCACTGGCCGTCAAAGACAAAGACAAAGACAAGGATATTTTATTTCAAGTAGGCCACCGAGCGGCACTTTTGAACGTTAGGTAAATTAAAATTGATTGCACCGTGCATTCGGAAAGTAGCTTGTATGGAGAAGAATGCACAAGAAACTCCATACATACTCTTTTTAACCGACTTACCAAAAAGGAGGAGGTTCTATGTTCGACATTATGTGTTTTTTTTTTTTTTTGTATGTTCACCGATATCTCCGTCAATTGTAAACCGATTTTGAAAATTCTTTTTTTGTTTGAAAGAGGATGTTTCGAAATTGGTCCCATTTTAATTTGGTGAAGATCTGGTGAAGTAAGTCTGTTTAAGTCGGTGTCCATAACGCAAAAAAATGGTACCTACGAAAGACACCGACTTCCAAAAATAAAATAATTTTTCACTTTGTAGTTTTTATTTGGAAGTCGGTAGTATTTTTTTGCAAAAAAGTACAATGCACCCAGAATAGCACTACACACTGTACAGGCATAAAGTAATAAAAGTACTCACACATGTACTGTGCAGTTATATAATAGATGCTAGAAAAACATTAACATCCGAAGCAGTTAAGTTATGACCAATCCCAACTGACGGCGTCCGTTCACGAACATGACGCATGAATTGGCACCACCCAGCTCAACCATCATGAAGGGAACCGGATGATCTAACACACGCGTCCTCACATCTGCTACTCTGGATACATCGTCATTGCCCCTTGCGTCCGAGTCTCCATTTCAATGGAGGCAAATTATTTTCCTTTATAATGACCATATCGCCAACGCGAAGTTCCATCGCAGGTTTGCGCCATTTCGTGCGATGTTGAAGCTCCGTAATGTACTCATGTTGCCATCTGTTCGGTTTTGGATCAACCTTTTTTAGAAAATCTTTGCTGGCGGCTTATGAACCATAGAATGTTGTATGCAAAGAAGTTGTGGGTGGAAATTGTTCGTTCCTACGATCTCCAAGAGGGCAATTGAACACCACCTACCTCGTCTCAACTCCCGGGTCAGCAGAAGACCTGCAGCATGCACGGCACTTCGCAGATAGGCAGCCTGACGTTCTCTGGGTTCAAAGTTCTTGAAGATCGCACACCACACGGTAGTGAGTTCGCAAACACTCCAGATGCTGAAACGTTCAGCTTGAGACACGATCAAGGCAAGAGAGACACGTTCATCCAGCTCAGGGCGCTAATTCGTACTGCACGGCACGGATATATTGAACCGCGACGTAGGTCGAGGGCAGGTTGGCGATGATTTACCAACTACCCTCAATTTGATAATAAGAATCGAACATACCCCCCACCGAAATCAATATGATTGATTTCCTTAAATGAATTATGTGTGTGGAATATATATAATAATAATAATAAATATAATAATAATAAGTCTGGAGTCTGTGGCCTGACTTGTCAAGAGTGACATAAAAATTTTCTCAGTTCTTCGAATTTTCTATAATATATTTATAAAACCGTGCAATATCATCCATAAATCAGCATTAAACTAAATTTAAACAATGTCTATATATACATATATATATATAATAAACCAATAAGAAGAAGAAAACAAACAAAATAGTTAAAATGACCAACAATTCAAAATCAAACAAAAAATGACAACTAAGAAGACAAAACTAAGAAGAAAATGTTGACACGAAGCCAGGCCCGAGGCAAGAACACACGCCCAACATCTTCGGGTTCGTCGCTCAGCTCCGCCTCGCAGCCGCCGGGACCACCTACAACCGTGAGTCAAGAGATCCCGGACGCTGCAGTTGCGTCGAGCTCGAGCGACGAATACTTCTCTCCGCCGACGACACCACCACCTACGCGTCGACGGGGGGGACGCCGGCCGCCGGATAGCCTGGGACCTCGAGGCCCATCGGCCTCTGACAGGGTCCCCGCTCCCGGTGGAAGTGTGCAGCGCATGCGATGGACGCAATCAACTAATGAAAACGTAATGCGCGCATACTTTGGGGCTACAGAGGGGGGCAGTAACCTGACTGCGTACCGTGGTCGGATGCTCTCTCTGTTTCAGGTGCTTGAGCCAGCAGTCAACGTATCGGCCCAACGTCTATCGGATCAGGTGCGGGTCATCCAACGTAACCGTATGCTGGATGACACCGTACTTGATAGACTGCGTGAGGAATCACAGAGTAGCCGTGTCTCGCCTGCCTTGCCACCGGCCGCGGTGCAAATGCAACCTAGTGTTTCACCGCGACCTGACCATGTTGGAGAGGATGACGACGACGGGGCTATATCCGTGAGTACCCAATGCAATAAAGGATTGAGGAGCGCTTTGGAGTGTGCATTCCGAGAGTATCGTTCCACACCGCCTGAGCTTAGACCTCGATTACCTCGTCTGCCCATGCATAAGAAAAATAGGGCGCTGGTGTGTGCTCTAGATTCGCAGCTATCAAATGTTTTTGAAAGCAGCAAAGACCTTGCCGATACCCACTCAATCTTGTACTGTGCGGCTGCAGCGGCATGTCGTGTAGCTAACGTCAAATTTTCCAAAACTGATAGAGCTACACGACCAGCTATACCAACTTGGCAGTGCAGGATTGAGCGTCGTATCGGTGAGGCTAGAGCACTCATCGGCAAGCTTATCTGCTTCAGGGAGGGCAACACTCGCCCTAGAGTGATGCGCTTTGTGAGGCGGGCATTCTCGGGGACTGATATCAGTTCTCGAGATTATCTGGTTCGCGTCACAGAGCGTATCGACTTCCTGAAGCAGAAGATCTATGCATGGGCAAGCCGTATTCGTCGGTACAAGCGGCGAGTGGAGCGATACACTCAGAATCGCACATTCCGGAGCAACGAAAGGTGGGTTTATAGGGCTTGGGAGCGACCCCACCAAGGTGTAACTGATATGCACCTACCGGATAATGACGCCATGTGTTCGTTTTGGCGTGATATCTGGTCGGTGCCTGTCAGTCATACCGAGGGTGACTGGACTCGGGAGGTCGAGAAAGCGTGCGATCCGATACCACAAATGGGGCAATTACCATCAGCCCCCAAGATGTGGCTCGTGCAGTCCGTCCGTTGGCCAACTGGAAATCTCCAGGGCCAGACGGACTGCAAAACTTTTGGATTAAATGGTTCCAAAGGTCGCACGCTCGTTTGGCAACTCAGTTCCAGTCTGCCTTAGAGTCAGGGTCGCTGCCCCAGTTCCTAACGACAGGAATAACCCACCTGCTCTATAAATCGGGTAGTACTGCGGAACCTAAAAATTATAGACCGATAACGTGTTTACCGACGGTCTATAAAGTTCTTACATCCATTCTGAGAGCGAAAATTAATCAACATATTGACAATAACGCCATCATGTCTGCTTCTCAGAATGGATGTAGGAACGGGTCCCGCGGTACTAAGGAGCTGCTCCTCATAGACATTGCCATTAGCCAACAGGTTCGCCGCTCCCGCAAGGATCTGGCGACATGTTGGATAGATTACAAGAAGGCCTATGACTCAGTGCCACATACATGGCTCATGAGGGTGCTGGAGTTGTATAAAATTGATACAACTCTGCGCGCCTTCCTGACGTCATGTATGGGACAGTGGAGGACGGTCCTTCACTATCCAGGATGTCGACAGATTCAGGAAAACAGTGAACCTATAAGGATTGAGCGTGGTATATTTCAGGGCGACAGTCTGAGTCCTCTGTGGTTTTGTTTAGCCCTGAACCCTCTCAGTACACTGCTGGAGGGTTCAGGCCTGGGCTATCGGTTGAGGAGAGGTGGTCAGGTTATATCACACCTCCTTTACATGGATGACCTGAAGCTCTTTGCCCCCAACAACTTGCAACTGATGAAGCTACTGAAGGTAACAGAAACCTTCAGTGACGCCATCAGGATGGAATTTGGTGTGGACAAATGTGCAGTCATGCATGTAAAGCGAGGGGAGATTATGGAATCCGTGGGAATACAACTCTCGGACTCCATACACCTTAGATCCCTTTCCTCAACTGAGACTTACAAGTATTTGGGTTTGTCGGAAGCACTAGGCATCAATGTTACTGACGTGAAACAATCGTTAAAGGAACGCTTCTTTGGCCGCCTGAAAAAAGTACTAAATAGTCTTTTATCAGGCGGAAACAAGGTGCGCGCCTTCAACGGCTGGGTCATGCCGGTCTTGATGTACTCTTTCGGCATACTCAAATGGACTCAGACAGAACTTGACGCCCTGGATGGGAGAGTCCGCACATTGCTTACCGCAAATCGTATGCATCACCCACGGTCATCGGTTATGAGACTGTATATCCCTCGGAAGAGCGGGGGTCGTGGCTTTTTAAATGCTAAGACCCTGCACAACCGCGAGGTATGCAGTCTTAGGGAATACTTCCAGGCCGCTGACGTGGGTATGCATCGAGATGTGGTAGCAGTGGACAAGGGCCTTACCCCGCTCTCCTTGGCTAACGAGAACTGGCGCAAACCTATAGTATTAGATACTAATGACCGCATGGAGGTATGGCAAAGCAAGGAGCTTCACGGACGCTTCTACCGGGTCCTACATGGGCCCGATGTAGATTTTTTGGCGTCCGTGGCCTGGTTGCGATTTGGTGACCTTTTTGGGGAAACCGAAGGTTTTGTCTTTGCGATTATAGACGAAGTTATGATGACGAACAACTACCGGAAATATGTTGTGAAGGACGGCACGGTTGACATTTGTCGGGCATGTCACCGGCCGGGGGAATCAATCAGACACATTGTTTCCGGTTGTTCTAGTCTGGCTAACGGAGACTATTTGCATAGACACAACCTTGTAGCCAGGATTATCCACCAGCAACTTGCTCTTAAATACAATCTTGTGGAATCAGAAGTGCCTTACTATAAGTATGTGCCCGACCCAGTTCTCGAAAATGGCAATGTCACGTTGTATTGGGATCGGTTTATCATCACTGACAGGACTGTTGTTGCTAATAAGCCTGACATAGTGGTGATAGACCGACTAGAGCGTCGCGCAATGATTGTTGATATTGCGGTCCCCCATGACGAGAACCTCGTGAATTCTACGAGCACTAATGATCCAATAATTTTTACACAGTATGCCTTGTAAGGTACGAGGCCCAACATGTAAATATAACTTGTGGTAATATTCAATAATTCAATTAGTCGTGTGTCATTTAGGTAAAAGCACAGGGTGCTTAGTGTTATAAGGTAGATCGGAACGCACGAGTCTACCCCCCACCCTGAGGAAATTGTAAGAATCAACAAAGGGTGAAAGTTTACGAAGGGAAGCAATGTTTTTATTTTTATCTTTGAGCAACGCTTCGATTTCATAATGAAAATGATTTAATTGTATCACTCGAATTATTGTATGGCGAGCCTTGTTTAGCTCTGAAGCACTGAGAGGCCCATATGTCCTTTCAGATGCCTTAGACTTGAGGTTATTCATATACCTCTGCCACCAGGCCATAAGACGTTGCAATTTATTAAAAGATGAAATTTTATTAAATGTTTCTCCAAAGTTATTTTTGAATGATATATTTTTATCGTCACTCGTAGTTAAAACGAACGTATCACAATTAGTTTGAATATCAGGAATGGTAAATCCTTCCTTTATATAAAATGGTTTCATCGGCCATTGTTGTTGGCTTTCGTAAAGCCATGTTGGACCGTGAACCCAATCCGTAGCAAATTTTACGAAGCGAGCTGGCATTGCTCCGCTTGAGCAAACGTCGGAAGCGTTATTTTCGCTGTTCACGTGAAACCAACAATTTGGTGGCACTACGGCGGTCACTTGACTAACACGGTTAGCCACAAACGTTTTTAATTTATAAGGTGGCGTTTGCAGCCACGCTAAAACGTTGTTTGAATCACCTAACGCAATAATGGAAACCTTAAAATCGGTTAATTGTTGTACGACAAAACTAACTATCTTTGATAATAGAACCGCAGCTTCGAGCTCAAGCCTAGGAATTGACAAAATTGGATTTAGAGGCGCGACCTTAGATTTACTCATTAGTAACCTAACTTTCACGTGACCATCCTTATCTTGACTACGTAAGTAGATACAAGCTGCATAGCCACGTGATGACGCATCGCAGAATCCTATTAGCTGCACTTGACTGAAGTGAGGTATTCAAACTTGACGCTCAATTCGCAATTGACCTAAAACTGGCAGTTCGGAAATAAACTTATTCCACTGGATGGTCAGCACAGATGGCAATTGATCATCCCAACCAAGGCCGAGTTTCCAAAGATCTTGCATTATGCACTTTGCGACAAAAGTACATGGTGCGATAAAACCTACTGGGTCAAATATACTCGCGAGTAGTTTTAAAACAGAACGCTTAGTTTGTTTTGCGTCAAATTTAAATTAAAAGAGAATGAGTCACACGAAGGTAACCATCACATCACACATCATCAGCCTATTAATGTTCCCACTGCTGGGACACAGGCCTCCTCTCTGTGAGAGGGAATGGGCCGTAATCCACCACGCGGGCCCAGTGCGGGTTGGTGGATGTCACATGTCTTCGAATTTTTGGTTCTAGGACATGCCGGTTTCCTCACGATGTTTTCCTTCACCGTTAACCGTGTTCGAAGGTAACCATATCAATCCTAAAACCTTGAGAGATGACGATAACGTATCGTCCTGAAAGTTGATGTAAGAAACCTGATCCGATTGCATTCTTGTTAGCAACTCAGGACAGTTACTAGTCCACTTTCTTAAATCAAATCCACCACTCTTGATTTTACCAAAATAAGGAAAATAATTTAATTGATTGCATTTAATTATCCTTAAATCACGCCATGAAGAAGAGTTCAAGATAAAAAAAAGCTTTTGGAGAAAATGTCAAACTCTAAAATAACGGCCCTGGAAAATTGCCATTTTGGATTTAACAAGTTCTTCACGCCATGCACGGATATAATTCGATCAAAATGTATGGATTTGGGCGCGCTTACAGCTAGCCGTTTGAAATCGAACTTGAAGGGCAATGCGTGTGTTGTTAAGTCCAATTCCACAATACGTGATATAACTATTCATAGCCACTTGATAGTGTCGAAATGTGGAACTTTCGACGCTCATAACTTTCAAATATTTACTTTTTTGTTTCCATACATGCTATTATATTCCATATTATATTATATTCCATACGGGCTAGATAATGATGAGACAAATTGATATCACTTTTTATTTTGAACGTACATTGTCAAACAGTGGAATAATCCCTAGACTACGTTTGTATGGAAGAATTTTCGACTAGTGTAACCTTAAGCGTGCTACATCGTCGACCACATCATCGCTTACTATCAGGTGAGATAGTGGTCAAGCGCGAGCCTATCAATTATAAAAAAATAAAAATAAATAAACGGATATACGTAAGTCGTAAGCAGTGGGAGGGGAAGACGGTGGTGACGACTCACCGCGCCGTAAGACAATTATAGAATTTTGAATCTTGAAGCGTGACATTCAAAAGTGATTATTTTGTTATTATTCTATGAATTTATTATTTGCAAATGTTTGTTTTATAATTTTTACTGTGACATTCTAGAACGATTATTTTGATATGATTTATTAATTTGACATTATTTTTAATGTAATTTTATATCTGACATTTTTGAATGGTAATTAATTAAGACTTGCATTATTTTTATTGACATTTCCACATATTTTATTGTTTTTTTTAAATTTGATAATCTAGAATAATTATTTTGAACTGTGTTTCATATCAATATTTGCATGCCATTACCAAGGCAAACATGACGTTCCATAATCTTTATATTTTAACAACTCTTCATGCTGGCAATTTGTTATGTATGTATGATACTCATGTTTTAGCGAATAAACAATGATTTGATTTGATTTGTAAGGCTATAGCATATATAGGCATATCCGTCCGGATTTGTCCAGACATTCGGCCTCTTATCCGGACTTTGTCCGGCTTTCGAATTTGTCCGGATGTTTTGATTCCATGGTTTTTTTTTTCATATTATCACGGTTCTCTTCTAAGAACATTTTCATCTTTACTTTTCCGATCGCAATATTTTTGTCTGGTTTTAGTTTTTCTTCAAAAAAAAATTTAAATACAAAAATTCTAAATGTTTATTTGCAAGAAAATACATAGTTTACAAGGGAAGATCTTACAGCCTTAAAGTCATTGTATTCTGCCTGCAAGCAAGCGCGCAAATTTTTTTTTTTTTTTTTTTTGATGGTTTTGCTCTTGACTCTAGTCTAGGTCAAAGGTGACAGAGACAGAGTCGACGATGGAGCGAGCTTACCCAGAAGAAGCCTGTTCACTCTAACTTTGAAGAGATTCGGGTTGAATGCGTTCGGAAACACAGACGCAGGCAGTGAGTTCCACTCATTCGCTGTGCGCATTATGAAGGATGTTTGGAAGCGCTTGGTGCGTATTGGTGGAATGGCAACAAGGTAAGGATGGTAACTTGCAGTGCGTCTAGATGTCCGATGGTAGAAGGGGGCTGGTGGGATGAGGTCGTGGAGTTCTTGAGCACACTCACCGAAGTACAGTCTGTAAAAGACCGACAAGCAGGCAACCTTGCGGCGATGAGCCAAGCTGTGTAGCTTGGCATCCGCCAGCTCAATGTCGCCAATGAGCCAAGAGGCTCTGCGTTCCACCGAGTCAAGCGCGGCAAGCTGATACTTAGCTGAGCCATCCCAAAGGTGGCTGCAATACTCCATGCAGGATCGGACTTGCGCTTTGTAAAGGGTTAAAAGCTGTCCAGGCGTAAAGTATCGCTTCACTCTATTTAGGATGCCGAGCTTTTTGGCCGCAATTTGGGCTTTGTACTCAATGGAGGCGCCGAAGTTGAGGCTGGATGTCAACTCCATGCCCAGGAGCTCGAGCCGATCAGTCACAGGAACAGACGCACCCCGAAAAGTAGGAGTTTGATCGAAGATACTAATAATAAGTTGCGAAACTTTGCCCTTTTCTGTCGTGGTATAACGTCGGTATGTTGCTTAAAATAATTCATGTGTGTTTTTGTAAAAGTGCAGATATCTGTAATATACATGCAGGGCAGTGGAAGAATTTTCAATGTTTGAAAGAGCGGTTTACAGCTATCTAAGAACCATGCTCTGTTTATTACCCGGATGCAGCGTTTTTGGAGCTTGAAGACTCTGTCGGTATCGGTCGAGTTACCCCACATGATTAGACCATAGCTTAAAACAGATGATACCTACCCATGGTAAGCCGCAAGAGCAGCTTTTACCGACACATTTTGTCTCAACTTTTTCAAAGCAAACACGAACCTATCTAGTTTCTGACATATATGGTCCACATGGCTTTTCCAATTCAGGTTTTTGTCAACATTAATTCCTAAAAATTTCAATTGATCCACTTGTTGTACCTTTTCACCATTACACAGAATATCCAAAGCTAATGGTTTGTTATTATAGGAGTTAAATTCGATTAGTTTTGTCTTGCTAACATTTATATTTAAGTTATTATTTTTCATCCAACTTATTAAATCTTTTAGGGTCTTTTCCGTAGCTGATTTGTAGTCACTTTTATCCTGACATTTTATGACAACTGTAGTATCATCTGCAAAAAGTATACATTTCTGCAAAGTGGCCTCTGGAAGATCGTTTATATAAAGTAAGAAAATTAAAGGACCGAGAATACTTCCCTGAGGCACGCCACAATTATTTATTACCGCTACTGATTTGAACTTCTCTTTGGAATATAGTCTTTCACTTTTCTTTACAACTTTGGATATTTCGGCACACTGCTGCCTGTTTCCTAGATAACTAGATATCCATTAATATGCTTTTCCTCTAATACCGTAGAATTCTAATTTGTTTAGTAGCTTACAATGGCTAACAAAATCAAAGACCTTACTCATGTCCAAAAACAGGGAAACCGCAGGATCACCACTGTTAATACTTTCTGTTACAAGTTTAACAAAGTTAAAGATTGCAAGAGCAGTTGAACTACCTTTACGGAAACCAAACTGCTCTTTGCATAGTATGTCATGCGTACAGAGAAAATGATTTAACCTAACAAGCATTGCCTTCTCAAAAATTTCGATTTAATCGGTACTATCGTGATAGGCCGATAATTATTCAGGTCTGACTTGTTTCCATTTTTAAATAGTGGTTTCACAACAGACATCTTAAGCTGGTCAGGAAATACACCTTCCAAAAAAGATAAGTTTATAACATGTGCTAGTGGATGACATATCCAACTAGCACAAGCTTTCAAGACCTTTGTGGCGATGCCGTCATACCCACTAGTTTTGCTATTGTTCAGGGACATAATTATTTTATACACTTCATTTGCATCTACAGGATTCAAGAAAATAGTATTTAGATTTTTGTTTATTTGTTTAGGATTACAATTATTGGAATTATTAGAATTACGCGAATTATTAGAATTATTAGGATTATTGGAATTATTGGCATTATTGAAATTATTAGAATTTACAGGCAGATTAGATGTCAAATTAATAAAGTAGTTATTAAATACATTACACATGTCTGATGGATTATTATATGTTTCATTATTAAAATTTATTTCGTCAATGTCATTTTTATACAAATGATTACCAGTTATTGTTGAGGAGATTGCATTCCATGTAGCTTTACATTTATTTTTATCCCTTTGTATGCGTCTAGTATTCATAAGTTTTTGCGCTCGCTGTGCACATCGCCTAAACATATGATTATAAACTTTGTAGGATTTTTCATTTTGCTTTTTATTTTACTTGTTTTAAATTTTAGATAAAGCTGACGTTTTGTTTTGCTAGATTTTTTTATGCCTTTCGTTATCCAGTTTTGTGTAACTGGTTTATTATTAACCTTAACCTTAATCACCGGAAAGCACAGATCGTAATACAATTTAAAAGTGTCATAAAAAATATTAAAAGCTTCGGTTAGAGTGTCTGAGTTAAGTGTTTCTGAAAAAGAAAGAGCAGACATACACTCGCGAAATTTATCAAGGTTTTCTATACAGTAGTCACACCTTAATTCTGACCAACACGTTATTCTTTTGCGTATATTCGTTGTTACAGTAACTGATTGTGCTGTTTCGTGATCAGACAGGCTGAAATGATGAATTTCTGGCTGAACACTCTTTACGTTACTGGCGATTTGATCAATGCAAGAGTTTGCCCGAGTTGGTGATTTTATATGTGCTTCAAAATTATAGTTACTTAGTATACCTAAAAGTTCCTTTGTTGCGGAGTTGTGTTTTAAAATATCGATATTCCAATCACCACAAATTATTATTTTCTTTCTCTTGTATTGGTCCGTCAAATAATTTAACAAATGATCAAGTTTATGGAGAAATACACCTGTTTGCGCTTTTCTCTGATCTGGTATTCTATATATGTTTACAACAATCAGGCTCAAACCTATTATCTCTACGCCACAGCATTCAAAATAAAATTCTGTAGCTATACCTGAAGGAATAATTAATGTTTTTGTGTCAAATATCTTATTAGTTAAAATACAAGTACCCCCTCTACATTTATCTCTACTAAAAACTGCAGCCAATTTAAAGTTATTTAGTTTCATATTAGCTTCCGTACCTTGCTTCACAAAAGTTTCACTAAAACAAAGTATATGAACCTCCTTGTTTTTTTCTACCAATTCAGTTAAAGTTACCTCTAACATGTCCAGTTTGCTGCAGATGCCGACTATATTTTGGTGTAAGATTCGTAATTTATTATTTCGGCAATCCTGTTTTGATTTGTCATACTTAATAGTAGTATTATTAATGGAGGACTTACGAACGAAAAAACGTTTTGTTGTTTTTACTATTATCATGAAGTGAGTTGCGTGCACTTGAACTCAGTTTTATAAACTCCTTTTCATATCGAATAAAATCGATCTCTATATTTAGTTTGTAGGTTATTAAATCTAAATTACTAATTCGTCATCGCTTAACATCAGGCGAGATAGTGGTCAAACGCGAGCCTATAGATTATAAAAAAAAAAAAAAAAAAAAAATTTGACAGCTTATGATAACTTACATCCAACTCATTTACTTCAATAAACTTACAATTCCTAAAGTTTTTTGTGAACAATTTTAGTTCGTAATTTAGTTTTTTGACATTAAGGTATCTATTTTCTAAAACATTCAAAATCAATATCGAACAATTACTTATACTACACAGAGTTCTACATAGATTAGTTAATAACATGTAGGGATTTTTATCATGTTTACCAACTGAGAGAATAACAATGTCATTATCGGATAGGGTACGTGATAGATTATCCAGATTTCGTAAGATCTCGCTTGATGAAGCAAATGGCTTAACTTTACCCTCGATGTAGTAATTATCATTCCATTTACCTGTCTTTGTTTGTATTAGTTGTGCTGACAGACCTCTTACTTTTTCGTTGCCAATTATGTAGATATTCCTTTTAGTGTTGTGTTTTAATTGCGTTGTATGCTTTAAGTTTTCATATCGTTTTTCATTTGGAGAATTCACCGTTAATTTAATTCAATTCTTTTCAGTCTTGTCGCTGTTAATTTCCTGGTCTGCATCCTGACAATGTACACCCTGCACATCGGCCGCTGTTTGTAAGCATTGTGCGTTTGGACTAATAAGTTGTTCTGAGAAGTCTAGTTTAGTTTGGATGGGACCTTTGCTCCTTTTCTTTTGTGACGCTCTTTTGGGCGTGGATTTACAAATATCTTTTAATCTGAGTGCCGTACATAGACATTTGCTTTTTAAGACAGCAGTTTTCCGATAATAGATTAGCTATCTCATTTTCAGCTATTTCTAAGTTCTTCGCCAAAACAGCAACTTTCTTTTCTAATTCTTCTATTATATCAAAATTGTTGGCTCTAATATTTGGGCAGCTTCTACACAATTGTGGATCTCTTTTCAATGTGTGAGACAAAACATCGATATCTTCATCCAAGGGCAGAGATTCGAAAGAGTTTTCGGTAGATATGTTTGCCTCAAATTTGTCGTAATTGTCTATATGCGGCTCAACTACTGGGGTGGCCGGTATTTGAGAAGTATTCGCATTTAAAACAAAATTTTGCATGGGAATCATCTGTTGAGGCGAAGAAGGATTAGTTGAAGAATGTTGTTTTTTCCGAAGTGTTATATTAGATGTAGTGACATCTATATTTGAATCCGTTTTGGTTTTTATGCATATTTTGCATTTCCATTTCTTTCTTGCTTCGATGTCTTTTAAGCGATATGCTGATTCTGGATAACCCACACAATCAAACTCGTATCTTTTTTTACAGATTGAACACAGAGCAGTGTTTTTTATGTTGACATATTTCTTGCAGATATTACAAGTGACTTGTTGTGCTGACGTCTTGCGGTCACTGCTTACTGCCTTGTTCAAAGTGGATGACATTTTTCAAATTATTTAACTCGCGACACCTGCCACGACTTTCAACTTGGTATTAATACCTCGGGACCAGATCGGCTGTGTGTAAAGCTTTGAAATTGGTTATCTTATAGTACTTTTACTCGACCGTCGCGAAGTGTCGCCGTTATAAACGGTTTTGAATTTTTCACTGCAACCCTCACAAATAAAGTTATGTTTTAAGTTCACTTTTTACTATTTAATTTTATTATTTCACGTATTTTTTTTTTTTATTTGAGATGGGTTTGCTCTTGACTCTAGTCTAGGTCAGAGGTGACAGAGGCAAAGTCGACGATGGAGTGAGCTTACCCAGAAGTAGCCTGTTCACTCTAACTTTAAAGAGATTCGGGTTGTATGCGTTCGGAAACACAGACGCAGGCAGTGAGTTCCACTCTTTTGTAGTGCGCATTATGAAGGATGTTTGGAAGCGCTTGTTGCAAATTGGTGGAATAGCAACTAGGTGAGGATTGTAACTTGCAGTGCGTCTAGATGTCCGATGGTAGAAGGGGGCCGGTGGGATGAGGTCGTGGAGTTCATGAGCACACTCGCCAAAATACAGTCTGTAGAATACCGACAAGCAGGCAACCTTACGGCGATGAGCTAAGCTGTGAAGCTTGGCATCCACCAGTTTGACGTCGCCAATGAGCTTACCCAGAAGTAGCCTGTTCACTCTAACTTATTACTTATATTTTATTTACACTGAACACTGGATACTAGGTTCTGTGAGGTAAAAACTGTTTTGTAGTTGAAGTAGTTTAGTTATCCACTGTAGAAAGTTTAGTACACTGTTTACTATTTATTGTTATATTCTCACTTATCTTGTATATAGCTCTGAGATAACACTTGTACTGGTTAATTGGGTTATTATATGAACACTTTTTGGTTATTTGTATATTCAACTTTGAGTTTTATATTTTTAAACAATTATTTCACACGAAACTGATGTTGACTAGGTGACGTCACGTCCGTGACGTGACGTCACCTAGTCAACTATAATGCAACTATAATGTGCGTACTTTTTTTAATGCCGGCTTTTTGTAGAAGACTTAAATTTTCGGTGACCCCAAGGTGACGAAATGCCGTTACGATGCTGATTAGAGTGCGTTGCAGAAGAGAATTCCATACGAAGAACACCGAAGGGCTCGATTTGATACGCTGACGACCCGCTTCTGAGTTGATATTTGTGCGTCAACCTAGTCGTAACACACACGTGTTGCAAGCGCTAAAACATGTGTTCTCTATGACGACCACTTGATGCGGACGCCTGATGGCCGGCAGTGCTCGCAAGCGCAGCGTGTGATAACTTAAGGGTACACTAGTCGACGGCACGAACTATTTTGTGCGCGGGGGTTAAAATGCATTTTATATCACCCGACAACACGTGCGGAAGAGATAGATGCTGTGATGAGCAGTTGGAAGCTAGTTCGCGTACGAATACACACTTTTGCAAATTTGTAGCGAACTGGATAATGATTTAGGACGAAACCGAGTCCGCGAAATTTTATAAACACACCTTTGGCAGTCTAGATATCATGACAAAACGACTACATCTATCTGTTCAAAATAAATTTATTTGCATTGTTGAACTACTAATCTATCCCTGTATGGAGGCCGTTTTGCAATTTTCCGTCTTCTTATGGTATTTATTTGCGCCCAAAAATGCGTTAAAATTTGTGTAGAAATGTGGAACTTTCGACGCTCATAACTTTCAAATATTTTCTTTTTTTACTTTTTTGCTTTCATACAGGACTAGATAATGATGAGACAAATTGATATCACTTTTTATTTTGAACGTACATCGTCAAACAGTGGAATAATTCCTAGACTACGTTTGTATGGAAGAATTTTCGACTAGTGTAACCTTAACGCTTCAACTATAAACACTCCACTATCAACTGCCGACTCGGCCACTCTTCATCTACCACTTGGGTCAGTCGTTACCCGATCCCAAGCCTTAGATGATAACGCCATTAATATCACTCTCAGCCGCCACTCAAATAGTGTCTCATCATTAATGTTGTGCACCATGTGATGTGTGATACCATGTGCACCATGCTCTAACTCGCTCACGGGTTCCCTCTATCTAGCAGAAACTTGATGCTCCGAAATTTATTTGCCATAACCACAAATCATATAATACTAGTATAACACACTTGCCATAATCTTCTTTAAACGAATATTTTTAAGGCATAAAAAATATTGTTTGGCCGAATGTTTATATTTATGTCCGAATTTGCATATTGTAAGATGGCAGTATTTTATTTGGCATTATTTCACTTGGCATATTGTGAAGATAGCAGAAATTCATTTGTAATAATTTCAAGGGACAATATTATTTGATCTTCTAAAATCTAATTGATTTATTGTAAATGAGCACTTTAAAAATAAATTATGTAGTTTTTTTATGTTTAATCTTTATATTAATTATTGATTATTTTATTTATTTATTTAAACTTCATGTACAATAGTGGTACATAGGCGGACTTAATGCAGCAAGGCATTCTCTACCAGTCAACCTTTAGGTTAAAAAGGACAACATTGTGAATGGGTACAAAATAATATTTAAAAATAACAACTAATAAAGAAAATGTATATACTTACATATATAATAATAATACACATGTACAAATAAAATAGACTAATAAATGCCAATAATAAAAGAGAAACCTATTAATAATTATTACGACTAGACTTCTGTCTCTAGATGAGAGCAATGAGAGCTATTTAGTCTGACTCAAATAATGGTCACGAACTTTTCTTTTAAAAGTGAATTTGCTTTCAGCCTTTTTAATGCTAAAGGGTAGCGCGTTCCAGAGCTTTATTGTTAAGACAGCGTATGAATTGGACATAAAACCGGTACGGTGTGAAGGAATTTGGAGGAGTAGATTTTTTAAAGCTCGAAGGTTACGATTGTGAGAACTGCCCAACACTTTGAAAAAAGTTTTTAGATAATCGGGAGCACAAGGATCGTTCATAATAGTGAAGAGCAAGCAGAGAGATCTGAGGTACCTCCTGAGGCGGATAGGCAGCCATTTAAGCTGAGAACGGTAGGAAGAAATGTGATCGTATTTACGAAGGCCAAAAACAAAGCGAATACAATTGTTGAGAAGTCGATCCAATTTATTTAGAAGTTCTTGGGATAGATCAGGATAACAAACATCAGCATAGTCGATAATGGGAAGCACAAGTGACTGGACCAAAGTGATTTTGGTGCTGGATGGGAAGAAATGCTTGAATCTATAGAGAGACCGCAGCGAGAACGCGATGTTCTGACTCACCTGAGGCACGTGTTTATTCCAACTGAAACTGTCGTCAATGTACAGACCTAAATCTTTTACATGAGGTGAAAGAGAAATGACGGAGTTCTCGTACATCAGTGGCATAAGTTGGCCAGTGTTCACACTTCTCAAATAGTACGAACTACCAATGAGGATGGCCTGACATTTCCCGACGTTAACAGAAACCCCAAATTTGCCAGACCACTCACTGATAGCTCGAAGATCAGCATTGAGTAATGAAATACAATTATCAAGGTTGGCAATGTCTGATTGAGCATATAGTTGCAAGTCATCAGCGTACAGATGGTAAGAACATTTGAGGATAACAGTAATGGAGTTTATAAATAAAGAGAATAAAAGAGGAGAGAGTATACCGCCTTGTGGGACACCAGTTACCAAGACGCACCAGTCAGAGCAATCCTGATCAGCACGCACAGCCTGCTGGCAACCACGAAGATATGATGAAAACCAATCACACTTAAACACTAAACAAAAGTAAACTTTACAAAATTAAAATTAAACTAACTACTTACACTGTATACAAAAGAAAGGTACACTTAGGCGACGAAGTACTCATCCACATCGCTGTCATCCGGGAACGTGCCCAGAAGACTGGCAGCATTGCCACATTGAATGGCAATGCTGATTCTTTGCGCAAAGAAAGAGCCAGCCCTCTGGTCACGCACGGTGTCGATCAGTTGGCGAGAGATCTCCTTAAAAAGGAGACGTGCACTTGGGCCCCATGACCCAAGCGTTTCGACCCCAAACGGCTCAAAACTGTAATTACCAATTAGATTACAGTATTTGCGCCGCTTCAGGGCCTCAGCAGCCGCAGCAGCAGCGCCAGCACAGCCCGCCGAACTAGGAATATGAGATGGCGCAAGGGTGTCGACACAGGTTGCGTCCCACACCAGAGGCCTACCCACCTTCCACGGCACCAATGTCATGCCATCTGGTCTCTTCCCATCGTCACGTACCAAGCCGTTAGGTCCTAATACAGCTGGTGACAAGGACTCGACGAATAATGTCATTGATGCTGGCGTGCCGTACTATGCGTCCTGCGCTCTTGCAACAAGCCAGGCCATGGTGCCCAAGGCTGCCGAAGCAACCACATTGACACCGATGTGGAGCAACACAAGGTGTGCCTAAGCGTAGACAGGTTGCGAGCCGAAACGAAGACGACGGGAGTGCTTGAAGCCACAAACCCGACTCCCATTCCCCCACAGCCAGCAGACGCGCCTCGCTCAGCAGTACTAGAAGATGTATTTATAAGATTATTCTGTATAATACTGCAGAGCGGCACATCCCATCGTCTCTGGGAGGACAGGTTGTGACAAAAGTCAGTCTAACTACGCCTAATAGAAGTGACTGCGCACAAACATTTCTAAAACGTTGGATGTAAATCGTAGTCTTTTTAATAAATTTGTTGTAATCAAACCGTCATGTCGCAACTTAACGACTATACAAAATATAAAATAATATTTATACATGAGCAGAATATTGGCATCAGAGAGACGTAGACTTAATATAGCGGTAAGTGCTTTAATACCTATTATATTTTACTCTTTAAGGAGCTCGTGGCTAAATAATAACAGCCGCACGGGTCGATCATCAAGGTTAAGCAACGCTTGACGAGGTCGGTCAGTGGATGAAATGGTCACCTTTCAACATACCGAGTTTCCTTCGTGCCTCGGAAAGCACGTTAAGCCGTTGGTCCCGGCTGTCATTTGAAGATCTTTGACAGTCGTTACGGGTAGTCAGAAGCTTGAGATCTGACACCAGTCTTGCCAAGGGGTACCGTGTTATCCAGTTACTGGGTTGTGGAGGTCAGATAGGCAGTCGCTCCATGTAAAACACTGGTACTTAGCTGAATCCGGTAAGACTGGAAGCCGACCCCAATATAGTTGGGAAAAAGGCTAGGTAGACGACGATATTTTACTCTTTAAAATTTACGAAGTAAATAAGTAAAGACTAACAGAGTTTGTAAAGACGTGTGATAAGTATTTCTTACAACCTAGTGATCGTGTATTTGGCTATTTTCCCATTACACCCTCTCCTTACAAGTTCACACATACACATTCTACACATTTCCAAAAATGGTATATATTTTTTTTGTTTTTAGAGAAATACGGTCAGGCTATGGCTAAGACGTTATGGACACACTGGAAATATTCAGCGAAATCGTCCAGGAGCAAAACCCATGATGTATAGTCCTGAATCCGAACGCCACCAGGCCATTGTTTCAAGCACGGAGCACGAAACCAGGTGTCAAGCCATGCCCAAAATCCATTTATGCCTACTCGTTTTACTGCAATTAAACACAATATTTCAGTGAAAACAGTGAGAAGGCATTTACATGCTGCTGGGATTAGAAATTATAAACCGGCACAGAAAATTGCATTGACACCTGCTCATCGCCAAGTAAGGGTCCGTTTTTAAATTTCAATTGGGAAGAAAATGTCGTTATCTATGTTCAACATTACCATGAACTACCTCACAGCGCAAATCCATAAACCTACACCATGGAACCTACTATATGCAGACGATGTGGCCCTTATCTCAGACAATGCACAGGAAATACAAGAAAGTTTGGAGCTGTGGAGGAAGGCTTTGGAACTTAACGGGCTGCGCATCAGTCGAACGAAGACTGAATATATGGTATGCAGATTCAACCCCGATACCAGCCTAACCGACGCCGAAATAAAACTTGACGACCGAGCCTTACCTAGAGTAAATAAATTTAAATATTTGGGATCAATGATCTCAGAAGATGGATCGATAGCCAATGACATCATTCACAGAACGACGTCAGGATGGATTAAATGGCGTACATTAACGGGGGTTCTGTGCGATCCAAAAATGCCAATTAGAACAAAAGGCAAGGTCTATAAAACAGCGGTAAGACCAGTTTTACTCTACGGTAGCGAAACCTGGGCTACCAAAAAGAGTGACGAGCAGAAACTGCACACCACGGAGATGCGCATGCTGCGATGGGCAGGTGGAGTCACTCTCAAGGATAAAATTCGGAACGAGTATGTACGGGGTAGTTTTAAAGTTGCACCCATCGCCGAAAAACTTACCGAGTCCAGGCTTCGATGGTACGGCCATGTAGTGCGGAGACCCGATGACCACGTCGTGAAAAAGTGCCTTTCCATGACGACACAAAAGAGAGGAAGAGGTAGGCCGCTGACATCTTGGATGACGAGTGTCCAGAAGGACATAAAGAAATGCAGCCTATCTACTGACGATGCTTATCAGCGGAACAAGTGGCGCCTCATGACCAGGAAAGCCAACCCCGAGTAAAGGGAAGTGGCGAGGTGGAAGAAGAAGAAGGGCATGCGATTGCAGCAATCCCGAGAGATTTGCCGTTATTTATTGAAGAGTTCTGTTGTATATCTCCGAAGTTCTCCATCAGATCTTCAACAAATTAAAATGGTACCAATTTCGGAACATACTTTTTCAAATTTTTTTTTTTTTTTCAAAATCGGTCCACAATTGACGGAGATATCGGTGAACATACATAAAAAAATCATACCTACATAATATCGAACATAGAACCTCTTCCTTTTTGGTAAGTCGGTTAAAAATGTCAGCTATAAAAGGTAGACCCCTCGCTCACATCATAACAAATTGAAGACACACACACATCATCATAAGAAGTGACAATAGCACTACTGTTACAGACCACTGATGCTCATTTGTTGTGAATACTACTAATGTCTAATGTCAGTCGAAGTACGCAGCGGCTTCATTGCAGTCGTGGATGCGGCTGATTGTCCCGATCGATCGTTTGATTTAGGTTGACCGCACAAGCCACACAGCCAACTGCAACACGTCGCAAACCCTATCTAATACGAGTAGCACGTTGTGAGCAAGCCCGCGCCGCGCCAGGCGTGGAGTGCGCCAGCTCGCACGCTGAATGTTTATTTACTTTCACTACACGCGCCCGCGCGCGCGCGCCCAGCTCCTGTTGAAGGGAACATCGCGTGCGCATGCGCACCCTCCTAGAGGCACGGACCGGCGAGATCTGATAAGCTCTATACTGTACGACAGCTGGACGCGTGACGTGTCATGATTGTGTTGTTTGTGGTCTTTCAACCAAACTAGTAATCAGCGGTTGCGCATGCGCACTGATCACGACCACACGAAGTTGCGTGGTGAGGGGACTGGGGCTGGGGTACGAGCACAGAGTACGACGAAAGCGGCTATCCTCTAACCATCCTTAGTGAATGTATAATATTGAATGAATAATAAATATTTTGTTTTTTCATACTTTTCAGAGCGAGATTTTTATGTAGTCGGGTTTTTAGTATATTTAACCGACTTTTTTTTTATTTGGAAGGGTATGTTCCCAAATTGGTACCATTTTAATTTGGTGAAGATCTGATGAAGAACTTTGGAGATATACAATAGAACTCTTCAATAAATGACGGCAAATCTTTTGGGATCGCTACAATCGCAAATCTGTTTATTGTTTATACCATTTCATAACATAACATCAAACCAGTACGCTCTAAAGAGGTACGCAGATGTGTACAGTTCACCTTGGTACACGCTCATTTCACCGGTTATGTTCAAGTTTCATAATATTCGGCTAATCTATTCTGGCATTAAAGGTACCTAACTAAAGAACTTGCCTATTAAGTTTATTAGTCGGTGTCATTGGTAGGTAGGTACTAATTTGTTCGTTATGGCAACGACTTCCAAAATGACAGTTATTTTTCAGTTTGTAGTGTTTTTATTTGGAAGTCGGTAGTAATTTTTGTAAAAAAGTTTTTAATGTTTCACTTTTTAGTTGTACCTAATAGGCAAGTTCTTTAGTTCTCAGAAAGTATTATAGTGGAAGTGTGAAACTGATGTAAAAGACCACAGATGGCCACTGGAACTCCTTAATAAGTATGTCATGGGTATAACATATCTCGAATAGTAAAGCGACTATGATGAAGCAAATATATATAAATAAATGGTAGTGATGAAAATGGTACTATCGAACTGATCGGATGATGAAGAACTATACTCCGTAAGGCACTGGAACTTCGTAATAAAACAATGTATCCTAGTCGTGTTTGGGCTTATTGGAAATAATGAGATGTACTCTGGCTATAAATTATTATCATGGTACGAATACTAAAATGAGTAAAATAAAACTTTTAAGCTACCTAACAAAAAAGTTAAACCGACTTCGAAAGCAGAACACTACAAAGCGAAAAATAACTTTATTTTCCGAAGTCGATGTCGAAATACAAAAAGTTAATTTAAAAAATCAATAAACCCGACTGCTTAAGAAGCGAAATAAAAAGACGTAAACAAGAAGAAAATCATGCTGTGTAGTCGGAAGATACATATTCGCGAGCTGGCTGACCAAAAACAGATGTATCCTCCGACTGCAATTAATTTTTTTAAGAAAGTGTGTGCATTGGTGGCCAGTACCAGTCTGATCTTGTTCTTTGTTATTTTCTTCGAGTATTCTTGAAAGAAGTAGACTTTACCATTAATGTCTTAAAATGACGTATAAGTAATCTACAGGGTAATGGGCACCTTTCTAAGGGGGGTTAACACTATCAAATATCTAGGATCATACATAGGATCCTCTTTCTTATCCTACATACGACCTTTAGAATAATATCTGTTTATTAAATTATCATAGTTCTTTGTTCCTATTTTTGTCATATTTGGCTGCTACGGAGGACAAGTCGGTTGTAACTATTTAATTCCTTCGGTAGTGTTCCTAAAAATAATTATAGAATTCTTCACTAAGCTTAATATGAACTTACGCCAAAATTTCGTTGTACTTACTAGGAGGGATCAAAAAGTAGTGAGAACGACATACTCCTTGGTAAGAAAAAAAATACTGGCAGGCATAGCTCAGATACATATTTGTAATATTGATAAAGAAAACATCTTCGATTCTCTTTTGTTTTTTTCTGAATGTAGTCATTTGTTTGCTTCGTGTCAGAACGTGTTCTCGAAAATGGAGAAAAACGAATTGCGAGCCGTTATTAAATACCTCTGTTTAAAAAAGTTAACGACGCAATAGATTCATTGCGATTTGGAGGCAACATTAGGAGAGTCTGCTCCGCCGTATTCCACTGTCGCAAGGTGGGCTTCTCAATTTCGAGTAGGGAGAACGAGCACGGAAGACGAACATCGTTGCGGCCGTCCATCGACGTTAGTCACTCAAGAAAATGTTGCGAAAGTCCGATCCGACTTAATTCAAGAAACGGGCATTTCATATGGAAGTATTCAATCCATATTGAAACAATCTTTGAATATGAGAAAAGTCTCCGCAAGATGGGTGCCGAGAATGTTAACCGACAGTCAGAAACAAAATCGACTTGACATTTCGAAGATATTGTTGGACAAGTTTCAAGAAGATATTGAAAACTTTTTGTCTCGTTTCGTAACAATGGACGAAACATGGGTCCATCATTTCGTGGTCGGGGTCGGTGATGATGGCCGTTTTCATCAATGGAAACGGCCATCATCACCGACCCCGAAGAAGTTTCGTGTCGTGGCATCTGCTGGCAAGGTTATGGCCTCAATATTTTGGACTCAGAAGGGATATTGTTGACTGATTACCTGGAGCGTGGAACCACTATTACAGGCCAATATTATGCAGCTTTAATTCCCAAGTTGAGGAATTCCATCAAAGAGAAAAGGAGAGGGAAACTTCGAAGGGGCGTGCTATTTCATCACGACAACGCACCCGCGCACCGGTCGGCAGATGCGATGGCTGCCATTCAGCAAGCTGGCTTCGAATTGGTTGACCACCCCCCTTATTCACCAGATCTGGCGGCTAGCGATTTTTATATGTTCCCTAAATTGAAAAAATACTTAAGGGGAAAAAGGTAAGAAGACGATAACGAGGTGGTGGATGCCGTGGAGAGCTTTTTGCAGGACCAAGACAAAACTTTTTTTGTGATAGGGCCTTGGAAAAGCGCTGGACTCGGTGTGTAGAGAGACTCGGAAACTATGTAGAAAAATAAATTATTAAGTTATCAATAGTCATTATATTCTATCTCATTCTCACTACTTTTTGATCCCTCCTCGTACTTTATCCCGTCAATAAAACCGTCACAATAATTAATTGCCTTAGAATTCAGAATATGGCTGTAGCAAAACCGAAAAGGTAAAATCACATAATTTTGTGACGGATTTTATATAATTATTCTTGATAAACTTATTTCTTAAATAAGTACTGTAAGTAGTAGTACTCAAGCAATTATGAAAACAAATTTGATAATCTATACCAATATTATAAAGAGTAATAATTAGTTTCTTTCTGTCTCTGTCACCTATGACCTAGACTAGAGTCAAGAGCAAACCCATTATAAAAAAAAAAAAAAAAAATGTTTGTTTGTTTTTTTGTACCGAATAGGCTCCGAAACTAGTGGACCGATTTGAAAATTCTTTCACCAATAGAAAGCGACATTATTCCTGAGTGACATAGGCTATTTTTAATCCCGAAAATGGATCTTGTGGGGTGGTCCACGGGAGCGAAGCCGCGGGCAACAGCTAGTTCAATATACAATAGCAAGATTCAATATGGCTTCTACCAATTCCTCATTTGTCAAATTCTGATAAGTAGTTTAGAAACTATGAGGGAACAGATGAGCACATACATGCATACATACAAACTGGTTAAAATTTTAACCTTTTTTTTAGGGTTCCGTACCCAAAGGGCAAAAACTCTGTCTGTCTGTCACCAGGCTGTATCTCATGAACCGTGATAGCTAGACAGTTGAAATTTTCACAGATAATGTATTTCTATTGCCGCTATAACAACAAATACTAAAAACAGATTAAACTAATATTTAAGTGGGGCTCCCATACAAAAAACGTACAAAAAACCCTTCGTGTGCGAGTCCGACTCGCACTTGGCCGGTTTTTTGGATTCGCCGTAGTCGGGTAAAACAAGTTGGCAACCTCAACGATCAGCTAGTTCTTATAACGTTGCTTTCGCATATCCAGTGGCGTACCGCATTAACGACGTCTTAGCAAGTACAAACCAGCTTCATAATACAGTGCACTTCGATGCCAACTTTGCAGCAGTAGACGATCCGATGGTACAGAACACTTATGTTGCCGTTGTACAGTTGTACTGGCATACATAGGCTTACATACATGTTTGAACAATTTTACAATGTTTAAATGCAAACGATTTACCTTCGACTGATGCTAGTGGTGATGCTGCTATTGTAAGCAGCGCGGTCGTGTGGTGCGAGTGAGGGTGTGTGTGTGCGTACGCGGCGCGGGTTGCGCGTGCCGGCTATTTTGGCCACGCTATCGGAGGGCCTGCAAATAGCGCGCCCAGAATACCGCGCAAAGGTTAGCTAAATATCGCACACCGGCAGCGTGACAACCCGTCCCCTCTCCCCTCCGCCCGCACCTCTCCCGCACCACATGCCAAGTGCCGTGCCGACCTGCTTCCGCTAACAACTACACCTACGCTCTACACTAACGTTTACGTTCGCTACAGTATTTACTACGACTCTGATGGCCCGCACGCATAACGTGATGAACACAATTTGTTTCTGTGCTGAACAATCTCTATAAAACTGCTGTTATCCATCCCAGCCACCTCAACATCGGTACCTACTGATAGTTCATAAACCTGAACAAAGTTCTTGAACCTTTGGTTCAAGCGAAATCTCAGCCTCACAGGTCTGTTGGAAAAAAGATGATCCAATTTTTAACAAGTATACGCAGTGGCACCTAATACCTCTGCTACTACTACCACTTGTCCAAGAGCAAGCCTGCTCGATCGAGTCCTCTCGACCCCATTTAACAGGATCCTCAGGGCGCGGGCCGGTTCTCCGCCGTAAAATCTTGAGCGTGGATGCGGAACAGCGCGGTATACAATCAAAACCTACATACATATTGTATAATGCAAGGACCACCACAGGCTCTAGACAAGTGACATAAACCTTGCGATCCGGAAAGAAGCCTCACAGTTTAAGATAATCGCAAAGAGTCTGGATTGGACTGGACTTGGACTACAAAGACATATAACGGCACAGGCACTTAACGAAACAGCACGAAAGCATTGACAGAGTAATGATGGGCATTATCTCAATCCCATGAATACCTAGGTTTTTACTATACAGAAGTTTGCACCGTTTTGAAGCTGCCCGACAAAAAAAAATAATTTGAAAAGTGCAACGAAAAGAAGGTCTCAGGGCGTGGGCCTGCTCTCCGTCATAAAATCCTGAGCGGTGATGCAGAACAGCGCGGTCTACAATCGCAGCACGGAGCCACTATTTTTGTCAACGGAGTCTGTTTGTTCTCGCCATGTTGATTGCTCTCGTATGTATCCTGTTGCATTGAATAGAGCAAGCAAATGTCCGCTGATCAGCTCACATGCCAACACGTACGCATCCACGAGCACCTATTGCAATCACGACTTCACACATCCTGCGAGCGAGACTTACACTCGAATGTGAAAAAAAAACAACGTACCTAACTTTTTAACTAATTGATAAGCATAAAGTACCATGAATAAACATTTGTATTGTACAAGGATCACCACAGGCTCTAGACAAGTGACATAAACCTTGCGACCCGGTAAGCTCTGAGTTTAAGATAATCGCAAAGAGTCTGGATCGGACTGGACTTGGACTACAAAGAAATGGACATTATCTCAATCCCATGAGTACCTAGGTTTTTACTATATAGAAGTTTGCACAGTTTTGAAGCAGCCCGACTAAAACTTGAAAAAAAAAACAAATTTTATTTTACAAAACAAATACGTGTGACGGGATAGGTATAAGATAGTTTTGTTTGTATGGGGTTATTTTTTATAGTAGCCAGTGATTGCTATAACTGGTTCTTATCAATTGAACGATTCTGTTGGCGAGTTACTCTATTGGCTGAAAGAATTTATTTTCAATGTAATGGTCAATTTAATTAAGTAATTTAGATGCTAGTTTAATAAGGATATTTAGTCGTTTACCTATAATTTATTATTTAATTTATTTTAATAATTTATTTGGCATAAAAAAATACACTAACAAATGGTCATGAAACTCTGGTGCCCGTGGTAGGCAATGAGAACCTGTATTACAGGTAAAGTTCTCATTAAGTACACGTAAGTGTTAAACTTACGTATACGTAAAAACTAGTGTAATAAGTACCATCCTAATTAAACTGATTCAATTGACTCCAGTAAACCGCAAAGTATCTTTATGATGATGATTTCCTATCTCAACTTGTACCAGAAAACGCAAGAAACCGGAAAACAACAAGTGAATGAGATAGCAACAGAGGAACGCGTGGCACGTGTCACGCTCGCTGTACGTAAATAGCTTCATTTGGCGATCGGCACCTGTTGCTCTAGTACTCAGCAGAGATGCTCCGACCACGCGTGCGTGGCCCCTGTTGCTCTAGCACTGAGCACACTCCGACCACGTATGCGCGGACGTGGTGCTTTAGCAATCAGCACACTTCGACCACGTTTGCGTGGACGTGCTGCTCTAGCACTCACTCAGCACACTCCGACCATGTTTGCGTGGCCCCTGTTGCTCTAGCACTGAGCACACTCCGACCACGTATGCGCGGACGTGGTGCTTTAGCAATCAGCACACTCCGACCACGTATGCGTGGCCCCTCGTCCTCTAGCACTCAGTTGTCACTCCGACCACGTATGCGCGGACGTGGTGCTTTAGCAATCAGTACACTCCGACCATGTTTGCGTGGCCCCTGGTGCTCTAGCACTCGGTACACTCCGATTTGTTACTTGATTAAATAATCTCCTATTTTTTGAAGTCGGTAAAAAGCTACCTACTTATATGATTCAATAAAAATCCTATTTAAAGATTTAAAGCCATTTAAAAATACTTTTACTGTCGAAGGGTTAATAAAGATTAATTAACAATGCCAAATTAAACGATAAGATTAATTAAAATTTGGCTTAACAATATTAATAGGTTAGCAAATTGATTACTATGACTTGTTATGATTTGGGATTGTTAATTCTGCCTAGTTTTTCTTCCACCCATCGCGTTGCGCATCATAATGAAGGGTGTTGAATATAGGCCTTCGGATCACAAAGCCAAGAGGCGAACACTGGGGCCCATAGCAATGCTGCGACTCTTGGATCCTACCAGGTCTCTTCCCTCGAAACCACGATACGCGGCAGCGTTGGCTAGGGGTCTGTTTCATGGGCTACCGAAGTTGGAAAGTGAATATGGTACAGTTACAAATATACACTTACCCTTGTCCTCATGGTAGTCTCCTGGTCTTCGTCCAATCCCGTGTCAGGTTGGGCGATTAGGTAGAGGAAACTATATATAATAAATTTGGAAGGGACAACAGACGTGATCTGGTGGTATTCCCGCCAGACTGCGAGACACGTTCCCGTCAGAATACTTCGCCGCGCGCGAAATATACACACAATCAAATGCACAGTCGACCCACAATACCACTCCCGGACGGCGATTACAATTTCGAGTAACGATCGGCTGGCTAAAAATCAATTCCAAACAAAAAACTAGGTCTAGACCGAATCGTCACGTCTAGCGCCGGCAAACATGTTTTTACAAGTCCTCTGTCAACGTCAAGCTCAATCGAAAGCTGTCAATTCGATGACAGCGAGCTGACACAGTGTTGCAATAAAATAACAAAAGGGCTCGAAACGTTTCGTTCACAACAAAGGGTTTTAAGAGGTGATTACAAAAATATGTACCTTCGTCTTGTATGTTTAAAAGTAACCCGAAATAAAAAATATTAGTAACTGCAGCTGACCACCTGATCCTCCGACTGCACCGCATGATTTTCTTCTTGTTTACATGCGGCGGCTTTTTGATTTTTAAATTAACTGTTTTAACAATAAACTTTTGTGGCATTATTTCTTTTTAACTAATTCACAGAGGTAGTTAGTTATCTTAGTAAAATATATTAAAGTCGTAGGTATTTATATATTTCTTCAGATAATTTCAAGTTTTGCAGATTCCTCAGTAAAGACATTAATGAATTGAGGGACTTAGATAATATACCGCTATAAATCTAGCTATGAATGTGTATGTGTGAGATGTATGCATATGTATCTATGTAACTAATCTTTGTGTCGTAATTTTATATTCTACTAGCTATTGCCCGCGGCTTCGCTCCCATGGACCATCCCACAGGACCCGTTTTCGGGATTAAAAAATAGCCTATGTTACTCAGGAATAATGTAGCTTTCTATTGGTGAAAGAATTTTTCAAATCGGTCCAGTAGTTTCGGAGCCTATTCGGTACAAACAAACAAAAAAATCTTTCCTCTTTATAATATTAGTATAGAAGTATAGATAGATTCGGGCATTTCTTAAAATATTTAAAAAATCATAATTCAATTCTTAAAACAAAAAAAATGTTTGTACTTTCTGAGATTTGGTTAGCATCTCTATGCATGCGTCTGGATAGAGGGCCTGAGTTATTTAATCTTCAAGTTTATGAAATGCATGCAAAAAGGAGTAGGTTCTCAATTCGATTGGTATTAATTTTTTTTATGTATGTACACTGATTACTCAAAGACGCCTGGACCGATTTGAAAAAATCATCTTTTGTTTGAAAGGGTATACTTCCCATTTGGTCCCATGGTCATCAGGTCAGGATCTGATGATGGGATCTTGGAGAAATCGAGGGAACTCCTCAAATATTATAGGCATAAATATGGCGATTTTGATATTGTCATCAACAACGCAATCATTTGCAATCATAAAGTATCATTTGGTGAAGTGGAACTGGTGAAGAAGACTACAGATGGCCAATGGAATCCCTTATGCTAAGTTTGTCACGGGTCTACGATATCCCGAATAATTAAACGACTATGATAAAGCAAATACTGATGAAAATGTCGAACTGATCTGATGATGAAGCCATAGGTAGGCTCATGAATTCCGAAATAAGACAATGTATCCTAGTCGTGTTTGGGCTTATTGGCATCGTCATGAGATGTACTTTGGCTATATATGATTTTTATGGCAATTGGAGGTACCTATCAAAACCAAAAAGATATAACTTAATAAACTTTTCAACAACAAAAAACAAACCGAAACCGTGTCTTTGGTACCTATTGTTTTCCGTGTTTCGACACCAAATTCGGAAAAGAAAGTTATTTTTCACTTTGTAGTGTTTTTGAGGAAGTCGGTTTGTTTTTTTTGTGACAAAGTTTTTTTACTAATTCCCTTAATGTCTTGTTTCGTTTCTCAAGGATTTAAAAAAAGTGTCCTCGATCCAGATACACATTGTCAAAACGACAGAACGCCTCCTGCTACGATCCTTACACTTCTTTTGCATTATTTACACAGTATACCAATACACCATTGTTAAGTAGAGCTGTAAGCAGTTATTACACTATCCAACTTATTGGAACCCTGACTAGGAAAAGCGAAAGATATAATCGTAGCTAGGAACAGATTGGATCCGATTTAGTGTAGTGTGTAGTTCGATAGTGTAATAGAATTTTTAGTGCTAACACAAAAACACGGTTTGTCGGGACACAGAGTGTGGGAAGGCAGAGATAGTAATTAGTTATGAACTTTAATTTTGGCAGGTAAGTAGTCAAGTACCTCAAATGTTAATAATTACTTATAGGTTGCGAGTTCATTGTTTGGTCAAAAGTAAGTTTATTAATTGACCACAATAGATCCCAATGGGTCGAAGTGTCCGAGTTATTTCTCGGCCCCTCCGTAAGATAAGAAGAAGAAGAAGTATATTAATTACCAACTCTAAGGCCCAGTTTTTTGATCCGTAGTTAACTCAACCAATGGTTAAATATGCTAACAAATTATCTCTCTTACTTATTTTACCATGTACCATAGACTTACAATTGATAAATATATTTTTTTACCAAAATTTGAAACCATTGTTTAGCATTATTATTTAACCATTGGTCGAGTTAACTACGGATATAAAACTGGTAAGTTATTAACTAGGTACATAGTTATGTTGGTACTTAGATAGACTGAAGATCTCAAAGTTAGTGTGTTTGTTTGATACATATTACACAACTAATCTTTTTAAAAAACTTTGCCACAAACTCTAGCTGCCCACCCCGGCTTCGCACAGAGGTGTAAAATTCAAAGTCAAAGTATTTATTAGTTAGTGTGTTATTTGGTGTAATAATGAAGAAAATGAGACATTTTTTATCTTTCATACAAACCTTGTCCTGCCAATCACAAACACATTCAAAAATGATTAGCCTCATATGTGCAGTCGTCCTAAGTGCCGCGCTTACATTCGGCATCGGACAATGATTGATCAGTAATTTACTAAGTACATCTTATCATTCTAAACATTTTGATAAACTCTAAAGAATTCCTTAAACCTTGTTTACCTTTGTTGAATGTACGTATGTATTCGTCACAGTTAACCACACACAATTATTCTCTTACACCTTGTTCGCACAATTGTTTGTTCACAACAAATATCTTGCCTGATCAAAATCTTAGGCAATCCACTTCGAATCCGCGTATCGATCATCACATCACTCGCACTTTTCATGAACAGAGGACGCGCGCCCGCGCAAGCTTCGCGCACTACACTAATCCACAAAATGTACTCTGTGCACTACTCTAGTCTCTAAGCTCGCTACAGGGCGGGAGGCCGGGAGCGGACAGTGCGGACACACAGTCGACGCTCGCTCCTGCTCGCTCCCACGTCGTGTGATTTTTCGATCTCGCATAAAACCAACTCTATTATGGCTCGAACTTCCGATTCCGACTACGAAGGTCACAAATACGGGAACACTGGGGACTGAGAAGTACCTGCCTGGTTATTTAAAAAAATGTGGCTAGCTATGTGTTTTACCAATCTATGCAGTATGGACTTTCAGCTCTGAGTCTGACCATTGCGATTTTAGCTAAAAAAAGCAAAACAAAATAGCACAATAAACACGATTAATTAATAATTTGTGGTTTTGTAAATTAAAGGTGACGATTATAATCTTACCTACTAATATTATAAAGCTTAGATGTGTGGATGTATGTTTGTTACTCAATCACGACAGAACGGCTGAACGGATCTGGATGTAATTTGGCGAATAGATAGATTTTAGTCTGAAATAGCACATAGGCTACTTTTATCGCAGCAAAATGTACGGTGCTCGTGGGAAAACATACGTCTTTCACGCGGGCGAAGCCGCTGGCGAAAGCTAGTAATAATATAATAATACCAGCCTGTACCAATGCAGGGCGAGGCCTCTTCTCATAAAGAGAATGCGCAAGCAATGACCACCACGTGCGCTTAATATAATAATACCAGCCTGATATCGTCCCACTGCAGGGCGAGGCCTCTTCTCATACAGAGAAAGCGCAAGCAATGACCACCACGTGCGCTTAATATAATAATACCAGCCTGATATCGTCCCACTGCAGGGCGAGGCCTCTTCTCATACAGAGAAAGCGCTAGAATTGACCACCACGTGCGCTTAATATAATAATACCAGCCTGTGACCGTCCCACTGCAGGGCGAGGCCTCTTCTCGTACAGAGAAGGCGCAAGCATTGACCACCACGTGCGCTTAATGCGGGTTGGCGATTTCAGACTTCCAGGGGGTGACCATAAGCTCTTAGAGCTCTCTTAGCTTAGAGTTAATTTGAGATCGAATAAGGGTATACATCTATCACTTACTCGATCTGAAATTGATACCGCTCTAAGAGCTTGTGGTCACCCCCTAGGTTTCCTCACGATGTTTTCCTTCTCAACGGTGTCAGCGATGTCCAAGGTAAACTTGGCAAGTACCTACATATCAATTTGAAAAAGTCACATTGCTACTTACCCGGATTTGAACGCACGATCTTAATCACGAGAGACGATGTCCAATTTTAAGATAAGGGACTAGGGACTAGGGATGTCACGGAGGTTCGACTTCGATTCCAAACAGACCGAACTTCCGATTGATATTATACCTCCTCCGGTTTCGACTTCGGCTCCACCACTATAAAATACTAGCACTTCGCCCGCGTCTTCGTCCGCGTGAGCCGTACTTTATCCTACAGATGACTTTTTAATTCACCCCCTTAAAGGTTGAATTTCCAAAAATCCTTTCTTAGTGCTCCCCTACATCATAAAAAGAAGCTATGTACAGTAAAATTCTTCAGAAATCTTTAACGCCCCCTAAAATTACCCGTTTTAGGAGTCATTTTGAAAAACTAGTAATGAAAGCCTTTACTATTTACTTAGGTTAGTATACACCGTGAAATTTAAGTGGTTGTTTTCCCGCGGCAGAACGACTTGCCTTAAGGAGTACTTTCGAAGCATAGAGTTAAAGTAAAAAAATAACGATGTTTTTGTTTTAAAATAATTAAAAATGAAAAAACATAAACTCGAAAAAGTGAGTAACAATAGTAACTTGTAGGTACTAGGTACTACGGTGAATAATACGGTGGTGACGCGAGTAGTACCTAGTACCTACAAGTTACTATTGTTACTCACTTTTTCGAGTTGATGAATATTTTTTAAATTATTTTAAAATAAAAACATCGTTATTTTTTTACTTTAACTCTATGCTTCGAAAGTACTCCTAAAGGCAAGTCGTTCTGCCGCGGGAAAACAACCACTTAAATTTCACGGTGTATATGACAAGTTTCAAATATATGAACCCAACAAATTTCCACCTTTTCACCTACTTAGGGGTAGAATTTCCAGAAACCAATAAATACATGAATGCTTTCTATCAAACAAATCTTTAATTTCAAGAGAGTAGGAATTTTATACAAACCTTTTTTACCTTTTTTACTTTTTTTACCCTTTTTACTTTTTTTACCTTTTTTACTTTTTTTACCTTTTTTTCTTTTTTTACCCTTTTTACTTTTTTTACCTTTTTGGCAATTCCACCCTTACGGGTGGAATAACAATAAATCCATGAATAGTTTTTATCAATCTTGAGCGTAAATGTAAAATTTCAGGTGTCCCATTTACAACTGTAGAAATTTCATACAAACATTCAACCACCTTTTTACCACCTTACGGGTGGAATTTCCAAAAAACAGTAAATACTTGAATTCTTTTTATCAATCAAGAGCGTAAATGAAAAATTTCACGTGATCAATTCACTAATTGTAGAAATTTCATACAAACTTTCAACCCCTTTTTTACCCCTTTAGGGGTGGAGTTTCTAAAAGCCAATAAATACATAATTTTGTTTTATCAACCAACAGCATAATCCTAAAATGTCATGTGTCCAACTTACAAACTGTAGACATACAAACTTTCAACCCCCTTTTTATCTCCTTACGGGTGGAATTTTCAACAACCAATAAATACATGAATTCAAATGACATCTCGAAGATCTTCAAATGACATCTCAAAGATCTTCAAATGACAGCTGGGACCATGCCGGGACCAACAGCTTGACGTGCTTGCCGAGGCACGGATGAATCTCGGTATGTTGAAAATGATCACCAATCCACGGACCGACCACGTCAAGCATTGCTTAACCTTGAAGATTGACCCATGCGGTTGTTATTATTTAGCCACGAGCTCCTCGATCGATAAATATGAGAGTAAAAAAAACTTTATAACAAAAACTTTAAACCGACTTCGCAAAAATCGTGACCCAGTGCCTTTATGAGGATGCGATTCGAAGATTACCATGGCCACCTCGAATTCTCGACATCGAACTCGATAGAACATGCCTGGGACTATCTAAAAAGACGTGTTTGGAGTCCAGTTCTGGCCCCAAACACCGCTCAAGTACTAAAAGAAGTCTTTATTGAAGAGTGGCAAAACATACCACAGCTGTTGATCCAAGACATAATGGTGGATTACCAAATCGTTATAAGTGCAAGAAGAAGCAACACACATTATACATTTTAAATTTTTTAATGCTTAATTAACCAAAAAGCTATAATGGTAGTTTTCAGTCACTACGAACAATTTCGTATATTGTTGTTTTTTTTTAAAAATAACAAATTAATTGGGTTTTTGTTATTTACACGAATAATAGAGTAAATTATTTGGTAGTACCTACAAAAAAAAAGCTGCGAGGGATGTACTACTTCGAAGTTTTAAGCATATTTAATGGTTGACGGTTAATTGTGCCAATAAGTGTGAATAGAACCCTCTAACTCGTGAGGGTTAGAACTGGGGTTTGTTTCTTGGGAGTGTGGATCACTGATGCCGACACTTTGACCCCCAGTCTGATTAAACCGTGGATGTAGTGATCATTTGGTAGTGATCACACCGTAGAATACAGGTTATAGTAGTAGAAGTGTAGTTGTTTTAAAAAAAAAAACCTAGACACATATGTTATCGGTCGAGATTCAGAAATGGATCGAAATTGGACGACGCCATCGCCATCTAGTGACGAATATACGAACAAATTTGGATAACGATCGCGGTGTTTTCTGATATAGGTACTTGCTGTGCGGTTAGACAAAGTATATAATTGACGAAATAAGTAAGTACCACAATTGAAATGCGATTGAATGACTACCATTTAGAACTCTCTAGCTCCTCATTATCCACAATTCTGCAAAATCGTCAAAGTGGGAAATATTCACCTTGAAGAGACAATGACATTTATTTTTACGCTATTGGGGGTGGGGCAGAATTGCGTACTTATTTTCTTTTGTAACAACATCACCACGCAGCCGTTGGTCGTACTCTGTGCGTTGGTTCTATTTACATAATAATAATTATGTACCTATATGATTAAAACTAAATCGCTTTATACAGCGGGTTCGGCTCCCGCTGTTTATAATGTGAATTATTTGTTTGTTTTGTGCTGGGCTGGGGACGCATGGTGCGCCCCTCACCCGGCGCCAGCGCGGCGCATTTTTAACCCTATCAAGAAACAGTCAATCAAAATTTTATTAATAACAGTATTTTATAAAATATCGGTTATTCGGTATCACACACAATACAGTTATAGTCCTCCTATTTAAACGAAATGCCGATATATGATAAGTTAAAGGACCTACTAAGACTTAACAGCCTAACAGTCCCTACGACCCTAAGACCTATAAGGCCTACAGCCCTAATCTACCATGTACCTAGGATGTAATAAATAAATATATAGATAAGTTCAGGATGTCTGCACCATACGACCTAAGTAGTCTGTGATGTGACCTTAGCTTGCAGATGGATAGACGGCAGAAATACCAGGTTCGGGAAGGATACACTCGCTGCCAGTCCCGCACACTCACGGGACTGCTTAGACATGGCTAAAGGTGTCTTGGCCACAGTGAGGTAATGAGACAAGAAATAAATGCAAATCTGATTTATTAACAATATTTTACAGCTTATGTAGGTACCTACTATCCGGAATAGAAAATATCATCAATCAATCAATACATATAATTTATGATTAAACGAACTTACCCTAAGTGAAGTTCTATCAAAATTATACTTCGTGCCTCGTCCTCGAGATTAGTTCCTGTAATTAATTATTATTAGGTATTTACACAAGTAGACTTTGAGAGTTAAGTTCTGTATTCACATAAACTATGATGAATTTGTGAAGTAAAAGCTTTCATTCTTTAAAATTCTTAATCATCTCTCAATCATATTTTTATAGACTAACAATCATGGTTGTCCATAGGTTTCACCCATAGGTTCTTAATGAGTTTATTAAGATTATGTTCTTAATTATCTGTTTTGACAAATTTATTATTTACTTTCTTATTCTCATTGTTATAATGTTTATAGCATAACAATCACAGTTGTCATTAGGTAACAAAGGTTCATATTCAGTCATTTTCTTAATTATTATTCTTATCTTAATTATCTTTAATAAGAAAATATTTTTTGCCTATTTATTGTCATTAAGTATTAAAGTTTTTTATTGGCTAACAATCACAGTTGCTTTTATGTAATATAGGTTTTTTACCAATTTTTTTATATGTATTCTTATCTGTCTTTTTATCAGAATATTTATTACCCACTTAATATCAATATTAAAGTTTGTTTAAAGAATAACAATCATAGGTGTCATTGGAAAACTAAAGTTCATAATTAACCATTCAGGTAATATTATAAATATATCTGTTTTGACAAAATACAGTTTTGCTTTCTTATTACTATTGTTAGTTTCCTTATCCATACATTTATACTTAAACTCCTTCCTTATAAGTTAAAGTTGCTGGTTTTTGTATTAGTTAGTACATGTAAGTTAAATAAGATATATTTAATCACAGCTAAGGATTTATCTTGCTAAATCATTTTGATCCTTTACACTATAGGTCTGTTATATAATAATAAATAATAATGCCTTTATTTACTGATAAACTTAAACTACAATTACAATATAATATAGAAACTGAACATAACAAATTATTGCACTTCGGCGTCTTCGTCCATCAGCGCGTCCTTTGACGCATAGGCCTCCCCCAGGCTCCTCCACTGTTCACGGTATCGTGTAGCTCTGGCCCACAGGGCTCCAGCTATCTCCACTATGTCATCGTCCCAGCGTTTGCGTTGTCTACCTCTGCTTCTTTTTGATCCGTCTCTTTTTGCCATTCCGTTAAGGCCTTAGACCATTTGGAGCCTTTATCACGGAGCATAAGACCAGCCCATCTCCATTTCAGTCTTTTTGTGTGGAAGGTAGCATCGTTTACTTTGGTAATCTTCCTCAGATCTTTAGCTCTCTTTTTATCTTTTCTTTTAAAGTTCAAAATGCTTCGTTCCATGCCTCTTTGACAAGAAGTAATTTTTTGAAGAATTTTACGAGTCAATGCCCATGTTTGACAGCCGTAGGTAAGACATGAAGAATACATGTATTAAAGAGTTTCCTTTTCGAAGTTATAGGATAATCTTCATTTTTCATTATATCTTTGAGTGACCAGTACCTGTTCCATGTGCTAGTTATGCGTCTCTCTATCTCTTGTTCCATTTGCCTGTCAAACGAAATAAGTTGTCCCAGGTAGATATATGAGTTCACATAATCTATACTTTCTCCTTCGATACTGATAGTCTCTTCAATGCTGTTTGTCATTACCTTGGTCTTCTATTTGTTCATTGATAATCCCACTTGAATACTTCCTTCTGCGAGCTCTTGCAACATCTTTTGTAGTGTGGAATGGTTATCTGATATTAAAACTAAGTCATCTGCAAATCGTAGGTGGTTTATCAATGTTCCATTGATATTGATGCCGTATTTTTGCCAGTCCATGCCTCTAAATACCTCTTCCAGCACTGCCGAGAAGATCTTTGTGGATAAAGGGTCACCCTGCCTTACTCCTCTGAGGATCCGAAATTCATCTCCTAAAGTTTCAAGTTGTATCTGGGCAGTAGAGTTTGTGTAAACATTTCTTATAATTCGAATATACTTTTGCTCTATCCCTTGGTCTTTTAAGGCTTTCCATATGCCAATGTGGGCTAGAGAATTAAAGGCTTTACTATAATCTACGAACGCTAAATATATAGATTCGTTGTATTCTTGTGCCTTTTGCATTTGTTGTTTTAATGTATGCATGTGATCTGTTGTTGAGAAACCTGCCCTGCCCGGCGAGCACGGCCGACTGTGACATGGCTTAAGTCACACTTTTTATCACAGTTTGGGCGATAAAGCCATTTTGTCTTAAAAGCTAGCACGGCGCGATAAAGCCATTTTGTCTTAAATGCTAGCGTGGCGTCACATGTTTGACCCGTGCTAGCATTTAAGAAAAATTGTAAGACATGTGTTCGGGTCAATCACCGAACAGTAATAAACATGTCAGCATAATTGCGACATCGCGCGCTATGCCCTGAATATTTTATGTATTACCAAAGTAAAATAGTCAGTACGCTTTCGGATAGCATATCGGGCGCGACTCAACCTCATCTCATTCACCTCATTAGTTTTAACAATTATCCCATTTGAGTTACTGAAATATATCTGTCGGGTTTAGTCAATAGTACGGACGTCAAAACAAATCACAAGCACGCCCCTAGCGGCAATCAAGAGCAACTACGCATTGGCGCGCTTTTATTAGCACTAGCGCGCTTTTATTAGCACTTGCGCGGTGCAGAATATGGCAGTTGAGTACTGGCAGCCGTAGAGCTAAGACGTCGTAGAATCAGTTTCGATCCGTAATATTAGTAAGCAGGAGTGTAACTTGTGTCTATTTGAATATACTCAGTGTATCGAATAATTTGTGTGATTTCATTTTCACGATTCACCCACCGACCTGCCCACACACGATGTCTTAACCTAAGGGAATATTGCCCGACTTCCCGATGGTTTGCATCTATCGGCCAGCCTTGATGCGACATAAGAATTGGGATTCGATCGTGCTAATGAGATCACACGTAAAAACAAAGCTAGTGAAAATGTCGGTTACATTCTTAAAAAAAAAAATCGTGGTGTCAGTTGCGACTACCCTCATTCTTGAATAATGAAAAACCAGTCTGGAGCGGAGCGGCAAGGCCGCTAGTAACAACCAAGGAGCTGGACAGGTCAAGGAGGAGCGTGTAGACGTGTGGAAATTATCCATACACACGGATCTTTATGCCAATCTGGTGAGTCGTTTTCATTTTGTTATGACTATGGCCAAGAGTGTTCATTATTCAAAATTCTGGTTTTGTGTACGGTATGGCGGTCAGTGGATCGTCGGGGTGGCCCCTGTTGGGTCATAGTTTCACTTTAGGTACAATCAATGGTCAAGTTTTGGTTTTGTTGAAGAGTTATTATTCTACTAACACTGGCAATAGCCCTTGACTGGCCTTGGCTGACTGTTATTGGAAGTTAGAACGATGACAGTGACGTACCTACCTTATACTTCAGTCTGGCAAATATGATAATTCCAAATGAATTATTTTGATTAGTTTTGAAGTGTGATGGTTTTATGTAGTGAGAATTAACTAAGTTTGAGGAGAAGCATAGTATTCTTCTGTTGTGGTCGGAGGGCCAAACTATCTAAAAGGTGATAAACCCTACCAGGCCTCGTTAATTGCGACTTAAAATTCCACTGACTCTATGGCATTCATTGGATTCTCTAAAGCCCATCTACCTGGACACTTGGGTTCTGTACTGTGTTGTCTGTGTGGTTCATTTTTATTTTTATTTTATTTACTTAAGGAAAAACAAACAGTAGCACAATAAGATACAGTCATACTATCTTAAATATTACATTTATATAATTATGCTACCCACTACGTTCTCCACAGATTACAATCTAAAGTATTTAAAACTAGCTAGTAACACAGATACAATACACAACGGTTATTGTCCTAGAACTCATATCTGGATTTTTAAATAATATATAAAAGAAATACAGGAAAAGTAAATTTGTGTGCGTATTAATACACATTACGTTATTATGTATTAATTTGCTGATCTTTTAGGGTTGCTCGGATTTGCTTCTTAAATGCATTTTTACCGAGAAAAAGAATGTCGATTGAATTAAATTCATTGTTATATGTCTCAACCAAACGATGAAGTGGTGAACGCGAGCCAGCGTTGGATTTACAGAGGCTGGTAGCAAATAGATGTCGAGTGCGTACCTCACGTACACGAACTGTTCGAGGAACCAGGTAACTCAGACTCCTAACTAGGTCCGGACAATCAAAATGATTGCGGCACACATTGAACAGAGTCATAACTTCTAGAAGTTTCCGTCTTGACTTTAAGGTCAGAAGATCATACTTTTTAAGAAGTAAGTGGTATGACATTTTATTCCGATAACATCGAAAATTCATAGCACGAAGATATTTACGTTGTACTAATTCTAACCTATCACTATATTTTACGTAAAAAGGGTTCCAAATAGGCACTGCAAACTCTAACTGTGGCCTAATTATTGATTTGTATAAATGCAAAAAGGTGGAAGGTCGACGAAAATCCTTGGAAGATCTCATAACAAAACCAAACATTTGGTAGGCCTTGTTAACAATTTTTTCTATATGAGCATCCAGATGGAGCTTCGAATCCAGCAGAACACCAAGATTCATGCCATTTGTCATTCATGTCCACAATAACCCATTTTGCTGTGCCGGTTTAGTTTACTACACCGCTGCACCGGTTAATTTCCATCAAATCTGAGTATGGTTAAGATAACTGTGTGAACATATACTCTCGTAATGTTTTTCACGTTTCAGATACCATATTGCGTCGCAGTGGAGCTTCTGCTGCAGGCTAGTGGTTCAGATGGTGTATGCGAAGGCTGATGTCAACACCCGAGAGGTTAAAAGGAACGGCAGGCTAGCAGTTCGCAGGCGGTAGCCGAACATTACGACCACAGCTGAGAAGTCGGGCGCTCGCAAGTTTGGAATGGAACACTCGGTGAGTCGCTTCCATGTTATTTAGATAGTGAGGTCGAATGTTCTCTAGTGAAGAGATGCTAGTTCGAGCTTTAAGAGTGTTCATGTTTGACCACTGAATTGGTCGTGGTTATATCTAGCACTATCACTAGGTAATTAAGACACACTTAGTAAAAAGCAAGTAGTTAATGAGGTTCCTATTGGCTAGTTAGTATTTTCCTACTAATGTTGAAACATTTGGTTCAGTACGAACTTTAGGATGAGATATCCTATAAGAAGGAAATGAGATATCCAAAATGACTGCAGAACCAGCAATTTTCAGTGGCAAAGCGAGTAAGTAATGTCGTGGGGTAACGAAATTGTATCGAGTTAGTTAGTAACGGTACTGGTCATTTACCTGTATTCAGAAAAGATCTTGTTTCGTCTCTTGCTTACTTTCAAAGTAATATTATGATAGCAGTAGATCTCGCGATCGTTTTCCTTACATGAAAACTGAGTTAGTGTGCGATAGTAAAGGGTTACTGTTGATAATTTGATTTTAACGATATTGATCAGAGTTAATTCGTGAAGTTCCTTCACACGAGTTATTAACACGCAAATATTATCAGGCTTAATAATTGTAACCCTCATATAAACAGTCGGTATACTCCAATATCTTTGAGTAAAAAGAGCGAATCTAGTACGAAGGATCTTCGATCACCAAGTTCCTTGAGAATTAGACGTCATAGTTGATGACAGTGGTAATGAAACTAAATCTGTTTAAGAATGGCTTGCACACTCATACTCGAAACTTTAGACCGCACCTCATGAGTAACATGTGGCGATGGGTCTACAAGGAATCGTTGGTGCGATTTCTGTCTGTGTTGGTGCACAGAGCGATTCATGTTTTGTAGCACATATTCGCTAGATTTTTGAGAATCGTTGGTGCGATTCCTGTCTGTGTTGGTGCACAGAGCGCTTATGTGTTGTAGCACATTTGCGCTAGATTTTTGTGAATCGTTTATACGATTTCTGTCTGTGTTGGTGCACAGAGCGCTTCATGTGTTGTAGCACATATTGCGCTAGATTTTTGAGAATCGTTGGTGCGATTCTTGTCTGTGTTGGTGCACAGAGCCCCTCATGTGTTGTAGCATATGTGGCGGCAGATATGTAAAGAATCGTTGGTAGATACGATTCTGGTTTGTGTTGGTGCACAGATCACAGTGAAAGTTTCATGAGTTGAGTATGCATTGCCTATGAATTATAACAAACCGTAACAGCATTGTTACAATTACTTTGTTTAGTTGTTGAACTTGTTGATCGTCGGACCTTTTTCTAATGAATAGTGTTGTGTGGGAAACTCTAATACGAAAACTAAATAGGCCCTGTATTAAGTCCGCGATAGGTTGTTATGACAGGACGGTGATCGTTACACACCGAAAGATTTAAATAAGTACGCTTAGAACCTACAAGTAGGTACACTGTAGGTTAAGAAAGATGCCAGCGGGTTATGTACCAGTCGATGTTGATGTCAAAAGATTTTGATAACGATGAACAAGCGTGTCGAGTAATTCAGTCTATTGAACGTATTATGTTTGACCGTACCAGTGGATTCTGGCGGAGGTTGGGGTCTAGAGAGATACCGAGAGACCGTTGTGAGAGCAATTTAATTGCTGGTTGGCTAGAGAGCCGTGGCGTTGGCGGTTTTACTCGAGGGTTTCTGTAAGCTTGGCAGTTGTTGCTGCAGTAGAGTTTTAAAGTTTGTTTGGAGCGACTAGTGGTACATGGCCCAGGGTAATGATTTAGTTAAAGAGTAGAGTTCTCAAATTTCCCTATTTTCACGAAACCTATAATCTAGTTTGATCTGGAGTAGCCGAGCGTTGTGTGGCAACTGAGAGCCTGAGTAGAAACTATGAGCCTGAGTGGCAACTGTTGGCCTGAGTGGCAACTATTGGCCTGAGTGGCAACTGTTGGCCTGAGTGGCAACTGTTGGCCTTTATGGCAATGGTAGGCCTGTATGGTACCTGTAAGTCTGTGTGACACTGTCTGGTGTGAAAAGTCATGTTTCTGTTAGGAACCTTAAAGAAAGTTCCTATTGAGTCATGAGGTTGTCAACTGGTAGCAGATTGGACTGAAGCAAAATTACAATTCGAGGGTCCAATCGCCGAGAAGCTAGCAATCGAAGGAACAAACTGGCATTTTATCCCAGGCTACAGCCCACACATGGGTGGACTCTGGGAAGCTGGGGTGAAGGCGATGAAATATCACCTAAAACAGATCATGACTAGACATATGACCTACGAAGAAATGAGCACCTTGTTATGTCAAGTTGAGGCTTGCCTCAACTCACGGCCTCTTACCATATTAGATGATACGGACAACGACCACCTGCAACCACTTACCCCCGGTCATTTCCTTATCGGTGAGACACCCATTACTGTGCCGACACCAGATCTCCGAGATATCCCAATGAGCCATTTATCGAGATGGCAGCAACAGCAAAAGTTATTGACTGACTTCTGGCATAGATGGCAGCAAGAATATCTGTCAAGAATGCAACAACGTTCCAAATGGCACCACAAAGTCAAGGAGTTTGACCTAGGACACATTGTCCTAATCAAATCTGATAATTTTCCTCCGGGTAAATGGATGATGGGACGCATTGTTGACAAGCACCCGGGCGCTGACGGTATGACGCGTGTGTATTCTGTGAAAAGTGGTAACAGTGTAGTGCAAAGGTCATTTAATAAGTTGTGTTATTTACCCATAGACATTGGCACTTGAATTTGATTTTGTATGCAAACTAAGAATGTAATGTTAATATTAATTTTAGTAATCTATCTTTGTACAAGCTCTAGTTAACTTTATTAGACATTGTGAAAGGGCTATAGACCCTTTGGTGGGCGGTATGTTGAGTAAGATCATTGTATGTGTGAAAGAATGAAGCAAGTACGTATGTATGCATGTGTGTGTCGCCCTAATATCCACAAGAAAATATCATTTAAACAGTCGCAAATAAATCAGCATATAGCAAACACGTCTTTTAGTTACTCAGTAATCCCACAAGCAAAAGTGAACCTTAAACCTATAACAGAGGATCTTTAACGTGCAGTGTAGCTCTCACCATTCTATGATTAGTATTAAAGTTTAAGCCGTTGATTACATTTACGTCATGGAATGGCTTCGGGTAATTTGTTGCTATGTAATCGATTTCATTTTTATATTTGAAGTCAGGTGAAGTCCAAGTCCATTTATGCTTTGGGTCCTTTTTAAAGAAGCTATTCATAATCCGTAGGTTGTTTTCCAGTGCTAAGTCTATCATTCTTTGCCCATTGTTATTTCTCTTGCCCATACCAAACTTGCCAATGACTATGTCTTCGTTAGGTTTCTGTGTTCCTCTTTGCCCGTTAAAGTCACCCATAACTATTATGTTTTTGTGTGTGTTTTGTAAAGTTTTTACTCCTCTATGCTGCTTCCTATTCTGCGTACTTCGCTTAGACCCAATATGTCCCATTTTATGTTTTCCAAAGCTATTTGTAGTTCTTGGTTTTTTTTTGTTGTACTTAGTGAAAGGGTATTGAGCGTACAAATGTAATTTTTTTGACCCATTTTAGTATCCAAAGTGTTGTTTGTGATTGTAGGTGTTTTATTTCCTGGGGGGTGGTGGTCATGAGTCCCCACGGTGACCGGCCGGCTTGGGGATCTTTTCTTGTTTTGTGTTGGAGCTAGTTTTTCGTTGTTATCTGTTGTCCTGATACCGAAGTGCGTTAATTCCTAGTTTTCTTTAGATTCAGAAATTGACTGTGATCTTGCTCTGTACATTTCCTCAAACGCATTTCTATAGTTTGGTTTTTTGGTAATATTGCGTCTTGATTCACCCGCTGTGTTTTAAATCGGTGAGTTGGAGGTCTCTCTTTTCCTTTTGTCCCGGTTTTGTTCGCTTATTTCTTTCACAATAAGTTTATCTTCTCTCAGGTAAGCGATATTACCTCTTTTCTTTTCTTCTAATAGTTTAGGCATCAACTCCTTTCTTTTTTCCATTTTCTTTGCTTAAATCTTCGCTTATGTTGATTCCTCTAGGTAATGACTTTTTGTTCTTCAAATCTCAACTTTCCTCCAGTTAGAAGTGAAACAGACTAGAATTGGTCTAATTTTATCCTTTTTTTGTCCTAATCTATGCGCTTTAATGATTACGTGTTTGTCGACACAGATCATAATTTTTTCCTTAAAGAGAGATCTCACTGTTTCGATGGGTAATGTTTCGTTGGTTTCTTCTAATCCAAAAATGATCACGTTGTTTTTCTTCTTTTCTGTCTCCATGTTCTTAATTTTATTCTGGAGTTCTGCTACTTCTTTCTTTAATATCAATTATTTCGAGGATATTTTTTGTTACAGCGTTTGTTATGCTAGCAGTTTGCCTTTCCATCTCGACTTGAAGCTTTTTGAATATTATTTCCATTTGTCCTTCCATTTTATGTGAAATGGAAGGACAAACACTGTCTTTGGTTGTTTGGTAACACTATTTTTTTATTGGGCGACACTAGTTTTTATCAGGCAACACTTGTTTCTATTTGGCAACACTAAATATGTATGCTAATAGGTTGGTACTACCGGTTCTTTGCGAATGGTTTATAAGGATGGCAGTTAAGGTGGAAACACATTATTAATACCCGACCCGACGCCACGCGACGCCACCCGACGCGAACCGTGCACATATACAACACCCCACGTGATGCTGCAACACGCTTCGCTAGTATAGGGTTGCCATCTATCCGACATTCCCCGGATTTGTGCTAGTTTAGAAGGCGGGCGGGCGGGGTTTTATTTGTAGTCCGGGTCTTTATATCACCAACAGCAATTTTTCACCGACTTCTCCGTCAGTTGTTGACCGATTTTGTAAATGATTTTTTGCTTGGAAGGTTATGTACCCGAATTGGTCCCATTTAAATTCGATGAATATCTGATGAAGAAATTCGGAGATATTCAACGGAACTCTTCAAAATATTACAGCAAATCACCCGGGATTGCATGTCCATTTATTGTACAATAGCTTCTGCCAGCGGCTTCGCCCATGTCAAAAGTGTTTTATCACCCAAGGGAACATTATACCGGGATAAAAAGTAGCCTGTGTGCTATTCCTGACTATAATCTATCTGTCAGCAAAATTTCATCTAGATCTGTTTAGCCGTTCTGACGTGATTGAGTAACAAACATACATCCAAGAAGTAAGATTACTATAGAAATTGACCACTAACTGTGCCGTACCGTAATGTGACACACAAAAAAGTAAACAATTAAAACTTTTTACAATAAACGCATTCCCCTCCTTCGGCCGTCGGGTGAAAAATACAACCGACTTCCAATAAAAAAATTGACTCAAATAAGTTAATGATTTCTATTTTAGAATAGAATAGAAAGTCTTTATTTCGGACGTAAAAATCCATAGGGTATTAGTAACATATAAACAACTTATTGCCTAGTGTTAGTAACATATAAAAAACTTATTACCTAGTGCTAGTAACAAAGAAAACTTTTTAACTAGTGATAGTAACAATCAACTTACGCACAAACTGCTGCAAAGTCGGAGAGCCGAAGCTCTCAGCTACAGTTTTCAGGATGCCGTTTTGACTGTCCCTCACTCTCCTCAGTAGCGACAAACACAAAAAAAAACTAACAAAAAAACCAAAAAAATTCCTTCACCAAGTTTGTACCCTAAAAAAGACCGTGCTGATGGGCCGACGGGTAAAAAAAACAACCGACTTCCAATTAAAAATTTGACACAAATAAGTTAATGATTTCTATTATAGCATAAACATAAAAATTACCCTCGCCGAGTTTGTACCCTAAAAATGACCCTGCTGATTAAACCTTACTCTAAATTAGGGTAAATTACCCTAATTTGGCACCACTGATTATATCATAGCTTTGTTTCTAGTATTATTTCTAATACTTTCTAATACTATGATCACGGTATTGGCCTGAAATCATATCATATAATAATGGGTACCGGTTTACTAATTCGATGAATTGTTCATCCGACATTTTAAATAAAAACATACAAAAAATATCTTTACGCCAGGAATGCTCTCGACTGACTGACGCGTGGCATCGGGACCGGGTGTTAACTAGGAACACACTGTATGCGATGCGTCGGGTGGCGTGTTTGCCCCCTCTCCCGGCAACACGCTGATCCAAACCGACTGCGTGTTACCACGTGTGATTGCGTGTCGTCACATGGCGTGTTAACTATGTGTTTCTGACCATATTAAATATATGGGATGGATTAGTACTTCAACGCGTCGGGTGGCGTGGCGTCGGGTCGGATGTTAATAATATGTTTCCAATGAGGTAGGAAAACTATGGAGACGGCATATTCTACTATATGAAGAATAGTTATACAAATATCTATAATATCGACACACGCATGTCAAAAAGCGTTTTGTCTCTTTTTAACTAACCAAGAGCTGCATATGAAAAGAGAGACATCTAAATGTTTGTCAAGGACTAAACTTGGTAACACTTTTGAGGGACGTCAAAATCATGTCTATGCGTGACCGGTCGCCATGTCAATTGCCGAGTAAAATTGGTAGTTGTGTGCCGTATATGTACGTTTATCTGTGTAATTGTGCTGTCAAACATTTGCAAATGGCCTACCTCATTGGCAAATGGGCAGCCATCTTAATTGCCCGATTTATGTAGGTAAGCACGCTAATTTCGTAGGTATGGCAAGTCCATAGGTTTATAAGTTAGTGTATGTTGTCACCTTAAATATCGTTCACTTTTGTTCAATTAGCTGTCAAGTGGTTTGTAAACAAACACAAAATTTCGTTGGCATTCAAATGAGGTTAGTGAAAATTTCGAGTAAAAGTTGTATCATGGAACTCACTGCGCAATGTTTTGGATGATCTTGGTGGTGTATATCTTCCATATCCTTGCAGCAGTATAATGACGCTTCGATATGGAGCTGGTGATAGCTTTGTGCACAATATTTCTGTTATTTACTACGGAGCAAAATCTATTGGGATTAGATTCAAACCACGGAAGCCATTTTTTTTATATGTAGCGTGTATTTCACTTTATTACTGTTACCACCATAGACACAATAGACCACAACCAATAGACAACTTACAATAGAGATGTCCAACACTCCCTCTCAATTTGAAATCTCTTTAACCCTTTCAGATCTGACTTTTTAAATTTTCTCGTACGGATTTAAGTAAATTTTCAGTGTTATTACAGGCATTAAGAACTAGGAAAAAAATTATCAAAAAAAGCCTGGGTTCAAGGTTTTGAGAAAAACTTGTTTTTCTTTATGTGAACAAATGTGGCTATACGGCTTTTATTATAATCAAGATTCATGTGGGATTTATCTAGAGTAATAAAAACTTATTATGCTATATTTTTATTAGAAAAAAGCTGTAAAGTAAATAAAAGTTAAATTGGATCTTCCTTTGGCACTGTTATTATATAAATCTAAGTTCAAACATTTAGTAAAAAAAAAAACTAGAAATAGAAAAGCCTACGTATGGAATGCTAAAAAGCTATTTTCATCCTTTGTAAATCAAAATCAAAATCAAATATTTTTATTTTACATAGGCCCGTGCACCTTTTGTCGACGTTTTATAAGTGCCCATCACTTATAAAACGTCGACAAAAGGTGCACGGTTCGGGTTAGTCGTTTCCTATGGAGAAGAACCGGCAAGAAACTCCATGGTTACTCTTTTAATTTTTTTTGTTTTTACAATATTTCCATGTTACAGCATTAGTAGTTGGATATGGGGGGACAACGTAGGCCCGACAATAAGTCGTACGAAATTGAAAAAAAACAAACAAAAAAAATAATGTACGAAATAAAAAGTTAACAAATGTTAACAATCATCTAGAAAGCCTACAATTTCACACAGTTCACACAGTTCACACATTCACAATCGGTAAAAGAATCTATACAAAGGTAAAAAAAAAAAAACTGAATTTAACATGTGGCACAAATACTGTAATCAGTGCTGTAACTATTCTTAGCAAAGGGCTATAATGATGATTGAAAAATATTGTTAAAAGTCTAATTAAAACAGAAAAAAAAAGAGTTTGGGAATAGTTAGATATATCCATATATTTGTGCCGTTTATGAGTTACCAGGGAAGCCGCATGCGCAGAGGGTGTCAAAGCCAAAATTTTTATCTTCAACGTAGTCCTTGATTTTATAATATGCTTTTTTAATAAAGACACGTTTGATGTAGTTTTTGAACTTTCCATCAGTCAGTTCTATAACTGACTTAGGCAACTTGTTATAAAAGCGTATACTGTTTATAAGAAAAGACTTGCTAGTTTTCGTTAATCTGAATTTGGGTATTACAATTTCGTGCTTACTGCGTGTATTTAAATTATGGAAGTCACTTCTAGTTTTGAAAAGCCCTCGATTTTTGCGGACATACAAAATATATTCCAAAATATAAAGTGAAGGTAGAGTCAGTATATCGATCTCTTTAAATTTTTCTCTGAGGGACTCGCGAGGACCCATTTTATAGATCGCGCGGATTGCCCTCTTTTGTAAGATAAAAATTGAGTCGTAAGGCACTTTGCACGGGATTTTCCCTTGCATCCTACCATTTTGCAGCCCCGTCGTCAAATGTAAGAAGGTGTCCAACGCCGTCATGAGCTATTCCACTCGCAGGGCGAACGTCTCCAGTTCTTCGAGAAATAATTACGATTGGCGTCAGGCTACTGCAACTTGGACGGCCTATTTTAGCGACTCAGCTTTCTGCTAATCTGCGATGAAAGTGAGTCGTTTTTCTATCGGGACTCCGAGTAATTCGTTGTCATTCTGGTATTCCCGGAAAGCCAGAACAAATGCAAGATCTGATGCATGGAATATCATGCGTAGAGGCCATTTTTTAACCGACTTCCCAAAAAGGAGGAGGTTTTCAATTCGACTGTATATTTTTTTGTTTTTTATGTGTGTTACCTCAGAACTTTTTACTGGGTGAACTGATTTTGATGATTCTTTTTTTATTTGAAAGCTGGTGCTTGTCGTCTGGTCCCACTTAATTTTCTTCAAGATCTGGTGAAGAACTTCGGAGATATTCATCAGAACTCTTCAAAAAATGACGGCAAATCACTCGGGATAGCTGCAATAGCTATTCTGTTTATTGTTTACACCACTTCATAACATAACATCACACTGGTACGCTCTAAAAAGGTACTCAGGTGTGAACAGTTCACCCTAGTATACTCTCATTCCATGGGTTTTGTTTAAGTTTCATGTTATTAGGTTAATCTATTTTTTATTTTATGAATGTCCTGTAATAGCTCATGAGTTGATCAAGCAAGTAAACTCCTCCCATCGCATGATTGTGCTTCTTCACGATTTCTGGTCATTCAACTTCAACAAATCGCCTCTCCTTTTTACACCATCTTCTCACTAAATCCATTTCCCAAATATCTACCAATAAAATTGGAAGCTAGGTGGGTAATTTATCCAACCACTTGATTACTGTAACTTCGCCATTAGGACTAGGTACTTATTTCTTAAAAAACGTCGTGTGATACACGGGTGTGTAGGTTATTGCACCCTTGTATCACACCACCACTTGATTACTGTTTTATCCAACCACTTGATTACTGTAACTTCGCCATTAGGACTAGGTACTTATTTCTTGAGCCCCTCGGTTTCTTGTTGATTGGCTGGAGCTTCGACATAAGGGGTCAGTAGCTATTTGGTGGATACCAGTCTGATGGATTAGTCTCTTCTAGCTCTCTGTTCCTCCACCTAATCCTCGCCTTTGGTGTCAGATTCCCAAAAATATCTTCATTTGGAGAAGCTGCACCTGGTTGACTCTCAAATACTCTATTAGAATTGTCAGGAACCTTGTGTATAGGAGAAGATGGGACAAACATGTTTTCGAGAGAAATATCATCCGTTTCATCTTCATCAGAGTCTGGGGGGGTAGATCTCCCTTTGATTTTGGCTAACTGCATCTGCACCGAATCGAACAGACCGCGATTCTCGATCAAAACTACCTCCATTCCCGTCGTCGTCAACAGAAGATAACTCCAAGTCTGAGAGATTTCCATCACGTAGAAGATCCAAGGCATTTCGTATAAACATTATTCGTTGAAGACTTATCCTGAAAAATATGTCTAAAGAAATGTTAGATAAAGATTGCCTCATAAAAATATGTTGCAAAAACAACGTAATAGTACATTGTGATACAAGGGTGCAATAACCTACACACCCGTGTATCACACGACGTTTTTTAATACAGTTGTGAGAAACAGTAAAAACAAATCAAAGAATTAGACTTGTTTATTCACAAAAAATAAAATTTTCAATATGGCGCCTTTTTGCAACTGGACATATTTTTTTACAAAGACAACAGCCTATACAGCCTATTAAATTTTTGACAAACGTTGATGTGAAAATAATTAACTTAAAACTGGTAATTAAACATATTAAACAACTATTTTAAAAAAAAATTGAGAATTCAATGCTAAAACGTACGGAATCATTAATTTTTCCTCGTATAAAATCGTATCCCATTTTATTCTATGTATGAAAACTCCTTGCTACTAAACTTTTTTAAATTGACTTATGGCGCGTTTTTGCAACTGGACATTTTTTTTTCAACGAAATAGCCTATACAGCCTATTCGATTTTTGACAAATGTTGATGTGAAAATAATTAAATTAAAACTGGTAATTAAATACATTAAACAACCATTTATAAGACTTTTGAGAATTCAATGCTAAAACGTACGGAATCATTCATTATTCATCGTAGAAAATCTATTCCATTTTATTCTATGTTTGAAAACTCCTTGCTACTAAACTTTTTTAAATTGACTTATAAATTTAAAACTAAACTGCAAACATAATGATCGAGGTCGTAAAGAAAAGTCACGACCGCGTAATAGAAAGATGCCTATGCGTAAGATTTAACTTTCGAATCATAATTATAGCCTCTGAAAGTACGCCATGTTTAACAACTGTATTGAAATAGTACATTGTGATACAAGGGTGGAAAGTAGGTTATTGCAAACGAGCTGTCATTAACAAGCCCGAGCCGAAGGCGAGGGTTTTTAATGACACGAGTTTGCAATAACCTACACACCCGTGTATCACACGACGTTTTTCAATACAGTTGTGAGAAACAGTAAAAACAAATCAAAGAATTAGATTTGTTTATTCACAAAAAAATAAATTTTCAGTATGGCGTTTTTGCAACTGGACATATTTTTTTACAAAGAAAACAGCCTATACAGCCTATTCGATTTTTGACAAACGTTGATGTGAAAATAATTAACTTAAAACTGGTAATTAAATATATTAAACAACTATTTAAAAAAAAATGAGAATTCAATGCTAAAACGTACGGAATCATTAATTTTTCCTCGTATAAAATCGTATCCCATTTTATTCTATGTATGAAAACTCCTTGCTACTAAACTTTTTTAAATTGACTTATGGCGCGTTTTTGCAACTGGACTTTTTTTTCCAACGAAAACAGCCTATACAGCCTATTCGATTTTTGACAAATGTTAATGTGAAAATAATTAAATTAATACTGGTAATTAAATATATTAAACAACCATTTAAAAGACTTTTGAGAATTCAATGCTAAAACGTACGGAATCATTCATTTTTCCTCGTAGAAAATCTATCCCATTTTATTCTATGTATGAAAACTCCTTGCTACTAAACTTTTTTAAATTGACTTATAAATTTAAAACTAAACTGCAAACATAATGATCGAGCTCGTAAACAAAAGTCACGACCGCGTAACAGAAAGATGCCTATGCGTAAGATTTAACTTTCGAATCATAATTATAGCCTCTTAAAGTACGTCATGTTTAACAACTGTATTGAAATAGTACATTGTGATACAAGGGTGGAAAGTAGGTTATTGCAAACGAGCTGTCATTAACAAGCCCGAGCCGAAGGCGAGGGTTTTTAATGACACGAGTTTGCAATAACCTACACACCCGTGTATCAAACGACGTTTTTCAATACAGTTGTGAGGAACAGTAAAAAAAAATCAAAGAATTAGATTTGTTTATTCACAAAAAATAAAATTTTCAATATGGCGCGTTTTTGCAACTGGACATATTATTTACAAAGAAAACAGCCATACAGCCTATTCGATTTTTGACAAACGTTGATGTGAAAATAATTTACTTAAAACTGGTAATTAAATATACTAAACAACTATTTAAAAAAAAATGAGAATTCAATGCTAAAAGGTACAGAATCATTAATTTTTCCTCGTATAAAATCGTATCCCATTTTATTCTATGTATGAAAACTCCATGCTACTAAACTTTTTTAATTGACTTATGGCGCGTTTTTGCAACTGGTTTTTTTTTTTTCAACGAAATCAGCCTATACAGCCTATACAGCCTATTCGATTTTTGACAAATGTTGATGTGAAAATAATTAAATTAAAACTGGTAATTAAATATATTAAACAACCATTTAATAGACTTTTGAGAATTCAATGCTAAAACGTACGGAATCATTCATTTTTCCTCGTAGAAAATCTATCCCATTTTATTCTATGTTGGAAAACTCCTTGCTACAATTTTTTTTTAAATTGACTTATAAATTTAAAACTAAACTGCAAACATAATGATCGAGCTCGTAAACAAAAGTCACGACCGCGTAACAGAAAGATGCCTATGCGTAAGATTTAACTTTCGAATCATAATTATAGCCTCTGAAAGTACGCCATGTTTATCAACTGTATTGAAAAATTATATTCATTATAATAAACATATTTATTTTCAAAGATCGTTACACTATTGCATCACTATTGGAATATTACGCAAAAAAGACAATTGTCACCCGATGGGCACTGTGCGCAACGCACCTCTTTTTTATTTTATTACCTTTTTTATAGTTTTCATGTTTTTTCTATATTTTGGATTTTTGCTAGTCTTGTCAAAGTATTCGTGAAAATATAGTCACCATATCTTAAACCAGCAGTTTCTTTAAATTAATCACTAACATATTGATCCGGCTCGAAGGACCAATATGTTAGTGATTAATTAAAAGAAACTGCTGGTTCAAGATATGGTGAGTGATATGGTGCAGACTCGGTCAGCTGCAAAAGCTATGATAAAGGGTAACGAAGGTTGCGGTGAGGGAGCTGGAGCTGCTGCCCGCGCCCACCGATCCTCACGCCAGTTCGGCGACCGCACCCCCGGCGCCTTCTCGCCCTGTTAGTACAACCTCGTCTCGCTCCTCAGCTACGGTATTGGCCAAACGGTTAGCCGCGGAGGCACTGCATGCACGTCGCCTCGCCGACCTGGAGCGCGAGTGGTTGGCCGTCGAGCGCGAGGCCGTAGATTTAGAGCTTCGCGCAGAAATCGCCGCCATCGAGGCAGATGCGAGTCAGCGCAGTTCGAGAAGCAGCCACCGCGTAGACCAGTGGCTTAGTAAGTCTCAAGCGGACCGTAATTGCAACACAAAGCTTAAATTTGACAATGCTTTCAGTCAAGCAGACCCTGAGGCGCACGTCGCGCCCATTGCGCGTACAGCGACAGCGACAGCGCCGCAGGCCCCTGGCGCCGCCCCAGCAGCGAAAACAGCGCGGATGTTCCGCAGCTCATCAAGTCTCTCGAAGTACTTATTAATAATGTTAATAAAGGCAATAGCCCCGGAATACAAACCGTTCCTTTACCTAGGTTTGATGGAAAGTCTCATTTAGATTGGCTTAGCCTTAAAAAAGTCTTCCAAGATACGTAAGGTTCATATAGTGCCGCCAACAACTTAGCGCGCCTGAACGCAGCGCTCACAGGCGCAGCGCGTGAGGCGGTGGCGGCGCTGCTGGTTACTGATATACAACATATCATATTGTTTTATATCATTTAACAGGAAGGCCCTCTGGCCTAATTCACGCAGTGTTAAATAAGGTTTTTAATAGCAATTAAAATACAAGTTAGATTTTAAGTTGTGACTTCTTGTAATTCAAATCTTACACCAAAAAAATAATATATTTTTTCACAAGAAAAAGAATGACACTGACACAATGAAAATTATTTTGTTCTTCACAATAAAAACAAATACCAAAGAGTATATAAGTTCACAAACTCTACAAAAAGATTCATTCCAACTTGCATACTCTTTTATTTTCAACACTCCTCCTTAATTTCATTAGTTCAGTCCCATGCCTTTTATACACCAGTCAAACTTCCCTCTCAGCAAAGGTTTCGTCAATGCATCAGCCACCATCCGTTCTGTCTCTACATACTTCAGCTTGACATCCCCACGTTCAACCGCTTCTCTCACAAAGTGGTGACGGACATCGATATGCTTTGTACGTTGGTGATGTACAGGATTCTGTGCAATAGCCACAGCAGACTGGCTGTCACTGCATAATTCTATTGGAACCTCTGGCTTGCATGTGATCTCAGCAATCAGTCTTTTGAGAAAGATAGCCTCTCTGGTAGCTTCTGACATGGCCACATACTCTGATTCTGCCGTCGAGAGTGCTACCGTCTGCTGCTTTCTGCTCTCCCAGCTGACGGCTCCTTCTTTCCACAGGAAGACATTGCCTGAGTATGATCTTCTATCATAACAGGTGGCATGACTAGCGTCTGCATATGCCTGAAGATTCTCCATTCCATGACCCTTTCTGTACTTCAGACCTAGAGTCTTGGTGCCCTTCAGGTACCTGAGCACTCGCTTTGCAGCTATGAAATGTTCCTCAGCATAGCAGCTGTTGAATTGACTCAAGTAATGCACAGCATGTGCGATATCTGGCCTCGTGCATACCGACAAATACATGAGTGAACCTATCAAGTTTTGGTATGGTATTCGCTCATCACACCTGTGATTGTCACCTGGTTTCTCTAGTTTCTGGCCAGGTACTAGAGGCGTTGACGCTATCTTGCACTCTGACATTCCAAAATTTGAAAGTACTTTGTCGATGTACCTCTCTTGATCTATCTTTATACAGTCATTCGACTGAGTGATTTGGATCCCAAGCATTAGTTCTGCTTGACCCAGATCCTTCATTTCAAACTTGGAGGTGAGGTCCATTTTTAGTTTTTCAAACTTCTTTGGATCCTTCCAAAATAATAACATGTCATCTACGTAGACCGCTAGAATGATATCTGGCCTAATATAAATGCATGGCTCGAGTTGAGAACGCTTGAAACCTAGGTTCAAAAGCTCTGCGTTGAGTTTGTTGTTCCATTCTCTTGGCGCTTGCTTTAACCCATATAATGAGCGTTTCAGAAGACACACATAGTCCTTTTTGCCCTTCTCTTCGAAGCCCTCAGGTTGCTTCATATAGACACTTTCAGATAATTCTCCATTTAAAAATGCTGTCTTTACATCCATTTGGTCAATGTTCCAGCCATCTCTTGCTGCCATTGCCAACAAAATTCGAAGAGAGCTGTGCCTAACAACAGGTGAAAATGTCTCATCGTAGTCAACTCCATAACGTTGACTAAAACCTCTTGCGACAAGACGTGCCTTATATCGTCTCTTATTTCCCGCCTCTTCTTTTATTCGAAATAGCCATTTCGAATCAACGACGTTGCATTTCGCCGGAGGTTTCACAAGAACCCAAGTTCCATTTTTGTATAAGGCATCCAACTCCTCCTGAATCGCTCTTTTCCACTGCATGCTATCAGATCTTGATAGGGCGTCTTTAACGGATGTTGGATCCTCATTTAACTCTGCTTTATACGAGACAAAATCTGGAAACTGCTTGAGCGTTCTATTTCGCAATGGGTATCTCCGTACACTCTCTACCGGAGTATCCTCAACAAGACTCTCTGTGTCCTCACTACTTGGCTCAACATTTCCTTCTGGAGTAGATTCCTCAACGTCTTCTCTTTCAACATTTCGTAGGTCAGGTTCTTCCTGCGAAATATCTTCATAAGCAGTCACTGGTTCCTCACAGTCTTGAAAAACATCTATATTCTGATTGTCCTCAACTATATACTCAGCCTCGTCTTTATCTATCAGAAGCTGTATCAAATCAGAATTTTCATTTGCGTCCCCAGTCTGTCCCTTGTATTTCTGATTTTCATGAAATACCACATCTCGGGCCTTGAAAAGTTTACCAGTATCAGGTTCGATCAGGCGATACGCTTTTGTATCGTTGCAAGAACCTGCATAGATCAGCTCTCTACTCTTCGCATCCCATTTGGTTCGCTTTTGGTCGGGAACATGCATAAAAGCTTTGCATCCAAATATTCTGACTTGACTTAGGTCACACTTACGACCAGACCATTTCTCCTCTGGTGTCATATTCCGCACAGCAACAGTGGGAGATCTGTTCTTTAGGAACACAGCATGGCGGACTGCCTCGGCCCAAAAACGCTTAGGTAAGTTCGCCTCTGCGAGCATACACCTCGCTTTCTCACATATAGTGCGATTTGCCCTCTCCGCTACGCCGTTCTGCTGGGGCGTGTATTCAACTGCTAGCTGGCGCTGAATACCATATTTCTTCAGGAACTCATCCATTCGCTTATTGACGAACTCCTTTCCATTATCAGTTCGAAGAGCTTTAATTGTCTTGCCCGTTTGGTTTTCCACAAGCGTTTTAAACTCAATGAACTTCTCGAACACTTTACTCTTCTGCTTGAGGAAGTACACAAAAGTTTTACGAGTAAAATCATCTATAAAAGTCAAAAAATATCGGCACCCACTAATAGATGGCACCTCCATAGGCCCGCTCACATCCGAGTGCACTAACCCTAGCATCTCATCTGCTCTAGTTGTACCGCTCCTTTGGAATGGTTGTTTGGTCTGTTTTCCTGCCAGACACGGTCGACACTCCAGTCTACTAAGTGAGTTAGGAAAACTTACCCCTTTGGCCATCTTATTTCTGAGTAATTTGAGGTTTCCCATACCAAGGTGTCCCATCCTCCGATGCCACAGCATTAGCATGTCGGTATCTCTCTCTGTTGTGGCCAGCGCAGAACCCTGTAAGCAGCACTTAATTTTATAGATGCCCCTTTCTTCTACACCTTTCACTACAGACTTACCTTTCACCTCACACTCATTATTCTTATAGATGTCACAACCATTCTCAGTGAATACCACCACAAGTCCTTTCTTTGTAATTGCATTCACACTTAACAAGTTAGATGATAATTCTGGTACAAATGTTACATTACTGATGGTTAGTCCTTGAAATATAGACTTGCATTCAACTGTTCCTACACTTTCACCTAGCACTTCTTTTCCATCTGCACACATAATCTTCAGTGGCTTCGGAGTTTTCTTCAAGCTTTTAAACCATGATTGCCGGCAAGACATGTGGGTGGATGCTCCTGAGTCTACTATCCAATCGTTGGTGAGCCCTGCCTCTGACGTCCCAAGAGCAAAGGCTTGCATTGCAGCATCTCTTTTTCTTTTCGGGTTGTCAGGACAGTCTTTTGCCTTGTGTGGCTTTTCACAGATGAAGCACTTAACCTTGGGCTTTTCTTTATTATAGGTGCTTTTCCCTTTAAAACTCCCTTTTTTCTTTGTTAAAAATGCAGAATTTGGTTTATTGCTAGTACTTGCTGCGTACACATCTTCCATTTGGAAAAGCTTGCCTTTTACATAGTCTGTTGTTAAGATCGCATTAATGTTCTCTATAGCCAGTCTCATAGGTTGAAACTCCTCGGTGAGTCCTTGTAAGAGTAATGCAGCTAATAGCTCGTCATCTATCTCTTTTCCTATATCTCTGAGTTCCTGGGCTATATTCATGGAAGCTGTAACATATTCTCTAACGGAAGTAAATTGCTCTAACTTTAGACTGACTAGCTTCGTCAACAGTTTACAGCGATTGTTGAGGCCCTTGTCTTCGAATGCTGTCTCCAGAGCATCCCAAGCCTCTTTAGCACTCTTGGCCTGACGTACATGGACGAGGCAGTGGGGTTTTACCATAAGGCATATTTTTGCCCTTGCTTTCTTGTCCCGCTTGCAGCCTAGTGCATCCGTTACAGCTGGTGTGGTGTGGACATAGTCCCAAAGATCCTCGTGTATGAGATGTAGTTCCATGAGGAACTTCCATGTCGAGTAATCGGCACTACCATCTAACTTCTCAGCAGCGCTGAGGTAGCCCGAGCTTGACGAAGTCCTCTCCATCGTCATATCCTGCGATGTACTACTGATACTCATTCTTCTATTATTTCTCTTACCAGCCGTCAATACCTATTCTCCAATGCGATGCAGGTCCATAACCTGATATACAACATATCATATTGTTTTATATCATTTAACAGGAAGGCCCTCTGGCCTAATTCACGCAGTGTTAAATAAGGTTTTTAATAGCAATTAAAATACAAGTTAGATTTTAAGTTGTGACTTCTTGTAATTCAAATCTTACACCAAAAAAATAATATATTTTTTCACAAGAAAAAGAATGACACTGACACAATGAAAATTATTTTGTTCTTCACAATAAAAACAAATACCAAAGAGTATATAAGTTCACAAACTCTACAAAAAGATTCATTCCAACTTGCATACTCTTTTATTTTCAACAGTTACAGCGCGCGAACCCGGCGCCGTGCTGCGCGCGCTCGACACGCGCTTCGACCGCCCTGAGCTCGTGGTAGCACACGAGGTCGCCGCGGTGCGCGCGCTGCCGCATGTTAGTGGAGAAGGTATCTTGGTAATCTTGCTATTTTTGCTAGTCGAGTTCGCAATTGTGTTGAGGTAATTCGTTTGTTAGATGACACGGAATATCTCGCGTCGCCGGAACTTTTACAGGCGGTTATTACAAAAATTTCACCACTATTGCGAGCTAAGTGGCTAGATTTTGCCGCTCGTTATGAGGCTGGTGGTCAATCAAAGCTAGAAATATTAGCAGACTTTCTAGCGCACGAGATCGACCTCCAGGCTCACTTTGGAATCATCATTGAGCCGGCTGCTGCGTCGCACGCTGCAGACAGTAGACGGCCCAAAGATCACGTGCACGCTGTTGCTGAAAATCAGCACGCGGTTGCAAATTTAGCGCCACATTTTTCATCAAATTCATCGACAACTGCACGTAAAGATAATATTTGCATAGTTTGTCAACATTCGCATCAATTAATTCATTGCGACAAATTTGTGTCAATGTCAGTTGATGACCGATGGAAATTGATTAAAAAGAAACGAGTTTGCCATAGATGTCTAAAAGTAGGTTGGTATAGATTGAATTTGTGTAAAGCAAAAAAATCGTGTGAAATTGACGGTTGTACCACAGGTTGTACGTTCCGTCACCACGCATTACTGCACAACCCGAAATATGAGCGCGCCGCTGCTGCGCACGTGGATATGGATTACGACGAGCCCGCGCCAGCCCTGTCCAGCGCCGTGCCGCGAGCCGCCACGTCCGCCGCCGCGACAGTATCTAATTCGACTATTGCCTCACTAGTTTCTGCGCCCTGCGACGTCCAACTTAAAGAAATTCTCACGCATGCCTCGACTTTCGTTACGCCCGAAAATATAGGGCACGTCTATCTTCCGCGTCCGTTGTTGAAGATCGTCGCTGGAACCGTGTCCGGCCCAGCTGGCAGCGTAGACACCTATGCCCTGCTGGACGACGGCTCCACAGCCACGTTCATCAATCTGGAAGTCGCGAAGAAATTAGGCGTCTGTGGGCCCGAGAAGCAAATACGTCTAGATTGTGTAGGCGGTTTAAGTAAAGATACGACGGTTCAGTACGTTGATTTCCAAATCAAAGGCCGTCGTGCTAAAGAATCTTTCGTTATTCGTAAAGCCCGGGCAATCACAGGTTTAGGTGCCGCGCGACAAACGATCGACAAGGCGAGCGTTTCCAAGAATCCATATCTTTCTGACATAGTAGATGAGTTTTGTTACGACGAAGTGAGGCCGACAATAATTATTGGCATCGACAATTGGCATCTCAGCATGTCTAGAATCACTCGTAAGGGCACCAAAAATCAACCGGTTGCAATTTGTACTGCCTTAGGTTGGGCATTATTTGGTTTTGGCTGCAGCAGAACTATGCCGGTCGACACCGTCACCCATGCAACGATCAGCGAGTCGTCAGCTGCTGACATTAGCGACCGCGCTATGTTAGAGCAATTAATTAGAGAGCAATACAGTTTAGATTGTATTGGAATTTCGAAGCGCGAAGCGCGCAGCGCTGACGACGAACGCGCTATCCAAATTCTCAAGCGCACAACGCACCGTTTGCCCAGCGATCGGTTTGAAGTTGGTTTGATTTGGAAGTCTGATAATTTGCTTGTACCTGACAGCTATAAGCTTGCCTTATCAAGGTTCCTCAGTCTTGAAAGGAAGATGTCTAGGGACCCTAGTTATGCGAAACGGTACCGTCAAAACATACACGACATGATTTGGAAGGGTTACGCTGAATTCTGCACGGAAGCGCACAGCGCCAAGTCACCTGTCTGGCATCTACCCCATTTTGGCGTAATCAATCCAAACAAGCCGAATAAATTAAGAGTCGTTCATGACGCTGCCGCTAAAAGTAATGGTGTATCATTAAATTCGCTCTTGTTAACGGGACCTGATTTACTTCAGCCTCTTTTAGGTATCCTGCTGCGCTTTCGCGAAGGCCAGGTCGCTCTGACCGGAGACATACGCGAAATGTTTCCCCAAATCAAAATACGCACCGAAGATCGTGACGCACAAAGATTTTTGTGGCGTGATAGCCCTAACGAGCCATTAAAGACCTACCGCATGTCGCCTATGATCTTCGGTGCCGCTTCTAGCCCTTTCACTGCCATATATATGAAAAATAAAAATGCAATGGAATGGCAGGAACGCTATCCAGACGCGGCTCGAGCCATAATTGTCGACCATTATATGGATGACTGTATTGTAAGTTATAGTCACCATATCTTGAACCAACAGAGGCCTTAGTGCGAGTTTTTACTCACGCTCAATCGCGTTAACGTTAACGCCAATTTGTATTGAAACTGGATAAGCGCCGTCTGGTGAAAGCAAGGCAAAACCTCTTTTTTTGTATACATTTTGACATAAGAGATCGTTTACTTTATCACGAGTGAGTAAGTTAAAAAACTTGCACTAAGCACACAGTTTCTTTTAATTAATCACTAACAGGCACATTTGAGGACAAATCTAAAAATCTATTATTTTGGTATAAAAACACAAAAAAGGACGCATAAAACACATCATACATAATCTTAGTAATATAACTTACTGATACATATTTATGTACATGCAAATTTTTCGCAAAATCTTTGTATTTAGGAACAAAAAACTTTTTTACAAAAAAATACTACCGACTTCCAAATAAGAAAACTACAAAGTGAAAAATAAATTTATTTTTGGAAGTCGGTGTCTTTCGTAGGTACAATTTTTTTGCGTTATGGACACCGACTTCCAAAAATAAAGTTATTTTTCACTTTGTAGTTTTCTTATTTGGAAGTCGGTAGTATTTTTTTGTAAAAAAGTTATTTTATTTTTCACTTTTTAGTTGTACCTACCTAATAGGCAAGTTGTTTAGTAAGTATCCTATAACGCCAGAATAGATTACCCGAATATCATGTAACTTGAACAAAACCGATCAAATGAGAGATCTGCTTAACCCTTAAGAGCGTACTGGCGTGATGTTATGTTATGAAATGGTCTAAACAATAAACAGACATGCGATTGCAGCAGTCCCGAGACTGCTGCAATCAACTCATTTTCTTTGGGCTACCAAAGAAAATGAGTTGATTGCAGCAGTCTCGGGACTTGTAAACTTTGGGGGCTGAGTCACCCACGTCCGTAGGAGTGTACCCCATTCCGATACCCTACACGTGGTCCACGGGTGATGCAAATCAGGTGACACCAACTGGTGGTAGGCTTCGGCCGAAGGCTTGCGACCACCCACCGGGCAAATACGTACCGCCAAGCGGCTTGGCCGTGTTCCGGTACGATGCTCGGTGTAGCCACAAGAGGAGTTGGATCGAGATAGCTGTTCCACTGCAGGCTGACCAGCCTGACGCGCGCTGGTATGGACGTATCGGGAGACTGGTTGCGGAGGGTAGCGGGATCCGAGGCACGGTGCGCCGCTGGCCGACCGCAGGTAGTTGGGGGCCCAAGTAGTGTGCCAGCCACATATGAAAGGCTGCCCCGCCTACTGTCGAAAAATCCCGGGATGCGCCATCGTGCTGGTTGGCGACCAGATGGGGAGGGCCCGATGGACATTCCGAGGGGGCTCGGGCGTCCCCGCAGTCTCCGGACTAGTGCCCCAATGATGCTGTCCTTTCAGTGCGGGTCTGAAGGATAGCAGCGTGGAACCTCGTCTCACTTCCAACTCCTGTCCTCCATTCACTCTTATATTACTCGTAATGCCAAGGAAAAGAAATAATAGATTTGAACAGCGGCTGCACTCCCTCCCCCTCAAAGTGCACCTCACCAACATTCGAGGTCTGCACTCAAATCTCTCTGCAGTCCACTACCACCTGGAGACTGAGAAACCAGCGCTGTTATTTCTTACGGAGACGCAGATAGCGAGTCCGTCAGACGCATCGTACCTATCTTACCCAGGGTTTACCCTGGAGCACAATTATAAACCGCGCGCGGTTGTGTGTATGTACGCCCGTGACGACACTTGCTATCGGCGTCTCCGTAACCTTGAGGACTCGAGATTTTCAACGCTGTGGGCTCTAGTGGACACAGGGCTGGATAAAATTATCTACGCCTGTGTCTACCGCTCGCACAGCGGAGATCAGGAGACATCCAGGCTCACAGAGTACCTCAGTGAGGCGGCTGATGTGGCACAGTAACGGTACCCTTCCGCCCAATTAGTGTTACTGGGGGACTTTAATGCCCACCCTCAGGAGTGGCTCTTCCCATACCAGTGCACTGACCATGCTGGACGGGAAATGCGTAAGCTTTCGCTAACGCTAAACCTCGCCCAGCTGGTCCAGGGGGCAACGAGGGTACCGGATGTTGATTCGCACACAGCGAATTGCTTGGACCTTCTGCTGACATCAGATCCAGACAGATACTCTGTGTCGATAAGTTCACCCTTGGGTAGTTCCGACCACTGTCTAGTGAAGTCTGTGTCCGTCTATTCCCCGCCCGATCCCAGCCCAAGAGGCACCCGGCGGGTTTGGCGGTACAGGTCAGCAGATTGGGATGGCATGCGTTCTTTCTTCGCTTGCTATCCTTGGCAACCTACTTGCTTTTCTTCGGCTGATCCTTCGTCATGCGCGGACGCCGTTACTGATGTGTTGCGTCAGGGAATGGAGTACTACATTCCGTTCTCTGACATAACGATTTCCAGCGTTGACCGGCCATGGTTCGGCGCCGAATGTCATCGCGCCGACGCGCTTAAACATGAGGCGTACCTGGCATGGGTCGATGCTCGATCGCGTAAAGCGAGTGACGTGGGTCAGAAGAAGAAAGCCTACAACAGGGCTGCCAAGTCCTGCAAGAAGGTGTTGCGTGGGGCTCGATTCGACCACATTGGCCGAATAGGGGCCAAACTTGCTTCTTACCCAGCAGGTAGTAAAGCGTTTTGGTCCCTGGTTAAGTCGGTCGAGTCGAACTTCTGCCGTCCCTCACTACCACCACTGCTGAAACCCGATGGGTCACTGGCTCACACCGCTGAGGAGAAAGCAAATTTGTTTGCCTCTCTTTTTGCGGAATCTTCGCATCTGAATCCTGGTGATTCGCGGCCCCCTCCTTCTCCTGATGGGTGCGAGACGAGTATGTCGGACATTCGCATCCATCAAAAGGACGTCCGTAGGGTGCTGCGCAACCTCGACGTGAACAAGGCTAGCGGCCCTGACGGCATACCAGCTATAGTTCTTAGAACCTGTGCGCCTGAACTGTCTCCGATCTTGACACGCCTATTCCGCCTTTCATATGAGACTGGAACAGTGCCGAATGCTTGGAAGCAAGCCAACGTACAGCCCGTGCCCAAGAAGGGCAGTAGAGCTGACCCGGCCAACTACAGACCCATCTCTGTAACATCCATACTCTGTAAGAGTATGGAGCGTGTACTTAACACTAAGCTCCTGGCATACCTAGAAACTAATGATATCCTTAGCGACCGCCAATACGGCTTTCGCCGAAATCGGTCTACTGGGGATCTTCTAGCGTATGCCATTCACATATGGAGTGAGGCCATCGAGAGGCATGGGGAAGCGCTTGCCGTCTCCCTCGACATCTCGAAGGCTTTCGATAGGGTCTGGCACGAAAGCCTTATTGGTTAGCTTCCTTCATTCGGTTTGCCCGGTGGTCTGTGTGATTGGATTGCAGACTTCCTGAGAGATCGGTCCATTCGAGTGGTTATCGATGGCTGCTCGTCGGACCAATTGGATATTAATGCCGGGGTCCCTCAGGGGTCCGTACTCTCAGCAACATTGTTCTTGTTGCACATTAACGATCTGCTGAAGCCCGGCACCTTTGGGTATGCAGACGACAGCACTGTTGCTGAGAGATACTTGTCCAACGCACGGGCCACCGGGCCGCAGATCCGGTCTCTTCGTGAGGCCATGGTGGAGCGTTTGAACTTATCCTTGCAAGCAGTCTCCGAATGGGGCGATGCCAATCTGGTCAAGTTTAATGCTGCTAAAACCCAGGCGTGTCTTTTCTCCGCTAAAAAGAGCCAATTTCACCCGGCTCCAACTTTCCGTGATGTAACCGTGCCAATAACGGACCATCTTGAGCTTCTTGGCGTTACGTTGACACCAACTCTCAATTTTGGGCCATACATTGAGGCAAAGGCTCAGCTGGCTGCCAAAAAGTTGGGGATCCTTGCGAAGGTGAGAAGGTACTTCACGCCGGAACAGCTGCTCAACTTGTATCAAGCGCAAGTTCGATCGTGCATGGAGTACTGTTCTCATCTCTGGGACGGATCTGCCAAATACCAGCTTGATGCACTAGAGTCGATCGAAAAGCGGGCCAAGAAACTCATCGGTAATGAGGCACTGGTCAAGTCAAAGCTCCAGAGCCTTGAACATCGTCGCCGAGTTGCCAGTTTGTCGGTATTTTATCGGTTACACTTCGGGGAGTGTGCGATGGAATTACATAATTTAATTCCGCCCAGCCCGTTCCATCATCGGACTACCAGACGTACGGCGATGCGTCATCGGTACATGGTGGACATCCCACCCATACGCACAAAACGTTTTGGGGACACTTTTATTATGCGTACAGCTAAAGAGTGGAATTCCCTGCCGGAATCTGTGTTTCCCGATAGCTACAATCTAGGGGTCTTTAAGTCAAGAGTGAATAGGTTTCTTCTAGGCAAGCGTGCTCTATCGTCGACCACATCATCGCTTACCATCAGGTGAGATAGTGGTCAAGCGCAAGCCTATAGATATGAAAAGAAAAAAAAAAAAAACCTTTGGCTAAAAACTGCCTAACTGATGATAAATTGTATGAAAGATTTTGAACAATTATACAATCAATAGTAATCTGTTCATTTTTCCAAGTAATAGATATTTTACCCTTCTTTTTTACTAGTTAAATACTCACCATTTGCTACACAGATTTTAATCTCATTAGTCTCTACAATATCAAACATAAAACATTTTATCTACACTCACAACGTAATGTTCCAAATATGAATTCAAAAAATATTGCATAAACACGTACTTTATATTCGTGGATAGGTAAAATTTAAAAAAAAAACCATTATAGTGCAACATTTTCCTTCGATTTTCAAACAACTGCATCATAAAATAACTTTTTTTCTATTACGATACAGGACAAATCCAAGAAGTTAATCACTAAGGAGATTCCATCAATAATTAAATTTTTTTGAAATGTCATTTTCATAGTACCTGATAAAAAAAAAAATGATTCCAATTTTAACTTGTCTGTGACAATGCCCGCTTTAGGCTTATTACGCACTGCGATTTTTATTTGCGCGAACTTTTGTCTCTTTCCACCTGTTCATAGAGCTCAAAATATTCGCGCGAATTAAATTCGCGCTGCGATTCGGTGGATGCTGTTGCAAAACACGGATTTCATGCGGTATTATTGCCGCACGAATTTTTTACCGCAATGCGAGCAGCTTCATACAATTCCATAGGTCGCAGAATGGGCGGAAAAGTTCGCGCGAATAAATATCGCAGTGCGTGTGCGCCATTCATACGTTTTGCAGGATTCGCTGTACTGAATTTCATTACTTTTTTAAATTCTTGCTTAAAATTTCTGATATTAGTGAATGTGAAGAAAAATTGACGCCGCCAAATATTTTATATGCGGCGAAGGAAATAACTCATAATCTCTTACCAGCAAAGTCGAGATTATTATTATGATGCATTCATTTATCACGACTTTTTGGCATGGAAAATGCAAAAAAAAAGATTAAGTAGGTTCAATCCCAAAATGTATGAGTGTAGATAAAGTAGTGTATGAAACTGCACATAACTAGGTATTAAAACATTCATGTGAATACTATTAAAAACCTCGCCTACGGCTCGGTTTTTAAACTCACACTTCAAATTCAAATTCAAAAGTTATTAATTCAAACTAGGCTGAGAATCTGCACTTTCCGAACGTCAAAATTACATAAGACAGTTCCCCAAAAACGCCCGCCCTTCACCACTTCCTAATGCTGTTGCTGGGAAGAAGAAGTGGCGCAACAAACTCCCCAGCAGCACAGCTGTCTGTTCAGTTAGAAAAAAAACAAAAACTTGATTCTATACAATAGTATGCAAATAATTTACATTACTCAACACAAAAATAAATTGTAGTTCTAAAAACTAAAAAACACGCTTTAATGGTAAGGATAATGGGACAAACTGTTTAAATTATTGCATTGTCATCGGTCCTTGATAAGTGTGCAAAGTTTCAAATCAATCCAACGTTTTGAAGTGGGTGAAAATCACGTTCAAAGATTCCGTTACATTGATACATTGATACATTGTTACATTGATACATTGATACATTGATACATAGATACATACATACCAAGCTAATAAAAGCGTGTTAATTAAAATAAATTGTAGTTCTAAAAACTAAAAAACACGCTTTATTGGTAAGGATAATGGGACAAACTGTTTAAATTATTGCATTGTCATCGGTCCTTGATAAGTGTGCAAAGTTTCAAATCAATCCAACGTTTTGAAGTGGGTGAAAATCACGTTCAAAGATTCCGTTACATTGATACATAGATACATACATACCAAGCTAATAAAAGCGTGTTAATGAAGCTAGCACACGCCAATATACCAACAAAAACATCGAAATCTAAAGTCAAGCGAAAATAAAAACTAAAAATAAAAACGTAAACGGAACTTAGTACCCGAATTATAAAGCCTCCAGGCATAAAGGGCGTGCCCGCCTACATATAGCTAAGCACTCATGTTTTAATACCCCTTATTATGCAACAGTATCATAAACTAATATATATTAATCTTTTACTACTATATAAAAAAAATGCTTAACTATATTTCTTGACCTTGCAAAGGCATTTGACACTGTCTCTGTTCCCCACCTTGTGCAAAAACTTAAAAACCATGGTATTAGAGGGGTCCCGCTGGCATTGCTAACAGACTATTTAAAAAATAGAACCCGATGCGTAAAAATCGGAGAACATAATATCAGTAATGAACTACCAGTCGACTTTGGCGTGCCACAGGGCAGCATACTGGGTCCTACCCTTTTTCTTTGCTACATAAACGAACTTTGCACTCTTCAAATTCCAAACTGCCGCATATCGGCATATGTTGATGACACTGCGCTTACTTTTTTCTCTGACTCGTGGGATGAACTTTATAACTTTGCACAAAACGGGTTCAATACAATATGTCACTGGTTACTGTCGAACTCTCTCTCCTTGAATGAGGATAAAACTAAATACATTGTTTTCTCAATGACAAAACGAAATAAACCTCCTTACCATTTAGACAAGATTTATGCACATAAATGTAACTATCCCCCTTATCCAAACTGCACTTGTCCTAATATAAATTCAACTGCATGTATTAAATATCTCGGTATTGAACTCGACGCTTACTTAACTTTTGGAAATCATTTGCTATCCGTATCCAAAAGAATCCGTTAGCTCACTTACATTTTTAAGGATCTCCTGGATATTGTAGATAAACAGACCATGAGGATGGTGTACGAGGCCTTGGTACAGTCCATCCTTAGTTACTGCATAACCACTTGGGGAGGAGCATGCAAAACAAAAATGATAATGCTTGAGAGAGCTCAAAGGATGATCCTAAAAGAGAGCTTATCAAAGCCACGACGTTTCCCTACCTCAACACTCTATGAGGAAACTCAAGTTTTGACTGTCCGTCAGCTGTACGTGATGCTGACTATACTTCGCCAACGCTCCTATTTAACCGAAGAACTAAGAAAACGCAAAGCTCTCACTAGAAGACGCTATGCACTTTGTGAGTCAACAGCTGTACGCACCCGTTTTGCTGAAAGATTCTTCTCATTTCGTGGAGGAGTATTGTTCAATAAACTCAATAAAGATATTTACCTATCTGACTGTCGCAAAACTGAATGCAAGAATAAACTTAGAAAAAGGTTACTGGAATTAAGCTACATGGACACTGAAAAATTGATTGAGATGATTTCTTGAATTTTTGCATTTTATTAATAAATTTATTTATTATTATTTAAAAGTAATTCAGTATCTTTACAAACATACAACCACTCATTTCTAAATTTTACATATATATACAGCTATAAGGTAGTACAGTGCAACATAAAAGAGTAGAAATTAAATGAGGGCGCCACAATCGCTCAGATAGCAACCCAGTTAGTACGACCCAGCTGATCTTGATACTTGAATAGTATTATTTATTTATTGGGTATAAAAAATGAGTAAATATATTAAATAAGTATATTTAATAAATATTTAATATGTAGTAGTAATAAAACAACAATTTCACAAAAAATAAGTATTTTTAATAATCAATTGCTTTCCATATAAACTCAGATATAAACTAAAATTTATAAAATAAACTAATCTAATAAATCAAAATCTAATTACTCTACACCTTCCATGGGATCACTTAAGTTCGTGTAGTCTATTTTAAGCTCTGATATTGATTCGTCACTGATTTCTGAACCACTCTCATCGTTACTGCTGTCTGCACCATGGGACGACCTTTCATGTGTTTAGCTGGTGTTGAGAATTTCCCACCGTTTTCAATGCCGTGTTGCACGATTCTGTGCACTGTGCTTACAGAAACACCTAAAACAAGCAAATAAAAGAATCACTGTCAGTCCGACGAAAGAAGTTCCGCGGTAAATAAACGTGAATATATTTTAAAATTGTTTCTTTCCATTTAGACGATTGCATCAACAAATATGGCATACTAAAAAAAATATTTCGTATCCACAATAAATTACATTAATTGTGTTTGCCTTACTATCAACGTTGTTAAGTCGCGCTATAACTACAAAGGTATTTGTTTACCTTAGCATAGCCTCAAAAATTGTAGATGTTGGGAATTCTACCCAACACTTCGGGCGGCCGGAGCGCGCCGTCTACGCTGCACACACATCTGCGTGACTCACACGGCATCTGTGTGTGTGTGCACAGCGCGGCGGCGACGCGGCGCGGCTCGGCGGACACTCGCTACCACGGACTCCACCGGGACAGTCGACACCTCTCGCTTCCTAAACTAATTGTTTGTTCGGGACAGTTATTGTAACTTGAATATAACGGCTTTAAAACCAACCGCCTTTTTATACAGTCCACTCATCTCTTCATCCACGAGCTAACAGTAGACAAATAATTTGTAAATGATATGTGGTTCGAAAATTTAGCTCCCTGAATGTATTAATCGTTTGTAATTAACGTTTAGCGTAACTTTCAATAGTTACTTACCAGTAAAATCTGCTGTACGATGGTAAACATCTTCTAAGTTGCATAGAAGCTTCCCAGCTTGGAATTCGGCTATACACCACATATAAACTTTGTAAACTATATTACGGGCACCTCCACGAATTACCTTATTCATGATTTGCCACTGTTTTTCTGTCCACACTCAGAAATATCACACAAAAACCAAAATTGTTACGAAAATCGAAACCGGTCGAGAAAAATTGACAGCTCAAGTACTCATTTTAGATGTTGCCAGAAAATGAAAACTATTAGTTCCCAAATATTTAATTTCTACTCTTTTATGTCGTACTGTATTGTATTTCAAACTGACACAATATCGTACACACACGTATACACACACACACACACACACACACACATATACACACACACAAGCACACATGCGCACGCATGCACATATTAGCTCATTTATCCACTCACATATCTGCTTACTCTCGACGTCCGACCGTCTGAGCAACATAATTTAATTGGGGGCCTGGAGTTCTAAAATACAGGCCTAGGCTTAGTTTAGACTCCAGATCTCCCACAAATTACACACTTTGCCAATATTTCTGTGTCAGAGTGTAATTTATAATCACGTTGATATGTAATTTGTGGAGATAAATAAAGATTTTTTATTATTATTATGTCGTTTATTTATCTTTTTTCTTATTTTATTACATTTTTAAATATTTAAAAAAAGAAAACTTAAAAATCATTTAAAAATATAAAAAATAGAAGCCAACCGGTATCGGGAACAGGGTCCAAGCTACCGGTGGTTAGGGCTCCAGAGACAGGAACCGCCCAATGACAGCCTCGACAGATGGTCGTCGAGGCTCTTGGCCATTAGGCCGTTGGCCGTAACGACAATCGGCACAATGATAATAATAATAATTATTATTATTTTATCAGATGTTCGGTGGCTCCCGAGTCTATAATAAACTTAATTGAATTAGTACTGTAGTTATTTTTACCATCATTATGTTTTTCCTCTTCTTTTTCCCCAAAAGCTGTAAATACCCACTGCTCATTAGTTACCTCCTCATCATCCATTGCATAGGTTGCCCTACCTCGCGCACCTCTTCCTCGTCCTCGTGTCATTGGTCATCGCTGCCATGCTCTTCCTCGCCCTCTGGTATTAACTGGTCGTCGTCCATATGATGTTGAATTACTCCTTCCTTGCCCATAATATCCTTGTCCTTGTTCTCTGTCACCTTGTCCCCGTCCATTTAAATTGCTTTCAAAGGATTTATGACCTCTTTTTCTCTTTTTCATGTATAGCACAAGAATGCCTGTTCTAAAGTTGTTTCTTTATTTGTAAATTTGATTTCGGCATCTAACAACCTTGCTTTTATAAATTCAATATTTATCTTGCTGTCAGTTGACATAGTTTCAATAGATGTTATAACTGCTTCATATTCTGGTGGCATAGCCGCTAATAAGTAACATATTTTGTCTTCTTCTTCTAAATTACTACCAACGCCAGTCAATTCTCTGACCAAACCGTCGAATAACATAAAAAAAATTGGGGTGAGTATGGGATCTACCTCCTAGCGGTCCATCCCGGGCAACGGCACCACAGGCTTGCCTGTGGTACGGCTGAACGATCCCACTTAAGCGGTGGTAGGCTGCGCAAGGGGCCGCCTAGCTCGCCACCACCATCCTACCGGCGTCCGGCGCCAAGCAGCTTGCTGTGTTCCGTCGGTGTGTGGGACTGTCAGTTGCGCTGTTCAGAACCGGTCTTGGTCTCTGGGCAAAACTGGCCGGGTAACTCATTTTGGAGGGTAGCTGGATCCGAAGCACGGTGCCAGCCGTTGGCCGACCGCAGTCATTAGGGGGCCCAAGTAGCACGCCAGCCACGTGCCAAAGGCTGCCCCGCCAACTCGCGAAAAATCACGGTATGCTCCACCGTGCCAGCTGGAGACTGGATGGGAGGACCCGGTGGCCATATCCGGGGGGGTTCGGGCGTCCCCGCAGTCTCCAAATGAGTTTCCCATAGGTTGGGTTAGCTCCAGTTTTCCACTTGGTTCACTGATCAGCGCCTCGACAGTTCGACTTCTTCCCCAGCAAACTCTAACACAATGACCAAAAAAAAGAAGAATAAGGTGAAACAACGGCTGCATTTCCTCCCACTAAAAGTGCACCTCACTAACATCAGGGGGCTGCACTCTAATCTCAATCCGGTCCACCACCACCTCGAGACCGAGAAGCCACACCTGTTTTTCCTAAGGGAGACGAAGATAACAACCCCGTTGGACGTGGCGTACCTCAACTACCCGGGGTACTCTCTTAAACACAAGTTCAAGAAGCAATCTGGGGTTTGTGTGTACGTCCGCGATGACATTTGTTGTCGTCGTCTCCGTTGCTTTGAGATATCGGGCTTTTTTTGAAGTCGGCCGGCGTACGCGCTAGCGAACGGTTCGATTATAGGTACCCACCTACTTCCGCGACAATGTCTGTGAATACACTAAAATGTGTGAACTGTAACATAGTGATATGTGAACTATTATCATTTATACAGAACAAAATAGATGTGATGGACAGTGAAAGCCTAATAAGAATCTGTGTATCTGCATTTCACGATGAAGATGTACAAAAATTACCGCCAGTTACATTCGACCACGTCGATGTCACTAAATTATTAAAAGACTTCAAATCAAATCAAAATATTTATTTGCCAGAAAATACATGGTTTAACAAGGAAAGATCTTAAAGCCTTAAAGTTATAGTATTCTGCCTGCAAGCAAGCGTGCAAATTTTGTTCAGTAATAAAGTCATTAAGTATTTAGACATCATACCCAAAACACGATTTTAAACATTAGATAAAAAAAAAAAACAACTAGACCAAAACAACATTGATGCATTGCTATACTTTCAATTGTCAGATTATACAATTTAAATAAATCAGAAAGTCCAAAAATTAAAATTAAAAATGCCAATAATTAAAATTGAATGTCAATCAAATGTATTTAAAAGTCAATAACTAAAATTCCAATGCTAATTGTGCGTGCTGAAATTAATGACATAAAAGGCAATTATGCAACAGTCCGACAATTGGATGAGCTGAAGACAGAATTGGTGTGTAGCAGGCTGCCAGCGTCATTGTTAACTTGCAACATCAATTCAAAAAAAGAGGAGGGTATTTGCTTGATAGCGGGCCGTTTGGTCTACCGCCGGTGGACAACACCACGATGTCGAGGCGTTCGAGTTCTGAGCGCGCTGAGTCACCCAAGTATCGCTCTCTCGCTCACACATATACCGAGGGAGGAAATAAGTTTAGTGCACACGCACCAGTTAATTCGACGGTATTGGAAAGTGAAATATGCACGGAGATTGAGTCAACTGTTTGTTACACAGAGATAAAACCAGAGAAGTTGATGAAACAAACAATGAAACCCACCATGGCGGAGACTGTGAGAAATGGCAAGTGGAGACCGAGAATGAAACCAACTGATGAATGGATAACAGTACAAAATCAAAGATCGAGAAATCGTTTTGCTGGTAAAATGGGCAAAGCGGCAACGGATTTTTCTGAGAAGTTTAAAGCAGCTGATTTAAAAATCCCTTTGTTTATATCCAACGTAAACAAGGCGACAGAGGTGGAAGATATCTGCCAATGTATCAAAAATAAAACGGAGGAGGTTGTTTCACTCGAGAAAATGACTATGAAGAAGGAAAAGCCGTATAATGCTTTTAAACTATTAGTGAATAAAAATAAGTTTGAAACTTTTTTAGACGACCGGATGTGGCCAGATGGTATCACATTTCGACGCTTTATTCATTTCAAGAATGGAAAAGAAGACAGAAATAATATTATTTCCGGGAGAGATGGAATAAATAATGCAAGTAATGAATAGTACATCAAAATTAAACATTAAAACATTTAACTGTAAAAATATTAAAAGATCTGTTAACTGTGTGCGCTTGCTATGCAAAACAGCTGACATTGTTTTGCTACAAGAAACGTGGTTATATCCACATGATTTACCTTTTCTGGAAAATATAGATCAAGAATTCAGTTACACCGCGAAGTCTTCAGTGGATACTTCAGCTGGTATTTGTAAAGGTAGACCTCACGGAGGTCTGGCCATATTGTGGAGAAAAAGTGCTTTTGATAACGTGTCTGTGGTGCAGTGTGACAATACCCGGATTTGTGCAGTAAATGTGATGACAAGTAACCGATTTTTTATAGTTATAAATATGTATATGCCAACAGATTGTAGTGATAACTTACCACATTTTACCCAATGTCTCAGTGAAATGTATTCTATCATACAAAATAGCAATGTTGAATCAGTGTTCGTATTGGGAGATTTTAACGCACACCCGAATAAGTCATTTGGTACGGAACTTCTTAGTTTTTGCTCTGAGCAAGAATTATTATGTGCGGACATTGAATATTTAAGCATGTTATCGCAAACTTACACATTTATCAGTGAGTCACACGGGTGTAAGCGTTGGCTTGACCACTGTATTGTTACTCAGTCGGCAAGGAAAGCAATTGTAAACATTGAAGTTATTTACGATTCGTTTTGGTCTGATCACTTTCCCTTAAAAATAGAGTGTGATATTAATGTTATTAGAGTGAAAACCAATGTAATTAAATCTTCGTATAACTGTGTTTGTTGGGGGGAACGAAAGCCAGAGGAAATAAGTAAATACTCTTCTTTATGTAACAATAAGTTAAAGAAATTTGATTTTCCTAAAGATTTTGAACTTTGTGCTGATAAATTTTGTGATAATACCCACCATAAATTTTTATTGGATAAAATGTATGGACAAATTGTGTCTATATTAAGTGAAACTGCTAGTATAAGCAGAACCTCAAAACACATTATAAGAAAAAAGGGTATAAAGGGGTGGAACAAACATGTAAAAGAATTTCACACACAGGCTAGAATTAAATTTAAATTATGGATGTGGTATGGTCAACCCAGTAGTGGTCCTATTTTTGAAGATATGACATTAAGTCGTAAAATATTTATCAAAATTGAAATGGTGCATTAAGAACCAAGAAAAAATAGAAATGGATATTTTGGCTTCACTCCATTCAAAGAAACGTTTTTCGTCATTTTGGAAAGGTACTAAAAGGCTAAATAATACTCCAAGCCTACCAGTAAGTGTAGATGGTAAAAATGATAACGCTGAAATAGCAAATATTTTATAGACCATTTTAAAGTGAGTTCACCTCTTAAGTCTGTGCCGAGGGTGCGCGATGCTGAGACATGTCAATCAGGATCACCCCTTTGCTTTACTTGTAAAGAAATAAAATCTGTGATTAAATGTATGAAGAGGGGTAAATCGCCTGGTCATGATGGGCTTAGCATCGAGCACCTTCAAAATGCTGGTATACATCTGCCGAGAGTGCTGACTATGTTTTTTAATTTATGTTTGGGACACTCTTATTTACCTCAGAAGTTATTGGATACAATTGTTGTACCTATCGTGATGAATCGGACAGGGGACATAGCAGACAAAGGTAAGGTAAGGTACAGGCCTATTTCGCTGGCAACTGTGATCGCCAAAGTGTTTGACAGTGTGCTCGACGCACACCTCGGTAGGTACACCCAGTTACATGACACACAGTTTGGTTTTCGTGCTGGGCTATCTACTGAGAGTGCTATACTTGCGTTGAAGCATACTGTCAAATATTATACTGACAGGAAAACACCTGTGTATGCTTGTTTCCTGGACCTTTCTAAGGCCTTCGACCTGGTTTCTTATAATGTTTTATGGGAGAAGCTTCTGGAGATAGGTGTTCCAACTGCATTGGTGTCCACATTATCTTTTTGGTATAGCAAGCAGAGGAACTTCGTCAAATGGTCTAACGTGCTGTCTGACCCATATAAACTTGAGTGCGGAGTTAGGCAGGGGGGTCTAACTTCCCCGAGGCTATTTAATATATATATTAATAAACTGCTTGTTGAGCTCAGCAGCACGCATGTCGGATGCCATATAGATGGAGTATGTTTAAATAACTTAAGTTATGCAGATGACATGGTGCTGCTGAGCCCTACTATCAATGGCATTAGAAAATTACTCTCCATTTGTGAAGGCTATGCCAAAAAGCACGGCCTAAAATATAATCCTACAAAAAGTGAGTTGTTGGTGTTTCGAGGTAGGAATAAAAATCCAACATTTGTCCCTCCTGTAAAATTAAATGGTTCACTTTTGCGGAGAGTTTCCCACTTTAAATATTTGGGACACATCGTTACGGAGGAATTAAAAGACGACTTGGATATGGAAAGGGAGCGCAGGGCACTGGCTGTGAGGGGAAATATGGTGTGCAGAAGGTTTCATGGTTGTTCAGTGGCGGTCAAAGTAACTCTTTTTAAAGCCTACTGCCAAACATTTTACACCAGCAGCCTTTGGTATAACCATACCCTAAAAGCAGACAGTGCCCTGCGAATTCAATACAACAATACCTTCAGGGCACTGTTGAGGCTTCCACCTTACTGTAGTGCGTCAGGTATGTTCGCTGATGCGCACACTGACGATTATTTTGCAATAATGCGGAAGAAAGTTGCCTCAGTAATATCCAGGGTGAGGGGAAGCAGCAACGGCATTCTGAGGGTGTTTGCAGAGAGGCTAGATGGGCCTACGATGGGGAGGTTTATCAGGCTACATGTTGTTAACAAGGCCTGTTAAACCTTCCTGTGATTGTGGTTTTCGATGTTATTTTTGAGTGTTCCTGCATGTTACTAACATAGTTTTAAGTAAGATGTAATACTAATACCCTATGGGCCTTGATGCCTGACAATAAAATATTTTTATTTTTTTTATTTTCTGCCATATGGCTACTTGTGGACACTGGCGTGGAGAAGTCTCTCTACATCGGCGTCTACCGATCGCACTCCGGTGACCAGGAGACGACAGCGCTTTTTAATTGCCTCGTGGAGTCGGCTGACATAGCACAGCAACGGTACCCAACAGCGAAGCTTAATTTTCTCGGGGACTTTAACGCCCATCATAAAGAGTTGTTGTACCCATACCGGAAAACTGACCATGCTGGGTTAGAGGCGCGCAAGTTTTCTGTATCGCTAGATCTAACCCAGCTGGTGAATGTGGTAACGCGGGTACCGGATGTTGACGGCCATACACCCAATTGCTTAGACCTTCTCCTGACAACTGATCCGGACGGTCATTCGGTGTCGGTCTCAGCCCCGCTGGGAACGTCTGACCACTGTCTGGTGAAATCCGTTTCGACTTGCTCTCCTCCAGATGAGAGCCCTAGAGGCGCGAGGCGAGTATGGCGATATGAGTCAGCAGACTGGGACGAGATGCGGCACTTTTTTGCGTCTTATCCTTGGCGGCATGTGTGTTTCTCCTCGGGTGACCCCTCGAGCTGTGCAGACGCGGTTGCGGATGTAATTCGGCAGGGAATGGAATATTTAATACCATTCTCCGACATTCCGCTCTGTCACAAATCTCGACCTTGGTATAATGCAGAATGCGCCCACGCTGAGGCCCGAAAAGAGTCTGCCTACCAAGCCTGGGTCGGGGCCCGCGACCGCAAAGTTAGAGCGCGTAGGGTTCGCACGAGGAAAAGAACCTTTAATTCTACCGCCAAGTTCTGCAAGCGGGTTCTGCGTCGGGCACGTTTTGACCATATTGGACGTATTGGGGCCAAGCTGGCATCGCATCCTCCGGGTAGTAAACAGTTTTGGTCCCTGTCTAAAGCGGTTGAAACGAATTTCTGTCGGCCCACTTTACCTCCGATGCTGAAACCTGATGGGTCGCTGGCTCACTCTGCGAGTGACAAAGCAAATTTATTTGCATCTCTTTTTGCTAGCAATTCACGTCTGGACGCTGGCTCCAAGCAACCACCTACTGTACTTCATTTTGACTATTCGATGCCGGAGATCGCTGTGCACGCTAAAGAGGTCCGGAGAGTATTGTGCAGTCTAGACGTGAACAAGGCCAGCGGACCTGACGGCATTCCAGCAGGAGTGCTGAGGCAGTGTGCGCCAGAACTGTCTCCTGTGTTGACTCGCTTGTTCCGCCTCTCTCTTGTAAAAAGGACGGTGCCGAAATTCTGGAAGCTTGCAAATGTGCAACCAGTGCCCAAAAAAGGAAACCGTGCAGACCCTGCCAATTACCATCCGATCGCCATCACCTCCATTCTGTCCAAAGTTATGGAAAGGGTACTGAAGAGAAAGTTGCTGACCTACCTTGAAGACAACAATCTCCTCAGTGACCGTCAATATGGCTTTCGCCGGGGACGGTCAACTGGCGATCTTCTTGTGTATGTCACGCGCTGCTGGGGCGAAGCCATCGAGAGACACGGCGAAGCAATTGCTGTTTCGCTTGATATCTCGAAGGCCTTTGACAGGGTCTGGCACGCGAGTCTACTCAGTAAGCTTCCTGCTTATGGCATCCCCGCTGGTTTTTGTACCTGGATATCAGACTTCCTCAGTGAACGGTCGATCCGAGTAGTCATTGACGGCTGCTCCTCTGACTTCATGGCTATTGATGCCGGAGTTCCTCAAGGGTCTGTTTTCTCTGCAACTCTTTTGTTGCTGCACATCAATGACCTACTTCAGCCTGGTATTTTTGGGTACGCAGATGACAGTACTGTTTCAGAGAGATACTTGTCCAGCGCAAAAACCAGTGTGGATGAAGTTCGTTCCTTGAGAGAGGCTATGGTGGAGCGGACAGATTTGACCTTAAGCCTTGTCTCCCGGTGGGGTGATGACAATCTGGTCTCCTTTAATGCCACCAAAACACAGGCGTGTCTTTTTACCGCAAAAAGGAGTATTTTCGATCAAACTCCTACTTTTCGGGGTGAGTCTGTTCCTGTGACTGATCGGCTCGAGCTCCTAGGCATGGAGTTGACATCCAGTCTCAACTTCGGTGCTTCCATTGAGTACAAGGCTCAAATTGCGGCCAAATACTAGGCATCCTAAATAGAGTGAAACGATACTTTACGCCTGGACAGCTTTTAACCCTATACAAAGCGCAAGTCCGTTCCTGCATGGAGTATTGCAGCCACCTTTGGGATGGCTCAGCTAAGTATCAGCTTGCCGTGCTTGTCTCGGTGGAACGCAGAGCCAAGAGGCTCATTGGCGACGTTGAGCTGGCGGATGCCAAGCTACACAGCTTGGCTCATCGCCGCAAGGTTGCCTGCTTGTCGGTCTTCTACAGACTGTACTTCGGTGAGTGTGCTCAAGAACTCCACGACCTCATCCCACTAGCCCCCTTCTACCATCAGACATCTAGACGCACTGCAAGTTATCATCCTTACCTTGTTGCCATTCCACCAATTCGCACCAAGCGCTTCCAAACATCCTTCATAATGCGCACAGCGAATGAATGGAACTCACTACCTGCGTCTGTGTTTCCGAACGCATTGAACCCGAATCTCTTCAAAGTTAGAGTGAACAGGCTTCTTCTGGGTAAGCTCACTCCATCATCGACTCTGTCTCTGTCACGTATGACCTAGACTAGAGTCAAGAGCAAACCCATCACAAATAAAAAAATAAAAATAATAAAAAATCTTGCAATTTAGTACCATACGCACACTTTAAGATTATTAATTTCCTTCTGAGATGTAGTTTATTGAACACACTTTTTCTTTCAAATAGCTGTTCTAATGCATCAATCATTCCTAATGCTGTATCACTGTTTTTTTTATTATTTCCAAATATTTGTCAATCAGGCACTGCCCAATAGGGCACTTAATTAGCTTTATTGTCATTCTTTTGGAAGTTTTTGTCGTCATCTTTAATGTAACATTTATCTATTGTATGTTCAACTTCTTTTTCTTGCAGTAGCATTTTTTACACGGTACTTCCAGTTTGAAAACGAATCGCCTTCCTTCAATATGGGTAACGACTTTTCCATTTTGTTTGTAGAATAAAGTAGCACTCGATTTACCCAAAATAAACTTTCACTGTTTCTTGCATATATCCGCAATGCCACATAGTAACTTTTTACCCGGCTGCAAGGAAAGGGTTATGTTTTTCGCGCGTATCTTGTATGTTTGTATGTATGTATGTTTGTATGTATGTAATATTCTTTATTACCTCATATCTTTCAAACTACTTGGCGGATTTTTATATTTAGGACATCGTTAGATAGGTCTTGACCGCCCAAGTGTTCTTAGCTAAGTGCCGTTAAAAAAAAGGAACATGGCGGATTTTGGACGCCATATTGTGGGGGTTGCAATTTTTTTTTTATAAAAAATTAATTATAATTTTTTTTAAAAACGCCTGCATAAAAAGACAAACTATGTAAAATCAATTCAAAGGACCAAAACAAGACCAAACATTAACGACAAATTTAAAACTTATCGATGCTAGTCTTTCAAAATTTATTATTGCTTTTATTCAACGTGTACTCTTTCTTCTCTTACGTTTATGCGCAGTGGAAGCGTGCTATTGGGATTAGATTAAAACCACGGAAGCCATTTTTTTTATATGTAGCGTGTATTTCACTTTATTACTGTTACCGCTATAGACACAATACACCACAACCAATAGACAACTTACAATAGAGATGTCCAACAAAATCAAGTACGTCTGTTCGGTAAGCACACCGGAAGCGGACTGTCTAGGTCTGTTATAAAATTTACCAAATGTACTTGAGTTGTAACTCCATCCTGCTGTTTTTAGTATCTGTCAAATTGTCACACCTGGCTTTAGAAGTAGCAGCGTGGCGTGTGCTATGAGCTAGATATACGTGTACTATACATCAAGACTGCTTGTCTTTAAATAACATTTAATCCAACGACTGATAGTCTTTTTGGACACTTATGTGGTATGGTTTCCTGGTGCCTAACATAATTCTTTTATGTTTATGGTGGTTAGAGGTTTTATTAATGTAGGCTACAAGGGTTTCAGCTGGATATATTTCTGTTCTTTGTCTGAAGTATTGATTGACTATTTAGTTCATATATAACAGATTTTTTGAGGTCTGAAATTTTTATGGTTATAAATTAAGCATTGATTGTATTTTTTATACTTTGATTTTATTTTTGACAGTTGGTCTAAAGACAACATTTGGGTACCAAATTCCTAGTATTTCCAGTATCTGGGATGTTTCCTAGGTGACATTGTATTTTTAGGTAGGTGGTTGTAATCTGAACACGCCCTTAAAATTTATTTTTTATCTGTCATCCGAGGACATTCTAATGTTTAGTTTATTATAGTATTATCAATTTATCAGTGACAATTAAAAAAAATAAATTATATAATAATTCTTTATTTCACCAAAAGCCATCACAATACAAGAAACAAAAACAAGAGTATAATAAGGCTTATAAACTAGGACACAATAATTTTAATTCCCTTTTAATTAAGCATTTGTTATATTTTTACTGGAATTAGAAAGTTCTGTTATGAAATTATATTTCCGGTGGTGTTCAAGATGTTAATATTATATTTTCTAGGAGTTATACCAGTTTATTAAACATGTGTCAATTGTCTGAAAAAAAAATCTGATGGAGATGTTATCATAATTTCTATTAATGATGGTAGTATGCTTTGTCACAATAGACTTCACCTAACACTAGACTCCGACAGCCATAGTAAGGTTGGTATGGCTTTTCCCCTTGTTGTGAGATACTATAATATTTTCATTATGTTTGAGTATGATCATCTCTGAATTATGAGAAGTTCCTTAAGTAAAGGGAATCAGGGCAAATTTTGCCATGATTACCACTACGATGCCCTTAGCTTTCCAGAACCTTTCTGCCCCATCGGCCATCCGTTCTGCGAGCAATGTGCCCTGCCCACTGCCACTTAAGTTTGGCAATTGTTCGGGCTATGTCGGTAACCCTGGTTCTCTTACGGATCTCTAAATTTCTGATTCGATCACGCAAGGAAACTCCGAGCATAGCCCTCTCCATTGCCCTTTGGGTGACTTTAAGCTTTCTGATGAGGCCCATTGTAAGCGACCACGTCTCAGAGCCATATGTCATCACTGGCAAACTTAAACTTACCGTACTAAATTAATAATCTAACTTATATTTACGTGAACACGCCGCCCACCAAGGACATTATGGCAAATGTCCTTAAAAACAGAGTACAGGGGGGTGACCATAAGCTCTTAGAGCGGTATCAATTTGAGATCGAATAAGGGACAGATGTATCTGACTTGTATACATCTGTCACTTACTCGATATCATATTGATACCGCTCTAAGAGCTTATGGTAACCCCCCTGTGCTAAATAATAATACAACACAATTAATAAATGCACTGAACTAGCGCTGACAATTGAATTTGCTTAACAATATAACCTTAAATGACAAATAGGTTGTCTCCTTAAATAAACATGTCTCTATAATTCTAACATACATTATAATTCTTACATTAATTGGTCATAGGTAATACGCATAATTTAGATGTAGGTCTCTTTATCGCGGACTGTTGTGTTCGTAAAGTAACACACTTTCGAAGACCATATCCGAGCGTGTTTAGAGTGGTCCGCGGACATTATTATTATTAAATTGATTCCGTCTCGGTTCAAACAAGCGTGTGTAAGCGAGAAAGCATTTGTGGGCGGAGTGGGTCCGGTCGTACCAAATCCGAACGTGTGTTAGCACTATAACTACACGGGTAATACTATCCGGTCCTGGCTGTTTTATTTCTATCTTACCTAACAACCACCTGCCTGGGGGCATTTTATCCTCTTTTACCAAAACCACATCACCAATAGAAGGCTCCGGCATTTTGTGTTTCCATTTATGACGTTGCAAAAATTGGTGAAGATAGTCGCGCGACCTAGTGCCAGCACTTATTGATACCTCCCTTCTTAAATTTATAAATCTGCGACAGTAAGCTATTACTCTAGTCAATCTTGATAACGAAGAAAATCGGTTCCAAAATGTAACATCTAAAGTCGTCGTATGTACCTTGATCTCTTCTAAATGTGTAGCAATATGTTTGGGCCTTTTAGACTCCACTATAGCTTCCCTTAAGAAGGTTGGACCTTCCCACCACAGAGATACTCTGGCAAGCTCTGAAGGAGATACGTGACGCACAATCTGCTGGATTTTGTTTCGAAGCTACATGGACCCAATGATGTGTATCCAAACTACTCAAAATATCGGAAACTCTGTTCGCTATAAATGTCTTCCATCGACTCGGATGACTATTCAACCAAAGCTAATACCACTTCCACTCTGGTCAAGAAAGGCTAATAATAGAGAAGAGTGGAAACAGCTGGAAGAGGCCTATGTGTCACAGGACACGCTGATCACTAAACCGGGAAATCCGATATTTTAGATATTTAAGATAAAACTGTTTGATAATAATGCATGTTTACTACCAGCAATAAAGGCTTAATAAAATACCACTTCACTATCTGTGAACGTGTACAAATTTTCCTTTGGTATCACCATCGCTTCGGCTACTTCCAAAATAAGCTTAGCTAAAAGTACTGCACCGCAAAGTTCGAGCCTAGGAATTGAAACTTGCTTTATGGGAGCGACTTTCGTTTTGGAAGAAACTAAAGAGATATGAATATACCCCATCTCGTCAATTACTCTAAGGTATACAACTGCTGCACATGCTACCTTAGATGCATCCGCAAATAAGTCTCGTTTTATTTTATTGCCCGTGTGCAACCAGCGTGGTATTTTTATGTCAACTAGTGAAACCAAGGATTGACGGTAAGTAAGCCATTCCTTTACTAAGTTGCTTGGAACTTCTTCATCCCATTGTAATCCTGCTAACCACAGCTTTTGTATTAATACTTTTGCTATGATTATGCTTGGTGCTAACCACCCCAATGGATCGAATAATCTTGCTATATCTGAGATAATTTTCTTTTTGTTACATGTTTATCTATCGGTTTGAGTTCCAGAGAGTATTTGAAGCAATCGTCGCGGGAATTCCAGGTAAGTCCTAAAATTTTTGTAACTTCATCTATTTTTATCTGTAATGCTTCATCCTTTCCATCTCTAATTCTATCTAATAATTCCTGGCTATTGCTTTTCCATTTTTGTAACTGAAATCCGCCCTTGGCTAGCACTTCGGTTATCTCCGTATTATCTTTGAACGCTTCTTCTTTCTTTCGTTTAAGAAATTAATTTAAAATTATTTTAGCTGTGTCCGGACTCTCTCCACACTCATCAATCGCTAACTGTTACAACGCTCGAAAAGCTAAGTATGGTGCCGAAGCTGTGCCAAAAGTAACTGTTAGCAATTCAAACTCTCTAATTTCCTTTTCAGGACTATCCCGCCATAATATACGTTGAAATGGAGTATCTTGCCTATTCATTAAACCTACCGATACATTTTTATAATATCCGCCACTATACAAATCTTATGTGCTCTACAACGCATAATAATATGGCGAAGCTCATCTTGCAAAGACGGGCCGACCATTAGATCGTCGTTAAGCGATCTACCGTTGCTTTTCTTACACGAAGCATCGAACACAACACGCACTTTCATTGTTTCTTTATCCTCACGAATTACCGCGTAATGAGGTAAGTAAACACCCCTTTTATTTTGCTTTTCTTGCTCTGTTACTTCTATCATGTGTTCAAGCTTTAAATTTTCTTGTAGAACTTTTGAGTATTCGTTTTTATTTTTTTTTATTTTTTGCTAGCCTTGCTTCTAACCTTTTAAGCCTTTTTTCAGCTATCTCTTTGGATTCACCGCACCCACCAATAAGGTTTTTATCGCGTAGCGGCAATCTTACTATATATCTACCATCTTCATTTCTACGTGTCGACGTTGTAAACAACTCTTCACATTTAGTTTCCTCCTCCGTTAGCATCTTTTTTTTCCAGATTGCCTCCATTTCCCAGAATTTTCTCAATAATTCATCATATTGGACGCTGGTATGCATAACGGTAATTTTTGCATGAGAATATATACCTTGGTCAACTTCCAAAGCACCCGATAATATCCAACCTAAAGTGGTTTCCTGGGCTAAGAGAGACCCGCTCACGTTATTTTTAACCCCGTGCTGTATGACCTGGCTGTATACTTCAGCGCCTAATAGAATGTCAATTTTATTAGGCTGGCAATAGTCCGGATCAGCCAAATCATAAGTCTGCCCATTCTATCCTAGCTACCTTCAAAGACGGAAGCCGTTACCGATTTCAACACATAGGCATTGACCTTTATTTGAAAAGATTGATTTACTCTTGACCGCAGTTTGATCACCACAATGGATGTAAAAGTTGTACCTTTATCCCCACCCACACACAATACCGTATTTTTGACGGTATTTTATTTAAACCCAGATACTGGACCATGGATTCTGTGACAAAAGAACCCTGGGATCCCAGATCCAGTAAAGCCCTAACCACCGGGTAAGACCCATTCTTCGATTCAGCCTTTACGAGTACTAAGGCTGTAGTTAAAAATACAGTTTTCGTACTGTTTCCTGTCGCAAGACATGAGACTAATGGTTTATCGGACACCGCCGCTTGATTGGCGGCCCTAATTTCCCCAAAATTCACCGATTGGGTTTCGCGCGAGCAGCACTACTATTTTCACCAATTTTCGACCCTTCAACACCCGTAGGGTATAACAATGAATGATGGTGGCGTTTGCACACCTGGCATTTGAGAGTGTTCTTACAGTACCTGGCAGTGTGGTTGCTAAGCAAGCAATTAAAACATAAGTTGTTCTGTTGAACAAAGTTTCGTCGGTTTTCAGTACTTTCTTTAATAAATTTTGGACACGAACTTATCCTATGCTCCCCTGAACAAAATGCACAAGATACCTTTTTATCTTTACGCGTAGTACCTGTGTAGCCCTTGGAACCCTACTATCTACCTTAGGTTCTATATTTTCTACACCCCGATATCGATTTACCAGAAACTCTTTGAGTTGATCAAAAGTTGGAAGGGCATCCTTTGGATCTGATGCTATCTTTAACTGCCAGGCCTTTAGCCTAGTAGCCTTATCTAATTTTTCAGTTACTATATGAATGGTTAAAAATGAAGCAAGATCTATCTCGAGGTTTTTTATGGCCTCCAAACAATCCGTGGTTGTATTTAGAAGTTTTTTAATTTCTATTGCGGACTCTACAGTTAAAGATTTTTGTTTTACTAAACGTTTTACAATTCCGTTTGCTAAAAATCTTTTATTATTATACATTGACTCTAATTTTGCTTTGGTACTTAGCTGAATCCGGTAAGACTGGAAGCCGACCCCAATATAGTTGGGAAAAGGCTAGGCAGATGATGATTGACTCTAATTTTTCCCAACTAATACTATAATTATCCGATGTCACATTTACATTTCTTAATAAGAGTTCCGCGTCACCGGTTAAATATCCTTTAAGATAATAAAATTTTTGTGCATCATCTATCCTACTGTTGTTGTGTATCAAACCTACGAACAAATCTCGAAAGGTTGCCCACCCGTGATATTTACCGGAAAACATTGGTATTTTTACTTCTGGTAACCGAAAATTACTACTTTCTTTGGTGCTAGGTCCCGAGCTAGGTTCAACCGCGTTATTTTCTCTAATAATTTCTTTAAGAGTACTTTTAAAATGAATATATTATAGGTCTCACACTACCTCATAATCCCCATTTTTATAGTACTATACAATTCTGGCTTTTTAATTTCGCTTATTATTTTAATATGACGTGTATTATGCGTTATGTGTATTGTGTGTTGTGGTTTCTATGCGATTATTCGTAAAAAAACTGCGTCGCTACTGAGGAGAGTGAGGGACAGTCAAAACGGCATCCTGAAAACTGTAGCTGAGAGCTTCGGCTCTCCGATTATGCAACAGTTTGTGAGTAGGTTGATTGTTACTAACACTAGGTAATAAGTTTTCTTTGTTACTAACACTAGGTAATAAGTTTTTTATATTTTACTAACACTAGGCAATAATTTGTTTCTATGTTACTAACACCCTATGGACTTTGACGTCCGAAATAAAGACTTTCTATTCTATTATGGAAAAGTTGCCATAGTTTCTCTAAACTTTCTAAGCGTGTTTCAAAATACGATACTGTAAGTTGATTTTTGGGACATTTTTTAAAGTTAGACAAAGACTTTTCAAGTTTTGTTTTTACGTCTTCTTGGATGTCAATAAAACGATCCATTTTGAACACCGGTTATACGACACATAATCACACAGAAAAATAACACAATAATAATAATTCTCTAACTACTAACACACAGTAAATGAAAACAACTCAGACAATAAAGAGTGGAAGAATATAATTATGCTAAACTTAATGTCCACTAAGAACAATCTTCTTGCACTTTTTCCGAACACAAAGATATACACTGCCGAGCAATGAAAAAGTTCCACCCACAAAATGTCGACAAACACCTTAATATCTCCTAAGACATAGAACCTAGCTTCATAAATTAAAAAGTATAAAGAAATGTATTTAATTATGCAAACTTAAACTCTTTTAAAAACTGGTATTTTTAAGCCATGGATATAAAAAGTAGAAAAACAAAATTTTGGGTTTTGAAAATTTCAGAATACATTTGTTACGTTTTTTGTTTTGTTTTTGATTTCATACTTGTTTAAATTGTAAAGTCTTACGGCTCTCGTACCCATAAATCATGCCTCTATCACCTGAGGATTGTTCGAGAATCATCACTATGGTGGAATTGGGGACCAGCCAAAGAAATACGGCCAGAATAATGGGCGTGACACATACTACTGTCCGACGAGTGATCCAAAGGTTTAGGGAGACTAGATTAAACCTGAGAAGACCAGGTACTGGCAAGCCAAGATGCACAACAGTCCGAGAAGACCGTTTCATTGCGGCAGCCATGTTAAAAAATCGATATCAGATGGCCAACAACAACAACAACTTCAACAACAACTTCTGCAAGTTCGAAGGGTAAACATAGTAATTGAGGACTGGGCTGGACCCTTCACAATCTCAGCCGTTTATAGCCCTCCTAAACATAATTTAAAACAAGACGACTACGTGAAATTCTTCAACACCCTGGGAAGCCGATTCGTGGCTGGTGGTGACTATAACGCCAAACATACATATTGGGGCTCACGAACAGTTACACCGAAAGGTCGACAGCTGTTGAGAGCGTTAGATCAGCTGAAACTTAGCTGTGTCTCATCTGGTGAACCTACTTATTGGCCCACCGATGTAAGAAAGACACCAGACCTAATTGATTTCGCAATAGTGAGGGGCATCGCTGGCACATACTTCGAATGCAAATCAATTCCTGAACTTTCGTCGGATCACTCTCCAGTCGAAATACTGTTAAAGGGAAAAATAACCCCAACTGACGACGTATGTCGACTACATAGTAGAAAAACAGACTGGAATAGTTTCAGAGAGTCAATCTCCGCTTCAATAAACCTACACTTACCGCTCAAAACAAACGGGGACATAGAAGAAGCCGTTGAGCATTTAAATAATTGTATACAAAAATCAGCTTGGCATGCTACACCTGAAACTTCCAAAACCATCCCCAAATTACAAAGCTATCCGATTAACATTAGAGAATTGGTTGCAAAAAAACGAAAGGCACGGAAATTATGGCAGGAAACTCGGCACTTAACGGATAAAACTGCTCTAAATTCACTGACATTCCAACTGCGCCAGCTACTGGGTGAAAATCGAAACCAAAATGTGCAAGCATACCTTAGAAAGCTAGATGTCAGCGCTGCAACCGACTACTCACTATTCACGAAAGCGACAAGCAAACTCAAGCGCCCTGTGCAAACACGGCCTCCTATACGCAAAGCAGACAGCAGCTGGGCTATAAAAGATTCAGATAAGGCACAGGCTTTTGCTGACCATCTGAAAAATGTGTTTGTACCAAACCCTGACCAGGGATCAACTCAGACTAAATCAGTGTCGAGAATACTAGATGAAACACATCAATTCATCATGGTGTACATCCCACCCATACGCACTAAACGTTTTGGAAATACTTTCATTATGCGTACAGCTAAGGAGTGGAATTCCCTGCCGGAGTCTGTGTTTCCAGATAGCTACAACCTCGGGGTCTTTAAGTCAAGAGTGAATAGGTTACTTCTAGGCAAGCGTGTAACACCGTCGACCACATCATCGCTTACCATCAGGTGAGATAGTGGTCAAGCGCGAGCCTATCTATAATAAAAAAAAAAAAAAAAAAAAAAATTAGACCTCCCAATAAATAGCTTCTCTATATCTGAGGTTAAACAAGCAATTAGGAAACTCGATCAAAGCAAAGCGCCAGGATACGATTTGATAACCGCTAAAATAATGAGAGAATTGCCAGAAGAGGGTGTGCGCATCTTAACATACATCTATAATGCCATATTGAGAACTTCAGCGGTCCCCAGACAATGGAAAGTTGCTCAAATCATTATGGTCCCTAAACCGAGCAAAAGCCCTGAAGACGTAAAATCTTACAGGCCTATCAGCCTATTGCTAATACCATCAAAAGTAATGGAGATTCTATTCTTGAGCAGATTAGCGCCAATCATAAAAGAAAGAAGCTTAATCCCAGACCACCAGTTCGGCTTCAGACAACAACATGGTACTATTGAACAAGTACACAGGCTTGTGAACAACATTAACAATGCTTTTGAAAGGAAACAATACTGCACATCTGCATTCTTGGACATCTCACAGGCCTTTGATCGCGTATGGCATGATGGGCTAGTCTCAGATAAAAAAATCGGTGCCAATCGAATACTACAACTTTATAAGATCGTATTTAGAAAATAGACATTTCTTTGTAAAGCATGGCGAAGAAGTAACAACACTATGTCCAATCCATGCAGGCGTGCCGCAGGGCAGTGTAATGGGTCCTACCTTGTATCTTCTGTATACTGCAGATCTGCCGACCTCCGAGGCCACTGTAACAGGCACTTTCGCTAACGACACAGCAGTTTTGGCATCGGACGAACTCCCAGAAAAAGCCACCCGAAAACTCCAAAATAGCTTTGACAATATCGCGAAATGGCTTAAAGACTGGCGTATCAGGGCGAATGAATCCAAATCGGTCCAAGTGACATTCACCACTCGACGTGACATCTGCCCTCCAGTCACATTAAACGGAGTTCAAGTCCCCCAACACGATGAGGCAAAGTATTTAGGGATGTACCTAGACAGGAGACTCACATGGAGAAAACACATCTTTACCAAAAGACTAGCAATGGGACAACGGGTCAGAAAAATGTACTGGATGTTGCACAAGAAGTCCCAGTTGTCAATGACAAACAAGTTACTCATTTATAAAGCTATAATTAAACCCATATGGTGCTACGGTCTGCAACTATGGGGTACAGCGGCAAACTCGAACATAGAAATTCTGCAAAGATTTCAATCTAAAATGCTACGCATGATAGCAAACGCACCTTGTTACATAACTAATGATAGACTACACCACGACCTTAACATTAAAACAGTCAAGGAGGAAATAAAGGAAAAGATGACTAAATATAAAACAAGAATCACACACCACCCTAATGTACTTGCAAAGGATCTAATGAACGAAGTGCAAATGCCACGAAGGCTCAAACGCAAAAACCAACAAGATCAATTGCTGTGAAGTTGTAGATCGCATAATGATGAAGCGATATTTTTAATGAATAATTTCGCACAAGCCCAAGACCTGCAAATACCAACCTAATGCTGAAGGGAGCCAATAAGCGAGCCAGGAGACGTCTTGATAAATGATTTTATTTCTGTAAGTTGGTTTGTACAAACACTTTTACATGTCGATCATATTTTTAAAACTTGTTGAGGTCGGCGTTTCCTATCTGACTACTCTGAGAAGAAAGGTCGAAACAAACTCAGAGGTCACAGTCTCTTTTAAAGTCCAGACAAAAATCTTGGTTAGATCATGTGAAGACCATGTAGATTGATGTCTGAAATGGTCTTTTGAGGAAAGAACCAGCCAGATTGAGTGTCCAGTCAGTGCACGCATTTGTCAATAACCGAGCAGCTCAACACAGAATTTAAGAAGCTCAACGATTCGACGAACAATACCAAAGAAAGGACATTCGGGTAGGCCGCAAAACTACTCAAACTGCCAGACCACGATTAAAAACAAAGATAAATTAAAAATAAAAACAAAAAAATAAAAAATAATCCACATAGTCTTCACATTCACAATAATTAAAATAAAATAATATAATACTTTAAAAAGTAAATATTCTTGTCATTGCAAGACAAACAAAAAAAAAAAAAAAAAAAATTCACGGTGGAAAATATAAAAAATCAAAATTATTTTTAATTGGCGCAGCTCAATCCCAAGCCTTTTTGTCCTCAACGTAATCTTTGATGGTATAAAACGCTTTCTGGCACAACTTACGTTTAATTAATGATTTGAATTTATTAAGACTTAGTACTTGTACGTGGCTTGGAAGCTTATTATAAAAGCGCTCACATTGACATCTAAACGAGCCACCTATTTTCTTAAGCCTTGTTGTTGGTACTACAAATTTGTGTTTGTTCCTAGTATTTATGTTATGGATATCACTGTATTTTTTAAACAATTTTATATTTTTATGGGCATACAAAAGATTTTCATAAATATACTGAGAAGACACAGTCATTACATTAATCTCCTTAAATTTCTCTCTGAGAGAGTGTCTCGGGCTTAATTTATAAATTGAACAAACAGCTCTTTTCTGCAAAACAAAGATAGTCTGGATGTCGGCGGCGTTACCCCACAACAGAATACCGTACGACATTACACTATGAAAACAGCTAAAGTACTAGACTAAACGGGCTGTCTCTATATCAGTTTAATTACGAATTTTTCTAACAGCATATGCTGCGGAGCTTAGTTTTTTTGACAATTTATCTATATGTGGTCCCCACTGAAGCTTAGCATCCAAGGTTAAGCCTAAGAATACTGTGCTATTTTCAGGATTCAATTCTTCGCCCTTTATCAACACATCAGTTTTTACCTGCCTGACGTGAGGCAGGGTAAACTCAATGCATTTGGTATTTTTTTCATTAAGAGGTAAATTGTTAACATTGAACCAGTGAACTACTTTTGAGATCGCGCTATTTACATCGTCAGTAACCAGCTGCTGACGTTTAAGTTTAAACAAAAGTGAAGTATCATCTGCAAACAACACTATATCATGGTTATCCTTTATGAGGTAAGGCAAGTCATTAATATAAATAAGAAACAAGAAAGGACCAAGAATTGAGCCCTGCGGGACTCCCATTGTTACAATGGATCCGGGAGATCTTTTTCCATTAACGTCAACGCTCTGAATCCTATTACTCAAGTATGAAGTAAGAAGATCCAGAGCGCTGTCCCGGATCCCGTAGTGGCGGAGTTTCCTGATTAGCGTTTCATGAAGAACACAATCAAATGCCTTGGACAAATCACAAAAGATTCCCAAGGCATCGCACCTATCTTCCCATGCATTATAAATATGTCCTAGCAGCTCAACATCAGTAGTTGAACGACCCCTTGTAAAACCAAACTGTTTGCTATGTAGTAATTTATGTTTATTAAAAAAACTTTGCGATTGCTCTAACATTAATTTCTCAAATATTTTACTAAACGTAGGTAGTACTGAAATAGGTCTATAATTTGTAGGGTCTGATGTATTACCTGATTTAAACAAAGGTATTATTTTACTATTTTTCATTAGGTCAGGAAACTCCCCACAGTCGATACAATTATTAAAGATTTTTTTTTTTTTTTCTAATTTTGTTTAGGGGCTTTTATCAAAGACATGTCAGCCCCATCGTGCCCTTTTACATTAATTTGTGACATTATGTACTATTACATTACTTAATTAAATATTATTAGTTTATATAACATTACTTAATAGTTAATGAATCAGGATTATTTGTGGAGGACCATAATTAAATGGCACAATTTTTTAATTATCTCCGAAGCTGGTACAGATAAGATGGATTGGATCCAACTTATTTATTTTAAAATCATTTATGAATAACTCGCGTTCTACTCCGTTCCGAGCACACTCCATCAGCAATATTGCACGTCCTCGATTTGATTGCATACTGTGCAATTAGGAGAATCGGCCTTTTTCATAAGAAATGCGAATTTTGCCGATGGATAGTGCCCAGAACGGAGTCTTAATATCAATTTAACGTAATTTCTCTCTAATTTAGTATCTTCGAACCAGGGAACACGAGATGGCTGACCTTGAATGCTTTTGTACCAAATGCCTTTGTCCAGAGACATTTTGAAAAAATGTTGTTTCCAGGAATGCTTTACATGCAGATTTTTTTTTTTTTTTTTTGTGATGGGTTTGCTCTTGACTCTAGTCTAGGTCAAAGGTGACAGAGACAGAGTCGACGATGGAGCGATTTAGTAGTATATTCCCAATAATCAGGTATATAGTTAATTATACATCCATCCTCTACCGCTGATGTGGATATTCGGTCAGCCTCCTCGTTACCGCTTAGTCCAATATGTGCTGGAAACCATTGCAATCCAAATTCTATATTATTGTTTTTAAGTATAATTATACATTTTAAAATATCATACGCTATCGATGTACCTCTGCTGTAGCCAGAGGCGCATCGAGCGATATGTTGGAGTGCGCTTTTGCTATCTGAAAAAATTACTACTTTATTTAAATTTTGATTCAAGACATAATTAACTGCTTAGTAAATTGCTATGAGTTCCAGTGACATAATTGATATATCACATATAATTTTATATCCAAAACTATTCCCTAAACTCTGGTCAAATAACCCTGCTCCTTGTCCCTGAGCACTCTTAGATGCATCAGTGTAAATTTTATGCCATCCGCAAAATTTTATGTTCAGTTCTGCTACAATATCACTCAGTAACACATTTGGGTTATAATTACGTTTAGCGGAGCTTAAGCTTTCGAGTTCAATGTTAATGAAATTATTTTGAATATTGGAGGTCCAGATTTCTAAACTAAACATTTTAAGATAATCTGATGCTGTGATTTCTAAGTGTCTTACGTCATTATATAGCTTCACAAGTAATGGTATTTTTTTGTTTTGCCAATAAGAAGTACGACAAAATCGCTCAACTCGGATATAAGGTCAATTGTGGCATTATTTGAACACGATCGACTTTTCAGACAGTATTTGTAAGCTAAATATTCCCTTCTTAAATATAAAGGTCAGATACATAAATCTGATTCCATAACGTGAATAGGCGAGCTTTTAATGTAACCCCCTATTATTCGTAGGGCCTGATTTTGCAGCTTGTCTAGTTTCGATAAATGTGTTTTAGCACTATAGTCATAGAGAAACGAACCATAATCCAGTCGACTTCTAATTAAGGAGATGTACAGTTTACGTAGGAATTAAGCACATTTTACAAAACAACAAGCAAAGCCATTAAAAAGGACTACCAAGAATATAGAAATAAAGTAATAGAAAGACACTTACAAACATATAGGAGTACCAAGAGAGCATACAAACAACTATCAACACACAAAAATTGGATACAAAACCTAAAAACAAAAACTCAAGAGGCCGAATCCAGAAGGGATATCATAGACTGTGCTACAGAATTTTACAGACTACTTTATGAAAATAAAAACAACTGTTCTTCGAACTCAATTTCTTCTTATTCTACTAAAATTCACGAAAGCCGCGAAATATTCTCTGACAACCACGATATAAATCCTGTAAACGTCATGGAAGTTACCAAACACATTCAGAAGATTAAGAACGATAAAAGTCCCGGACCTGACGGTATACAAAACGAGGCTTTAAAGACCGGTTCTGCTCTGTTAAAGTTTTAGACACAGGTCAGGTGCCAGAACAGTGGAAGAGATCCGATATAACCCTACTCTACAAAAAAGGAGACCCAAAAGATATAGGCAACTATAGACCTATTAGTCTTCTTTCGAGCGTGTACAAACTCTTTACGTCAATTATACAAAGCAGATTGAGTTCAAAAATCGACGAACATCAGCCGATTGAACAAGCAGGTTTCCGCTCTAGCTTTTCAACAACGGATCACATACACGTTATACAACAAGTCATTGAGAAGTATAAAGAGTTCAATAGACCACTTTACATAGCTTACATAGACTACGCTAAAGCGTTCGACACGATTTCACACAAGTCCATCTGGAAAGCCCTAGAAAAATGCCACATTCATGAAAAATACATCAATGTGTTAAAAAACATATATGATGGCAGTTCCAGCAGAGTCAAAATGGAAAAACGTGGCCCGAACATAAAAATCTGCAGAGGAGTGAGACAGGGAGACCCCTTGTCGCCTAAACTTTTTATAGCGGTACTACAGCTAATCTTCGACCCTCTAAACTGGCAGTCAGATGGAATCAGAGTGAATGGGAGGCAACTTACACACCTGAGGTTCGCTGATGACATTGTCCTCTTCGCTGAAACTAGCAAGAAACTTGAAAAAATGATATGCTCACACACAAGTGAAGAAAGTGAAAAAGTAGGTCTCAAAATGAACCTAGACAAAACGAAAATAATGACAAACAGCAACACTAATACAGTAAGCCTGCATGGTAAACCTTTAGAGTACGTAAACAACTACATATACCTAGGAAAACAAATAACATTTGGAGAGAGCAATGAAGAAGAGGTTGAACGTCGAGTAAACATGAGTTGGAAGAAATTCTGGTCCCTAAAAGAAATCCTAAAAGGCGCTTTCCCCCTCCATCTCAAAAAGACCGTAATGGACGCCTGCATCTTACCGACCCTCACATATGGCTGTCAAACCTGGACATACAACACCAAAATAAAAACTAAACTAGCGGTTTGTCAGAACGCAATGGAGAGAAGTATATTGAAAATAAGGAGAATACACAAAATAAGAAGCGACTACATAAAAGGAAAGACAAAACTCATAGATGCTCTGCATTACGCTTTAACACTAAAGTGGCGATGGGCAGGGCACTTAGCCAGATACAGAGACAAAAGATGGACACTAGAAACCACAAGATGGGAAGGACCAATAGGTAAAAGAAGCAGAGGACGTCCAAAGAACAGATGGATTAATGAAATAACAACCATAGCAGGAAAAGAATGGCAAACAAAAGCAAGGCATAGAGAGACTTGGAGTAAACTGGAGGAGACCTTTACCCAGACTGGGGTTCTAGCACCAGACAACTTAGGAATTATATAATTTTAAAATAAAAAAAAAACGATAAATAGATTATAAGTAAAAATATTATGTAAATGTTAATGTTTTAAGGTGTTGGAAATAAATGGGTTTTATTATTATTATTTCCTATATTTATTCTCGTTCTTACTTTATACATTTTTAAATATTAATAAAAAGAAAACTTAAAAACATTTAAAAATATAAAAAATAGAGGCCAACCGGTATCGGGAACAGGGTCCAAGCTACCGGTGGTTAGGGCTTCAGAGACAGGAACCTCCTCACAATGCGAGCCGTATCGAGAAGTACTGCTTTCTGTATCAGACCCTTGATCCAACCGTGTAATGACAGCCTCGATAGATGTTCATCGAGGCTATTGGCCATCAGGCCGTTGGCCGTAACGACAATCGGCACAATGATCGCCGAGTCCACATCCCACATGTCGACAACCTCGTGTGCTAAGTCGAGATACTTGATTTGTTTCTCTTTCTCAGCTTTCACGAGGTTCTCGTCATGTGGGATGGTGACATCGATTATCATTGTGCGGCGCGCTAATCGGTCTATCACCACTATATCCGGCTTATTGGCAACAATAGTCCTATCAGTGATGATAGACCGATCCCAGTACAACGTGACATGGTCATTTTCGAGAACTGGGTCTTGCACATACTTGTAATACGGTACCTCAGAATCCACCAGATTGTATTTCAAAGCAAGTTGCTGGTGAATAATCCTGGCCACTTGGTTATGTCTGTGTAAGTACTCGCCGTTAGCCAGGCGAGAACAACCAGAGATAATATGTCTGATGGATTCACCAGGACGGTGGCATGCCCGACACACGTCAACCGTCCCGTCCTTCATTATATGTCTCCGGTAGTTATTCGTCAGGATAACTTCGTCCATAATTGCACAGACAAAACCGTTTCCCCGAAAAGGTCACCGAAACGTAGCCAGGATACGGACGCTGGGAAATCTACATCGGGCCCATGGAGAGCCCGATAGAAGCGCCCGTGTAGCTCCTTGCCTTGCCATACCTCTTTGCGTTCATCAGTCGATAGTATTACAGGCTTGCGCCAGTTCTCTTTAGCCATGGACAACGGGGTGAGTCCCTTGTCCACTGCGACCACATCCCGGTGCATACCCACTTCAGCATTTAAAAAGTATTTTTTGAAGCTGCACACCTCGTGGTTGTGAAGAGTCTTGGCATTTAAAAAGCCTCGACCCCCACACTTCCGCGAGATGTACAGTCTCATCACCGATGATCGTGGGTGATGCATCCGGTTTGCGGTCAGTAGTGTCCGGACCCTCCTATCGAGGGCGTCGAGCTCGGTCTGAGTCCATTTGAGTATGCCGAAAGAGTACATCAAAACCGGCATGACCCAACTGTTGAAGGCACGCACCTTATTTCCGCCCGACCAAAGGCTATTTAATACATTTTTCAGGCGGTCAAAGAAACGCTCCTTCAGCAGTTGCTTCATGTCAGTACTGTTGATGCCCAACGCTTCCGACATACCCAAATGCTTGTAAGTTTCGGTCGAGGAGAGGTGTCTAAGGTGTATGGAATCAGAGTGTTGAATTCCCTCGGATTCCATAATCTCCCCTTGCTTTACATGCATGACTGCACATTTTTCCACACGAAATTCCATCCTGATGGAGTTACTGAAGGTTTCAGTTACCTTCAGTAGCTCCGCGAGTTGGAATTTATTGGGGGTAAAGAGTTTCAGATCATCCATGTAAAGGAGGTGAGATATGACCTGACCACCTCTTCTCAACCGATAGCCTAGTCCTGAATCCTCCAGCAGTGTACTTAGAGGATTCAGGGCTAAGCAGAACCAAAGTGGGCTCAAACCGTCGCCCTGAAATATTCCCCGCTTAATCCATACAGGCTCATCATCCCCCTGAATCGGTCGACATCCTGGATATCGAAGGACTGTCTTCCATTGCCCCATACATGATTCAAGGAAGGTGCATAGAGTTGCATCTATTTTGTACAACTCCAGCACCCTCATGAGCCATGTATGTGGCACAGAGTCGTATGCCTTCTTGTAGTCTATCCAGCATGTCGACAGATCCTTGCGGGATCGACGAACCTGCTGGCTTATGGCCATGTCGATGAGGAGTAGCTCCTTAGTGCCGCGGCACCCATTTCTACATCCATTCTGAGAGGTAGACATTATTGAGTTACTTTCAATGTGTTTATCAATTTTTGCTGTCAGGATGGATGTAAGAAGTTTATAAACCGTTGATAAGCATGTGATTGGTCTATAATTCTTGGGTTCCGCGGGACTACCTGTCTTATGGAGCAGGTGGGTAACGCCTGTTGTTAAAAACTGCGGCAGCGACCCAGACTCTAAGCATGACTGGAATTGAGATGCCAGTAGCGCGTGTGAGCTGCTATACCATTTTAGCCAAAAGTTATGCAGTCCGTCCGGTCCCGGAGACTTCCAGTTTGGTAGCGGACGAACTGCTTTGGCTACATCAGATGGGCTGATGATTACGTTTTCCATTTCTGGTATAGCTTCACACATGCGCTCGACATCACGCATCCAGCCACCCTCAGTATGACAGACTGGCACCGACCAGATGCTTCGCCAGAATGTACTCGTGGCGACATCATCCGGGCGGCACACGTCTGTCACATTTTGTTCAGGTCGCTCCCAAGCTCTGTATACCCACCTCTCATCGCTCTGGAACATGCGATTCTGCGAGTACCGGTCAACCCGTCGCTTATACCGCCGAATACGGTTTGCCCATGCACAAACTTTCTGTTTCAGGAAGTCGATGCGCTCCGTGACACGGGATATGTTTTCTCGGGGACTAACTCCAGTCCCCGAAAACGCTCGCCTCACGAAGCGCATCACACGTGGGCGTGTATTGCCTTCCCTGAAACAGTATAGTTTGCCGATGAGTACCCTGGCCCCATCGATACGCCGTTCGATCCTGGATTGCCAGGCTGGCACGGCAGGCTTTGGTCGAATAGCCTCGTTTGGAAACTTAACGTTGGCTAAACGACATGCCGCAACAGCCCCGCAATACAGGATTGAGTGCGTATCAACAAGGTTCTCGCTGCTCTCAAAGATGTTCATAAGCAGCGAGTCCAAAGCACACACCAGCGCCCTATTCTTTTTGTGCATAGGCAACCGTGGTAATCGGGGCCTAAATTCAGATGAAGTGGACCTATACTCACGAAGCGCATCCTCCAGTGCGCTCCTCAATCTTTCGTTGCACTGGCTACTTACTGTGGCAACCCTATCATCTGCCTCATCGTTAACAAGATTGGACCGCGGCGGGATCACAATAGTGGCTGGCGGTGCCGCGGTCTGTGACTGGGTTGAGACGATTTGGTTGCTCAGCACTTCAGAGCGTAGCCTATCAAGTGCGGCATCATCCAACCTGTGATTACGCTGAATGACCCGCACCTGATCCGACAATCGTTGGGCCGAGACGTTCACGGTTGGTTCTAGGTCCCGAAACAGAGACAGCATCCTAACACGGTACGCAGTGAGGTTAGTTCCCCCCTCTGTAGACCCGTAATATGCGCGCATGACGTTCTCATTCATACCTTGAGTCCATCTCATGCGCTGCACACAACCACCGGCAGCGGGGACCCGGCTCGGGGCTGGTTGGCCCCTAGATCCCAAGCTCCTCGGTGTCCGGCCTCTCCCCTGCCGACGTACAGGTGTTGGCGACGTCGGCGGGGAAAAATACTCGTCGCTCGAGCTCGACGCAGCTGCAGCCGCAGATGACACTGGTGATCCAAGGTCCGGCGGCGGCGAGGCGGAGCTGAGCGACGAGTGGTGGTCCGGGGGTGGAAGGCGTGCGCGGTAGGCAGCTGCTCTCGTCAACATTATTTAAATTTTTTCTTTAAATTTTTCATGTCTCGTCGTCACTGACAGATGTCAGTCTGTATTTTCTATTGAAATTTCTTTGATTTTATTTAATTTTGATTTATGTATGCGGATAACTGGATATTAAAACAAATTGGCTCTTGCTGCTTTCTTTTGCGCTTTACTAGATGTCGAAAATTGTTAATATTGAATTTATAATAAAATAAACAGAGACGGAAAAAATAAGGCATGTTGACACTTCAGGGTTGCCATTGTTATTATTATTCCATTTATTTATTATATTTACATATTTTTACATTTTTAAATATCATTCTATAAAAAATAAAATAAAAAAACATTTAAAAATACAAAAATAGTAGCCCACCGGTATCGGGAACAGGGTCCAAGCTACCGGTGGTCAGGGCTCCTGAGAGAGGAACCTCCTAACAATACGAGCCGTGTCCAGGAGTACCGCTTTCTGGATCAAGCCCTTGATCCAGCTGCCCAACGAGAGCCTCCTCAGATGTTCGTCGAGGCTCTTGGCTATTATACCATTGGCCGTCACGACTATCGGCACAATGACTGCTGTATTCACATCCCACATGTCGACAACCTCGCGAGCCAGATCAAGATACTTACTTTTCTTATCTCTCTCCGCCTTCACGAGGTTCTCGTCATGGGGGACCGCAATATCAACAATCATTGCGCGACGCTCTAGTCGGTCTATCACCACTATGTCAGGCTTATTAGCAACAACAGTCCTGTCAGTGATGATAGACCGATCCCAATACAACGTGACATTGCCATTTTCGAGAACTGGGTCGGGCACATACTTATAGTAAGGCACTTCTGATTCCACAAGATTGTATTTAAGAGCAAGTTGCTGGTGGATAATCCTGGCTACAAGGTTGTGTCTATGCAAATAGTCTCCGTTAGCCAGACTAGAACAACCGGAAATAATGTGTCTGATTGATTCCCCCGGCCGGTGACATGCCCGACAAATGTCAACCGTGCCGTCCTTCACAATATATTTCCGGTAGTTGTTCGTCATCATAACTTCGTCCATAATCGCAAAGACAAAACCTTCGGTTTCCCCAAAAAGGTCACCAAATCGCAACCAGGCCACGGACGCCAAAAAATCTACATCGGGCCCATGTAGGACCCGGTAGAAGCGTCCGTGAAGCTCCTTGCTCTGCCATACCTCCATGCGGTCATTAGTATCTAATACTATAGGTTTGCGCCAGTTCTCGTTAGCCAAGGAGAGCGGGGTAAGGCCCTTGTCCACTGCTACCACATCTCGATGCATACCCACGTCAGCGGCCTGGAAGTATTCCCTAAGACTGCATACCTCGCGGTTGTGCAGGGTCTTAGCATTTAAAAAGCCACGACCCCCGCTCTTCCGAGGGATATACAGTCTCATAACCGATGACCGTGGGTGATGCATACGATTTGCGGTAAGCAATGTGCGGACTCTTCTATCCAGGGCGTCAAGTTCTGTCTGAGTCCATTTGAGTATGCCGAAAGAGTACATCAAGACCGGCATGACCCAGCCGTTGAAGGCGCGCACCTTGTTCCCGCCTGATAAAAGACTATTTAGTACTTTATTCAGGCGGCCAAAGAAGCGTTCCTTCAACGATTGTTTCACGTCAGTAACATTGATGCCTAGTGCTTCCGACATACCCAAATACTTGTAAGTCTCAGTTGAGGAAAGGGATCTAAGGTGTATGGAGTCCGAGAGTTGTATTCCCACGGACTCCATAATCTCCCCTCGCTTTACATGCATGACTGCACATTTGTCCACACCAAATTCCATCCTGATGGCGTCACTGAAGGTTTCTGTTACCTTCAGTAGCTTCATCAGTTGCAAGTTGTTGGGGGCAAAGAGCTTCAGGTCATCCATGTAAAGGAGGTGTGATATAACCTGACCACCTCTCCTCAACCGATAGCCCAGGCCTGAACCCTCCAGCAGTGTACTGAGAGGGTTCAGGGCTAAACAAAACCACAGAGGACTCAGACTGTCGCCCTGAAATATACCACGCTCAATCCTTATAGGTTCACTGTTTCCATGAATCTGTCGACATCCTGGATAGTGAAGGACCGTCCTCCACTGCCCCATACACGACGTCAGGAAGGCGCGCAGAGTTGTATCAATTTTATACAACTCCAGCACCCTCATGAGCCATGTATGTGGCACTGAGTCATAGGCCTTCTTGTAATCTATCCAACATGTCGCCAGATCCTTGCGGGAGCGGCGAACCTGTTGGCTAATGGCAATGTCTATGAGGAGCAGCTCCTTAGTACCGCGGGACCCGTTCCTACATCCATTCTGAGAAGCAGACATGATGGCGTTATTGTCAATATGTTGATTAATTTTCGCTCTCAGAATGGATGTTTATGTTTTTTTTTTTTTATGTTTTATTATTATTATTATTACAGTTTACATAAATGTTTAGTGTGTGTACGGGTTGTAAGTCCGTACATGTAATTTGTCGTGAAGGTTTGTAAGTTAAGTTAGTGAAGAGAAACGCGTTCCACTAAGATGCAGTTAAGTTTATTGAGAGTAAGTTACAGTACTTGAGCGGAGGCGATTATTTCTCTCAGTTGTTGATAGTCACACACTTGTCTGTTTACTACGATTAAATTAGTTAATAAGGTTATTTTTATAACGCGCAATCGTGACGCGCATCGCTGGTCTAAAGTAGGTTACAGCGTAAGCAGAAAAATGTACGGCGATGAGACCGTACATATTGGCAACCCCTAAAGAAGTTAAGATGAGTAAAGAGAGAGAAAGAACCGCCTGTACAAAGTTAAGGCTTAATGTTAAAGTAAGTATACAATTAATCAAAAGTAAAGGCAATGTTGTCTCGATGCCCTTGAGGTTGAGTGTGGCAGACGTGGTCGCGCGCCTGCTGGTTTTCGTCTCTGGCAGTCTGCTGTCGAGGTCCCATTGGCTGAAGTTCGATGTCTTCATGTTTTGGCTTCGTATTTGTTGTCCTCGGAAGTCGTTTCCTGAGCCGTACGCAGTATTTTCTTGTGACGATCCCCAGACACGTGATGACAGCAATTGTAAGTAAAAAGTAACTAATTGCATATTGGTGAATATCATGCTGTGTGATGGTGGATGGTAGTTGTGGCTCGTTCTCTTGTTGGAACCGTAGTTTCTTGTCGATTACTGTGAAGTCGTTTTTCTTGAGAGTGAAGAGTTCGTCTTGAGAGCCGTGTAGTGTTATGTTGACAATGTTATTAATCGACGAGTTCAAGTTCGGTACATGCATGTCGTAGTTTACGTTGAGGTTGCTGTTGTACTGATTGTGTGAAGTGATGGTGAGCTCTTTTGACTGCAGAACACATCCTTGACTCAAAGTTACAATAGCCGCTGATGTGATAGTTTGCGAAGTTACGTCGTTATCACAAACAGTACGTAATTCGCATCTTCCGCAACAAACAACCAGCCAGCTGTTTGATTCTTGCAATTTGATCCATGCCTCGTCGCATGACACACTGACGACGTTGCATGGCGACGTAGTTACACGATGACCCAGTAGTTTTGCTTCGCAAGGTGCATTCTTGTTCTGTAAGTTGAACACTGGTATGTTTGCGCTGCAAATAAAGTTATCTTTTTGTCTTTTGGTACATTGCTTGAAGTCTTCATCCTTTAATGAGATGTAAGACTTCTTTCCAAAGTTCACGGCGATGTACTCTGACGATAACTGCATCAATTTGAATTTTTCCTCAGTTTTAAAAGGTATAGCGATAGCCCGGTAGTAGGTGAAGTCCTCATCCGAGATCAACGGAATGTGAACTTCGAACATAAAGTAGTTTTTTGTTATTCGTGCTTTCACGTAGAGCAGTTTGTAAAGTTCCTTGATATCTTGTTTGATGTTGGTCGTCGGTAGTGTCAGAGTTCTCGGCAGTTTGCCGGCTATGTCTTCCATTTGTTTGACTAGGCTGACTGGTGATATCAAGTGCACGTCCATGTGCCCACTGTAGACATTCGTGAGGGTGTTTAGGAGCATTGTTTGAATTTCTTTAAGATTTCGTAATAGTAATGATGCTGTGAGCGAAGCGGAGTTGAAGTAGCTTGTAGCCATCATTATTTGTATGTCTGTTTCAATGTTGCCCAAATTCGACTTAGTTTCATTCATGAAGCGTTCTATCATTTTGCATTGTAATTTAATGTTTTCATCGTTTTTTTTCAAAACATCGTTTTGTAGTTGCATAATTGACGTTTGGTTTTTTGCGAGTTCGCGTAAATAGTTTTCGTTGCGTTGAATGGCATCGATATCTTGGTGATATTTGTCAGCAAATCTCTGGTCTAAGACGCCGAATAAGCTGTTTGCTACCATGCCTACTCCGTCGATTAAGCCGCGTTTCTTGCGTGTTGATAAATGCTTGTGCGGAGCCAGCAGGATCGTATTGTAGAAGTTGAGTAGTTCCATCTCGTGTGAAAGTTGATCTGTCGTAGCTTGGCAATAGCTTTGATGGATTTTCTGGCATAAGCTATTTACACCGTTGACGTAGTTTTCAATGTTTTGAACGCCTTGCCAGTAGTTAGTTAGATTGTAGTACGTAAGCAAAGTCCATTCGTCGTGAATGAGTTCAATTTTGCCTATGGTGTCATAATAAATCGGCCGCTCGGGTTCCAGGTTTGTAATCTGAATTCCTGACCTTTGTTGCGTACCATATGATCCATTCACGAATATCAACATTGTGAGAATACACATCAAAATGTTTGTAAGACATTTTTTCGTTGACTGTTTTGTTGTGGTAGGTCTTTTAGTTTTGTCAGCGTTTTGTAAGTCCGTCTGACATTCTTCACTATCTCTGTTGCAAGTAGTTTCGATGGGTAGAGCAGATAGTTTCACAATTGGTCGTTTGATGACACCGGTTTGTGTTTTCAGGGTTGTCACTCGAACGTATCCGTCGGCTCCAGGGTGTAATTTCAGCACCCGTCCCATGGCCCATTTTCCTGGCGGCAAATTGTTGTCCCGGACTAGTACGATGTCCCCCTCGTTGAGGTTTTTCTTAGGATTGTTCCATTTGCTGCGCCTTTGAAGTTGTGTTAGATAGTCGTTTGACCAATTTTTCCAAAATTGTTGGTACATGTGTTCAGTTAGCTGCCATCGTCGGCGTAGATCTATGTTATGTTTTTCATTGTAGTCTGCTCGTGGTAGAGACATTGTTGGTGCCCCCGTTAGAAAGTGACCTGGTGTCAGATAGTTATAGAATTCTTCGGGGTCCTCAGTAAGCTGGCAAAGTGGCCTGGAGTTCATGCATGCTTCTATGTTCGCAAGCAAGGTAGTAAACTCCTCGTACGTCAGTTTTTGGTCTCCTAACACCCGACGAAGGTGATACTTCATCGACTTGACCGCTGCTTCCCATAGTCCACCAGCGGTTGGCCAAGCGGGTGCATTGAAGTGCCATTGTACTCCCATGTCAGCAATACTATTGAAGAAGTCTGGCGATAAGATTTGCTTGAAGTCTTCAAACTCTTTCTGAAGCAATCTTGATGCGCCGATAAAGTTCGTACCACAGTCCGAGTAGACGTGACCTGGTGTACCGCGCCTGGAGCACATTCTCTGGAAGGCTGCTATGAATGTTTCGGTGCTTAAGTCCGATGCGAGTTCGATGTGTACAGCCTTAGTTACCATGCACACGAATATGCATATGTAACCCTTTGAGGTCCGCACTCCCTTTCCTTTGTTAAGTTTGACTTCCACGTGTCCTGTGAAGTCAACTCCTGTGTGGGTGAACGGTCGCGATGGTGTCACACGTTGTGGTGGTAGTTCTCCCATGAGTTGGTTTAACTCCGATGGGTTGTAGCGGTGGCAACGCACACAGCGCCGTAGTTCAGCTTTTACCGCTCTGTTGCCGCCAACGATCCAGTACCGTTGTCGGATGTGCGCTAAAGTTAATCTGGCTCCTCCGTGTAAAGTCGTAAGATGAGCTTGATGAATCACCAACTCAGTAAGTCGTCCACTCTTAGGTAGGATGATTGGGTTCTTCATCTCGAAAGGTAGAACGGAGTGGTTCAGTCGACCACCGACTCGGATGATGCCTTTGTTGTCCAGATATGGCTTAAGTTTGAAAATGTAACTTTTAGTAGAAATAGTTTTAGTAGTTTGAAGTTGTTTGTATTCTTGCGCAAGTTCCGTTTGTTGCACATATTTTATTATTTGTTCTTTTGCACTGCTTAATTCGCACAAAGTAAGGCATCCGGTGTCACGTTTGGCCTTGTTTCTTGTATTTGCAATGAATCGTTGTATCCATGCTGCAATTCTGTTCACTTTGGTCAATGAACTGCAATTAGTTAATAAATTATGAATACAATTATTGTTTTCTTTGTTCGTCGAGTTTGATTTTGCTTGGCAAACGCTGCCTATGTTCGTAGTAAATGTGCATGTTACGTTTTCTTCACGACTTTGTTCTTGGAAGCTAGGCAGAAATGTAGGACCTTCCCACCACAGACTGAAAGTTTGTAGCTTGGTGGGTAGCATGCCTCTTGATGCGCAGTCTGCAGGGTTATCTTGTGACTTCACATAACGCCATTGCTCGGCTGGTATGATTTGTCTTATTTTTTCAACCCGGTTAGCGACGTATTTTTCCCTTTTGGATGTGTCCCCCTGTATCCAAGCCAGGACCACTTGGGAATCGCACCAAACGCTTGTAGTTATGTCGAAGCCATTCAGGGCGTCTCTGATTTTTTCGATGAGTTGCGATAGTAAGAGTGCGCCACAAAGTTCAAGTTTCGGTAATGTGATCGTTTGTGATAGCGGCGCCACTCTTGTTTTAGCAGCGAGTAATGTTATTGTTGACTTGTTTGTTTCTTCTCTGACGCAGCTGTATACCACGCAAGAGTAAGCCTTTTCACTGGCGTCACAGAATCCAAATAGTTCTATCTTCTTGTTTGTTGTACGGACCCAGCGCTTGATTACCATAAGTTTTACATTGGGTATGTCAGCTCTTAGTTTCAGCCACTTTTCTGCTATTTGTGACGGTAACTGATCATCCCAGTCAAGTTTGTTGATCCAGACTTCTTGAAATAGTAGTTTTGCCGCAATAGTTATGGGTGATAGCCAACCCAGCGGATCGTAAAGTTGCGAAATTTCAGAAAGCAGCCGCCTTTTAGTTATCTCGGATCGACCTTTTTCTTCAAATTTCCAGTTAAACACAAATGTGTCGGCGTGCGGATTCCAACCTAGTCCTAGGGTTTTCATTGATTCCTCTTGCTTAAAGTCAAAAGTAGTTCTGCGTGAAATCTGTTCATCGCTTAAGTTTACTAGTAGTGCTGGATCATTGCTGGACCACTTGCGTAAGTTCATCCCGGCTCCTTTTAACATGTCGATAAGAGATGTCTGGAGTTCCTGGGCCGCTTCTAGTGAGTTGTGGCCGCTTATGACGTCATCGACGTAAGTTTCGTTCAACAGTATTTTAGCAGCCGTGGGGTATTTGCAGCCGTCATCGTATGCAAGTTGCTTGATGGTTCTCATGGCTAGCCACGGTGCGCACTTAGTGCCATAAGTGACAGTGCAAAGTTGGTACTCCTGCAGCTTCTCTGACTGTGTAGTTCGCCAGATAATTTTTTGCAAATGTTGTTGTTCCTCAGACAGCCAGATACATCGGTACATTTTCTCGATGTCAGCTGTAAAGGCGTATTTGTAAGTTCTCCATTTTATGATAAGTTCTTGGATATCTTTTTGTAGGTTGGGGCCTTTTTCTTGTAAGGCATTCAAGCTGTATCCTGTGTTAGTTTTCTGAGATGCGTTGAAGACAACCCTGAGTTTCGTGGTTGTAGATTCTTCTCGAAGTACTCCGTGATGTGGTAAGTAGCATTCCGTCGTTGACGATTGTATAGGTTTTGTTAGTTTCATGTGACCTAGCTCCAGGTATTCCTTAAGGAACCCTTTGTATAGCAATGCAAGACGGCTATTTCTTTGAAACCGTTTTTCTAGTTGCAGCAATTGTGATACTGCTATCGTTTTCGATGATCCAAGTTTATGTTCGTAATCTGAACATAGAGGCATCTTCACAATGTATCTTCCGTCTAAACCACGGCGAGTAGTTTCCTTGTAGTAAGTTTCACATTGATCTTCTTGAGATTGATCAGTGTTTGCTTTTGTTACGTCTTCACACTCCCAAAATTTCGTTATTTCGGACAAGTTGAGTAGGGTGACGTGACAGTTAAACGTTTCTAGTTTTCCACACAAAATCCATCCCAGCTGTGTCTGTTGAGCAACTGGTGATTTTGGTGCGCCCTTTAGTATTCCGTCTTGGATTATTTCTGCGTATACGTCAGCTCCAAGCAGTATGTCAACAGCCCTTGAAATGTTGTAGTCAGGGTCTGCTAGTTTTAAGTTTTGCAAGTGTGACCACTCAGGTCGTTCAAATGTGTAGTTTGGTAGTTTGTTGATTAATTTCTTCATAATCAACGCCTCAGTGTCGAAAGTATATTCGGAGTGGATTGATTTGCATGTTAGCTTCAGGCGCCCTTTACAGTCGCCCGATACAGTACCAACTCCCGATATCTTTGCAGTCATTTTGCTTCTCGGCAGCCTCAGCAGTTGTGCTGCATTTTCAGTTATCAAATTAACTTGTGAGCCCTGGTCTACGAGCGCACGAAGAGCGATGTAAGTGCCATCTAACGATTTGACCTTGATCTGGACGGTTGTAAGTAAAACCTCCATCTCGTTGGTTGATAGGTGGTTTGAACTTGGTTCAGTTTCCTTTGGTCGTTGACCTGAACGCTGATTTTCATAGTTCGGTGAAGGTGTATTTTTGTTGTAGTTGTTGTAATGTAAGAGCGTATGATGTTTCATATTGCATTCCTTACACGTTTTTGTAGAGTTGCAAGTCTGGTTTTCGTGTTTGAACAAACAGTTTTTGCATATCCGCAATTTTGCAACTGTGTTGTTACGTTGCTTAGTATCCATGTCCACAAATTGCTGACATTTCATTAGAACATGATTGTTTTTACAAAGAGGGCATTGCCCATACGAAGTGTGGTAAGTTTTCGGATGCCATTTTTTCTGATCGTAGTTTTTTCGAAACGTATGTTTTTCGTTTTCAGTTGATTTTCCTGAATTCTGTACCTCTTTCTTCGAAGTTTTCATGGTTTCAAACGCTGTAAACTGGTTTTCTAAGAACATTAGAAATTCATGAAGTGTTGGTACCTCTCTGTTGTCGTTTAAGTCTTTTATATATTCGTTGTATGTGCCACAGTCTAGTTTTAGTGACATCACATGGACAATCATAGATTCTCCACCGGTTGTATCAAGACCCATATTTGTCAAGCCGTTTAGACATTCCGTTGTTACGTCATGTAGCTTCTTCAAGTTGTAAGCGTCAGGCTTCTGTATGACAGGCAACTGTAGCACAGTGTTCATATAGGCTGAGAACTGTAGTCGACGGTTATCGTACCGTTGATTCAATATTTCCCAGCATGAAGCGTAGTTGTTGGCGCTGATGCCCAGGTGTTGCACCAGCCTTTCTGCTTCGCCTTTCAGTTTGGTCTTCAGATGCTGCATTTTTTGTGCGTTATTCAGCGACGGGTTTTTGTGTATGGTCTCTAAGAATAGATCTTTAAACGATGTCCACTTGCTGTAGTGTCCTGAAAACTCTGGTATCTCGATTTTCGGTGCTGAACGTTCGTGATGAGCGTTAGACCATATTTTGCCTTTCAGGCGTTTTCTTGTTTCGTCGTATTTGGATTCCATGCTGTAGAACATGTCATAGTATGTCTGATTCGATCCTTTTAGTAGGGCTTCCAGTTCCCAGTGAGTGTTGTCAAGAGCATCCCATTTCGACTTCAAGATTGACAAGTGATCATCAAGTTCCCATTTTTCAGCTAGGCCTTCATAGTCAATTTTAGCCATAGCACGATCCATCGCCTTGAAGTTACATTCTTGCTTAGTCAGTAGCGTCTTTGTCTTCTCATCAAGCTCTCCCCCTGAGGACTCCGTAAGGTCGAATTTGACGTTTTCTCCTGCAACTTGTTGTAACATACTCGTAATGTCGGCTCTAGTCGTTTCATACATAGTTTTTGTCTTGCCGTAGACATCTTCCACAAAGTAGTTTATGTTTTTATCTTCAATTTCCTGCAAAAGCAATGTGTGCCTTGCATTGAAATCCATCCATTGAGCTTCTAATGAAGACAGTCGCTTGTTCAAGTAATCAGTTGTTTTTCTTGTCTTGCTATCCTTTTTGTAGTTGTTGCATAATGTTTTTATGTTTTCGAAACACGTAGACTGGAGTTGTAGCTTATTCATCTTGATTTGTTAGACAAATAGCTTCCTTATAGTTTACAAGATAACTTTCCTTACGTGTTTGAAGATTCTCCCAGTATTTGAAGTCTCTTCTAGTTATAGTTGAAGGCGCTTCCAGTAGTCGAAGGCTCTTCCAGTAGTTGAAGTTAGTTTCAGTAGTTGACGACTCTTCTAGCAATCGAAGACTCGTCCAGTAGTTGAAGTCAGTACTGCAGGTGACGGCTCTTCTAGTAGTCGAAGACTCACCCAGTATCTGCAGCTGGTTCCGGTACTCAATGTGCCTGTACTCGAGCTAAGTATATGCGCCTTCTCAATCCAACTGGGGCGACCCTCTTCCGGGAGACCAGCTGAACCGATTCGCTACCGTACAAGAGACACAAACACACTAAGATACGCGAAGGCTCGAAGGACCATAAATGTACGGGTTGTAAGTCCGTACATGTAATTTGTCGTGAAGGTTTGTAAGTTAAGTTAGTGAAGAGAAACGCGTTCCACTAAGATGCAGTTAAGTTTATTGAGAGTAAGTTACAGTACTTGAGCGGAGGCGATTATTTCTCTCAGTTGTTGATAGTCACACACTTGTCTGTTTACTACGATTAAATTAGTTAATAAGGTTATTTTTATAACGCGCAATCGTGACGCGCATCGCTGGTCTAAAGTAGGTTACAGCGTAAGCAGAAAAATGTACGGCGATGAGACCGTACAGTGTGTATACCCCAAGAGCTCCCCGTTAATAGCTTTAATATATTCAAAAACTTTGAACTTTTCGCGATTGTTTCATTTACGTGTTTACTCCAACGTAAACTTTGGTCTAACCACAAACCTAAATATTAAGTACATGGTGAAAATGTTATCGACTGTTGATTTATTTTAAGAGAAGGTAGTATTCTGCGTCTGCCCCTACTAAATACACAATATGTGGACCTACTGGAAGATAATTCGAGACCAAGTTCGGCTAAGGATATAACAATATGATCTAACGCATTTTGAACATACATTTCACATTTCATAATGTCTTTATCTTTAACATATATAACGAAATCATCTGCATATTGCGACACTACTACTGTGTTAAGATGTTGTTGACATACTTTATATGTAATTAAATTAAATAGTAGTGGGGATAAAGGGTCTCCTTGAGCTAAGCCTTTATTACTCCATCGATCTGTTATTAAATCACTGAATTCTGTTTTAATTTTTAAATGTCTCTCATTAAAAAAGGACCATATAATTATAAGCACAAAATTTTGATCCAATTTGAAGTTCATCCAAAACTTTAACTGCTGCATCAACAGATACATTATTATATGCATTTGAATATCCAGGAAACATGCTACCGTAGGTATATTTTTAGAAAAACCATTTTGTATGTAAGTAACTAGGGTACTCAATGAATCTAAACAAGACAAAGATTTTCTAAATCCAATGCAAATGTTGAGTGGTGATAATATTTTTACTCTCTCAGTGTACCATTCTGGACGTCTTAGTTAGACGTCCAGAATGGTACACTGAGAGAGTAATTAAATGAAAATTTTTGCATAAACATGAAATCAAAGATATAGGCCTTAATTTAGGATCAGTATCTGTATTATTCGCTTTAGGAATAGGTATTATCTGAATATTGCGCCACTGAGTAGGTACAATACCTGAATTAAAGATTAATTATTAAAGATAATAGCTAAACTAGGTGCGACAATGTCAATAATAGACCAAAATCAAAATCAAATATTTTTATTTTACATAGGCCTACATGGGCACTTATAAAACGTCGACAAAAGGTGCACGGTTCGGGTTAGTCGTTTCCTATGGAGAAGAACCGGCAAGAAACTCCATGCAACCTAGCAACTTCTACAGAATGACCCCAAAGATCTGCAGTCTTTTTAACATTTAAAGTGTGAAAGGTTTTAATTATGTCTCTACAAGTAATATATTCAAAAATAAATTCCGAATCGCAAACATTAACATTTTCTTTTAGCAAAGACTCAGCAACAGAAGGTGATGAGTTTAGGGATTTAGTAGTTGAAATGGGAACATCTGAAAAGAAAATTTTCAAAGGCCACTGCGACTTGTGAGTCTGATTTTATGATGCTGTCATTAATAGACAGGCTGTAGTCAATATTTCGGTTACCAGATCTTCCCATTTCACTATTAATAATATTCCAAGTCGTTTTAATAACATTACTACTATTTTTAATCTTAGAACTCAAATAACGCGACTTGGCCAACCAACAAACTTTTTTAAATAATTTTGAATAATTTCTAACATATAAATTTGCCGTGTTCTACTTTTATGAATACCAACCTACCGTTCCACTTAACGGAGATAATTAGGATAGTACCCAATCACTGAATGATGCGTTACTATTAACGGAGTATAGTTTTGGGAATAAATGTGGAATTAAATTGTTTACAGTATATACTAAAAAACTCATCATATAGATGATTAGGATCAGCATGAGTTGACAAAATTGGTAATTTATTAATGAGTTTACCTTTAAAAGCTGCCAAGCGACTTGCAGTTTTGGTGTTAACAGTGATATCCTTTTTAGCCACTTTGTTGTTTTGGTTAGGTATAGTAATCCTCTGCCCGCAATGATCAGAATCTAGCAAATTTATAATTTCTTTGTGGACTGGTATAACACTAGTATAAATATTATCTAAGCATGTGGCACTAGTAGGGGTTATTCTTGTGGGCTCCAAAAATAGGTTTACAAGATTGTAGGACTGAAACAGACTTATTATTTTACTACAAGAACCCGAGTTTATAATAAATTAACGTTAAAATCACCACAAATGATAATGGATTTACTCGAGTTACAAATCTTGTGTAACACTTCATCCATTACCTTTTCAAAGCAGTCATACAATCCTGAAGGGGGCCTGTACACACTTAATACAATAAACTGCTCCAATTCTATACAAGCTATTTCAACGGTCCGCTCAACAGATAGGCTCACATTAATGTCCTTACGGTCTTTGAATTTAAGCTGGTTACTTACTAAAATCAATGAGCCACCATGTATAGCATTAACTCTGCTGAACGAACTACCAACCTTATTAAAATTTAACAATAACTGGTGGCTTTTTCTTGCCGAAAGAGGATTGAAGCCTTACAGGCCAGCAAATGACCCAAAACTGGAACGACATCATACATTTGCCCGATAGCGATACGCCCGCGAGCATACAGAATGGGGTGAGGACGAATGGGGCAGAGTGATGTTTTCTGATGAGTCAAGATTTTTGCTGCACCATCATGATGGGAGGAAAAAGTATACCGACGACCAGGAGAACGTTTTGCACAAGCATGTTTTGAAGAATAAGTGTCACACGGCGGAGGTACCGTTCACGTGTGGCCTGGTATCTCTGCAGAGGGTCGAATAGCGTTAGTTCCAATCGAGAACGGGAACCTAACTGCTGTGAGATACATCAATGAGATTCTCAATGAACATGCTGGTCCGTTTTGGCCAATATGGGCGACAATGCAGTGTTAATGCACGAGCCCACACAGCTCAAGTTGTAAATGAGTATCTTCAGGACGTAGGAATCCACAAAATGGAGTGGCCAGCAAGGAGCCCCGATTTGAATCCTATTGAGCATGCTTGGGACTAGCTTGACAAACGTGTGAGAAAACGAGTTCCACCTCCAATTACTCTTCGTGACTTGAATTACGCGCTCATCGAAGAATGGGAGAACATTCCTCAGCATATGCTGAGGAGTCTGGTATTCAACATGCCCAATCGCGTAGAAGCTGTATTGAGAGCACATGGAGGAAACACCAAGTACTGAGTTATCAAAACCTACGTTTACACCTAATAAAACCCCTACTTAGAGATTTGGTTTTATTTGCCAAATGGCCCCAATTTTTAAAACATTTTATTTAAAATTTGAACACAATATTTACGTTTTTAGTTGGTAATATTCTGATGCGCTGTTAAATGTACTTCAATATTGCAGACGGCGTCATTAAGCTAGCCTTTCCCGTTTAGGAGTAATTTGGTGCTATGTCACTGAACTTTTTTTATTGCTTGCGAGTGTATAACCACTTTTCTATTTAACACTTTTATAAGTCCAACACAAGAACAACTCAAATTCGATTCTTCCTGTTATAATAAGGTTGAAAGTACTCACGATTTATCCACTTATTGCACTCACTGACTCTGACGACGTCACGTCGCGTTGACCTGCACCTCACTAGCGCCGTCTGCCTGCTTGTCCACGAAATGCCGGCAGCATTTCGATTTTACCGCCCACCAGTGACGCTGCTCTGCCTGCACCACCAGCTGCTCCCGACTCCTTCCGGTTCCACCTCCAGGTACCTCTCACCTGGTACCCCAATGAAGGGGATGCTCTGGACAGCGATCCACTGCCCAGTAATGACGCGACGGGTGGTTCTTTACCACTTCTGGATACCGCCACACCACAAACACGCCCGGCCTATCCGACTCCGAAGGACCATGAAAGAGGGTCGACTTGGAGAGGGTTGGAAATCAAACACTGGACTTGAATTACTAAGCGTCTGTTTATATGTCTGTATATAAAATTTCGCGCGCTCGTTTTCGTCATAAATCATCATCCATTTCGCTACAAACTTGCAAAAGTGCAAATTCGTACGCAAACTAGCTTCTCACTGCTCATCACAGCATCTATCTCTTTCGCACGAGTTGTCCGATGAGATAGCAGGCATTTTAACCCCGCGCACAAAATAGTTCGTGCCGTCGACTAGTGTAACCTTAAGGCAACTAAGCCATTTATTTTCATGTAAGTTTACTATTTTTAGAACTTCTGGTTTAATAATAATTATCAATAAAAAGATTTAAATAATTAAACGTAATAAAATCGTACACTAAACGCAGTTATGTTTTTAGAAGTTGCCTTATGTAATATCACAAATATTGAAATGATAATTAATTATTTAGAAATAGAAATAACATTAAATATAATCAAACTCACCATTATCGAACTGTTGCAGTTCGCTGCTGGACATAGGTATCTCCTAATCTTCTGAGTAGGTACGATGCTAATCTCAATCTACCTACTTAATGCTATGTAAAACAGATAGCAACAAACAATAAATTTACTTTACGCATTATGTAACAATATGCAACATTTACCTATAATGTAACAATCTACATTGGTACACTAGTGCATAACCATAAAAAATAAAATTGGTTAACACTTTTACCCAAGTTCTAAAAATATAAGAATTTAAAAAGGGATTACCTATGAGGGGATGTGAACGCAAAGCTTAGCGTAGATGTCGCTGGCAGCACAATGGCTACTGTCAAATAGTTTTTGCTTTGTTTACATCACGTTTTTTTGTAATTTTTTGTGTATAAACTGGTCTACCATAGGGATAATATGCATTATCCCTAGAAGCTTAAGGAATTAAAAGACGAACTAAAAAAACGAGGAGCAAGGATATCTGCCAAGAAAACAGATCTTATTAAGAGGCAGACTTTTATGTAATAAAATATTTTTCATCGGTGATAATGTTCTTCATTTGGATATTTTTTTGTTGTAACGAGTTAATTATGGGTGTTGTGTGTTTGAGTTTATATGTTTGTAAACGCACCCACGATACAGGAAGAAATTTCTAGTGTGGGGCAACGTTTATAAGAAAAAAAAAATCTTGCTTGAGTCATGGTAGGAAAATTTACAAAAAATTAAAGAACTTCAATGAGTTTTTTTTTTTTTTCATTCTTTACGTTTTTGGTTAGTAGTTTATATTTTATTTTCGGCAATCAAAGCCCTCAAGCTTCTGAAGGCCAAGCAAATGACATTCCTGCTGAAGAACTTTATCAATACGTTAATAGCTCCACTATATCGCAGAAGATTACCAAACAATATAATCAGTTACTTTGACAGGTACATAACCCATAAATATGTATAGGCTTTGCCCAGTATTCTTTAGCGTTCTATCATTGGGCAATACAATAAATGAACACCGGGGTTGGTACATACTGGTACACAGAGGCATATTTTTTTTTTTTTTTATCATTTATTTAATGAGGCTTTTTGCGCTGATGCGCCAAGCCAGCCTCGTAAGGTTATACATTATGTGTATTGTACAACAAATAATTAAATTTAAGAAAAAAAAAACCTATAAAATAAACCTACCTAACATTTCGATGAAATGCAGCGCTCCCATCAATCCAAAGACACCGAAAAAAAAAAAAACAATAAAAAAAAAAAAAACTATTACTTCGTCGTTCGTTATAAATTTTAATACTTTGTTCCGAAAGAGGCCTCAAAACAACAAAGACCTTAAATCATCGAAAGCACTACATTCCAGCAAAATGTGGTACAAATCATCCAATTTCTGTAAGCAAATGTTACAAAAGGGGGATGGTTTTACACCCATCAAATAAAAAGCTATTGGTAGGTATATGACCAGACCTTACTCTAAACACTAAAATTAAAAGTTCTCTTGAAAGATTACCAACATCAAACCAAGGAATCCGGGGCAGTTCCTGTTGGATAGTTCTATACCACAAACCCTTTCCCGCAGTTATAATATTAAAGTGGTTCTCCCACAAACTAAAACAAAACTTTTTCACACTAGGGATAAGCTCCGTAATATATAGAGGCATATTTCGAGATAGTTAAAATTTAGTCAATTTTAGGTTACATAATGTATGGATTTGACTAGCGATGGGCGTTGAATGAACGAACTAGTTAATTCGACCGTCGACGTACAATGAACGATTCGACGGTTCTCCGTTAATCAACGAACTAGTTGAATTCGTAGACGGCTAAACTGAGACTCGACTATGTTCATGTCGACTTGAAACGCGACGACCGACGCGAGAACTTAGTTGGGTAGTACAAGTTAATACGTCCGAAAAAATAACAACGGACGAACATCGAGCAAATTAATTTGAACTCTAAATCTAGATCCAAAGAGTTGATATTTCTATGAACCGAAAGCCATTTTGGAATAAAAATTCTTTGTGTAAAGAAGAAAAGGACGCCATTATAGTTTCACGTGTGCAAAAGAGTAAAGCGATTGACCGATCGAACGATGCGAGGTAAACTGGTTTGTACTTGTTTACGTTAAGGTTACACTAGTCAAAAATTCTTCCATACAAACGTAGTTTGGGGATTATTCCACTGTTTGACGATGTACGTTCAAAATAAAATGTGATATCAATTTGTCTCATCATTATCTAGGCCTGTATGGAAGCAAAAAAGTAAAAATAGAAAATGTTTGAAAGTTATAAGCGTCGAAAGTTCCACATTTCGACACTAATTTTAACGCATTTTTGGGCGCAAATAAATACCATAAGAAGACGGAAAATTGCAAAACGGCCTCCATACAGGCATAGATTAGTAGTTCAACCATGCAAATAACTTTATTTTGAACATATAAATTTAGTAGTTTATTCATGATATCTAGACAGCCAAAGGTCTGTTTATAAAATTTCGCGCGCCCGATTTCGTCCTAAATCATTATCCATTTCGCTACAAATTTGCAAAAGTGTGTATTCGTACGCGAATTAGCTTCCTATTGCTCATCAAAGCATCTATATCTTCCACACGTGTTGCCGGTTGATATAAAATGCATTTTAACCCCGCGCACAAAATAGTTCGTGCCGTTGACTAGTGTAGGGTACACTACTAAATTTATATGTTCAAAATAAAGTTATTTGCATGGTTGAACTACTAATCTATGCCTGTATGGAGGCCGTTTTGCAATTTTCCGTCTTCTTATGGTATTTATTTGCGCCCAAAAATGCGTTAAAATTAGTGTCGAAATGTGGAACTTTCGACGCTTATAACTTTCAAATATTTTCTATTTTTACTTTTTTGCTTCCATACAGGCCTAGATAATGATGAGACAAATTGATATCACATTTTATTTTGAACGTACATCGTCAAACAGTGGAATAATCCCCAAACTACGTTTGTATGGAAGAATTTTTGACTAGTGTAACCTTAAATCGGAAAGTTGAAATTTGTTGTCGACCCGTAGACGCTGCGCATCGTGTCGTCGCAAAGTATATAAAGAACGTCTACTTAACATAGTTTACGCTATGAACTAGTCGACAAATTCAACTAGTTGATCGACTCGTCGATCAACGGTTCCCATCTCTAGATTTGACAGCTTTCAAACGCGACACTGGCAGAATAGTCAAAACCGGCTGAACAAGATATATACTCGCGGAACTCGGATAAATGAAACACCGGATACTTTGACAGTACATGTATTCGAATTACATCTGTCCTCAATCTCAAACTCAAAAAAAACAATCTAAATCTTAATCCTATAAGAAATCAACTGCAACTTTTAACACCGCGATTCAGGAATGCTGTCCAAATGTACAACGCCATCTATCGCGGGAATAGGGAACTATCCGCAAAGCTGCGCTCAGATGGCGCCACAGGTTTCTGCGTAAACAAACTAGAGAAGGGCGTTTTCGGTTTTTTGCGCAAACGCTTATTTAAGTGTTTTCATATCGATTTCGAAAACGGTTTTCAGATATCGATATCAGTAGTACAGTTTGCAAAAGTTAAAATGTTATTTAGATGAGCAAACTAACAACGAACACGAAATAATACTTAGAAAGATAGGTAGCGCATATAGTTCCTAACGTTTGTGAAGTTTGCGTTTTGTTCGTAGTTCGTACGTTTTCGCATTGTTACGGTTTTAAGTTTTGAATTATTCGTTCTCACACGCTAGTTAGGTTTTTATTAGATACAGCTTTTGTAATATCGGTTATTTTGATATCGATATGATATGATATCTAACACATATCCGATATAAGTTACGTTTAGATATATCGGACACATCCCTAAAAAGAAACTAAACTGTCACAGTCCAGCGACAAATTTCGCAGTTTATGTATACAAAATATAAAACAAATAGTGAAAGAAAAATGAAGCTAACTAACTTCCCCAATATTATTATTTGGTTTTTGAACACAAGTTATCTTAAAAACAGTTTAGGATACTCCGTTTGCGTGTGGTCTGGTGGTTAAATGAAATAATAATTCACGATAAAATAAAACCTTACTATATTATTATCTCTTAACACTTACAAAAAATACATAATTAAATTTACTCTAAACTATTATAAGACCTAACTAAACTGTATGAGTGTGGGCGAACGACTCAAGTCCTGTGCCGTCGTAATTCGTATATGTAGCGCCTGCTTAAATGTAAACAAACAAACTTATCAAGTAAGCAGGGGCGCTACACGACGATGATATCGATATCGATATGATATGATATCTAACACATATCCGATATAAGTTACGTTTAGATATATCGGACACATCCCTAAAAAGAAACCAAACTGTCACAGTCCAGCGACAAAATTTCGCAGTGTATACAAAATATAAAACAAATAGTGAAAGAAAAATGAAGCTAACTAACTTCCCCAATATTATTATTTGGTTTTTGAACACAAGTTATCTTAAAAACAGTAAAAAAGAGTTCGGTAACCACAAACAGTAGTAGACGCCATGTTGTTATGTTTTTGTTTACTCAGAGCCGTCAAGCGCCATCTGGCGGGAGCAATTGGCAGTAATGTTCCCTATTCTCTAACTAATCATCGGAAACTTTTAACAGCGCGATTCAGGAATGCTGTCCAAATGAACAACGCCATCTATCGACGGCGATGGAACTAACTTATTAATCTAACATACTTTAGTTGCACAATCGAATGCGAACACCGGCTCAGTTGCCATAAAAAAAGCCATAGCGACGATGCGCCACCTATCGTGAAAAAAAGCAGTTCACATCCTCATTGAAACAAAAAATATCGTTTGCCCTATCTATAAAAACGTTGAATTGGCCCTTTTTTTGTCACTCTCAATTTTTTAGCTATAAGTTTTCCTGAAACTGTAAAATAAAATATTACAAGACGCAACTGGAATATTCCTTTAAGTGTTAGCATAAAGGTGGAAACATATTATTAACAGCTGACCCGACGCCATGCCACCCGACGCTTTCTGACGCGTTGAAGTACTAATCTATCCCATATATTAAATATGGTCAGAAACACATAGTCAACACGACATGTGACGACTCGCAAACACACGCGGTAACACGCAGTCGGTTTGGATCAGCGTGTTGCCGGGAGGGGCACACACGCCACCCGACGCTTCGCACACAGTGTGTTCCTAGTTAACACCCGACGCCACGCGTCAGTCAGTCGAGAGCATTCCTGGCATAAAAATATGTTTTGTATGTTTTTATTTAAAATGTCGGATGAACAATTCATAGAATTAGTAAAATGGTACTCAGTATTATATGATTTGAATTCATGCCAATACCGTGATTATAATATTAGAAATAATACTAGAAACGAAGCTATGATAATTATATTAATTATGATCAGTGGTGCCAACTTAGGGTAATTTACCCTAATTTAGAGTAAAGTTTCATCAGCACGGTAATTTTTAGGGTACAAACTCGGTGAGGGTAATTTTTATGTTTATGCTATAACAGAAATTTTCAACTTATTTGAGTCAAATTTTTAATTGGAAGTCGGTTGTATTTTTTACCCGACTGCCGAAGGAGGGTAATGCGTTTATTGTAAAAAGTTTTAATTGTTCATTTTTTTGTGTGGCACATTACGGTACGGCACAGTTAGTGGTCAATTTCTATAGTAATCTTACTTCTTGGATGTATGTTTGTTACTCAATCACGCTACAACGGCTAAACGGATCTAGATGAAATTTGGCAGACAGATAGATTATAGTCAGGAATAGCACACAGGCTACTTTTTATCCCGGTATAATGTTCCCTTGGGTGATAAAACACTTTTGACGTGGGCGAAGCTTCTGGCAGAAGCTAGTGTACAATAAATAGACAAGCAATCCCGGGTGATTTGCTGTAATATTTTGAAGAATTCCATTGCATATATCCGAATTTCTTCATCAAATTTAAATGGGACGAATTCGGGTAAATAACCTTCCAAGCAAAAAAGGATTTTCAAAATCGGTAAACAATTGACGGAGAAGTCGGTGTAAAATTGCTGTTGGTGATTTGAAGACCCGGACTACAAATAAAACCCCGCCTACCTTCTAAACTAGCACAAATCCGGGGAAACCCGGATAGATGGCAACCCTATACTAAAGAAGCGTGTTGTATTGTAGCATCACGTGGGGTGTTGTATATGTGCACGGTTCGCGTCGCGTGACGTCAGGTGGCGTCGGGTCGGGTTTCAATAGTATGTTTCCACCTTTATTTTCCTGTGGGCAGTCTGCAAGGATTCTGGCGGGAACTTTGAAAAAGAGTGCATCAAAAAAAAAATTTCAAATTTCTTTTAAATTAAATTTTGCTAGATTTTTTGCTTAAAAGTGAACTAAAATAACATTACTAGGTGTGCAAACCTTGAAAATGGTAGGAAACGAGGAGGGCGGGGGTAACCCGCCCACCTCACATAAACGTCCTCGGCCAGAGGCCGGAGACATGGACATGGATGGCGGCGGCGGTGAGCATGACCACTCTCCGTATATTAAACCAGACTATAAAAGACTTTACTCAGAAAATGCCAATTATTTAGACTTCAAAGTATTTATTGAAGCTATCAACATCAAGGATAGAATAGGCAACAAGAGCCCTATCTATCTGAACCATATTTTTTCCAGCGAAATAAAAGGGGTGACGGCTATACAACGCATCAATGCAAATAAAATAGCAGTAATATTTAAACAGTGTAATACGGCCAATAACTTTATTAACAACAGCGCTTTTCTCAACAAACATGGCTTAAGAGCATTTATTCCGGCTGCACAAATAGAAAAAACAGGTATAATCAGATTTGTACCAGCAAACATTTCTAACAAAGAACTTTACACTAAACTATCATCAATTTATGAAATAATAGCTGTAAGAAGATTCACAAAGAAGGTAGGACAAGGGCGAGTACCACTACAAACAGTTAGCATTACTTTTCTTTCGAATATACTTCCAGACAATGTACAATATGATTTGTTTTCGTACCGAGTTTTTGAATATGTACCCCCATTACAGCAATGTTTCCGTTGCTTTAAATTTAACCACTCTGCTAGGATATGTAATGGCAAACAAAGATGTTCCATTTGTGGAGGTGAGCATTTATATAAAGAATGTGATAGACCAACAGAGATCTGCTGTTGCAATTGCAGCGGGCCTCATCTTGCAATATCTAGATTATGTCCAATTAAGTTAAATAAAATTTTAGAAAAGAAAAATAAGATTACTTATGCAAGTGCTACATTGACGAAACAAAACATGAATGACGATACACAATTCCCACCTCTGCCACCTCCAAAAATGAAACCAATTGACACTTTTAAAAAATCTGTAAATAAGCCTGTACATACATCTGTAAATAAGCTTGTATCTGTAAATAATCCTGTACAAATTGTAAATAAATCTAAAGATGTCCCTCCTAAGATTGACATCAAAGCCCAAATAGTTGCCAACAACGATGTACTTATGGCCCTAGTGCAGACGTTGGTGGAACTGGGTAATAAGGGAGATAATACGCCTACCACCGTAAATAATATTAAAGAAACACTTCTTAAAAATCTAAAGTAATGGATTCAAGTCACACACTGTCTAAGCTACGTATTGCTCAGTATAACATTCAAAGCGCTAATAGTAAAAAACCCTTATTGATTCAATTCTTAAAAAAACAAAATATCGACATTTGCCTACTTAACGAAACCTGGTTTAAAGACCATAGTTTTAGAATACCTGGATATAATATTTATAGTAAAAATTCCAATAATACTCATAATGGTGTAGCAATATTGATTAAACCATATTTAAAGTACAAAGTTTTGAACACTACATTTTATGAAGACATTCAAACTGTTGCTCTGTCCTTATCTACTGCGCATGGTAGCTTGACTATTCTTTGTGTATACTGTCCTCCTTGTAGTGGGCATATACGGATCAATAGACTACGTAATATAATTAATGATCTTCCAAAGCCTATATTTGTCAGTGGTGATTTTAATGCGCACCACATTGCATTTGGTTGTCTATCCACTAAGAACAGAGGTCAGGATTTATTTAATATCATTGATGACTTGGATTTATGTATTTTAAATGACGGCAGTTTTACAACTGTTAACAACCCGAGACGAAATCCGTCTGCAATTGATGTTAGCTTTATTAGTGCTAACCTCGCATCAATATGCGAGTGGTCTGTACATGATGATGCCATGGGCAGCTATCACTACCCAACAATAACAGAGATTTCACTACATATAGATAAATATCATATTAATCCCCCTATTGATAGGTTTATATATAAAAAAGCAGATTGGGAAAAGTATAAAACTATTTCCAAAACAATATTTAATGATTTAGTCCTAAAATTGTATGATCCTATTTCAACCTATAATGATTTTTGTTCTCGATTGGATACTTTAAAAGATATGACAATACCTAAACTTAATAAACCAAATAATTTTAAAAGTAGACCTCCAACTCCTTGGTGGAATGAAATTTGTGAAAAAAGTGTAATTGCCTCTTACAATGCATTGAAACTTTATAGAAGTGAACCTACTATGGAGAACTATTTAGATTATAAAAGAAAAGATGCACTTAAGAAAAGAACCATATCGGAACAAAAAAAAATAGGTTGGGGTAACTTATGTAACACTTTTAATAGAACCACTCCTATAAGTAAGATTTGGAATCTTCTTAAAATGTTCAAAGGTATAAGAGCTGGCAATAAATCATATACTGATGAGTTTATTTCTCAATTTCTACATAAATTATCCGATAATAGCAATTTAATTGATGATAATAGTTTAGGCAATATTTTCGAATTAAATAATGATAATCTAAATTCAAAATTTTTGCTAGATCCTTTTACATGGTCTGAATTTAAAATGAGCTTGTTATCTCGAAAAGACACAACACCTGGTTTAGATGATTTCCCCTATCATATAATTAAAAATTTAGATGAATCTGCACAAAAAATATTTCTTAATATTCTTAATTTACTTTGGCATGTTAAATGTATTCCACAATCATGGAAAACACAATGTGTCATTCCGATACTCAAACCAGATAAACCTTCAGAGCTTGCCAGCTCTTATAGACCAATATCACTATCTTCATGTCTAGGTAAATTATTTGAAAACATGATTAAAAATCGTTTGGATTGGTATATGGAATCTAACGGCATCATTCCACATGTACAATATGGATTTCGTCGAGGGCGAAGTTGTGCAGACAGCTTCACTTCCTTAACTTCAGACCTGAAACATGCAAAAGAGAGAAAGTTACATACTGTTTGTGTATTTTTAGATGTTCAAGGTGCTTTTGACAGTCTAGATCCGGCTATACTTGTACAAGTTATGGCTAGGTTAGGTGTGCCTGGTCAACTATGTAAGTGGATATATAATTTTTTGAATAAAAGAACACTCTATGTAAGACATAATAATACATTGCATGGTCCAAAATGTGCATCTAAGGGTACAATGCAGGGTGCTACACTGTCTCCTTTGCTATATAATATATACACAAGTGAGATTTGTAAATAGTAATGTAGATATTTTGCAGTTTGCTGATGATATTGTTTTGTACAGTAGTAATTATAATGTAGAAATTGCAATTGACAATGTTAATAGAGCCTTGTGCCAACTATTTCACTATTATAATGATGTGCTACATTTAAAAATTAATCCCTCCAAAAGCAGTGTTATGATATTTGGAAAGGAAAACACTTATTCAAGAGTTCTTTATAACGGAGAATTTATAAATCCAGTAAATTCAAAGAAATTTTTAGGCATAGTATTAGATAGGAAATTAACTTTTGAGGAACATATTAAATATTTATCAAAAAATGCCCTAAAAGGTTTAAATGTAATTAAATGTCTTGCAGGTGTCTCATGGGGAGCAGACCCGAAAATATTGTCAATTCTGTATAAAAGTATAGTAAGAAGTCATTTTGATTATAGTTCACTAGTGTATATAAATAGTACTCATGTAAATAAACTAGATCTATTACAGAACAGGGCTTTGAGAATAATTTCTGGTGCAATGTGCTCTACTCCCATAAGGGCCATGGAAGTGGAGACTAAAATTATGCCCTTAATTTTGAGACGTATTCTACTTGCAGAGAGATTCTGTCTTAAATTAATTGCTTCAAACAACCGAAAAATAATAAACAAAATTGTACCTTCTGTAAGTAGAACTTCTGGGCCTCTAACAACAGGAGAAGACATCTTGAATGCCAAATCCCCAACATTGTCCAAAATATTGCTAGAAACAGAAAATATTTTTACTGGTATTAGAAAACAGTGCCCATGGCCTTGTTACTCCTTCTCTTATCAGTGTATTTCACATCCTGTAAAAGTATTGCAAAATTCCATTAATAATAATTTAGAAATGTTACAGTTTTTGGCAGATAATAAAAATTATTATGTTATTTACACTGATGGCAGTAAAGGGAGTGATCATGTGCATGCTGCTATATATGACCCACTTGAAAAATTCTCTCGAAGCTTTGTTCTGCACAATACATGTACTATATTCACTGCAGAAGCATATGCGGTTTATCAGGCATTATTGCATATTCGCCAAATTAACAATTGTAAATACTTTTTAATAGTCTCTGATTCACTGAGTTTGATAAAAGCTTTAACTAACCTTACAGTTTCTTTCAAGTCAAATTATATTCTGTATTTTATCAAGGAAATAATTCATCAATATTACCTTAAACACATCAAAATTGCTTTCCTGTGGGTTCCTTCTCACCGGGGTATCTCTGGCAATGAAGCAGCTGATAAAACCGCATATGAAGGTAATAATGCTGTTGATGTTAGAAATGTAATGGACATTCCTATGACTGACTTCCTGCAATGTATTAATGAAAACATATGTAAGTTATGGTTAGAAATGTGGAAGAAAGACCAAGACATCAAAGGAAAGTGGTATGGAAGTATTCAAGAAAGATTACCTGTTAGACCATGGTACAATAAATTGAAGGAAGCCAGCCGAGACTTTATCACTACGATAAATAGATTGCGCTTTGGCCATAATACTGCACCGTCACACCTTGTTAGACTTGGTATTATTACAAGTAATACATGCCCACATTGTGAATCCCAAGAAGGAACCATGGAGCATCTTATTTTTGACTGTCAAAACTTCTTACTTGATAGATTAGTGTTGGCTAGTGAACTCAGTGATGTGAACATTAAATGCGATTCTTCATCCCGCCCGCCGCCACTTAAACAATTATTAAAAGATAAAAACACTTTCAAACCGCTATATAAATATATTAAAAACACGATTAAATCGATATAAAGAGTGAAGTGATACATAGTGCAGTGTTTTTGGAAAATAAAATAAGACTTGACTTAAAGGTCCATGTGACCAGGTCATAAAAATACAAAAAAAAAAAAAAAAGCAGTCTGCAAGTGTCAGTGTCAGTCGCAAAACCACACAAGCGAAGCGAGCGTTATTTCGTGAGAGTGAACAGTGTGTCGCTGCATGGTATTTCAAGAAAACTAAATACAAATACTTGTTTTTATGGTTAATTAATTTTGTTTGTTTGTAAATTAGTGTTTACTGTGACTAACGTCACTCGTAACAGCTTTTTAAACAAATATGGAATTGGTGAGTATAAATTTTATTAGAATGTTAATATTCCGTCTGTCAGGTCCACACGAGTCACGACAGGCTTTCGCCGCAAATTTTGGAAATAACTGCACAACCTGTAATAAAAACGAATGTGTTTCTATTACCAGTGCGACGCTTTCTGATTAATTCATTATATCGATCGTTGTCGAAACGTACACTAAAACATAAACCAGGAACAGGAACCAGCGTCTGCCATTTGTAGACCCGTTAACCTGCAATTGCAGACGTTTCGAGTCACAATCGAACATGGTTTTCATGTCAACCTCTCAAACTAGCCTATTTATTATTTTTGTTTGCATAAAACTCACTTTTGACAATAATCTGTTCTGCATAGCCCAACTGAGATTTCCTCAAAGTTGTAAGATATCAACTACAAGCCTATGAGCATGAGTTTTTTAATAAAAATAAATAATTTATTTCAATATAAACTAATATTATTATAAAGAGGAAAGTTTTTTTTGTTGTTTGTTTGTACCGAATTGGCACCGAAACTACTGGACCGATTTGATAAATTCTTTCACCAATCGAAAGCTACATTATTCCTGAGTGACATAGGCTATTTTTTAAGCCCGAAAATGGGTCCAGTGGGGTGGTCCACGGGAGCGAAGCCGCTAGCAATAGCTAGTTCCATATAAAAATTCAGCAGTATCATTACAACTTACAAAACTATGTTAGTATACAAAGTTAGTCACACAATAACTTAAATACTGTGTACGTCTTTGTTTTTGACCTCATGTTTTAACTCAACTTAATTTATTACTCACAAGGTATAATTATAATTAATTACTACTACATGGACTGCTTCTTGGTTCACAAAGACCATAGAAGTACAGGAGTACCTACTTACAAATTTCTACTATTAAAGAGGTTGAAGAAACAACCTACAAGTCTTACAAGCTAAGACTCCAGCAACACAAAAATAAACTTGCTGTGGCACTACTGGAATGTACCAGTCCGAACACTCCAAAAGATACAGACTTAGAAGAAAAAGAATGGCATGAATCTAATTATTATTACTGATACATAATGAGATGACAACTCAGGGTGTGAAGAATCTCTAACTGCCGAATGAAGAAACTACCAATCTGATTAAAGCCCAGAGGCTTAGTGCGGATGTAAATAATAGTACACAATAGTACAACTGTAAAAGAATTTTTCGCCTGATGTATTGTCATGCCAGTAGAACTTGATATTACTATTTTAATTCTCATAGCTTAAATTATGGAAAAATTATCTTACTATAATATTATAAATGTGAATGTTTGGATGTGTGTATGTTTGTTACTCAATCTAGCCAGAATTGCTGAACAGATCTGGATGAAATTTGGGACAGAGATAGATAATAGTCAGGAATAGTACATAGGTTAGGGATGAAAATTGTCAAATGGAATAGACTAGAGTCAAGAGCAAACCCATCACAAATAAAAAAAACCGGCTAAGTGCGAATTGGACTCGCGCATGAAGGGTTCCGTACCTTTAACCTTTTCACCGCCACGCCATATCGGTATTCCTATGCCCTGTACGCCAAGCCTTTTCTGCGACCTGTTTTTTGTCGAGTATAGCCATCGTTGGCGCACAGGGCACGCTTGCTCATGTCGGCTATAGCCGACATTGGCGTTCAAAAGGTTAATTAGACTTTTTACAATATTTCTCAATCATCATTATAGCCCTTTGCTAAGAATAGTTACAGAACTGATAACAGTATTTGTGCCACATTTTAAATTTAGTGTTGTGTTTTTTATATTTTTTTTTAATTTGGTGTTTTTATTTTTTTTTACCTTTGTATAGATTCTTTTACCGATTGTGAATGTGTGAACATTGTAGGCTTTCTAGATTTCTAGATGATTGTTAACATTTGTTAACTTTTTATTTCGTTTTACATTTTTTTTTTTGTTTGTTTTTTTTAATTTCGTACGACTTATTGTCGGGCCTACGTTGTCCCCCCATATCCAAGTACTAATGCTGTAACATGGAAATATTGTAATCACAATTTTTTTTTAAAAGAGTAACCATGGAGTTTCTTGCCGGTTCTTCTCCATAGGAAACGACTAACCCGAACCATGCACCTTTTGTCGACGTTTTATAAGTGCCCATGTAGGCCTATGTAAAATAAAAAAAATTGATTTTGATTTGATTATCGCAAAAAAGCATGTTTGTTGTATGGGAGCCCCCCTTAAATATTTACTTTATTCTGTTTTTAGTATTTTGTTGTTATAGTGGCAACAGAAATACATCATCTGTGAAAATTTCAGCTGTCTAGCTATCACTGTTCATGAGATACAGCATGGTGACAGACGGACAGACAGTCGGATCGCGGAGTCTTAGTAATAGGGTCCCGTTTTTACCCTTTGGGTACGGAACCCTAAAAATAAAAATATTGCCCAATAGACACCAGATTACATAGGATTTTTCAAATGCCATTTTCAATGTTTAAGGGTACACTAGTCAACGGCACTATTTTGTGCGTGGAGTTACAAAAGTTGTAGATCTTTTTACTATCTACAAGTTAAGTTTGCATCTAACTTTTTTCCATAGGACTTGTAGTTTTGCCGGAAATCGAAATAAACCGTTTTCACCCTTAAAAAGTCACCCCCTTCCACTTCCCGACCTCAGATCGCCCGTAAATTATTTTTCGGTTCCGTACCCAAAGGGTAAAAATGGGGCCCTATTACTAAGACGCCGCGATCCGTCTGTCTGTCTGTCTGTCCGTCTGTCACCAGGATGTATCTCATGAACCGTGATAGCTAGACAGTTGACATTTTCACAGATGATGTATTTCTGTTGCCGCTATAACAACAAATACTAAAAACAGAATAAAATAAATATTTAAGTGAGGCTCCCATACAACAAACGTGTTTTTTTTGCCGTTTTTTGCGATAATGGTACGGAACCCTTCGTGCGCGAGTCCGACTCGTACATGGCCGGTTTTTGTTATATTCTCTTCCTTTTCTAATGGTTAATCCAGAATTTCTAGTACCACAGTATTCAATACTAGAATAAAATTATAACTAAATGCATCAAGTAGACGAGGGAAAATTTAAATGAAGTATGAAACATCTTCATACATGTATAGTATGGAAGATTAGATTACAACTAAATTAAACAAAAACAGTTGCAGGGCGGCTCGCCGGGAGCACTGCAGCCACCGCTGCCGCCGGGCGTCATGGCGCCGCCCGCCGCGCCCGGCTTGGGCCACCTGGCTGCCATGTCTGGCCTGCCCGGCCTGGCTGGCCTGCCCGGCGCCCTGCCCGGCGCACTGCCCGGCGTACTGCCCGGCGGCCTGCCCGGGAGCTTGCCCGGCGGTCTGCCCGGTGAGTACTTACAGCGCACAGCGTGGCCGGCGCGGGCGGGCTGGCGGCTCGCAGCGCGGGGGCGCCGCAGTGGCCGGTGGCGTGACGTCGCCGGTGGGCGCCGCTGTCGCCGCGCGCCGCTCCGCCGCGCCGGCCCGCCCCTTCGCCGCCAAACCCGTTTCACATTCGTTGTCTCGTTTCGAAACCGTCCTCAGTGATCAGTGTTTCTGCTTTCTGTTTCAGGCTAGATATAAGTTAGGTTTTTGCTATACGCTTAGGCGTGCCGGAGACGCGTCGGCGGCGGCTGCGGCGCCGGCAGCTCCTCGCCGGTGTCACAATGTACCTACTTCATTATACGCATAGTCCCCGCGTGGCCGGCTAGCGCGCGTGCCCGCCCGGCGTGTGTGCGTGCGCGTGTGTGCGTGCGCGTGCGCGTGTGTGCGTGCTGGAGCGCTGGGCGGGCACGCGCGCCGAGTGACAGATGTGATGCGATGTGTGCGAGCGCGAGTGCCTGCGTCCACTACTGTTTGGCATCTGTGCGCTCCCGGCACTGACTAATATACAGCTTTACTTTTACAGGTGGCTACCTCTCGGCGCCGATCTACGACTTGCAGCAGGCGGGAGATGTGTTCACAGGTGAGGCTCGCTCGCGCCACGCGACAGACGCGCAGAGTGTGAGTAGTGTGACATGTGACTGTACGCGTGTTGCAGGTCCGGGCGCCAAGTGCTCCACGCTGCCGGGCATCCTGGGCGGCTCGCTGCCGCGCCTGTCGTCGGAGCAGGCGGAGGCGGTGGCGCGCGCTAAGAAGTACGCCATGGAGCAGAGCATCAAGATGGTGCTCATGAAGCAGACGCTGGCGCACCAGCAGCAGCAGATGGCGTCGCAGCGCACGCAGGTGCAGCGCCAGCAGGCGCTAGCCCTCATGTGCAGGTACCCCTCCCCACACACACATACACACACACACACACACTACTGTGATGAGAGCGATACGCTGGAGGCTCCCGCCACGCGCAGGTCGAGCCTGTGACCTATCATGCTGAAAAGATCTGAATTCGGTGATATACATGTTTCGTAAAAAACACATTCTTCGTCATTTTAATAGTGTGTATTCTTCATCAGAGTATATGTGGGCTCCATATCATTTGAGTTGAAGGAGGACACAATACGACAAGCCTTCCTGCCCTTCGGGCCCATCAAGTCCATCAACATGTCGTGGGACCCCGTGACGCAGAAGCACAAAGGCTTCGCGTTCGTGGAGTACGAGATCCCCGAGGCGGCGCAGCTGAGCCTGGAGCAGATGAACGGCGTGATGCTGGGCGGGCGCAACATTAAGGTGGTTGGGCGGCCGTCCAACATGCCGCAGGCGCAGGCCGTCATAGACGAGATCCAGGAGGAGGCCAAGCAGTACAACCGCATCTACGTGGCCTCCATCCACCCCGAGCTCACCGAGGACGACATCAAGAAGTGAGTGCTGACCGTATGCTAATACCGCACATTTGATGACTTTCTGATGGCATTCGTTTCGCCAAGAGTCAACTGATATTATTTAAGTTACAAATACTTTCTTTGTTCTAATCATGGTAGCCTTTTTACAAGCTTTTATTTACTTCCACCTGTCCCGGTGTCTCGAATTTAATCTTACTATAATTTTAAAATAAAAAACATGCTACGGATAATCTTCTTATAGAGCTTGTTATATGAGTGTATGTCTTATGAGTAAATCATAGATTTTCTGGTATTCTTCAAAACTATCTGTTATATTCTTCAGGAATTCATTGAACGCCAGTTTTCTAGGATGCCAGCAATTTTTACGTTCTGGATGTCCTCATAACTTTTTCACTGTTCTTGTTTGAGATAGAACATATTTAATTAATTTCTTTTAGTGTAAAAATAAAATGGTCCCAAAAGAACACTTGCAACATTCGATGCCATTGTTGTGGCTTTAGTTAGTAGCGTCACAGGTGGTACAAAATAGAACTAGTTATTTCAATTTGGCGAGGCGTCTCATAAGCGGCCGTCATATCAATAATTGGGTTTCAAGAACTGCAACATAATACTGAGTAGAGGCAATTTACTGTTCGCCTTCGGTATAATATATAACACAACCTCGCTCTGAGTGTCCGTCGTCTGCCGCAGCGTGTTCGAGGCGTTCGGGCCCATCACGTACTGCAAGCTGGCGTACGGCGCGTCGGCGCACAAGCACAAGGGCTACGGCTTCATCGAGTACGCCACGCTGGCGGCCGCGCTCGAGGCCATCGCGTCCATGAACCTGTTCGACCTGGGCGGCCAATACCTGCGCGTGGGCCGGGCCATCACGCCGCCCAACGCGCTGGCCGGCCCGCCGCAGCCGTCCGCCATGCCCACCGCCGCCGCCGTGGCCGCCGCCGCCGCCACGGCCAAGATACAGGCCATGGACGCCGTGGCCAGCAACGCTGTGGCGCTCGGCCTCACCAAGCTCAACGCGCTGGGCGTGTCGCCCGCCGCCGCGCTGCCCTCGCTGGCGGCGGCGCTGCCCGCGCTGCCCGCGCTGCCGCTGCCCGCCATGCCCGCGCTGCCCGCGCTGCCGGCGCTGCCGCCGCCCGGCGTGGTGATCCCGGCGGCGCCGCGCCTGGCGCCCGCCAGCCCGCCGCCGGCGCCGCCGCCCGACGCGAGCGCGGGGCAGGCGGGCCAGCAGGCGGCGCTGCAGCGCAAGCTGCTGGACACGTCGCCCGACACGCTGCAGCAGCAGGAGTCGCTGTCCATCTCGGGGCAGTCGGCGCGGCACCTGGTGATGCAGCGCCTCATGCGGCGCCGCGCGTCCCGCACCGTGCTGCTGTGCAACATGGTGGCCGCCAGCGACGTGGACGAGGCGCTGCACCACGAGATCACGGAGGAGTGCTCCAAGTGGGGCCGCGTGGAGCGCGTCGTCATCTACAACGAGCGGCAGACGGAGGACGACGACCCGGCGCACGCGGACGTCAAGATCTTCGTGCAGTTCAACGAGCCCGACGGTCAGTGCCACACTCACACACGTTCTACTACCTACGTCTACATTTTATTTTTTTGGCAAAACGAGGCACATGAGAGAAATTGTTTCTAAACTTTAAAATTTTTAGTCACCATATTTTTCTACGGATTATTGCAAACTATGTAAATGAACGAACTACTATCTCGAGAGATTAAACAATCTCGTTGATGTGTTACGACCACACAAACTGAGCAGCCCGGTCGCGTGTTGCAGAGGCGGTGGCGGCGGCAGCAGCGCTGCACGGGCGGTACTTCGGCGGCCGCACGGTCCGCGCCGCGCTGTACGACCAGGACCTCTTCGACCACGGCGACCTGTCCGGCTAACGCCGTGCTGTACGACCAGGACCTCTTCAACCACGGCGACCTGTCCGGCTAGCGCCGTGCTGTACGACCAGGGCCTCTTCGACCACGGCGACCTGTCCGGCTAACGCCGTGCTGTACGACCAGGACCTCTTCGACCACGGAGACCTGTCCGGCTAGCGCCGTGCTGTACGACCAGGGCCTCTTCGACCACGGCGACCTGTCCGGCTAGCGCCGTGCTGCCCGCTGTACTGCTAACATGTTAACTATAAGTGCCGATGTGATAATACGACAAGCTAATTAAATATCTAAAGTTAAACTGTGCTGCTTCATTATTCGAGTCTTACGTGAGAGTGACCTTTGAATCCGTCGCACGGCTCTGCAAAGATTGACTTGTTCTAGGCAAATGTAGAAGACAAAATTTTAGGATATGTAAAAAAAAGGGTAAATGTAAAAGTTGTAGATCTTTTTATTACCTACAACTTTGCCATTTAACTTTTTTCCATAGGACTTGTGGTTTTGCCGGAAATCGAGATAAACCGTTTTTACCCTTAAAAACTCACTCCCTTCCACTTCCCTACCTTAGATCGGCAATGTTAATTCGCGATCTATTGTGGATGATCCCCATTGATGGGGATTAGTGAACTTTTTGTTCACTATTCCCCGTTGACCCAAAATTTTTATTTAATGGGGATAAGTGAACTAAAAAGTTCAATAATCCCCATTAGGTAGGTATGTACGTTAAAAAAATAAAATATATGAATCATGTTACATTTATTAATTAAAAATATAACTTTCTTATACCTAATAAAGTCACAGATTGTACAATTATTAATTTAAAATAAAAAATATAACTTATACCTAGTAAAATCACAGATTGTACAATTATTAATTTAAAATAAAAAATATAACTTTCTTATACCTAATAAAGTCACAGATTGTTACAATCATTAATTTAAAATTGTAGCATGAAAATATTTCTTTCTTATACCTTGTAAAATCAAAGATTACACTCACTTAAGTTTTTCTAAACAGTGCCCAATCGTAATTTCATTATTAATGAGTTCCATTTGGACCTCCTGTATATAATTATCGCGATTGATGCTTTTTTTTGTTTTTTCCGCTATACCTTTATTTTCAGAAACCCCCAATGCAAGAACTTCGTAATACGATGCATCTTCAGCCAACGCTGTGAGGAGCTTCATAATGTTGGGTTTCTTTATTTTCACACGCTTTTTTATTTTATTATTCCATGCTTCGACTAAATTCGTAGTGCGATGAGTCTGTCCAAATACACACCACGTTTTAATAAAATCATCTTGTAGCCATTGTCTGAGCATGTAATTTCTAAACTCCTTGCTATTATCATCATCAGGGCTTTGAGAGGCAACATAAAACCAACCCGCAATGATTTTATCTGATGGTAACAAAGCCAAAGCAGTGCTAAGTGCAACTTGTCTTCTGGTTAATTTATCTTTTGTTAGTTTGAGTTGTTTTCCTTTCTTCCATATTGCCTGGGTGAAATGGAAATAACAGCCGCTAATAGATATATTTACAAAAACATTTCGCATTGCGTTCATCGGAGCCACTTCATAGTCACATTTAAATATTTCTGGATTCCAATCAGGTAATGCAGATTATTGTACAATCTGTGATTTTACTAGGTATAAGTTATATTTTTTATTTTAAATTAATAATTGTACAATCTGTGACTTTATTAGGTATAAGAAAGTTATATTTTTAATTAATAAATGTAACATGATTCATATATTTTATTTTTTTAACGTACATACCTACCTAATGGGGATTATTGAACTTTTTAGTTCACTTATCCCCATTAAATAAAAATTTTGGGTCAACGGGGAATAGTGAACAAAAAGTTCACTAATCCCCATCAATGGGGATCATCCAACGGGGAAAAGTGGAATAAGCCTGTACGTATACCTTGCTGCAAATAGTTGAATAAGGTAAGTTATATAATATTTTGTTTTTTGAGTATGACTTTTGATGCATAACTAACATTTACTTTTTATGTTTTTACTATTCAATGCATATTTCTGTAACATTTTTTTTAAATGTTTGTTTTAGTTATAATGGGAAAGCGTAAGGAAACAATATGAAGGATAAGAAGAAAGTTGGCGCTCATTTCCGAAAAAGAATCTGTTCTCATAAAAAGTACATATCTCTATTTTGTGACAATATTTCCTTTTTAACCGACTTTCCAAAAAGAAGGATTTTTTTTGTGTATGTTCACCGATTACATCAATTGTGGACAGATTTAAAAAAATATTTTTTTGTTTGAAAGATTTCCATTTAAATTTGGTGAAGATCTGATGAAGAATTTTGAGATATGCTACAGAAATCCTCAAAAAATACGGCAGATCTCTCGGGATTGCTGGAATCGCATGTCTGTTTATTGTTTACACCATATTTTCATAACACAACATCACGCCGGTAAGCTCTAAAGGGGTACGCAGATGAATACAGTAAACCCTGGTACACTCTAATTTCATTCAGGCTATAGAACTTGCCTGTACGTTTCGTACACTTGCAGAGTTGTTGTTGTTGAGGTTGAAGCACGAAGAGAAAAGATCACTCAGTTTTCGTTAGATTTATTACGTATTTTTGTGTTTACACGTAATACTGTTGACGATTCCTTTCTCTAATGTTAGTCACCGCGTAGCAGTTATCGTACTCATCAATTTAAAGTGTTTCATGTGTATTTATAATATTATTGGAATGACGCACGTATGGTGCACGGCACCGCGTCAGCAAAATATGTACAGTTTTAGACTGTACATCTTGGCAACCCAACAAGAAGAAACCAACGAGAAGAGAAAGGAAAAGTCATCACAAAGTTAGTTAAGTAATTAATCAATCAAATAGAAAGGCGATGTTCCTGTTCCCAGGTTGAGGCTCCCGCCGCAAGTCCTTTGTTGTTTGTGCTGCGACGGTTTCATGCTGCTGGCACTCTGTTTTGCGGAAAACTTGAAGTTCAATATCTTCAGGTTGACTCGAAGTTTTGTTCTTAGCGTTGTGTGTGCAATAGTGTGGACAACGATTTCTCCCAACCACGACAAGTACGACTATGATGGCGATCGCCAGCAAAGAGTAACTTATGGCATATTGATGAATGTCGTGACTTGTTAGTGTTGGTAGTGAAGCTTCATTTTGCCGTTGAGTTGCAATTTTCTGAGCAATTGTTACAATTTCCTGATCCGTAGCCTTTGACTGAAGGATATTTGGAGCATAACGATATGTTAAGTTCACTATCTTGTTAATAGATGTATCAAATGTTGGAGCTGTAAACTCATAATCCATCTTCATATGACTGCTGTATCGGCGTTGAGCGTAGATGGTTAAGTCGTTGGATTGCAGTACGCATCCCTGAGATAATGTCACTATGCTCGATAATGCAATGGTTTGTGATGTGACGTCGTTGCTACATATGATTCGTAATGCACACGTTTCGCAGCAAATCGCCAGCCAGCTGTTTTGAGTTTGTAACTCTATCCAAGTGTCTTTGCATGACGCGCGTTCGACGTCACAAGGTTCATTGTTTTGATGCGATAGCAGTTTTGCCTCACAAGGAGCGTTTTTGCTGTGTAGGTCAAATGATGGCAGGTTTTTCTTGCATAAGAAATTCTGCGATTTTTGTTGCATGCAGTGTTTCAAGTCATCTTTGGACATAGACACGTAAATGTTCTTCTTGAAGTTGACAGCGATGTACTCGTTTGATAACTGCACATATGTAGTTTCCTTAGCATTGTTAACCGGTAAAGGTATCGCTTGGTATATTACGAAATCTTCGTTAGCTACAAGTGGAATATGTGCTTCGAAAAGGAAGTAATTTTCAGTAACTCGTGCTTTCACATTGATCAGCTTGTAGATATCTTTAATGTTTTCTTTGTAGTTCTCAACTGGTAGCGATAAAGATTTCGGAAGGCTTCCGGATATTTCCGTTAATTTTTGAATCAGACGAACCGGACTTATCAGATGGACATCTACATGACCTTGGTAGACGTTAGTTAGAGTATTAAACAGCATCTCCTGGAACGTCCTCAAGCTGTTGATCAATAGGTACGTCGTTAACGAAGCAGAGTTGAGGTAGGTAGTAGCCGAAAGTATTTCCATTTCCGTTTCGATGGATGCTATATTTTTATTGGTCTGATTGATAAAGTTATCAATGGAGTTGAATTGACGCTGAATATTGTCTTCAGTTTGTTTCAATACTTGATTCTCAAGCTCCACAATCGTTGTTTGATTTTTTAATAACTCAAGTAAGTAGTTCTCATTGGTTTGCAGAGATTGAATATCGTTTTTGTAACGGACGCATGGCTTTGTACGTTGCGTGGTGATTTTTTAGCATAAGGGCTTCCCACGTAGACCTATAACGGTGTTTATGGCGAACATGTGTTTGGGTCTTTTTAACGAATCTTTGAATGAAGCAATAACCCTGACCGTTGTCGGCATTTTGTAAAAATAAAGAAACAATCCATGTTTAATGGCTCCGTAACGGTGAACGCCTTGTTTGTCAAAGGTTTACCGCTTTGAAAAATAAATAACTATAAATGCTTATTGTCTGCAGACCCGTACGCCGCCTTAATAAAACCTTGAATGGACTATTGTTGTTATCCCAAAACACATTACCGGGGTCTGCGTGAGAAAATATGATATCCCGTTAGTTAGTGTAAATTTCTCTTTTCGTGGTACTAAAAATAACACGTGAATGTTAAAATATAATTGATGTAGGTTCCATGTGAGTTTAAAAGTATGAGTACAAAACATATGAGAACTACTGTAATACATATAAGAACTAGAGAAAACGTAGATAATTAGGTAAGATTATGCATGTTTTGATAGCTCATAAGTAGGGAGGAATCTAGGTTAGATAAGATTTTTGTGTTGACCTTTTTACAGCTTTATATGTTTCCTAGGTAGAATTAAGTATGTAGATTAAGGAAATGTATAATTTGTGTAGATTTAAGTAAGATAATATTGATAATTACGGCATTTCTATGACGCCATACCCGAGCGCCATTGAGAGAGAGGGGCGCCATTGTTCGCGCCTAGCGGTCTGAGTATAAAGGTCGGACCGTTTGGAGGCAGAGACACAGTCGGACACAGTCAGTCTTCAGCTCTACAATTGTAATAACATACAGTTGTAATAACAATAAGGAATAAAATTGAAGATACGAATCACGACAGTATTTTCATTCTTCCAACGAACAACCAAATACAGTCCACTTCAGTCTGGTCCTACGAGCCCGGATAAAGAACCAAGAACCAGCGGCAACCAGGCCCACTACAGTCTGGTCCAATAAGCAGCGGATACAAGAACGAAGAAGACGCTGCAACCAGAACCACTGAGCTGCAGACGAAGTACGAAGATCTGCGGCAAGAGCGAAGAAAGGAACCCGGCTGTCACCGAGCCGCAGACGAAGTAAGAAGATCTGCGGTAAGAACAAAGCTGTACGGAACAGGACCGGTTTCGAACCTAACCGGTCTTGAACCTGACCGGCTTCAACACAACTGAACCCGACCGGCTTACCGAACCGAGCCGACCGGTTTCACCTGAAGTACCGAACCGAAGAGGTACTAACCCGCCTTGCCAAACTGAACGTGCGGCTATACTCAAGATGGTGTTCACAAGGAGCCAGGGAGACGCAACCGAGATAGAAGAACAGCTACGCATCCAAGAACAGGAAGCGCAACGCGTCCAAGAAGAGGAGGCGCGCCGCCAGGAAGCGGAGCTGATCGAACGGGAGCGAAGAAGAAGACTCTCACCAGACCCACCAGCATCACCATTTCCGAGAATGGCACACAACAGCGCAGCGGGGCCTTCCAGTGCACAGACGACAAACACCGCGATCCGACAGCGAATGACGTCACCGACCAGGACAATGAGGTCGCAACGGTCGACGACAAGCGTCACAACAAGGCTACGGATAGCGGAACTGGAGGCTGCAGAGAAGCTAGCAGCCATCCGGACCCAGCAACTGGCACTGGAAGAAGAGCTAGTCAAGAAGAGACTAGCAGTGGAGGTGTCAGCGATCAATGATGAAGAAAGCGTACAAGAGGAACAAGAGCCCTCTCGTCCACGCGAAGAGCCTCATCAAATGGTGGATGAATGGCTGAGGACGAACCCCCTCAACTCACGGGGGGAGGAGGGACCAAGAGAATCCAAACAGATACGCTTCGTGTCTAGAACGAGATCGCCGACCCCCATAAGAGCAAAGGACAGCTTTGAGCACTTGGCAGCAACACTAGAAAAAATGGCCCGACCTAGGCCTAGGCACACGGAGCTACCTACATTCTCCGGAGCGGCCAACGAGTGGCTGCCATTCAAGGCGGCTGTACGAGATTCGACAGATATGTACCAGGTTACAGCAGCCGAGAACGTACAAAGGCTGAGAAGCTGCCTCAAAGGAGAAGCAAGAGACGCCGTGGCCGCCCTTCTACATACGGCCACTGATCCAGGCGTCATTATGAAGACTCTTGAGCAGTGCTTCGGTCGACCGGAAGTCATCATCGACCGGGCACTGGATGACCTCAAGAAGCTTCCAAAACCTGGTACATCGGCCACAGAACTCAACAGTTTCGCTGTCAAGCTACAGAACATAATTTGCGTACTGCAAACAATCGATCGAAGAGGTTACTTGTTCAACCCTTTTATGACCCGGGAAGTACTGGACAAGCTCAGCCCGCATCTCCGATCCCGCTGGTGTGACTACGCCTACGATCAAGAAGGGACAACGGATCCGGAAATCGTCGTGCTGTCACGGTTTCTAATGCGAGAGGCGGACCGAGCGTTACGATATACGTACGCTCCGTCTACAAGCGCCGCCGCACCGAGAAAGGAAACTCGACCCATCGTGACACTCAAGAAGAAGGCGAGCGTGTTCACTACGACCGAGGGAAGGGAAGAAGAAAAGGACAAGTGCCCTAAGTGCGAGCAAGCCCACCTGTTGACGCGGTGTCCGCAGTACAAGGCGCTAACAGTAGAGCAGCGATGGAGCTTTCTTAAATCTAATAAGATTTGCTTCAAATGCGCCCAGAAGCAACACAGGCGCATAAGTTGCAAGGCGCAGCTGTGCGGCGTGGATCAATGTCGCCGCCCGCATCACGCGACGCTCCATCAAGCGGTACGCGAAGCGCAGACGGAAGACATGGGGAAGGCTGAACCACGGAAGGAGGAAGCGGTCCTGTCTGTGGCTACCCAACCCGCTACCGGGCCACGGGCAGTCTTGCTCAAGATGTGCCCTGTCATCGTGTCCGGACCACGGGGGGAGGTCAAGACCTACGCACTCCTAGACGAAGGGGCCACGATCACCCTAGTGGACGAAGCACTGGCGGCGAGCGTCGGGGCAGAAGGGCCATCACGGCCGCTCCACCTGAGCGGGGTCAACATGTCGCAGCGAGATATGGACAGCCGAGTAGTGAATATCAACGTGAAGGGACTGAAGAGTGACGAAAGCTACAGGGTCAGAGCGAGGACCATGAAGGATCTCCGGCTTCACCAACAGTCCATTCCCGACACGCTGCTGGATTACGAGCACCTGAGGGACCTGACCCCAGAAGAGGTGTGCTACGAACTGGCGCGCCCCGGGCTTCTAGTGGGTACAGACCACTGGGAGTGCATCGTGTCCCGCGAGCTCCGAATCGGCGGCCCTAACCAACCGGCAGCATCAAGAACGCAACTCGGATGGGTGGTGCACGGAACCGCACCACGCAAGACCATCATCAAAGAAGGGAACGTGCTGCATGTATACGAGCCCAACCGAACTACGGGTGCATGCAGCCAGGAACTCCACGACTTAGTCGAAGCCCACTTCAGGATCGACGCGCTCGGCATACAAGGAAGGCCGAGAGTCAAGGCGAGCGACCAACGGGCCATCGACATAGTCGGAAGGACAATCAGGAAGATTGACACCGGGTACGAGGTTGGGCTGCCATGGCGACGAGACGAGGTCACTATGCCGCCTAGCTACAATCAAGCGTTCCGCCGGCTGAAGAAGATCGAGCAGAAGATGGACGCCAACCCACAGTTCGCGGCTGAGTACTCCAAGCAGGTTAACAACCTATTGGACAAAGGGTACGCGACGCCATGCGACGGGTCGGAGCGAGCGAGTGCCATCTGTTGGTATCTGCCACATTTCGCCGTGCAGAACCCGAACAAGCCCGGCAAACATAGGCTAGTGTTCGACGCAGCAGCGAAGAGCAACGGCGTCTGCCTAAACGACGAACTGTTGGAGGGACCCGACCTACTGCTGTCGCTGCCAGGAATCCTATTTAGGTTCCGAGAGAAGGTGGTAGCGATTACAGCAGACGTGCAGGAGATGTTCCTGAGAATCAGGATAAGGCCGGAGGACCAACCAGCGCAACAGTTCCTGTGGAGAGGTGACGACCGACAAGAGCCACCGAGGAAATACAAGATGACCAGTATGCTATTCGGCGCCGCGAGCTCCCCGTACATGGCCCATTACGTTCGCAACCACAACGCAGACGTACATGGGCAGGAGTACCCGCGGGCGCTGGAGGCCATCAAAGGAAGTCACTATATGGACGATTTGGTGGCCAGCTATGAAGACGCTGAAGAAGCACGGAAAGCAGTAGAGGAAACGAGAGCAGTGCACGCGCACGCAGGGTTCACGCTGCGAGGTTGGAGCTCCAGCAACAAGACGGTGCTACGCGACGTGCCCACCGAGCTGCACGCCACCTCTCCTACACAATTGGGGGGTGAGCAGCCTGAGAGCAAGATTCTGGGGCTGCATTGGGACGCGGAGCGCGATGAGCTGGGGTTCAACACATCTATGAACCGAGTCCCGGCTGAAGTACGAGCGAGAACGCGCGCCCCGACTAAGCGTGAAGCCCTCAGCGCCGTGATGTCCATATACGACCCGCTTGGGTTGCTGAGCCACTACACAATACGATCGAAGATCATACTGCAGAGCTTGTGGCGCCTTCAGACGACATGGGACGAGCAAATCCCCGAGGAAGAGAACGAGCTCTTCGCCTCCTGGCTCGCTCGCCTGACTGAACTCGCTCAGCTGCGACTACCGCGCTGTTACGTGACGCAAAAGTATGAACGCGTCGACTTACACATACTGTGCGACGCCAGCGAGCAAGCCTACGCAGCTGTGGCCTATTGGCGAATAAGAAACGTCGATGGGAGCCTGAACGTCGTGTTGGTGGCCGCCAAAGCTAAGGTGGCGCCTCGTCGGGCGCAAACTATACCGCGCCTGGAGCTACAAGCCGCAGTGATTGGAGCAAGACTCGCTGAGACGATAAGAAGGGAGCACCGAGTCATCATCGGCCAGACGACCTACTGGACCGATTCATCTACCGTGGTGCACTGGATCCATCACGACGTGCGACGCTACACGCCATTCGTTGCGCATCGGCTGGGAGAGATCGCAGAGTTGACCCAGAAAGAAGAGTGGCGTTGGCTGCCTACTGCAAGCAACGTAGCGGACGACGCCACTCGGCTCATCGACACGCCCATCTGCGCCACGGATAGATGGTTTCAAGGACCGGACTTCTTGCTCCTGCCAGAAGAGCAGTGGCCCACGACGTCGACGGATGACAAGGAGGACGAGGAGGTCCTTCACACGAGAGAAGAAACGGAGCGAGATAGCTGGCTACCGAACCCGGCCCGCTTCTCAAAGTATGAGGTATTGGTGAGAGCCGTCGCTCGAGCGATCGCTTTCACTGATATCTGCAGACGAAGAGCAACAAGGATGGAGTATCATCATATCCAGCGCGCCGAGGCTGAACTAATCAAACAAGCACAAGAGGACAGCTTCGGGGAAGATATGAAGAAGATCCAGTCTGCTCGCCCGCTCACGAGGGCGAGTCGATTGTACAGGCTGGATCCAGTGCTGGAAAACGGCGTCCTAAGAGTGAGGGGCCGGATCGAGGCCTCTCCCGCCCCGACCGAGATGAAGCGGCCTATTATACTCGACGGCCGACATCAGCTGACTAAGCTCCTCGTGCTGCGGGAGCACTGCGCTGCAGGCCACGCCAATAGGGAGCGTGTGACGAACGACCTGCGACAGCGGTACTGGGTCATTCACTTGCGACCCACGGTACGCGCTGTCGAGAGGAGCTGCGCCTTCTGCAAAACGAGGCGGGCGAGGCCGCAAACCCCAGCTACAGGAGACCTGCCACACGCCCGCCTTGACCCTTTTCACCGCCCGTTCACCAACTGTGGGGTGGACTATTTTGGGCCAATAATGGTCAAGGTAGGACGCCGCCGAGAAAAGAGGTGGGGCGCACTCTTTACGTGCCTCACCTCCCGCGCCGTGCACATCGAGCTTGTCGCTTCACTCTCCACCGACTCAGCAATCATGGCGCTGAGACGAATGGCCGCGCGCAGAGGCTGGCCGAGAGTGATGTACTCCGACAACGCGACTAACTTTCGCGGGGCCGACCAGGAGCTACGCCACGCCTACGCCGAGTGGATGCTTGCCCTGCGAGATGAGGGGCTACTGCATCGCTTGGAGTGGCGCTTCATCCCTCCCGGCGCGCCCAACCAAGGTGGCGCGTGGGAACGTATGGTGCGCTCCGTGAAGACGGCGCTCAGCGTGACCCTGCGAGAGAAGGCGCCGGCGGAAGAAGTACTGAGGACTCTGCTCACTGAGGCTGAGTTCTCGATCAATGCGCGACCGCTGACACACGTCAGTGTGGATCCCAGCGACCCCGAGGCCCTAACCCCCAACCACTTCTTGTTGGGGTCGTCTAAGGGGCTGCCGACGACAGGACCCTGCGAAGAGGACGACCGGAGGACATGGCGAGCTAGTCAGGCGCTCGCTGACCACTTCTGGCGACGATGGCTACGCGAGTACCTGCCCACGTTGGTACCTCGCGGCGAGCCACGGAACGACGTGCGACCCATTCAAGCCGGTGACGTGGTCCTCGTGGTCGACAACACGCTGCCACGGAACACATGGCCGATGGGAATCGTCGAGCGCACGCATCGCGGACCGGATGGCGGCATCAGAGTCGTCGAGGTGCGCACCAGGACTGGCACCTTCCGACGCCCCGTGAGCAAGCTCGTCGTCGTGTCAACAAAGGAGGCTACGCGAGCTGCGCCGGGGGGAGAACTGTAACGGACGCATGGCTTTGTACGTTGCGTGGTGATTTTTTAGCATAAGGGCTTCCCACGTAGACCTATAACGGTGTTTATGGCGAACATGTGTTTGGGTCTTTTTAACGAATCTTTGAATGAAGCAATAACCCTGACCGTTGTCGGCATTTTGTAAAAATAAAGAAACAATCCATGTTTAATGGCTCCGTAACGGTGAACGCCTTGTTTGTCAAAGGTTTACCGCTTTGAAAAATAAATAACTATAAATGCTTATTGTCTGCAGACCCGTACGCCGCCTTAATAAAACCTTGAATGGACTATTGTTGTTATCCCAAAACACATTACCGGGGTCTGCGTGAGAAAATATGATATCCCGTTAGTTAGTGTAAATTTCTCTTTTCGTGGTACTAAAAATAACACGTGAATGTTAAAATATAATTGATGTAGGTTCCATGTGAGTTTAAAAGTATGAGTACAAAACATATGAGAACTACTGTAATACATATAAGAACTAGAGAAAACGTAGATAATTAGGTAAGATTATGCATGTTTTGATAGCTCATAAGTAGGGAGGAATCTAGGTTAGATAAGATTTTTGTGTTGACCTTTTTACAGCTTTATATGTTTCCTAGGTAGAATTAAGTATGTAGATTAAGGAAATGTATAATTTGTGTAGATTTAAGTAAGATAATATTGATAATTACGGCATTTCTATGACGCCATACCCGAGCGCCATTGAGAGAGAGGGGCGCCATTGTTCGCGCCTAGCGGTCTGAGTATAAAGGTCGGACCGTTTGGAGGCAGAGACACAGTCGGACACAGTCAGTCTTCAGCTCTACAATTGTAATAACATACAGTTGTAATAACAATAAGGAATAAAATTGAAGATACGAATCACGACAGTATTTTCATTCTTCCAACGAACAACCAAATACAGTCCACTTCAGTTTTGATATTTCTTAGCGAATTGTTGGTCCAATATCCCAAACAGACTGTTAGCTATGTAGCCGACTCCGTCGACTAGACCCCGTTTCTTCCTGTTGCTCAGGTGTTTGTGGGGATTTATAAGTATAGAGTTGTAGTAGTTTAGAAGTTCTAGTTCATGATTTAATTGTTCCATGGTTGATCTGCAGTGTTGTAGATTCGTTTTTTGGCATAAGTTGTGAATATTCTCGAAGTAAGTTTGAGTACGACGAGTCCCATCCCAATAGTTTGTTAGGTTGTAGTACATCATTAGTATCCATTCATCGTGCACTACTTGCATTTTGCCGACGGTGTCATAGTATATGGGCCGCTCGCGTTCCAGACTTGTAATCTGAGTGGTCGCCGCCGGCGCTCCGCGCGTGCCATCGGTGGCGGTATAAGATCCCGTTACAAATGTAAACAATGATAACATTGTTATTAGTAACGTTGAGATAAGATTCTTTGACTTCTTCCGCCGTTCGTTTTTCGATTTCTGTGGAGGCTTATTTTTCATTTCGTTTTCTTTGGTTTCCTCAGTTTCAGAGTTCAATGGTAATGGCGACAGTTTTGTTATTGGGCGCTTTATGATTCCTGCTTGAGTTTTAACAGTAGTTACTCGAACATATCCATCAGATCCTGGATGTGTTTCCAGAATCCGACCTAGGGCCCATTTTCCCGGCGGTAGATTGTTTTCTTTCACCAGTACTACATCGCCTTCTTTAACGTTTCTAGAAGGCTTGTTCCACTTACTACGTGTTTGTAGAGTGGTAAGGTAATCGTTTGACCAGCTTTTCCAATATTGTTGAAACATATGCTCGGTAAGCTGCCATCTACGGCGTAAATCAATGTTTTTTACGTCACTGTAATCCGAGAGTGGCATGGACAATATTGGGCTTCCTGTAAGGAAATGTCCAGGAGTTAGGCAGTTGTAGAACTCTTCTGGATCTTCAGTTAGCGGGCACAGAGGTCTTGAATTCATGCAGGCTTCTATTTTTGCTAAAATCGTTATGAACTCCTCGTACGTTAGTTTTTGGTCCCCCAGTACTCGTCGCAGATGGTGCTTCATAGACTTGACGGCAGCTTCCCACAGACCGCCAGCAGTTGGCCAGGCGGGGGCGTTGAAATGCCACTCCACCTCCAATTTGGCCAGTTCGTTGAAAACATCTGGTTTCAGTAGTTGTTTGAACTCTTCGAATTCCTGACGAAGCACCTTTGCAGCGCCGATAAAGTTTGTACCACAGTCAGAGTACATGTGTTTCGGGGTGCCGCGTCTCGCACATAGTCTTTGGAAGGCCGCCATAAACGTTTCTGTGCTAAGGTCTGACACGAGTTCAATATGAACAGCTTTCGTCGCCATACATATAAATATGGCTATGTATCCCTTTGAAGTTTTTACGCCTCTACCCTTGTTGTGTTTAACATCCACATGACCGGTAAAGTCTACTCCTGTGTGCGTGAAAGGGCGGCACGGAGTGATCCTTTGCGGTGGTAGGTCACCCATCAGTTGATAGCTATCTGTCTTGTTGAAGCGATGGCAGCGTACACATCTTCGAAGTTGGTTCTTGACAGCCCGGTTGCCGCCAACGATCCAGTAACGCTGTCTAATATAAGTCAGCGTTAGCCGAGCTCCTCCATGTAATGTGGCTGAATGTGCTTGTTCTATAAGAAGTTGTGTAAATCTTCCTTTATGTGGTACGATTATTGGATTCTTCATATCCCCAGTTAATCTTGAGTGTTTAAGACGACCTCCGACACAGATGATGCCCGCTTTGTTTACAGAAGGATTCAGTTTGCAAATTGCGCTTTTCTTTGATACTGTTTCGTTGTTAACGATTTGTTTGTATTCAGAATTGAACTGCAATCGCTGCGCTTGGATTATGATACTAATGCGCGCTGCGCTTAGTTCACTTGTTGTTAGGTACGTAGTTTCCGATTTCGTCCTATTGCGCACATTTGTAATGAAGCGTAATATCCATGCGATGACCCTGTTTGCTTGTGTCAATGAGCTGCATTTGCTCAATAAATTGATAATTATATTATGATCGATATTTTCTTGCGTGATTTTAGCGTGGTTTAAGCCGCCAAAATTCGTTTGGAAAGTGCAAGGCATATCTGCCGGCGGATCTTGTTTTGTTAAGAACTCTGGGCCTTGCCACCACAGGTTGAAGTTTACTAGTTTGCTTGGCAAAAGACCTCTTGAGGCGCAGTCTGCTGGATTTTGCTCTGATTTGACATAATGCCACTGAGCTGCAGGAATGACGTTTTTGATCTTTGTAACTCTGTTGGCTACGTAAGTTTCCCATCTTGATGTTTCGCCTTGAATCCACGCGAGGACCACTTGAGAATCCGACCAAGCCCGTATTGATATGTTATATCCACAGAATGTTTCCTTGGTTTTCTCCATCAAGTCAGCTAGTAGCTGAGCACCACACAGTTCCAGTCTTGGTAGTGTTGTTTTCTGAGTCAGTGGAGCCACCCTTGTTCGAGCAGCAAGTAGAGTTACGATGGGTTGGCCATGTTCGTTGAACACCTTGCTGTAAATAACGCAAGCGTACGCCTTTACACTTGCGTCGCAGAAGCCTAGCAATTCGACACATTGTTGTGTGTCTCCAATCCATCTATTTATCGTTATTTTATTAATGAACGGCAGTTCTGTTTTTAGGTTCAGCCACTCAGATTCAATGTTGCTGGGCACTATGTCATCCCAGCTAAGTTTACTCATCCAGACTTTCTGGAATAGTAGTTTGGCCTTGACCGTTACTGGGGAGAGCCAACCCAATGGGTCGTAAAATCTTGATATGGCTGAGAGTAAAGATCTCTTTGTTAGTTGTTTGGAGTTTTCCACAGGCCAGTTAAAGTGGAAGTTGTCGCTGTTTGGATTCCAACCGAGGCCTAACGTTTTGCTTGATTCTTCCCCTTTAAAATCAAACATGGTTTGAGTTGAAATTTGATCCTTGCGTAAGTCTTCCAGTATAGCGCGGTCATTGGCTGTCCACTTCCGTAAATTCATGCCTCCTCCTTTTAACAGTTGGATCAAGGAGTTTTGCAGTTTTTTCGCTTCTGTGAGGTTGTTGTGGCCGCTAATGACGTCATCTACGTAGCATTCTTCTATGAGTGTCTTGGCAGCTGCCGGATGTTTGTGACCGTCGTCAATGGCTAGTTGCTTCAATGTTCGCATAGCTAGCCATGGTGCGCATTTGGTCCCGTAGGTTACTGTGCAGAGCTGGTAATCGCGAAGATGTTGATCTCGTGAGTCCCGCCATACAATTCTCTGTAGATGTTGTTGTTCTTTTGAAATCCAAATGCAGCGGTACATCTTTTCAATGTCAGCCGTAAATGCGTATTTATACGTTCGCCATTTCAGTATAAGGGCCTGAATGTCTTTTTGTAAGTTGGCGCCTTTTTTCATGACGTTGTTCAGGCTGACGCCAGTCGTAGTTTTTTGAGAGGCGTTAAATACGACCCTCAACTTTGTTGTTGTCGAGTTTTCTCTCAAGACCCCGTGGTGCGGTAAGAAGTAGACGTCAGTAGGTATCTGAGGTGCTAATTTCATGTGACCCAGATCCGCGTACTCTTCCATGAATTTTTTGTACATGGAGGAAAGCCTTTCGTTCTTCTCTAGCCGTTTTTCCAACTGTAGAAACTGCGAAACCGCAATTGTTCTAGACTTGCCTAGTTTCTCTTCGTAGTCTGGAACTAGAGGCATTTTGACGATGTACTTTCCGTCAAATGATCTTCTTACAGTTTCGTTATAAAATTGTTCACACTGGTCATCTTTGGGGATATCTTTAGTTTTTTGAATTTCTTCATTCTCCCAAAATTTTGTTAAATCCTCTAAGTTGACTACAGTAACGTGGCAGTTAAACGTTTGTTTCATCTTTCCGCATAAAATCCACCCAATTTGCGTTTGTTGTGCAACTGGGGAGCTGTTATTGCCCTTCAATACACCTCCTAGGATAATTTCGGAGTATACGTCGGCTCCTAGTAATAGGTCGATTTGCCGAGATACGTTGAAGTCAGGATCTGCAAGTTTCAAGTTTTTCAAGTGACTCCATGCACCTTTCTCGAACGTTTTCATAGGCAGGTTGTTTGTTAGCTTCGTCATAATAAGTGCTTGAGTTTCAAAGTTATAATCGGAGTGAATCGATTGACAGGTAAGTTTCAGTTTTCCCCTGCATTCTCTGGAAACAGAGCCGATTCCCGATACTGATGCGTTGATCCCGCGCCGAGGAAGACGTAATATTTGTGCAGCGTTTTCTGTTATCAAGTTCACCTGTGAGCCTTGATCGAGCAACGCACGTAGTGTTACATAAATCCCATCTGCAGATTTTATTCTCAGCTGGACCGTAGTCAGTAGAACTTCCATGTTGTCTTTAGACAAATGGTTAGATGTTGGTTGTTGAGATGAAGGGCGTTGTTCAACATTGTTTTTTCTAGTCGCTGACGTTATGGTTTGGTTGTCCGGATTGTGCAATAGTGTGTTGTGTTTCAAGTTACATTCTTTGCACATTTTCGTGGATTTGCACTCGTCATTTCCGTGGCTGAATAAACAGTTTTTGCACAGCTGCAGTTTCGACACGGTGTCATTTCGCTTGCCAAAGTCCATTTGTAGGAATTTGTCACATTGGCGCAGAACGTGACTTCCGTTGCAGAATGGGCATTTACCGTAAATAGCATGATAGTTGTTTGTTTTATTTTGATTGAAGTTATAGTTATGTTTCTTCATCTGGGTTTGCTTGTTGAATGTTTTCCAGTTGGATGATTTTTCTGTGGCTGTAGGATTCGCCCTTTTAGCTGATTTCATCGTTTCGTATGCCATGAACTGTGTTTCGAGGAAATACAGGAAGTCGTGGAGGTTCTGTAGTTCTCTGTGATCTTGAAGTTCTTTCATGTAGTCACTCAAAGTACTGGAGTCCAGTTTTTGTGACATGATGTGCACAATGATCGGGTCCCAAGTTGAAGTATCAATACCGATGTTAGAGATGCCGTTCAGGCATTCGGTAATGACGTCATGCATCTTCTTCAAATTGTATGAGTCTGCATGTTGTATGATCGGCAGATTTAGCATGTTGTTCATAAATGAAGTAAACTGGAGGCGACGATTGTCGTAGCGCTGAATTAATATATCCCAGCATGAGTTATAGTTTTCAGTGCTAATGGTCAGATGCTGCACTAAGCGTTCAGCTTCTCCTCGCAGCTTGGTCTTTAAGTGTTGCATTTTCTGCGCGTTGTTGATCATAGGGTTTTTGTGAATAGCTTCCAGAAATAGGTCTTTGAAGGAGATCCACTGACTGTAGTTGCCGGAGAACTCAGGGATTTCGATCTTAGGTGTCGATTTCTGGTAGTGGACGGTGGACCAGATTTTGGCATGGATGTTCCTCTTTAGCTCATCATATTGTTGTTCAATGTCCGTGAACATTTTGTAGTAATGTTCGTTGGATCCTTTCAGTTGAAAGTCTATTTCCCAATGAAGTTTATCGATGGGTTCCCATTTCGATTTCAAGGTTGCGAAGTGGTCTTCCAGTTCCCATCTTTCCGATATAGTGATTAAGTCAATCTTGGAGATGACACGGTGAATCGCGTTGAAATTGCATTCTTGCTTGTTAAGCAAGAGTTGTATGTTGCTGTCGTCATCTTCTGAAGTCCCACCTAGGTCGAACTTCACGTTTTGTTTGCTCAAAGTCGTCAGTTTGCTAGTTATGTCTGTTTTAGTTGATAAGAACATTTCTTTAGTTTTTCCGTAGATGTCGTCCTTGAAATATGCTATGTTCTTATCTTCTAGTTCGAGCAACAGTTGGGCATGCCTGCCTTCGAAGTCTTGCCATTGGTTTTCTAGCGACGACAAGCGTTTCTTCAGGTATTCCACAGATTTTCGTGATGATGAATCCTTGCGATAGTTGACACATAATGCTTTGATGTTATCGAAGCACGTTGACTGCAATTCTAGCATATCCATGTTGATGCTTGCTGACACGTCGTTGACTGTGGCAGGAGAGCGTTGCGTTGTATTGCGAAGGCTACTGCGTTGCTTGTAGTCTTCTCCGTTTCAAATCTTGAAATCGTTGACTTACTTGATTTGAAATGGTCAGTGGAACTCAGCACCCTTGCACCTCTGTCACGATATTATGCGACTTCTCAATCTAGCTGGGGCGACCCGCTTCTGGGAGACCAGCTAAACCGATTCGCTACCGTAAAGAGACACAGTGGCACCAAACATCCGGCTCGAAGGACCAAAAAATGTACGTTTCGTACACTTGCAGAGTTGTTGTTGTTGAGGTTGAAGCACGAAGAGAAAAGATCACTCAGTTTTCGTTAGATTTATTACGTATTTTTGTGTTTACACGTAATACTGTTGACGATTCCTTTCTCTAATGTTAGTCACCGCGTAGCAGTTATCGTACTCATCAATTTAAAGTGTTTCATGTGTATTTATAATATTATTGGAATGACGCACGTATGGTGCACGGCACCGCGTCAGCAAAATATGTACAGTTTTAGACTGTACATTGCCCATTATGTACACAACTAAAAAGTGTAAAATAAAAACTTTTTGCCAAAAAAACAACCAACTTCCAAATCAAAACATTACAATATTATGTAAAATAAATTTAATTTCGCCAGTCAGTGCCAAAAATCGAAGAATCAAAAACAGGAACACCCACTTCCGAAAATGAATTTATTTTCTCTTTGTAATATTTTTATTTGAAAGTCGGTTGTATTTTTAAAAAAAAAAAAAATTATCTAACATAATGGCGCATGTAATCGTTTTTTTTTCAATTGGTTCTCAAACATTCGATATGGGTATCGTGTAATGGGTTTTTGGGGATGCCGATTGCAAATCTGACATTATTATTAAAATTCAAGATAGCGGTTGCAACTTTTTCTCAAACATTCGATATGGGTATCGTGTAATGGGTTTTTGGGGATGCCGATTACAAATCTGACATTATTTTTAAAATCCAAGATGGCGGATGCATCTTTTCTCAAACATTCGATATGGGTATCGTGTAATGGGTATTTGGGGGTGCCGATTGCTATTCTGACATTCATTTTAGAATACACGATGGAAGACTTTTTTTTTTCGCCCTTTTCAGTGATGTCCAAGATAAACTTGGAAAGTAAAAATTAATTTGAAAAAGACGCATTGCCTGGATTTGAACCCAGGACCTCAAGCACGAGAAGTGAGGCCAAGGGATCACCACGAAATCTTAAATTCATTATACTTATTTTGTTGCTAGTGTTTGCTGGCAAGTCATTTACATGGGAAAATATTTATGTATTATGTATACTATATTTCTTTTAGTCTGTTCACAACATTTCATCTGATAACTACGTCAATTTAATAATTTTATTAAATCATCATCAGCCTATTAATGTTCCCACTCCTGGGACACAGGCCTCCTCTCTGTGAGAGGGAATGGGCCGTAATCCACCACGCGGGCCCTACAACCTGTAAGTCGCGGCCGATACCACTGGGCCACCGCTGCTCTCAATTTTCTTAAATAACTTACAATAACTATATTTTATTACGTTTTTAGGAAATGCTGACCAATAAAGATCCTTGCCCATACGTTGGTGAAGAACCTTGCCCATACGTTGATGAAAAACCTTTAATTTAATTTACATTTTTAAATGTGCCTTAGTACTAGTTTCTGCCCGTAGCTTAGGGACTACTTACAATTATCTTATTTTATTTCAGGATTCTTCAAAATATACGGATTCATATTCAAACATTTTGGTAGAAGAAGAAACTAAAGACAAAGCCGAGATCATAATAAATGGCAATAGAATAATGGATTTCGCATACCTCTATAAACAAATGCAATATATCGCATGAACACGTAACGGTACGTTCACACGGCGTCGAGTGTTTCTGTACCGAATCGGTTTTTGGCAGGATTCGGTTTAGTGGCATAAGTATTTCAATGAAGGAGTTCACACATGCATTCGGTTTCAAGACATGACAAAAAAACCGAGTCTTGCTGAAGTTGACATCCGATTTTGCGACTATAAACCGATCCGGCGATACTGCAAAATGCAGATCCGATACAGTGGTATAGGGCATTCAATACATGCGTTCATACGATACACGCAGGGGTAGATTCGGTTTTTTGTCGGATCTTGAAACCGAATGCGTCGCACAAGCTGGGAAGGAGGGGTGGGTGGGAGGGACACACTGCACGTGCGCTTGCCAGTCGCCAGTTCTTTTCGCCCGCTTTGACTGACCGCTCGCTATGACGACGAAAAATATAAACGTTGAAAATTTAATTTCTCTTGTCGAAAATCGGCCAGTTTTATGGGACAAAACTCTGGAAATATACAAGGATAAAAACTTGAGAACTGCTGGCTGGCGAGAAATATGTATGTCGCATCAAGGCTGGCCGATAGATGCAAACCATCGGGAAGTCAGGAAATATTCCCTTAGGTTAAGACATCGTGTGTGGGCAGGTCGGTGGGTGAATCGTGAAAATGAAATCACACAGATTATTCGATACACTGATTATATTCAAATAGACACAAGTTACACTCCTGCTTACTAATATTACGGATCGACAATGATTCTACGACGTCTTAGCTCTACGGCTGTCAGTACTACACTGCCATATTCCGCACCTCGCAAGTGCTTATAAAAGCGCGCCAATGCGTAGTTGCTATTGACTGCCGCTAAGGGCTTGCTTGTGATTTGTTTTGACGTCCGTACTATTGACTAAACCCGACACGGCCATCCTGCGAGTCGAGTCAGGTTTTAACAGTGTATCGAATCATGTGGAAATCCTCAATGGATGTCCTCAGCCCTTGGGGAAAGCTGAGGGGTCTGTCAGACTCCTACTAACTAAAACCACATGGTGTTCTCTAGGCCGTAATTTCTCTTGAGAGGCGAACGTGGAACACACACGTCGCCATCTCGGGCCTCTCTCAGGTGACAGATCCCCAAATCTATCACCCGCAGGCTTCATCTTGTCCTCGCTCCATGCCATCTCATGGTCACCTCGTGTTGCACCACACGTCTTAGTCCACTCCATCCTGGCAATCTCCCATCATACAAGGGATGTTTTTCTGAAAAATACAAAATTTTCAAACAGTATTTGCTCGTCCAATCCTGACTCATACACTAGAGTGAGGAAACATTTTGAAACAATCAAACATGATCATTCAAATCTCTGTTCACTATTGAAAGGAACGAGTAATTCTATTTCCAATTTACAGAAAATAGCAAACTCATCGATTTGGTACCTAAAAGCACCCAATCTTCGTGATTACAAAGTTCAAGTACCACTGATAGTCATTACTCTCACATTAAATCAAACAAAAGAAACAATAAACCAGGTTTCTTATTCACGATCTTTAGCCATCACATAGCTCTACTAGCTATCTCATAGCTCTCTTAGCTATCTCAATTGCTCTACTCGCCCATCTCCATGATGACGAGTCAACTCGACTCTCTGAACTCAGAACCCGTTCACACAGAGATTTAGTCTGTCATATGTTACGTCAATTCATTATCTAATTCATCTACAATCTCAATTGGTACTTGAGCTTTGTGTGTCTTACCAACACGATCTACGCATAGTAATCAAAATTAGAAAACCAAAATTATTTTAATTTTCGTAATGAGGGCTTGACGATTCGAACGTCATTAACATGGTGACCTCACCTTTTACTTTATTTTAACCTCATAACTCAATAGGAACTTTCTGTAAGGTTCCAAACACAAACATGAATTTTCACACTAGCCATAGTGTCACACAGACTTATAGGTGCCATACAGGCCTACAGTTGCCATAAAGACCTCTTGCCATACAGGCCTATAGTTGCCACACAGGCCAACATTTGCCACACAGGCCAACCGTTGCCATACAGGCCAACAGTTGCCACTCAACGCTCGGCTACTCCTGACCGAACTAGATTATTGGGTTCGTGAAAATAGGGAAATTTGAGAACTCTACTCTTTAACTAAATCATTACCCTGGGCTATGTACCACTAGTCGCTCCAAACAAAATTTAAAACTTATTCTGCAGCAAAAACTGCCAAGCTTATAGAAACCCTCGAGTAAAACCTCCAACGCCATGGCTCTCTAGCCGACCAGCAATTATATTGCTCTCACAACGGTCTCTCGGTCTCTCTCTAGACCCCGACCTCCGCCAGAATCCACTGGTACGGTCAAACGTAATGCGTTCGATAGACTGAATTACTCGATACCTTAAGCTTGCTCATTATCATCAAAATCCTTTTGACATCAACATCGACTGGTACATAACCCGCTGGCATCTGCCCTAACCTACAGTGTACTGGTAAGTTCTAAGCATACCTATTGAAAAGCCTTCGGTGTATAACGATCACCGTCCTGTCATAATCACCTATCGTGGACTTAATACAGGTCCTATTTAGTTTTCGTATTAAGAGTTTTCCACACAACACTATTCATTAGAAAAAGGTCCGACGATCAACAAGTTCAACAACTAAACAAAGTAATTTTAACAATGCTGTTACTCTTTACCATAATTCTTGCAATGCATACTCAACTCAAACCTCTTCGTAAACCCATCGCCACATGTTACTCATGAGGTGCGGTCCGGAGCTTCGAGTATGAGTAGACATGTCAATCATATTTGGTCTCACTACCAATGTCATCAACTATGACATTCAATTCCCGAGGAACTTGGTGATCCAGGATCCTTCTCACAAGATTCACGCTTTCTACTCAAAGATCTCGGAATATACCGACCGTTCATATCAGGGGAACAATTAAGCCCGATATTATTTGCGTCTTAATAGCTCGTGTGAAGGAGCGAAACACAGCGAAAAACGAATTAATTCGGATCAATATTCTTAAAATCTCATCATTAACAGTAACGCTTTACTATCGTTCTCTAACTCAGTCTTTATGTAAGGAAAACGATCGCGAGATCCACTGCTATCATAATATTACTTTCAAAGTAAGCAAGTGAATTCAGATCAAAAGACGGTGGTTGTAAATCGTTACGCAACATAATATCTGTTCCGAATACACGCAAATTACCAGTACCGTTACTAAATCGATACAATTGCCTTTGCCCAACGACTTTACTAACTCGCTTTGCCGCTGAAAATGACTAGTTGTTAAGTCACTTTGGATAGATCATCTTCTTCATCATCTGCCTAGCCTTTTCCCAACTATATTGGGGTCGGCTTCCAGTCTTACCGGATTCAGCTAAGTGCCAGTGTTTTACATGGAGTGACTGCCTATCTGACCTCCACAATCCAGTAACTGGGTAACACGGTACCCCTTGGCAAGACTGCTGTCAGACCTCAAGCTTCTGACCACCCGTAACGACTGTCAAAGATCTTCAAATGACAGCCGGGACCAACGGCTTAACGTGCTTTCCGAGGCACGGAGGAAACTCGGTATGTTGAAATGGTCACCCATCCACGGACCGACTTCGTCAAGCGTTGCTTAACCTTGATGATCGACCCGTGCGGCTGTTATTATTTAGCCACGAGCTCATTTTCTTATGGGATATTAAATCCTAAAGTTTGTACTGAATCAAATGTTGAAACTATTCCGCCAATAGGAAACTCATTAACTACTTGCTTTTTAGTAAGTGTGTCTTAATTAGCTAGTGATAGTGCTAGATATAACCACGACCAACTCTGTGGTCAAACATGAACACTTAAATTTTGAAATAGCATCTCTTCACTAGAGAACATTCGACCTCACTATCGAAATAAAATAGAAGCGACTCACCGAGTATTCCATTCCAAACTTGCGCGCGCTCGTAAAGTTCGGCTACTACCTGCGAACTGCTAGCCTGCCGTCGGTCTCAACCTCTCAGATGTTGACACGTCAACCTTCGCATTCAGCATCTGAACCACTAGCCTGCAGCAGAGGCTCCACTTCGACGCAATATGGTATCTGAAACCTGAAAAACATTACGAGAGTATATGTTCACAGTTATCTTAACTATACACAGCTTTGATGGAAATTAACCAGTGCAGCGGTGTAGTAAACTAAACCGGCACAGAAAAATGGGTTATTACGGACACCAAATGTGAGTGCAGAGTCCCTGTCCAAAACATGAAACAGTACAGTGTCCCAAGTGTCCAGGTAGGTATATGGGCTTTAGAAAATCCAATGCCATAGCGTCAGTGGCATTTTAAGTCGCAATTAACGAGGCCTGGTAGGGTTTGTCACCTTTTAGATAGTTTGGCTCTCCAACCACAAAAGAATACTATGCTTCTTCTCAAACTTAATTAACTCTCACTACATAAAACTATCACACTACAAAACTAATCAAAATATTTCATTTGGAGTTAGGTAGGTACGTCACTGTCACCATATCGTTCTAACTTCCAAAAAATGATAGTCAGCCAAGGCCAGCCAAGGGTTATTGCCAGTGATAGTAGAATAATAACTCTTCAGCAACACTAAAACCTGATCAGCGATAACTAGCATGAAATTATGACCTGACACGGGCCGCCCCGACGATCTACTGACCGCCATACCGTACACAAAACCAGAATTTTGAATAATGAACACACTTTTCCATAGTCACGTAACAAAATGAAAACGACTCACCAGATTGGCATAAAGATCAGTGTGTATTGACCATTTCACACGTCCATACGCTCCTCCTTGACCTGTCCAGCTCCGTGGTTGTTGCTAGCCTCCTTGCTGCTCCGTTCCGGAATGATTTTTGATTACTCAAAACTGAGGGTAGTCGCAACTGACACCGAATTATTATTTGCAAGAATGTAACCGCCACTTTCACTAGCATTGTTTTTACGTGTGATCTCATTAGCACGGTCGAATCCCACTTCTGATGTCGCATCAAGGCTGGCCGATAGATGCAAACCATCGGGAAGTCAGGAAATATTCCCTTAGGTTAAGACATCGTGTGTGGGCAGGTCGGTGGGTGAATCGTGAAAATGAAATCACACAGATTATTCGATACACTGATTATATTCAAATAGACACAAGTTACACTCCTGCTTACTAATATTACGGATCGACAATGATTCTACGACGTCTTAGCTCTACGGCTGTCAGTACTACACTGCCATATTCCGCACCTCGCAAGTGCTTATAAAAGCGCGCCAATGCGTAGTTGCTATTGACTGCCGCTAAGGGCTTGCTTGTGATTTGTTTTGACGTCCGTACTATTGACTAAACCCGACATGTATAATTTTGAATGAAGATTTTGAAGAAATGGAGGAGAAAAACAGGCAGGATTATGGTAAGTTAAGTTTGTAATTTTTTAAAGTAAACAGGTTAAGTATTTGTACATTAGCAGTGTGTTACAAAATTAACGTTAGATTGATTCGTCTTGCCAAGGCACAGCTCCTGCTGTAGAAATAAAATAATTTGTGAATTCAGATCGTATAACATTAGCACATCGTCCACCTCGTGTACTATTTTGTTCATTGGGTGCATCTGTGAACACGTTAACCACTGATGATACATTGCTTGTTGTTTCTATGTTCGACTGTACACCTTCCATATCTATTATAAAATTATGAAGTACAGTGCAAGCCTTTACAATCGATATTGCTGTGCTGGTATCAACATCCAGTGGACGATGAAATATTCGCCACTTGTTAGCTAATATCCCAAAGGCGCACTCAACATAGCGTCGAGCTCTGGTTAATCTGTAGTTATATATTCTTTTGTTTCTATCCAAATGGTTTCCGCCGTAAGGTCTCATCAAATGTTGATGCAAGCCAAAACCTTCATCGCCTATTACTACAAACGGAATCGATAAATCGGAATCGTTTGTCAGTGGACATGCTGCCGGTAATTGCAAATCACCATCTATTAGTTTTTTCCAAAAAGTACACTCCTTGAATATTGTCGAATCGCATTCTTTTCCATACGAGCCCACACAGATGTATGTAAATTTATAATATGAATCAACCACTGCTAATAATACGATGGAAAAGAAATCTTTGTAATTCATAAACATGGAACCACTGTTGTTTGGCTTTTTTATCCTATTATGTTTACCGTCCACTGCACCAATGCAATGGGGAAAGTTTGCTCTAGTATTAAATCCATTGGCGATATATTCCCAGTCAGATATTGTGTTGGGTAATGTCATAAACTCCCCATGCAAATTGTTCCAAATAGCATTCGTTACTTCCTTAATAATGTTACTGATCGTAGACACTCCGACTCGGTAGGCGTAATGTAAGTCCTTGTATGAACACCCAGAAGCCATATATCTGCAAGTAAATTTAATTATATTTTTCAGCTAAATCGATCGTAAAGAAGTGGACTAATATTAGAGACAGCTGGATGAGGAGTATTAATGAGAAAAAGAAATCAAAAAAATCAGGATCGTCTGCGACATGTCCGAGAGCCTACGTTTATCATCGTCAAATGTTGTTCTTAAAAAAAATTGTGACGCCAGCTGACACACATGATAGTGCAACTATTGCTACACCAAACCCAGCAGACGATAGTACAGCCGCTACAGTTACATCAGATGTTACCCATGACAGTGCGATGGCTCAGGACAATTTATTTGGTGAAGATGTCGCAAAATCAAGATGCTACAGATGAAAGTCAACAAGAAACTAATAATGAAAATTTAGTAGGTGGTTCGAAAAGAAAAAAAAGCAGACCATCGAGGCAGAATTTAAACGTGTTTGATAAGAAAATGAGTGAGTTTATAGATTATCAAATGGAATGCAAGAAGAAAGAAGAAATGAAAGAAGACCGTAATTTGTTTTTCTTTAAAAGTCTACTTCCATCATTGGCAACGCTAAACGATAATCAAACATTAGAATTTCAATCAGGCGTCTTAAATTTATTGCAAAATATAAAGAACCGAAATGAATGGTCTCCTGCACACTCATCAACATACAACTATCAACCAAATGAGGCACAATCACAAGGCTATTTTACATCGCAGTACCAAGCATCACCAGAGTCTCAAAGTATTCAATCGAATGCTTCTGATTTACCAGACTTTCATAATATGTAGTTGGGAAACTTCCAACTGTGTACCTACCAAGCGATTTTCTATAATTTCTTAATCATATTTTTAATAAATAATTTAATTATAATAAAATACAGTATTTCAATCTTACCTTATACATATCGCTAATTTTTCTTCTGGTCTAATGCTTTTCCTCATATTTGTATCACGCTTTTTCAAATCTTTTTCCACTTTTTTCAAAAGATTATCAAATGTAGGTATAGTCATTCTAAAGTAGTTAAAAAAATTTGTGGATCATTTCTTAACTGCTGCATTAGAGTTGTAAAGGCACCAACTGTTGATCTTCTTTGTACTATTGTTGGTTTAACCACAATCTTTTTCTACGACGCTGACGGCGATAATACCAGTATAGTATAGCAAGACTGTTCACGTCCATCGCTTCCAAATCAACCTGAGGAACTGTGCGCGCTCTTGCTAATAAAAGCCGGATGGGGAGTTCACACGAGATCCCGATACGAGGCCGTCGGATACGGCCAAGCAAGATGTGCTGTGTGAATACAACATTCGGTTTTTCCAGATCCGATGAAAATAAGATTCGGCAAATCGTGTCTCCGTGTGAACGTACCGGTTCTTCCATAATGCACCAGTAATTAAAAATAACAATCATGTTTAAAATGAGATTGATATTACCATTCTTGTCTCTTTTCCATTTCCATTAGTTTTTGGGAAATACCTTTGACTTCCCTGGAGATAGTTGTTCATTTACAGAATTAGAAGCAATTTTTAAAATGTGACGTTTCTGTTACACTTTGTATAATAAATATACCACGTTTCCCTGGGTTTTGTGTAAGATTTTGTAAAATGGATAAACACGCAAGGTATTACATTAGGTAAATAAAGATTTTTTATTACAGACTGGTTTTACTATACAATACACCTACCCATCTAACTTACTTATCAACTCACCTAGCCTACCTACTTACCCAGTAAAATTCCCGGGCGTACAATCCACAAGGCCAAAATTTCCTCGCAATCGGATGAATAGTAACGGAACGGATTATGTATTACTATAGTACAAACAAACATTATTTTCTATATAATATGGATTATTAGATTTAATTATGGACTTTATGTACCTACATAAACATCTAAATAATCAATATTCGCCTTTTCAAGTCACTCAACACAACACATCAAATTTTAAAAATCCTAAGTTACTAACTTTTGTCGTGCAACTGCAAGCGGGACTCGAGCGAACTTGTGATTGTGTGTGTGACGACGCACACGACTAGCGCGCTGTAGCAAATACCTAATTGCCGCGCGCCTCGTTCGCTCTGCGCAGTCTTAATTAGTGTCTAAGTGGATTAGTGCTGTGGATTGCTATCGTTAAAGATGGCAGTGCCGAAAGAGCCGTAGTCACCAGAGGCCCTCTTAGCGTGGGAAGCAGACGACCCAGATGACAGTCTAAGTTTGGAGCAAATAAAGAACCTTATACCAGAGAGGATCTTTTGGGTTCGCACCTGGACCCTCTTGTGCTGAATAAAATCCGCTTTGCTCTCCCGAGACGGTCGAACTTACTAGAGCCTTCAGTCCAGAATGTACCTCTCTCTCTGAGAAAACCTACAAGGGCATGAAGATTAAGATGCTTGGGTGGCCGTTCTGTGTAGGCCTTATAACTGGCCCACCGTCCATCGGATCTAGAATTAGAGGTTCTGCTGTTCAAAATGTAATGATCTTGCGAAAAAAAAATCACAACTCGTTTTCACTGTTGAAAATGATTTTTTTGTATTATTTTCTTCACAAGTGTGTTGAAAAACGTCGTATGATACACGTGTGTATTGATGATTACCGTCCTCGGCTCTCTTAAGACCCTCACCTAAAGGCTCGGGTCTCAATGGCGCCTCAGCGGTAATCACCAACATTACGCACTTGTACCATAATGTACTATTTATCAACCATACATTATCTGATTAGTCCTTAATGAATAATTTTGACTATCAGTCATCATATTAGCATATTTCAGTATCTAAATAAATCTCAAAACTAATCACTCTTCAATACATTTACTCCTGAATTTATGTATTAATCCATGACCTTGATTAACAGAATGCTTATAATATTTAAGAGTGTCGGTTACCTGACACTCTTAACTTAATCTATATCTTTTATATCGACAGTGTATGTTTTGGTCCATGACCTTGACCAGTAGATATACTGATGTACCTACCAATGGCTAAAATGAGAGGCATCCGTTACCTGATACCCCAGACCAACTCATTAGTACGTGACTCTAACCAACGAGTCAGTATTTACTGGTCCATGACATTGACCAGCAAATATTTCAGCCATTAGCACATATATTATACGGGAATAATTTTGATGATACATGACATTAATCATCAAAAATTTAAATCACATTATCTTTACTTTTTACTATGACATCGATTTCTTATAATTCTATATGTGTACATAATAGAGATACACAATGTTAATTGACGGCGAACAATTTGATTATGGTGTCCCTAATTACAAGCTTATTTAATTGTATTTACAATATTTATATATACACATATTTATCTTCATTAATGCGTGTGAATTTACAACTCTTCACATTCAGATTCGCAATCATTACGCTTGGGTTCACAATCGGTTGATACAGGTTTGTTAAAGCAGATCCATGGGAATATTTTGTCTTTTTTTTTTTTTTTTTTTTTTTCTACTACAGCCTCGTACCTCTTACTAGTCTTTGTGAGGGGGGTGTCCTCGACCACGAACCTATCGTTGGGGAGCACCTTTTTAATTCTATAAGGGCCTTTACATTTAGGTTCGAGCTTCTTAGACTGCCCCTCTATTCCTGTCACGGCTCTTACTACTCTAACCAAATCACCTTCTTTGAAACGTATTCCCATTTTCCTGTACCTATCATACCGTTCCTTGTCCTGTTGAGTCCTAATAAGCTCACCGGCCGTAGCCCTAACATCGTCAAGACTCTCCCCAACCTCAGACGTAACTTCGTTTATTACGTCATTCAACAAACCTTCAGATGGGTTAGTTAGATTTCGCCCGAAAAGAAGCTCCGCTGGAGTCTTTTTGGTGGTGGCGTGTAGGTACTGTAGTATTGATACCTAACTGTTTGTCTGGTAAATGTTCATCCCATAAACCATTTGGTTTGTCGTGATTCATTGCCCCGAGCGCAGCCAAAATGGTGCGGTTGTACCGTTCCACTTGGCCATTCGCTCGGGGAGTGGCGACAGCATTGAGCACGTGCTTTATACCACGTGATTGAATAAATGTTTTAAACTGCCTACTTGTGAAGCTTGTCCCTTGGTCCGTAATCAAACGTGTTGGCACACCGAAGTAACTAAAATGCTCTCTGAATACTCTAATGCTTGCGGCCGATTTATTTATTTATTTTATTATTAATGTACACACAGAAAATACATACAGAAAACACATCATGACAATGGAGTACAAAGGTACTGCTTATTTCTTGAGAAATTTCTACCAGCAGACCCGCGAAAAGGAGAAATGAAGAAGAAATGTAGACAAATAGTGTGTGAGAACAGGAAGAGAAGAAAAGTGAACGACTAACCTAAGATATAAAAACATATAAGTGATACTACATACTTAAATAAATACATAACTCTAAAATATATAGTAAATAAATATATACTAAATATATATAAATATGCTTATGTATAAAGATCAGATTTGAGAGGAAAGATAATGCTCTTTTAATCGTTTTTTAAAAAGCGATATAGTGTCGAGATCTCTGATGCTAGGCGGAAGTGAGTTCCACAATCTTACCGCATGGACAGAGAAGGAATAGGAATAATAGCTGGTTTTATGAGGATGGGATTTAAGGAGGGATCTAAGATGTGACCTGCATAATGTATCTCTAGGGCGGGCGTAAGAAAATCGCTCACGCAGGTAGGAAGGATAAGACGGGTTGTGTAAGATGTTGAAGAGGAGACATAAAATTTAGTGTTTCGCACAGCGGTGATATCAACAAATTTAGTAAACGCATCTATGACAACAAGGATGAATGTATTGCCACGCTTGGTGCGGATAAAAGGACCGAGATGATCCGCATGTATGGTATGGAATGGTATGATAGCTTTAGGGATGGGGTGTAGTTCACCGGGCCTGGCACCACTTGGCAGCTTATGATATGCGCAATGAAGGCAAGCAGAGACGTATTTTTTTACAAACCGTCTCATCTTCGGAAACCAGTAAGTAGCTTTTAAGCGCGCCAATGGTTTTGTAAAACCCGAAGGGTCCCACATCATCATGATTAGCTTTCAGTAGTTGCCATCTGGTGCCACTTGGGACAACCCAACGGATAGTATTTTCGTCAAATATACGATATACCCGCCCATTTACAAGCTTGTAATTTTTTAATATGTCAACGGCATCTTTACATTTAGAATCCCCTAAAATCGCCGCGATCAGAGACATTGTAATACTATAGTATTTACGACGAATAAGAAACTGTCAATTTTTTCTTTCTTGCTTATAGAGAAACTCTATGAAAAAGAAAGAGACAAACGCTACCATCCTAAACGTCAAAGAGACCACTTTTTAGTCACTGTTGTAACCCATCGGTTAGCAGCTCTAATCAAAGTTTTTCGCTGTTTTCAAGCCTTTGTATCGTTTATATCAGGAAGAATTTTGTTGTTTAATTATCTGCATGAACCATGTCGTGTGTGGCTATCGGTTGCAAGAGTAGAATGAGTGTATTAACAGAACATAATCAAAGGATATCTTTCCACAGGTGAGTTATCGACTAGCATACTGAAATTATTGTGCAGGGAATACATTTCATAGGCTGTCTGGAATAAAGGTATCTAAGTTCTAAATACGTCAAGGACGTATAGTATCATTTAAACCATTCTATTTAGTGAAATAATTAACTTTTATACGTTCGCTGATAGAGCTATGACAGTTTACGTACTTACGATCTGATGTTAGAGATGTGACAAAAGTCACGAGAAAGATTTATCGATACTGTATTTTTATTTTACTTACTTTAATTTATTTCATAAAGTTTATTTGCTATTGTGATTATTAATCTAATATCGATTGTGCACAGGTTTCCTAAGAGTACTTATTTAAGAAATAAGTGGATCAAGAATATAAAACGAGCTAACTGGACACCTTCACTATATTCTCGCTTGTGTTCACTGCATTTTAATGAATCATGCTATCGCTATCCCTTGACCCATTTATGGACTATGGTTGATGAATCATGTTAATTTTTACATATTACTGTTTTAAATTAAATTATTATATTTAAACAACATTGTTATTTTTTTTTCCTTTTATATACATACTCGTCTGTAAACTTTCTTTTCAGTCTTCATCAGTATATCGATCAGCACATGTCTGTACAATCGTACGAGTGTACCAAAATCTGTCACTTTGATCTCATGATGTACCTCGTTTTTGCGCAAGGTATGAATAAACATTATTATACAACTCGTATAATGCGCAGAAAAAATACGAAAGAATGGAATTGTACTCTTACAATGGCTGATAAGTTCACTCTTTGTACGAGTACACATTCACTCTTTAAATAATTATAAAGATTCCCTACAAAAAAACGTAAAATTAGCCGCAGTCAGGGACGATTCTTACAGACATTTGACGAAATTTGTAGATCGCTCCAAAACTAAACTCAATAATATCGATATGACAGTGGCACAGATCTAGTACTGATATATGTCTATAGATAAGTATCTATAGCATACTCGGCCACACTGGCACAAAAGATGGCATAGACAAAAGTATATCTATCTCTTTTTGCTTATGACGTTATCTGTGAGTGCGAAAGTGAATACCGATATTAAAATTGCGTCTTAAACACGTTCCGTCTAGGTATTACAATGTCTCTGGCCGCGATATTTTTAATGTCTTCGTCAGTCTGTTGCAATGTTGCAAGCCAATCGTCAGTACCTACTGAAAGGACATCTAACACGTGATCAACGTCTGGAGTACCATCTATAGCACTCCTGCTGAGGGCATCTACGTGTGCCATTTTGTCACCAGTGCGGTATTCTATTATACAGTCGTATTCTAAGAACTGCAGCCACCAGCGAGCGATTCGTGGGACCAAGTCGCGTTTACTCAAAGTGGTATGCAAAGCGTTGCAGTCTGTGACTATGGTGAATCTAATACCAAGTAAGTAATGCCTGAACCTATTCAATGAAGCAATAATAGCGAGGGTCTCTAACTCGAAGGAGTGCAATTTTTGCTCATCCGGACTGGTTTGCCTGCTATAATAAGCAATCGGTTTGAACACCCCAGACTTGTCCTGTTGCATTAAAATGCCGGCTACCCCGTATTTGCTCGCGTCGTTGTGGAGTTGGGTTAGTGCATTAGGATCATAAAGTCCTAGGACCGGTCTTTGTACTAAAATCTGTTTTAATTTTTCAAATGATTCCCGTTCTTCACTACCCCAACTCCAAGAAGAGTCCTTCTTCAGCAGACTAGTCAGAGGACGTGCTATTAAGGCGAAACCCGCGACAAACCTTCTGAAGAAGCTAGCAAGGCCTAAAAATCTCCTAATTTCATGAACATTTGTTGGCGTAGGGAATTTGGATATGGCGTCTGTTTTGAGCGACCCTGGTCTAACACCCTCTGAACTGACTTCGTACCCCAGGTAGTCTATTATGTCATAAAAGAAATTACATTTACTCATTTTGAGGGTTAGACCGCTTTTTGCCAGTAACCGCAACATCTCCTCCAAACGTACCATCCCCTCATCGAATGACTTGGCAAGAATCAGAATATCATCCATGTAAACCAATGCATACGATGAAGCAGGCGAATTGTGGATGATCTTATTCATTGTACGCTGAAAGACTGATGGTGCGTTCACTAACCCAAAGGGCACCCTGAGGGGTTACGAAGGCAGTGTTCTCTCGAGAGCCTTTCGCTATTGGTATCTGATAGTACCCGGACGCTAAATCGAGGGTAACAAATAGTGAACTACCTGATAATAATTCTAACTGATCCTCGATACGAGGGAGGGGCGATTACGACTCAGAGCGCGGTAGTCCACACATAACCTCTTCTCCCCTGACTTTTTGTTAACTAGTACTATAGGGCTCGCGTAAGGACTGTTAGAGTCCCTTATAATGCCGCTTTCTAACATGTCCTTGATCATATCTTGAACTAGTTGGCGTTCGGTAAAGGACAACCGGTATGGGCGGTAAACGACAGCATCGAGGTCATCCAGTTGAATCACCATTTCAGTTTCAGTCGTAAACCCAAGATCTGTTAAACCACTCTAAAAACAATATTTATATTTATTCAACAAAATATTTAATGACTCTTTTTGATCCTTTGTTAAATTTTCTCCGCAGCTGATTGGTGATTCATCTATGGGTGACAAATGTAATTTTTGGACTTGTAGGCTCTCAGCTAAAGTGTGGCTCCTAGTTATAAGACTACCCTTCTCTATAAGTAGATGGTTGTCACTAATAATTTGAACGAGAATCCTACCCGCACCTTGTGTTCAGTTATACTCGCCGGGCAACAAGTGTAATGTTCATGACCTGCAATATTGCGCACAGTTCCATTCGAGTAAATTTTTCCCGAGTAAGAATTACGCAAGCCAACTGGAATCGCCCTTAATTCGCCGCGTTCTATGCCAGTCTCCTCCACACATAAAAGCGGACAAATCAAAACGGTCTCCTCACTAACACGCTGAAAAATTACATCAGATTCTGTCTTTACTATTTTGACTGAAGGCCTTTCGGTGAAAGTGTGGCCTAGTAACACAGAGCAATTTATTGCTCTATAATACTTGGCTAATATTATCTGTCGGCCCCGAAGGTATCAACGGGACGTAGAGGGCGGGGTCGCGCGGTGGGGGCCACCATTCGGATGCCGGAAAGCGACGTGCGGGGTCGCTTCGTGCCTCGGCCCGACACGCCTGCCCCTACAGAGTGCGTGCACAGCGACCCCGGGCACATGAGTGCGGACCAAAGTGGTGGCTCCACTACGTCCCTGCTAGGGGCAAACAAGGCGGAGGCGAATGCCGCAAAGCGCGCGCAACAACGGGCTGTCGCGGTTGACGAGGTCAGTGAGTTGGCCCGACAGGCCCGAGAGCGGCGCTTGGCTCGGACGGCGGATGCATCAGCCGTGGCGCTCATCTGCCAAGTGAGAGATGGCCTGGATGTCGTCCTGAAGGTTGCCACTAAATCGGGCAACCTGAAGGGCACGTTCACGCGTGCCTTGAAGGACGCGGTGGACAGCATCCAGGAGGCGGTTGAGCTCCTCAGTAGCCGCACAACCACGGAGGACACGGCGAAGTTGTGGGAGGAGAACAGCCGTCTCCGTTCCGAACTGGAGGACCTGAAGCGGCAGTTTGCTGCCCAGAAGGCAGCTGCCGGTTCGTCCGTCACGGCCCCATCGCTGGCCCCTACGTCGGTTCAATCCCCGGCCCCATCGTCGGCCTCTGCACTTGCGGATGCAGAGATCGAAAAGATCGCACGCATCTGCATGATGCAGTGCGGTCAAATGGTGGGTGCCCGGTTAGAGGCCATAGAGGCGAGACTGCCGGCCGAAAACCTCCGCCCACCGCTTGCTGCGGATAAGCGGAAAAAGGAAGCACCCGCAAAACCGGGCCCGGCAGCCGCAGCGGTGGAACAGAGAAGAGCCGGGCAAGAGGCCGGCAAGCCCGCTAAGGGTAGGTCCGCGCCAACTTCCCAGCCGGTGGCTGCGAAACCACCAATACCGCCTGGCCTTACGGAGACCTGGACGACGGTGGTCAAGAGGGGCCGCCGTCGAAAGAAGAGTCACCTACAAGGCGGTCCTGACAGAGGCGAGGGCCAAAGTCGAGTTCTCCGACCTTGGAACACCGTCCGGCTTCAAAATGAGGCCGGCGATTACGGGGGCGCGTCTGCTTGAGGTGTCGGGTGCCTCGAGCGCCGAAAAGGCGGACACTTTGGCCGCCAAGCTGCGGGAGGTCCTCAACCCTGAGGACGTCCGGGTGTCCAGGCCTATGAAGACGTCTGAGGTGCGTGTCGACGGTCTGGACAACTCGGCGACCCCAGCTGAGGTCGTGGCGGCCATCGCCCGAGCCGGCGGATGTCCGTCCGAGGACGTGTGGACGGGCGAGATCCGCGCCGACGCTACCGGGCTCGGCATGATTTGGGTGCGGTGCCCGGTGGCGGCGGCGCAAAAAGTCGCTAACGGTGGAAGACTGCTGGTGGGGTGGGTTGCAGCGAGGGTCAAGCTGCTGCATCCCAGGGAATTGCGGTGTTATCGTTGCCTGGACATTGGGCATGTCAGGGCACGCTGCACCGCTGAAACAGACCGCAGCGAGCAGTGCTATCGCTGTGGTCAACCCGGCCACAAGGCGGCCCAGTGCTCCGCGGCGCCAAACTGCAGCCTTTGTACAGCTGCAGGGAGGCCCGCTGGGCACAGAGCGGGTGGAAAGGCCTGTGGCGCGCCCATGCAGCAGCAGAAGAGGAGAAGGAGGGCCAAGGTTGCCGAGGCTCTTTACCCCCCCCCCGTCAGCCTGGCTGCCCTACGGCCGACTCCCGGTCTAGGAATAGAGTGGAGGGAATGGATTGCGCATAATGGCGCTCTACCATTTCCTCCAGGGCAATATCAACCACTCCGCCAGAGCTCAGGATCTCTTGCTTCAGAGCATGGTAGAGTGGTCGATTCACGTGGCTGTGGTCGCCGAGCCGTATCTCGTTCCACCCAGGGATAACTGGGTTGGAGACCTCGACGGTTTGGTGGCCATTATTGGCGGGGCTCTTGTCAGCCCGTCCCGAGGTTGTGGCTGGGTGGCCGCCCTCGCGGACGGCGTTGGCATAGTTGGTGCGTATTTTTCGCTCAACAAGAGTCTCGCCGACTTCGAGAGTTTCCTTGTCGAGTTGGGCGCCGTCGTAGGCCGACTCCACCCTCACCCTGTGCTGTTGCTAGGGGATCTCAATGCCAAGTCTTCGGCGTGGGGATCTCCGGTAACCGATGCTAGGGGTGAGGCGCTGGAGGAGTGGGCAGTAACCACCGGCCTGGTCATCTTAAACCGGGGCTCGGTTTACACGTGCGTGAGACAGCGGGCGGGTCAGTAGAGACGTCTCGTTCGCTAGTCCTGCTGTCGCGAGCCGTGTCCGCGACTGGCATGTCGCCGTGGAGATGGAGACGTTATCGGATCACCGATATATCCGTTTCGACGTCTCCACCCAGACCGCCGGCGGCCGCGGTACGCCGGCCCCGCGAACGGACGGCCCGCGCTGGGCGCGCAAGCGCATTGACAGGGAACTTCTCGAGGAGGCCACCATTGTCCAGGCCTGGATCCGGGAGTTATTTTAAAGTTTTTGTTTTCGTGACGGCTGTAAAATGGCCGCCACGCGTCCAGCAAAAACAGTTGTTTTTTGTCTGATTTTGGGCTCGTTTTATGGAATGATCAATTGCCCAGTCACTATTTTTAATCTAGACTTCAGTACTAACCTTATTCTACAAAAATCTAACAGTAAAACTGTAAGAAATAGTTATTTATGCTACAAGTGCGGGAAGTATGTGATTTCCGATGAGTGTATTTTTATTCACGAGCGAGCGAAGCGAGTGAGTGGATAAATCGAGACGAGTCGGAAATCATCTTACGCACGTGTATCATACAACATTTTACTATGCATTGTGCGAGGAAATAAAAAAAATATCTGAACCAAGCAAGAAATTAATAAAATGGCGCTTATTCAAAGGCGCTCAGCATATCCACAGATTAACTAATAAAAGCTGTCACGTCGTAACGCAAAAAGGCACGAGCAAAATATTCATTCTGCCAAACATATTTAATGAATACTTATTTAAAATTAATTTATTGATCAAAATCTAAATCTAGAGTAATAAAAACGCCTTAAATGAAGTATTAGTTTTGTTTTACCTTATAAATGAATGATAATATGTACTTAACTAATTTTTTAAACTTTTCTCAAATAATAAAAACTCTATGCGGCGGGCTGACGTTAAAAATTAAAAAAGTACAGGAAAGTAAAAAGCACTAGTAAAAAAAAGTGACACTTTCCGCACAGTTTGGCTGCTTGGAAAACGCTCTTTTCGAGGACATGCATTGTAAAATCAATTTCTGTCACACACGTGGTGCGTGGCGTGGTATTTTTAAAGGTTACGATGCGCACTTGAAAATCGACTTTCTTGTTTCTCCCCCTTTCAAAAATACAAATATACGGTTGGATAGGCAATGGGATAAAAACGTTTTATCCGGTTTCAGTTTTTGTCTAGGTTATTTCTAAGCTGAGATATAGGCGTTTCAAATTCGGAAATTTATAAATGTACGTAAACAAAGGAAAACAACGTTAACTTGGGCCTTGAGCTCACTATTTGTATTTGCTAATTTTAAAATTTTGTGGACTATTTGTGGTTTAAATTTAATGGGGATTTTTTATACGTTACTTTATAAAGGGCGTTTTACGATTATATTAAAATATAGTGAAATAATTTTAATTTAGGGGGTGAAATTAATTATTCGAAAAGGGAAGTCACAAGAAACCGACCGCAAATACCTTGTAATCGCGCTGTTTTTCTTAGAATCTCTACTATTTTTTTCCAGCAGGCTGCAGGCTGCTCCAGGTAGCCCCTCAGGACCTCAAAGCTGCAGATCGCACCTCCAGTCCGTTTTTCCGGGCGTTTTAGCTGCGCGGAAATTTTTCCGGCTGCTCAAAACAGCAAGCTGTGGCCTGGGATCTCACGGGAAAGTTTCCCGGAGTCTCCAGGGTAGTTAGGGGCACCGTTTCACTCACTATTGTGCACTTTTCGGAGCCAAGCTGTCCCTGTTTTCTCAGGGAATGGGGAGTTTCCGCAGAAAAATCGTCTTTTTTCGTCCCCGATTTCGGAAAAAGTCACCCGAAATAGTCAATTTTGGTCGGAAAATTCTAATTTTTTGATGGGAGTGTAGCCACTGAGATTCTCCAATTTATGGGCCAATAAAATTGGGGTGTCGTCGCGACCGTTCTTGTGCCACACTCGGTTTTCCGCGGGGTTCCATGTTTTATCGTTTTTTCACTGTCTTTTTTCGGCCGCGCTTTGGAAAAACCTGTGGAAAACAGGGTTAGAATGGGCTAAAAGATCCGAATTTCCTCGGCAGTATGCTCACTGAGGTGACGGATTTTTAGGTCAATTAAAAAATAGCGGTCGCCTCGACTAATCGGGCGCCGCACACGTTTTTATAGTTTGTTTGTGTCTTTTTTTCACTGTTTTAGGTTAATTTTCACACGTTTCACTTCACAGTTTCTTTGTTTTCCACTTAATTTTATTTTTTTTTAAACCAAAAAAAAAAAAAAGGTTAGGTTGGGGCCCCCCCGAATTGGTTCCCGTCTTGTCGTGGCGGGGGGGCTCAGTAGCCGTGGTGGCGGAAATCCACGGTGAAGCCAAGAGGAAGAGAACATTTAATATTTACTCAAGGCGATTTAAGAAAATTATTAAACTAACCCAGAAAGCTCAGAATAATAATTTAATAAATAACTCCAAAAATAAAGCCAAAACTGCCTGGCAAATCATTAATAACAAAATCAAATCAAAAACAAATTGTAAGAGAACCCATTTATCAAATAAAAAAAGGAGGTGAAATAATATCAAAACCCAATATAATAGCAGAATCTTTTAACAATTTCTTCATTGACCAGATTTCGAATATACCAAAACATACGTCAAGGGACAAAGTTAACATAAATGTCAACCCACACTCAATATTTATGACCCTAGTTGTTCCTCAAGATGTCACGCGTGTAATAAATAACTTAAAAAATAAAAAAAGCTTTGGCTACGATGGAATTTCGACCACAGTTATAAAATTTAGAAGGTCTTAAAACTGTAATAGTTAAACCGATTTTTAAAAAGAATGATAAAGACGAAATGACAAATTACAGACCAATTGCTCTAATTCCCATCTTCTCAAAGATCATAGAAAAAATTATATATGAATCTCTATACAACTTTTTAACAAAACACCACATACTATGTGACGAACAGAAGGGTTTCAGGAAAAATAAAACCATCAACATGGCTATTTTCGACTTTATCCAGAATATAATGCCAAAAGTAGACGCTAAAATACCTGTATACGCAATATATGCCGATATGTCGAAGGCTTTTGACTGTGTGGATCATGATACCCTTCTAACAAAACTTCACGCATACGGTATTCGTGGCAATGCCCTTAGCTTAATAGAAACGTATCTAAAAGGGCGTAGACAATGTACGGAGATATCAAGCTTGTGTTTAGGATCTAGGAAGGAATTAAAATCGAGATCGTCTTTTAGAGAAATAAAATATGGTGTCCCGCAGGGTGGCGTCCATGGATCTTTATTATTTATATTATATATTAATGACCTGCCACGTCATATAATTCATCCTATGGTATTATTTGCAGATGATAGCACTTCAATTGTTTCATGTATTGATAAAGAATCATATGTAAATGACATTAACAATACGATAAGTAGTCTAATAAAGTGGCTTGACAACAATAATTTAGTTATTAATCTCCAAAAAACTAAAATCATGCACTTCTACCAAAGAATATCTGCGGGAGATATAGATATCAACTACAATGGTCAAACAATAGAAAAAGTAAACAATACAAAATTTTTAGGAATCGTAATTGACAGTCAGTTAACTTGGAAGTCACAAGCGGAAGATATATGTAAACGTTTAAGCACAACCGCGTTTATGTTGCATAATTTGTCAAAAAAAGTAAATTTACCGACGTTATTAGTGGCTTACCATGGTCTGGTAATTTCCATCTTAAGATTTGGTATAATTTTTTGGGGTCACTGTAGTGAACGAGAAAGCATTTTCAGAGCTCAAAAGCGCTGCCTAAGAGCTGTATTTGGTCTTAAAGTAACAGACAGTTGCGTACCTATATTTAAGTCTCATAATTTATTAACCTTCCCATGCCTTTATATCCTTGAATTGGCAATATTTGTAATAACAAATCGAAGTCTATTTGCAACATTAATAGAAACTAGAAAACGAAGTACTGCTTTGAGATCTCAATACCAGAATCTATTATGCACGGGCGCCTTTAAAACTAGCTTATTAAAAAAGAATGTTATATGTATGGCTCCTGTAATCTTTAATAAAATACCTGATCGACTTAAAAACTTACCGTTGCAGAAGTTTAAAAAGCATTTCACAGAATTACTTGTAGATAGATGTTATTATTCTGTGCAGGATTTCTTAAATGATAATTTTAAGTAATGTCTTTCATAACCTTTACTTTGTATCACATTTTGCATGCTATATTAAGGCAGAATGTACATGGATCCTACTTTATAATGTAACAACTTATTTTATGTACCTACATTCTAAGCAAATAAAAACCTATTCTATTCCTGTCCCCTGCGGCCGAAAGGTGGTAGGTGACGGGGCCACAGACCCGACCCGTCACATGGGGAGCTCCGGCGTGCCATGACTGCGGCGCGTCGGAGGGCCTGGACCCCTCGCTTCCTGGCGTGGGTAGCGCCATGCTGGAAGGCGACGGGTCTGGGCAGCGGTCGCCTCCTTTTGCGAGGGTGGTAAATCACAAAAGGAGGCGAAGGTGGTGATACGCGGGCGACAGGTGCGGGGGCCCCTTCGCCCGCATTGCACATCACCACCCGCGGGAGGGGATGGCCGAGCACTCGCGGTCATTCCCGGGCCCCTCCGTTGAGAGGGGCATGAGGGACCCGCTGTGAGACAGCGGGCAGTCGTCGGCGGGGGACTGGAGGTAAAGGCTCTGCCGGTTTCCCAGTCCTCCTCCACTAAGAGTGCCGTTGGGTTTTTTAGTGGGTATACCGGAAGCAGACCGGGGAGTCCCACATACCCCTCCCTTCCCCCGGAGGGAGGATGATGCGTAATGCATTTTTCCCAACGATACCAAAAAAAAAAAAGGTTAGGTTGGGGGGGGTTGCGGGTCAGGTAACCTCCACGTGTGCTTGGTTGGTTGCTAGTCTCTTTCGGATACGTCCGGGGGGAAGAGCAACCCGCTGGGCCAGTGCACCCTGGGCACCGTCAATAACAATAACTGCCCATTCGTGGGTTCTTATTGGCGGTGGCGAATAACCTGACACAGGGGGGGGGGGGGGGGGGGGGCGCTCTGGGTGTTCCTCCGATTAGCGGAGGACACTCCAGATGTGACATGGGGTGGGATTTAGGTTTGGTAGGTTGGGTAGGTTAGGTAAGTAGGGAGCGGATGACTTGTCGTTGCCGACCCTCCTTTGGCGTGGGATGGTCGGCAGGGACAAGTCGGTGGAAGGAGGAGGCGGCGGAGCGTCGGCGTCGGTCTCGACGCTCCGCCGCAGACGCGGAGGGCGGCATCTGGCCTTCGCGGGCCAGATGCTGCAACTTGGGGGACCGTAAGGTCGAGCGCGGTGGGGGGGACGGCGCGGCACACCGTCTAGGTGTGCCCAGCGGGGGCGTAGCTGCGCCGTTCCCTGACTGGAGCTGTCGGGGAGGGCAGTGAAGGTCCAGCGCGGTGGAGTGCACGGCGCAGCACATCGTCTAGGTGTGCCCAGCGGGGGCGTAGCTGCGCCGTGCGGTTGCCTCCTTTTGCGAGGACGCCATAAGAAGAAGCAGAAGGAGGTGGCGGAGAGGGGGTGGGAGGGGGCGGTTGTACGATCGTTTCCTCCCATCTCCTGGTGGTGACTAGCGGGCGACGGGCGTGGGGGCCGCCTTAGCCCGCAAACCCAAATCCGTGGTTGACGTGTCGTTTGCCACCCCCGTGCTTGCCGCCCGCGTCGTGAACTGGCGGGTGGAGATGGTGGAGACCATGTCGGACCACCGTTATGTGCGGTTCGACATCTCCACCCAAGGTCCGCGGGGAGGGCGCATGGCCCGCTCGGGCCGATCTCCCTTCCCGCGGTGGGCTCTCACCCGCCTGGACCGGGAGGCAGCCCAGGAGGCGGCGTTCCTCCAGGACTGGCTCTCGCCCCCTCTGGCGGGCACGGACGTTGACGCCGCGGCGGTCCAGCTCCGAGGGTCCCTGACCGAGGTGTGCAACTCCAGTATGCCTCGGTCTCGCCGTCCGCCTCCCCGTCGCGCCGTCTACTGGTGGACGGAGGAGCTGGCGGGGCTCCGGGCCGCCTGCGTGGCGGCCAGAAGGGCCTACACGCGGAGCCGGCGGCGCACTAACCGATCACAGGCCGGGGAGGACCGCCTCTACGCCTCTTACCTAGAGGCAAAGACGGTCCTCAAGACGGAAATGTACGCCGCCAAGGACTCGGCGAGAGCCGAGATGCTAGCGAGTCTCGACAGGGATCCGTACGGTAGTCCGTACAAGGTGGCGCGGAACCAGCTGCGGCCCTATGGTCCCCCCCTGTCGGAGACCCTCGAGCCGGCGCTGCTGGATGGGGTGGTCCGGTCCTTGTTTCCGCGCAGGACCGACATCACCCCACCAGTGATGGACCCCCCGCGGGAGGCGGCTCCGCCGGAGGAGGAGATTCCCCCGGTGACGGAGGATGAGGTTCGCGAGGGGATTCTCAGATGCAGGACAGGTTTCGGGAACTCTTCAACGCGTGCTTTACGGCTGGGCGGTTCCCGAAACTGTGGCGGGAGGGGCAGCTGTGCCTCCTCCGCAAAGAGGGACGTCCGGTGGACTCCCCCTCGGCATACCGACCCATCGTTCTGCTCGATGACGTCGGTAAAATGTTCGAGGGGATCGTCACCGACCGGCTGAATGGCCTGCTGCGGGGGGTGGGACCGGACCTGTCGGACGCCCAGTTTGGTTTTCGACAAGGGCGTTCGACGGTCGACGCCTTGGCCCTACTCAAGGCCCAGGTGCAGGAGGCAGTGGAGTCGGGGGAGGGGGTGTTGGCGGTGTCGTTCGATATCGCCAACGCCTTCAACTCCGTGCCCCACTCGACGATATTGGAGGCGCTCCGGTACCATGGAGTGCCCCAATACCTGCGGAACCTCCTGGCCAGCTACTTGGAGAACCGAGAGGTCCTCCTCGTGGACAAAACGGCGACGGTCAGGAGGTACGGCGCGGAGTCCGGTGTTCCACAGGGGTCGGTTCTAGGCCCACCCCTGTGGAACATCGGTTTCGACTGGCTCCTGCGGGGCGCTCTCCTCCAGGGCACGAGCATCATCTGCTACGCGGATGACACTCTCCTCGTTGCCCGGGGGAGGGACTTTAGGGATGCGGCCTGTCTGGCCTCGGCTGGTGGATCCTTGGTCGCCGGGAGGATCCGCCAGCTGGGATTGAAGGTGGCGCTGCACAAGACCGAGGCCGTTTTCTTCCACGGGCCTCGGCAGCGCTACCCACTACGTACCACTACGCTACCTCGGCATACCGGCCCATCGTCCTTCTCGATGAGGTCGGCAAATTGTTCGGCTCAACAGTCATCTGCGGGGGGTGGGACCAGACCTGTCGGACGCCCAGTTCGGATTTCGAAAGGGGCGTTCGACGGACCTGAAAACAGGTAACCACCAACAAGGGAGCTTCGCCAGCTCCTGGAATTCCGGAGACCACGGTGACCTACCAACGACCCCCATCGTTGGCGGATGGGGTACGGCGGCGCTGTGAGCGGAGGGCTTGCCTTAATTGGCCGGCCTGCGAGAAGGAAAACTCAAAAGGAACACCCGACAGCGAAGTCGTAAAAACCTGTAGATACCTGGCGACCTCTACAGTATATAGCTACACTGTTTTACGGAATGGGCGTCACCCGGCAGTGTTTCCCTATATCGTCCCATACTCGTGGGAACAATTATGGAAAAATTCACAACAAAAACAAACAACAGAAAGGAGGAGGAGAAGATGGAGAGTGAGAGGGAGATGGAGATAAAGCAGGTGACGGAGACTCGAAGGGAACTTCGCGTCTCCTTGACGCGCCTCTCGGAGTCCGACTCGGATGCCAGCGAGGCCAGTTTGATGACGGTCGAGTCCGGGAGTGAGAAGGAGGAGGCTCGTAAAAACTGGAAAAAGAGGCCAATAGGGGATGTGGAGTCAGACGAGGAAACAATGTCGCCGACCAAAGGGGCCGCGCACAAAACGAAACGCGGGAGAGGCCGACCGCCCACCACGGGCGAATACGTGGGCCTAGCCGCGGCCAAAGAACGGCTAAACAAGGAAAAGGAGGAGGCGCTCAGGCTAGAGGCCGAAGAATGTGTCGCGAGCATGGCCGAGACCCTGAGGGAGTCGAGGCACGCCTGCCGCAGCGGCTTCAACCCGCCAAACCCAGACGAGGACACGGCGCAGTCTCTGGCAGCGCTTAACCTTCTGCTGTTGGAGGCTGCGCAGATTGTGGAGATGGTGGCCACCAAGTCAAAAAAGGGGCTCAAAGGGACCTTCATCAAGACGTTGAAGGATGCGGCCTCTATCATCAAGGAGGCCGCAGGCGGCATAAGGGCTCGTACGGTGCCTGAGGAGGTGGCGTACCTGGAGGCCGAAAATCGGCGGCTCACGGCCCAACTGGCCGAGGCAAAAAGCCGACCAGTGGTGGCAGCAGCGGCGGCAGCACCTGACGCGATAAGAAAAATGGTGGAGGAGATATCTCGGGCCAGCGTCGTGCAATTCGGCAACATGCTGAATGCACGACTCGAAGGGCTCGAGTGTCGCCTCCTACCGGAGCCGAGATTGCGGCCGCCGCTGGCGGCTGACACGAGAAATGCGGAGGACGTGACTGCGGCAGGGGCAGCCCCTATGCCCGAGCCATCCAAGTCAGTGGAGGCAAAGGCCCCTGCCCCGAAGAAGAACAAAACGCCCCCCACGCCTCTGCCTCAAAATAAGGGCAAAGGCAAGGGCAAAAAGTCGGCCCCGGCCCCTGTCAGGGACCCTAGCCCAATGAGAGACGCTCCTCCACCGCCCCCATTGACGGAGCAGTGGAGTCTGGTCGCTGCTCGGGGTGCTAAAAGCAGGGGGAAGCAGATGAGCACCCAGAGCGCCCAGGGAAAGAAGGCGGCGGTGGTGACGAAGCTGCGTGCGCCGAAAACGGCTGCGGTGACACTTACAATGCAGCCGGGCGCGGCAGAGCGTGGTACCAGCTACGGCACGATTCTGCGGGAGGCCCGGACTCGCGTTGATATGGCGAGTCTGGGTATAGACGAGATGCGCTGTAGGACCACGGTCACCGGCGCCCGCATCCTCGAAATCTTCGGGGATGGGGGCGCTGAGAAGGCCGACTCTCTGGCCTCCAAGATCCTCCGAGGTGGCATGGGAGGAATGGCTGCGGACCCTCGATAGTGACCCCTGGGGGAGGCCATACAAGGTGGTCAGGAAAAAGCTGCGGCCCTGGGCTCCCCCCGTCACTTCTAGCGTAGACGGGGAACTTCTCGAAGAGGTGGTGGGCACCCTCTTCCCGCAGCGAGACGAGTGGGTGCCCCCGGCGATGGCCCGACACACTGACGCGCAACCTGCAGAGGGCGATGACCCCGCACCGCCGGTATCGGAGGCCGAATTCGGGGCGGCTGTCCTCAGACTCAAAATGAGGAGGACCGCCCCGGGCCCGGACGGCGTTCCGGGGACGGCCCTGGCGGTCGCGCTGGAGGAGATAGGTGAGAGGGTGAGGTCCCTCTTCACCGCATGTGTGGCGCAGGGTCGATTCCCGCAGCAGTGGAAGACGGGCAAACTTGTCCTGCTGCCAAAGGCGGGGCGCCCGGCCGGACTGCCGTCGTCCTACCGTCCGATCGTGTTGCTCGGCGAGGTGAGCAAGCTCTTCGAGCGAGTGCTCGCGGCTCGCCTGGCCGAGTGCATGGCTCCGGATCTGGACGACGCGCAGTTTGGTTTCCGCCGGGGTCGGTCGACCCTGGATGCCATTGCGCAGGTGAGGGACCTCGCCGAGGAGGCGGTCTCCCGGGGCGGCGTGATGCTTGCGGTGTCATTGGACATCCGCAACGCATTCAACACGCTGCCCTGGGAAACGATCAAAACGGCGCTGCGATACCACGGCGTGCCGCAGTACCCGCAGAGGGTCATCGCCGACTACTTCGCCGGCAGAGCCGTCGTGTTCCCGACGAGGGCCGGCGAAGGCAGGAGGGAAATGTCGTGCGGTGTTCCACAGGGGTCTGTTTTAGGCCCTCCCCTGTGGAACATCGGTTACGACTGGGTGCTGCGCGGGGCCACTGTGCCTGGACCCCTCGCTTCCTGGCGTGGGTAACGCCATGCTGGAAGGCGACGGGTCTAAGCAGCGGTCGCCTCCTTTTGCGAGGGTGGTAAATCGCAAAAGGAGGCGAAGGTGGTGATACGCGGGCGACAGGTGCGGGGGCCCCTTCGCCTGCATTGCACATCACCACCCGCGAGAGGGAATGGCCGAGCACTCGCGGTCATTCCCGGGCCCCTCCGTTGAGAGGGGCATGAGGGGCCCGCTGTGAGACAGCGGGCAGTCGTCGGCGGGGGACTGGAGTAAAGGCTCTGCCGGTTTCCCAGTCCTCCTCCACTAAGACGATGCGGGAGTGCCGTTGGGTTTTTTAGTGGGTATACCGGAGACAGTCCGGGGAGTCCCACATACCCTTCCCTTCCCCCGGAGGGAGGATGATGCGTAACGCATTTTTCCCAGCGCAACAAAAAAAAAAAAAAAAAAAAAAAAGGTTAGGTTAGGTTCCCCCCCCCCCGAATTGGTTCCCGCCTTGTCGTGGCGGGGGGGCTCTGTAGCCGTGGTGGCGGAAACCCACGGTGAAGCCAAGAGGAACCTAGGCGGGGGCCGCTCGTCATGGCTTTTGCCGATTAAGCCGACGACGAGTGGCCCAATAGTTGCGGTGCCGCGGGTGCCGCCTGTAGCGGCATCGCAACTGAGCGGGCTGCGATGCCCCCCTCTGGTGGGGGGGGCATCGCGGCGGAGTGCGGGGGGCCGCGGCGGGGAGGGGAGTGTCGGTGTGGCTTCGGCCATTCTCCCTTACCTTCCGCGGCCTCAACGAGGCCGCCACCGTCAGATGGCGGACGCGGTGGGGCTGCAGGGGAAGAGGACTGTCGGTGTATCGTTGCCGCTGTCCCTGTCCCCTGCGGCCGAAAGGTGGTAGGTGACGGGGCCACAGACCCGACCCGTCACAGGGGGAGCTCCGGCGTGCCTGCATGACTGCGGCGCGTTGGAGGGCCTGGACCCCTCGCTTCCTGGCATGGGTAGCGCCATGCTGGAAGGCGACGGGTCTGGGCAGCGGTCGCCTCCTTTTGCGAGGGTGGTAAATCGCAAAAGGAGGCGAAGGTGGTGATACGCGGGCGACAGGTGCGGGGGCCCCTTCGCCTGCATTGCACATCACCACCCGCGGGAGGGAATGGCCGAGCACTCGCGGTCATTCCCGGGCCCCTCCGTTGAGAGGGGCATGAGGGGCCCGCTGTGAGACAGCGGGCAGTCGTCGGCGGGGGACTGGAGTAAAGGCTCTGCCGGTTTCCCAGTCCTCCTCCACTAAGACGATGCGGGAGTGCCGTTGGGTTTTTTAGTGGGTATACCGGAAGAAGGCCGGGGAGTCCCACATACCCCTCCCTTCCCCCGGAGGGAGGATGATGCGTAATGCATTTTTCCCAGCGCAACAAAAAAAAAAAAAAAAAGGTTAGGTTCCCCCCCCCGAATTGGTTCCCGCCTTGTCGTGGCGGGGGGGCTCAGTAGCCGTGGTGGCGGAAACCCATGGTGAAGCCAAGAGGAACCTAGGCGGGGGCCGCTCGTCTAGGCTTTTGCCGCTAAGCCAACGACGAGTGGCCCAATAGTTGCGGTGCCGCGGGTGCCGCCTGTAGCGGCATCGCAACTGAGCGGGCTGCGATGCCCCCCTCTGACGGGGGGGGGCATTGCGGCGGAGTGCAGGGGGCCGCGGCGGGGAGGGGAGTGTCGGTGTGGCTTCGGCCATTCTCCCTTACCTCCCGCGGCCTCAACGGGGCCGCCACCGTCAGATGGCGGACGCGGTGGGGCCACAGGGGAAGAGGACTGTCGGTGTATCGTTGCCGCTGTCCCTGTCCCCTGCGGCCGAAAGGTGGTAGGTGACGGGGCCACAGACCTGACCCGTCACAGGGGGAGCTCCGGCGTGCCTGCATGACTGCGGCGCGTCGGAGGGCCTGGACCCCTCGCTTCCTGGCGTGGGTAACGCCATGCTGGAAGGCGACGGGTCTGGGCAGCGGTCGCCTCCTTATGCGAGGGTGGTAAATCGCAAAAGGAGGCGAAGGTGGTGATACGCGGGCGACAGGGGCGGGGGCCCCTTCGCCCGCATTGCACATCACCACCCGCGGGAGGGAATGGCCGAGCACTCGCGGTCATTCCCGGGCCCCTCCGTTGAGAGGGGCATGAGGGGCCCGCTGTGAGACAGCGGGCAGTCGTCGGCGGGGGACTGGAGTAAAGGCTCTGCCGGTTTCCCAGTCCTCCTCCACTAAGACGATGCGGGAGTGCCGTTGGGTTTTTTAGTGGGTATACCGGAAGAAGGCCGGGGAGTCCCACATACCCCTCCCTTCCCCCGGAGGGAGGATGATGCGTAATGCATTTTTCCCAGCGCAACAAAAAAAAAAAAAAAAAGGTTAGGTTCCCCCCCCCGAATTGGTTCCCGCCTTGTCGTGGCGGGGGGGCTCAGTAGCCGTGGTGGCGGAAACCCACGGTGAAGCCAAGAGGAACCTAGGCGGGGGCCGCTCGTCTAGGCTTTTGCCGCTAAGCCAACGACGAGTGGCCCAATAGTTGCGGTGCCGCGGGTGCCGCCTGTAGCGGCATCGCAACTGAGCGGGCTGCGATGCCCCCCCCTCTTATGGGGGGGGGCATTGCGGCGGAGTGCGTGGGGCCGCGGCGGGGAGGGGAGTGTCGGTGTGGCTTCGGCCATTCTCCCTTACCTCCCGCGGCCTCGACGGGGCCGCCACCGTCATGTATTAGAGTGATGTAATCGAAATAAAAGAGAAGTGTTCGATTCAACGATTCGTGTAATAATGCCCATAAAAGGTGTGTGCAGTTACAAATATAAGGTTGGGCGAGCTGCACACTACACCTCCCCTTTTTTTAAAAAAAAAATGTTGGTATTACTAAGTACATACATAATGCATTTTTTTTTACTTAAACTATGCTTACATCACTACTTTTAAAATTATTTACTTTATAACATAACATTATACAAAAAAAAACATCTTACCTTATTTTACCAAAGTATTTTAAGTTACAAACAGTTTTGTATTATTTTTATGAATTACATATTCTTTATCATCTTTTATAATTTTCACATTTGGTGATACATCTTCAATGACTCTGTATGGTCCTAAGTAAATTTTATCTAACTTATTTCCTACTTGATTTTTGATTAAAACTAAATCTCCACTCTTATATATTAACCGATTTACATTTTTATCAAAATGATTTTTTCTTAATTCCTTACTGAATAATAAATTATTTCTAGCTTCTGCTTGTGCTCTTTGAAGTCTGTATTTTAGCTCCAAAGGGTAAGAATCTGGATTATATAACGGATCAACATATACATTTTGTGCTATATTAGATGGTAAATTACAATTTTTTCCAAATACTAACTCAAATGGAGTGTATTTTGTCTCAGAATGCATTGTAGTGTTAAAAGAAAAGCACCAGAATGGAAGCCAACTGCTCCAATCAGTTTTGTTATTGTCACACTGAATTCTAAGATAAGCTCCTAGAACTTTATGAGTATTTTCCAAACCTCCCAGAGTTTCATGATGATAAGCTGTTGAATGCAGTTTATTAATATGCAACAAATTGCAAATCTCAGTGAAAACTGATGACATAAACTCTGTTCCCTGGTCTGTTATTATCTCTCTAGGGATACCATACCTCAGAATAAAATTGTTTACAAATAACTTAGCTACAGAAACAGTATCTTTCTTTTCTAAAGGATAAGCTTCGACGTATTTTGTTAAATCACACTGTAATGTCAAAATATACTTATAGTTTAAATTATCTACATCTAAAGGACCCATTAAATCTAAACTAACTCTTTCAAAAGCAGTGGATGCCGTGGATGTGATAACCATCGGTTCCTTCGTATGCCTATTGGTATGCTTTTGAATCTGACAACTTCTACACTTCTTTACGAATTCTGATACGTCATTGCTCATTCCTGGCCAATAATAGTACTTCCTAATATTATTTAACATTCTGTTTACCCCCGCGTGGCCACTCGTGGGTAACAGGTGGAAGTCATTTAAGATCACAATTTTCGTTTCTTTGTCAGTAACTCTTGTCACATCTTTGATAACAAGTAGCTTAGGAATATCATTTAATTGACTCATTTCCTTTATAAAATTATTTAAAAAAATTTCGTTGCGCTTGTTCTTAATTATTATGAGCTCGTTTAATTTGATTTGCTTGCAAAAACGTTGTAATTCTCTCGCTAACACACTTACGGTCGATAACGATCGAGAAATTACAAAAATTGCTGACTTTTCAGGCACGAATTTGCAGTTACCATTGTCACTAGTGAAATGTTTTGATTTTTCTATCTGATTTAATGTATTTTTATTGCTAAGTAAAATCAATTCAACGCTGTCAATTGGTCGTTTGAGAATTTCCACTACCTTAGGTTGATCAGGCCTTGGAGTAGAGGATACCTCAGTAGTCATGTCATTGTTGTCACAGTCAGTACGTAACCTTCGAGTCTGTGCCCTTGTCATGACCGATACTACATGCTTGTTCATATCCTTTAAGCTGTTGGATGTAATAGGTATCCGGCTCAATGCATCTGCAGCTGCGTTTTGCCGTCCTGGGACATAGCTGATTTCAAAATCATATTCCTCGAGATATAATCTAAACTTTGTCAACCGGCTTGAAGGATCGGTCATATTAAATAAATAAATCAATGGCTTATGGTCTGTTTTTATGTAAAACTTTTTCCCATATAAATAAGGTCTAAAATGTCGAACCGCCCAAACAATAGCAAGTAATTCTAACTCAATCACAGGGTATCGTGTCTCAGCTGGTTTCAAGTTACGGCTGGCGTACGCGACTACCTTGCTATTGCTATTAGACAGCACGGCGCCTAAACCTAGTTTTGATGCGTCAGTTTGTAACGTAAAAGTATTATTATCGCTGAAGTCTGGATAGTCAAGTATAGTTGGACTAACAAGGATCTGTTTTAGCTTGTAAAATGCTCGCTCGCATTCATCACTCCATACGAACGCTACATCTTTCTTACATAACGCATTCAATGGATAGGCTATGTCGGCAAACTTTGGAATAAAACGCCTATAATAGTTAGCAAATGCAACAAATCTCTTGACTTCGTCTACATTCTGCGGGACAGGGTACTTTTGCAGGCATTCTACCTTTGATGGATCGGGAAATATACCTTCTGAAGTGATCTTATGCCCTAAATAAACGATTTCTTTACGTAAAAATTCACACTTCATCGGATTTAGTTTCAAATTCACTCTTCTCAGGCATTCAAAAATTTTTATAAGATTCTTGTTGTGCGTTTCAAGACAATTTCCTACGACAATACAATCATCTTGATATAAGAAGCATGATTTATAATTTAACCCTGACATTGCTATTGTCATGAGACGAGCAAAAGCACTAGGCGATGTCTTAAGTCCCATTGGACATCGTTTCATTTGATACTGCTTGTCTGTTGTAAATGCAGTAAACTTCCTAGACTTTTCTTCTAAAGACAGCTGATAGTAACCTTGACTGAGATCTAATTTTGAAAAATAGATGTTGTTAGATAACGAATCTAGAATCTCAGTGATGTTAGGTAAGGGAAATTTATCATCCTGTATCCTATTATTGAGTTGGCGATAGTCCACTACAAGTCTCCATTTCCTTTCTCCTGACCTATCTGTCTTTTTAGGTACTAATAGAACTGGGCTTGACCATTCTGAAATAGTCTCTTCAATGATATCGTTTTTAACCATTTCATCTATTTGTCTTTGTACCTCGCCTTTCAATGCTTTAGGCAATCGATAGGGATTCACGTACGCTGGAGACGCATTTTCCTTTAGTTTAATTGAATGTTCTATTAAATTTGTAGTAGTGAGCGTATCTCCTGGCAAATGGAAAACATCGGCATATTTGGCACATACGTTTTCAATGCCTCTTTGTTCCTCTTTATTTAAATAAGTATGTAGTTGTAACGTAGTAAGCAAAGTTCGAACTCTATCCACAGATATACTATCGTCATCAAACTTGCAAACATAAAAATTATCTAGGCAGCTAATAATTAAATCTGAAATATTTATCTTAACCGAACTATCAGTTGTATTTAAAATCCTAACAGGAATAAGTCCATTATGTGGCTTCGATACTACACCCGCTGTGAACACACCTTTATAAATTTCCTTTGACAAAATGACGCAATCATTATTGTGTGACGTCGGGATGTGTTTAATTACTTCGCAACGAGGTGGAATTGTAAACAAATTTCTATTTACATGAACACTAACAGACTGGTCTCGGGTTTCTAAACTCAGAGTACCATTTTTATAATTTAATACCGCGTTATAGCGCTCAAAAAAATCCTGCCCGAGTATACCTTCTGCGGCGCAAGATAAGTGTTCAAAAATGTGAAACTTTTGTTGAAAAGTCACATTATTAATTAAAATATCTAAATAAATGTATCCCATAGATTCTAAATTACCACTAATTCCTTTAATAACTATCTTATCCTGTTTTACTAAATTCAATAAATTCCTATGTCGCGACAACCATTCATACTTAAGCACACATAAGCTTGCTCCACTATCAATCAGTAAATTAAGATCAACATTACTATTTTGTAATTGACAATTAATAATACAAAAATTACTAAAACTAAGAATAGAATGAGTGTACGGTTTAGGTACGAAAAAATTCTAAGTTTTCATGACTATTTGCCTGATCATTGCGCAAGTTGTCTTGGACATTGGACTGTTGCGCGTTATGCTGAACACGCTGACAACGCACCGGACGTCCGCGTAAATGCTGACGCTGACCACCTGTGTGTTTACCTCGATTTACACTGTATGAAGTTCTTATACCTGTGCTATTTTCATAATTTTTATTATAATTATGATGATAAGTTTTATTGTTGTTATAAAACTGTCTATTTCCTCGGCCTCGAGAACCTCTAAAGCTTCCACGTTTATAGTTTTGGTTAGCCCTAAATTGCATAACCTGGTCTTGTGGCTGGACAGACATGGATTGCTCATCTACCGCAGCCGTAATAGCTTCAGACAACGACGCAAACTGTCGTGAGGCAATGATGGTGCTGAGCCGCTTATCGGTCAAACCATCGCTAAACCGTTTGATTGCAGTCTTCTCATTGAGCGGACGCAAAACCTCATAGGCATCACGCTTATCGTTAGCCTGTGCAATCGTGAGATTCACAAATAACTCCTCGATCTCTGTACCGAATTTTTCTATGCTCCTACGGCCTTGAGTCACCTTAAGCAATTGTGTTTGTAATGCTACAAACGATTTTTTAGGTAACAAATAAATGCGAATATCTTCTATCAAACTTTCAATATCTGCGTAAGTAGTTTTAAGACGCAATTTTGCACTAGGCGAGAGACGTGTTTTTAATACAAACTGTATCAATTGACTTTTACTGGCATCATTGATAAGCGAGCTATAAAGTAAGATACCATCAATAAGCTGATTTGTCACCTGCTCCTGGCCATTCATCATCGGCAACAGGGAAATTGCAGTTTTAATATCGAACGTTTCAGCCATTTTTGTAACACTATTTGAATGTTCTATAAGATCCTTAGAACTAGTTTGACTACTACTATCTACTAAAGTCAGTAAACCCTTTATTTTCTGATAATTTGATTGAATCTCATGGATTAATGTTTGGAAAACCTCACAAGTTTCTTTGTCTAGCTTGCGTTCTTTAATTTCTTGGTTCAACTGAGTCAAAATACAATCCAGTTTACTGTATTCCTTTTCTGCTTCTACTAGTTTCTTATAAGCTAAATCTTGTCTACGCCTATCTGGACCTAGTTTCACTAAATATTCTCTTAAATATTTTAATTTAGCGTGCAAATCTTGCAATTGTTGGGACATTCCTATTCCCCAAATCGAAATATAAAATAATACAGCATGATCAAATTACAATATTATGGAATATTGTAGAATATTAAAAAAAAAATGCAGTGCAAAACTTACATTGCAGTAGGTACGTATTGTACTGACAACGTATAAGTAGGTCACGACGTGTCACGTGGCGTGGATGAACGGACTCCTCAGCACTGGACTCGAACTGACTCCGTAGGTCGCGACGTCTTACGTGGCGTGGATGAACGTACTCCCCAGCACTGGACTCGAACTGACTCCCAGCTGCTCCACATCGGACCCGAACGATTTATCTCCCGGCGCCCTGCATATCCTCTCATCATAAGGCTTGAGCATTCTCCCGGCACCCGGCAGCAACGTTCCTTTTCTGTCTTCTTATTTAATATTTTCACCGCTTCAAACTAATTCTTGGATTCTGTTTCTTCTTTTTTTTTTTTTATCTTCTTTGGTTTCTTTCTTCAAAATTTTCCGTCTTCATAAACTTCTATCACTATATTTTTCATGATTTCTTCAACTATTGACGTCTTCGCTTTTCACGTAAGTTGCAAAATTTTAATTGCTGGCTAAGGGTCGCCATGTATTAGAGTGATGTAATCGAAATAAAAGAGAAGTGTTCGATTCAACGATTCGTGTAATAATGCCCATAAAAGGTGTGTGCAGTTACAAATATAAGGTTGGGCGAGCTGCACACTACAGTCAGATGGCGGACGCGGTGGGGCCGCAGGGGAAGAGGACTGTCGGTGTATCGTTGCCGCTGTCCCTGTCCCCTGCGGCCGAAAGGTGGTAGGTGACGGGGCCACAGACCCGACCCGTCACAGGGGGAGCTCCGGCGTGCCTGCATGACTGCGGCGCGTCGGAGGGCCTGGACCCCTCGCTTCCTGGCGTGGGTAGCGCCATGCTGGAAGGCGACGGGTCTGGGCAGCGGTCGCCTCCTTTTGCGAGGGTGGTAAATCGCAAAAGGAGGCGAAGGTGGTGATACGCGGGCGACAGGGGCGGGGGCCCCTTCGCCCGCATTGCACATCACCACCCGCGGGAGGGAATGGCCGAGCACTCGCGGTCATTCCCGGGCCCCTCCGGTGAGAGGGGCATGAGGGGCCCGCTGTGAGACAGCGGGTAGTCGTCGGCGGGGGACTGGAGTAAAGGCTCTGCCGGTTTCCCAGTCCTCCTCCACTAAGACGATGCGGGAGTGCCGTTGGGTTTTTTAGTGGGTATACCGGAAGTAGACCGGGGAGTCCCACATACCCCTCCCTTCCCCCGGAGGGAGGATGATGCGTAATGCATTTTTCCCAGCGCAACAAAAAAAAAAAAAAAAAAAAAAAAAAAAAAAAAAAAAAAAAAAAGGTTAGGTTAGGTTAGGTTCCCCCCCCGAATTGGTTCCCGCCTTGTCGTGGCGGGGGGGCTCAGTAGCCGTGGTGGCGGAAACCCACGGTGAAGCCAAGAGGAACCTAGGCGGGGGCCGCTCGTCTAGGCTTTTGCCGCTAAGCCAACGACGAGTGGCCCAATAGTTGCGGTGCCGCGGGTGCCGCCTGTAGCGGCATCGCAACTGAGCGGGCTGCGATGCCCCCCCCTATGATGGGGGGGGCATTGCGGCGGAGTGCGGGGGGCCGCGGCGGGGAGGGGAGTGTCGGTGTGGCTTCGGCCATTCTCCCTTAACTTCCGCGGCCCCAACGGGGCCGCCACCGTCAGATGGCGGACGCGGTGGGGCCGCAGGGGAAGAGGACTGTCGGTGTATCGTTGCCGCTGTCCCTGTCCCCTGCGGCCGAAAGGTGGTAGGTGACGGGGCCACAGACCCGACCCGTCACAGGGGGAGCTCCGGCGTGCCTGCATGACTGCGGCGCGTCGGAGGGCCTGGACCCCTCGCTTCCTGGTGTGGGTAGCGCCATGCTGGAAGGCGACGGGTCTGGGCAGCGGTCGCCTCCTTTTGCGAGGGTGGTAAATCGCAAAAGGAGGCGAAGGTGGTGATACGCGGGCGACAGGTGCGGGGGCCCCTTCGCCTGCATTGCACATCACCACCCGCGGGAGGGAATGGCCGAGCACTCGCGGTCATTCCCGGGCCCCTCCGTTGAGAGGGGCATGAGGGGCCCGCTGTGAGACAGCGGGCAGTCGTCGGCGGGGGACTGGAGTAAAGGCTCTGCCGGTTTCCCAGTCCTCCTCCACTAAGACGATGCGGGAGTGCCGTTGTGTTTTTTAGTGGGTATACCGGAAGCAGGATCCGGGGAGTCCCACATACCCCTCCCTTCCCCCGGAGGGAGGATGATGCGTAATGCATTTTTCCCAGCGCAACAAAAAAAAAAAAAAAAAAAAAAAAAAAAAAAAAAAAAAAAAAAAAAAAAAGGTTAGGGTGGGGTGGGGTGCGGGTCAGGTAACCTCCACGTGTGCTTGGTTGGTTGCTAGTCTCTTTCGGACACGTCCGGGGGGAATAGCAACCCGCTGGGCCGGTGCACCCTGGGCACCGTCAATAACTTCCCATTCGTGGGTTCTTGTTGGCGGTGGCGAATAATCTGACAGGGGGGGGGGTAGGCGTCGCTCTGGGTGTTCCCCTGATTAGCAGAGGACACTCCAGATGCGACATGGGGGTAGGCTAGGTTGGGTAGGCTAGGATAGGTAGGCAAGGTTAGGTAGGCTAGGCTGGGTAGGATAGGTTAGTTTAGGTTAGGTAGGTAAGCGGTGGGCCTCTGGGTGGGCTGCCCACCTCTGCGGGGGGCCGTCGTGAGCACACCAGCTCTGCACCCTGCTTCGAGCCCGCTCTGCACCTGGCTCTGCACCCGGCTCGGCCCGGATCAAGCGACGGCTCTCCTTCGGGAGGACGTCGTGAGCACACCAGCTCTGCACCCTGCTCAAGCCCACTCTGCACCTGGCTCTGCACCCGGCTTTGCGGTTTTAGCCGGATCAAGCGACGGCTCTCCTTTGGTGGGGGGTAGCCCTGCCTGGGGCAGGAGGGAAGCCCTCAGCGGTTGTGCCGCCGTTGTGCGGCAGTAGGTTAGGTAGGTAGGATAGGTTAGGTAGGTTAGCGGTGGGGCTCACTTCAGAGCCTCTGGGTGGGCTGCTCACCTCTGCGGGGGGCCGTCGTGAGCACACCAGCTCTGCACCCTGCTTCGAGCCCGCTCTGCACCTGGCTCTGCACCCGGCTCTGCCCGGATCAAGCGACGGCTCTCCTTCGGGAGGCCGTCGTGAGCACACTAGCTCTGCACCCTGCTCAAGCCCGCTCTGCACCTGGCTCTGCACCCGGCTTTGCGGTTTTAGCCGGATCAAGCGACGGCTCTCCTTCGGTGGGGGGTGGCCCCGCCTGGGGGCAGGAGGAAAGCCCTCGGCGGTATGCCGCCGTTGTGCGGCAGGAGGGAATGACTCCTCGCTGCCGGCCCTCCCTCGGCGTCGGGATGGTCGACAGCGATGAGTCGGCGGAAGATGAGGACTTCGCTCTGGGTGTTCCCCTTAGGTACACGGGGGAATCACCAGAGAGAAGTCAGTAGGGAGAGAATAGAGGAGGAGGTAGGTCACTCTGGGTGTTCCTCTGACTAGCAGGGGACACTCCGGATGTGACACAGGGCCTCACTTCTGGGCCTCTGGGCGGGAGGGTAGGTGAGGTTAGGAGGGAGGTGACGGAGCATTGGTACCGATGCTCCGCCACAAACGTGGAGGGTGGCGTTTGGCCCTCGCGGGTCAAGTGCCGCAGCGATGGGGGCCGTGGGCGGAGGATTGGGGGATCCTTCGTCCACACAAAGGTCCCGCGCACTGGGTCGCTCACGCGCCAGGGCGATTCAGTGCGAGGAGAAGATGGAGGTGGAGGTGTATTGGGGCGGGGCAGAGAGTCTTGGCGGGACTTAGCCTCGCCCCGCAGAGGAGGGCTCCTTTAAGGAGCAGCGCCAGCGGGGCACGTGGAAGCCCCGTAGGCGAGTTTGCCGAACGGTCGTCGGCGGAGGACTGGACGTAAAGGCTGTGCCAGTTTCCCAGTCCTCCTCCATACAGACGATGCGGGAGTGCCGCTGGGTTATTTTAGTGGGTATACCGGGCCACAGCCCGGGGAGTCCCACATAGCCCCCCATATTCCCCCATGGGTGGGTATGCGTAATGCATTTTTTCCCAGCGAAACCAAAAAAAAAAAAAAAAAAAAAAAAAAAAAAAGGTTAGGTTGGGGTACCCCGGCGTGCCACAACTGCGGCGCAGCGGAGGACACGGCGCAGCACACCCTCGAGGTGTGCCCGGCATGGGCTGAGCTGCGCCGTGAACTCATTGGAGTGGTCGGGCAGGACCTCTCGCTTCCCGGCGTGGTCAACTCTATGCTGGGGAGCGAGGAGGCCTGGGCGGCGGTTGCCTCCTTTTGCGAGGATGTCATGTCGCAAAAGGAGGCGGCGGAGCGCGAGCGGGAGTACGATCCTCTAGCAGCGCCGCTCCGCAGGCGAAGAAGGGGTGGGAGAAGGCGGTTATACGATCGTCTCCTCCCACCCCCTGGTGGTGACTAGCGGGCGACAGGCGCGGGGGCGCCTTTCGTCCGCATTGCACCAGTCACCACCCTCGTCAGATGGGAATGGCCGAGCACTCACGGTCGTTCCCGGGCCCCTCCACTAGGAGGGGCGTGAGGGGCCTGCCGTAAAGGCGGGCAGTCGTCGGCGGAGGACTGGACGTAAAGGCTGTGCCAGTTTCCCAGTCCTCCTCCACTCAGACGATGCGGGAGTGCCGCTGGGTTATTTTAGTGGGTATACCGGGCCTCAGCCCGGGGAGTCCCACATAGCCCCCCATTCCCCCAATGGGTGGGTATGCGTAATGCATTTTTTCCCAGCGTGATCAAAAAAAAAAAAAAAAAAAAAAAAGGTTAGGTTGGGGTCACGGGGGGTGCGGGTCAGGTAACCTCCACGTGTGCCTGGTGGGTTGCTAGTGTCTTTCGGATACGTCCGGGGAGAAGAGCAACCCGCTCGGCCGGTGCACCCTGGGCACCGTCAATAACTTCCCATTCGTGGGCTCTTGTTGGCGGTGGCAAATACCTGACGGGGGGGGGGAAGTCGCTCGTCTGGGTGTTCCTCTGCTATTCAGAGGACCACCCAGACGTGCTGCGGACGGAAGGAGGTTGAGAGGGAGGGGGTGGTTACCTGAAAACAGGTAATCACCAACAAGGGAGTTTCGCCAGCTCCTGGAATTCCGGAGCTCACGGTATCCTACCAAAGACCCCCATCGTTGGCGGATGGGGTACGGCGGTGCTGTGAGCGGAGGGCTTGCCTTAATTGGCTGGCCTGCGAGAAGGAAAACTCAAAAGGAACACCCGACAGCAAAGTCGTTAAAACCTGTAGATACCTGGCGACCTCTACAGTATATAGCTACACTGGCCGGAATGGGCGTCACCCGACAGTGTTTCCCTACATCGTCCCATACTCGTGGGAACAACTATGAATAAATCTTTAAAACAAAAAACCAAAACAAAGGAGGAAGGAAAGGAGGAGGAGAGTGAGAGTGAGAGGGAGATGGAGCAGGCGACGGTGGCTCGAAGAGAACTTCGCGTCTCCGTAACGCGTCTCTCGGAGTCCGACTCAGACGCCAGTCAGGCTAGTCTGATGACGGTCGACTCCGGGAGTGGAAAAGAGGAGGCCCGCCGCTGGCGCAAAAGGGCATTGGAAGAAGAGGAGATGATGTCGCTGCCCAAAGGGGTAGCACATAAATCTAAAAGGAGAGGACAACCGCCCACCACGGGCGAGTACGTGGGTCTAGCCGCGGCCAAGGAACGCCTCAACAAGGAGAAGGAAGAGGCGCTCCAGTTGGAGGCGGAGGAGGAGATAGTCGGCATGGCCAAGATCTTCGAAGAATCGAGGCACGCCTGCCGCAGAGGCCTCAACCCGCCAACACCCGAAGAGGACACGGAGCAGTCTCTGGCAGCATTAAATCTTCTGCTGCTAGAGGCTGCAAAACTCGTAGAAAAGGTGGCCACTACGTCCAGCAGATTAAAAGGGACGAGTGTCAAGACCTTGAAGGATGCGGCCTCTATCATCAAAGAGGCCGCGGGCGGCATAAGGGCCCGTACAGTGCCTGAGGAGGTGGCATACCTTGAGGCCGAAAACCAGCGGCTCTCGGCCCGGCTGGCAGAAGCAAACAGCCGACCGGCGGCGGCAGCAACGACGGCAAGCGGGACGCAATCGTCCGTCACTGGACGGAGGACCTCGCCACCGCCTTCTTTGGCCGTCGGACGCTGGACGCGCTCGGTCCAGTCCTGCGGGACTGGCTCGAGCGGCCTCACGGTTTCCTCTCGTTCCGTCTAGTGCAGGTGTTGTCCGGACATGGTTGTTTCGGAACGCACCTGCACCGGATCCGGAGGGAGGAAACCCCAGCGTGCCACGACTGCGGCGCGGCAGAGGACACGGCGCAGCACACCCTAGAGGTGTGCCCAGCCTGGGCTGAACTGCGTCGTGCCCTGATCGATGTTTGTGGGTGGGGGTTTAGGTTCGGCCGTGAGGAGGAGTTCGCGGGAGGGAATGACCGAGCACTCGCGGTCATTCCCGGGCCCCTCCGTTGAGAGGGGCATGAGGGGCCCGCTGTGAGACAGCGGGCAGTCGTCGGCGGGGGACTGGAGTAAAGGCTCTGCCGGTTTCCCAGTCCTCCTCCACTAAGACGATGCGGGAGTGCCGTTGGGTTTTTTAGTGGGTATACCGGAAGCAGGATCCGGGGAGTCCCACATACCCCTCCCTTCCCCCGGAGGGAGGATGATGCGTAATGCATTTTTCCCAGCGCAACAAAAAAAAAAAAAAAAAAAAAAAAAAAAAAAAAAGGTTAGGTTAGGTTAGGTTTGCGATGCCCCCCTCTGATGGGGGGGGCATCGCGGCGGAGTGCGGGGGGCCGCGGTGGGGAGGGGAGTGTCGGTGTGGCTTCGGCCATTCTCCCTTACCTTCCGCGGCCTCAACGGGGCCGCCACCGTCAGATGGCGGACGCGGTGGGGCCGCAGGGGAAGAGGACTGTCGGTGTATCGTTGCCACTGTCCCTGTCCCCTGCGGCCGAAAGGTGGTAGGTGACGGGGCCACAGACCCGACCCGTCACAGCGGGAGCTCCAGCGTGCCTGCATGACTGCGGCGCGTCGGAGGGCCTGGACCCCTCGCTTCCTGGCGTGGGTAGCGCCATGCTGGAAGGCGACGGGTCTGGGCAGCGGTCGCCTCCTTTTGCGAGGGTGGTAAATCGCAAAAGGAGGCGAAGGTGGTGATATGCGGGCGACAGGTGCGGGGGCCCCTTCGCCTGCATTGCACATCACCACCCGCGGGAGGGAATGGCCGAGCACTCGCGGTCATTCCCGGGCCCCTCCGTTGAGAGGGGCATGAGGGGCCCGCTGTGAGACAGCGGGCAGTCGTCGGCGGGGGACTGGAGTAAAGGCTCTGCCGGTTTCCCAGTCCTCCTCCACTAAGACGATGCGGGAGTGCCGTTGGGTTTTTTAGTGGGTATACCGGAAGCAGGATCCGGGGAGTCCCACATACCCCTCCCTTCCCCCGGAGGGAGGATGATGCGTAATGCATTTTTCCCAGCGCAACAAAAAAAAAAAAAAAAAAAAAAAAAGGTTAGGTTAGGTTAGGTTAGGTTGGGGGTTCCCCTCTCGGCGTGGCGGCGCGTTTCCGCGGTGGGCTGTGGGGCGAATGGACAAGGTCCTGCTAGAGGAGGCGGCCATTATTTCCAATTGGTTCGCCTCCCCGCCTTCGTCCGAGGGTGCCGACGCTGCGGCTGGCCGTTTTCGCGATGCGATTACGCAAATCTGCGATACGGCCATGCCCCGTGCTAAGTGTTGGTCCCCGAAGACGGAGGTCTACTGGTGGTCCCCGGAGCTTGCCTCCCTTCGCGCAGCGTGTTTTGCGGCGCGGAGGTCCTACACCCGCAGCCGGCGACGTCACCCCCGTGACGTCGAGAGGGAAGACCGGCTTTATGCGGCGTACATCGACGAGGTGTGCGCCCTAAAGCTGGCCATTCGCCGCGCCAAGGAGGAGGCGCGGCACGAGCTGTTGGAGGGTCTCGACCGTGACCCCTGGGGCCGCCCCTACCGAGCTGCGCTGAATAAGCTACGCTGTCGGGGTCCCCCCCTTGTGGAGACTCTCCAACCCGGCTTCCTCGTGGAGGTGGTTGAGGGCCTATTCCCGCAACGAGCGGAGCACGTGCCCCCGGCAATGGTCGCCGCAGAGACCGACGACCGGGAGGCCGACCTCAGTGCTCCGCCCGTCACAGAGGCGGAGGTGGCGGCGGCTGTTCTTCGGATGCGCTCGAAGAACACCGCCCCCGGGCCCGACGGGGTACCCGGACGGGTGTTGGCCCTGGCCCTCAACCACATGGGGGACCGCCTCAGGGAGCTGTTCGACGTGTGCCTGGCGTCCGGACGGTTCCCTGACTGCTGGAAGGCGGGGAAGCTGGTGCTCCTCCCTAAGCCGGGACGACCTCCCGACACCGTGGCGGCCTACAGGCCTATCGTTTTGCTGGAGGAGGCGGGGAAGTTGCTTGAGAGAGTTCTCGCCACCCGTATCCTCCGGCATCTGGAAGAGGTCGGCTCCGGTCTGTCGGACGCTCAGTACGGTTTCCGCGCTGGGCGTTCGACGATCGATGCCATCCTGCGTCTGAGGGCCGCTTCGGAGGAGGCCGTCGCTGGCGGAGGGGTGTTGTTGGCGGTATCCTTGGATATCGCCAACGCCTTCGGTAGTCTGCCGTTCGGCTGCATCGGCGAGGCGCTCCGGTTCCATGGAGTGCCGGTTTACCTGAGGCGGCTGGTGGCAGACTACCTTGAGGGCAGGGTGGTTCTGTGCGAGGACCGCGACGGAGCTTTGCTCCGCAGACCCATGGCGTGCGGTGTTCCGCAGGGTTCAGTCCTAGGACCTCCCCTGTGGAACATCGGTTACGACTGGGTGCTGCGTGGAGCTTTTCCCCCGGGCCTGGACGTCATCTGCTATGCGGATGACACGCTCGTCACGGCCCGGGGACAAAGCTTCGAGGAGGCGGCGCGCCTGGCCAACGAGGGGGTGGCCCAAGTGGTCGGGCGCATCGAGGCGCTGGGGCTTAGGGTGGCCCCTGCCAAGACTGAGGCCGTGCTCTTTCACGGGCCTCGTCGCGGTCCACCTGCTGGCGCCTCGATAACGGTTGGCTCGGTCCCCGTACGGATCGGGGCCCAGATCAAGTATCTGGGCCTAGTGATAGACAGGCGGTGGAACTTTGACGAGCACTTCCGCATTCTGGTGCCCAAGCTGGAGGGCGTTGCCGCCGCTCTCGGTCGGCTCTTGCCGAACGTGGGCGGCGCCAGCGTCGCCTGCCGGCGGCTTTACACGGGGGTGGTACGGTCGATGGCACTGTACGGCGCACCCGTGTGGGCGGAGTCCTTGTCCGCCGGGAACAGGGTGCGCTTGTGGCGCCCTCAGCGTACCCTGGCGATCAAGGCCATTCGCGGATACCGCACGGTGTCCACAGACGCGGCGTGTGCGTTGGCTGGGACACCCCCGTGGGATTTGGATGCGGAGGTGCTCGCCGAGGTTTACAAGCGCGCGGCGGCAGCCCGGGCCGGGGGTTCTGTCCCCCTGCCCGAGGAGTTGCGAGGTTGGCGCGAGGAGGCCCACCGGACGTTGATGGTACGGTGGGGGCATCGGCTTGAGGCTCCACGAGCTGGCGTTCGGACCGTGGAGGCGCTCAGGCCGATTCTCGAGGAGTGGGCAGTGCGGCAGCATGGGACTCTCTCCTTTAGGCTGGTGCAGGTATTGACCGGACATGGTTGCTTCGGTACATACCTGCATAGGCTTGGGAGGGAGGCGAGTCCGATGTGCCACCACTGCGACTGCGGTGAAGACTCGGTGCAGCACACTCTCGAGCAGTGTCCTGCCTGGGAGTTGCAGCGTCGGGAACTCACCGCAGTGATAGGGAACGACCTCGCGCTGCCGGCCGTGGTTCAATCCATGAGCTGCGCGAGGTCGTGGGAAGCGGTCGCATCCTTCTGCGAGGAAGTTATCTTGCAGAAGGAGGCGGCGGAGCGGATCAGGGAGGACTCACCCCTGGCTGATCCGCATCGCCGCCGGCGAGCTGGGCGGCGAAGGCGCGCGTACGCCGCGAACCATATGCCGCCCTGAGCGAGGCCGCGGGCGGAGGAACGGGGACCTTTTTCCACCGCCCGCTGATGCCTTCCGCGACGGAGCGGCGCTCTGTGTGTGTCCGGAGCGCCGCTAGGAGAGGACGACCAAGGAGTCGGGTGCCCGGTGGCAGTCGGACCGGGCACAGTCGCCGCGGCGGGCCCTGTGGATGTAAGAACGATCCAGGGCTCGCCCACTTTTACGGCGACGCATGGCACACGGCGGGTCTTTTTAGTGGGTGCAAACCCCACACTACCCCATCGCCTTCCCCGGGTGGTGGGGTGTGCGTCAGGCATTTTTTCCCGCCAAAAAAAAAAAAAAAAAAAAAAAAAAAAAAAAGGTTGGGGGTTCCCCTCACTTTTTTCTGTCTTATCGTGTACGATTCTGTCGAAAATGCCGAAAACGCGGTCTGCCCTCGGCAAACCAAAAGGCCCTTCTCAGGGCCAACCAAAAGGCCCTTCTAAGGGCCAACGCGACGCGTTGTCGGAGTCCGACACGTTGTTGCACGAGTCGGACTCCGACAACGAGTCTGTTGTGTCGGGCGCGAGCTCGATGGTGGTCGGGGATTCCCGATCACCATCGAGATCGCGGAAGCGGGCCTTCCTTAAGGAGGGTTCCGATGTCTCCTCGGCTGGGTCGGGTTCGGCGAAGGAGACAGGCAGAAAGGCCAAGGCCAAAAAGGCCACAAAACCGTTAGCGGTTACCCACGACGTGGGTCTAGCGGACGCCCAACGCGAGTTGGACGTGGCTCGGCGGACGCAGCTCGAGAAAGAGCTGGAGGAGCAAGTTGCGGCCAAGGAGGAGCGGGCGCGCGTCGCCCGTGCCAAGTCTGGTTACGGTGCGTCCCGCGTCCTGTACGCGGACAACTCCTTGGCCGAGCTGGAGCGGATGGCGGTGGAGGACGAGGAGGAGATAACGTTGGTCGCCTCAAAGTCCTCCAAACTGAAGGGGACTTTTCAGAAGTCCCTCAAGTGCCGGGCCGCCAGCATGCGGAGCATAGTCTCGGAGCTGGTGCAAAGGCAGGCGACCGACGAAACGCGGGCACTGCAGGCGACGGTCGATCGCCTGCAGACGGAGCTTCTGGTGAAGCTGGCTGAAGCCACAGCACGGCCGAGGCAAGCCGAGCCGAGACCTGTGGCAGAGGGCCCCTCCTCCTCCAATCTTGAGGATATCATCCGCAAGGTTGTGATGGAGGAGAGGTCCTTCACGAGGGCCTGCATCGCAGGCATAGAAGACCGGCTCCTGCCCGAAAAGAGCTGCCGCCTGCCGCTTGCCTCGGATAAGAGGAGGGGTGGGCCGGAGCCAACCCCACAAAGGGAAGAGGACCCTCTTCTGCCTGCCACCACCCCAACCAACCAGCAGGGCTGGACGAAGGTGGTTGGCAAGGGGAAGGGCAAGGGCAAGGGCGCGGCAGCTGTCGTCCCTGCCATCCCCGCCACCACCACCCCTCCCAGCCAGTCGCAGGCAACCGGCAAAGGGAAAGGGAAGGGAAAGGGGAAAGGGCCGCCTCCCGGGGCCGCCAGCGCTGCTCCCACAGCCCAAACCGCCGGCACCAGGAGGAATCTAGTTCCTCCTAAGACCGCAGCCGTCGTGGTGACGCTCACCACGGAGGCTGCGGAGCGTGGGGAGACCTACGCGTCCATTTTGTTGCGGGCGCGTGCCAATGCCGATCCCACCCAGCTGGGGATCGGCAAGGTCTCCTGCCGGCGGACCCAAGCCGGGGCTCGAATTTTCGAGTTCCCGGGGGCAGAGGGCAGTGCCAACGCGGACCTCTTCGCGACAAAGTTGCGGGAGGTCATCGCGGACGCGGCTAAGGTGGCCAGGCCCGTGAAGACGGCGGCCATCGAGGTGACCGATCTTGACGATACGGTCACCAAGGAGGAGGTGGTGGCGGCGGTCGCAGAAATGGGGGGCTGTGGCGTCGCAGCGGTGCGAAGCCGGGACATTAGGCCCGGTCGCGGCGGCATGGGCGCCATTCGGCTGGAGTGCCCAGTCGCCGCGGCCAAAGCCGTCCTTGACAAGGGACGGCTTAACGTCGGCTTCGGCTCGGGTGTGGTCCGGGCACTTGCGGCGCAGCCCTTGCGGTGCTACAGGTGCTTTGGGGTCGGGCACACCCGGCCCCTCTGTCCGTCCACGGTGGATCGGACGGACAGCTGTTACCGTTGCGGCAAGGAGGGCCACAAGTCCGCCGAGTGCAAGGCGGCCGCGCCGCACTGCGCTGTCTGTGCCGCCAGTGGCCGCCCCGCAGGCCATATAATGCAGGGGAGGATGTGCAATCCTCCCCCAAAGAGAGGAAAAGCTCAGGCGCCGAGACAGCCTGCCGCTACCGCCGCCGTGGTGCCAGAGGTTGGCGTTTCGGCTGCTGCTGGCCTGAATGAGGAGGAGGGGGGTGCGATGTCCGACTCATGACCGACGATGGAGGAGGACCTCAATCCAGCAGGGAGGTCGGATGCCGTCAGGCCGGGAGGCGCCTCTCCCACCCCCTGGTGGTGACTAGCGGGCGACAGGCGCGGGGGCGCCTTTCGTCCGCATTGCACCAGTCACCTCTACAGTATCCAGCTACACTGTTCATCGGAATGGGCGTCACCCGGCAGTGTTTTTTATATCGTCCCATAATCGTGGGAACAAAATGCAAAAGAATAAGATCACCAAGGATGTTGGGGGGGAGGGTGTGGAGTGCGAGGGGTCGCGTGCCGACGCGCCGGTGCCAAGAGTGGTGCTGGCGCGGTTGGCGGACCGGCCCTCCACCCGGAGTCGGGGCCGCTTGCCCCAGGCGAGTGGGGAGGAGGACCTCAATCCAGCAGGGAGGTCGGATGCCGTCAGGCCGGGAGGCGCCGAGAAGCGCAGCTTCCCGGACGATCAAGAGGAGGCTTTCGAGGTGTCCATCCGGGCGCCTCGGAAAGTACGCCCCTCTAACAGAGGAGGAGCGGGGTCGAGAACGCGGTCGCTCACGCCGCACTGCCGACCCACAGCACCGATGGCGGCGACACCGACCCCGGGTGATATCACCCCGGTCGGGTCGTCGTCGTCGGTGTTTTCTAACAGCGCGGCGTACAGACGCGTGCGCGCTGATGGAGAGGCGGCCGCGGAGGATCAGGTCGGTCAATTGACCGACAGGATCCGCTCCGCGACCGAGGGGTCCGCAGCAGACGCAGCGGACCTGATGCAGACGGCGAGCGACTCGTTGAGCCTCGTTATGAAGGTCGCCACGAGGTCCCAAAACCTCAAGGGCGACTTCGTGAAGGGACTCAAGACAGCCGCCAGCGCGTTGGGTGGGGTGGTGGAGCGGCTCTCCGAACGCTCTGCCGCCTCCGAGGCTGCCAATGCCCGCCTCGAGGAAGAGGTGCAGCAGCTCCGCGCTGAGCTGGCCCAGCTACGGGTCGATCTCCAGGTCAGTGGGGTCGACATCACCCGGGCCGGCTCTCCGCGGGCCGAGAAGCCGCCAGCTGCACCACCCCTGGAGGTGATGGAGCCGGCCAATGGGATGGAGGTGGCTTGTGGGGCTCTGGGCGACGCGTTCAGCGACGCTCAAATGAGCCAGCTGGCCAGGTTCGTGGGGAGCCTGGTAGACGGACGCCTGGCCGGCGTCCAGGACCGCCTGCTCCCCGAAAAGCGGATTCGGCCGCCGTTGGCGGCTGACAAGCGCGGAGCCCCGCCAAACCAGCCGGGGATGGGCGCCAAGTCATTTGCGGCGGTGGCCGGCGAGCCCGCCGCGCCCAAGCCGCCTGTGCCGGCCAAAGCTCGTGCCGCTCAGGCTCCTACCGACAGGAGGAAGGGGAAGAAGGGGGGGCGGAGGGTGCCGCCGGCCGCCGCTCCTAGTGCTCCGGCTCCGGTGCCCGCGTCGGTCCCCGCTCCTCCTGCTCCACCCACTTCAGCTGCAGCTGAGGAGGGGTGGCAGACGGTTGGGGGGAAGCGGAAGAGGCGGCGCTCCGGGAAGGCGAAGAACCCTTCCGCGCCGGTAACAGGGCAAACGGCTGGTAAGAGGGGGCCCAAACTCTCTCCGCCAAAGAGTGCCGCCGTGGTCATCACGGTGGCGCCCGAGGCGGAGGGACTCACTTATGCGGGCTTCCTCCAGGAGGCGAGGTCGGTCCTCGACGGGGCCCTCCCTGGCGTCGGAGGGAAGGTGCGGTTGGCGCGGACAGGGGCGCGCATCCTGGAGTTCCCCGGCAAGGAGGGGGAGAAACAGGCCGACATGGTGGCCGCGGCGCTACGAGGCATTGTGGCGGGACGGGATGGCGTCACCGTCGCCAGGCCGACGAAATGCGCGGAGTTGCGCGTGTCGGGCTTGGACGACTCCGTCACGGCGGCGGAGGTCCGGGAGCGCATTGAAGCGTTTGCTGAGTGTGCTCCCGGCTCCGTCAAGGTCGGTGCCGTCCGCCCCGGCCCCGGAGGAGCGGGTGCGGTGTGGGTGCGCTGCCCCATCGCTGCGGCCAAGCCTCTGGCCAAAGCTGGACGACTCCTCGTGGGCTTCTCCTCGGCCCGAATCACGGTCTTGGAGGGGAGGCCTGCGAGGTGTTATGGGTGCATGGCCAGGGGCCACTTGCGGGCCAATTGCACTAGCGCCGTGGACTGCAGCGGATTGTGCTTCCGCTGCGGCCAACTGGGGCACAAGGCGGCGGAATGCTCCGCCGCCCCTTACTGCCCCCCGTGCGCGGCGGGCAATCGGCCCGCCAACCATTTGATGGGGCGGGAGGGGTGCACGATCCCCAACGCGCCGAGGCATCCGGGAGCTGGTCGTTCGACCACGGCGGCTCCCGGTCCTCGGTCACCGACCGCGGGAGGAGAGATGGAGGTGTCAACAATCCAATAATGTATTGCACACCCTCCAATCTCCTCCAGACGAATTTGAACCACTCCGCCGGCGCCCAGGACCTCCTCCTGCAAGCGATGGCGGAGTGGTCAATAGGTGTGGCCGTAGCCGCGGAGCCCTACTTCGTTCCTCCCTGCCCAAATTGGGTGGGTGACCGGGACGGCTCCGTGGCCATCGTCAGCTCCGCTGCGCTTCGCTCCCCACCCTTGTCGCTCAGAGACAGGGGCGAGGGGTTCGTTGCTGCCGATTGGGGGGAGGTAACGCTGTTCGGCGTGTACTTCTCCCCAAACCGGAGTCTGGCGGAATTCGAGGTCTTCCTCAATAGAGTGGAGGCCTCGATACGGCGGACAGCACCTCGTCAGGTGCTCGTTCTGGGGGACTTCAATGCCAAATCTACGGCGTGGGGCTCCCCCGGAACGGATGCCCGCGGTCGGGCAGTCGAAGAGTGGGCGACGTCGGTGGGCCTCTGTCTCCTCAACAGAGGCACCACCGACACGTGCGTTCGTCGGCAGGGGGGGTCGATAGTGGACCTCTCGTTCGCTACCCCTGCCGTCGAAGCGCAAGTAAGGAGCTGGCGTGTCCTGGATGAGGTTGAGACGCTCTCGGATCATAGATACATCCGATTCGAGCTCTCCCGGTCCCAGGGCCCCAGAAGGGGTCACGTTCCCTCTCGGCGTGGCGGCGCGTTTCCGCGGTGGGCTGTGGGGCGAATGGACAAGGTCCTGCTAGAGGAGGCGGCCATTATTTCCAATTGGTTCGCCTCCCCGCCTTCGTCCGAGGGTGCCGACGCTGCGGCTGGCCGTTTTCGCGATGCGATTACGCAAATCTGCGATACGGCCATGCCCCGTGCTAAGTGTTGGTCCCCGAAGACGGAGGTCTACTGGTGGTCCCCGGAGCTTGCCTCCCTTCGCGCAGCGTGTTTTGCGGCGCGGAGGTCCTACACCCGCAGCCGGCGACGTCACCCCCGTGACGTCGAGAGGGAAGACCGGCTTTATGCGGCGTACATCGACGAGGTGTGCGCCCTAAAGCTGGCCATTCGCCGCGCCAAGGAGGAGGCGCGGCACGAGCTGTTGGAGGGTCTCGACCGTGACCCCTGGGGCCGCCCCTACCGAGCTGCGCTGAATAAGCTACGCTGTCGGGGTCCCCCCCTTGTGGAGACTCTCCAACCCGGCTTCCTCGTGGAGGTGGTTGAGGGCCTATTCCCGCAACGAGCGGAGCACGTGCCCCCGGCAATGGTCGCCGCAGAGACCGACGACCGGGAGGCCGACCTCAGTGCTCCGCCCGTCACAGAGGCGGAGGTGGCGGCGGCTGTTCTTCGGATGCGCTCGAAGAACACCGCCCCCGGGCCCGACGGGGTACCCGGACGGGTGTTGGCCCTGGCCCTCAACCACATGGGGGACCGCCTCAGGGAGCTGTTCGACGTGTGCCTGGCGTCCGGACGGTTCCCTGACTGCTGGAAGGCGGGGAAGCTGGTGCTCCTCCCTAAGCCGGGACGACCTCCCGACACCGTGGCGGCCTACAGGCCTATCGTTTTGCTGGAGGAGGCGGGGAAGTTGCTTGAGAGAGTTCTCGCCACCCGTATCCTCCGGCATCTGGAAGAGGTCGGCTCCGGTCTGTCGGACGCTCAGTACGGTTTCCGCGCTGGGCGTTCGACGATCGATGCCATCCTGCGTCTGAGGGCCGCTTCGGAGGAGGCCGTCGCTGGCGGAGGGGTGTTGCTGGCGGTATCCTTGGATATCGGTTTAGGTTAGGTTAGGCTAGGTTAGTCTGGGTAGGTTAGGTAGGTGAGTAGGAAGGGGAGTCTACGCCGGCTCTCCTTGAATCCCGGAGACCGCAGCATACTCCCAACGACCCCCATCGTAGGCGGTATGGGGTACGGGACTTGTTGTGGACGGAAGGAGGTTGAGGGGGAGGGTGGTTACCTGAAAACAGGTAATCACCAACAAGGGAGCTTCGCCAGCTCCTGGAATTCCGGAGACCACGGTGACCTACCAACGACCCCCATCGTTGGCGGATGGGGTACGGCGGCGCTGTGAGCGGAGGGCTTGCCTTAATTGGCCGGCCTGCGAGAAGGAAAACTCAAAAGGAACACCCGACAGCGAAGTCGTAAAAACCTGTAGATACCTGGCGACCTCTACAGTATATAGCTACACTGGCCGGAATGGGCGTCACCCGACAGTGTTTCCCTACATCGTCCCATACTCGTGGGAACAAAAATGGAAAAAAATAAAATCACCAAAGATGTTGAAGGAGAAAGTGTGGAGTGCGAGGAGTCGCGTGCCGACACGCCAGTGCCAAGAGTGGTGCTGACGCGGTTGGCGGACCGGCCCTCCACCCGGAGTCGGGGCCGCTTGCCCCAGGCGAGTAAGGAGGAGGACCTCAATCCAGCAGGGAGGTCAAACACCGTCAAGCCGGGAGGCGCCGAGAAGCGCAGCTTCCCGGACGATCAAGAGGAGGCTTTCGAGGTGTCCATCCGGGCGCCTCGGAAAGTACGCCCCTCTAACAGAGGAGGAGCGGGGTCGAGAACGCGGTCGCTCACGCCGCACCGCCGACCCACAGCACCGATGGCGGCGACACCGACCCCGGGTGATATCACCCCGGTCGGGTCGTCGTCGTCGGTGTTTTCTAACAGCGCGGCGTACAGACGCGTGCGCGCTGATGGAGAGGCGGCCGCGGAGGATCAGGTCGGTCAATTGACCGACAGGATCCGCTCCGCGACCGAGGGGTCCGCAGCAGACGCAGCGGACCTGATGCAGACGGCGAGCGACTCGTTGAGCCTCGTTATGAAGGTCACCACGAGGTCCCAAAACCTCAAGGGCGACTTCGTGAAGGGACTCAAGACAGCCGCCAGCGCGTTGGGTGGGGTGGTGGAGCGGCTCTCCGAACGCTCTGCCGCCTCCGAGGCTGCCAATGCCCGCCTCGAGGAAGAGGTGCAGCAGCTCCGCGCTGAGCTGGCCCAGCTTCGGGTCGATCTCCGGGTCAGTGGGGTCGACATCACCCGGGCCGGCTCTCCGCGGGCCGAGAAGCCGCCAGCTGCACCACCCCTGGAGGTGATGGAGCCGGCCAATGGGATGGAGGTGGCTTGTGGGGCTCTGGGCGACGCGTTCAGCGACGCTCAAATGAGCCAGCTGGCCAGGTTCGTGGGGAGCCTGGTAGACGGACGCCTGGCCGGCGTCCAGGACCGCCTGCTCCCCGAAAAGCGGATTCGGCCGCCGTTGGCGGCTGACATGCGCGGAGCCCCACCAAACCAGCCGGGGATGGGCGCCAAGTCATTTGCGGCGGTGGCCGGCGAGCCCGCCGCGCCCAAGCCGCCTGTGCCGGCCAAAGCTCGTGCCGCTCAGGCTCCTACCGACAGGAGGAAGGGGAAGAAGGGGGGGCGGAGGGTGCCGCCGGCCGCCGCTCCTAGTGCTCCGGCTCCGGTGCCCGCGTCGGTCCCCGCTCCTCCTGCTCCACCCACTTCAGCTGCAGCTGAGGAGGGGTGGCAGACGGTTGGGGGGAAGCGGAAGAGGCGGCGCTCCAGGAAGGCGAAGAACCCTTCCGCGCCGGTAACAGGGCAAACGGCTGGTAAGAGGGGGCCCAAACTCTCTCCGCCAAAGAGTGCCGCCGTGGTCATCACGGTGGCGCCCGAGGCGGAGGGACTCACCTATGCGGGCTTCCTCCAGGAGGCGAGGTCGGTCCTCGACGGGGCCCTCCCTGGCGTCGGAGGGAAGGTGCGGTTGGCGCGGACAGGGGCGCGCATCCTGGAGTTCCCCGGCAAGGAGGGGGAGAAACAGGCCGACATGGTGGCCGCGGCGCTACGAGGCATTGTGGCGGGACGGGATGGCGTCACCGTCGCCAGGCCGACGAAATGCGCGGAGTTGCGCGTGTCGGGCTTGGACGACTCCGTCACGGCGGCGGAGGTCCGGGAGCGCATTGAAGCGTTTGCTGAGTGTGCTCCCGGCTCCGTCAAGGTCGGTGCCGTCCGCCCCGGCCCCGGAGGAGCGGGTGCGGTGTGGGTGCGCTGCCCCATCGCTGCGGCCAAGCTTCTGGCCAAAGCTGGACGACTCCTCGTGGGCTTCTCCTCGGCCCGAATCACGGTCTTGGAGGGGAGGCCTGCGAGGTGTTATGGGTGCATGGCCAGGGGCCACTTGCGGGCCAATTGCACTAGCGCCGTGGACTGCAGCAGATTGTGCTTCCGCTGCGGCCAACTGGGGCACAAGGCGGCGGAATGCTCCGCCGCCCCTTACTGCCCCCCGTGCGCGGCGGGCAATCGGCCCGCCAACCATTTGATGGGGCGGGAGGGGTGCTGATCCCCAACGCGCCGAGGCATCCGGGAGCTGGTCGTTCGACCACGGCGGCTCCCGGTCCTCGGTCACCGACCGCGGGAGGAGAGATGGAGGTGTCAACAATCCAATAATGTATTGCACACCCTCCAATCTCCTCCAGACGAATTTGAACCACTCCGCCGGCGCCCAGGACCTCCTCCTGCAAGCGATGGCGGAGTGGTCAATAGGTGTGGCCGTAGCCGCGGAGCCCTACTTCGTTCCTCCCTGCCCAAATTGGGTGGGTGACCGGGACGGCTCCGTGGCCATCGTCAGCTCCGCTGCGCTTCGCTCCCCACCCTTGTCGCTCAGAGACAGGGGCGAGGGGTTCGTTGCTGCCGATTGGGGGGAGGTAACGCTGTTCGGCGTGTACTTCTCCCCAAACCGGAGTCTGGCGGAATTCGAGGTCTTCCTCAATAGAGTGGAGGCCTCGATACGGCGGACAGCACCTCGTCAGGTGCTCGTTCTGGGGGACTTCAATGCCAAATCTACGGCGTGGGGCTCCCCCGGAACGGATGCCCGCGGTCGGGCAGTCGAAGAGTGGGCGACGTCGGTGGGCCTCTGTCTCCTCAACAGAGGCACCACCGACACGTGCGTTCGTCGGCAGGGGGGGTCGATAGTGGACCTCTCGTTCGCTACCCCTGCCGTCGAAGCGCAAGTAAGGAGCTGGCGTGTCCTGGATGAGGTTGAGACGCTCTCGGATCATAGATACATCCGATTCGAGCTCTCCCGGTCCCAGGGCCCCAGAAGGGGTCACGTTCCCTCTCGGCGTGGCGGCGCGTTTCCGCGGTGGGCTGTGGGGCGAATGGACAAGGTCCTGCTAGAGGAGGCGGCCATTATTTCCAATTGGTTCGCCTCCCCGCCTTCGTCCGAGGGTGCCGACGCTGCGGCTGGCCGTTTTCGCGATGCGATTACGCAAATCTGCGATACGGCCATGCCCCGTGCTAAGTGTTGGTCCCCGAAGACGGAGGTCTACTGGTGGTCCCCGGAGCTTGCCTCCCTTCGCGCAGCGTGTTTTGCGGCGCGGAGGTCCTACACCCGCAGCCGGCGACGTCACCCCCGTGACGTCGAGAGGGAAGACCGGCTTTATGCGGCGTACATCGACGAGGTGTGCGCCCTAAAGCTGGCCATTCGCCGCGCCAAGGAGGAGGCGCGGCACGAGCTGTTGGAGGGTCTCGACCGTGACCCCTGGGGCCGCCCCTACCGAGCTGCGCTGAATAAGCTACGCTGTCGGGGTCCCCCCCTTGTGGAGACTCTCCAACCCGGCTTCCTCGTGGAGGTGGTTGAGGGCCTATTCCCGCAACGAGCGGAGCACGTGCCCCCGGCAATGGTCGCCGCAGAGACCGACGACCGGGAGGCCGACCTCAGTGCTCCGCCCGTCACAGAGGCGGAGGTGGCGGCGGCTGTTCTTCGGATGCGCTCGAAGAACACCGCCCCCGGGCCCGACGGGGTACCCGGACGGGTGTTGGCCCTGGCCCTCAACCACATGGGGGACCGCCTCAGGGAGCTGTTCGACGTGTGCCTGGCGTCCGGACGGTTCCCTGACTGCTGGAAGGCGGGGAAGCTGGTGCTCCTCCCTAAGCCGGGACGACCTCCCGACACCGTGGCGGCCTACAGGCCTATCGTTTTGCTGGAGGAGGCGGGGAAGTTGCTTGAGAGAGTTCTCGCCACCCGTATCCTCCGGCATCTGGAAGAGGTCGGCTCCGGTCTGTCGGACGCTCAGTACGGTTTCCGCGCTGGGCGTTCGACGATCGATGCCATCCTGCGTCTGAGGGCCGCTTCGGAGGAGGCCGTCGCTGGCGGAGGGGTGTTGTTGGCGGTATCCTTGGATATCGCCAACGCCTTCGGTAGTCTGCCGTTCGGCTGCATCGGCGAGGCGCTCCGGTTCCATGGAGTGCCGGTTTACCTGAGGCGGCTGGTGGCAGACTACCTTGAGGGCAGGGTGGTTCTGTGCGAGGACCGCGACGGAGCTTTGCTCCGCAGACCCATGGCGTGCGGTGTTCCGCAGGGTTCAGTCCTAGGACCTCCCCTGTGGAACATCGGTTACGACTGGGTGCTGCGTGGAGCTTTTCCCCCGGGCCTGGACGTCATCTGCTATGCGGATGACACGCTCGTCACGGCCCGGGGACAAAGCTTCGAGGAGGCGGCGCGCCTGGCCAACGAGGGGGTGGCCCAAGTGGTCGGGCGCATCGAGGCGCTGGGGCTTAGGGTGGCCCCTGCCAAGACTGAGGCCGTGCTCTTTCACGGGCCTCGTCGCGGTCCACCTGCTGGCGCCTCGATAACGGTTGGCTCGGTCCCCGTACGGATCGGGGCCCAGATCAAGTATCTGGGCCTAGTGATAGACAGGCGGTGGAACTTTGACGAGCACTTCCGCATTCTGGTGCCCAAGCTGGAGGGCGTTGCCGCCGCTCTCGGTCGGCTCTTGCCGAACGTGGGCGGCGCCAGCGTCGCCTGCCGGCGGCTTTACACGGGGGTGGTACGGTCGATGGCACTGTACGGCGCACCCGTGTGGGCGGAGTCCTTGTCCGCCGGGAACAGGGTGCGCTTGTGGCGCCCTCAGCGTACCCTGGCGATCAAGGCCATTCGCGGATACCGCACGGTGTCCACAGACGCGGCGTGTGCGTTGGCTGGGACACCCCCGTGGGATTTGGATGCGGAGGTGCTCGCCGAGGTTTACAAGCGCGCGGCGGCAGCCCGGGCCGGGGGTTCTGTCCCCCTGCCCGAGGAGTTGCGAGGTTGGCGCGAGGAGGCCCACCGGACGTTGATGGTACGGTGGGGGCATCGGCTTGAGGCTCCACGAGCTGGCGTTCGGACCGTGGAGGCGCTCAGGCCGATTCTCGAGGAGTGGGCAGTGCGGCAGCATGGGACTCTCTCCTTTAGGCTGGTGCAGGTATTGACCGGACATGGTTGCTTCGGTACATACCTGCATAGGCTTGGGAGGGAGGCGAGTCCGATGTGCCACCACTGCGACTGCGGTGAAGACTCGGTGCAACACACTCTCGAGCAGTGTCCTGCCTGGGAGTTGCAGCGTCGGGAACTCACCGCAGTGATAGGGAACGACCTCGCGCTGCCGGCCGTGGTTCAATCCATGAGCTGCGCGAGGTCGTGGGAAGCGGTCGCATCCTTCTGCGAGGAAGTTATCTTGCAGAAGGAGGCGGCGGAGCGGATCAGGGAGGACTCACCCCTGGCTGATCCGCATCGCCGCCGGCGAGCTGGGCGGCGAAGGCGCGCGTACGCCGCGAACCATATGCCGCCCTGAGCGAGGCCGCGGGCGGAGGAACGGGGACCTTTTTCCACCGCCCGCTGATGCCTTCCGCGACGGAGCGGCGCTCTGTGTGTGTCCGGAGCGCCGCTAGGAGAGGACGACCAAGGAGTCGGGTGCCCGGTGGCAGTCGGACCGGGCACAGTCGCCGCGGCGGGCCCTGTGGATGTAAGAACGATCCAGGGCTCGCCCACTTTTACGGCGACGCATGGCACACGGCGGGTCTTTTTAGTGGGTGCAAACCCCACACTACCCCATCGCCTTCCCCGGGTGGTGGGGTGTGCGTCAGGCATTTTTTCCCGCCAAAAAAAAAAAAAAAAAAAAAAAAAAAAAAGGTTAGGTTAGGTTAGGTTAGGTTAGGTTAGGTTAGGTTCCCCCCCGAATTGGTTCCCGCCTTGTCGTGGCGGGGGGGCTCAGTAGCCGTGGTGGCGGAAACCCACGGTGAAGCCAAGAGGAACCTAGGCGGGGGCCGCTCGTCATGGCTTTTGCCGATTAAGCCGACGACGAGTGGCCCAATAGTTGCGGTGCCGCGGGTGCCGCCTGTAGCGGCATCGCAACTGAGCGGGCTGTGATGCCCCTCCCTCTGACGGGGGGGGCATCGCGGCGGAGTGCGGGGGGCCGCGGCGGGGGGGAGTGCCGGTGTGGCTTCGGCCATTCTCCCTTACCTTCCGCGGCCTCAACGGGGCCGCCACCGTGAGATGGCGGACGCGGTGGGGCCGCAGGGGAAGAGGACTGTCGGTGTATCGTTGCCGCTGTCCCTGTCCCCTGCGGCCGAAAGGTGGTAGGTGACGGGGCCACAGACCCGACCCGTCACATGGGGAGCTCCGGCGTGCCATGACTGCGGCGCGTCGGAGGGCCTGGACCCCTCGCTTCCTGGCGTGGGAGCCCCATGCTGGAAGGCGACGGGTCTGGGCAGCGGTCGCCTCCTTTTGCGAGGGTGGTAAATCGCAAAAGGAGGCGAAGGTGGTGATACGCGGGCGACAGGGGCGGGGGCCCCTTCGCCCGCATTGCACATCACCACCCGCGGGAGGGAATGGCCGAGCACTCGCGGTCATTCCCGGGCCCCTCCGTTGAGAGGGGCATGAGGGGCCCGCTGTGAGACAGCGGGCAGTCGTCGGCGGGGGACTGGAGTAAAGGCTCTGCCGGTTTCCCAGTCCTCCTCCACTAAGACGATGCGGGAGTGCCGTTGGGTTTTTTTAGTGGGTATACCGGAGACAGTCCGGGGAGTCCCACATACCCCTCCCTTCCCCCGGAGGGAGGATGATGCGTAATGCATTTTTCCCAGCGCAAAAAAAAAAAAAAAAAAAAAAAAAAAAAAAAAAAGGTTAGGTTAGGTTTTTTTTTTTTTTTTTTTTTTTTTTATCTTAACAGTAATCCCCGCCACGAACTTTGGCGCCTATTGTGTGCTTTTCTTCTCTCATTCCAGTTCTCACTTGTATGCCTCTCGCACTTTCATCCTTCATACTTTATCTTTCTTTCATTCATCATCTTTCATTCTGTGGGTGGGACTCCCACTTTTCTTAATCTATGCTATGGGCATACTTTATTAATAAATCAATTAGGGTAAGTAAAAACATGGTGCAAATATATAATTTCAATTTTTGGAGTGTACAAAGTTCTTATCACAGTTGGTTAATACAAAAAATTTTAAAACATGAGTCCGGTACAAATATCACAATTAAATATAATCAATAGAGGTAAACATAAAAAGTGCTAATTCACGAAATAATTATAACATTAAGGATAATAAAACATAAAATAGAGCAATATCACAGAAATTATACTAAACCTAGGGATTGTAAAAACATAGAAGGTAACTAACATCAGGGATAATAAATCATAAAAGAGCAGTATCACATAAAATTGTACTAAAATTAGGGATTTAAAAGACATAGAAATTTCAGTTATCACAGTAAATATAAACATCTAAATTAAGTTATCACAGATCCAAGAAAAACAATTAGGTACTAACTTAACATACTACTGGCTATAGGTAACTGTGCTGACACTTTCTGGCACGCCTGGATCGCAGACGCACGATGGGCTGTCCTTGCACTTGAAGCGATTCAAGTACTCAGAAAACCCACCGTGCCCCGTCAAAACCTGCGTGAGAACACCTGAGGGCCGTACCTGTTTCACAATACGGAAAGCCACTATTGCGTCCGGAAGAAACATTTTCGTCACGGAAGCTGTCTCGCCCGACACATATCTCCGATTCCATTCATCAAGCGATTCCGAACGAATCCGGCGCTTGATGAATGAAACCGGACACTGGTCGTAGTCCGGCTTCCTCCGTGACGACAATGCTGCCTCCTTGGCTAGCTCGTCCGCTCGCTCATTCCCCGGCAGGCCCGCGTGGGCCTTGACCCAGAACAAAGACACAGCTTTGCTCTGGACCAGGGCTTGAGCCAAATTGGCGCGCGCGTGAACTGCCAGGGGATGGAGAGAGCTATGGTTTGCAAGCGTCTGCAATGCTGACATTGAGTCGCTATACAAGCCATAGCTCGCCTCTTGCCGCGCGAGGATTATCTCGGTCGCTTTCCAAATGGCCAAGAGTTCCGCCTGGTAGACGGTGCAGTACGCGGCAAGGCAAAGCTTGAGGCTCCGGACTTCACCATCATTATCCCAAATGGATAATGCGGCTCCGACCTTCCCCTCAATCTTGCTGCCGTCGGTGAAGATTCGCACCGTCTGCGCATTGTTGCTGGCTAGCAACTCTCGATCTGCCAGGCACATGAACTCGAGGGGCGTTTGTGTAGCTGGGTGAGGGGCTTCCGCAAACCTTACCGCACTCTCGATCTCCCTGTCTCCTGGCACAAACCGGGATGACCCTCTCCTCGCTTCATACAGGGCAGCTGCCTCCTGTATGCGCAGGTCCAGAGGCAGTATCCCAGACAGTGCCAGTGCCGAGTTCAGAGAGACAGTGCGGTAAGATTTGCAGAGCTTCTGAGCGAATCCTCGTTGGACAGAGCCTAGTTTCTTCCGTATCCCAACCTTTTTCGTGGCGGGTGCCCAGGCAGCGGCCGCGTACGTGACTATGGGCTCAATTGTGGCTGTGTAGATGGTGTGAATGATGTCTGTATGTAGTCCCCAACTAACCTTAGCAGCGCGGGACAGCTGTTTATAAACATCTGCGGCCCTCTTGCAGACGTTCGCGGCATGCTCATTGAACGTGAGCTTATCGTCTATGGTTAGACCCAACAACTTCATACTCTTGACCATACCGATGTCGACCCCGGCCATGCTCAGCCTTGGGGTGTCGTACTTAAGTTTGTTGGTTACCACCATCGCACAGGTTTTGTGCGGTGCGAACCTCAACTTATTTCTGACGCCCCAACTCTGAACATGGGCGAGGGCTGCATTGGCAGATGTCGAGACTTCAGTCGCTGAGTCCCCATCCACGACCAAGACGATGTCATCCGCGAACGCCTGCACGAAGACCCCGCGCCGCTCTAGCTCCTGCAATAGTGGGTCTAGGAGGAGGTTCCACAGGATTGGACCGCCGATTGACCCTTGAACGCAGCCCTTGTCAGTCTCTCTCGTGCATTCCTCACCGGCATACCGAACTCTAACCTTCCTACTGTCAAGATAGCTGTCTATCAGCCGCCTGATATTGACCGGACACTTTTCCTCTGCCAACCTGACTTTTATAGCTGGCCACCAAGCGCTATCGAAGGCCCCCTCTATATCCAATGACACCAGGACAATTAGCTTCTTCAGCCTCAACTTGTCCTGTACGTGTTGCATTAGCGTATAGAGGGCGTCCTCGGTGCTCCTCTGGGGCATAAAGCCAAATTGGCGAGTACTAAATCGCGGTACAAGCTGCCACTTTAGACGCGCTACGACCATCCTCTCCAGGACCTTCCCCAGAACAGGCAACAGACCGATTGGTCGGTATGCCTTGGGGGTTAGGTAGTTGTCCTTGCCCGGCTTCCGAAGCACCACGACCGTAGCCTCCTTCCAGATCTCTGGAAAGTGCGCCAGATCGAGGCACTTGTTGTAAAGGGCAAGGAACAACTCCGGGTCCTGGTGGATCGCTTGACTGCAGATGTCAGACGTCAGTCCGTCCCCTCCTGGTGCCTTTTTGGGATTGAAACCTGCCACGGCGGTCTTCAGCTCCAGCGTCGTAAATGACGGATCATGATATTCATCATGGACCCATTCATTTACTCGGCTGGCTGCTTCTCTAATTCGCCTGTGGTCAGCGTTGTCCTGGTCTACTCTGTCTTTGGGGTAGAACGTATCTGCAAGTAGGGCGGCCGATTCACTCGGATTGAGAAATGCACCATCGCAGCATAGGGTCAGTTCTTCCTGTCTTCTGGCGGTCCTACCGATGATCCTGTAGATTCCCTCCCAGACCCCCTCCCGATCCTGTTTCCGGCAGAACTCCTTCCAACTGGCGACTTGGGCTTTCTTAGCCTGCATCTCATAATCTTCTTTTGCTTTCAGGTACTCGTCGACGACCATCGCTCGCCGGACCGGCGCGGCATTTCGGATGCGGTGCTTCCTCCGAGCCACCTCCTTCTTCTTCACAGCGAGCTCCTCGGACCACCACGGACAGGTAAGTTTGGTTTTGTTACAAACCTTAGGGATAGCTTCCTCGCATGACTTTAAAATAATATTGTTATATTCTATTATGAATTCTTCTAGTTTTTGTTTATTATCTATTTTATTTATCGTTTCCAAATTGATTTCCCTTTCATTTTTAAAAGACCCCAATTTAACTTTAAATTTACCCCAGTCTGCTTTCCTAGTATTGAACCTTCTTGTGGTTCTTTGGATATGCATCCCTTTCTCCCTTTTTAAATTAACATTAAAAAATATCGTGTTGTGGTCCGAGGACGTTGCTCCTGTGTCCACCCGCCAGCCGTCCACCAGGTCAAGAAGGTCGAGCGAACATGCCGTGACGTCCACATGGCTTTTGTACGCTCGACCACCCCTGACCGTGTCAAAGGTGGGAGCGTCACCAGTGTTTAGTACCTGAAGCTCCAACTCTTCCAGGGTTGCGGACATTTCGTCCCCCCTGGGGTCTTCCTTGATGCTGCCCCACCAGGCACTTTTCGCGTTGGCGTCGCCGCCTATCAGCAATCTACCGGTGGCCACTTCCGATTGGATCCGGGTCACCTGGTCCAAGTATGGCCCTATGGGTTGGTCTGGCTCGAAGTAATAGGAGACTACTACGATTTCCCAGGCTTTGGTCCGGATCCCCACCACAACGATGTTGTTTGTGGTGAGTTTCGGGTAGGGTATGACGTCCAGGTCATGATCAAAGACGGCTATTGCCGCCTTTACCCTCCCACTTCCATCAACCTCGCACTGGTAGACTCTCGCACCACGGTAGCTCTTCATACTTCGTGCTCCACCCACATAAGGCTCCTGGATCAGTGCCCACGAGATCTTGCGTTCACTGGCCTCTAAGAAGAGTTCGGTGGTTGCCAGCTCCTTTCGTTGTAAATTCGCTTGGGCCACTCGGTATGTTCTTGCTGTGTGTTGGGCAGGAGTCCCCGGGGCGCCCTTAGCAATAAGCTATGGCGGATCGTGCTATCGCCTCCCACCTTCTTCTAACCAGGCACTCCGAGCTGAAAGCGTTATGACCAACACTGTCATAACTGGCCCGCGTGCAGTTACAACACGAAGGAGGCAGGCCCGCGCTCCAGTCCGCGCACTCCGTCCTCATGTGAGGACCGCCACAGTGGCCGCACTTTGGTACAGTATCTGTACAAAGTCGTCTGCTGTGCCCATAACCCAGGCAGAGCGAGCATTGGACGAGCGGGGACTGGTCCTCGACCCTAACCCGCTGAAGGTCCACGTGCACCGCCCCTGCCTCGATCATGCGCCGCCAGACCTCTGTGGCGACCCTCATCACTACGTGACCTGTGTGCGGGTTCCTGGTACGCTTCCGGTATAATACCTCCATTTTGCTCTGTTCGTCTTTGAGACCTCTAAAGATATGGGCATTCTGGTTTTGGAGGGCCTTTAAAATGTCCTCGTTCGTGTTGTACTGCATTAAGTCACGTAGTATGACTTGCGGGTTTTTATTTTTGATGTCTTGCGCCTCCAGCTCGGGCGCCTGCCTAAGCTTCTCCCTAAGCTTATTTCTGTCGTCCTCGGTACGACAGCCTAGGATAATTTTTCTGTCTTTAGCCTTGCGCACCTTCTCTACGGCTATACCCCCTTCCCTGGCATTTACCACTTTTCTAAGTCGATCTAGGACTTGTTCTCCTGTCTCCTTTTCGTTCCTGGCCGATACCACTATGGAATGAAGTGTGGTTGGGTTCTGAGCCCGGATGGGAGGCCGACTGGCCACTACGCTTGCATATGAGACCATTTGGTCTTGGCTCGCCTGTAGCGCCTCTTTCAACCTCTCCATCCTTAGGTTGTTTTCGGCCAGGTTACGGCTGTGCTCTTCGAGGACTTTCCTCAAAGAGGTTGTGTCGGCCTCAGCATTAGCCGGTTAGGTTAGGTTAGGTTAGGTTAGGTTAGGTTAGGTTCCCCCCCGAATTGGTTCCCGCCTTGTCGTGGCGGGGGGGCTCAGTAGCCGTGGTGGCGGAAACCCACGGTGAAGCCAAGAGGAACCTAGGCGGGGGCCGCTCGTCTAGGCTTTTGCCGCTAAGCCAACGACGAGTGGCCCAATAGTTGCGGTGCCGCGGGTGCCGCCTGTAGCGGCATCGCAACTGAGCGGGCTGCGATGCCCCCCCCCTCTGATGGGGGGGGCATTGCGGCGGAGTGCGGGGGGCCGCGGCGGGGAGGGGAGTGTCGGTGTGGCTTCGGCCATTCTCCCTTACCTCCCGCGGCCTCAACGGGGCCGCCACCGTCAGATGGCGGACGCGGTGGGGCCGCAGGGGAAGAGGACTGTCGGTGTGTCGTTGCCGCTGTCCCTGTCCCCTGCGGCCGAAAGGTGGTAGGTGACGGGGCCACAGACCCGACCCGTCACAGGGGGAGCTCCGGCGTGCCTGCATGACTGCGGCGCGTCGGAGGGCCTGGACCCCTCGCTTCCTGGCGTGGGTAGCGCCATGCTGGAAGGCGACGGGTCTGGGCAGCGGTCGCCTCCTTTTGCGAGGGTGGTAAATCGCAAAAGGAGGCGAAGGTGGTGATACGCGGGCGACAGGTGCGGGGGCCCCTTCGCCCGCATTGCACATCACCACCCGCGGGAGGGAATGGCCGAGCACTCGCGGTCATTCCCAGGCCCCTCCGTTGAGAGGGGCATGAGGGGCCCGCTGTGAGACAGCGGGCAGTCGTCGGCGGGGGACTGGAGTAAAGGCTCTGCCGGTTTCCCAGTCCTCCTCCACTAAGACGATGCGGGAGTGCCGTTGGGTTTTTTTGTGGGTATACCGGAAGCAGGATCCGGGGAGTCCCACATACCCCTCCCTTCCCCCGGAGGGAGGATGATGCGTAATGCATTTTTCCCAGCGCAACAAAAAAAAAAAAAAAAAGGTTAGGTTAGGTTAGGTTTACTCGGTCCCCAGTACCTGGCTGGGCGATCGGGACGGCTTGGTGGCGTTGGTGTCGCGGCCCTCCTGACGCCCATATCTTGGTGGAGGGCGTCCGGATAGAGGTCGGGGTCCAGATGAAATATCTGGGCCTCGTGCTTGACAGCAGGTGGCGCTTCGGCCCGCACTTTAGCGGGCTTTCGACGCGCCTGCTGAAAGCCGCGGACGCCCTCTCATGGCTCCTCCCGAACCTGGGGGGGCCCAAGACGCGATGCCGGCGCCTCTATGCCGGCATCCTCAAGAGTATGGCCCTCTACGGGGCACCCATCTGGGCGGACTCCCTCCGGAGGAGGGAGAATGCAACCGCCATCCGCGGGCCACAAAGGGCCATTGCACAGCGGGTGGCGAGGGCCTACCGCTCAGTGGGTTTCTCGGCGGCGTGCGCTCTGGCGGGCACCCCTCCCTGGGAGTTGGAGGCATGGGTGCTCGCCAGAGTGTACGAATGGACGGCGCGGCGGAAGGCGCTCGGGGAGCGCCCCGCCGCCGAAGAGCGGGAGGCTGTGCGGCGGGAGGCGAGGGACGCTATCATCGTCCATTGGACGGAGGACCTCGCCACCGCCGCCTTTGGCCGTCGGACGCTGGACGCGCTCGGTCCAGTCCTGCGGGACTGGCTCGAGCGGCCTCACGGTTTCCTCTCGTTCCGTCTAGTGCAGGTGTTGTCCGGACATGGTTGTTTCGGAACGCACCTGCACCGGATCCGGAGGGAGGAAACCCCAGCGTGCCACGACTGCGGCGCGACAGAGGACACGGCGCAGCACACCCTCGAGGTGTGTCCAGCCTGGGCAGGGCAGCGCCGTGTCCTCAATAGTGTAATCGGGCAGGACCTCTCGCTCCCCGGCGTGGTCAACTCCATGCTGGGGAGTGAGGAGGCCTGGGCGGCGGTTGCCTCCTTTTGCGAGGTCGTGATGTCGCAAAAGGAGGCGGCGGAGCGTGCGCGGGAGGACGATCCTCTCGCGCCGCCGCTCCGCAGGCGAAGAAGGGGTGGGAGAAGGCGGTTGTACGATCGTCTCCTCCCACCTCCTGGTGGCGATTAGCGGGCGATAGGTGCGGGGGCACCTTTCGCTCGCATTGCACTAATCGCCACCCTCGTCGGGCGGGAACGGCCGAGCACTGCGGTCGTTCCCGGGCCCCTCCACTAAGGGAGGGGCGTGAAGGCCCCGCTGTAAAGGCGGGCGGTCGTCGGCGGAGGACTGGACGTAAAGGCTGTGCCAGTTTCCCAGTCCTCCTCCATAAAGACGATGCGGGAGTGCCGCTGGGTTATTTTAGTGGGTATACCGGGCCTCAACCCGGGGAGTCCCACATAGCCCCCCATTCCCCCAATGGGTGGGTATGCGTAATGCATTTTTTCCCAGCGTGATCAAAAAAAAAAAAAAAAAAAAAAGGTTAGGTTATGTTGGGGTGCGGGTCAGGTAACCTCCACGTGTGCTTGGTGGGTTGCTAGTCTCTTTCGGATACGTCCGGGGGGAAGGGCAACCCGCTGGGCCGGTGCACCCTGGGCACCGTCAATAACTTCCCATTCGTGGGCTCTTGTTGGCGGTGGCGAATACCTGACGGGGGGGGATGTCGCTCTGGGTGTTCCTCTGAATAGCAGAGGACATGCCAGATGCGACAAAGGGGCTGGGTTGGGTTTAGGTTAGGTTAGGCTAGGTTAGTCTGGGTAGGTTAGGTTAGGTGGAGAGGGAGGGTGGTTTCCTGAAAACAGGTTACCACCAACAGGGGAGTCTACGCCAGCTCTCCTTAAATCCCGGAGCCCACGGCATAATCCCAAGGACCCCCATCGTTGGCGGTATGGGGTACGGGACGTGCTGTGGACCGGAGGGCTTGCCTTAATTGGCCGGCCCGCGGGAAGGAAAACCCTTTAAAACCCGACAGCGAAGTCGTAAAAACCTGTAGATACCTGGCGACCTCTACAGTATATAGCTACACTGTTTTACGGAATGGGCGTCACCCGGCAGTGTTTCCCTATATCGTCCCATACTCGTGGGAACAAAAATGGAAAATAAAATCACCAAAGATGTTGAAGGAGAAAGTGTGGAGTGCGAGGAGTCGCGTGCCGACACGCCAGTGCCAAGAGTGGTGCTGACGCGGTTGGCGGACCGGCCCTCCACCCGGAGTCGGGGCCGCTTGCCCCAGGCGAGTAAGGAGGAGGACCTCAATCCAGCAGGGAGGTCAAATACCGTCAAGCCGGGAGGCGCCGAGAAGCGCAGCTTCCCGGACGATCAAGAGGAGGCTTTCGAGGCGTCCATCCGGGCGCCTCGGAAAGTACGCCCCTCTAACAGAGTAGGAGCGGGGTCGAGAACGCGGTCGCTCACGCCGCACTGCCGACCCACAGCACCGATGGCGGCGACACCGACCCCGGGTGATATCACCCCGGTCGGGTCGTCGTCGTCGGTGTTTTCTAACAGCGCGGCGTACAGACGCGTGCGCGCTGATGGAGAGGCGGCCGCGGAGGATCAGGTCGGTCAATTGACCGACAGGATCCGCTCCGCGACCGAGGGGTCCGCAGCAGACGCAGCGGACCTGATGCAGACGGCGAGCGACTCGTTGAGCCTCGTTATGAAGGTCGCCACGAGGTCCCAAAACCTCAAGGGCGACTTCGTGAAGGGACTCAAGACAGCCGCCAGCGCGTTGGGTGGGGTGGTGGAGCGGCTCTCCGAACGCTCTGCCGCCTCCGAGGCTGCCAATGCCCGCCTCGAGGAAGAGGTGCAGCAGCTCCGCGCTGAGCTGGCCCAGCTTCGGGTCGATCTCCAGGTCAGTGGGGTCGACATCACCCGGGCCGGCTCTCCGCGGGCCGAGAAGCCGCCAGCTGCACCACCCCTGGAGGTGATGGAGCCGGCCAATGGGATGGAGGTGGCTTGTGGGGCTCTGGGCGACGCGTTCAGCGACGCTCAAATGAGCCAGCTGGCCAGGTTCGTGGGGAGCCTGGTAGACGGACGCCTGGCCGGCGTCCAGGACCGCCTGCTCCCCGAAAAGCGGATTCGGCCGCCGTTGGCGGCTGACAAGCGCGGAGCCCCACCAAACCAGCCGGGGATGGGCGCCAAGTCATTTGCGGCGGTGGCCGGCGAGCCCGCCGCGCCCAAGCCGCCTGTGCCGGCCAAAGCTCGTGCCGCTCAGGCTCCTACCGACAGGAGGAAGGGGAAGAAGGGGGGGCGGAGGGTGCCGCCGGCCGCCGCTCCTAGTGCTCCGGCTCCGGTGCCCGCGTCGGTCCCCGCTCCTCCTGCTCCACCCACTTCAGCTGCAGCTGAGGAGGGGTGGCAGACGGTTGGGGGGAAGCGGAAGAGGCGGCGCTCCAGGAAGGCGAAGAACCCTTCCGCGCCGGTAACAGGGCAAACGGCTGGTAAGAGGGGGCCCAAACTCTCTCCGCCAAAGAGTGCCGCCGTGGTCATCACGGTGGCGCCCGAGGCGGAGGGACTCACTTATGCGGGCTTCCTCCAGGAGGCGAGGTCGGTCCTCGACGGGGCCCTCCCTGGCGTCGGAGGGAAGGTGCGGTTGGCGCGGACAGGGGCGCGCATCCTGGAGTTCCCCGGCAAGGAGGGGGAGAAACAGGCCGACATGGTGGCCGCGGCGCTACGAGGCATTGTGGCGGGACGGGACGGCGTCACCGTCGCCAGGCCGACGAAATGCGCGGAGTTGCGCGTGTCGGGCTTGGACGACTCCGTCACGGCGGCGGAGGTCCGGGAGCGCATTGAAGCGTTTGCTGAGTGTGCTCCCGGCTCCGTCAAGGTCGGTGCCGTCCGCCCCGGCCCCGGAGGAGCGGGTGCGGTGTGGGTGCGCTGCCCCATCGCTGCGGCCAAGCTTCTGGCCAAAGCTGGACGACTCCTCGTGGGCTTCTCCTCGGCCCGAATCACGGTCTTGGAGGGGAGGCCTGCGAGGTGTTATGGGTGCATGGCCAGGGGCCACTTGCGGGCCAATTGCACTAGCGCCGTGGACTGCAGCAGATTGTGCTTCCGCTGCGGCCAACTGGGGCACAAGGCGGCGGAATGCTCCGCCGCCCCTTACTGCCCCCCGTGCGCGGCGGGCAATCGGCCCGCCAACCATTTGATGGGGCGGGAGGGGTGCACGATCCCCAACGCGCCGAGGCATCCGGGAGCTGGTCGTTCGACCACGGCGGCTCCCGGTCCTCGGTCACCGACCGCGGGAGGAGAGATGGAGGTGTCAACAATCCAATAATGTATTGCACACCCTCCAATCTCCTCCAGACGAATTTGAACCACTCCGCCGGCGCCCAGGACCTCCTCCTGCAAACGATGGCGGAGTGGTCAATAGGTGTGGCCGTAGCCGCGGAGCCCTACTTCGTTCCTCCCTGCCCAAATTGGGTGGGTGACCGGGACGGCTCCGTGGCCATCGTCAGCTCCGCTGCGCTTCGCTCCCCACCCTTGTCGCTCAGAGACAGGGGCGAGGGGTTCGTTGCTGCCGATTGGGGGGAGGTAACGCTGTTCGGCGTGTACTTCTCCCCAAACCGGAGTCTGGCGGAATTCGAGGTCTTCCTCAATAGAGTGGAGGCCTCGATACGGCGGACAGCACCTCGTCAGGTGCTCGTTCTGGGGGACTTCAATGCCAAATCTACGGCGTGGGGCTCCCCCGGAACGGATGCCCGCGGTCGGGCAGTCGAAGAGTGGGCGACGTCGGTGGGCCTCTGTCTCCTCAACAGAGGCACCACCGACACGTGCGTTCGTCGGCAGGGGGGGTCGATAGTGGACCTCTCGTTCGCTACCCCTGCCGTCGAAGCGCAAGTAAGGAGCTGGCGTGTCCTGGATGAGGTTGAGACGCTCTCGGATCATAGATACATCCGATTCGAGCTCTCCCGGTCCCAGGGCCCCAGAAGGGGTCACGTTCCCTCTCGGCGTGGCGGCGCGTTTCCGCGGTGGGCTGTGGGGCGAATGGACAAGGTCCTGCTAGAGGAGGCGGCCATTATTTCCAATTGGTTCGCCTCCCCGCCTTCGTCCGAGGGTGCCGACGCTGCGGCTGGCCGTTTTCGCGATGCGATTACGCAAATCTGCGATACGGCCATGCCCCGTGCTAAGTGTTGGTCCCCGAAGACGGAGGTCTACTGGTGGTCCCCGGAGCTTGCCTCCCTTCGCGCAGCGTGTTTTGCGGCGCGGAGGTCCTACACCCGCAGCCGGCGACGTCACCCCCGTGACGTCGAGAGGGAAGACCGGCTTTATGCGGCGTACATCGACGAGGTGTGCGCCCTAAAGCTGGCCATTCGCCGCGCCAAGGAGGAGGCGCGGCACGAGCTGTTGGAGGGTCTCGACCGTGACCCCTGGGGCCGCCCCTACCGAGCTGCGCTGAATAAGCTACGCTGTCGGGGTCCCCCCCTTGTGGAGACTCTCCAACCCGGCTTCCTCGTGGAGGTGGTTGAGGGCCTATTCCCGCAACGAGCGGAGCACGTGCCCCCGGCAATGGTCGCCGCAGAGACCGACGACCGGGAGGCCGACCTCAGTGCTCCGCCCGTCACAGAGGCGGAGGTGGCGGCGGCTGTTCTTCGGATGCGCTCGAAGAACACCGCCCCCGGGCCCGACGGGGTACCCGGACGGGTGTTGGCCCTGGCCCTCAACCACATGGGGGACCGCCTCAGGGAGCTGTTCGACGTGTGCCTGGCGTCCGGACGGTTCCCTGACTGCTGGAAGGCGGGGAAGCTGGTGCTCCTCCCTAAGCCGGGACGACCTCCCGACACCGTGGCGGCCTACAGGCCTATCGTTTTGCTGGAGGAGGCGGGGAAGTTGCTTGAGAGAGTTCTCGCCACCCGTATCCTCCGGCATCTGGAGGAGGTCGGCTCCGGTCTGTCGGACGCTCAGTACGGTTTCCGCGCTGGGCGTTCGACGATCGATGCCATCCTGCGTCTGAGGGCCGCTTCGGAGGAGGCCGTCGCTGGCGGAGGGGTGTTGTTGGCGGTATCCTTGGATATCGCCAACGCCTTCGGTAGTCTGCCGTTCGGCTGCATCGGCGAGGCGCTCCGGTTCCATGGAGTGCCGGTTTACCTGAGGCGGCTGGTGGCAGACTACCTTGAGGGCAGGGTGGTTCTGTGCGAGGACCGCGACGGAGCTTTGCTCCGCAGACCCATGGCGTGCGGTGTTCCGCAGGGTTCAGTCCTAGGACCTCCCCTGTGGAACATCGGTTACGACTGGGTGCTGCGTGGAGCTTTTCCCCCGGGCCTGGACGTCATCTGCTATGCGGATGACACGCTCGTCACGGCCCGGGGACAAAGCTTCGAGGAGGCGGCGCGCCTGGCCAACGAGGGGGTGGCCCAAGTGGTCGGGCGCATCGAGGCGCTGGGGCTTAGGGTGGCCCCTGCCAAGACTGAGGCCGTGCTCTTTCACGGGCCTCGTCGCGGTCCACCTGCTGGCGCCTCGATAACGGTTGGCTCGGTCCCCGTACGGATCGGGGCCCAGATCAAGTATCTGGGCCTAGTGATAGACAGGCGGTGGAACTTTGACGAGCACTTCCGCATTCTGGTGCCCAAGCTGGAGGGCGTTGCCGCCGCTCTCGGTCGGCTCTTGCCAACCGTTATCGAGGCGCCAGCAGGTGGACCGCGACGAGGCCCGTGAAAGAGCACGGCCTCAGTCTTGGCAGGGGCCACCCTAAGCCCCAGCGCCTCGATGCGCCCGACCACTTGGGCCACCCCCTCGTTGGCCAGGCGCGCCGCCTCCTCGAAGCTTTGTCCCCGGGCCGTGACGAGCGTGTCATCCGCATAGCAGATGACGTCCAGGCCCGGGGGAAAAGCTCCACGCAGCACCCAGTCGTAACCGATGTTCCACAGGGGAGGTCCTAGGACTGAACCCTGCGGAACACCGCACGCCATGGGTCTGCGGAGCAAAGCTCCGTCGCGGTCCTCGCACAGAACCACCCTGCCCTCAAGGTAGTCTGCCACCAGCCGCCTCAGGTAAACCGGCACTCCATGGAACCGGAGCGCCTCGCCGATGCAGCCGAACGGCAGACTACCGAAGGCGTTGGCGATATCCAAGGATACCGCCAACAACACCCCTCCGCCAGCGACGGCCTCCTCCGAAGCGGCCCTCAGACGCAGGATGGCATCGATCGTCGAACGCCCAGCGCGGAAACCGTACTGAGCGTCCGACAGACCGGAGCCGACCTCCTCCAGATGCCGGAGGATACGGGTGGCGAGAACTCTCTCAAGCAACTTCCCCGCCTCCTCCAGCAAAACGATAGGCCTGTAGGCCGCCACGGTGTCGGGAGGTCGTCCCGGCTTAGGGAGGAGCACCAGCTTCCCCGCCTTCCAGCAGTCAGGGAACCGTCCGGACGCCAGGCACACGTCGAACAGCTCCCTGAGGCGGTCCCCCATGTGGTTGAGGGCCAGGGCCAACACCCGTCCGGGTACCCCGTCGGGCCCGGGGGCGGTGTTCTTCGAGCGCATCCGAAGAACAGCCGCCGCCACCTCCGCCTCTGTGACGGGCGGAGCACTGAGGTCGGCCTCCCGGTCGTCGGTCTCTGCGGCGACCATTGCCGGGGGCACGTGCTCCGCTCGTTGCGGGAATAGGCCCTCAACCACCTCCACGAGGAAGCCGGGTTGGAGAGTCTCCACAAGGGGGGGACCCCGACAGCGTAGCTTATTCAGCGCAGCTCGGTAGGGGCGGCCCCAGGGGTCACGGTCGAGACCCTCCAACAGCTCGTGCCGCGCCTCCTCCTTGGCGCGGCGAATGGCCAGCTTTAGGGCGCACACCTCGTCGATGTACGCCGCATAAAGCCGGTCTTCCCTCTCGACGTCACGGGGGTGACGTCGCCGGCTGCGGGTGTAGGACCTCCGCGCCGCAAAACACGCTGCGCGAAGGGAGGCAAGCTCCGGGGACCACCAGTAGACCTCCGTCTTCGGGGACCAACACTTAGCACGGGGCATGGCCGTATCGCAGATTTGCGTAATCGCATCGCGAAAACGGCCAGCCGCAGCGTCGGCACCCTCGGACGAAGGCGGGGAGGCGAACCAATTGGAAATAATGGCCGCCTCCTCTAGCAGGACCTTGTCCATTCGCCCCACAGCCCACCGCGGAAACGCGCCGCCACGCCGAGAGGGAACGTGACCCCTTCTGGGGCCCTGGGACCGGGAGAGCTCGAATCGGATGTATCTATGATCCGAGAGCGTCTCAACCTCATCCAGGACACGCCAGCTCCTTACTTGCGCTTCGACGGCAGGGGTAGCGAACGAGAGGTCCACTATCGACCCCCCCTGCCGACGAACGCACGTGTCGGTGGTGCCTCTGTTGAGGAGACAGAGGCCCACCGACGTCGCCCACTCTTCGACTGCCCGACCGCGGGCATCCGTTCCGGGGGAGCCCCACGCCGTAGATTTGGCATTGAAGTCCCCCAGAACGAGCACCTGACGAGGTGCTGTCCGCCGTATCGAGGCCTCCACTCTATTGAGGAAGACCTCGAATTCCGCCAGACTCCGGTTTGGGGAGAAGTACACGCCGAACAGCGTTACCTCCCCCCAATCGGCAGCAACGAACCCCTCGCCCCTGTCTCTGAGCGACAAGGGTGGGGAGCGAAGCGCAGCGGAGCTGACGATGGCCACGGAGCCGTCCCGGTCACCCACCCAATTTGGGCAGGGAGGAACGAAGTAGGGCTCCGCGGCTACGGCCACACCTATTGACCACTCCGCCATCGTTTGCAGGAGGAGGTCCTGGGCGCCGGCGGAGTGGTTCAAATTCGTCTGGAGGAGATTGGAGGGTGTGCAATACATTATTGGATTGTTGACACCTCCATCTCTCCTCCCGCGGTCGGTGACCGAGGACCGGGAGCCGCCGTGGTCGAACGACCAGCTCCCGGATGCCTCGGCGCGTTGGGGATCGTGCACCCCTCCCGCCCCATCAAATGGTTGGCGGGCCGATTGCCCGCCGCGCACGGGGGGCAGTAAGGGGCGGCGGAGCATTCCGCCGCCTTGTGCCCCAGTTGGCCGCAGCGTCGCCTGCCGGCGGCTTTACACGGGGGTGGTACGGTCGATGGCACTGTACGGCGCACCCGTGTGGGCGGAGTCCTTGTCCGCCGGGAACAGGGTGCGCTTGTGGCGCCCTCAGCGTACCCTGGCGATCAAGGCCATTCGCGGATACCGCACGGTGTCCACAGACGCGGCGTGTGCGTTGGCTGGGACACCCCCGTGGGATTTGGATGCGGAGGTGCTCGCCGAGGTTTACAAGCGCGCGGCGGCAGCCCGGGCCGGGGGTTCTGTCCCCCTGCCCGAGGAGTTGCGAGGTTGGCGCGAGGAGGCCCACCGGACGTTGATGGTACGGTGGGGGCATCGGCTTGAGGCTCCACGAGCTGGCGTTCGGACCGTGGAGGCGCTCAGGCCGATTCTCGAGGAGTGGGCAGTGCGGCAGCATGGGACTCTCTCCTTTAGGCTGGTGCAGGTATTGACCGGACATGGTTGCTTCGGTACATACCTGCATAGGCTTGGGAGGGAGGCGAGTCCGATGTGCCACCACTGCGACTGCGGTGAAGACTCGGTGCAACACACTCTCGAGCAGTGTCCTGCCTGGGAGTTGCAGCGTCGGGAACTCACCGCAGTGATAGGGAACGACCTCGCGCTGCCGGCCGTGGTTCAATCCATGAGCTGCGCGAGGTCGTGGGAAGCGGTCGCATCCTTCTGCGAGGAAGTTATCTTGCAGAAGGAGGCGGCGGAGCGGATCAGGGAGGACTCACCCCTGGCTGATCCGCATCGCCGCCGGCGAGCTGGGCGGCGAAGGCGCGCGTACGCCGCGAACCATATGCCGCCCTGAGCGAGGCCGCGGGCGGAGGAACGGGGACCTTTTTCCACCGCCCGCTGATGCCTTCCGCGACGGAGCGGCGCTCTGTGTGTGTCCGGAGCGCCGCTAGGAGAGGACGACCAAGGAGTCGGGTGCCCGGTGGCAGTCGGACCGGGCACAGTCGCCGCGGCGGGCCCTGTGGATGTAAGAACGATCCAGGGCTCGCCCACTTTTACGGCGACGCATGGCACACGGCGGGTCTTTTTAGTGGGTGCAAACCCCACACTACCCCATCGCCTTCCCCGGGTGGTGGGGTGTGCGTAGGCATTTTTTCACGCCAAAAAAAAAAAAAAAAAAAAAAAAAAAAAAAAAAAAAAAAAAAAAAAAAAAAAGGTTAGGTTAGGTTAGGTTAGGTTAGGTTTTTTTTTTTCCAGACTAGTCCACCCCAAAGTAGGTGCTTATTCTATATCTATTCTCGTTCATACCAGTTCTCGCTTTTATTCCTCTCGCACTTGTATGCCTCATACTTTGTCTTTCTTTCATCCTTCACCATTTATTCAGTGGGTGGGACTCCCACATTTTACCTACTTCCTATTCTGCTATCTACTTTTATTTTTCTTTATTTACTAAACAGGGAAATCATTTTCACACATTTTGCTTTATTTACATTTTTGTCTTAATTTAGTTCCTTTTTTATTAGATACATCTAAAACTACAATTTTAAAACAAATTTTTGCTTACGCTTACTTTATAATACAGATTATATTACAACTAAACACAACTTATAACAGCTTATACACTTATTTCTTACATCTATTTATTACATACTACTCTTAAGCTACTGCTTATACTATTTGATATTTTATTACATTATGTCCTATGTTTACAAATCCTATATGCATAATATAAAACGAAACATAGTTTTATTATCAGGTTTTGTTCTTGTCTATGACTTTTTGTGCTACGCTCTCGCAGTAGGCTATCAATTTATCTCTTCTTTTGCCCGACATAATGACACGCACGTTTTCTGTTCGGAGCTCCACACCCAGTTCCTGCTCTAAATCGTACCGTTCCCTCGCGTAAATCGGGCAATCCACGATTATATGCGGAACCGATTCCGCTATACTGGGGTCGCAGGCGCACGATGGGCTCTCCTTACACTTAAAGCGGTTTAAGTATTCTGAGAACCCACCGTGCCCCGTTAAAACCTGCGTGAGCACTCCTGTTGGCCTCACCCGTTTCACTATACGGTAGGCAGACACGGCATCCGGAAGGAACATTTTCGTCACCGAGGCCGTCTCGCCCGACACGTATCTCCGATTCCATTCCTCAAGCGAATCCAAACGGATTTGACGCTTGATGAATGAAACCGGACACTGGTCATAGTCCGGCTTCCTCCGTGACGACAATGCTGCTTCCTTCGCCAGCTCGTCCGCACGCTCGTTCCCCGGCAAGCCCGCGTGGGCCTTGACCCAGTAAAGAGACACAGCTTTTTCTTGGGTCAATGCCAGAGCGATATTCGCTCTTGCGCGGACCGCCAGAGGATGGAGAGAGCCATGGCCTGCCAGTGTCTGCAATGCTGCCATTGAGTCACTGTACAAGCCATAACTCGTCTCTTTGCGCTTGAGGATTACGTCCGTTGCCTTACAAATGGCCAGAAGTTCCGCCTGGTAGACAGTGCAGTACGCGGCAAGGCTAAGCTTGAGGTTCTGGACTTCACCATCATTATCCCATAAGGATAATGCGGCTCCGACCTTCCCCTCAATCTTGCTGCCGTCAGTGAAAATTCGCACTGCCTGCACGTTCTGGCCGTCCACGAGCTGTTGGTCTGCCAGGCACATGAACTCCAAAGTCATTTGTTTGGCAGGGTGAGACGTCTCTGCAAATCTCACCATACTCTCAATCTCCCGGTCCGCCGGCACAAACCGGGATGACCCTCTCCTTGCCGCATACAGGGCGGCTGCCTCTTGTATGCGGAGGTCTAGAGGCAGTATCCCGGCCAACACCAACGCCGAGTTTAGAGAGACTGTACGGTAGGATTTGCAGAGCTTCTGGACGAATCCTCTTTGGACCGAGCCCAGCTTCCTCCGTATACCTAGTTTCCTAGTTGCGGGAGCCCAGGCTCCGGCCGCGTACGTGACTATCGGTTCTATTGTTGCCGTGTAAATTGTGTGTATTATGTCCCTGTGTAGTCCCCAACTGACTTTTGCTGCACGTGAAAGCTGCTTGTACAGCTCTGCTACCTTCTTGCAGACGTTCCCGGTATGTTCATTGAATGTTAGTCGGTCGTCGATGGTTAGACCCAGCAGCTTCATACTCCTCACCATACCGATGTCGACCCCGGCCATGCTCAGCCTTGGAGTGTCGTACTTAAGCTTGTTGGTTATCAACATCGCACAGGTCTTGTGCGGTGCAAACTTGAGCTTGTTTCGGACACCCCAATTCTGAACATGGGCGAGGGCTGCATTGGCGGCTGTGGAGACTTCAGCCGCTGTGTCGCCATCCACGACTAAAACAATGTCATCCGCGAACGCCTGCACGAAGTAGCCCTTTTTCGCCAGATCCTGTAGTAATGGGTCCAATATGAGATTCCAAAAGATGGGACCACCAATAGACCCCTGGACACAGCCTTTGTTTGTTTCCCGCGTGCATTCTTCCCCGGCATACCTTACTCTTACTTTTCTGCAGTCGAGATAGCTATCAATTAGCCTCCTGGTATTCGCCGGGCACTTTTCCTCAGCCAGCCTGACTTTGATCGCCGGCCACCAGGCGCTGTCGAAGGCGCCCTCTATATCCAATGACACCAGGACAATTAGCTTCTTCAGCCTCAACTTGTCCTGAACGTGCTCTATTAGAGTACAGAGGGCGTCCTCGGTGCTCTTCTGGGGCATAAAGCCAAACTGACGAGTACTAAACCGCGGCACCAGTTGCCACTTGATTCTCGCCACTACCATCCTCTCCAGGACCTTCCCCAAGACCGGCAATAGACCTATTGGTCTATACGACTTGGGGTTCGTGTAATCTTCCTTGCCCGGTTTCCGGAGGACTACCACCGTTGCCTCCTTCCAGGTGTCCGGGAAATGCTCCAATTCTAGGCATTTGTTGTACAGGGCAAGGAAGGCGTCCAGGTCCTGGTGGATCGCTCGACTGCAGATGTCCGACGTGAGTCCGTCCGCTCCGGGGGCTTTCTTGGGGTTAAAGCGTCCCACCGCCGTCTTCAGTTCCAGCGGTGTAAATGGTGGGTCATGATTTTCATCATGACGCCACTCATTTACCCGTCTGGCTGCTTCTCTAGCAAGTCTGTGGTCTGCGTTGTCCTCTTCTGCTGTGTCCTTCGGGAAGAACGTGTCGGCGAGTAAGGCCGCCGATTCCTTCGGGTTCAAGAATGCACCGTTGCTCTTCAGGGTCAGGTCTTCTTGTCTCCTGGTGGTCCCTCTGATGACTCTATGTATCCCGTCCCATACGCTTTCTCTATCTTGCTTCTCGCAGAATGCTTTCCAGCTGGCTATTTGGGCTTCTTTGGCTTGGCACTCATATTCCTCTTTTGCCCTCAGGTACTCGTCGACGACCATCGCTCGGCGGACCGGTGCGGCGTTGCGGATACGGTTCTTCAAGGTTGTGTACCTCTTCTTCTTAATAGCGAGTTCCTCGGACCACCACGGTATAATAATTTTAGATTTCTTGCTAATTTTAGGGATAGTCTCATCACATGCCTTAACAATTGCATTAATGTAACTTGTAACCACTTGTTCAAGTTCATTTTTATTTATAATTTGATTTATTGAATTTACATTTATATTTTGTTCATTTTTATACTCCCCCAATTTAATTTCAAATTTTTCCCAATCTGCTTTTTTAGTAAAATATTTCCTCGTGGTCCTAACAATGCTAATCCCTTTTTCCTTTTTGACTCTAACGTTAAATAAAATGGTGTTGTGGTCCGAGCTCGTTATCCCCGCATCTACCCGCCAGCCGTCTACCATGTCAAGAAGCTCGAGCGAACACGCCGTGACATCGACACGGCTCTTGTAGACTACGCCGCCTCTTACTGTGTAAAAGGTCGGCGTATCGCCAGTGTTGAGCACCTGAAGTTCTAACTCTTCAAGGGTCCCGGACATCTCTTCTCCCCTGAGGTCTTCTATGGTGCTTCCCCACCAGGTACTCTTTGCGTTAGCATCACCGCCTATTAGAAGTAATCCGGTGCCCAGGTCCAATTTTATTTTGGTCAACTGATCCAGGTATGGCCCTATGGGTTGGTCTGGCTCAAAGTAGTAAGAGACTACTACGATTTCCCAGGCTTTGGTCCGGATCCCCACCACAACGATGTTGTTTGTGGTGAGTTTCGGGTAGGGAATGACATCAAGGTCATTATCAAAGACGGCTATTGCCGCCTTTACCCTCCCACTTCCTTCAACCTCGCACTGGTAGAGTCTCGCACCACGGTAGCTCTTCATACTCCTAGCTCCTCCCACATAGGGTTCCTGGATCAGTGCCCATGCGATCTTACGCTTACTGGCCTCTAGCATGAGTTCGGTGGTTGCCAGTTCTTTCCTCTGTAGATTGGCCTGGGCTACTCCATATCCTCTGATGGGGATGCCCGCCCTTTCGCCCGTATCCACCTTAGCAGTACGCTACTCTGGATCTGGCCAGAACCTCACATCTGTTCCTGACTGGGCATTCCTCGCTGAACGCGTTATGCTCTGCGTTCGCATGTTTTGCACGCACACAGTTCACACACGATGGAACTGTTCCGGCCATCCATTCTGCACATTGCGACCTCATATGAGGGCCTCCGCAGTGACTGCACCTCTCCACTTGCTCCCTACATAGTCGTCGTCCGTGCCCAAAACCCAGGCACAGCGAACATTGGACCAGCGGAGTCTGGTCAGCCACCAGGATCCTCTGCATTCCTACATGAGCGTACTGCCTTTCCTGTAGTCTACCCCATACTTTTGGGGAGACTCTAAGGACTACATGGTTCGTGTGGGGGTTTCTTGTTTTCTTTTTGAAAACTACCTCGACCCGTTTCTCATCCCTTGCTAGTTCCCGAAACACTTCTTTATTCTGGTTCTGGAGAGCCAGCAATACATCCTCATCTGTGTTGTAGGTGAAGACATTTTTCAGGATGACCAAAGGGTCCCTGTTCTTTACGTCCTCCACCCTTAACACCTCCCCCACACATGCCAGTCTCTTCTTTACCTTCTCTCGCTCCTCTTCCGTTCCACATCCCAATATTACCTTTCGGTCCTTCGCCTTCCTTATCCTGTCCACTGTGACCCATCCTTCCTTCGCGTTTGCCGCGTTGACCGCCGTCCTTATATGGTCAATAATTTGGTCCCCAGTCTCTGACTCTTTTGTGGAGGTGACCACAATGGAATGAAGCGCCGTCTGCATTGGAGGTTTCTTGATGGGCTGACTTGCCACTACGCTGGCATATGTGTGATTCACCATATGCTCTTGATTAGCTTTAAGCGCCTCTTTCAGTCCATCAAGCTTCTCATTGCTCTCCTGCAATTTTTGGCTGTGGTCCTCCAGGATTTTCCTGAAGGATTCCATGTCCACCTCCACTCTGGAAACGGCCGCTTGCTCTACTTGAGCTTGCGCTTGCGTTCCCTTTGTCTCTGTTGCGACCTTGGGGGGCGGGGCCATTCCTCTCCCCTGCTCAGACTCCTTTATGAGCTGGTAAAGTCGCTCTGCCTGGATCCTGACCTCTTCCTTGATCTCTCGCTTTATGTTTTTGGAGTTGGTCAAGTGGGTCTTGATCTTTACTAAGCATGTCCTAGCTTCCGCGACTCTGGTCTTAACAGCCGGCGGGCTCATACAGATCATCTCGACTGATGTTCGTCGTGATGTCTCTGGAGTCGGTTTGAGCGGTGGCTTTTCTGCCACTTTTACCGCTGGTGGGGTATGTTTTGTACCTGGCTTCCCAGCCTCCCACTCGCCCACACTTCTTCTAACGTTTTGCACTGAGGGTCCGGCCTCTTCTGCAGCGTTATTTGGGCTCTTGGTTGGCTGGTTTGCCGGCTTGTTGATGGGTGTGCGGATTCCGATATGCATCTTGTCCTGGTATGTTCGAATTCGAACTAGTCTGTCGTCAATAGGGTATTGTATAGAGTACCCCGGTCAGTGTAAATGTGTTTGTAAAGATAAACTAAAAGTGTAAAATAAATAAAAGTGTAAAATAGACAGTCAACAAAGCAAAAATGTGATTCCCAGAATCTCGTCAGATGATCACGACTAACCAAAAGAATTTACTCCCTGTTTCAGATGTAACCGATTTACACGGCGGCCGGGAGGTCAACAGGCGCGATCCAGTTGAATATGGCTGCGCTGCTGGTTGCAGGTAAGTAAATATTTTTCTATTAGGCAGTAAGTTTTCCCCACAGGTGTCTATGCTCACTTTACTGAGATAAACGACGGCGCTTACTACTCAAAGGAGTGATACAAGTAGGGGGGGCACTTCGTATTTGCCGGTCAAATAGTGGCCTATGCGAGAGTGTAGTCACGTTATAACACAGTTAGCACAATTATCTGGTATCGTAATCTTTAAAGAGCCTTGCTCTGTCAACTTCTTATAACTAATATACTTAATCCTATATACTATAAACTAAGACCACCTTCTGGTGTCAGGAGAGCCTTAAAGCCGTTTCCCGTCAATAATCTTTAAAGTAATATCAAGTAAATACAATTTTATTTTTAAATTTTTGTCAACAAAAATTTTTGGCTCTATGTAGAGTCAGTCTCTATGTACCAGCGTACAGGTCTCTTTGAGCTATTTCATACGAGCCCAAAGTCGGCCTCTCTAAGTCAAAGGGTTTCGGAGAAATACGGATCCAAATTTTTATATTTTCAAACCCTGAGGGGGTCTTTTGGGGGGAGGGGGGCTATAAATTTAGGGGGCCTACGCGTATATTACCTGTAGTTAACTATTTTATTTAATAGCGAAAGAAAAAATTTTTTTTTTAGAAAATAAATAGTTTTAATTTTTTATTTTAATAAATTTAAGATTTTTAAAAGAAAATGGGGGGGTCCGAGAGGTATGGCCTGTGGGACTAAACGCATATACTAGTATATACTAGTATATGCAGGCCGGTGTCAATTTTGGGCTAACTCGCTCCGTTTCCGAGTTATTCGTGTTTTTCTAAAATAGGGGTCAAATTCGCTTGGCAAAATTTTTTAAGGAATTTTTAACACATTAGTGTGTGTGCTTCAATAGTTCCAGACTCGGGGAGGTATTTGGATATAAGATCCTATATTTTTATAGATAGTCAATTTCCGAAGGAATTTTGAAATAATTAAATTATAATTATATTATTGTTAAATGTTTTACGTCTTAGTTATGCTAGACGGTCTTCTATTTAGTATAGCTGAAATTTTTATGAAAGAAATTTTTAATTATTTTATAATTATTTTATAATTAAAATAATTAGTTAGAATTGAGTACTCTAAGTATAGATCTAAGTGAATAGATTAATTTTTTAATGTTTTAGGGAAATTTTTGGAATAATTATTTTATAATTAAATACAATTATTTTATAATTTAGATGTTTATCGAGTTTAAGCAAGTAGGCAAGCAATAATCTTTAATTCCTGGGGTTTATGAGAGAAAAGGGGGGCCAATTATTTTTTGAAAAATATAAAATAATTATAGGAAATGGGGGGTTGTTGAAGAGGGTGGCCTATAGGGATGGGCTGTATATACCAGTATATACTGGTATATCCAGGCTGGTGTCAGAATTTGGCTAACTCGCTCCGTTTCCGAGATACGGGCGTTTTAACAATTTTGCGACCTAAAATCGCTTGGCAAATTTTTAAAAGGAACCCTAAAACACTAACACTATATGTGTTCCAACAGTACTAGACTTGGGGGGTAAGTATATATGGGATTTTATAGTTTTATGGTTTCATGTAAATAGTAAATTTTTGGAAGAAATTTTTAGAATTTTGAAAATAATTTTGAAAGTAATTAAGTTATAATTTTATTTTTATCAAACATTTATGACTTAGTGACTGGGAAAGGCTTAAAGGTTGTTATAAACACAGAAAAAATATTTTGAAAATTTTCAAAAGCACAAAAAAATTTTCAAAATTGTCAGAAAATGATTGCATACCGCTCAAGATTTGGTTCGCCTCAAGGCTCGGGTCGTATGGTCCCAGAGACTCAATGAGGACCTAGTTGTATTTATCACAAATCCTGCGGTTCAAATGTTCACAAATATAACCTACAAATAAAATTTTCACCACGCGACGCGTGCAAAATGGCGTCAGAATCTTATGCTATATTATTATTACGACGCATGTTTGAAAACACACTTTTTTGTTTCAACTCCTTTTCAAAATTTAAGAATGCAATTAGTTAGTTTTTATGCCAGAAACTATTATAGCGGTTTTACTTTTGAGCTAGGTTAATCCTAGCCCGAGTTCTAACAGCCGGCGGGCTCATACAGATCATCTCGACTGATGTTCGTCGTGATGTCTCTGGAGTCGGTTTGAGCGGTGGCTTTTCTGCCACTTTTACCGCTGGTGGGGTATGTTTTGTACCTGGCTTCCCAGCCTCCCACTCGCCCACACTTCTTCTAACGTTTTGCACTGAGGGTCCGGCCTCTTCTGCAGCGTTATTTGGGCTCTTGGTTGGCTGGTTTGCCGGCTTGTTGATGGGTGTGCGGATTCCGATATGCATCTTGTCCTGGTATGTTCGAATTCGAACTAGTCTGTCGTCAATAGGGTATTGTATAGAGTACCCCGGTCAGTGTAAATGTGTTTGTAAAGATAAACTAAAAGTGTAAAATAAATAAAAGTGTAAAATAGACAGTCAACAAAGCAAAAATGTGATTCCCAGAATCTCGTCAGATGATCACGACTAACCAAAAGAATTTACTCCCTGTTTCAGATGTAACCGATTTACACGGCGGCCGGGAGGTCAACAGGCGCGATCCAGTTGAATATGGCTGCGCTGCTGGTTGCAGGTAAGTAAATATTTTTCTATTAGGCAGTAAGTTTTCCCCACAGGTGTCTATGCTCACTTTACTGAGATAAACGACGGCGCTTACTACTCAAAGGAGTGATACAAGTAGGGGGGGCACTTCGTATTTGCCGGTCAAATAGTGGCCTATGCGAGAGTGTAGTCACGTTATAACACAGTTAGCACAATTATCTGGTATCGTAATCTTTAAAGAGCCTTGCTCTGTCAACTTCTTATAACTAATATACTTAATCCTATATACTATAAACTAAGACCACCTTCTGGTGTCAGGAGAGCCTTAAAGCCGTTTCCCGTCAATAATCTTTAAAGTAATATCAAGTAAATACAATTTTATTTTTAAATTTTTGTCAACAAAAATTTTTGGCTCTATGTAGAGTCAGTCTCTATGTACCAGCGTACAGGTCTCTTTGAGCTATTTCATACGAGCCCAAAGTCGGCCTCTCTAAGTCAAAGGGTTTCGGAGAAATACGGATCCAAATTTTTATATTTTCAAACCCTGAGGGGGTCTTTTGGGGGGAGGGGGGCTATAAATTTAGGGGGCCTACGCGTATATTACCTGTAGTTAACTATTTTATTTAATAGCGAAAGAAAAAATTTTTTTTTTAGAAAATAAATAGTTTTAATTTTTTATTTTAATAAATTTAAGATTTTTAAAAGAAAATGGGGGGGTCCGAGAGGTATGGCCTGTGGGACTAAACGCATATACTAGTATATACTAGTATATGCAGGCCGGTGTCAATTTTGGGCTAACTCGCTCCGTTTCCGAGTTATTCGTGTTTTTCTAAAATAGGGGTCAAATTCGCTTGGCAAAATTTTTTAAGGAATTTTTAACACATTAGTGTGTGTGCTTCAATAGTTCCAGACTCGGGGAGGTATTTGGATATAAGATCCTATATTTTTATAGATAGTCAATTTCCGAAGGAATTTTGAAATAATTAAATTATAATTATATTATTGTTAAATGTTTTACGTCTTAGTTATGCTAGACGGTCTTCTATTTAGTATAGCTGAAATTTTTATGAAAGAAATTTTTAATTATTTTATAATTATTTTATAATTAAAATAATTAGTTAGAATTGAGTACTCTAAGTATAGATCTAAGTGAATAGATTAATTTTTTAATGTTTTAGGGAAATTTTTGGAATAATTATTTTATAATTAAATACAATTATTTTATAATTTAGATGTTTATCGAGTTTAAGCAAGTAGGCAAGCAATAATCTTTAATTCCTGGGGTTTATGAGAGAAAAGGGGGGCCAATTATTTTTTGAAAAATATAAAATAATTATAGGAAATGGGGGGTTGTTGAAGAGGGTGGCCTATAGGGATGGGCTGTATATACCAGTATATACTGGTATATCCAGGCTGGTGTCAGAATTTGGCTAACTCGCTCCGTTTCCGAGATACGGGCGTTTTAACAATTTTGCGACCTAAAATCGCTTGGCAAATTTTTAAAAGGAACCCTAAAACACTAACACTATATGTGTTCCAACAGTACTAGACTTGGGGGGTAAGTATATATGGGATTTTATAGTTTTATGGTTTCATGTAAATAGTAAATTTTTGGAAGAAATTTTTAGAATTTTGAAAATAATTTTGAAAGTAATTAAGTTATAATTTTATTTTTATCAAACATTTATGACTTAGTGACTGGGAAAGGCTTAAAGGTTGTTATAAACACAGAAAAAATATTTTGAAAATTTTCAAAAGCACAAAAAAATTTTCAAAATTGTCAGAAAATGATTGCATACCGCTCAAGATTTGGTTCGCCTCAAGGCTCGGGTCGTATGGTCCCAGAGACTCAATGAGGACCTAGTTGTATTTATCACAAATCCTGCGGTTCAAATGTTCACAAATATAACCTACAAATAAAATTTTCACCACGCGACGCGTGCAAAATGGCGTCAGAATCTTATGCTATATTATTATTACGACGCATGTTTGAAAACACACTTTTTTGTTTCAACTCCTTTTCAAAATTTAAGAATGCAATTAGTTAGTTTTTATGCCAGAAACTATTATAGCGGTTTTACTTTTGAGCTAGGTTAATCCTAGCCCGAGTTCTAGGCTATTTAAAATCCAAATTTCGCAAACAAGGTAAACAAAGTTAATAATGAAGTTAGGAAAGAGAATCTGATTCTAGTATATTTTTATTTTAGTATGCAAATTTTTGTTCTAATTACACCGGAATTTTTTCTATATATTGTTATTAAATTGGCTTTATGATTTGATTTAAAAGTAGTAGAATTTTGAAAAGGTGTGTCCTAATTAAATTTATTAAACAATGCAAATTTTTTATTCTAACGGCAAATACCTTGTTTTGGTATTTCCACTAGCTGGATTTTCACGAAAAATTTCCAGGATGTTGCCGGCCACTCCAGGTGCCTCCTCAGGTCCTCAGAAAAGCAGCTCGCACCTCCTAGTGTGATTTTCCGCGGGTTTTAACCGCGCGGAAAATTCTCCGAGTGGCTTGAACCGCAGGCCGGGGCCCGGGGGCTCACGGAAAAATTTTCCCGGAGTTCCAGGGATGTCGGGGGCACTCAGTCACTCACTGTCACTGTCTTTAAAGTTTGGATTTTCTCCGATTTCGGAAGAGATGGAGGATTTTCCGCGGAAATATTGCCTTTTTGCTTCTCCGGTTTCGGAAAAACTGGCCCGAAAACGTCAGGGGTTGTTCAAAAAATCCAAATTTTTGATATGTTGGAGTCACTGAGATTATCTATAGGATGGTTAGGTTAGGTTAGGTTAGGTTAGGTTAGGTTAGGTTAGGTTAGGTTTGCCCGCGTCGGTCCCCGCTCCTCCTGCTCCACCCACTTCAGCTGCAGCTGAGGAGGGGTGGCAGACGGTTGGGGGGAAGCGGAAGAGGCGGCGCTCCAGGAAGGCGAAGAACCCTTCCGCGCCGGTAACAGGGCAAACGGCTGGTAAGAGGGGGCCCAAACTCTCTCCGCCAAAGAGTGCCGCCGTGGTCATCACGGTGGCGCCCGAGGCGGAGGGACTCACCTATGCGGGCTTCCTCCAGGAGGCGAGGTCGGTCCTCGACGGGGCCCTCCCTGGCGTCGGAGGGAAGGTGCGGTTGGCGCGGACAGGGGCGCGCATCCTGGAGTTCCCCGGCAAGGAGGGGGAGAAACAGGCCGACATGGTGGCCGCGGCGCTACGAGGCATTGTGGCGGGACGGGATGGCGTCACCGTCGCCAGGCCGACGAAATGCGCGGAGTTGCGCGTGTCGGGCTTGGACGACTCCGTCACGGCGGCGGAGGTCCGGGAGCGCATTGAAGCGTTTGCTGAGTGTGCTCCCGGCTCCGTCAAGGTCGGTGCCGTCCGCCCCGGCCCCGGAGGAGCGGGTGCGGTGTGGGTGCGCTGCCCCATCGCTGCGGCCAAGCTTCTGGCCAAAGCTGGACGACTCCTCGTGGGCTTCTCCTCGGCCCGAATCACGGTCTTGGAGGGGAGGCCTGCGAGGTGTTATGGGTGCATGGCCAGGGGCCACTTGCGGGCCAATTGCACTAGCGCCGTGGACTGCAGCAGATTGTGCTTCCGCTGCGGCCAACTGGGGCACAAGGCGGCGGAATGCTCCGCCGCCCCTTACTGCCCCCCGTGCGCGGCGGGCAATCGGCCCGCCAACCATTTGATGGGGCGGGAGGGGTGCACGATCCCCAACGCGCCGAGGCATCCGGGAGCTGGTCGTTCGACCACGGCGGCTCCCGGTCCTCGGTCACCGACCGCGGGAGGAGAGATGGAGGTGTCAACAATCCAATAATGTATTGCACACCCTCCAATCTCCTCCAGACGAATTTGAACCACTCCGCCGGCGCCCAGGACCTCCTCCTGCAAGCGATGGCGGAGTGGTCAATAGGTGTGGCCGTAGCCGCGGAGCCCTACTTCGTTCCTCCCTGCCCAAATTGGGTGGGTGACCGGGACGGCTCCGTGGCCATCGTCAGCTCCGCTGCGCTTCGCTCCCCACCCTTGTCGCTCAGAGACAGGGGCGAGGGGTTCGTTGCTGCCGATTGGGGGGAGGTAACGCTGTTCGGCGTGTACTTCTCCCCAAACCGGAGTCTGGCGGAATTCGAGGTCTTCCTCAATAGAGTGGAGGCCTCGATACGGCGGACAGCACCTCGTCAGGTGCTCGTTCTGGGGGACTTCAATGCCAAATCTACGGCGTGGGGCTCCCCCGGAACGGATGCCCGCGGTCGGGCAGTCGAAGAGTGGGCGACGTCGGTGGGCCTCTGTCTCCTCAACAGAGGCACCACCGACACGTGCGTTCGTCGGCAGGGGGGGTCGATAGTGGACCTCTCGTTCGCTACCCCTGCCGTCGAAGCGCAAGTAAGGAGCTGGCGTGTCCTGGATGAGGTTGAGACGCTCTCGGATCATAGATACATCCGATTCGAGCTCTCCCGGTCCCAGGGCCCCAGAAGGGGTCACGTTCCCTCTCGGCGTGGCGGCGCGTTTCCGCGGTGGGCTGTGGGGCGAATGGACAAGGTCCTGCTAGAGGAGGCGGCCATTATTTCCAATTGGTTCGCCTCCCCGCCTTCGTCCGAGGGTGCCGACGCTGCGGCTGGCCGTTTTCGCGATGCGATTACGCAAATCTGCGATACGGCCATGCCCCGTGCTAAGTGTTGGTCCCCGAAGACGGAGGTCTACTGGTGGTCCCCGGAGCTTGCCTCCCTTCGCGCAGCGTGTTTTGCGGCGCGGAGGTCCTACACCCGCAGCCGGCGACGTCACCCCCGTGACGTCGAGAGGGAAGACCGGCTTTATGCGGCGTACATCGACGAGGTGTGCGCCCTAAAGCTGGCCATTCGCCGCGCCAAGGAGGAGGCGCGGCACGAGCTGTTGGAGGGTCTCGACCGTGACCCCTGGGGCCGCCCCTACCGAGCTGCGCTGAATAAGCTACGCTGTCGGGGTCCCCCCCTTGTGGAGACTCTCCAACCCGGCTTCCTCGTGGAGGTGGTTGAGGGCCTATTCCCGCAACGAGCGGAGCACGTGCCCCCGGCAATGGTCGCCGCAGAGACCGACGACCGGGAGGCCGACCTCAGTGCTCCGCCCGTCACAGAGGCGGAGGTGGCGGCGGCTGTTCTTCGGATGCGCTCGAAGAACACCGCCCCCGGGCCCGACGGGGTACCCGGACGGGTGTTGGCCCTGGCCCTCAACCACATGGGGGACCGCCTCAGGGAGCTGTTCGACGTGTGCCTGGCGTCCGGACGGTTCCCTGACTGCTGGAAGGCGGGGAAGCTGGTGCTCCTCCCTAAGCCGGGACGACCTCCCGACACCGTGGCGGCCTACAGGCCTATCGTTTTGCTGGAGGAGGCGGGGAAGTTGCTTGAGAGAGTTCTCGCCACCCGTATCCTCCGGCATCTGGAAGAGGTCGGCTCCGGTCTGTCGGACGCTCAGTACGGTTTCCGCGCTGGGCGTTCGACGATCGATGCCATCCTGCGTCTGAGGGCCGCTTCGGAGGAGGCCGTCGCTGGCGGAGGGGTGTTGTTGGCGGTATCCTTGGATATCGCCAACGCCTTCGGTAGTCTGCCGTTCGGCTGCATCGGCGAGGCGCTCCGGTTCCATGGAGTGCCGGTTTACCTGAGGCGGCTGGTGGCAGACTACCTTGAGGGCAGGGTGGTTCTGTGCGAGGACCGCGACGGAGCTTTGCTCCGCAGACCCATGGCGTGCGGTGTTCCGCAGGGTTCAGTCCTAGGACCTCCCCTGTGGAACATCGGTTACGACTGGGTGCTGCGTGGAGCTTTTCCCCCGGGCCTGGACGTCATCTGCTATGCGGATGACACGCTCGTCACGGCCCGGGGACAAAGCTTCGAGGAGGCGGCGCGCCTGGCCAACGAGGGGGTGGCCCAAGTGGTCGGGCGCATCGAGGCGCTGGGGCTTAGGGTGGCCCCTGCCAAGACTGAGGCCGTGCTCTTTCACGGGCCTCGTCGCGGTCCACCTGCTGGCGCCTCGATAACGGTTGGCTCGGTCCCCGTACGGATCGGGGCCCAGATCAAGTATCTGGGCCTAGTGATAGACAGGCGGTGGAACTTTGACGAGCACTTCCGCATTCTGGTGCCCAAGCTGGAGGGCGTTGCCGCCGCTCTCGGTCGGCTCTTGCCGAACGTGGGCGGCGCCAGCGTCGCCTGCCGGCGGCTTTACACGGGGGTGGTACGGTCGATGGCACTGTACGGCGCACCCGTGTGGGCGGAGTCCTTGTCCGCCGGGAACAGGGTGCGCTTGTGGCGCCCTCAGCGTACCCTGGCGATCAAGGCCATTCGCGGATACCGCACGGTGTCCACAGACGCGGCGTGTGCGTTGGCTGGGACACCCCCGTGGGATTTGGATGCGGAGGTGCTCGCCGAGGTTTACAAGCGCGCGGCGGCAGCCCGGGCCGGGGGTTCTGTCCCCCTGCCCGAGGAGTTGCGAGGTTGGCGCGAGGAGGCCCACCGGACGTTGATGGTACGGTGGGGGCATCGGCTTGAGGCTCCACGAGCTGGCGTTCGGACCGTGGAGGCGCTCAGGCCGATTCTCGAGGAGTGGGCAGTGCGGCAGCATGGGACTCTCTCCTTTAGGCTGGTGCAGGTATTGACCGGACATGGTTGCTTCGGTACATACCTGCATAGGCTTGGGAGGGAGGCGAGTCCGATGTGCCACCACTGCGACTGCGGTGAAGACTCGGTGCAACACACTCTCGAGCAGTGTCCTGCCTGGGAGTTGCAGCGTCGGGAACTCACCGCAGTGATAGGGAACGACCTCGCGCTGCCGGCCGTGGTTCAATCCATGAGCTGCGCGAGGTCGTGGGAAGCGGTCGCATCCTTCTGCGAGGAAGTTATCTTGCAGAAGGAGGCGGCGGAGCGGATCAGGGAGGACTCACCCCTGGCTGATCCGCATCGCCGCCGGCGAGCTGGGCGGCGAAGGCGCGCGTACGCCGCGAACCATATGCCGCCCTGAGCGAGGCCGCGGGCGGAGGAACGGGGACCTTTTTCCACCGCCCGCTGATGCCTTCCGCGACGGAGCGGCGCTCTGTGTGTGTCCGGAGCGCCGCTAGGAGAGGACGACCAAGGAGTCGGGTGCCCGGTGGCAGTCGGACCGGGCACAGTCGCCGCGGCGGGCCCTGTGGATGTAAGAACGATCCAGGGCTCGCCCACTTTTACGGCGACGCATGGCACACGGCGGGTCTTTTTAGTGGGTGCAAACCCCACACTACCCCATCGCCTTCCCCGGGTGGTGGGGTGTGCGTCAGGCATTTTTTCCCGCCAAAAAAAAAAAAAAAAAAAAAAAAAAAAAAAAAAAAAAAGGTTAGGTTAGGTTAGGTTAGGTTAGGTTAGGTTCCCCCCTTGTGGAGACTCTCCAACCCGGCTTCCTCGTGGAGGTGGTTGAGGGCCTATTCCCGCAACGAGCGGAGCACGTGCCCCCGGCAATGGTCGCCGCAGAGACCGACGACCGGGAGGCCGACCTCAGTGCTCCGCCCGTCACAGAGGCGGAGGTGGCGGCGGCTGTTCTTCGGATGCGCTCGAAGAACACCGCCCCCGGGCCCGACGGGGTACCCGGACGGGTGTTGGCCCTGGCCCTCAACCACATGGGGGACCGCCTCAGGGAGCTGTTCGACGTGTGCCTGGCGTCCGGACGGTTCCCTGACTGCTGGAAGGCGGGGAAGCTGGTGCTCCTCCCTAAGCCGGGACGACCTCCCGACACCGTGGCGGCCTACAGGCCTATCGTTTTGCTGGAGGAGGCGGGGAAGTTGCTTGAGAGAGTTCTCGCCACCCGTATCCTCCGGCATCTGGAGGAGGTCGGCTCCGGTCTGTCGGACGCTCAGTACGGTTTCCGCGCTGGGCGTTCGACGATCGATGCCATCCTGCGTCTGAGGGCCGCTTCGGAGGAGGCCGTCGCTGGCGGAGGGGTGTTGTTGGCGGTATCCTTGGATATCGCCAACGCCTTCGGTAGTCTGCCGTTCGGCTGCATCGGCGAGGCGCTCCGGTTCCATGGAGTGCCGGTTTACCTGAGGCGGCTGGTGGCAGACTACCTTGAGGGCAGGGTGGTTCTGTGCGAGGACCGCGACGGAGCTTTGCTCCGCAGACCCATGGCGTGCGGTGTTCCGCAGGGTTCAGTCCTAGGACCTCCCCTGTGGAACATCGGTTACGACTGGGTGCTGCGTGGAGCTTTTCCCCCGGGCCTGGACGTCATCTGCTATGCGGATGACACGCTCGTCACGGCCCGGGGACAAAGCTTCGAGGAGGCGGCGCGCCTGGCCAACGAGGGGGTGGCCCAAGTGGTCGGGCGCATCGAGGCGCTGGGGCTTAGGGTGGCCCCTGCCAAGACTGAGGCCGTGCTCTTTCACGGGCCTCGTCGCGGTCCACCTGCTGGCGCCTCGATAACGGTTGGCTCGGTCCCCGTACGGATCGGGGCCCAGATCAAGTATCTGGGCCTAGTGATAGACAGGCGGTGGAACTTTGACGAGCACTTCCGCATTCTGGTGCCCAAGCTGGAGGGCGTTGCCGCCGCTCTCGGTCGGCTCTTGCCGAACGTGGGCGGCGCCAGCGTCGCCTGCCGGCGGCTTTACACGGGGGTGGTACGGTCGATGGCACTGTACGGCGCACCCGTGTGGGCGGAGTCCTTGTCCGCCGGGAACAGGGTGCGCTTGTGGCGCCCTCAGCGTACCCTGGCGATCAAGGCCATTCGCGGATACCGCACGGTGTCCACAGACGCGGCGTGTGCGTTGGCTGGGACACCCCCGTGGGATTTGGATGCGGAGGTGCTCGCCGAGGTTTACAAGCGCGCGGCGGCAGCCCGGGCCGGGGGTTCTGTCCCCCTGCCCGAGGAGTTGCGAGGTTGGCGCGAGGAGGCCCACCGGACGTTGATGGTACGGTGGGGGCATCGGCTTGAGGCTCCACGAGCTGGCGTTCGGACCGTGGAGGCGCTCAGGCCGATTCTCGAGGAGTGGGCAGTGCGGCAGCATGGGACTCTCTCCTTTAGGCTGGTGCAGGTATTGACCGGACATGGTTGCTTCGGTACATACCTGCATAGGCTTGGGAGGGAGGCGAGTCCGATGTGCCACCACTGCGACTGCGGTGAAGACTCGGTGCAACACACTCTCGAGCAGTGTCCTGCCTGGGAGTTGCAGCGTCGGGAACTCACCGCAGTGATAGGGAACGACCTCGCGCTGCCGGCCGTGGTTCAATCCATGAGCTGCGCGAGGTCGTGGGAAGCGGTCGCATCCTTCTGCGAGGAAGTTATCTTGCAGAAGGAGGCGGCGGAGCGGATCAGGGAGGACTCACCCCTGGCTGATCCGCATCGCCGCCGGCGAGCTGGGCGGCGAAGGCGCGCGTACGCCGCGAACCATATGCCGCCCTGAGCGAGGCCGCGGGCGGAGGAACGGGGACCTCTTTCCACCGCCCGCTGATGCCTTCCGCGACGGAGCGGCGCTCTGTGTGTGTCCGGAGCGCCGCTAGGAGAGGACGACCAAGGAGTCGGGTGCCCGGTGGCAGTCGGACCGGGCACAGTCGCCGCGGCGGGCCCTGTGGATGTAAGAACGATCCAGGGCTCGCCCACTTTTACGGCGACGCATGGCACACGGCGGGTCTTTTTAGTGGGTGCAAACCCCACACTACCCCATCGCCTTCCCCGGGTGGTGGGGTGTGCGTCAGGCATTTTTTCCCGCCAAAAAAAAAAAAAAAAAAAAAAAAAAAAAAAAAGGTTAGGTTAGGTTAGGTTAGGTTAGGTTGGGGTGCGGGTCAGGTAACCTCCACGTGTGCTTGGTGGGTTGCTAGTCTCTTTCGGATACGTCCGGGGGGAAGGACAACCCGCTGGGCCGGTGCACCCTGGGCACCGTCAATAACTTCCCATTCGTGGGCTCTTGTTGGCGGTGGCGAATACCTGACGGGGGGGGATGTCGCTCTGGGTGTTCCTCTGAATAGCAGAGGACATGCCAGATGCGACAAAGGGGCTGGGTTGGGTTTAGGTTAGGTTAGGCTAGGTTAGTCTGGGTAGGTTAGGTAGGTGAGTAGGAAGGGGAGTCTACGCCGGCTCTCCTTGAATCCCGGAGACCGCAGCATACTCCCAACGACCCCCATCGTAGGCGGTATGGGGTACGGGACTTGTTGTGGACGGAAGGAGGTTGAGGGGGAGGGTGGTTACCTGAAAACAGGTAATCACCAACAAGGGAGCTTCGCCAGCTCCTGGAATTCCGGAGACCACGGTGACCTACCAACGACCCCCATCGTTGGCGGATGGGGTACGGCGGCGCTGTGAGCGGAGGGCTTGCCTTAATTGGCCGGCCTGCGAGAAGGAAAACTCAAAAGGAACACCCGACAGCGAAGTCGTAAAAACCTGTAGATACCTGGCGACCTCTACAGTATATAGCTACACTGGCCGGAATGGGCGTCACCCGACAGTGTTTCCCTACATCGTCCCATACTCGTGGGAACAAAAATGGAAAAAAATAAAATCACCAAAGATGTTGAAGGAGAAAGTGTGGAGTGCGAGGAGTCGCGTGCCGACACGCCAGTGCCAAGAGTGGTGCTGACGCGGTTGGCGGACCGGCCCTCCACCCGGAGTCGGGGCCGCTTGCCCCAGGCGAGTAAGGAGGAGGACCTCAATCCAGCAGGGAGGTCAAACACCGTCAAGCCGGGAGGCGCCGAGAAGCGCAGCTTCCCGGACGATCAAGAGGAGGCTTTCGAGGTGTCCATCCGGGCGCCTCGGAAAGTACGCCCCTCTAACAGAGGAGGAGCGGGGTCGAGAACGCGGTCGCTCACGCCGCACCGCCGACCCACAGCACCGATGGCGGCGACACCGGCCCCGGGTGATATCACCCCGGTCGGGTCGTCGTCGTCGGTGTTTTCTAACAGCGCGGCGTACAGACGCGTGCGCGCTGATGGAGAGGCGGCCGCGGAGGATCAGGTCGGTCAATTGACCGACAGGATCCGCTCCGCGACCGAGGGGTCCGCAGCAGACGCAGCGGACCTGATGCAGACGGCGAGCGACTCGTTGAGCCTCGTTATGAAGGTCGCCACGAGGTCCCAAAACCTCAAGGGCGACTTCGTGAAGGGACTCAAGACAGCCGCCAGCGCGTTGGGTGGGGTGGTGGAGCGGCTCTCCGAACGCTCTGCCGCCTCCGAGGCTGCCAATGCCCGCCTCGAGGAAGAGGTGCAGCAGCTCCGCGCTGAGCTGGCCCAGCTTCGGGTCGATCTCCAGGTCAGTGGGGTCGACATCACCCGGGCCGGCTCTCCGCGGGCCGAGAAGCCGCCAGCTGCACCACCCCTGGAGGTGATGGAGCCGGCCAATGGGATGGAGGTGGCTTGTGGGGCTCTGGGCGACGCGTTCAGCGACGCTCAAATGAGCCAGCTGGCCAGGTTCGTGGGGAGCCTGGTAGACGGACGCCTGGCCGGCGTCCAGGACCGCCTGCTCCCCGAAAAGCGGATTCGGCCGCCGTTGGCGGCTGACAAGCGCGGAGCCCCACCAAACCAGCCGGGGATGGGCGCCAAGTCATTTGCGGCGGTGGCCGGCGAGCCCGCCGCGCCCAAGCCGCCTGTGCCGGCCAAAGCTCGTGCCGCTCAGGCTCCTACCGACAGGAGGAAGGGGAAGAAGGGGGGGCGGAGGGTGCCGCCGGCCGCCGCTCCTAGTGCTCCGGCTCCGGTGCCCGCGTCGGTCCCCGCTCCTCCTGCTCCACCCACTTCAGCTGCAGCTGAGGAGGGGTGGCAGACGGTTGGGGGGAAGCGGAAGAGGCGGCGCTCCAGGAAGGCGAAGAACCCTTCCGCGCCGGTAACAGGGCAAACGGCTGGTAAGAGGGGGCCCAAACTCTCTCCGCCAAAGAGTGCCGCCGTGGTCATCACGGTGGCGCCCGAGGCGGAGGGACTCACCTATGCGGGCTTCCTCCAGGAGGCGAGGTCGGTCCTCGACGGGGCCCTCCCTGGCGTCGGAGGGAAGGTGCGGTTGGCGCGGACAGGGGCGCGCATCCTGGAGTTCCCCGGCAAGGAGGGGGAGAAACAGGCCGACATGGTGGCCGCGGCGCTACGAGGCATTGTGGCGGGACGGGATGGCGTCACCGTCGCCAGGCCGACGAAATGCGCGGAGTTGCGCGTGTCGGGCTTGGACGACTCCGTCACGGCGGCGGAGGTCCGGGAGCGCATTGAAGCGTTTGCTGAGTGTGCTCCCGGCTCCGTCAAGGTCGGTGCCGTCCGCCCCGGCCCCGGAGGAGCGGGTGCGGTGTGGGTGCGCTGCCCCATCGCTGCGGCCAAGCTTCTGGCCAAAGCTGGACGACTCCTCGTGGGCTTCTCCTCGGCCCGAATCACGGTCTTGGAGGGGAGGCCTGCGAGGTGTTATGGGTGCATGGCCAGGGGCCACTTGCGGGCCAATTGCACTAGCGCCGTGGACTGCAGCAGATTGTGCTTCCGCTGCGGCCAACTGGGGCACAAGGCGGCGGAATGCTCCGCCGCCCCTTACTGCCCCCCGTGCGCGGCGGGCAATCGGCCCGCCAACCATTTGATGGGGCGGGAGGGGTGCACGATCCCCAACGCGCCGAGGCATCCGGGAGCTGGTCGTTCGACCACGGCGGCTCCCGGTCCTCGGTCACCGACCGCGGGAGGAGAGATGGAGGTGTCAACAATCCAATAATGTATTGCACACCCTCCAATCTCCTCCAGACGAATTTGAACCACTCCGCCGGCGCCCAGGACCTCCTCCTGCAAGCGATGGCGGAGTGGTCAATAGGTGTGGCCGTAGCCGCGGAGCCCTACTTCGTTCCTCCCTGCCCAAATTGGGTGGGTGACCGGGACGGCTCCGTGGCCATCGTCAGCTCCGCTGCGCTTCGCTCCCCACCCTTGTCGCTCAGAGACAGGGGCGAGGGGTTCGTTGCTGCCGATTGGGGGGAGGTAACGCTGTTCGGCGTGTACTTCTCCCCAAACCGGAGTCTGGCGGAATTCGAGGTCTTCCTCAATAGAGTGGAGGCCTCGATACGGCGGACAGCACCTCGTCAGGTGCTCGTTCTGGGGGACTTCAATGCCAAATCTACGGCGTGGGGCTCCCCCGGAACGGATGCCCGCGGTCGGGCAGTCGAAGAGTGGGCGACGTCGGTGGGCCTCTGTCTCCTCAACAGAGGCACCACCGACACGTGCGTTCGTCGGCAGGGGGGGTCGATAGTGGACCTCTCGTTCGCTACCCCTGCCGTCGAAGCGCAAGTAAGGAGCTGGCGTGTCCTGGATGAGGTTGAGACGCTCTCGGATCATAGATACATCCGATTCGAGCTCTCCCGGTCCCAGGGCCCCAGAAGGGGTCACGTTCCCTCTCGGCGTGGCGGCGCGTTTCCGCGGTGGGCTGTGGGGCGAATGGACAAGGTCCTGCTAGAGGAGGCGGCCATTATTTCCAATTGGTTCGCCTCCCCGCCTTCGTCCGAGGGTGCCGACGCTGCGGCTGGCCGTTTTCGCGATGCGATTACGCAAATCTGCGATACGGCCATGCCCCGTGCTAAGTGTTGGTCCCCGAAGACGGAGGTCTACTGGTGGTCCCCGGAGCTTGCCTCCCTTCGCGCAGCGTGTTTTGCGGCGCGGAGGTCCTACACCCGCAGCCGGCGACGTCACCCCCGTGACGTCGAGAGGGAAGACCGGCTTTATGCGGCGTACATCGACGAGGTGTGCGCCCTAAAGCTGGCCATTCGCCGCGCCAAGGAGGAGGCGCGGCACGAGCTGTTGGAGGGTCTCGACCGTGACCCCTGGGGCCGCCCCTACCGAGCTGCGCTGAATAAGCTACGCTGTCGGGGTCCCCCCCTTGTGGAGACTCTCCAACCCGGCTTCCTCGTGGAGGTGGTTGAGGGCCTATTCCCGCAACGAGCGGAGCACGTGCCCCCGGCAATGGTCGCCGCAGAGACCGACGACCGGGAGGCCGACCTCAGTGCTCCGCCCGTCACAGAGGCGGAGGTGGCGGCGGCTGTTCTTCGGATGCGCTCGAAGAACACCGCCCCCGGGCCCGACGGGGTACCCGGACGGGTGTTGGCCCTGGCCCTCAACCACATGGGGGACCGCCTCAGGGAGCTGTTCGACGTGTGCCTGGCGTCCGGACGGTTCCCTGACTGCTGGAAGGCGGGGAAGCTGGTGCTCCTCCCTAAGCCGGGACGACCTCCCGACACCGTGGCGGCCTACAGGCCTATCGTTTTGCTGGAGGAGGCGGGGAAGTTGCTTGAGAGAGTTCTCGCCACCCGTATCCTCCGGCATCTGGAAGAGGTCGGCTCCGGTCTGTCGGACGCTCAGTACGGTTTCCGCGCTGGGCGTTCGACGATCGATGCCATCCTGCGTCTGAGGGCCGCTTCGGAGGAGGCCGTCGCTGGCGGAGGGGTGTTGTTGGCGGTATCCTTGGATATCGCCAACGCCTTCGGTAGTCTGCCGTTCGGCTGCATCGGCGAGGCGCTCCGGTTCCATGGAGTGCCGGTTTACCTGAGGCGGCTGGTGGCAGACTACCTTGAGGGCAGGGTGGTTCTGTGCGAGGACCGCGACGGAGCTTTGCTCCGCAGACCCATGGCGTGCGGTGTTCCGCAGGGTTCAGTCCTAGGACCTCCCCTGTGGAACATCGGTTACGACTGGGTGCTGCGTGGAGCTTTTCCCCCGGGCCTGGACGTCATCTGCTATGCGGATGACACGCTCGTCACGGCCCGGGGACAAAGCTTCGAGGAGGCGGCGCGCCTGGCCAACGAGGGGGTGGCCCAAGTGGTCGGGCGCATCGAGGCGCTGGGGCTTAGGGTGGCCCCTGCCAAGACTGAGGCCGTGCTCTTTCACGGGCCTCGTCGCGGTCCACCTGCTGGCGCCTCGATAACGGTTGGCTCGGTCCCCGTACGGATCGGGGCCCAGATCAAGTATCTGGGCCTAGTGATAGACAGGCGGTGGAACTTTGACGAGCACTTCCGCATTCTGGTGCCCAAGCTGGAGGGCGTTGCCGCCGCTCTCGGTCGGCTCTTGCCGAACGTGGGCGGCGCCAGCGTCGCCTGCCGGCGGCTTTACACGGGGGTGGTACGGTCGATGGCACTGTACGGCGCACCCGTGTGGGCGGAGTCCTTGTCCGCCGGGAACAGGGTGCGCTTGTGGCGCCCTCAGCGTACCCTGGCGATCAAGGCCATTCGCGGATACCGCACGGTGTCCACAGACGCGGCGTGTGCGTTGGCTGGGACACCCCCGTGGGATTTGGATGCGGAGGTGCTCGCCGAGGTTTACAAGCGCGCGGCGGCAGCCCGGGCCGGGGGTTCTGTCCCCCTGCCCGAGGAGTTGCGAGGTTGGCGCGAGGAGGCCCACCGGACGTTGATGGTACGGTGGGGGCATCGGCTTGAGGCTCCACGAGCTGGCGTTCGGACCGTGGAGGCGCTCAGGCCGATTCTCGAGGAGTGGGCAGTGCGGCAGCATGGGACTCTCTCCTTTAGGCTGGTGCAGGTATTGACCGGACATGGTTGCTTCGGTACATACCTGCATAGGCTTGGGAGGGAGGCGAGTCCGATGTGCCACCACTGCGACTGCGGTGAGGACTCGGTGCAGCACACTCTCGAGCAGTGTCCTGCCTGGGAGTTGCAGCGTCGGGAACTCACCGCAGTGATAGGGAACGACCTCGCGCTGCCGGCCGTGGTTCAATCCATGAGCTGCGCGAGGTCGTGGGAAGCGGTCGCATCCTTCTGCGAGGAAGTTATCTTGCAGAAGGAGGCGGCGGAGCGGATCAGGGAGGACTCACCCCTGGCTGATCCGCATCGCCGCCGGCGAGCTGGGCGGCGAAGGCGCGCGTACGCCGCGAACCATATGCCGCCCTGAGCGAGGCCGCGGGCGGAGGAACGGGGACCTTTTTCCACCGCCCGCTGATGCCTTCCGCGACGGAGCGGCGCTCTGTGTGTGTCCGGAGCGCCGCTAGGAGAGGACGACCAAGGAGTCGGGTGCCCGGTGGCAGTCGGACCGGGCACAGTCGCCGCGGCGGGCCCTGTGGATGTAAGAACGATCCAGGGCTCGCCCACTTTTACGGCGACGCATGGCACACGGCGGGTCTTTTTAGTGGGTGCAAACCCCACACTACCCCATCGCCTTCCCCGGGTGGTGGGGTGTGCGTCAGGCATTTTTTCACGCCAAAAAAAAAAAAAAAAAAAAAAAAAAAAAAAAAAAAAAAAAAAAAAAAGGTTAGGTTAGGTTAGGTTAGGTTTTTTTTTTTTTTTTTTTTTTTTTTTTTTTTTTTTTTTTTCCAGACTAGTCCACCCCAAAGTAGGTGCTTATTCTATATCTATTCTCGTTCATACCAGTTCTCGCTTTTATTCCTCTCGCACTTGTATGCCTCATACTTTGTCTTTCTTTCATCCTTCACCATTTATTCAGTGGGTGGGACTCCCACATTTTACCTACTTCCTATTCTGCTATCTACTTTTATTTTTCTTTATTTACTAAACAGGGAAATCATTTTCACACATTTTGCTTTATTTACATTTTTGTCTTAATTTAGTTCCTTTTTTATTAGATACATCTAAAACTACAATTTTAAAACAAATTTTTGCTTACGCTTACTTTATAATACAGATTATATTACAACTAAACACAACTTATAACAGCTTATACACTTATTTCTTACATCTATTTATTACATACTACTCTTAAGCTACTGCTTATACTATTTGATATTTTATTACATTATGTCCTATGTTTACAAATCCTATATGCATAATATAAAACGAAACATAGTTTTATTATCAGGTTTTGTTCTTGTCTATGACTTTTTGTGCTACGCTCTCGCAGTAGGCTATCAATTTATCTCTTCTTTTGCCCGACATAATGACACGCACGTTTTCTGTTCGGAGCTCCACACCCAGTTCCTGCTCTAAATCGTACCGTTCCCTCGCGTAAATCGGGCAATCCACGATTATATGCGGAACCGATTCCGCTATACTGGGGTCGCAGGCGCACGATGGGCTCTCCTTACACTTAAAGCGGTTTAAGTATTCTGAGAACCCACCGTGCCCCGTTAAAACCTGCGTGAGCACTCCTGTTGGCCTCACCCGTTTCACTATACGGTAGGCAGACACGGCATCCGGAAGGAACATTTTCGTCACCGAGGCCGTCTCGCCCGACACGTATCTCCGATTCCATTCCTCAAGCGAATCCAAACGGATTTGACGCTTGATGAATGAAACCGGACACTGGTCATAGTCCGGCTTCCTCCGTGACGACAATGCTGCTTCCTTCGCCAGCTCGTCCGCACGCTCGTTCCCCGGCAAGCCCGCGTGGGCCTTGACCCAGTAAAGAGACACAGCTTTTTCTTGGGTCAATGCCAGAGCGATATTCGCTCTTGCGCGGACCGCCAGAGGATGGAGAGAGCCATGGCCTGCCAGTGTCTGCAATGCTGCCATTGAGTCACTGTACAAGCCATAACTCGTCTCTTTGCGCTTGAGGATTACGTCCGTTGCCTTACAAATGGCCAGAAGTTCCGCCTGGTAGACAGTGCAGTACGCGGCAAGGCTAAGCTTGAGGTTCTGGACTTCACCATCATTATCCCATAAGGATAATGCGGCTCCGACCTTCCCCTCAATCTTGCTGCCGTCAGTGAAAATTCGCACTGCCTGCACGTTCTGGCCGTCCACGAGCTGTTGGTCTGCCAGGCACATGAACTCCAAAGTCATTTGTTTGGCAGGGTGAGACGTCTCTGCAAATCTCACCATACTCTCAATCTCCCGGTCCGCCGGCACAAACCGGGATGACCCTCTCCTTGCCGCATACAGGGCGGCTGCCTCTTGTATGCGGAGGTCTAGAGGCAGTATCCCGGCCAACACCAACGCCGAGTTTAGAGAGACTGTACGGTAGGATTTGCAGAGCTTCTGGACGAATCCTCTTTGGACCGAGCCCAGCTTCCTCCGTATACCTAGTTTCCTAGTTGCGGGAGCCCAGGCTCCGGCCGCGTACGTGACTATCGGTTCTATTGTTGCCGTGTAAATTGTGTGTATTATGTCCCTGTGTAGTCCCCAACTGACTTTTGCTGCACGTGAAAGCTGCTTGTACAGCTCTGCTACCTTCTTGCAGACGTTCCCGGTATGTTCATTGAATGTTAGTCGGTCGTCGATGGTTAGACCCAGCAGCTTCATACTCCTCACCATACCGATGTCGACCCCGGCCATGCTCAGCCTTGGAGTGTCGTACTTAAGCTTGTTGGTTATCAACATCGCACAGGTCTTGTGCGGTGCAAACTTGAGCTTGTTTCGGACACCCCAATTCTGAACATGGGCGAGGGCTGCATTGGCGGCTGTGGAGACTTCAGCCGCTGTGTCGCCATCCACGACTAAAACAATGTCATCCGCGAACGCCTGCACGAAGTAGCCCTTTTTCGCCAGATCCTGTAGTAATGGGTCCAATATGAGATTCCAAAAGATGGGACCACCAATAGACCCCTGGACACAGCCTTTGTTTGTTTCCCGCGTGCATTCTTCCCCGGCATACCTTACTCTTACTTTTCTGCAGTCGAGATAGCTATCAATTAGCCTCCTGGTATTCGCCGGGCACTTTTCCTCAGCCAGCCTGACTTTGATCGCCGGCCACCAGGCGCTGTCGAAGGCGCCCTCTATATCCAATGACACCAGGACAATTAGCTTCTTCAGCCTCAACTTGTCCTGAACGTGCTCTATTAGAGTACAGAGGGCGTCCTCGGTGCTCTTCTGGGGCATAAAGCCAAACTGACGAGTACTAAACCGCGGCACCAGTTGCCACTTGATTCTCGCCACTACCATCCTCTCCAGGACCTTCCCCAAGACCGGCAATAGACCTATTGGTCTATACGACTTGGGGTTCGTGTAATCTTCCTTGCCCGGTTTCCGGAGGACTACCACCGTTGCCTCCTTCCAGGTGTCCGGGAAATGCTCCAATTCTAGGCATTTGTTGTACAGGGCAAGGAAGGCGTCCAGGTCCTGGTGGATCGCTCGACTGCAGATGTCCGACGTGAGTCCGTCCGCTCCGGGGGCTTTCTTGGGGTTAAAGCGTCCCACCGCCGTCTTCAGTTCCAGCGGTGTAAATGGTGGGTCATGATTTTCATCATGACGCCACTCATTTACCCGTCTGGCTGCTTCTCTAGCAAGTCTGTGGTCTGCGTTGTCCTCTTCTGCTGTGTCCTTCGGGAAGAACGTGTCGGCGAGTAAGGCCGCCGATTCCTTCGGGTTCAAGAATGCACCGTTGCTCTTCAGGGTCAGGTCTTCTTGTCTCCTGGTGGTCCCTCTGATGACTCTATGTATCCCGTCCCATACGCTTTCTCTATCTTGCTTCTCGCAGAATGCTTTCCAGCTGGCTATTTGGGCTTCTTTGGCTTGGCACTCATATTCCTCTTTTGCCCTCAGGTACTCGTCGACGACCATCGCTCGGCGGACCGGTGCGGCGTTGCGGATACGGTTCTTCAAGGTTGTGTACCTCTTCTTCTTAATAGCGAGTTCCTCGGACCACCACGGTATAATAATTTTAGATTTCTTGCTAATTTTAGGGATAGTCTCATCACATGCCTTAACAATTGCATTAATGTAACTTGTAACCACTTGTTCAAGTTCATTTTTATTTATAATTTGATTTATTGAATTTACATTTATATTTTGTTCATTTTTATACTCCCCCAATTTAATTTCAAATTTTTCCCAATCTGCTTTTTTAGTAAAATATTTCCTCGTGGTCCTAACAATGCTAATCCCTTTTTCCTTTTTGACTCTAACGTTAAATAAAATGGTGTTGTGGTCCGAGCTCGTTATCCCCGCATCTACCCGCCAGCCGTCTACCATGTCAAGAAGCTCGAGCGAACACGCCGTGACATCGACACGGCTCTTGTAGACTACGCCGCCTCTTACTGTGTAAAAGGTCGGCGTATCGCCAGTGTTGAGCACCTGAAGTTCTAACTCTTCAAGGGTCCCGGACATCTCTTCTCCCCTGAGGTCTTCTATGGTGCTTCCCCACCAGGTACTCTTTGCGTTAGCATCACCGCCTATTAGAAGTAATCCGGTGCCCAGGTCCAATTTTATTTTGGTCAACTGATCCAGGTATGGCCCTATGGGTTGGTCTGGCTCAAAGTAGTAAGAGACTACTACGATTTCCCAGGCTTTGGTCCGGATCCCCACCACAACGATGTTGTTTGTGGTGAGTTTCGGGTAGGGAATGACATCAAGGTCATTATCAAAGACGGCTATTGCCGCCTTTACCCTCCCACTTCCTTCAACCTCGCACTGGTAGAGTCTCGCACCACGGTAGCTCTTCATACTCCTAGCTCCTCCCACATAGGGTTCCTGGATCAGTGCCCATGCGATCTTACGCTTACTGGCCTCTAGCATGAGTTCGGTGGTTGCCAGTTCTTTCCTCTGTAGATTGGCCTGGGCTACTCCATATCCTCTGATGGGGATGCCCGCCCTTTCGCCCGTATCCACCTTAGCAGTACGCTACTCTGGATCTGGCCAGAACCTCACATCTGTTCCTGACTGGGCATTCCTCGCTGAACGCGTTATGCTCTGCGTTCGCATGTTTTGCACGCACACAGTTCACACACGATGGAACTGTTCCGGCCATCCATTCTGCACATTGCGACCTCATATGAGGGCCTCCGCAGTGACTGCACCTCTCCACTTGCTCCCTACATAGTCGTCGTCCGTGCCCAAAACCCAGGCACAGCGAACATTGGACCAGCGGAGTCTGGTCAGCCACCAGGATCCTCTGCATTCCTACATGAGCGTACTGCCTTTCCTGTAGTCTACCCCATACTTTTGGGGAGACTCTAAGGACTACATGGTTCGTGTGGGGGTTTCTTGTTTTCTTTTTGAAAACTACCTCGACCCGTTTCTCATCCCTTGCTAGTTCCCGAAACACTTCTTTATTCTGGTTCTGGAGAGCCAGCAATACATCCTCATCTGTGTTGTAGGTGAAGACATTTTTCAGGATGACCAAAGGGTCCCTGTTCTTTACGTCCTCCACCCTTAACACCTCCCCCACACATGCCAGTCTCTTCTTTACCTTCTCTCGCTCCTCTTCCGTTCCACATCCCAATATTACCTTTCGGTCCTTCGCCTTCCTTATCCTGTCCACTGTGACCCATCCTTCCTTCGCGTTTGCCGCGTTGACCGCCGTCCTTATATGGTCAATAATTTGGTCCCCAGTCTCTGACTCTTTTGTGGAGGTGACCACAATGGAATGAAGCGCCGTCTGCATTGGAGGTTTCTTGATGGGCTGACTTGCCACTACGCTGGCATATGTGTGATTCACCATATGCTCTTGATTAGCTTTAAGCGCCTCTTTCAGTCCATCAAGCTTCTCATTGCTCTCCTGCAATTTTTGGCTGTGGTCCTCCAGGATTTTCCTGAAGGATTCCATGTCCACCTCCACTCTGGAAACGGCCGCTTGCTCTACTTGAGCTTGCGCTTGCGTTCCCTTTGTCTCTGTTGCGACCTTGGGGGGCGGGGCCATTCCTCTCCCCTGCTCAGACTCCTTTATGAGCTGGTAAAGTCGCTCTGCCTGGATCCTGACCTCTTCCTTGATCTCTCGCTTTATGTTTTTGGAGTTGGTCAAGTGGGTCTTGATCTTTACTAAGCATGTCCTAGCTTCCGCGACTCTGGTCTTAACAGCCGGCGGGCTCATACAGATCATCTCGACTGATGTTCGTCGTGATGTCTCTGGAGTCGGTTTGAGCGGTGGCTTTTCTGCCACTTTTACCGCTGGTGGGGTATGTTTTGTACCTGGCTTCCCAGCCTCCCACTCGCCCACACTTCTTCTAACGTTTTGCACTGAGGGTCCGGCCTCTTCTGCAGCGTTATTTGGGCTCTTGGTTGGCTGGTTTGCCGGCTTGTTGATGGGTGTGCGGATTCCGATATGCATCTTGTCCTGGTATGTTCGAATTCGAACTAGTCTGTCGTCAATAGGGTATTGTATAGAGTACCCCGGTCAGTGTAAATGTGTTTGTAAAGATAAACTAAAAGTGTAAAATAAATAAAAGTGTAAAATAGACAGTCAACAAAGCAAAAATGTGATTCCCAGAATCTCGTCAGATGATCACGACTAACCAAAAGAATTTACTCCCTGTTTCAGATGTAACCGATTTACACGGCGGCCGGGAGGTCAACAGGCGCGATCCAGTTGAATATGGCTGCGCTGCTGGTTGCAGGTAAGTAAATATTTTTCTAGTAGGCAGTAAGTTTTCCCCACAGGTGTCTATGCTCACTTTACTGAGATAAACGACGGCGCTTACTACTCAAAGGAGTGATACAAGTAGGGGGGGCACTTCGTATTTGCCGGTCAAATAGTGGCCTATGCGAGAGTGTAGTCACGTTATAACACAGTTAGCACAATTATCTGGTATCGTAATCTTTAAAGAGCCTTGCTCTGTCAACTTCTTATAACTAATATACTTAATCCTATATACTATAAACTAAGACCACCTTCTGGTGTCAGGAGAGCCTTAAAGCCGTTTCCCGTCAATAATCTTTAAAGTAATATCAAGTAAATACAATTTTATTTTTAAATTTTTGTCAACAAAAATTTTTGGCTCTATGTAGAGTCAGTCTCTATGTACCAGCGTACAGGTCTCTTTGAGCTATTTCATACGAGCCCAAAGTCGGCCTCTCTAAGTCAAAGGGTTTCGGAGAAATACGGATCCAAATTTTTATATTTTCAAACCCTGAGGGGGTCTTTTGGGGGGAGGGGGGCTATAAATTTAGGGGGCCTACGCGTATATTACCTGTAGTTAACTATTTTATTTAATAGCGAAAGAAAAAATTTTTTTTTTAGAAAATAAATAGTTTTAATTTTTTATTTTAATAAATTTAAGATTTTTAAAAGAAAATGGGGGGGTCCGAGAGGTATGGCCTGTGGGACTAAACGCATATACTAGTATATACTAGTATATGCAGGCCGGTGTCAATTTTGGGCTAACTCGCTCCGTTTCCGAGTTATTCGTGTTTTTCTAAAATAGGGGTCAAATTCGCTTGGCAAAATTTTTTAAGGAATTTTTAACACATTAGTGTGTGTGCTTCAATAGTTCCAGACTCGGGGAGGTATTTGGATATAAGATCCTATATTTTTATAGATAGTCAATTTCCGAAGGAATTTTGAAATAATTAAATTATAATTATATTATTGTTAAATGTTTTACGTCTTAGTTATGCTAGACGGTCTTCTATTTAGTATAGCTGAAATTTTTATGAAAGAAATTTTTAATTATTTTATAATTATTTTATAATTAAAATAATTAGTTAGAATTGAGTACTCTAAGTATAGATCTAAGTGAATAGATTAATTTTTTAATGTTTTAGGGAAATTTTTGGAATAATTATTTTATAATTAAATACAATTATTTTATAATTTAGATGTTTATCGAGTTTAAGCAAGTAGGCAAGCAATAATCTTTAATTCCTGGGGTTTATGAGAGAAAAGGGGGGCCAATTATTTTTTGAAAAATATAAAATAATTATAGGAAATGGGGGGTTGTTGAAGAGGGTGGCCTATAGGGATGGGCTGTATATACCAGTACTGGTATATCCAGGCTGGTGTCAGAATTTGGCTAACTCGCTCCGTTTCCGAGATACGGGCGTTTTAACAATTTTGCGACCTAAAATCGCTTGGCAAATTTTTAAAAGGAACCCTAAAACACTAACACTATATGTGTTCCAACAGTACTAGACTTGGGGGGTAAGTATATATGGGATTTTATAGTTTTATGGTTTCATGTAAATAGTAAATTTTTGGAAGAAATTTTTAGAATTTTGAAAATAATTTTGAAAGTAATTAAGTTATAATTTTATTTTTATCAAACATTTATGACTTAGTGACTGGGAAAGGCTTAAAGGTTGTTATAAACACAGAAAAAATATTTTGAAAATTTTCAAAAGCACAAAAAAATTTTCAAAATTGTCAGAAAATGATTGCATACCGCTCAAGATTTGGTTCGCCTCAAGGCTCGGGTCGTATGGTCCCAGAGACTCAATGAGGACCTAGTTGTATTTATCACAAATCCTGCGGTTCAAATGTTCACAAATATAACCTACAAATAAAATTTTCACCACGCGACGCGTGCAAAATGGCGTCAGAATCTTATGCTATATTATTATTACGACGCATGTTTGAAAACACACTTTTTTGTTTCAACTCCTTTTCAAAATTTAAGAATGCAATTAGTTAGTTTTTATGCCAGAAACTATTATAGCGGTTTTACTTTTGAGCTAGGTTAATCCTAGCCCGAGTTCTAGGCTATTTAAAATCCAAATTTCGCAAACAAGGTAAACAAAGTTAATAATGAAGTTAGGAAAGAGAATCTGATTCTAGTATATTTTTATTTTAGTATGCAAATTTTTGTTCTAATTACACCGGAATTTTTTCTATATATTGTTATTAAATTGGCTTTATGATTTGATTTAAAAGTAGTAGAATTTTGAAAAGGTGTGTCCTAATTAAATTTATTAAACAATGCAAATTTTTTATTCTAACGGCAAATACCTTGTTTTGGTATTTCCACTAGCTGGATTTTCACGAAAAATTTCCAGGATGTTGCCGGCCACTCCAGGTGCCTCCTCAGGTCCTCAGAAAAGCAGCTCGCACCTCCTAGTGTGATTTTCCGCGGGTTTTAACCGCGCGGAAAATTCTCCGAGTGGCTTGAACCGCAGGCCGGGGCCCGGGGGCTCACGGAAAAATTTTCCCGGAGTTCCAGGGATGTCGGGGGCACTCAGTCACTCACTGTCACTGTCTTTAAAGTTTGGATTTTCTCCGATTTCGGAAGAGATGGAGGATTTTCCGCGGAAATATTGCCTTTTTGCTTCTCCGGTTTCGGAAAAACTGGCCCGAAAACGTCAGGGGTTGTTCAAAAAATCCAAATTTTTGATATGTTGGAGTCACTGAGATTATCTATAGGATGGTTAGGTTAGGTTAGGTTAGGTTAGGTTAGGTTAGGTTAGGTTAGGTTTGCCCGCGTCGGTCCCCGCTCCTCCTGCTCCACCCACTTCAGCTGCAGCTGAGGAGGGGTGGCAGACGGTTGGGGGGAAGCGGAAGAGGCGGCGCTCCAGGAAGGCGAAGAACCCTTCCGCGCCGGTAACAGGGCAAACGGCTGGTAAGAGGGGGCCCAAACTCTCTCCGCCAAAGAGTGCCGCCGTGGTCATCACGGTGGCGCCCGAGGCGGAGGGACTCACCTATGCGGGCTTCCTCCAGGAGGCGAGGTCGGTCCTCGACGGGGCCCTCCCTGGCGTCGGAGGGAAGGTGCGGTTGGCGCGGACAGGGGCGCGCATCCTGGAGTTCCCCGGCAAGGAGGGGGAGAAACAGGCCGACATGGTGGCCGCGGCGCTACGAGGCATTGTGGCGGGACGGGATGGCGTCACCGTCGCCAGGCCGACGAAATGCGCGGAGTTGCGCGTGTCGGGCTTGGACGACTCCGTCACGGCGGCGGAGGTCCGGGAGCGCATTGAAGCGTTTGCTGAGTGTGCTCCCGGCTCCGTCAAGGTCGGTGCCGTCCGCCCCGGCCCCGGAGGAGCGGGTGCGGTGTGGGTGCGCTGCCCCATCGCTGCGGCCAAGCTTCTGGCCAAAGCTGGACGACTCCTCGTGGGCTTCTCCTCGGCCCGAATCACGGTCTTGGAGGGGAGGCCTGCGAGGTGTTATGGGTGCATGGCCAGGGGCCACTTGCGGGCCAATTGCACTAGCGCCGTGGACTGCAGCAGATTGTGCTTCCGCTGCGGCCAACTGGGGCACAAGGCGGCGGAATGCTCCGCCGCCCCTTACTGCCCCCCGTGCGCGGCGGGCAATCGGCCCGCCAACCATTTGATGGGGCGGGAGGGGTGCACGATCCCCAACGCGCCGAGGCATCCGGGAGCTGGTCGTTCGACCACGGCGGCTCCCGGTCCTCGGTCACCGACCGCGGGAGGAGAGATGGAGGTGTCAACAATCCAATAATGTATTGCACACCCTCCAATCTCCTCCAGACGAATTTGAACCACTCCGCCGGCGCCCAGGACCTCCTCCTGCAAGCGATGGCGGAGTGGTCAATAGGTGTGGCCGTAGCCGCGGAGCCCTACTTCGTTCCTCCCTGCCCAAATTGGGTGGGTGACCGGGACGGCTCCGTGGCCATCGTCAGCTCCGCTGCGCTTCGCTCCCCACCCTTGTCGCTCAGAGACAGGGGCGAGGGGTTCGTTGCTGCCGATTGGGGGGAGGTAACGCTGTTCGGCGTGTACTTCTCCCCAAACCGGAGTCTGGCGGAATTCGAGGTCTTCCTCAATAGAGTGGAGGCCTCGATACGGCGGACAGCACCTCGTCAGGTGCTCGTTCTGGGGGACTTCAATGCCAAATCTACGGCGTGGGGCTCCCCCGGAACGGATGCCCGCGGTCGGGCAGTCGAAGAGTGGGCGACGTCGGTGGGCCTCTGTCTCCTCAACAGAGGCACCACCGACACGTGCGTTCGTCGGCAGGGGGGGTCGATAGTGGACCTCTCGTTCGCTACCCCTGCCGTCGAAGCGCAAGTAAGGAGCTGGCGTGTCCTGGATGAGGTTGAGACGCTCTCGGATCATAGATACATCCGATTCGAGCTCTCCCGGTCCCAGGGCCCCAGAAGGGGTCACGTTCCCTCTCGGCGTGGCGGCGCGTTTCCGCGGTGGGCTGTGGGGCGAATGGACAAGGTCCTGCTAGAGGAGGCGGCCATTATTTCCAATTGGTTCGCCTCCCCGCCTTCGTCCGAGGGTGCCGACGCTGCGGCTGGCCGTTTTCGCGATGCGATTACGCAAATCTGCGATACGGCCATGCCCCGTGCTAAGTGTTGGTCCCCGAAGACGGAGGTCTACTGGTGGTCCCCGGAGCTTGCCTCCCTTCGCGCAGCGTGTTTTGCGGCGCGGAGGTCCTACACCCGCAGCCGGCGACGTCACCCCCGTGACGTCGAGAGGGAAGACCGGCTTTATGCGGCGTACATCGACGAGGTGTGCGCCCTAAAGCTGGCCATTCGCCGCGCCAAGGAGGAGGCGCGGCACGAGCTGTTGGAGGGTCTCGACCGTGACCCCTGGGGCCGCCCCTACCGAGCTGCGCTGAATAAGCTACGCTGTCGGGGTCCCCCCCTTGTGGAGACTCTCCAACCCGGCTTCCTCGTGGAGGTGGTTGAGGGCCTATTCCCGCAACGAGCGGAGCACGTGCCCCCGGCAATGGTCGCCGCAGAGACCGACGACCGGGAGGCCGACCTCAGTGCTCCGCCCGTCACAGAGGCGGAGGTGGCGGCGGCTGTTCTTCGGATGCGCTCGAAGAACACCGCCCCCGGGCCCGACGGGGTACCCGGACGGGTGTTGGCCCTGGCCCTCAACCACATGGGGGACCGCCTCAGGGAGCTGTTCGACGTGTGCCTGGCGTCCGGACGGTTCCCTGACTGCTGGAAGGCGGGGAAGCTGGTGCTCCTCCCTAAGCCGGGACGACCTCCCGACACCGTGGCGGCCTACAGGCCTATCGTTTTGCTGGAGGAGGCGGGGAAGTTGCTTGAGAGAGTTCTCGCCACCCGTATCCTCCGGCATCTGGAAGAGGTCGGCTCCGGTCTGTCGGACGCTCAGTACGGTTTCCGCGCTGGGCGTTCGACGATCGATGCCATCCTGCGTCTGAGGGCCGCTTCGGAGGAGGCCGTCGCTGGCGGAGGGGTGTTGTTGGCGGTATCCTTGGATATCGCCAACGCCTTCGGTAGTCTGCCGTTCGGCTGCATCGGCGAGGCGCTCCGGTTCCATGGAGTGCCGGTTTACCTGAGGCGGCTGGTGGCAGACTACCTTGAGGGCAGGGTGGTTCTGTGCGAGGACCGCGACGGAGCTTTGCTCCGCAGACCCATGGCGTGCGGTGTTCCGCAGGGTTCAGTCCTAGGACCTCCCCTGTGGAACATCGGTTACGACTGGGTGCTGCGTGGAGCTTTTCCCCCGGGCCTGGACGTCATCTGCTATGCGGATGACACGCTCGTCACGGCCCGGGGACAAAGCTTCGAGGAGGCGGCGCGCCTGGCCAACGAGGGGGTGGCCCAAGTGGTCGGGCGCATCGAGGCGCTGGGGCTTAGGGTGGCCCCTGCCAAGACTGAGGCCGTGCTCTTTCACGGGCCTCGTCGCGGTCCACCTGCTGGCGCCTCGATAACGGTTGGCTCGGTCCCCGTACGGATCGGGGCCCAGATCAAGTATCTGGGCCTAGTGATAGACAGGCGGTGGAACTTTGACGAGCACTTCCGCATTCTGGTGCCCAAGCTGGAGGGCGTTGCCGCCGCTCTCGGTCGGCTCTTGCCGAACGTGGGCGGCGCCAGCGTCGCCTGCCGGCGGCTTTACACGGGGGTGGTACGGTCGATGGCACTGTACGGCGCACCCGTGTGGGCGGAGTCCTTGTCCGCCGGGAACAGGGTGCGCTTGTGGCGCCCTCAGCGTACCCTGGCGATCAAGGCCATTCGCGGATACCGCACGGTGTCCACAGACGCGGCGTGTGCGTTGGCTGGGACACCCCCGTGGGATTTGGATGCGGAGGTGCTCGCCGAGGTTTACAAGCGCGCGGCGGCAGCCCGGGCCGGGGGTTCTGTCCCCCTGCCCGAGGAGTTGCGAGGTTGGCGCGAGGAGGCCCACCGGACGTTGATGGTACGGTGGGGGCATCGGCTTGAGGCTCCACGAGCTGGCGTTCGGACCGTGGAGGCGCTCAGGCCGATTCTCGAGGAGTGGGCAGTGCGGCAGCATGGGACTCTCTCCTTTAGGCTGGTGCAGGTATTGACCGGACATGGTTGCTTCGGTACATACCTGCATAGGCTTGGGAGGGAGGCGAGTCCGATGTGCCACCACTGCGACTGCGGTGAAGACTCGGTGCAACACACTCTCGAGCAGTGTCCTGCCTGGGAGTTGCAGCGTCGGGAACTCACCGCAGTGATAGGGAACGACCTCGCGCTGCCAGCCGTGGTTCAATCCATGAGCTGCGCGAGGTCGTGGGAAGCGGTCGCATCCTTCTGCGAGGAAGTTATCTTGCAGAAGGAGGCGGCGGAGCGGATCAGGGAGGACTCACCCCTGGCTGATCCGCATCGCCGCCGGCGAGCTGGGCGGCGAAGGCGCGCGTACGCCGCGAACCATATGCCGCCCTGAGCGAGGCCGCGGGCGGAGGAACGGGGACCTTTTTCCACCGCCCGCTGATGCCTTCCGCGACGGAGCGGCGCTCTGTGTGTGTCCGGAGCGCCGCTAGGAGAGGACGACCAAGGAGTCGGGTGCCCGGTGGCAGTCGGACCGGGCACAGTCGCCGCGGCGGGCCCTGTGGATGTAAGAACGATCCAGGGCTCGCCCACTTTTACGGCGACGCATGGCACACGGCGGGTCTTTTTAGTGGGTGCAAACCCCACACTACCCCATCGCCTTCCCCGGGTGGTGGGGTGTGCGTCAGGCATTTTTTCCCGCCAAAAAAAAAAAAAAAAAAAAAAAAAAAAAAGGTTAGGTTAGGTTAGGTTAGGTTAGGTTAGGTTAGGTTCCCCCCCGAATTGGTTCCCGCCTTGTCGTGGCGGGGGGGCTCAGTAGCCGTGGTGGCGGAAACCCACGGTGAAGCCAAGAGGAACCTAGGCGGGGGCCGCTCGTCATGGCTTTTGCCGATTAAGCCGACGACGAGTGGCCCAATAGTTGCGGTGCCGCGGGTGCCGCCTGTAGCGGCATCGCAACTGAGCGGGCTGTGATGCCCCTCCCTCTGACGGGGGGGGCATCGCGGCGGAGTGCGGGGGGCCGCGGCGGGGGGGAGTGCCGGTGTGGCTTCGGCCATTCTCCCTTACCTTCCGCGGCCTCAACGGGGCCGCCACCGTGAGATGGCGGACGCGGTGGGGCCGCAGGGGAAGAGGACTGTCGGTGTATCGTTGCCGCTGTCCCTGTCCCCTGCGGCCGAAAGGTGGTAGGTGACGGGGCCACAGACCCGACCCGTCACATGGGGAGCTCCGGCGTGCCATGACTGCGGCGCGTCGGAGGGCCTGGACCCCTCGCTTCCTGGCGTGGGAGCCCCATGCTGGAAGGCGACGGGTCTGGGCAGCGGTCGCCTCCTTTTGCGAGGGTGGTAAATCGCAAAAGGAGGCGAAGGTGGTGATACGCGGGCGACAGGGGCGGGGGCCCCTTCGCCCGCATTGCACATCACCACCCGCGGGAGGGAATGGCCGAGCACTCGCGGTCATTCCCGGGCCCCTCCGTTGAGAGGGGCATGAGGGGCCCGCTGTGAGACAGCGGGCAGTCGTCGGCGGGGGACTGGAGTAAAGGCTCTGCCGGTTTCCCAGTCCTCCTCCACTAAGACGATGCGGGAGTGCCGTTGGGTTTTTTTAGTGGGTATACCGGAGACAGTCCGGGGAGTCCCACATACCCCTCCCTTCCCCCGGAGGGAGGATGATGCGTAATGCATTTTTCCCAGCGCAAAAAAAAAAAAAAAAAAAAAAAAAAAAAAAAAAAGGTTAGGTTAGGTTTTTTTTTTTTTTTTTTTTTTTTTTATCTTAACAGTAATCCCCGCCACGAACTTTGGCGCCTATTGTGTGCTTTTCTTCTCTCATTCCAGTTCTCACTTGTATGCCTCTCGCACTTTCATCCTTCATACTTTATCTTTCTTTCATTCATCATCTTTCATTCTGTGGGTGGGACTCCCACTTTTCTTAATCTATGCTATGGGCATACTTTATTAATAAATCAATTAGGGTAAGTAAAAACATGGTGCAAATATATAATTTCAATTTTTGGAGTGTACAAAGTTCTTATCACAGTTGGTTAATACAAAAAATTTTAAAACATGAGTCCGGTACAAATATCACAATTAAATATAATCAATAGAGGTAAACATAAAAAGTGCTAATTCACGAAATAATTATAACATTAAGGATAATAAAACATAAAATAGAGCAATATCACAGAAATTATACTAAACCTAGGGATTGTAAAAACATAGAAGGTAACTAACATCAGGGATAATAAATCATAAAAGAGCAGTATCACATAAAATTGTACTAAAATTAGGGATTTAAAAGACATAGAAATTTCAGTTATCACAGTAAATATAAACATCTAAATTAAGTTATCACAGATCCAAGAAAAACAATTAGGTACTAACTTAACATACTACTGGCTATAGGTAACTGTGCTGACACTTTCTGGCACGCCTGGATCGCAGACGCACGATGGGCTGTCCTTGCACTTGAAGCGATTCAAGTACTCAGAAAACCCACCGTGCCCCGTCAAAACCTGCGTGAGAACACCTGAGGGCCGTACCTGTTTCACAATACGGAAAGCCACTATTGCGTCCGGAAGAAACATTTTCGTCACGGAAGCTGTCTCGCCCGACACATATCTCCGATTCCATTCATCAAGCGATTCCGAACGAATCCGGCGCTTGATGAATGAAACCGGACACTGGTCGTAGTCCGGCTTCCTCCGTGACGACAATGCTGCCTCCTTGGCTAGCTCGTCCGCTCGCTCATTCCCCGGCAGGCCCGCGTGGGCCTTGACCCAGAACAAAGACACAGCTTTGCTCTGGACCAGGGCTTGAGCCAAATTGGCGCGCGCGTGAACTGCCAGGGGATGGAGAGAGCTATGGTTTGCAAGCGTCTGCAATGCTGACATTGAGTCGCTATACAAGCCATAGCTCGCCTCTTGCCGCGCGAGGATTATCTCGGTCGCTTTCCAAATGGCCAAGAGTTCCGCCTGGTAGACGGTGCAGTACGCGGCAAGGCAAAGCTTGAGGCTCCGGACTTCACCATCATTATCCCAAATGGATAATGCGGCTCCGACCTTCCCCTCAATCTTGCTGCCGTCGGTGAAGATTCGCACCGTCTGCGCATTGTTGCTGGCTAGCAACTCTCGATCTGCCAGGCACATGAACTCGAGGGGCGTTTGTGTAGCTGGGTGAGGGGCTTCCGCAAACCTTACCGCACTCTCGATCTCCCTGTCTCCTGGCACAAACCGGGATGACCCTCTCCTCGCTTCATACAGGGCAGCTGCCTCCTGTATGCGCAGGTCCAGAGGCAGTATCCCAGACAGTGCCAGTGCCGAGTTCAGAGAGACAGTGCGGTAAGATTTGCAGAGCTTCTGAGCGAATCCTCGTTGGACAGAGCCTAGTTTCTTCCGTATCCCAACCTTTTTCGTGGCGGGTGCCCAGGCAGCGGCCGCGTACGTGACTATGGGCTCAATTGTGGCTGTGTAGATGGTGTGAATGATGTCTGTATGTAGTCCCCAACTAACCTTAGCAGCGCGGGACAGCTGTTTATAAACATCTGCGGCCCTCTTGCAGACGTTCGCGGCATGCTCATTGAACGTGAGCTTATCGTCTATGGTTAGACCCAACAACTTCATACTCTTGACCATACCGATGTCGACCCCGGCCATGCTCAGCCTTGGGGTGTCGTACTTAAGTTTGTTGGTTACCACCATCGCACAGGTTTTGTGCGGTGCGAACCTCAACTTATTTCTGACGCCCCAACTCTGAACATGGGCGAGGGCTGCATTGGCAGATGTCGAGACTTCAGTCGCTGAGTCCCCATCCACGACCAAGACGATGTCATCCGCGAACGCCTGCACGAAGACCCCGCGCCGCTCTAGCTCCTGCAATAGTGGGTCTAGGAGGAGGTTCCACAGGATTGGACCGCCGATTGACCCTTGAACGCAGCCCTTGTCAGTCTCTCTCGTGCATTCCTCACCGGCATACCGAACTCTAACCTTCCTACTGTCAAGATAGCTGTCTATCAGCCGCCTGATATTGACCGGACACTTTTCCTCTGCCAACCTGACTTTTATAGCTGGCCACCAAGCGCTATCGAAGGCCCCCTCTATATCCAATGACACCAGGACAATTAGCTTCTTCAGCCTCAACTTGTCCTGTACGTGTTGCATTAGCGTATAGAGGGCGTCCTCGGTGCTCCTCTGGGGCATAAAGCCAAATTGGCGAGTACTAAATCGCGGTACAAGCTGCCACTTTAGACGCGCTACGACCATCCTCTCCAGGACCTTCCCCAGAACAGGCAACAGACCGATTGGTCGGTATGCCTTGGGGGTTAGGTAGTTGTCCTTGCCCGGCTTCCGAAGCACCACGACCGTAGCCTCCTTCCAGATCTCTGGAAAGTGCGCCAGATCGAGGCACTTGTTGTAAAGGGCAAGGAACAACTCCGGGTCCTGGTGGATCGCTTGACTGCAGATGTCAGACGTCAGTCCGTCCCCTCCTGGTGCCTTTTTGGGATTGAAACCTGCCACGGCGGTCTTCAGCTCCAGCGTCGTAAATGACGGATCATGATATTCATCATGGACCCATTCATTTACTCGGCTGGCTGCTTCTCTAATTCGCCTGTGGTCAGCGTTGTCCTGGTCTACTCTGTCTTTGGGGTAGAACGTATCTGCAAGTAGGGCGGCCGATTCACTCGGATTGAGAAATGCACCATCGCAGCATAGGGTCAGTTCTTCCTGTCTTCTGGCGGTCCTACCGATGATCCTGTAGATTCCCTCCCAGACCCCCTCCCGATCCTGTTTCCGGCAGAACTCCTTCCAACTGGCGACTTGGGCTTTCTTAGCCTGCATCTCATAATCTTCTTTTGCTTTCAGGTACTCGTCGACGACCATCGCTCGCCGGACCGGCGCGGCATTTCGGATGCGGTGCTTCCTCCGAGCCACCTCCTTCTTCTTCACAGCGAGCTCCTCGGACCACCACGGACAGGTAAGTTTGGTTTTGTTACAAACCTTAGGGATAGCTTCCTCGCATGACTTTAAAATAATATTGTTATATTCTATTATGAATTCTTCTAGTTTTTGTTTATTATCTATTTTATTTATCGTTTCCAAATTGATTTCCCTTTCATTTTTAAAAGACCCCAATTTAACTTTAAATTTACCCCAGTCTGCTTTCCTAGTATTGAACCTTCTTGTGGTTCTTTGGATATGCATCCCTTTCTCCCTTTTTAAATTAACATTAAAAAATATCGTGTTGTGGTCCGAGGACGTTGCTCCTGTGTCCACCCGCCAGCCGTCCACCAGGTCAAGAAGGTCGAGCGAACATGCCGTGACGTCCACATGGCTTTTGTACGCTCGACCACCCCTGACCGTGTCAAAGGTGGGAGCGTCACCAGTGTTTAGTACCTGAAGCTCCAACTCTTCCAGGGTTGCGGACATTTCGTCCCCCCTGGGGTCTTCCTTGATGCTGCCCCACCAGGCACTTTTCGCGTTGGCGTCGCCGCCTATCAGCAATCTACCGGTGGCCACTTCCGATTGGATCCGGGTCACCTGGTCCAAGTATGGCCCTATGGGTTGGTCTGGCTCGAAGTAATAGGAGACTACTACGATTTCCCAGGCTTTGGTCCGGATCCCCACCACAACGATGTTGTTTGTGGTGAGTTTCGGGTAGGGTATGACGTCCAGGTCATGATCAAAGACGGCTATTGCCGCCTTTACCCTCCCACTTCCATCAACCTCGCACTGGTAGACTCTCGCACCACGGTAGCTCTTCATACTTCGTGCTCCACCCACATAAGGCTCCTGGATCAGTGCCCACGAGATCTTGCGTTCACTGGCCTCTAAGAAGAGTTCGGTGGTTGCCAGCTCCTTTCGTTGTAAATTCGCTTGGGCCACTCGGTATGTTCTTGCTGTGTGTTGGGCAGGAGTCCCCGGGGCGCCCTTAGCAATAAGCTATGGCGGATCGTGCTATCGCCTCCCACCTTCTTCTAACCAGGCACTCCGAGCTGAAAGCGTTATGACCAACACTGTCATAACTGGCCCGCGTGCAGTTACAACACGAAGGAGGCAGGCCCGCGCTCCAGTCCGCGCACTCCGTCCTCATGTGAGGACCGCCACAGTGGCCGCACTTTGGTACAGTATCTGTACAAAGTCGTCTGCTGTGCCCATAACCCAGGCAGAGCGAGCATTGGACGAGCGGGGACTGGTCCTCGACCCTAACCCGCTGAAGGTCCACGTGCACCGCCCCTGCCTCGATCATGCGCCGCCAGACCTCTGTGGCGACCCTCATCACTACGTGACCTGTGTGCGGGTTCCTGGTACGCTTCCGGTATAATACCTCCATTTTGCTCTGTTCGTCTTTGAGACCTCTAAAGATATGGGCATTCTGGTTTTGGAGGGCCTTTAAAATGTCCTCGTTCGTGTTGTACTGCATTAAGTCACGTAGTATGACTTGCGGGTTTTTATTTTTGATGTCTTGCGCCTCCAGCTCGGGCGCCTGCCTAAGCTTCTCCCTAAGCTTATTTCTGTCGTCCTCGGTACGACAGCCTAGGATAATTTTTCTGTCTTTAGCCTTGCGCACCTTCTCTACGGCTATACCCCCTTCCCTGGCATTTACCACTTTTCTAAGTCGATCTAGGACTTGTTCTCCTGTCTCCTTTTCGTTCCTGGCCGATACCACTATGGAATGAAGTGTGGTTGGGTTCTGAGCCCGGATGGGAGGCCGACTGGCCACTACGCTTGCATATGAGACCATTTGGTCTTGGCTCGCCTGTAGCGCCTCTTTCAACCTCTCCATCCTTAGGTTGTTTTCGGCCAGGTTACGGCTGTGCTCTTCGAGGACTTTCCTCAAAGAGGTTGTGTCGGCCTCAGCATTAGCCGGTTAGGTTAGGTTAGGTAAGGTTAGGTTAGGTTAGGTTCCCCCCCGAATTGGTTCCCGCCTTGTCGTGGCGGGGGGGCTCAGTAGCCGTGGTGGCGGAAACCCACGGTGAAGCCAAGAGGAACCTAGGCGGGGGCCGCTCGTCTAGGCTTTTGCCGCTAAGCCAACGACGAGTGGCCCAAATAGTTGCGGTGCCGCGGGTGCCGCCTGTAGCGGCATCGCAACTGAGCGGGCTGCGATGCCCCCCCCTCTGATGGGAGGGGCATCGCAGAGGAGTGCGGGGGGCCGCGGCGGGGGGGAGTGTCGGTGTGGCTTCGGCCATTCTCCCTTACCTTCCGCGGCCTCAACGGGGCCGCCACCGTTAGATGGCGGACGCGGTGGGGCCGCAGGGGAAGAGGACTGTCGGTGTATCGTTGCCGCTGTCCCTGTCCCCTGCGGCCGAAAGGTGGTAGGTGACGGGGCCACAGACCCGACCCGTCACAGGGGGAGCTCCGGCGTGCCTGCATGACTGCGGCGCGTCGGAGGGCCTGGACCCCTCGCTTCCTGGCGTGGGAGCCCCATGCTGGAAGGCGACGGGTCTGGGCAGCGGTCGCCTCCTTTTGCGAGGGTGGTAAATCGCAAAAGGAGGCGAAGGTGGTGATACGCGGGCGACAGGGGCGGGGGCCCCTTCGCCTGCATTGCACATCACCACCCGCGGGAGGGAATGGCCGAGCACTCGCGGTCATTCCCGGGCCCCTCCGTTGAGAGGGGCATGAGGGGCCCGCTGTGAGACAGCGGGCAGTCGTCGGCGGGGGACTGGAGTAAAGGCTCTGCCGGTTTCCCAGTCCTCCTCCACTAAGACGATGCGGGAGTGCCGTTGGGTTTTTTAGTGGGTATACCGGAAGTAGACCGGGGAGTCCCACATACCCCTCCCTTCCCCCGGAGGGAGGATGATGCGTAATGCATTTTTCCCAGCGCAACAAAAAAAAAAAAAAAAAAAAAAAAAAAAAAGGTTAGGTTAGGTTAGGTTTACTCGGTCCCCAGTACCTGGCTGGGCGATCGGGACGGCTTGGTGGCGTTGGTGTCGCGGCCCTCCTGACGCCCATATCTTGGTGGAGGGCGTCCGGATAGAGGTCGGGGTCCAGATGAAATATCTGGGCCTCGTGCTTGACAGCAGGTGGCGCTTCGGCCCGCACTTTAGCGGGCTTTCGACGCGCCTGCTGAAAGCCGCGGACGCCCTCTCATGGCTCCTCCCGAACCTGGGGGGGCCCAAGACGCGATGCCGGCGCCTCTATGCCGGCATCCTCAAGAGTATGGCCCTCTACGGGGCACCCATCTGGGCGGACTCCCTCCGGAGGAGGGAGAATGCAACCGCCATCCGCGGGCCACAAAGGGCCATTGCACAGCGGGTGGCGAGGGCCTACCGCTCAGTGGGTTTCTCGGCGGCGTGCGCTCTGGCGGGCACCCCTCCCTGGGAGTTGGAGGCATGGGTGCTCGCCAGAGTGTACGAATGGACGGCGCGGCGGAAGGCGCTCGGGGAGCGCCCCGCCGCCGAAGAGCGGGAGGCTGTGCGGCGGGAGGCGAGGGACGCTATCATCGTCCATTGGACGGAGGACCTCGCCACCGCCGCCTTTGGCCGTCGGACGCTGGACGCGCTCGGTCCAGTCCTGCGGGACTGGCTCGAGCGGCCTCACGGTTTCCTCTCGTTCCGTCTAGTGCAGGTGTTGTCCGGACATGGTTGTTTCGGAACGCACCTGCACCGGATCCGGAGGGAGGAAACCCCAGCGTGCCACGACTGCGGCGCGACAGAGGACACGGCGCAGCACACCCTCGAGGTGTGTCCAGCCTGGGCAGGGCAGCGCCGTGTCCTCAATAGTGTAATCGGGCAGGACCTCTCGCTCCCCGGCGTGGTCAACTCCATGCTGGGGAGTGAGGAGGCCTGGGCGGCGGTTGCCTCCTTTTGCGAGGTCGTGATGTCGCAAAAGGAGGCGGCGGAGCGTGCGCGGGAGGACGATCCTCTCGCGCCGCCGCTCCGCAGGCGAAGAAGGGGTGGGAGAAGGCGGTTGTACGATCGTCTCCTCCCACCTCCTGGTGGCGATTAGCGGGCGATAGGTGCGGGGGCACCTTTCGCTCGCATTGCACTAATCGCCACCCTCGTCGGGCGGGACTATTATTTATATTAACAAATCTACTTTTTTACTTAATTACAATTTCGCACTTTATTGTGCCCTGTCCTTAAACAATCTCTTGCATACACTATTATTTTACCATTATTTATATTTACATTATTTTTATAAAAATATCTACCTTAAAACTAACACAGTATATAGTGTGCAAAAGCAAAATATGGACAAATAATAAAATTTACTGACATAATAATAAACAAGTTTGAAAATATAAACAAAATAATACACAAAATCAAAAAGTACAATTAAAATAATAAAACAGAATTGTCAAAATAAAAACTGAATAATAACACCAAATTTGTAAATACAATTAAAATAATAAAACAAAATCGACATTTTAAAACAATATTGACAAATTATAAACGAAATAATTACACATAATCAACAAGTAGGTTAGGTTAGGTTAGGTTAGGTTGGGGTGCGGGTCAGGTAACCTCCACGTGTGCTTGGTGGGTTGCTAGTCTCTTTCGGATACGTCCGGGGGGAAGGGCAACCCGCTGGGCCGGTGCACCCTGGGCACCGTCAATAACTTCCCATTCGTGGGCTCTTGTTGGCGGTGGCGAATACCTGACGGGGGGGGATGTCGCTCTGGGTGTTCCTCTGAATAGCAGAGGACATGCCAGATGCGACAAAGGGGCTGGGTTGGGTTTAGGTTAGGTTAGGCTAGGTTAGTCTGGGTAGGTTAGGTTAGGTGGAGAGGGAGGGTGGTTTCCTGAAAACAGGTTACCACCAACAGGGGAGTCTACGCCAGCTCTCCTTAAATCCCGGAGCCCACGGCATAATCCCAAGGACCCCCATCGTTGGCGGTATGGGGTACGGGACGTGCTGTGGACCGGAGGGCTTGCCTTAATTGGCCGGCCCGCGGGAAGGAAAACCCTTTAAAACCCGACAGCGAAGTCGTAAAAACCTGTAGATACCTGGCGACCTCTACAGTATATAGCTACACTGTTTTACGGAATGGGCGTCACCCGGCAGTGTTTCCCTATATCGTCCCATACTCGTGGGAACAAAAATGGAAAATAAAATCACCAAAGATGTTGAAGGAGAAAGTGTGGAGTGCGAGGAGTCGCGTGCCGACACGCCAGTGCCAAGAGTGGTGCTGACGCGGTTGGCGGACCGGCCCTCCACCCGGAGTCGGGGCCGCTTGCCCCAGGCGAGTAAGGAGGAGGACCTCAATCCAGCAGGGAGGTCAAATACCGTCAAGCCGGGAGGCGCCGAGAAGCGCAGCTTCCCGGACGATCAAGAGGAGGCTTTCGAGGCGTCCATCCGGGCGCCTCGGAAAGTACGCCCCTCTAACAGAGTAGGAGCGGGGTCGAGAACGCGGTCGCTCACGCCGCACTGCCGACCCACAGCACCGATGGCGGCGACACCGACCCCGGGTGATATCACCCCGGTCGGGTCGTCGTCGTCGGTGTTTTCTAACAGCGCGGCGTACAGACGCGTGCGCGCTGATGGAGAGGCGGCCGCGGAGGATCAGGTCGGTCAATTGACCGACAGGATCCGCTCCGCGACCGAGGGGTCCGCAGCAGACGCAGCGGACCTGATGCAGACGGCGAGCGACTCGTTGAGCCTCGTTATGAAGGTCGCCACGAGGTCCCAAAACCTCAAGGGCGACTTCGTGAAGGGACTCAAGACAGCCGCCAGCGCGTTGGGTGGGGTGGTGGAGCGGCTCTCCGAACGCTCTGCCGCCTCCGAGGCTGCCAATGCCCGCCTCGAGGAAGAGGTGCAGCAGCTCCGCGCTGAGCTGGCCCAGCTTCGGGTCGATCTCCAGGTCAGTGGGGTCGACATCACCCGGGCCGGCTCTCCGCGGGCCGAGAAGCCGCCAGCTGCACCACCCCTGGAGGTGATGGAGCCGGCCAATGGGATGGAGGTGGCTTGTGGGGCTCTGGGCGACGCGTTCAGCGACGCTCAAATGAGCCAGCTGGCCAGGTTCGTGGGGAGCCTGGTAGACGGACGCCTGGCCGGCGTCCAGGACCGCCTGCTCCCCGAAAAGCGGATTCGGCCGCCGTTGGCGGCTGACAAGCGCGGAGCCCCACCAAACCAGCCGGGGATGGGCGCCAAGTCATTTGCGGCGGTGGCCGGCGAGCCCGCCGCGCCCAAGCCGCCTGTGCCGGCCAAAGCTCGTGCCGCTCAGGCTCCTACCGACAGGAGGAAGGGGAAGAAGGGGGGGCGGAGGGTGCCGCCGGCCGCCGCTCCTAGTGCTCCGGCTCCGGTGCCCGCGTCGGTCCCCGCTCCTCCTGCTCCACCCACTTCAGCTGCAGCTGAGGAGGGGTGGCAGACGGTTGGGGGGAAGCGGAAGAGGCGGCGCTCCAGGAAGGCGAAGAACCCTTCCGCGCCGGTAACAGGGCAAACGGCTGGTAAGAGGGGGCCCAAACTCTCTCCGCCAAAGAGTGCCGCCGTGGTCATCACGGTGGCGCCCGAGGCGGAGGGACTCACCTATGCGGGCTTCCTCCAGGAGGCGAGGTCGGTCCTCGACGGGGCCCTCCCTGGCGTCGGAGGGAAGGTGCGGTTGGCGCGGACAGGGGCGCGCATCCTGGAGTTCCCCGGCAAGGAGGGGGAGAAACAGGCCGACATGGTGGCCGCGGCGCTACGAGGCATTGTGGCGGGACGGGATGGCGTCACCGTCGCCAGGCCGACGAAATGCGCGGAGTTGCGCGTGTCGGGCTTGGACGACTCCGTCACGGCGGCGGAGGTCCGGGAGCGCATTGAAGCGTTTGCTGAGTGTGCTCCCGGCTCCGTCAAGGTCGGTGCCGTCCGCCCCGGCCCCGGAGGAGCGGGTGCGGTGTGGGTGCGCTGCCCCATCGCTGCGGCCAAGCTTCTGGCCAAAGCTGGACGACTCCTCGTGGGCTTCTCCTCGGCCCGAATCACGGTCTTGGAGGGGAGGCCTGCGAGGTGTTATGGGTGCATGGCCAGGGGCCACTTGCGGGCCAATTGCACTAGCGCCGTGGACTGCAGCAGATTGTGCTTCCGCTGCGGCCAACTGGGGCACAAGGCGGCGGAATGCTCCGCCGCCCCTTACTGCCCCCCGTGCGCGGCGGGCAATCGGCCCGCCAACCATTTGATGGGGCGGGAGGGGTGCACGATCCCCAACGCGCCGAGGCATCCGGGAGCTGGTCGTTCGACCACGGCGGCTCCCGGTCCTCGGTCACCGACCGCGGGAGGAGAGATGGAGGTGTCAACAATCCAATAATGTATTGCACACCCTCCAATCTCCTCCAGACGAATTTGAACCACTCCGCCGGCGCCCAGGACCTCCTCCTGCAAACGATGGCGGAGTGGTCAATAGGTGTGGCCGTAGCCGCGGAGCCCTACTTCGTTCCTCCCTGCCCAAATTGGGTGGGTGACCGGGACGGCTCCGTGGCCATCGTCAGCTCCGCTGCGCTTCGCTCCCCACCCTTGTCGCTCAGAGACAGGGGCGAGGGGTTCGTTGCTGCCGATTGGGGGGAGGTAACGCTGTTCGGCGTGTACTTCTCCCCAAACCGGAGTCTGGCGGAATTCGAGGTCTTCCTCAATAGAGTGGAGGCCTCGATACGGCGGACAGCACCTCGTCAGGTGCTCGTTCTGGGGGACTTCAATGCCAAATCTACGGCGTGGGGCTCCCCCGGAACGGATGCCCGCGGTCGGGCAGTCGAAGAGTGGGCGACGTCGGTGGGCCTCTGTCTCCTCAACAGAGGCACCACCGACACGTGCGTTCGTCGGCAGGGGGGGTCGATAGTGGACCTCTCGTTCGCTACCCCTGCCGTCGAAGCGCAAGTAAGGAGCTGGCGTGTCCTGGATGAGGTTGAGACGCTCTCGGATCATAGATACATCCGATTCGAGCTCTCCCGGTCCCAGGGCCCCAGAAGGGGTCACGTTCCCTCTCGGCGTGGCGGCGCGTTTCCGCGGTGGGCTGTGGGGCGAATGGACAAGGTCCTGCTAGAGGAGGCGGCCATTATTTCCAATTGGTTCGCCTCCCCGCCTTCGTCCGAGGGTGCCGACGCTGCGGCTGGCCGTTTTCGCGATGCGATTACGCAAATCTGCGATACGGCCATGCCCCGTGCTAAGTGTTGGTCCCCGAAGACGGAGGTCTACTGGTGGTCCCCGGAGCTTGCCTCCCTTCGCGCAGCGTGTTTTGCGGCGCGGAGGTCCTACACCCGCAGCCGGCGACGTCACCCCCGTGACGTCGAGAGGGAAGACCGGCTTTATGCGGCGTACATCGACGAGGTGTGCGCCCTAAAGCTGGCCATTCGCCGCGCCAAGGAGGAGGCGCGGCACGAGCTGTTGGAGGGTCTCGACCGTGACCCCTGGGGCCGCCCCTACCGAGCTGCGCTGAATAAGCTACGCTGTCGGGGTCCCCCCCTTGTGGAGACTCTCCAACCCGGCTTCCTCGTGGAGGTGGTTGAGGGCCTATTCCCGCAACGAGCGGAGCACGTGCCCCCGGCAATGGTCGCCGCAGAGACCGACGACCGGGAGGCCGACCTCAGTGCTCCGCCCGTCACAGAGGCGGAGGTGGCGGCGGCTGTTCTTCGGATGCGCTCGAAGAACACCGCCCCCGGGCCCGACGGGGTACCCGGACGGGTGTTGGCCCTGGCCCTCAACCACATGGGGGACCGCCTCAGGGAGCTGTTCGACGTGTGCCTGGCGTCCGGACGGTTCCCTGACTGCTGGAAGGCGGGGAAGCTGGTGCTCCTCCCTAAGCCGGGACGACCTCCCGACACCGTGGCGGCCTACAGGCCTATCGTTTTGCTGGAGGAGGCGGGGAAGTTGCTTGAGAGAGTTCTCGCCACCCGTATCCTCCGGCATCTGGAAGAGGTCGGCTCCGGTCTGTCGGACGCTCAGTACGGTTTCCGCGCTGGGCGTTCGACGATCGATGCCATCCTGCGTCTGAGGGCCGCTTCGGAGGAGGCCGTCGCTGGCGGAGGGGTGTTGTTGGCGGTATCCTTGGATATCGCCAACGCCTTCGGTAGTCTGCCGTTCGGCTGCATCGGCGAGGCGCTCCGGTTCCATGGAGTGCCGGTTTACCTGAGGCGGCTGGTGGCAGACTACCTTGAGGGCAGGGTGGTTCTGTGCGAGGACCGCGACGGAGCTTTGCTCCGCAGACCCATGGCGTGCGGTGTTCCGCAGGGTTCAGTCCTAGGACCTCCCCTGTGGAACATCGGTTACGACTGGGTGCTGCGTGGAGCTTTTCCCCCGGGCCTGGACGTCATCTGCTATGCGGATGACACGCTCGTCACGGCCCGGGGACAAAGCTTCGAGGAGGCGGCGCGCCTGGCCAACGAGGGGGTGGCCCAAGTGGTCGGGCGCATCGAGGCGCTGGGGCTTAGGGTGGCCCCTGCCAAGACTGAGGCCGTGCTCTTTCACGGGCCTCGTCGCGGTCCACCTGCTGGCGCCTCGATAACGGTTGGCTCGGTCCCCGTACGGATCGGGGCCCAGATCAAGTATCTGGGCCTAGTGATAGACAGGCGGTGGAACTTTGACGAGCACTTCCGCATTCTGGTGCCCAAGCTGGAGGGCGTTGCCGCCGCTCTCGGTCGGCTCTTGCCGAACGTGGGCGGCGCCAGCGTCGCCTGCCGGCGGCTTTACACGGGGGTGGTACGGTCGATGGCACTGTACGGCGCACCCGTGTGGGCGGAGTCCTTGTCCGCCGGGAACAGGGTGCGCTTGTGGCGCCCTCAGCGTACCCTGGCGATCAAGGCCATTCGCGGATACCGCACGGTGTCCACAGACGCGGCGTGTGCGTTGGCTGGGACACCCCCGTGGGATTTGGATGCGGAGGTGCTCGCCGAGGTTTACAAGCGCGCGGCGGCAGCCCGGGCCGGGGGTTCTGTCCCCCTGCCCGAGGAGTTGCGAGGTTGGCGCGAGGAGGCCCACCGGACGTTGATGGTACGGTGGGGGCATCGGCTTGAGGCTCCACGAGCTGGCGTTCGGACCGTGGAGGCGCTCAGGCCGATTCTCGAGGAGTGGGCAGTGCGGCAGCATGGGACTCTCTCCTTTAGGCTGGTGCAGGTATTGACCGGACATGGTTGCTTCGGTACATACCTGCATAGGCTTGGGAGGGAGGCGAGTCCGATGTGCCACCACTGCGACTGCGGTGAAGACTCGGTGCAACACACTCTCGAGCAGTGTCCTGCCTGGGAGTTGCAGCGTCGGGAACTCACCGCAGTGATAGGGAACGACCTCGCGCTGCCGGCCGTGGTTCAATCCATGAGCTGCGCGAGGTCGTGGGAAGCGGTCGCATCCTTCTGCGAGGAAGTTATCTTGCAGAAGGAGGCGGCGGAGCGGATCAGGGAGGACTCACCCCTGGCTGATCCGCATCGCCGCCGGCGAGCTGGGCGGCGAAGGCGCGCGTACGCCGCGAACCATATGCCGCCCTGAGCGAGGCCGCGGGCGGAGGAACGGGGACCTTTTTCCACCGCCCGCTGATGCCTTCCGCGACGGAGCGGCGCTCTGTGTGTGTCCGGAGCGCCGCTAGGAGAGGACGACCAAGGAGTCGGGTGCCCGGTGGCAGTCGGACCGGGCACAGTCGCCGCGGCGGGCCCTGTGGATGTAAGAACGATCCAGGGCTCGCCCACTTTTACGGCGACGCATGGCACACGGCGGGTCTTTTTAGTGGGTGCAAACCCCACACTACCCCATCGGCTTCCCCGGGTGGTGGGGTGTGCGTCAGGCATTTTTTCCCGCCAAAAAAAAAAAAAAAAAAAAAAAAAAAAAAAAAAAAAAAAAAAAAAAAAAAAAAAAAAAAAAAAAAAAAAAAGGTTAGGTTAGGTTAGGTTAGGTTCTGGAAGGCGGGGAAGCTGGTGCTCCTCCCTAAGCCGGGACGACCTCCCGACACCGTGGCGGCCTACAGGCCTATCGTTTTGCTGGAGGAGGCGGGGAAGTTGCTTGAGAGAGTTCTCGCCACCCGTATCCTCCGGCATCTGGAAGAGGTCGGCTCCGGTCTGTCGGACGCTCAGTACGGTTTCCGCGCTGGGCGTTCGACGATCGATGCCATCCTGCGTCTGAGGGCCGCTTCGGAGGAGGCCGTCGCTGGCGGAGGGGTGTTGTTGGCGGTATCCTTGGATATCGCCAACGCCTTCGGTAGTCTGCCGTTCGGCTGCATCGGCGAGGCGCTCCGGTTCCATGGAGTGCCGGTTTACCTGAGGCGGCTGGTGGCAGACTACCTTGAGGGCAGGGTGGTTCTGTGCGAGGACCGCGACGGAGCTTTGCTCCGCAGACCCATGGCGTGCGGTGTTCCGCAGGGTTCAGTCCTAGGACCTCCCCTGTGGAACATCGGTTACGACTGGGTGCTGCGTGGAGCTTTTCCCCCGGGCCTGGACGTCATCTGCTATGCGGATGACACGCTCGTCACGGCCCGGGGACAAAGCTTCGAGGAGGCGGCGCGCCTGGCCAACGAGGGGGTGGCCCAAGTGGTCGGGCGCATCGAGGCGCTGGGGCTTAGGGTGGCCCCTGCCAAGACTGAGGCCGTGCTCTTTCACGGGCCTCGTCGCGGTCCACCTGCTGGCGCCTCGATAACGGTTGGCTCGGTCCCCGTACGGATCGGGGCCCAGATCAAGTATCTGGGCCTAGTGATAGACAGGCGGTGGAACTTTGACGAGCACTTCCGCATTCTGGTGCCCAAGCTGGAGGGCGTTGCCGCCGCTCTCGGTCGGCTCTTGCCGAACGTGGGCGGCGCCAGCGTCGCCTGCCGGCGGCTTTACACGGGGGTGGTACGGTCGATGGCACTGTACGGCGCACCCGTGTGGGCGGAGTCCTTGTCCGCCGGGAACAGGGTGCGCTTGTGGCGCCCTCAGCGTACCCTGGCGATCAAGGCCATTCGCGGATACCGCACGGTGTCCACAGACGCGGCGTGTGCGTTGGCTGGGACACCCCCGTGGGATTTGGATGCGGAGGTGCTCGCCGAGGTTTACAAGCGCGCGGCGGCAGCCCGGGCCGGGGGTTCTGTCCCCCTGCCCGAGGAGTTGCGAGGTTGGCGCGAGGAGGCCCACCGGACGTTGATGGTACGGTGGGGGCATCGGCTTGAGGCTCCACGAGCTGGCGTTCGGACCGTGGAGGCGCTCAGGCCGATTCTCGAGGAGTGGGCAGTGCGGCAGCATGGGACTCTCTCCTTTAGGCTGGTGCAGGTATTGACCGGACATGGTTGCTTCGGTACATACCTGCATAGGCTTGGGAGGGAGGCGAGTCCGATGTGCCACCACTGCGACTGCGGTGAGGACTCGGTGCAACACACTCTCGAGCAGTGTCCTGCCTGGGAGATGCAGCGTCGGGAACTCACCGCAGTGATAGGGAACGACCTCGCGCTGCCGGCCGTGGTTCAATCCATGAGCTGCGCGAGGTCGTGGGAAGCGGTCGCATCCTTCTGCGAGGAAGTTATCTTGCAGAAGGAGGCGGCGGAGCGGATCAGGGAGGACTCACCCCTGGCTGATCCGCATCGCCGCCGGCGAGCTGGGCGGCGAAGGCGCGCGTACGCCGCGAACCATATGCCGCCCTGAGCGAGGCCGCGGGCGGAGGAACGGGGACCTTTTCCACCGCCCGCTGATGCCTTCCGCGACGGAGCGGCGCTCTGTGTGTGTCCGGAGCGCCGCTAGGAGAGGACGACCAAGGAGTCGGGTGCCCGGTGGCAGTCGGACCGGGCACAGTCGCCGCGGCGGGCCCTGTGGATGTAAGAACGATCCAGGGCTCGCCCACTTTTACGGCGACGCATGGCACACGGCGGGTCTTTTTAGTGGGTGCAAACCCCACACTACCCCATCGCCTTCCCCGGGTGGTGGGGTGTGCGTCAGGCATTTTTTCCCGCCAAAAAAAAAAAAAAAAAAAAAAAAAAAAAAAAAAAAAAAAAAAAAGGTTAGGTTAGGTTAGGTTAGGTTAGGTTAGGTTCCCGAATCACGGTCTTGGAGGGGAGGCCTGCGAGGTGTTATGGGTGCATGGCCAGGGGCCACTTGCGGGCCAATTGCACTAGCGCCGTGGACTGCAGCAGATTGTGCTTCCGCTGCGGCCAACTGGGGCACAAGGCGGCGGAATGCTCCGCCGCCCCTTACTGCCCCCCGTGCGCGGCGGGCAATCGGCCCGCCAACCATTTGATGGGGCGGGAGGGGTGCACGATCCCCAACGCGCCGAGGCATCCGGGAGCTGGTCGTTCGACCACGGCGGCTCCCGGTCCTCGGTCACCGACCGCGGGAGGAGAGATGGAGGTGTCAACAATCCAATAATGTATTGCACACCCTCCAATCTCCTCCAGACGAATTTGAACCACTCCGCCGGCGCCCAGGACCTCCTCCTGCAAGCGATGGCGGAGTGGTCAATAGGTGTGGCCGTAGCCGCGGAGCCCTACTTCGTTCCTCCCTGCCCAAATTGGGTGGGTGACCGGGACGGCTCCGTGGCCATCGTCAGCTCCGCTGCGCTTCGCTCCCCACCCTTGTCGCTCAGAGACAGGGGCGAGGGGTTCGTTGCTGCCGATTGGGGGGAGGTAACGCTGTTCGGCGTGTACTTCTCCCCAAACCGGAGTCTGGCGGAATTCGAGGTCTTCCTCAATAGAGTGGAGGCCTCGATACGGCGGACAGCACCTCGTCAGGTGCTCGTTCTGGGGGACTTCAATGCCAAATCTACGGCGTGGGGCTCCCCCGGAACGGATGCCCGCGGTCGGGCAGTCGAAGAGTGGGCGACGTCGGTGGGCCTCTGTCTCCTCAACAGAGGCACCACCGACACGTGCGTTCGTCGGCAGGGGGGGTCGATAGTGGACCTCTCGTTCGCTACCCCTGCCGTCGAAGCGCAAGTAAGGAGCTGGCGTGTCCTGGATGAGGTTGAGACGCTCTCGGATCATAGATACATCCGATTCGAGCTCTCCCGGTCCCAGGGCCCCAGAAGGGGTCACGTTCCCTCTCGGCGTGGCGGCGCGTTTCCGCGGTGGGCTGTGGGGCGAATGGACAAGGTCCTGCTAGAGGAGGCGGCCATTATTTCCAATTGGTTCGCCTCCCCGCCTTCGTCCGAGGGTGCCGACGCTGCGGCTGGCCGTTTTCGCGATGCGATTACGCAAATCTGCGATACGGCCATGCCCCGTGCTAAGTGTTGGTCCCCGAAGACGGAGGTCTACTGGTGGTCCCCGGAGCTTGCCTCCCTTCGCGCAGCGTGTTTTGCGGCGCGGAGGTCCTACACCCGCAGCCGGCGACGTCACCCCCGTGACGTCGAGAGGGAAGACCGGCTTTACGCGGCGTACATCGACGAGGTGTGCGCCCTAAAGCTGGCCATTCGCCGCGCCAAGGAGGAGGCGCGGCACGAAATGTTGGAGGGTCTCGACCGTGACCCCTGGGGCCGCCCCTACCGAGCTGCGCTGAATAAGCTACGCTGTCGGGGTCCCCCCCTTGTGGAGACTCTCCAACCCGGCTTCCTCGTGGAGGTGGTTGAGGGCCTATTCCCGCAACGAGCGGAGCACGTGCCCCCGGCAATGGTCGCCGCAGAGACCGACGACCGGGAGGCCGACCTCAGTGCTCCGCCCGTCACAGAGGCGGAGGTGGCGGCGGCTGTTCTTCGGATGCGCTCGAAGAACACCGCCCCCGGGCCCGACGGGGTACCCGGACGGGTGTTGGCCCTGGCCCTCAACCACATGGGGGACCGCCTCAGGGAGCTGTTCGACGTGTGCCTGGCGTCCGGACGGTTCCCTGACTGCTGGAAGGCGGGGAAGCTGGTGCTCCTCCCTAAGCCGGGACGACCTCCCGACACCGTGGCGGCCTACAGGCCTATCGTTTTGCTGGAGGAGGCGGGGAAGTTGCTTGAGAGAGTTCTCGCCACCCGTATCCTCCGGCATCTGGAGGAGGTCGGCTCCGGTCTGTCGGACGCTCAGTACGGTTTCCGCGCTGGGCGTTCGACGATCGATGCCATCCTGCGTCTGAGGGCCGCTTCGGAGGAGGCCGTCGCTGGCGGAGGGGTGTTGTTGGCGGTATCCTTGGATATCGCCAACGCCTTCGGTAGTCTGCCGTTCGGCTGCATCGGCGAGGCGCTCCGGTTCCATGGAGTGCCGGTTTACCTGAGGCGGCTGGTGGCAGACTACCTTGAGGGCAGGGTGGTTCTGTGCGAGGACCGCGACGGAGCTTTGCTCCGCAGACCCATGGCGTGCGGTGTTCCGCAGGGTTCAGTCCTAGGACCTCCCCTGTGGAACATCGGTTACGACTGGGTGCTGCGTGGAGCTTTTCCCCCGGGCCTGGACGTCATCTGCTATGCGGATGACACGCTCGTCACGGCCCGGGGACAAAGCTTCGAGGAGGCGGCGCGCCTGGCCAACGAGGGGGTGGCCCAAGTGGTCGGGCGCATCGAGGCGCTGGGGCTTAGGGTGGCCCCTGCCAAGACTGAGGCCGTGCTCTTTCACGGGCCTCGTCGCGGTCCACCTGCTGGCGCCTCGATAACGGTTGGCTCGGTCCCCGTACGGATCGGGGCCCAGATCAAGTATCTGGGCCTAGTGATAGACAGGCGGTGGAACTTTGACGAGCACTTCCGCATTCTGGTGCCCAAGCTGGAGGGCGTTGCCGCCGCTCTCGGTCGGCTCTTGCCGAACGTGGGCGGCGCCAGCGTCGCCTGCCGGCGGCTTTACACGGGGGTGGTACGGTCGATGGCACTGTACGGCGCACCCGTGTGGGCGGAGTCCT